>BSBN01001482.1:10000000-12400000 GCA_027924645.1 Cunninghamia lanceolata | reverse complement strand
TAGTACTGTGGTTTGAGTTCAAAAGCATCATCTATTAACTAATTGTGATAGATATCTACCATCTTGGATTCCCCAAAATCTTCAATGTTTGCATGAATGTAAACCCTAACATCTTCTACATGCAAAATACCATGTGGAATGCTAGAAAATGTGCCTGAGGGATCCACTTCTAGAAATTTGTATGGGTGCTTCTTAAATTTAGGGTGTGGCCTATCAGAAATCTTCACCACATTCAGAGTAGCCATCTTTCAAAGATTTACAGAGAGATATTTAAGAACAAAAAATACCTTTTATGCTTCTAGATATTACGGAGTGATCCGAATCGATTGCTGGATGAATCAACTTCTGCAGATGATCTTTGATGGGCTTAAGAAATTTTGTTGCAGAGCTCCTTTTCACTTGTTCTTGAATGCAGAGTGAACAAACACTTAATAAGAAAAACCCTTATATTGCTCTGCAAACCCTAATACCAAGTTGAAATAAATGCTCAACTTAAGTCATTCCAATTTGCCTTGTTTTCCTTATTCGGATGACTTGATGAACCGGATCATTCTTGTTCTAAACATCTTGCAGATCTTCCATATCTTAACCATAGTTAATTTAGATGTTTCTCCTATGAACCCTTTAATCTGTAACTCTCCTTGTGCTAGTTCCGGCACCAATTAATTGGTTGTAGGAAAATGTTTTTCCTTGTGTCTCCCCCTGAGCCAGAGCTCACTTTTTAATTTCTGCAAGGAATATCAGCACCAGATTCTGGTGCGGGTCCATCTCCTATATTTTCTATACTTCTCTTCACCCAAATCTTGTTCATCTCACTTTGAACTTCATCTGCATTCACTTTTCTTTTTCCCTTGTCTTGATTCTGATTATGATGTACCAGATCTCTTTTGTCCTGATTCTTGCTTCTACATAATTTGGCAATATGACCGGATCTGTTGCAATTGTGGCAGACAACATTTCTTTGCATATTTGATTGATGTCTTTTTTATCTACATTGATTAGCCATATGACCCATTCTATTGCATGCAAAGCATCTACCATTGAATGAATTGTTCATTTGCATATTTCTACATTCATGAGATTTGTGACCATACCTTTTGTAGTTAAAACACTATTCGGAGAAAGAAGTATTAGTCTGATTCATTCTCTTTCTACACTGATTAGCTTTGTGACCAAAGTTATTACAGTTGTGGTAGTACCCATTGAAGGATGGGTATCTTTGAGCATTAGGTTGCCTTACTGGAGGTCTTCTAAGCCTATTCCTTGGATTTTCTGATCCAAACTTCTTCTGACCGGATCCGGAGCTTTCACCTTTCTCAGATCCCAAGCCACACTTGTCATCTACCCTCTTTTGGCTTTCAAGAAGAACTTCAAGTTGAGCAGAGCTTATCTTGAATTTTTCTTTGTATTCATTTGCTGTTTGGAGATCCTTTTTAAGAGAGACAATTTGATCCTCAAGTTTTTCTTCATTATCTTTAGCATCTTCAAGATCAGATTCAAGATGTCTGATTATTCTATCCATCTTGTGGCAGTCTTCTGATTTCTCCTTGAGAGATTGTCTTAGATCATCTTCAGTTTTTCTTTTCTCTTCAATTTCTTGGGTAAATTTCATAACTCTTGATTCCATTTCATGTCTTACCATAATGTTCTCTTTTGATAACTTTTCACATAACTTGGTTTTCTCCTTCAGATCTCCATTTGTATCATTTTCTTCATTTTGACTTGCCAATTGTTGAAGTAGCTCCTTTCTCTTTTTCATAGAGAGACTTAGTTTCCCTTATAGTTCATTTATGAAATCATCGGCCTGATTGAGTCTTTCCTTCAATTCATTAACTTCAGAATTAGATTGTTCAAGATCATCTAGGGCAGACTGAAGTTGCTCCCTCATACCATACACATCCATTTTAATTCCCAGATCTTCCTCAAGTTGTTAGGCTCTGTTTGGAGGAAATTGGCTCTGATACCAATTGTTGATAACTGAGAGGGGGGGTGAATCAGTTATCTTAATTATTTCAGCTTTCTGAACTTTCTTAATAATTAATGCAGCATCAATTCAAATAAGCAAACATAACCATGAAATGGAAATACACATGACATAATATTTTTGACGTGGAAACCCTGTTAAGGGAGAAAACCATGGGGTGATTAACCCAAGATTATATTCTCTGTTAGAAGAATAGAAATACAAAATGGCACTTGCCAATTAGGGCTCACTACCCGAGCACACTACTCACAAGAGGCTCACTGCCTACAAAAGACTCATTGTCTACAAGTTATAAAGAGAGTAACAAGATACTTGAACTAATGAGAAGCATCCACATATGCTGGAGTTCAGTTCCGGTTAGGCTCAGTATACTGATCTACTGCACTTCATCCTTTCTCCCTTTTTGAGCTGTTGTCCTTTCACATACCGGACCTGCCTTACTGCTTCCACACTGCTCTTCTACTTTTCTTCACACTACACAACTACCCAACACTCCCTTCTCATCAAAATCCTTTGGTATATATATCCGCACAAAGGATTTCATCCTCTTTCTAGTCGGCATCCGGAATAGTCAGTATTTCCCAAACTTTAGTCTATCGGCTGAATCCTTGCTTACCAAGTGATGCGGATCAAATATACACTTATAAGAGTTATCTAACAAGTTGGCCAATCACAAATGATACCTTAAGAATCTTGATCACCATCAACATCTCATCCAGAATAATGTCTGAAGCTCTGCCGGTAAGTTCTTCCTCTGTCTGCTCTACCAAATAGGACCCCAATACTTGAATGCTTATATCTCTTTACTCTTTCATCACCAGAGGCTCAAATCCTAGGATCTACCAGTCAAGGTATTCCTCTTGACATCCCCAAGTCTACACTTTCCAAAGATACTTCCTCTTAGAGATCCGGACCTGACTGTCGGACCTTGCCACAACACTTTGTTCTTGCTTACCGGACCGCAACACTCTTCAATCTGACTTCTAGTATAGGCACACTATGTCCTGTGGATGTGTGGGATGAACTTTGTTGCCATCAATGACAACAATCATGAAGCTCCAATGTGTCTCTTGCCAACAAAATCTTCCTTCCACAACAACAATATGGAAATCTACAAAATAAAAGGGGAAAAGCAGTTGTGTTGTATAGGGGTTTTCCTTAGTCAAACCCCATTTTGGTGTCCCCACCTCCACAATAGCAATGATGATGATGATATAGAGTATGTGTTTGCAATGAATAGAGGCAAAACAAATGATAAAGATTGTAACAAATAAATACAATGAAATGGACTTACTACAAGTATGAAACCCTTGTTGGATTGATGTCGCAACACAAATCTAGTGCAATCATGGATGGAGGGTCCTAAGAAGGGACTGTCCAAACCATGCAACTAGAGTAAACACAACAGAGATAACACAATAACAGAATGCCATGGAAGATTCATATTCTCAATATATTAGAAAATTTCAATGCTTTTATGTCGACAACATGCGGGCTACATTCAAAGGGCTCACATGCTTTCTTTCTGGGTTACAACAAAAATGAAAGATGTGGCATTAAAGCGCCTTCTGAAAAGAAACTTTCTTTAAATATGTCAAATCATATCATCTAAAAACTATTGAATTCCTAATGCATCTAAGAGATCTATATATATCATCTTCAAGCTCATAGAATCCTCCGCGTCAGCCTCAAGAGGTTACAAACTCCAATGAATGATGAAGTGTGTAGATAACATGTAGGTCAGCCTACAACTCATGGTATCGCTCTGTAAATGAATGAAACTTGGTGCAAACCTCAAGGAAGTTCTATCTGGTCCTTATTTCCCTTATGATATGTTCCATTTGGCTCTGCAAGTCATGAAAGTGATCCACAAACCTTTTGTTCTCATGATGACTGACAAATGCTCTATTCTATGAAAGTTGATGATCTTCTAATAATGATAACTTCCTGAAGATAAATCCAAATCTCCTAAAATTTGAATATGATTTAGCTGACATGGCATAGAAGCTAATTCCTGCTCCATGAGCTTTGAAATGAAAATGCAATAAAGTGCAGTAGAAAATGTTGAACTGCAAATGACTGAACTACAACTAAAATTCAACAAAAGAAAAGAAAGAAAATATTTTTGGTTGATGCAAGATTTCTCTTCAACCTAGGATGCTCCTACATCAAACACTTGGGGTTGTTAAAAAATTGAGTCCCTCACTTTGCTGGGGCTAGAGGAAAACCAAGGCGGTCTACCTGAACCTGGGAAATCCATGATGAATCTTCTTCTGCTCTTCCTTTCCACTTAACTAAATACTCTTTGTACTACTTGCCTTTGGTACTGCATCCAACTTTGCTATCTAAAATCTACTCTATCTGCTCTAGTTGCTTTTGTGGTAACTAATCCTTCAATCCATCTTCAAGGCTATCACTTGATTCTCCCTCATGATACTGATATAGATCTGCAATGTTGAATATAGGTCATATGCCAAATGTCTCTAGTAGCTCCACTTCATATGCATTCCCTAAATCAAACTTCTTAAGAATCTTACACGGTCCAAACTTCTTCATCTTCAACTTGTTGTACGTCCCCACTGGAAATATCTCCTTTCTTAGATATACCATAACTTCATCTCCAACTAAAAATTCTTTATGTCTCCTCTTTTCATATGGTTTCTCCTTATACTTACTATTCATCTCCTCCAAATGCTTCCTGACCTGATTATGTAGTGTCTCCATGTATCCTACAAATTCTTCTAACTTTGCACTTCTCTTGTTATCCATACTGATGTCTCTCAACTCCGTGACTCCTCTAGGTTGTACTCCTGTCAGAACTTCAAATGGTATCTTCCCTTTACTTCTACTCATTGAATTATTGTATGCAAAATCTGCTTGCAGTAGAATTAGATCCCAATTTCCCGCCTTGTCTCCTACTAAACATCTCAACAAGCTACCCAAACTTTGATTTACCACTTCAATTTGTCCATCTGTCTGTGGGTGAAATGTTGAACTAAACTTTAGGTTTGTCTTCATCTTCTTCCATAATGTCCTCCAAAAATATCCAATGAATCTTGTATCGATGTCTGAAACTATACTCTTAGGTAATCCATGCAATCTCACAATCTCCTTGAAAAATAGATTAGCAACATGTACAACATCATTTGTCTTCTTACAAGGAATAAAATGTGTCATCTTTAAAAATTTGTCCACTACTACAAATATAGAATCATATCCCCTCTGTGTTCTTGGCAAACCTAATATGAAATCCATGCTTATATTTTCCCAAGGTCTCTCTAGTACTGTCAAAGGTTTGTACAATCTAGTATTCTGGCTACTCCCTTTTGCAACTTGACATACTCTGCAACTCTAAACAAATTTCCTTACATCCTTATATATCTGAGGCCAAAAATAATGTTCACTTACCAAAGCTACTATCTTGTCAATTCCAAAATGTCTTGCTAATCCACCACTATATTTCTCCTTTATCAAATTGTCTCATTAAACTCCTAGGTATACACAATTGATTTCCTTTGAACAACATATCATCTTGAATGAAATAATCCAACCACTTACTTTGATCTGTCACAACAAGTTCCTTACATGCTCTCCATGCTTCTAAAAAATCAAGATCCTCTTCATACATATGCTTAAGTTCTTCAAAACCAAGTACTTCTACCCTCATCTCTGTCAACAAGTTCTTTCTTTTGCTCAATGCATCTACAACTTTGTTTGACTTCCTACTCCCATGCTTCAATACAAATGTGTAACTCTACATGAACTCTACCTATCTCATATGTCCCTAATTCAACTTTCCTTGACTATTCAAATACTACAAAGCTTGATGATCAGTGTACAACATAAATTTCTTTAGCAACAAGTAATGTCTCCACTTCTTCAAAGCTTGAATAATGGCATAAAACTCTTGATAATAAATTGAATATCTTCTCCTTGCATCATTCAACTTCTCATTGAAATATGCTATCAGTCTCCCTTCTTGACTTAACATTGCTCCTAAATTGCATTTCCACTGGCATCACAATCTACTTGAAATACCTTGTCAAAATCTAGTAGGGCTAATACTGGTTGCTCTATCACCTTCTGCTTCAACAATTCAAAACTCTTTTTTGCTCCTAATGTCTAGTAAATCATTTCTATCACCTCTCATTGTCTCTATCATTGGTTTGTATACTATATTGAAATTTTTTATGAAATTTCTGTAGAAACTTGCTAATCCATGAAATGATCTTACCTCTCCAATGTTCACCAGTGTTGGTCACTCAAAAATTTCTCTAACTTTCTCAAGGTCCATCTTCAATCCTTCCGCAGAAATCACAAATCCCAAATAGACCAATTCTTCCTTCATGAAACTACATTTCTTGATGTTTATCAGCAACTTCTCTTCTCTCAACCTCTACAATACTTGTCTAATATGCCACAAATGTTCCTCCTTTGTCTTACTGAAAATTAGAATATCATCCAAGTATACAATAACAAACTTACCCAAGAATTTCTTCAAAACCTCATTCATCAGCCTCATGAAAGTACTTGGTGCATTGGTTAATCCAAAAGGCATGGCTAACCACTCATACAATCCCTCATTTGTCTTGAATGCAGTCTTCCACTCATCTCCTTCTATGATCCTGATCTGATGGTATCCACTCTTCAAGTCTATCTTTGTGAAATATTTTTCTCCACTCAATCAGTCCAGGATGTCATCCATCCTTGGCAATGAGAATCTATACTTAATAGGGATTTTATTGATTGCTCTAGAGTCTACACACATCCTTCATTCTCCATCTTTCTTCAGTGCTAGTACTGTAGGTACCACACATGGGCTTAAACTTTCTCTGATCGATCGTTTCCTCAACATCTCCTGTATTTGTCTATTCAGCTCCATGTTTTCTACTAGTATCATAGGGTGTGCCACTTTGTTAGGTAAACTAGATCTAGGTATAAGGTCCATATGATGACTGATACTCCAAGTTTCCTTCGAACACATTATCTGATATGATATCTTGGTACTCTGTCAACAATTCATTTATCTCCTCTGGTGGTGGTTCTTCTTTTACGATAGCAGCTTCTACACTTAGGGTTCTGCACTTCTTTGGAATTAATGCAAAATGCATGTTCTCATGTCTCAATCCATCCAAAAATCTCCTTCCATCCACTAAACAGATTCTAGCATTCCCACATACTTCACTTTTAGGTTCATCTTCCTAAGGTATCAAGATATGTTTCTTCCCATTAGATGTTATAGTATAAGTATTCTTCCTTCCATCATATATTGCCTCTATCATATTGCCATGGTCTCCCCAACAATATATGACATACATCCATTGGTATAATAGCACACAATACTTCATCAACATAAGATCCTATATGAAATTTCACCAGACATTGTTCACTTACCAGTACCTTGTGCTCATCTTGAATTCATGCTATCTTGCAGGCCTTTGGATGTTTCAATCTCTTTAGGTTCAGCTTCATCACCATCTCCTCTGAAACCAAATTATCTGTACTACCACTATCAAGATAACCTTACAACATTTACCTCCTGATTTACATCTTGTTCGGAACAAACTTTTCCTTTGCGATGGCTCCTCAATTTTCTCTACTTGAAATAATGCTCTCCTCATGACTAATGACTCTCCTTTCTCTGGCTTTTCCACTGAACTTGGTGATCCAATTGGTTCTTCCTCCACATAAGCTTCTCTTGCACTGTTCTCTATCCTCTTGCTAGTAATTCCTTGATGACATTCAAATGCTCCATGTCCTTCACCTCCACACTTAAAACAAGTTCCTCTAAATGATCTTTTGTCAAATCCTCTTTCATCTCTCTAGTATCCTTCATTGTGGTAAGAATTATGACTTCCTCTGTTGTTGCAGTAGAAATTTCTATCATCTCTCCCTTTGTAGTATGAATTATTATCCTTTTCTTCCTTCTGATATGGGCTACTCTCCTTGTTTTTCTCTACATAAGGTCTTTCTTCTCTAGAATGTGTTCTACCTATTTAAAATTTGCCTCCTCTACCTCTCTATCTTTGGTCATGCCTCTTATTCAACTTATCCTCAACTTTCAATGCAAACTAATATGCTTCTTCTACTGTTGTCATCCTCACTAAACTTAGTTCTTGAATATTCATTCTCAATCCATATATGTACCTTGCCACTTTCTCCTTGCATGCTTCACTATGTCCAGTCCTAATGATCATCTTATGAAATTCTTCAGTGTACTCCTTCACAGATTTCTCCTTTTTCCTTAGGTTTTACAATCTCTTCAACAATTCCAACTCATAGTCAGTAGGTATGAACTGCTTCTTCAACTTTGTCATCATCCTATCCCATTTCATTATCTTCTCTTTTCCTCTCCTATTCCTATCCAATTGAACTTCTTTCCACCAAATAGAAACATGTCCTTTCAACTTAGTTTTTACAAATCTCACTCTCTCTAGATCTTCAATTTCTTCATATTCAAAGTATTCCTCCAAATCATTTATCTAGTCAATCAATTCCTCAGGGTTTAAATTTCTGGTATAGTTTGATACTTCCATTCTAGGTCTCTTACCCATCTTAGAAATAAATTTCAACATTTTTACCTGATCTGATTCTTCTTCTTCTAGGGCTTCTTCATTTTGGTTAGCAACTTGAAATTCATCATCATCACTTTCATCTTCATGTCTAGTGTTTAGTCCTCTTCTTCTATCTTTTTCTATAGCATCCAATCTAATCTTCATTGTTCTCATCATCTCTATCATTTCTTCCATTCTTCTAGGAACATTGGCCATAATAGGCATCCTCCTTGGCGACATCTCTTCCTAGGATCTGGTGTAACTACCTCAATTCGGTGATCTGACTACCAAGTAGCAACTACCTCACAATCGGTGCTCTATTGACAAACACAAGTAGACTGCCTTAGGTCAATAATATGTTCACCACAAGATCTTCCAGAATACCTTCACTCCCAAAGGATTCACAAACCTAGCTTTGATACTGTAGCCACAAAAATCATGTACAGCCTCCACAAGGACCCCTATGATGATATATGATCCTTGTCACATACATGTAAGTGTGAAATAATGTCCTCTAACTAGCAAACCTCTTGGTGACATGTCATTTCTTTCATCCCGTGTTGTTTCCTCTTTGTTGTTTTCCCTCTCCTTGTCGTCGACACTTTTGTGACACTTGTCGATTTGTGTTTTCTGAGCTTTTAACCCTATTCGTAAGCCTTGTATGCATCTTGTAGGTGAGTTTTCACCTTTCCCCTATGTTTTTCATCTTATCCACCCCCTAGAAGCCTTCTAGAGGTCCCCCGGACCCATCTCCCACTTTCAGTTTTTAGTTTCACTCAACCAATTCAAATCTCCCCCTATTATTTCTAGATCTCCCACTAGGAGATCCTACTTTGCAAGTGGAGATTTGGATTCTTGCACATGATTGACCTATTTCCGAAGGCAGATCCCCTCCTTTTCATCTCCTCCACCATCTCCCATCATGCATTTTCACACAAACCCCTTTCTTTCTAGATCTCCTGCTAGGTGACCCTCAAAAAGTAGGATCTCCCCCTAGGTGACCCATGGGCGACCCTACTAGTGAAAGGGGTGACCCATGGATGACCCTATTGTGTTTTCAGCTATGGAAAATTTTGAGTTTCTAAATTGAAATAGCTCCGTTTTTGCCCATTTTTCTTCCAGTTCGCATGATTTTTGATGCCCAATTTGGAGTTGACTATTTCATGCACCCACACATGCATAATTAGCTCCATTTGATCTAAAATTAACAACTCATTCTCTTCCATGCATCCTTCCAACTCCATTTCTTCTTCAGTGATAAGCTATTATTGCTTTATCACTCCCAAATTAATTGAGTTCACTGGGTAATCAATCCAGTTCACTCCCTAATCAATCCTTGTTAACTCATCAATCAATTGAGTTAATTTCTCAATCAATTCCCTTCTTCAAACTTATAAATACCCCCCCTCAAGCACAAAGGGAGGAAACTTCATTATGCACACAACTCTTGCTAAGTTTTTGCTCTTCAATCAACATTCTCATGCTCGCATAAGACGAAGGTGCCTTTTATTTGTTCATTGTTCATCAAAGATTTCACATAAAGCTCTTCATGCATCGTTACACTACTTCAATCAAGCCTTTGTTCTCATCAACATCTCTCATTGAGCTCATTTCGTAAAGCTTCCAAAGCTTCTTTCGCTTCTTTGTGTTGTATTGTCGCCAAGAGGTCTTCCTGCTGCTTCAAGAGGATATGAGGTTGCCATCAAGGATCTCTAAGGGTAGTGGAGGCTCACAAGTCTTCTTTATTTCAAGTTCCTCTATGCTTTTAGTCAATTGGTAATAATTAGAAAATCAAAATTGCTCTTGGGATTAGTAATTTATTGCTTTTTCCTTGATACAATAGTCAGATCTAGCATTTTAGAAGTAATTTGCATTCATAGTTTAAATTCAATTACTTGCAATTTCCTTTTCTAGATTTAATCATTTCAAAACATTCAAAAACCCAAAAAAACATAGAATAATTGCATTAGGTAAAATTCATTCTAGTTGCATTCATATTTCCTTTCCTAGATTAAAAAGCATCCTTATTTCCAAAAATACCAAAAAAAGCACAAAAACAAGTTTTGCATTTCATATAGTTGCATTCATAAAATATCAAGAAAAGAACAAAAACATTAGGCACGTAGATAACTTGCAAACCCTTGATACCATCATAAGGTCAACCAAAGTCAACTATTTGGTCAAACCCTTGATACCATCACAAGGTCAACAAGAGTCAACTCACAACTAAACTGTAGGTCAACTCAAAACTCTAGGTCAAAACCCAAAGTCTAGTCAAGGTTAGTCCACATACACCTATCTCTTGTCTCGGCTCACGAATGTGCCCGGGATTAAAAGGTGAGTGGGCAAGGGTAATCCTTAGCGAGATTGAGGAGATCCATCCGCGGCCACAGCAGGAGTCATTTGTCTTACCCCAACAAGATCCATTTGTCCTCCTATTAATAGAAGAATATAGACAACTTCAAATTCAACGAGCAATCATCCAATGAATTGAAAGACAAGAAGCCATCAATGAAAGTAACAACTTACCCACACAGAGGTGGAATAGTAGAAACCCTAACATAAGAAGAGTAACTAGTGACCCTTTGAGTCATATGGTTATCTCTACAACAACAATCATCGAATGAAACATATACATTAGCACACAACAACAAAGGCCACAGGACATGTCAACCCCTCTCTACAAAGTTTAGCTTTCCAACTAGCCAGACCACCCCCGTGTCTCACCTCCTCTCAACTAGATACTTCCATGAGAGTGAGAGTGACATGGCGGTTCACCCCATGGCAAGGAGGTAAGGGTCCGTGTGCGTGCTGAAATCCGACTTGATAGCCCCAGGCAACCAAAGTCATGATTTTGAGCATACATATTTTGGTGAACTCGACAAGAAGAGCAAAAACTTTTGTTTATGCATTTTTGTATTCCAAATGTGTAGATCACATCATAACTTGAAACATTCAACACTTCAAAACAAAAATCGTCAAAGCATTTTTACTTTATTCTTCACAACCGCTTTCGCTGCTACAACCTCTATCATCTACACCATCATCCATTCCATTTATTCTGTGGTGCCTACGTGATGGGGAGCGCATAGCAGAAACTGCATAATGGGCCCTAATTACTCATAGTCGGCAAGACTTAAGAAAATAGCTGCCGATACATCTCGATTGGTCAGACATCAATGATCGGTATGACTTTCTCAAGTCTCACCGTGGATCTAACTTACACTGATAGCTCAACTCCTCATCGTCGGTGAGACTTTCTCCGTCGGTGAAACCTTTAACTCATCTGCCAATGTTGCATCTCTTCCCGATGGTATTTACCTTCGGTGAAACTTTCACTATCGGTCAGACTTCCTCTGGAGCTACCGATAAGCCAATCACTCTGACGTCACTTCAAACCTTCACTTATCGGCATGATAATTACTATCGTCCACCTTAGGGTGTGCTACGCTGATACACTGATGCACAGTTTACCTTCTTCTGAACCCTAGCACATGGAGATGCTAGGTCAACCTACTATGCGACACGCCCTGTTTGGATTCCCTGCATCGCCAAGCCATGAAACAAAACAAAAAACAAAAATGGATATTTGTACACTAAAGCCATTACACTAATTTCGACTGAAATCTCACCAGTGGAATGCTTCACATCAACATATCACAACAACAGTAAGCACAGAAAGAATGGAAATCTACAGTTAAGCAATTTGCAGTTATAGGAAATGAAAAAATAAATTGATGAAACAAAATCTTTTTATTTCTCCTTCATACAATCACACTCAATCACACTTCTTCTTCGATCTAATTACAATCTCCTCATTTGGTTCATTCCTCTGGGTTTATAAACTCACCCTGAGGAAAACCAACTGATTCCAAGCGGCTGGGAGTCCAACAGTCTTGGGATTAATAACTTGACAAATGTGACCTAAGTCACTTGGAACTTACAAATAGAAATGAAAATGCATTGGTCAACTAGACCTTATTACAATGCAAAACATGATTTTCTAGGTGCTCCTGCACCACTACGGCATCCCCGAATATGACAGAACCTAATTTAAACCAAGGGAATATTCCCTTGAGAGAACCAGAAACTCCTTCCATCGATAGGTATGTGCCGCCACATTCAGATGCACCAATCACCAACTGCTATGACTACCAAAGAGACCAAAGAGAATCCAGGCATTCTCTGTCTTTCAACAACCCAGCTTGGGAACACAATCTAGCCATACCAAATGTGCCACATAAAGCTAGGAGGGTAAGGTTAGAGATACATCGACCCGATCAACCTTCCACAAGCACATCAAGTACTCATCTCGATGAGGAAGTGAAATGATTCGAAAGACACTTGCAAGAGGTAAGAGACGCTCAAGAAGCATTAAGAGTTGCCTTGCGAGAAGAACAAAGAGAAAATGCTGCATGAGAAGAAGCATACCACCATGACAATACTCAGAGAGAAAATCCTAGAAATGAGGAAACACCTAGAGCTTCCACTCCTGCAGACTTAATCGCAACTCTAGTGCAAAGGACTAGAATCTTGGAAGCAAAACAAGCTACTCCTAAAAGAAGGAAAAAATCCCATGAACAAGACCAAGGGCATCTCAGAATCCCCTCTATCTCAACTATTATTCGCGAAATGCAAGTAACAACACATGTCTGAATGGGAACCCTCTTGTTTAGAACAATCTAGCAATGTTGGGAAATCCAACAAATCATATAGTGGGTTATCAAAACTGACCTACAAGGTTATTGCTATCAACCCCTCAATCTCAAAGTGCCTTTCTCAGAACATATCTCGAGTACTTGAAAGAGCCTCTCGATCAAAACATAAGGAACGTCCAATTACCTTGACCATTGCCTGATCTCCCGAAATTCAAAGGGGAAGGGGATCCAAATTCACATATTAAAGCTTACACCACTGTGATAAGAGAACTCCTCCCTTGGGATGGGGTTGTGGTGCAGGAGCACCAAGGCTCAATGCAGCCGTACATAGTTTTTTTTTTGTTTGTCAATTTTAAGTTTGCAGCATGTGATTTTGTTTTTGGAGTTTTTCTAGTTTTCTGAAAATGCATCGGCGGAAGAAGCACTTTACCTTTGATCGACCTTTTAGCCAAGTGAAATTCAAGTTAATGAATGGATGTTTGAAGGTGTTCAGCATTTGTTCAATGGTCAAACTGTGCCATTGAACCTCTTCGGTTGAACCCCGTAGTTGAACCTCGCGCCAAGGTTCAATGGTTCAACAGTTGATAATTCTGAGTTGTAAAGTTGGAATAGCTGATCATTTTGTTCAACGGTTGAACCATGTCGTTGAACCATTTGGTTGAAACCCACTATTGAACCTCGCTGTTGAAGTTCAATGGTTCAACGGGTTCATTCTTATTTGGATGGTGGAGTTGACATCGTCGGTCGCTTTGTTGGAGGTTGAACCTCACTGTTGAAGTTCGATGGTTCAACAGCTCGTCATTTTGGAATAGTAAAGTGGGTCCATCGGAGTGAGATGCATATCAGGAGGAGATATTAAGGCTAGGCTGATGGTTAAGTCACAGCGACGAGTGTGTTCATTGGGAAAAGCAAGCGGAGGTCACACCGATGCATGATGTATGAAGGTCCATCAGGGTGATAAAAGGCATCGGCACAAGCTTCATTTCTTGTGCCGACGATGTATGTCACACCGACAGAGAAGAATGAAGGAAGTCATCGGCAATGAACACATCAGAGAGAAGATGGGGATCGGCGGAGGAGATTTTGGGCAAGCTGATAAAAGAAGTCTCACCGATAGGCATGGTTGGTGACGGAGAGTAATAAGGCAGCAGTGAGAAAGTAACTGCCAAGAAACTACAGAACTGAACCGGTAGGTAGAAAATGAACAGGGCTGGAAACTAAACCGTCCTGTAATGGACATGAGCCGATATATATATATTCTAGCATTCTTTCTGTAAGGAGTTCAGCAGAAGAATCGAAGAAGGGATTTTGATGTGTGAAGCATTTTTTATGTAAGCAGAATTTTTTTGAATAAAAATAAAATACAGCAGTTCGACCATTTGTGTATTTCTGTTCTATTTTTTAGTTTGCCGTTCTAAAGTAGATTAGTCATTTCTTTTTCTGTAAATTTTGTTCTCGTTTGCAAACCATGACTCTGCATTGATGTTCCTCAAGTTCCTCTGTACAGTATGGAGGTCATCAAGCAGAGCCATGCCTTTTGTTTGTTTTTCTTTTGTGAGGTGGTCGGATTGTCGACTAGAGACAATGCATGCTTGTTCTAGGCAAGTTCAGTAAGGAGTCCGGCTAGATAGACAAGTAGGAAAATAGACTTGCAGGGGTGGGAAATAGATAGAAGGAAAGTGAGCACCAAGCAGTCCAGACCCTTGAACAGAGTGAGAAGGGTGGGCAACGGGCTCAGAAAGTTATGTGTCATTGAGGCAGAATCTTGGAAGCAATGAGGACAAGGTATGTGTCCCACACCAATCAGGGAAATAGAGTTTTCCATCTCTGCAGAGAGTTGAGTAATTTAGTTGACATTTTTGTGTAGAAAGATGTCTGTTAGCACTTTGAATTGGTAGGAAGGCTAGAGTTGTCAAATAGTCTTGTACACCTACAGGATGCAGAAGTAGGCAGCCTAGAGACCTCCCTATCAAATTGGTATCAGAGCAGTAAGATTTGGGTTATTACTAGATTGGAATAGAAGAGTTGTATGTCATCACCGATCATCCAAGAAAATGGTGACTAATGCAGAGTTAGCAAAGAAGGTTGAGGATCAAGAAGAGGAGAATAGACTCCTACAAGAAAGACTAGCAGAAATGGAGAGTAAGCTAGGTTTAATGTTGCAAAAGACTGAAGAAGTCAGCCAGAGAGTTAAATATTCTGAGGATAAGGGGAAAGGTGTATCTATAGAAGATGAAGAGCCCACACCTGATCCTAAGTTGGAAGAAGAACCATTCTTGAAAGCTTTGAAAGCAATGAGTGGTAAAACATTGGAAGGAGTACCACTTTTCAGTGGGAAAATGGACCCAGATTTGGTCATGGAGTGGATAGAAGGACTTGAAAATCACTTTGAATGTGATGGTGTAAGCGAGGCACAGAAAGTAAAGTGGCCAAATCCAGACTCAGGGGAGCTGCCTTAACCTGGTGGAAATTTGTGCAGACTGAAAGAGCAAAAGAAGATAAGAAGCCCATAGCTACTTGGAAGGGAATGGTAGCCAAAATCAAAGAAGCATATATGCCAGAAGATTATGAAATACAGCTGCACAGGAAGAGACAGAATCTGAGACAGAAGGAATTAGATGTCAGTGCATACACTGAAGAATTCCAAAAGCTATACTTAAGGTTCAAAGTGATGGACGATGAAAGCATAAAGGTAGCAAGGTATCTTAACGATCTGAAGTGGAATATACAAGAAGAAATTAGTTTGTTGTGTCCTACAATAGTGCAAAAATGCTATCAGCTGGCACTGAAAGTGGAGGAAAAGAATAAGAGGAAACAAGACTCAAATAGCAAAGGAAGAGGAAGAGGCAGAGATAACAGAGGACATAGAGGAGGTTTTGGTGGAAGGAATACTGACAATAGATCCCAAGCAGAATCCAAACTCACAGAGCAGAGTGGGGAGTCGAGTGGTAGAGGAAACCACAAAGGAAGAGGATCTAATAGAGGAAGGTCGGGAGGATCAGGCAGAGGATCCTATTTCACCAACATGAAGTGTTACAACTGTGGTAATCTTGGTCATCCAGCGTATAGATGTCCAGAAAAGGCCACTTCCTCTTCTCAAGGAGGTGATAAGAGAAATTACTATGTCCAAGATAATGCATCCAGCAGCCAGTCACCTGAGGTCAATCGGAACTCAGAAGATGGAGAGAACCTGATGATAAGGAGAACTTTGATGAAGGAACCAGTAAAGTCTGAACCAAGCCAGAGGAGAGCACTATTCAGAATCAAGTGCAAGATTTTGAATAAGGTATGTAAAATTATCATAGACTCAGGATCTACTGATAATATTATTTCTGATGAGGCAGTTAGGAAACTAAATTTGAAAAGAATTACTCATGCAAACCCATATAGAGTCAGATGGTTGAATAAGGGTCAACATGTGGTAGTGAATGAACAAAGTTGGGTAGAGTTTAGTATAGGTGGCTATAAGGATAAGGTATTATGTGATATACTACCCATGGATGCATGCCATCTCTTATTGGGCAGACCATGGCAGTATGACCGAAAGGCAGTACATGATGGTGAGAAGAATGCCTATTCTTTTCAGAAAAGATGGTGTCACGTATAAGATTCAGTCATTGGAGGATGAAGATGCAGTTCAGACAAAGAGTCCTAATATCTTGGTTGTGAGTGGAAAAGAGTTTCTGAGTACTCTTAAGGAGGATGGTATTGGTTATGCCATCATAGTCAAACCAAAAGAAGGACAGCAGGATAAGAAGACAGAGATTCCCAAAGAGGTGCAGCCTATACTGGAGAAGTATAAGGGCATAATTAGTGATGGTACACCAGCCACATTGCCTCCACAGAGAGCAATAAGCCATCAAATAGACCTGATTCCAGGGGCATCTTTGCCAAACAAGGCACCCTACAAGATGACTCCAGATCAGCACAAAGAGATTTCTAGGCAAGTGCAGGAGTTGCTAGATCAAAGATTGATCAGAAAAAGTATTAGTGCCTATGCAGTGCCCACAGTGTTGGCACCCAAGAAAGGAGGATCATGGAGATTATGCACAGATGCCAGAGCCAAAAACAAGATAACTATAAGGTATAGATTCCCAATTCCCAGAATTGAAGATCTCATGGACTGTATTAGAAAAGCAAAGTATTTCACCAAGATAGACCTGAAGAGTGGTTACCACCAAATAAGAATCAAGGAAGGAGACGAGTGGAAGACAGCCTTCAAGACCACAGAAGGACTGTATGAGTGGCTTGTTATGCCATTCGGTCTATCAAATGCACCCAGCACCTTTATGAAGCTCATGAATGAAGTCCTAAAGGATTACATTGGTAAATTTGTTGTTGTTTTTCTAGATGATATTCTAATTTTTAGTCAGACGAAGGAAGAACATATAGAACATGTAAATACTATTTTGCAAAAATTACATGATGAACAACTAACCATCAATCTAGAGAAGTGTGAATTCATGAAGCAGGAATTGGTATACCTTGGTTTTGTGGTGTCCCAGGGAGAATTGAAGATGGACAAGTCAAAAGTAGAAGCCATATTGAGCTGGCCTACTCCCAGAGCAGCCACAGAGGTGAGAAGTTTCCATGGCTTAGCCCAGTTTTACAGAAAGTTTGTGAGAAATTTCAGTGGAATATGTGCACCCATGTTGGATACAATTAATGGTGGAATAAAAGCAAAATTTAGATGGACACCAGCTGTAGATAGAAGTTTTGAAAGGTTGAAGAAAGAGGTAGCAACACAACCTATTTTGTTGTTGCCCAATTTTGATAAGCTATTTACTATTGAATGTGATGCAAGTAATATAGCTATAGGAGCAGTGCTAAATCAGGAAAATAGACCTGTAGCCTTTTGCAGTGAGAGGCTGAATGAAGCAAAGAGTAAGTACTCTTCATATGACTTAGAGTTGTATGCTCTAGTCCAAGCATTGAGGAAGTGGAGACATTATCTCCTGCCTAAAGAATTTGTTGTCTACATAGATAACCAAGCTTTGAGTTTTCTAAACTCACAGGATAAGTTAAGCAGCAGGCATATCAAATGGATGGAGTACCTGCAATCTTATACCTTTATAATTAAGCATAAGAAGGGGTAGCTGAACAAAGTTGCAGATGCTTTGAGCAGAAGATTGCTCATAGTGCAGGAAGTGCAGTTGAAGAGCATTGGGGTTGAAGACTTCAAAAATCTCTATAGAGATGATGAAGATTTTGCTGAGGCATACAAGGTATGTCAAGCTTTTGAGAATCACTTTCATAGTGAATTTGCAGATTTCACCTTACAGCAGGGATTGCTATTCAAAGGTGGACAATTATGTGTGCTGAGAGGATCTATGAGAGAAAATCTCATACAGGAGAAGCACAATGGCAGTCTGAGTGGCCATTTTGGTCTAAATAAGACACTAGAGCTAGTCCAAAGGTTCTATCATTGGCCAAGGATGCACAGAGACATCAGAAGGTATGTAGAGCAGTGTATCGTATGTCAGAAGGCCAAGGGAACCACTTCAAATGCAGGACTGTACCAACCCTTACCCATTCCTTCCAGACCATGGGAGTGTGTAAGTATGGATTTTGTAGTTGGTTTGCCTAAGACTAAGAGTGGTTATGATAGCATATATGTAGTTGTGGATAGGTTTAGCAAGATGAGTCATTTCATTCCCTGTAAAGTGACTCATGATGCTAGTCATATAGCACACTTGTTTTTCAGAGAAGTGATAAGGATTCATGGACTTCCAGCAAGTATTGTGTCTAATAGAGATGCTAAATTCATGGGGCATTTCTGGAAAACATTGTGGCAGAGATTGGGAACAAATTTGTCATTCAGTTTAGCATATCACCCACAGACAGATGGTCAGACAGAGGTGGTAAACAGGACATTGGGCAACCTGTTAAGGTGTATAACCAAAGAATATGGACAGAGTTGGGATCTTGTCAGTCATCAGGTAGAATTTGCCTATAATGACAGTGTGAATAGGACTACTGGTAAGAGTCCATTTGAAATAGTCTATGGAATGCATCCCAGAGGTGTATGTGAGCTCAGGAATATGGGAAACATGGAGAATAGAAGTGGTCATGTAGAAAATTTTGCACAATCCATGAAAGAAGTGCATGAGCAGGTGAAGAAAACTTTAACAGAGAACACACAGAAGATCAAGGACAAAGTAGATGCGCACAAACGGGATATTCAGTTTGAGGTTGTTGATCTGGTTATGGTGCACTTGAACAAAGCCAAAATGCAGAAAGGAATGCCAACCAAACTACAGATGAGGAGAATTGGTCCTTGCAGAATCCTAAACAAGTATGGGAATAATGCCTACAGAATTGAATTGCCAGAAGACTTGGCAATTTCACTAGTATTTAATGTCCAAGACCTGGTGCAATACAGGGGTCCTCAGTCAGCAGCAAATAGATCCATTTCAGAGAAGGAACAGACAGCAAAAGATGTGACTTTGCCACTACAACCCAAACTATAGGCAGAAAGAATACTGGATTCAAGAGTACAGAAGCAAACTAGACATGGTGTCTACATGGAGCATTTGGTAAAGTGGAAGCAGTTGCCTGAAGCAGAAGCTACCTGGGTTGCAGAGTCAGAGTTCAAAAAGAGGGGCATTGATTTTGCCTCATTGTCACCAGAGGTGACCTAGTTTCCTTCCACACAGGGGGAGTATGGTACAGGAGCACCAAGGCTCAATGTAGTCGTACATAGTTTTTTTTTTGGTTTGTCAATTTTAAGTTTGCAGCATGTGATTTTGTTTTTGGAGTTTTTCTAGTTTTCTAAAAATGCATCGGCGGAAGAAGCACTTTACCTTTGATCGGCCTTTTAGCCAAGTGAAATTCAAGTTAATGAATGGATATTTGAAGGTGTTCAGCATTTGTTCAACGGTCGAACCGCGCCATTGAACCTCTTCAGTTGAACCCCGCAGTTGAACCTTGCGCCAAGGTTCAATGGTTCAACAGTTGATAATTCTGAGTTGTAAAGTTGGAATAGCTAATCATTTTGTTCAACGGTTGAACCACGCCGTTGAACCATTCGGTTGAACCCCACTATTGAACCTCGCTGTTGAAGTTTAATGGTTCAACGGGTTCGTTCTTATTTGGATGGTGGAGTTGACATCGTCGTCGCTTTGTTGGAGGTTGAACCTCACTGTTGAACCACGCGATTGAACCTCGTTGTTGAAGTTCAATGGTTCAACAGCTCATCATTTTGGAATAGTAAAGTGGGTCCATTGGAGTGAGATGCATATCAGGAGGAGATATTAAGGCTAGGCCGATGGTTAAGTCACAGCGATGAGTGTGTTTATCAGGAAAAGCAAGCGGAGGTCACACCGATGCATGATGTATGAAGGTCCATCGGGGTGATAAAAGGCATTGGCACAAGCTTCATTTCATGCACTGACGATGTATCTCACACCGACAGAGAAGAATGAAGGAAGTCATTGGCAATGAGCACATCGGAGAGAAGATGGGGATCGGCAGAGGAGATTTTGGGCAGGCTGATAAAACAAGTCTCACCGATAGGCATGGTTGGCGACGGAGAGTAAAAAGGCAGTGGTGAGAAAGTAACTGCCAAGAAACTACAGAACTGAACCGGCAGGTAGAAAACAAACAGGGCTGGAAACTGAACCGTCCTGTAATGGACATGAGCCGATATATATATATATATATATATTCTAGCATTCTTTCTGTAAGGAGTTCAGCAGAAGAATCAAAGAAGGGATTTTTGATGTGTGAAGCATTTTTTATGTAAGCAGATTTTTTTGAATAAAAATAAAATACAACAGTTTGACCATTTGTGTATTTCTGTTTTATTTTTTAGTTTTCCATTCTAAAGTAGATTAGTCATTTCTTTTTCTGTAAATTTTGTTCTCGTTTGCAAACCATGACTCTACATTGATGTTCCTCAAGTTCCTCTGTACAGTATGGAGGTCATCAAGCAGAGCCATGCCTTTTGTTTGTTTTTCTTTTGTGAGGTGGTCGGATTGTCGACTAGAGGCAATGCATGCTTGTTCTAGGTGAGCTCAGTAAGGAGTCCGGCTAGATAGACAAGTAGGAAAATAGACTTGCAGGGGTGGGAAATAGATAGAAGGAAAGTGAGCACCAAGCAGTCCAGACCCTTGAACAAAGTGAGAAGGGTGGGCAACGGGCTCAGAAAGTTATGTGCCATTGAGGCAGAATCTTGGAAGCAGTGAGGACAAGGTATGTGTCCCACACCAATTAGGGAAATAGAGTTTTCCATCTCTGTAGAGAGTTGAGTAATTTAGATGACATTTTTGTGTAGAAAGATGTCTGTTAGCACTTTGAATTGGTAGGAAGGCTAGAGTTGTCAAATAGTCTTGTACACCTACAGGATGCAGAAGCAGGTAGCCTAGAGACCTCCCTATCAGGTTGTTGCCAAGATCTTTCTAAAAACTCTCTAAAGAATAGCTCTATATTGGTACTATCATCTTCCAGAGGCTTCAATTCACTCGTTTAGACAACTAATCAAAGAGTTTGTCATGGCATTTGACATGAACAAACTCGTCAAAATAGGGATCAGATAATTCCTAACCATGAAGCAAGAATCAAATGAATCTGTAGCCCATTTTGTGACCAGATGGAGGAAAGTCCTCTATTCCTCAACTAGTGCCTTGAACATGGACCATCATGAACTATGTGATCTTTTCTTACATGCCTTGAACAATGACATGAGAGGACATTCAAAAATTACCGTATAGATCCTATGAAGACTCAAAATGCCATCGATAGTGGCCGATAAATTGACAATACTAATGGAAGACTCAAAATGCCTAAAGAAACTAAAAAGACTACATCCAATGTTTCTCCAGACAAAGATGTCAACATTGTGAAGACCAATCCCAATAATGACAAGTGGTGACAAAAAAGAAATCAAGGGTCAAACCGTCACCCCTATGACCCTAATGCTTATTGTTGGTTCCATGGAACAAAAGGCCATGAAACAAAAACCTGTTATGGATACAACAAAGCTATCTCCAATCTTACTCTGGATCAACAACAAAACTTCCTCAAACTCCTCCAATCACAAAGGAAGGAGAAGGAACTCAAAATTAGAAAGGCAAGGCTAATCAAAATGGCTCCAATCACGTAGAGTTAAACTAAGAAGTGTTTGTAATCCAAGAAGAAGAACACATAGATCAAACAGAAAATGTCTTCTCGCAAGTAATAAATTTGTTGAGATCCTCCCCTTCACACTAGAAAACATTCTTGGAAGTATTAGAAGTTGGATGTTCAACACAAGAGGAACCAACCCCTCTCACGTTTGATATCTCCAAACTGCCTCAAAATGAATGAAGTAAGAAAAGGGATTCACCACTATACATACAAATTTAGGTTGAAGAGGTCACCATAAAGAGAGTCGTGGTGGACGAAGGATCGACAGTCAATCTCTTGCCAATGTCATTCCTACAAAGAATGGGATATAGCAAAATAGGAATCAAGTAATAGGCTACCACCTTGAGGATATATGACAGTCACGATATTCAAACAATTGGGAAAATCAGTCTACTACTCACTCTAATGGGTAAAACTATTTCTATAGACTTCCATGTCATCAACAAAGAAACCAATTATAACATGATCCTCGGAAGACCTTGGATTCACGCCATGAAGGCCATCACCTCCACCTTGTTTCAAGATATCCACTTCCATCATTTGGGAAAGATCTGCATCGTCAAGACAGACCCTGATCCTTTCAGTATTTATAGGAAGGAACAGGAGGAAAAAGACAAAAAGTTAAAAATGAAAGAGAAAGAAAAAGAAGAAACTCAAAATTCTCAACCAAACAGAAGTACTCACAATATATCTTATCAAAGAAAGGATGATCTTAAAGAATTCCTATTTGATCCTCACACCACCAAGTCTCATGCTCTGTTTGGCTTAGTAGCCATACCATGCCTTGACGAATGGGACATCAAGAACCTCTCAGTGGGAACAATCAAAATTATCGAAGAAGGAGAAGAAAAAGAGGAAAAACAGAACTCAACTTACGAGCTTGGAGAAACATCTCAACCGTAAAATAATCAAAATTTATGGACTCTCCACTTCGATAGAGCTAGTTGTAAAATTGAAGTAGGGACAAGGATAATCCTAACCTCCCTAGAAGGAAAAGTTCTCCCCTTTGCCTTCAGGTTAGATTTCTTTTGCATGAAAAATATCACTGAATACGAAGCCTTATCCCTAGGAGTCATGTTAGCCATGAGAATGGGCATCAAGAAGATCTCTGCCTTTGGAGACTCCCAATTGGTGATCAACCAAGTTGCAGAGAATCATGAAACAAAATCAGAGTGACTACGACCCTATAAAGAAACTATTAGAAAATTGGTCCAATTCTTTGACTTGTTCTCTATAAAAGACATACCTAGGGAAGAGATGCAAGTGGCTGATTCAATGGCTACTTTTGCCTCCCTATTTTCACCACACGCTCAACTTCAAAATTTGGAGTACATTGTGTCAGTCCGTGGAGAACCATTATTGGAAAGTGAAGAATTACCAAGCATTCTAAAGTATGTTGTGGATCAAATAGAAAAACTAACTTGAGATTACGCTGAGAACAATGAGGCCATCTTAGAATATCTACATGCTTATGACAACCTCCCAAAGGTGTACCACAAGAAAGGATACATGTTCCTTTCACATCTAGAAGATTATTTTGGAAGTGAAAAAGAGATCCTCCAGATCAAAGAAAATTCAGATTTACCAGCTACCTCTCAAAAATTTAAAGAGGGACATCCATCACTAACTGGAGATACCATTAATATTAATGTCAAAACTCTCGAGAAACCAAAGATGTTAAAATTGGGAGGGGAGTTAAATGATGAAGAGGTGGAAGAATACACTGAGTTTCTTATCGAATATTCTAACATCTTCGCATGGACGTACTCAAACATGCCTGGATTAGACCCAAAGATTGTGGTGCACAACTTAGTAAAAAAGCTAGATGCAAAACTAATAAAATAGAAGTTGAGACCCATAAAGCCTCAAGTGGCTAAAATGGTGAAAGAAGAATTGAAGAAATTATTGAATGTCGGCTTTATCAAACTAGTGGATTATTCAAGTTGGGTATCAAACATTGTCCCAGTCTTAAAGAAAAATGGAAAAATTCATATATGCCTTGATTTTAGGGATATCAATCAAGCTTTCCCAAAGGATGACTTTCTGTTACCATCCATAGACCAAATAGTTGATTCAACTACAAGATATGAAATACTCTCTATTATGGATGGGTTCTTGGGATATAATCAGATCAAGATTTTGGAGGTTGATCAAAACAAAACAACATTCACCACTCCTTAGGGAACATTTTGTTACGTAGTCATGCCATTCAGACTGAAAAATGCAGGGGCTACCTATCAAAGAGCCATGACACACATCTTTCACAATTACATTCACGAGATAGTAGAGAAATATGTTGATGATCTTTTGGCTAAGTTAAAGCAATGATCAACACATGTGGAAGACCTTCGCAAGATCTTCAACAGGCTTCGAGAATACAAAGTAAGGTTAAATCCTAAAAAGTGTATTTTTAGGGTTACAATAGGTAAGTTGTTGGGTTTCATCATGTCACAAAGAGGAATTGATGTTGATCTAGCGAAAGTTAAAGCAGTCCTAAACACAACCCCACCAACAAGTGAGACAACAGTAAGAACCTTTTTGGGACAATTAGGCGCGATCAGGTGTTTCATACCAAACATGACTTTCAAGATTAATCTGATCAATCAGTTACTAAAGAAACAAGTTGGCATAACATGGACAGTAGATTGTCAAAATGCATTTGAGCAAGTGAAGAAGTTCTTGTTGACACCGCCCACGTTAATGCCTCCAAAACATGACAAGCCCTTCATCTTATACTTTAGAGCAACCGATATTTCTGTAGCATGCATGTTGGCTCAAAAAGATGAAGAAGGAGATAAAGAGCCATATACTTCATAAGTTGAACCTTACTGGAATATGAGAAGAATTACACTCAGGCTGAAAAAGAGTGTCTAGCCATAGTCTTCACAACTCAGAGATTACAACACTACATGTTAAATCAAGAAACCAGAGTCACGATATGATCTGAACAATTGAGGACTTTTCTGAATCAGCCCATGTTATCAAGGAGGGCTGGCTGATTCATAACATTATTAAGTGAGTTCAAGCTAACATATGTCAATCAAAAATTAGTCAAGGGATAGGTAATAGCAGATTGGCTAGCAGATAACCCAGTTCCTTAAGAGGAGCCCATAAACGAAGATTTCTCAGACGAAGAAATTTGTGTAATTGATCTTGAGAAATATGCCACTTCATAATGGTATAGAGACATTGTGAACCATCTCGCAAAGAAAACTTACCCCAAAAACATGACTCCCTTGGGAAAAAGATGATTGCACGTCCTCACTACAAGATATGTTCTAGTTGACGATGTGCTCTATCGAAGAGCCTTAGACGGGATGTTCCTTCGATGCGTTGACAAAGAAGAAGCACATAAAATCTTAGAAGAATGCCACAACGAAATCTATGGAGGACATTTTAGTGGTCATGCCACAATAAGAAAATACATAGGATGGGATATTTTTGGCCAGTTTACAAGGTGATGCAATCAAATTCATAAAAAGATGTCCAAAATGCCAAGCCTATGCCCATGTTCATCATACACCGACAAGAGATTTGCAACCGATAGTTACCCCTTGGCCCTTTTCCACTTGGGGCTTAGATTTGGTGGGGAAGATATCTCCCCCATCAATGGATGGACACATGTTCATCATCACCACAACAGAATATTTTACCAAATGGGTATAGGCCATGCCTCTCACCATTGTTTCAGGGACCGTAATTGCCAAGTTCATATTATATCAAATCATATGTTGGTTCAGGATTCCCCAAGTGATAGTGACAAACAATGCATCATCATTCAAAAATCCACAAGTGAGAGAGTTATGTGAGATATTCCACATCAATCATAACTCTCCCTCAATTTACTATCCCCAAGGGAATGGATAGGCAGAAGCCACAAATAAAACATTGAAATCAATATTGGTCAAAATCGTGAAGGACTCTAAGAGAGATGGCATTTACAATTATATCCAACTCTCTGGGCTTACAGAAAAAGTGTAAGAACTCCAATTGGAACCACTCCCTATGCCCTCACTTTCGGGTTAGTGGCGGTGTTACCTTTGGAAGTAGAACTACCTAGTCTAAGAGTATCGTTACAAGGACTATTGGATAATGAGGAATATCGAGCAGTGAAATTAGCTGAATTAGAAATGATGGATGAAACACGCTTAAGAGCTATCCAAAAACATGATTCTTATCTTGCAATAATGAAGAAGCAGTATAACAAGAAAGTCATCCCAAGACCTTTTCAAGTAGGAGACCTAGTACTCAGGATAGACAACTTGATCTATAAAAGAGTCGGTGAAGGATGCAAATTCAGAGCCAATTGGATAGGTCCTTATATGGTTAAAGAAGACATTGGAAATGGTGCCTATCTCTTGTGAACAATGGAGGGAGAGGAATTTTTTGAAACGGTCAATGCCTTTCACCTCAAGAAATACTATGTCTAAAAACCAAAAAAATCATAAAACATAAAAATACAATTTTTTTTTATAAAAATAAAAAATGTAAAAAAAAAAGAATTTGTTTCTTACATTTCAGTATCATTCTATTCATCTTGCATTACAGTGAAGGACTTTCTCTTATATCATTTTCATTTCAGTAAGGATTCTAAGGTTGCCTAGGTATATATGATCCTTTCAGGTCCTAGAGATTCCCTATTTTCACAATCACCATATCCCCCTTCATTCCCAGTGATTCTAATCAAGCCTAGCTCTTAGCTTTACACTGATCCCAATCTTAATGAGCCAAATATGTTAGGTCTAAACAAAGTCAGTATTCAAACCTACAATGTTCAAAGGAAGCTCACAAGAAGACCTTTCCAATTCTTCCCTGGTAGAAGAGAAGTTTGACCAGATTACAAAAACCTTAGGTGGTGCTCAGCCCTTTATCTTTCCTGGCCAAAAAAGTTAGGAGGATCAAAACTCTAAAGGAAGCAATCTAAAATTTGAGTGAATAAAAAAATGAGTGATCAAAATAAGAGTGTTGAGAAAAGTGAGAATTGAGAGATCAAGCTTGCATATCTAAAGTTCCAAAAGCATTCATTTTCATAAAATGTCAAAAGCCAAAAAAATGAGAAAACCAAGTGATGCATTTTAGAAAAAACAAAAAAAGTGAAAAAGGCAAAAAAAAGAGAGACAAAAAAAGAGTGAATGATAGAAGATTGATGAATGTCCGTACTCTTGGGTGGAGATCAGTCTAAGCTCAAAGCCTCAAGGGTGACATTCTAACAGAGGAAAAAGATAGGTACAAAGCACACACACGCACTAGCTGAGCAAAGCCAAGAGTCTAGTAGTCTTTAGGATTATCTCCTATCTAGGGACCCTTGTTCTTTCCCATTTTTCCTTTACCCTAGGTCTATCTTGCTTTCCATCTATGATCTAAGTCTAGTGAACATCAATAAAATTTGTTACTTGTCTAAGTTGAAAGCTTGTCAATTTGTCTTATCTAGATAAGGATCAGTGTTTAGCCTTTAACAAAGCCTAAATTCAGAGGCACTCCATTTCATTCTTGATCCCACTTGAGTTCTACATCCCTATTTCATAGCCTTGGATAGGTCTCTTATATCAAGACAACTTGCAATCCCCTAGATTGAAAATCATATTAAAGAGCAATCATATTGTTTGTTCCACATTGCCTCCATATCAAAATCAGAAAAAGAGTCTCAAATCAATAAAGTCAATGTCATAACTCGTGACATTCTATAGAAGTAAATGTTTCATTTTAGCATTTCTTGTGTTCTTGCATCTGCATATTGTAAACTGCATCTCATATATATGCCCAAAAAATTTCAAAAACAAGTCATTGTCATCATACTTGCATGGTTAGAGTTGAAGGTCAAAAACATAATCAAAAAGTTCTAAAACTTCCATAATGCACAAGAGATAAGTACCCATTCAATAGACAAAACCATACAAAGATAAACTTTCATTGATATATCCAAAGTTTACATATACAAGAGTACCAAAGAGATAAAGACAAAATGATCTCAAGGGAAGTAAAGGCTCCCCATGTAAGGGGGCACAATCTCAAAGGAAAAGCAAGGTAAAATCAAGGATGGTTCCCTCCAACAGAACCCTCAGGACTCCTGCTCCTCTGCCTATGTGTACCACTAGTTGCTCCATGAGATCTATGAGAGCGAGGCATCCTGATATGGGCATGTGATTGCAAATGCCCCGCTGCACTAGCATCTCGCCGTCCAAATCCAAGATGATCCATCTCACGAAGCACTTGATTCTCACCCTTAAGGATGAGATTCTCGACCTTCAAATATGCACTCACTTGACATCCATGATAGGTAGGAGAAAAAATTTTAGTGTGTCACCTAGTAGCAGGGGGCACACTAGGATCAACCCAAAGACTCTCTCGAGACAACCTAGTGAAGGGAGAAGCCAAGCCAACATTAATCTCGTGAACAAAATCCCTCCACTCTTTGACATTACCTATGAAGCAAACCAAAAAGTGAAAAGTGTGTTTGTTCTTCATGAAAAGAAAGTAAAGAGAAAGGACAAAGTGTGAAAAATAGTAAAGCAAACGTAGACTCATGTGGATTTTTTGGCTGCCAGTCAGGGTCAAGTTGTTGCATCACCTCATTAGAGTGAGGAGGTCTAGGAACCACAGGTGAACCCTTTGGAACATCATGAGCATCATCCACATCATTAGCATCATCAGAATCATCATCTTGTGCATCCTCTGGTGGGCCCTCATTTGTCAAATCATCCCCATCAGGAATATAGTCCTTGTTAGTATAATTTGAGTCCTCAACCACAATGAGTTCTTAGGAAGGAGTCCCTCTCCCTTCTCTCTATCCTCCTCTCGAAGATCTAGGAACTCTGGTAATGAAAACTTCAGGAGTCAAAGGAGTCCAAGTAACTATCCTCTGATTAACTTTGCCCATCTCTTGAATAGATCTATAGCAGGTAGCCACTGGGGACAAGTCCTCAGGAAAATCCTCACCAAACTGCTACAAGACATGCTCAACTCGATGAGCCTTGACTAGACCATTGTGGTCTAAAAGCTTCAATACCCCACAATAGTACTCTTTGATCTCCCCATTATGTGACCATGATCCCTCTAAGTCCACAAGGATCAAAAATCATATCCTCATCTGTAAGAGTTGCTACATCCCGTAGAGAAGCATCAAAGTGACCCACCTTAATCTATCTAGCTGCTCTCAGAAGTCGTCTATCAGGAATCAGAACTAGCTTTTGATAAGGCCTAATGTGCTCAAAGATCCAAGTCATAACCAAAGAAGAGTGGCTAAAAGAAAGAGTCCCTCGTCATGCAATGCGGTAGAAATCTTTGTAGACCATGGCCAAAATGTCTGGCCCCCAAGAATAGACTCTACCTTGCTTAAGACCCTGTATAATTGGTGCCCAACAACATCTCAAGTGAGCCAAGGCCTTGTCTCTAAACAGCCTCAATACAATCAAACCAATCAAGAACTTCCTCAAGCGAGGAATATGAAGTCGTGGCATAGAAGTAAGTTGAACTCCTGTCTAATCCTTGGGGCGATTGACCCCCATAAACTGTGCCCAAGACACCTTGTCCTCAAAGGACTCGCTAGCAGGAAGGATGAGAGGATGTCCTCTCATAGGAACTCCAAGTATATGATAAACATCAAATAGAGTGATAGTCCACTCTCTTGAAACCTGTGGAAACCTGAAGGTGTTCCTATTCGCATCCTAGTATGTCAAGATGTCACAGCAAATGTGTGCCACAGGATGAATAACTGGCACATGACAGACTCTAGCTAAACATGCTCTCCTTAGAATAGCATGATCATCATCACTTATAGAAGCAAACATCTCTGAGAGCCATAACTACTCTCTGCAATCATTCCATCTAATGTGCATGTCCTGTAAATCAGAAAAGAACTTTAGATTAGATCTCGTCAACTGCCAAAAATCCTAAAAATCGTAAAACTTCCAGAAAATCTCACAAAAAAGCATATAAACCATCAAAATTGCAATAAACAGGTGAATACAGTAGTTGACTTAGGTTGAAACAGAGTGAAATGAACATTAGAAAACATCAAATTTTAGACAAATTTACCCAACAGGGTCACCCCCGGGTGACCCAGATGTCAACAGGATCTCCCCTCGAGTGACCCTGTTGTTAGCAGGATCTCCCCCAAGCGACCCTGTTGTCAGTCAAATCTCCCCCCAGGTGACCTACCTGACAAAAGGGGTGACCCTATGTGGAGATCCCTCAAACATAAAATGCTCTAAAATCCTCATTTTTCAACCAATTTCAGTAAACGAAAGACCGATCCTACTCTAAACGTAAAAATAGAGACAATGCAACAAGAAAAATCACTGAAAATAGATAATTTTAAGAGATTTTTCACAAAATTCAACCTAGGGTTTAGAGGGGGGTTTTTCACTATTTGCATACCTTATTCTCAACAGCTGAACAAGAGGCGGCCATCTTTGCAATCTCCTCGACAATATCTACCCAACGACTGTTCACACGATTGATTTCATCGTTGATTCACTTCGATCTCACTAATTTCCTTGCTTTGCTTGCCCTTAGCTTACTTTCTTTTATGCATTCTTAGATTAGTTTTTTGCTTTTATGTATCTTTTGTGCATCATTTTACATGCAATCATTCCTACAAGTCTCACCAGCAAAGGCAAACAACTAGTCGAACTCTCACAAACTATGGTAAGTTTGACATTTCAATTTTCATTATTCATTTTGATATATTCAAATACTAGGCTAACACTAGTTATTGCAGCCACAATTGTAGGAAAATCAACAACATGTATGTTGGAATAGGTTTTGACAACTGAGAGGGGGGGTGAATCAATTATTTCTCTATTCAACCCTTTTTTTGTTATTTCCTTTTACAAATTAAAATTAAATTAATGATATAAACATTTCAGCATTAGACAATAGCATAAGGGTAGAAAACATGAATGACACATTTGACACCAAGATTTAAACGTGGAAACCCGGTTAAGGGAAAACCCACGGTGGGGGTTAACCCACAAAAATTAATACCCCGTTAAAAGTATTTTACAAATGAGAATGCACATGCATTAGGGCTCACTGCCCTGAGCTCACTGCTCAAGTGGAGGCTCACTGCCTACAAAAAAGTTTATAAGAGATTTCCAGAGATTTTGAACTGGTAAGATGCATCTGCCAATGCTAGAGATCAGTTCCGGTTAATTGCAAATACTCACTTTGTACACTTCATCTTTATCCTGCTCTTCTCTCTATTCTACCCTCATTTGGATATTAGATTTCTGTTCCTTTTTTGCTCTTTCTTCATCATTGCATAAATACATACATACACAAAATCCACAATCATCAGCTATATATATTCTTATCATGAATTGCAATCACTTGCCAGTCAGCAACAACAAACACTTAGAACTTTTTAAGAGTGATATGCTCTGTCAGCTAGATCCATACACCAATATTGATGCGTACCAAAGATAACACATGTATATCATCATACATGTCAGCCACTAACATCCTATCTCATACATAATTCATCAAAACACTTCTATTGGGTCCACACAAGGATTTACATAAGTTTGCTTATTCTTCACTGAATTGTTCTATCATAATAGGACCTAGTATTCATATGCTCATAACTTCTGATCCCATTATCATTGGAGGCTAAAAACTTGGATTTAGATTGTCTTGTTGTCCCTCTACACTCCTTCAGATCCGCAACACGCTATTATTAACTGGAGAGATCCGCTGACCAAAATACTAGACTCTGCTATATGCTCTATTTTGGGCTCCCTGACTTAGATAGATTATCATTCTAACTTCTGATAAGATCAAATACTACACTACGGATGTGTGGAACAATCTTAGTTGCCATCAATGACAACACCTATCAATGCTATGCAGTGCCTCTTGCCAACAATCTCCCCCTTTGGCATTGATGGCAACACTTAGTGAAAAATGACTAAGTGTCTTTGTACAACTCCCCCTTTGTCTATGCATTCGTGCACTTCACTTATTCTGGTGCTCCCCTTTGCTGAATACTTCATTTTTTCACTCCCCCTTTGACATCAATGGCAAAGGGTGGGATCCACAAAATTCTCCAAAATTTTTGTATACATTGCCGCATATGTACAAGTAACCATTAAATTCCATTCACATGAACTTGAGGACGTCTGCAAAAGTAATTTTTAATTGGGCAAGTTTGAAGGCCCAAGCATTCTTTATTCCATCCAAAAGGGAAATGTACCCACTCAACAAAAATGCATATGCTTCTGCCTTTGCCAGATCCGGAGGATCACTTGTCTAAAGTACATTCTGAGCATGGGATAAGGCATTGTGCATGGATTCCAATTTGGGAGCAAAAAATCCCCTGAGTTCACACATCCTCTTGATAGTGTTGCTTATCTCTTTTACAAGTGCCTTTATTTCATCTATCAAGCTAATAACTTGACATTCCTGGCTTATAGAAGAGACAGTTAAAGGATCAAAATTTTGAGACAGGACTAATATTTTCTGTTCTTTTTCTTTTATCTTCTTCTCAATATCTTTATTTACTTTAGACCAAGATAGAAAAAACTTATATATATCTCCTCCATCATTTAGGGCATTCTGAATGCTCTTTATGCCAATGCCTAAGATCAATCTATCATTCCCTATTAGTTTCTTGACTTGGTTGAACTTCTTATTCAAGAACACTTTTTGAACTTGTCTCTGCAGACTTTTCAAAAGATTCAAAATGTGAACTTACTGAATTTACAAGATTTTTTAGGTGACCAGAGGGGGAATCACTTTGATTCTTCTGATAGGTTGGCATTAATTTCTCTAAAACTCTGGTTGCTAGCTCCAGCAGCTCATTGTCCTCTAAGTGGTATTTTCTCAACTTTTCTCTGGTTTTCACTTGGGTGAAAGATGCTATTTTCATCAATTGAAATGGAGAGAGCGCATCCGGATTGGTTAGTCCTTGGACTAGTTTGGGCTCGTCAATCTCAATCACTTCCTTTTCAAGAGAGCCTTTTACTACATCTGTAGTGTCTCTTGCTACATTTTCTGAACCATTCTTTTGATCATCAGATTTTTCTATATTTTCTTTAAGTGCTTCAACATTTGCACCATCTTCTTTTGCTTTGTCTTCTTTTCCTTTTTCCTCCTCTTTCTCTGTATTATTCTTCTCTATGTTCTCTTTTGGGGGACTCATTTCAACTTGTTCACCACTTGCTACTTGATTCGAAGGATTCTGTATGGTAGCAACATCCTTTTCCTTCCCAGAGTGATTAGGTGGAGGAGTTATCTCTACATCAACTATTCTATCTATCATTTCTATGTCCTCCTGATTGACTTGTTCCTCTTCCTAAACTTCTCCAGTATTTAGATTTGATGAATCAAGTTTCGAAGGATCTAGAGTAATACTTTGGTCATCAATTCTTTTGTCAATTTCTTCTTTTGGAGCTTTTTGTTCCAGAGCAGAAGGATTGTCTTCTTCAACTTGCTTTTCTAAAACAATGTAGTATTTATTTTTGTCTAAAGCCTTTCTCAAAATTTCCTCTGTTTCCTTTGCAATTTCTTCAGTCTCACCAAGCATTAGTTTGTTCATCCAGACTTGGCTTCTAAATTTATCTTTGACTTCTCTTAGAATTTCATCTGCTTCTTTTCTGTTCATCACAGGGCACAAAGAAGAGAGAACATACTATCTGAGTTCTATATCTTTTTCCTTGGCTGCATCCTTCCTCATTTCCATTACTTTCCTCAAATTTTTAGGAAGTTCTTGTAAGATTTCCAACAAGGCTCTATTGAATTTATTCATATATATGATAATGACATCTTCTAGAGTTTTATTATTTGCTTGATCAAGGTTGTCATAGTAAACTCTGATGGGTTTCAAATTTCCATGAACAGTGATTGTTTTTACAATTTCATCAATAGTCATGGCAACCTTACCGAATACTTGCTTTTTACTAACCCTTATGCTTCCAGATGGTTGATCTTTAGAAGCCTTTGAAGTTTTGACCTTCTTGGATCTTATTTCTTTCACTTCTTCATTTGTTTCTGTCTCCTCATCATCTTGAGTTCTTATGGGGGGTTTGGTTGCCTTGGTTTTCTTTCTTTTCCCTCATTCACCAGATGGAGTGGCTTCCTGCTTCTTAGTGGAAGTGGTCTTGAGAGGCTCAACAGAAGTTACAAAACTCCTTGTCTTCCTTGGGGCTTCTGGGGGAACTACAGGCTCACGTTTTTCTTGCTCTCTACTCTTCTTTATCTTTTCAATCCTTTGTCTATTTTCTTTCACTGCCTCTTTTGTAATTCCAATGCTTTCTACATACATGTCCACTTGCTTGTGTACCTTTCTTTTTATTTCTGGCTGTCTAAGTTCTATATGCAACTTTAAGCTTAGTTCCTTGTATGTTCCGAACTTTTCAACAAAGGTGTCTTTAGGTTTGCTCAGGAGATGTTGAGCATACATGTCAAGAATTTCCTCATCCACTTCATAGCCCATTGGAATTATCCACACTATCCTTGGTTCTACAGCTTCCATCAAGTATTGATATGTGTCTACCATGAAACATATTTTGTTTTCATACTTTTCAACAACTGAACTAGGAATTCTTTCCCTTGCATGCATCAAGTTCTGGAATTTTTGAAATAACCCCAGAAGGTAGTCTTTTGAGTCTAGATATTTCCAAGACTGCGTAGATGATCACTAATTTGCCATGCCACTGGCCTGTCTGATGTCCATTGTATACCCGGAACTCCCGTTACTTCATTCATGAAGTATAAAAATATACATATCACCAAGGAACCATATTTGAAGGAATTTTTCATGTCCTTTTTTATTTTGTTAAGGTTTTCTATTAGTTGGCTCTGTAGTAGCTCACACAAATCATAATCCACATTTTCTTTTATAATCTGATATGCAGCATAAATAGTTGTCCCAGAAACTGAGTTCTCCTTGTTGGAGTGGTAAATCTTATACCCAACTACCATTGAAGCAAACTTGACATCTGGATCAGTGATGTCATTGATAGTCATAGCTCTACTATTGAATTTTGCTCCAGTTGCATTAGTTACTGTTTGATTTTTTACAGACTTAAGCATGGGTTGCCCACTAGTTGTATTCAATCCAGTCACAATTTAGATTACATCTTTTGTGATCTTGAACAGCTTGAATAGCCACATAAACTTATCATGTATCCAACTCAATACATACCTAACCCATTCACTTTCATCAAAAGACAGAAATTCAATAACTTGTATGAAGTGTTTGCTCTCTAGGGTTTTATATTCTGGTCTCAATTGGTGACTGTCATTCTTCAAGTGTTTTTAAAATAAATTCAGTAGTTTCAAATTTCCAAATTCCTCTATATTGCAGTGAATGTAAGCCCTAATATCTTTGACATGTAAAACACCATACGAAACTCCAGAAAAGGCACCTAGCGGCTCAACCTCTACATATTTCAATGGATGCTTCTTGAACTTGGGATGAGGCCTCTCAGTAACATCCACCATTAAAGGTGTAGCCATTGCAGAAATTGATAACTCAAAAGATTTCGTAAAAAGAGAGAAAAAAAATACCTTGCTACACAGATTAGGGTTTTTCCTTGAAAATCCTTTTCTCGCTTCCAACACTTGAGAATTCTTAGCTCTAAGCTTGTCCACTTCTTTCTTCTTGATTTCTCTTGATACAAAGTGTTTGAAATGAGGAGTGAATGATCCTTTTAAGCTTCGCACCACCTAATTTACCTTTCTAATAAATGCCCTTCCCTAGCACATCCAGTTGCTCTATTTTGAGTAGTTTTTCAAGTATTGTTCTGCAATTTGCTATATCCAATTCTTTTCTTTCGAAAAACCTTCGACATGGTCTGAAAATAGTCCAAGATCTCTTTTCTTACTGTGCCATATCTAGGCACTTACTTACTGGCTGGGGGAATTTGATTTGTAATGTCGCTCCCCCTGAGCCAACACTTCTGACTTAATTCCTGGAGGAATTATCAACACCAGATTGCGGTGCAGATCCATTGTTGTCATTTAAAATAGTTCTCCTAACCCATATCTTGTTTGATTCATCCTGAGTCTAATTCATGTCAATTTTCTCTTTCCCTTTGTCTTGTCTTTGTTCATCTGGTTTTCTGGTCATTGGACCTTTTCTTCCACTATCTTTACTTCTGCAGAGTCTTGCAATATGGCTAGATTTATTGCAGTTAAAGCATAAAATATTTCTTTTCTTATAAACTTGATTTTCTCATGATCTACACTGATTATTAAATATGTTCAAACCAATTGCAAACAAAGCAATAACCATTGAAAGAATTGCTAAATCTTATGTTATTGGGATTATTCATTGTCATACTTTTGCATTCATTTGATCCATGACCATACCTATTACACTTGAAGCATTGACTAGAGAAGGATGGACCATTTTTTTTACTTTGTTTCTGCACTAAGTCGCTCTATGACCAAATTTGTTGTAGTTAAAATAGCTTCCATTGAATGATGGATATCTTTGAGCATTAGGCTATCTTACCATAGGTTTTCTAGGTCTGTTTCTCTCATTCTTAGATTGAAAATTTCTCTGTCTAAATCTAGAGCATTCACCTTTCTCATATCCAAGACCATGTTTGTCATCAGCCCTTTTCTGTCCTTCAAGTAGTGCTTCAAGTTTTGCTGAACTTATATTGAATTTCTCCTTATATTCATTTGCAATATCTAGGTCATGTCTGAGAGTGATTATTTGCCTTTCAAGTGCTCTCTCACTAACTCTGCTTTCTTGTAGATTAGACTCTAGATGGCTAGCTATTCCATCCAATTTGCAACATTCTTCAGATCTTTCTTTTAGTTTTTGTTTCAGATCTTCTTCAATTTTCTTCTTATCTTCACTTTCTTTGGTTTGCCTCATCACCCCAGATTCCATTTCAATTTTCAGAACATTGACTTCTTTTGAGAGCTTCTCACATTCCTTTGTTTTTTCTTTCAAAGCTTCATTCAAGCCATTTTCTTCAGGTAGACTGGATAGCTACAGAAGTAGCTCCTTTTTATTTTGCAGAGATTTTATCAATTTATCTTTTAACATTTCAATGGTGTCATCAGCATATTTGAGTTCACCTCTCAAATTACTAATTTTTGTTCTAGATTGAGTAAGCTCTTCTAGGACTGACTAAAGATCTCTTAATGAACCCATTTAAAACTTTTTCCAAGATTTTTTTCCTTGAATTGTTAGGCTTCTCTAAGGATCCTTGCTCTTATACCAATTGTTGGAATAGGTTCGACCAACTGAGAGGGGGTGGGTGAAATAGTTGTTTCTCTATTCAACCCTTTTTTTTTGTTATTTCCTTTTACAACATAAAATTAAATCAATGATATAAACATTTCAGTATTAGACAATAGCGTAAGCGTAGAAACCATGAATGACACATTTGACACCAAGATTTTGATGTGGAAACCCGGTTAAGGGAAAAACCACAGTGGGGGTTAACCCACAAAAATTAATACCCTGTTAAAAATATTTTACAAATAAGAATGCACATGCATTCGGGCTCACTGCCTTGAGCTCACTGCTCAAGTGGATGCTCACTTCTTACAGAAAAGTTTATAAGAGATTTAAAAAAGATTTTGAACTGGTAAGATGCATCTACCAATACTAGAGATCAATTTCAATTAATTACAAATACTGACTTTGTACACTTCATCTTTATCCTACTGTTCTCTCTATTCTGCCTTCATTCAGATATTAGATTTGTATTCCTTTTTGGTCTTTCTTCATCATCGCATAAATACATACATACACAATATCCACAATCATCGACTATATATATTCTTATCATGAATTGCAATCACTTGCCAATCGGCAACAACAAACACTTAGAACTTTTTAAAAGTGCTCTGCTCTGTCGGCTAGATCCATACACCAATATTGATACGTACCAAAGATAACACATGTAGATCATCATACATGTTGGCCACTAACATCCTATCTCATACATAGTTCATTAAAACACTTATATTGGGTCTGCAGAAGGATTTACATAAGTTTGCTTGTTCTTCACTGAATTGTTCTGTCGTAATAGGACCCGGTACAGATGCTCATAACTTCTGATCCCATTATCATCGGATGCTAAAAATTTGGATTTAGATTCTCCTAGTGTCCCTCTACACTCATTCAAATCCACAACACATAATGATTAACTAGAGAGATCCAATGACCAAAATACTGGACTCTACTATATGCTCTATTTCAGGCTCCCGAACTTAGATAGATTATCATTCTAACTTCCAGTAAGATCAGATACTGCACTACGGATGTGTGGAACAATCTTAGTTTCCATCAATGACAACACCTATCAATGCTATGCAGTGCCTCTTGCCAACAATCTCCCCCTTTGGCATTGATGGCAACACTTGGTGAAAAATGACTAAGTGTCTTTGTACAACTCCCCCTTTGTCTATGCATTCATGCACTTCACTTATTCTGGTGCTCCCCTTTGCGAAATACTTCATTTTTTCACTCCCCTTCACTCCCCCTTTGACATCAATGGCAAAGGGTGGGATCTGCAAAATTCTCCAAAATTTTTGTATACATTGCCGCATATGTACAAGTAACCGTTAAATTCCATTCACATGAACTTGAGGATGTCTGCAAAATGGATTTTTAATTGGGCAAGTTTGAAGGCCCAAGCATTCTTTATTCCATCAAAAATGGAAATGTGCCCACTCAGCAAAAATGCATATGCTTCTGCCTTTGCCAGATCTGAAGGATCACTTGTCTGAAGTAGATTCTAAGCTTGGGATAAGGCATTGTGCATGGATTCCAATTTAGGAGCAATCAATCCCCTGAATTCACACATCCTCTTGATAGTGTTGCTGTTCTCTTTTACAAGTGCCTTTATTTCATCTATCAAGCTAATAACTTGACATTCCTGGCTTATAGGAGAGACAGTTAAAGGATCAAAATTTTGAGACAGAACTGATATTTTATGTTCTTTTTCTTTTATCTTCTTCTCAATATCTTTATTTACTTTAGATCGAGTTAGACAAAACTTATATATATCTCCTCCATCATTTAGGGCATTTTGAATGCTCTTTATGTTGATGCCTAAGATCAATCTATCATTCCCTATCAGTTTCTTGACTTGGTTGAACTTCTTATTCAAGAACTCTTTTTGAACTTTTGTCTCTTCAGACTTTTCAAAAGATTCAAAATGTGAACTTACTGAGCTTACAAGATTTTTTAGGTGACTGAAGGGGGAATCATTTTGATTCTTCTGATAGGTTGGCATTAATTTCTCTAAAACTTCGGTTGCTAGCTCGAGCCGCTCATTGTCCTCTAAGTGGTATTTTCTCAACATTTCTCTGGCTTTCACTTGGGTGAAAGATGCTATTTTCATCAATTGAAATGGAGAGAGTGCATCTGGATTGGTTAGTCCTTGGAGTAGTTCAGGCTCATCAATCTCAATCACTTCCTTTTCAAGAGAGCCTTTTACTACATCTGTAGTGTCTCTTGCTACATTTTTTGAACCATTCTTTTGATCATCAGATTTTTCTACATTTGCTTTAAGTGCTTCAACATTTGCACCATCTTCTTCTTCTTTATCTTCTTTTCCTTTTTCCTCCTCTCTCTATGTATAATTCTTCTCTGTGTTCTCTTTTGGGGGACTCATTTCAACTTGTTCACCACTTGCTACTTGATCCAGAGGAATCTGTATGGTAGAAACATCCTTTTCCTTCCCAGAGTGATCAAGTGGAGGAGTTATCTCTGCATCAACTATTATGTCTATCATTTCTATGCCATCCTGATTGACTTGTTCCTCTTCCTAACTTCTCCAATATTTAGATTTGATGAATCAAGTTTCGAAGGATCTAGAGTAATACTTTGGTCATCAATTCTTTTGTCAGTTTCTTCTTTTGGAGCTTTTTTCTTTGGAGCAGAAGGATTGTCTTCTTCAACTTGCTTTTCTAAAACAATGTAGTATTTATTTTTGTCTAAAGCCTTTCTTAGAATTTCCTCTATTACCTTTGCAATTTCTTCAGTCTCACCAAGTGTTAGTTTGTTCATCTAGACTTTGCTTCTAAATTTATCTTTGACTTCTCTAAGGATTTCATCTGCTTCTTTTTTGTTCATCACAAGGCACAAAGAAGAGAGAACATACTCTCTGAGTTCTATATCTTTTTCCTTGGCTACATCTTTCCTCATTTCCATTGCTTTCCTCAAATTTTTAGGAAGTTCTTGTAAGCTTTCCAACAAGGCTCTATTGAATTTATTCATATATATGATAATGACATCTTCTAGAGTTTTATTATTTGCTTGATCAAGGTTATCATAGTAAACTATAATGGGTTTCAAATTTCCATGAACAGTGATTGTTTTTACAATTTCATCAATAGTCATGGCAACCTTACTGGATACTTACTTTTTACTGACCCTTATGCTTCCGGATGGTTGATCTACAGAAGCCTTTGAAGTTTTGACCTTCTTGGATATTATTTCTTTCACTTCTTCATCTGTTTCTATCTACTCATCATCTTGAGTGCTTATGGGGGGTTTTGTTGCCTTGGTTTTCTTTCTTTTACCTCATTCACCAGATGGAGTGGCTTCCTGCTTCTTAGTGGAAGTGGTCTTGAGATGCTCAATAGAAGTTACAGAACTCCTTGTCTTCCTTGGGGCTTCTAGGGGAACTACAAGCTCACTTTTTTCCTGCTCTGTGCTCTTCTTTATCTTTTCAATCCTTTGTCTATTTTCTTTCACTGCTTCTTTTGTAATTCCAATGCTTTCTACATACATGTCCACTTGCTTGTGTACCTTTCTTTTTATTTCCGGCTGTCTAAGTTCTATATGCAACTTTAAGCTTAGTTCCTTGTATGTTCTGAACTTTTCAACAAAGGTGTCTTTAGGTTTACTCAGGAGATGTTGAGCATACATGTCAAGAATTTCCTCATCCACTTCATAGACCATTGACATTATCCACACTGTCCTTGGTTCTACAGCTTCCATCAAGCATTGACCTGTGTCTACCATAAAACATATTTTGTTGTCATACTTTTCAACAACTGAACTAGGAATTCTTTCCCTTGCATGCATCAAATTCTGTAATTTTTGAAATAACCCTAGAAGATAGTCTTTTGAGTCTAGGTATCGCCAACATTGCGTAGATGATCACTAATTTGCCTTGCCACCGGCCTGTCTGATGTCCATTGTATACTTGGTACTTCATTCATGAAGTATAAAAATATACATATCACCAAGGAACCATACTTGAAGGAATTTTTCTTGTCCTTTTTTATTTTGTTAAGGTTTTCTATTAGTTGGCTCTGTAGTAGCTCACACAAATCATAGTCCACATTTTCTTTTATAATCTGATATGTAGCATAAATAGTTGTTCTAGAAATTGAGTTCTCCCTGCTGGAGTGGTAAATCTTATACCCAACTACCATCGAAGAAAACTTGACATCTGGTCAGTGATGTCATTGATAGTCATAGCTCTGCTATCAAATTTTGCTCTGGTTGCATTAGTTACTGTTTGATTTTTCACAGCCTTAAGCATGGGTTGCCCCTGGTTGCATTTAGTCCAATCACAATTCAGATTATATCTTTTGTGATCTTGAATGGCTTCAATAGCCACATAAACATATCATGTATCCAACTCAATACATACCTAACCCATTCACTTTCATCAAAAGACATAAATTCAATAAGTTATATGAAGTGTTTGCTCTCTAGGGTTTTGTATTCTGATCTCAATTGGTGACTGTCATTCTTCAAGTGGTTTTCAAATAAATCCAGTAGTTTCAGATTTCCAAATTCCTCTATATTGCATTGAATGTAAGCCCTAATATCTTTGACATGTAAAACCCCGTACGGAACTCCAAAAAAGGCACCTAGCTGCTCAACCTCTATAGATTTGAATGGATGCTTCTTGAACTTGGGATGAGGCCTCTCAGTAACATCCACCATTAAAGGTGTAGCCATTTACATAAATTGATAACTCAAAAGATTTCGTAAAAAGAGAGACAAAAAATACCTTGCTACACAGATTAGGGTTTTTGCTTGAAAATCCTTTTCTCACTTCCAACTCTTGAGAATTCTCAGCTCTAATCTTGTCCACTTCTTTCTTCTTGATTTCTCTTGATACAAAGTGTTTGAAATGAGGAGTGAATGATCCTTTTAAGCTTCGCACCACCTAATTTACCTTTCTAATAAATGCCCTTCCCTAGCACATTCGGTTGCTCTGTTTTGAGTAGTTTTTCACGTATTGTTCTGCAATTTGCCATATCCATTTCTTTTCTTTCAAAAAACCTTCCACATGGTCCGAAAATAGTCCAAGATCTCTTTTCTTACTGTGCCATATCTAGGCACTTACTTACTAGCTGGGGGAATTTGATTTGTAATGTCGCTCCCCCTGAGCCAACACTTCCAACTTAATTCCTGGAGGAATTATCAGCACCAGATTACGGTGCGGATCCATTGTTGTCATTTAAAATGGTTCGCCTAACCCATATCTTGTTTGATTCATCCTGAGTCTCATTCATATCAATTTTCTCTTTGCCTTTGTCTTGTCTTTGTTCATCTTGTTTTCTGTTCACCAGACCTTTTCTTCCACTGTCTTTACTTATGCAGAGTCTTGCAATATGGCCAGATTTATTACAGTTAAAGCTTACAATATTTATTTTCTTATAAACCTGATCTTCTCTTGATCTGCACTAATTATACATATGTCCAAACCCATTGCAAACAAAGTAGTAACGATTGAAAGAATTGCTAAATCTTCTGTTATTGGGATTATTCATTGTCATACTTTTGCATTCATTTGATCTATGACCATACCTGTTACACTTGAAGCATTGACCAGAGAAGGATGGACCATTTTTTTTTTACTTTGTTTCTGCATTGAGTTGCTCTGTGACCAAATTTGTTGCAGTTAAAATAGTTTCCATTCAATGATGGATATCTTTGAGCATTAGGCTATCTTACCGTAGGTTTTCTAGGTCTATTTCTCCCATTCTTAGATTGAAAATTTCTCTGTCCGGATCCGGAGCTTTCACCTTTCTCATATCCAAGACCATGTTTGTCATCAGCCTTTTTCTGTCCTTCAAGTAGTGCTTCAAGTTTTGCTGAACTTATATTGAATTTCTCCTTATATTCATTTCCAATATCTAGGTCATGTCTAAGAGTGATTATTTTCCTTTCAAGTTCTCTGTCATTAACTCTACTATCTTGTAGATCAGACTCTAGATGCTAGCTATTCCATCTAATTTGCAACATTCTTTAGATCTTTCTTTTAGTTTTTGTTTCAGATCTTCTTCAATTTTCTTCCTATCTTCACTTTCTTTGGTTTGCCTCATCACCCCAGATTCCATTTCAATTTTCAGAACAGCGACTTCTTTTGAGAGCCTCTCACATTCCTTTGTTTTTTCTTTCAAAGCTTCATTCAATCCATTTTCTTCAGGTAGACTGGATAGCTACAGAAGTAGCTCCTTTTTATTTTGTAGAGATTTTATTAATTTATCTTTTAACATTTCAATGGTGTCATCAGCATCTTTATGTTCACCTCTCAGCTTACTAATTTCTACTCTAGATTAAGGTCTTCTAGGGCTGACTGAAGATCTCTTAATGAACCCATTTAAAACTTTTTCCAAGATCTTTTTCCTTGAGGTGTTAGGCTTCTCTAAGGATCCTTGCTCTGATACCAATTGTTGGAATAGGTCCAGACAACTGAGAGGGGGAGGGATGAATCAGTTTTTGCTCTATTCAACCCTTTTTTTTTGTGATTTCCTTTTACAACTTAAAATTAAATCAATGATATAAACATTTCAGCATTAAATAATAGCATAAGAGTAGAAAACATGAATGACACATTTGACACCAAGATTTTGACGTGGAAACCCAGTTAAGGGAAAAACATGATGGGGGTTAACCCACAAAAATTAATATCCTATTAAAAGTATTTTACAAATGAGAATGCACATGCATTCGGGCTCACTACCCCAAGCTCACTGCTCAAGTGGAGGCTCACAACCTACATAAAAGTTTATAAGAGATTTACAGAGATTTTGAACTGGTAAGTTGCATCTGCCAATAGTAGAGATCAGTTCCGATTAATTGCAAATGCTGACTTTGTACACTTCATCTTTATCCTGCTCTTCTCTCAATTCTGCCTTCATTTGAATATTAGATTTATACTCCTTTTTTCTCTTTCTTCATCATCGCAATAATACATACATACACAATATCCACAATCAACGGCTATATATATTCTTATCATGAATTGAAATAACTTGCCAGTTGGCAACAACAAACACTTAGAACTTTTTAAGAGTGCTATGCTTTGTTGGCTAGATCCATACACCAATATTGATGCATACCAAATATAACACATGTAGATCATCATATGTCTTGGCCACTAACATCGTATCTCATATATAGTTCATCAAAACACTTCTATTGGGTTTGCACAAGGATTTACATAAGTTTGCCTATTCTTCACTGAGTTGTTCTGTCATAAAAGGACCCGGTATTCAGATGCTCATAACTTCTAATCCCATTATCACCGGAGGCTAAAAAATTGGATTTAGATTATCCTGGTATGCCTCTACACTTGTTCAGATTCGCAACACATAATGATTAACTGGAAAGATCCATTGACCAAAATACTGGACTCTGCTATATTTTCTATTTCAGGCTCCCAGACTTAGATAGATTATCAATCTAACTTCTGATAAGATGAGATACTGCTCTATAGATATGTGGAACAATCTTAGTTTCCATCAATGACAACACCTATCAATGCTATGCAGTGCCTCTTGCCAACAATCTCCCCCTTTGGCATTGATGGCAACACTTAGTGAAAAATGACTAAGTGTCTTTATACAACTCCCCCTTTGTCTATGCATTCGTGCAATTCACTTATTCCGGTGCTCCCCTTTGTTGAATACCTCATTTTTTCACTCCCCTTCACTCCCCCTTTGACATCAATGGCAAAGCGTGGGATCCGCAAAATTCTCCAAAATTTCTATATACATTGCCGCATATGTACAAGTAACCATTAAATTCCATTCACATGAACTTGAGGACGTCTACAAAACTAATTTTTAATTGGGCAAGCTTGAAGGCCCAAGCATTCTTTATTACATCCAAAATGGAAATGTGCCCACTCAGCAAAAATGCATATGCTTCTGCCTTTGCCAGATCCGGAGGATCACTTGTCTGAAGTACATTCTGAGCTTCGGATAAGGAATTGTGCATGGATTCCAATTTGGGAGCAATCAATCCCCTGAGTTCACACATCCTCTTGATAGTGTTGCTCTTCTCTTTTACAATTGCCTTTATTTCATCTATCAAGCTAATAACTTGACATTCCTGACTTATATGAGAGACAGTTAAAGGATCAAAATTTTGAGACAGAACTGATATTTTCTATTCTTTTTCTTTTATCTTCTTTTCAATATCTTTATTTACTTTAGACCAAGATAGATAAAACTTATATATATCTCCTCCATCATTTAGGGCATTCGGAATGCTATTTATACTGATGTCTAAGATCAATCTATCATTCCCTATCAGTTTCTTGACTTGGTTGAACTTCTTATTCAAGAACTCTTTTTGAACTTTTGTCTCTGCAGACTTTTCAAAAGATCCAAAATGTGAACTTACTAAACTTACAAGATTTTTTAGGTGACCGGAGGGGGAATCACTTTGATTCTTCTGATAGGTTGGCATTAATTTATCTACAACTCTAGTTGCTAGCTCCAGTAGCTCATTGTCCTCTAAGTGGTATTTTCTCAACTTTTCTCTGGCTTTCACTGGGGTGAAAGATGTTATTTTCATCAATTGAAATGGAGAGAGTACATCCGGATTGGTTAGTCCTTGGAGTAGTTCAGGTTCATCAATCTCAATCACTTCCTTTTCAAGAGAGCCTTTTACTGCATCTATAGTGTCTCTTGTTACATTTTCTGAACCATTCTTTTGATCATCAAATTTTTCTACATTTGTTTTAAGTGCTTCAACATTTGCACCATCTTCTTCTGCTTTGTCTTATTTTCCTTTTTCCTCCTCTCTCTCTATATTATTCTTCTCTGTGTTCTCTTTTGGGGGACTTATTTCAACTTGTTCAAAACTTGCTACTTGATCCAGAGGACTCTGTATGGTAGCAACATCCTTTTCCTTCCCAGAGTGATCAGGTGGAGGAGTTATCTCTGCATCAACTATTTTGTTTATCATTTCTATGTCCTCCTAATTGACTTGTTCCTCTTCCTAAACTTCTCCAGTATTTAGATTTGATGAATCAAGTTTTAAAGGATCTAGAGTAATACTTTGGTCATCAATTCTTTTGTCAGTTTCTTCTTTTGGAGCTTTTTGTCCTAGAGCAGAAGAATTGTCTTCTTTAACTTGCTTTTCTTAAACAATGTAGTATTTATTTTTGTCTAAAGCCTTTCTTAGAATTTCCTCTGTTTCCTTTGCAATTTCTTCAGTCTCACCAAGCATTAGTTTGTTCATCCAGACTTTGCTTCTAAATTTATCTTTGACTTCTATAAGGATTTCATCTACTTCTTTTCTGGTCATCATAGGGCCCAAAGAGGAGAGAACATACTCTCTGAGTTCTATATCTTTTTCCTTGGCTACATCTTCCTCATTTCCATTACTTTCCTCAAATTTTTAGGAAGTTCTTGTAAGATTTCCAACAAGGCTCTATTGAATTTATTCAGATATATGATAATGACATCTTCTAGAGTTTTCTTATTTTCTTGATCAAGGATGTCATAGTAAACCCTGATCGGTTTCAAATTTCCATGAATAGTGACTATTTTTACAATTTCATCAATAGTCATGGCAACCTTACCAGATACTTGCTTTTTACTAACCCTTATGCTTCCAGATCATTGATATTTAGAATCCTTTGAAGTCTTGACCTTCTTTGATCTTATTTCTTTCACTTCTTCATCTGTTTTTGTCTCCTCATCATCTTGAGTGCTTATGGGGGGGTTTTGTTTCCTTGGTTTTCTTTCTTTTCCGTCCTTCACCAGATGGAGTGGCTTCCTGCTTCTTAGTGGAAGTGGTTTTGAGAGGCTCAATAGAAGTTGCAGAACTCCTTGTCTTCCTTGGGGCTTCTGAGGGAACTACAAGCTCACATTTTTCCTGCTTTGTGCTCTTCTTTATCTTTTCAATCCTTTGTCTATTTTCTTTAACTACTTCTTTTGTAATTCCAGTGCTTTCTACATACATGTCCACTTGCTTGTGTACCTTTCTTTTTATTTCCAGCTATCTAAGTTCTATATGCAACTTTAAGCTTAGTTCCTTGTATGTTCCAAACTTTTCAACAAAGGTGTCTTTAGGTTTGAGCAGGAGATCTTGAACATACATGTCAAGAATTTCCTCATCCACTTCATAGCCCATTGGCATTATCCACACTATCCTTGGTTCTACATCTTCCATCAAGCATTGATCTATGTCTACCATGAAACATATTTCATTTTCATACTTTTCAAAACCTGAACTAGGAATTCTTTCCCTTGCATGCATCAAGTTCTGGAATTTTTGAAATAACCCCAGAAGGCAGTCTTTTGAGTCTAGGTATCGCCAAGACTGCATAGATGATCACTAATTTGCCATGCCACTGGTCTGTCTAATGTCCATTGTATACCCAAAACTCTTGGCACTTCATTCACGAAGTATAAAAATATACATATCACCAAGGAAACATACTTGAAGGAATTTTTATTGTCCTTTTTTATTTTGTTCAGGTTTTCTATTAGTTGGCTTTGTAGTAGCTCACACAAATCATAATCCACATTTTCTTTTATCATCTGATATGCAGCATAAATAGTTGTTCCAGAAATTGAGTTCTCCTTGCTGTAGTGGTAAATCTTATACCCATCTACCATCCAAGAAAACTTGACATCTGGATCAGTGATGTCATTGATAGTCATAGCTCTTTTATCAAATTTTGCTCCGGTTGCATCAGTTACTATTTGATTTTTCACAGTCTTAAGCATGGGTTGCCCATCGGTTGCATTCAGTCTAGTCACAATTCAGATTACATCTTTTGTGATCTTGAACGGCTTCAATAGCCACATAAACTTATCATGTATCTGACTCAATACATGACTAACCCATTCACTTTCATCAAAAGACGAAAATTCAGTAACTTGTATGAAGTGTTTGCCCTCTAGGGTTTTGTATTCTGGTCTCAATTGGTGACTGTCATTCTTCAATTGGTTTTCAAATAAATCCAGTAGTTTCAGATTTCCAAATTCCTCTATATTACAGTGAATGTAAGCCCTAATATCTTCGACATGTAAAACCCCGTATGAAACTCCAGAAAAGGCACCTAGGGGCTCAACCTCTACAGATTTGAATGGATGCTTCTTGAACTTGGTATGAGGCCTCTCAATAACATCCACCATTAAAGGTGTAGCCATTTGCAGAAATTGATAACTCAAAAGATTTTGCAAAAAGAGAGACAAAAAATACCTTGCTACGTAGATTAGGGTTTTTGCTTGAAAATCCTTTTCTCACTTCCAACTCTTGAGAATTCTCAGCTCTAAGCTTGTCCACTTCTTTCTTCTTCATTTCTCTTGATACAAAGTGTTTTAAATGAGGAGTGAATGATCCTTTTAAGCTTCGCACCACCTAATTTACCTTTTTAATAAATGTCATTCCCTAGTACATCTGGTTGCTCTGTTTTGAGTAGTTTTTCATGTATGGTTCTACAATTTGCCATATCCATTTCTTTTCTTTCAAAAAACCATCCACATGGTTTGAAAATAGTCCAAGATCTCTTTTCTTACTTTACCATATCTAGGCACTTACTTACTGGCTGGGAGAATTTGATTTGTAATGTTGCTCCCCCTGAGCCAAGACTTCCAATTTAATTCTTGGAGGAATTATCAACACCAAATTGCGCTGCGGATCCATTGTTGTCATTTACAATGGTTCTCCTGATCCATATCTTGTTTGATTCATCCTAAGTCTCATTCGTATCAATTTTCTCGTTGCCTTTGTCTTGTCTTTGTTCATCCAGTTTTCTGTTCACCGGACCTTTTCTTCCACTGTCTTTACTTCTGCAGAGTCTTGCAATATGGCCAGATTTATTGCAGTTAAAGCTTACAATATTTCTTTTCTTATAAACTCTATTTTCTCTCGATCTACACTGATTATCCATATGTCCAAACCCATTGCAAACAAAGCAGTAACCATTGAAAGAATTGCTAAATCTTCTATTATTGGGATTATTCATTGTCATACTTCTGCATTCATTTGATCTATGACCATACCTGTTACACTTGAAGCATTGACCAAAGAAGGATGGACCATTTTTTTTACTTTGTTTCTGCACTGAGTCGCTCTATGACCAAATTTGTTGTAGTTAAAATAGTTTCCATTGAATGATGGATATCTTTGAGCATTAGGTTGTCTTACCATAGGTTTTCTAGGTCTGTTTCTCCCATTCTTAGATTGAAAATTTCTCTGTCCGGATCCAGAGCTTTCACCTTTCTCATATCCAAGACCATGTTTGTCATCAGCCCTTTTCTATCCTTCAAGTAGTGCTTCAAGTTTTGCTGAACTTATATTGAATTTCTCATTATATTCATTTCCAATATCTAGGTCATGTCTGAGAGTGATTATTTGCCTTTCAAGTTCTCTCTCATTAACTCTGCTTTCCTATAGATCAGACTCTAGATGGCTAGCTATTCCATCCAATTTGCAACATTCTTCAGATCCTTCTTTTAGTTTTTATTTCAGATCTTCTTCAATTTTCTTCTTATCTTCACTTTCTTTGGTTTGCCTCATCACCTTAGATTCCATTTCAATTTTCAAAACAGCGACTTCTTTTGAGAGCTTCTCACATTCCTTTGTTTTTTCTTTCAAAGCTTCATTGAAGCCATTTTCTTCAAGTAGACTAGATAGCTATAGAAGTAGCTCCTTTTTATTTTGTAGAGATTTTATTAATTTATCTTTTAACATTTCAATGGTGTCATCAACATCTTTAAGTTCACCTCTCATATTATTAATTTTTGTTCTAGATTGAGTAAGCTCTTCTAGGGCTGACTGAAGATCTCTTAATGAACCCATTTAAAACTTTTTCCAAGATCTTTTTCCTTGAACTATTAGGCTTCTCTAAGGATCCTTGCTCTTATACCAATTGTTGGAATAGGTCTAGAGAACTAAGAGGGGGGGTGAATCAGTTGTTTCTCTATTCAACCCTTTTTTTTTTGTTATTTCCTTTTACAACTTAAAATTAAATCAATGATATAAACATTTTAGCATTAGACAATAGCATAAGAGTAGAAAACATGAATGACACATTTGACACCAAGCTTTTGACGTGGAAACCCAGTTAAGGGAAAAACCATGGTGGGGGTTAACCCACAAAAATTAATACCATGTTAAAAGTATTTTACAAATAAGAATGCACATGCATTTGGGCTCACTGCCCTGAGTTCATTGCTCAAGTGGAGGCTCACTCCATACAGAAAAGTTTATAAGAGATTTACAGAGATTTTGAACTGGTAAGATGCAGCTGCCAATACTAGAGATCAGTTCTGATTAATTTTAAATACTAACTTTGTACACTTCATCTTTAGCCTACTCTTCTCTCTATTATACCCTTATTCGGATATTAGATTTCTACTCCTTTTTGCTCTTTCTTCATCATTGCAATAATACATACATACATAATATCCACTATCATCGGCTATATATATTCTTATCATGAATTGCAATCACTTGCCAGTCGGCAACAACAAACACTTAGAACTTTTTAAGAGTGCTCTGCTCTGTTGGCTAGATCCATACACCGATATTGATGTGTACCAAAGATAACACATGTATATCATCATACGTGTCAACCACTAACATCCTATCTCATACATAGCTCATCAAAACACTTATATTGGGTCCACACAAGGATTTACATAACTCTGTCTATTCTTCACTGAACTATTCTGTCATAATAGGACCCGGTATTCAGATGGTCATAACTTCTAATCCCATTATCACTGGAGGCTAAAAACTTGGATTTAGATTGTCCTGGTGTCCCTCTACACTCCTTCAGATCTGCAACACATAATGATTAACTGGAGAGATCCGCTAACCAAAATACTAGACTCTACTATATGCTCTGTTTCAGGCTCCCGGACTTAGATAGATTATCATTCTGACTTCTGGTAAGATCAGATACTGCACTGGGAATGTGTGGAACAAACTTAGTTTCCATCAATGACAACACCTATCAATGTTATGCAGTGCCTCTTGCCAACAAGGTAAGGTGTAGTTCTGAAACGGTACCTACCTTTCATGCAAACTACCATCCTCGAGGGGGTAAATATGTAGGCACAAAAATCACACAATATGATCCTTGTCACATACATGTAAGCGTGAAATAATGTCCTCTAAATAGAAAATTGTTGTTATATGGAGCCTAATTAGACTCAAAGGTTAAATTTACCCCTTTTATCGGTGTAGTTTCCCCCCAAATTATTTAATGGGGTCAAGGGGCAGCGCCCTCGCGGGGGCTTAGGGGTAGCACCTCTGAAACCTCCAATGAGTTTTTATTATTTTATTAAGGCGTCGGAAGTTATTTTTCTATTGGCTAACATAAAAAACCCTATTTTTGTAACCAACATAAGGCTTGATAAAAGCGACTAAGGGTTAGGGTGTATGGATGGTATTTTGTAGCATTTGTAGTGGTATTGAGTTGCAAGGATTGCTGGTTGTAATCGGTTTGATTTACTGGATAATAATATTGGACTCTCTGTTGGTGGAAGTAGCCCGAGTTTGGGTGAACCACGTTAAAAATTGTCTCTCACTGTTATTATTTCTATGTATTTTCATTCATCTGTTTAATCTTTATTTGCATTTAATTGATATCTTCTGCTGGCTAACCCTATAATTTTGGGAAAATTGACAATAGGTAAGGTGTAGTTCGGGAATAGTACCTACCTTTCATGCAGACTACAGTCCCTGAGGGGGAAAATATGTAGGCACAAAAATCACACACAGCCTCCACAAGGACCCCTATGATGATATATGATCATTGTCATGTACATGTAAGCATGAAATAATATCCTCGAAATAGAAAACCTCTTGGTGACGTGTCATTTCTTTCGTCCTGTGTTGTTTCCTCTTTGTCATTTTCCCTCTCCTGATAGCTTTCGACCCTATTCCTAAGCCTTGTATGCATCTTGTAGGTGATTTTTCAATCTTCTCCACACCCTAGAAGCCTTCTAGAGGTTCCCCAGACCCATCTCCCACTTTCAGTTTTTAGTTTCACTCAACCAATCCAAATCTCCCCCTATTATTTCCAAATCTCCCGCTAGAAGATCCTACTTTGCAAGCGGAGATTTGGATTCTTGCACATGATTGACCTATTTCTAGAGGTAGATCCCCTCCTTTTCATCTCCTCTACCATATCCCATCATGCATTTTCACCCAGACCCCTTTCTTTCAGGATCTCCCACTGGGAGACCCTCAAAAAACAAGATCTCCCTTCGGGTGACCCAGGGTCGCCCCCCGAATGACCCATGGGCAACCCTACTAGTGAAAGGGGTGACCCATGGGCAACCTTATCACATTTCTAGCTATAAAAAAACTTAAGTTTCTAACTCAAAATAGCTCTATTTTCGCCCATTTTTCTTCTAGTTCGCATGATTTCTGATGCCTAATTTGGAGTTGACTATTTCATGCACCCACACATGTATAATTAGCTCCATTTGATCTAAAATTAACAACTCATTCTCTTCCATGCATCCTTCCAACTTCATTTCTTTTTCAGTGATAAGCTATTATTGCATTATCACTCCCAAATTAACTGAGTTCATGGGGTAATCAATCCAGTTCACTCCCCAATCAATCCTTGTTAACTCATCAATCAATTGAGTTAGCTTCTCAATCAATTCCCTTCTTCAAACTTATAAATACCCCCCTCCCTCAAGCACAAAGGGAGGCAAATTCATTGTGCACAGCTCTTGCTAAGTTTTTGCTCTCCAATCAGCATTCTCATGCTCACAAAGATGAAGGTGCCTTTTATTTGTTCATTGTTCATCAAAGCTTTCACATAAAGCTCTTCAAGCATCATTACGCTGCTTCAATCAAGCCATTGAGCTCATTTTGCAAAGCTTCCAAAGCTGTTTTCACTTCTTTGTGTTGTCTTGTTGCCAAGAGGTCTTCCCGTTGCTTCAAGAGGATACGAGGTTGCCATCAAGGATCTCTGAGGGTAGTGGAGGCTCACAAGTCTTCTTTATTTCAGGTTCCTCTATGCTTTTAGTCAATTGGTAGTAATTAGAAAATTGAAATTGCTCTTGGGATTAGTAATTTATTGCTTTTTACTTGATAGAATAGTCAGATCTAGCATTTTAGAAGTAATTTGTTTTCATAGTTTAAATTCAATTACTTGCAATTTCCTTTTCTAGATTAAATCATTTCAAAACATTCAAAAACCCCAAAAAACATAGAATAATTGAATTAGGTAAAATTCATTCTAGTTGCATTCATATTTCCTTTCCTAGATTAAAAAACATCTTTATTTCCAAAAATACCAAAAAAAGTACAAAAACTAATTTTGCATTTCATATAGTTGCATTCATAAAATATCAACAAAAGAACAAAAACTTTAGGCACATAGATAACTTGCAAACCCTTGATACCATCACAAGGTCAACCACGGTTAACTATTTGTTCAAACCCTTGATACCATCACAAGGTCAACAAAAGTCAATGCAAACTAAACCTTAGGTCAACTCAAAACCCTAAGTCAAAACCCAAAGTCTAGTCAAGGTTAGTCCACATACACCTTTCTCTTGTCTCGGCTCATGAATGTGTCTAGGATTAAGAGGTGAGTGGGCAAGGGTAATCCTTGGTGAGATTGAGGAGATCCATCCACAGCCACAACAGGAGTCATTTGTCTTACCACAACAAGATTGATTTGTCCTCCTATTAATTAAAGAACATAGACAACTTCAAATACAATGAGCAATCATCCAATGAATTGAAAGACAAGAAGCCATCAATGAAAGTAACTGCTTACCCACACAAAGGTGGAACAGTAGAAACCTTAGCAGAACCCTTTGGGTCATACGGTTATCTCTAGAACAAGAATCATTGAGCACAACATATACATTAGCACACAACAAAAAAGGCCCCAGGACGTGCTAACCCCTCTCTATGAAGTCCAACTCTCCAACGAGCCAAACCATCCCCATGTATTGCCTCCTCTCAATTGGCTACTTCCACAAGAGCGAGAGTGACGTGGCAATTCACCCTATGGCAAGGAGGGAATGATCCGTGTGTGTGCCAAAATCTGACTCGACAGCCCTAGGCAACTAGAGTCATGATTTTGAGTGTACATATACCACTTGGTGTAGTCATGGATGGAGGGTCTTAAGAAGGGACTGTCTAAACCATGCAACTAGATTAAACACAATGGAAATAACACAATAATATTATGCAATGGAAGATTCATATGCTCAATATATCAGACAATTTCAATGTTTATATGTTGGCAACATGCAGGCTACAATCAAAGGGCTCACAGGCTTACTTTGCAGGTTACAATAGAAATGAAAGATGTGGCATTGAAGTGCCTTCTAGAAAGAAAGTATCTTTAAATCTATTAAATCATATCATCTAAAAACTACTGACTTCCAGCTAATGCATCTAAGAGATGCATATATATCATCTTCAAACTCATAGAATCCTCCACATCAGCCTCAAGAGGTTACAAACTCCAATGAATGATGAAACGTGTAGATAACATGTAGGTCAACCTAGAACTCATGGTATTGCTCTACAAATGAATGAAACTTGGTGCAGAACTCAAAGAAGGTCTATCTGGTCCTTATTTACCTTGTGATATGTTCCATTTAGCTCTACAAGTCATAGAAGTACTCCACAAACCTTCTGTTCTCATGTTGACTGACAAATGCTCTGTTATGTGAAAGCTGATGATCTTCTGATAGCGATAACTTCCTATAGATGAATTCTGAAATCTGAATATGATGTAGCTAACATGGCATAGAAGCTAATTTCTGCTCCGCGAGCTCTGAAATGAAGATGTGGTAAAATGCGGTAGAAAATGTTGAACTGCAAATGACTGAACTACAACTGAAATTCAGGAAAAGAAAAGAAAGCAAATATTTTTGGTTGATGCAAGATTGATCTTCAACCTAGGATGCTCTTGCATCAAAATCACACACAAGGAGTTGATGGAGGAGGAAGAAGCTTCCTTAAAATACCTACAAGTGTTAGTGCATATAACAACAATAATCTTCACAAGTAGAGAGCTTCGCTAGATCTTTTCTATATAAAGAATTTTCATGTCCTAGAAGTTATAAAGCTTGTTAAGATTGTAAAGAGTCGTCATCCTCTCCAAAATGAGGGAGAGAGAGTTGTTTATATATGGATCCAAATATGTTTCAAGGAGCCATTTATGCTAGGCTGACAAGCAAGGTAAGTTGCTCAACGCAACAAGGATGACATTTAAATTCAAATTATTTTCAAGCGTACAGACAGGATGCTAGCATGTCGCGCTAGGGTCTATGTGCAACATTCATGTCTGGGGATAAATTGTTCTTAAAAGGCCTGTTGACAAGGGACTTTACCAAGTTTCTCAACAAAGTGAAAAAATAAGCACATTACAAATAGAGACAGACACAAATGCTAAACTGAGTGCCAAACCTAGCATGAAATTGTAAGCAACGACAATTTATGATGCTACATACACAAGGCTTAATATATTCCTATATTATAGATCCCATGATTTCTTGCAACAATGAAAGTATTATAGTATTTCTTTAATCTAGCTTAGCTGAGCAATAAAATAGAGACACTTGATCTTCTCATAAGGATTTCCTCCAAGCTATGCATTCCAATCAACATATTCAAGATTCCATGCTAAGAAGAACCAATAGGTAGCATGCCAATGGAAGAGAAATGCTCTCCACCCATCTATTATGGAATCATTAGACCATAGGAGATCCTGGCCATCTCTCAAGCTAAAAGAACCATTAAGAACCCATCACAACGAAAATATACAACCCAATATAGAGGCAACACAAGCATAAAGGAAATAGTAAGAATATACATACTAACAATTTTCAAGGGGTTTTCTCTCAAACCCTACTCATATTCAAAAGGGACACTCTTGTCCATGATCTAACTCACATACACTTCCAAATGGATACAACATTCCCCAGATTATGAACTCAATTGTTACTAATTTTTTTCCTCAAAGCATGAAGGGAATACACTTTCATGCAAGACAAGAAACATTCACAATCGCTACTATGCAAGAAACAATAGGGAGTTGGGAGGACTTATATCTCTGCATGGAGTTTGTAGGGATAAAGAACATCCTTCCTTCTCCAAGACTATCTCCATTTTTTCCATCGAATTCACATTCAAATTCTCCTCTCCCCTTTCTTTATAGTTCTCTACTCTCTCATAATGCAGAAAATTCCTCCCTCCAAACAAGACACAAAGAGAATAAGCCAAGAATCCCACTTCAAGCCTAAGGAGAGGGTATAAATAAGGAGTGTTATTTCACTTATTCTTTCTAAATGACAGGGTGACACATGACCTCCAACTCACCCACTTATTCTATCTCCTAAACCCTAAACAAGTTCACATGCTTCCCATGTTCTCACACATGTGTGAGACCTAGGGAAGATAAGTGTACTTGTACACTCTTCCTTGTGCACTCACCTAGTAGGGTTCTCCCACATGTGTGAGGCATTCGGATGGGGGTGTACTTGATACAACCCCTCATCTAAACCTAGGTAGGGGAGATTGGAGGGTGACAAGTCAACATTCCATCTCACCACACATTAGGTCACAACACATGTTTTCAAGGAGGTTTTGGAAGGGTCAAATCTTGCCCATAGGTCAAGATTAGTAGTCCAAAATGACCCCACCCCATAGGTACTTACACTAGGGATCTATTTTTACCCACCAATCAAGAAAAATGACTCTTTAACCCCATTTAAAATCTTTTATAAGTGCAAATCCGAGTTTGTAACTTAAGGAGACTTCCATCCTTTAATGCATACCTAAAACACCATAAACACATGATTTCCAAATTAATTAATCCAAAAATTAAAAACTACAACATATCACAAGAGGAACCTCAGTCACATTAAGCCACAACATTAATTTAGTAGGGAACAAGGTTACAACATGAAACTTCATCTCATGAAGCGGTTTAATATAAGGTTCTAATGATTCTCCTATTATTCCATTAGCAATTTATTCATACACATCAATCACAACATCAATATGTCCAATATATGCATACCTGAAGCACCTTAATCTTAAATAATCATACTCATTTTCTAATTTCAATATAATCAAAATTCACATTTCAACTAGTGATAATTCATATAGATGATGTCCTACTTAATTCACCATAGAAATTGAATCATCATTTCAAGAATAATATAATCATAGGAGTTAAGTTTAACATCTCATTATTCCACCAAATTTATCATCCCAACAAGTGCATATTATAAGGGTTACTACCAACAAGATACCAAATGTACATAACTTACCACATTCACTTACCTGAGTTCCTCCTTTAGCATGGTTAGTGTTGCTATTACTCGAATTCATTTGTGTTTAATTAACTATTAGTCCCCTCGATCCACTTTGACAATCCCAATGATCCTAATCCCAATCATGGGTGGTCCCCTCATCAAAGTACATACATATTAGTAATTCATTAGACTAAATCTTAGTACAAATGTCATCCCTTACTTCATGTTTGAATCTGTTACCAAAAATATTGTCAAAGATATTAATCTCAATCAATAAAGCAATAATCTCAATAGAAATTGCAAGTAAACAAAGATTTCAAATAACAAAGAAGAAACTATGCAAATCTTGTTACTTTGCTACTTCCATTGTTCGCCTAGTCTCAATTGATCTTTGTATGAATATTGAAGCCCTCAGAAGCGTACTTCCTTGCTTTGTTTTTCAAGATTATGATAGAGAGATGACTATGATACTTGTTGTAAAGAAGATGAGCTTCAATACAATAAAAGGGTGATCGCAAGCAATGAATGGATTTGGGTGCCAAAGGTGCGCTATTAATTCTGCATAGTAATGATACTAAAAGCTTGGATGAATGAAATGGAAGAATTGGGTTCAATTTATAGACTTGTGAGAGAGAAGATCAATGGTATAGAAAGAATGAGAAGATCAACGGTATAGAAACCTTGAGAGAATGTGTGCAAATAGAAAGAAGATATGTGTTGAACATAAAAACTATTTTGAGTTAACTACTTTCTTTTATAAAGATATGATTTTATTTCATAAATTAGAAATCTTTTTTCTAATTTAAGAGTTGTTGATAAAAATAAGATTGATTGAGTCAGTTAACTCGACTTGTGATTTGCTTTTGCATGATTTTGAGAGAAATTAAATAATAAATTATTTTAGTTTTGTGTGCATGAAGAAGAAAACTTTTTTTAGAAGATTTGGAAGATATTTGAAGAATTAGAAGATAAGAAAGCAAATTAAATAAATAAATTTATTTAATTGTTTGTACATGATTCAAGGAAGAATAAATAAAATATTTGATTGTATTTAATTTTTAGAGATTGAGAGAATTTAAATAAATTTGATTGATTTATTTAAATTTGAAAGAAGAATTGACTTAATTAAATAATTAAAAATTATTTAATTGTAGATAAGAGGATTTTGGAAGAACTTAATTAAATAAAGGATTTTATTTAATTTTAACTTTAGAAGAGGTAATTAAATAATTTGATATTTAATTAATCTAGAGGAATATCAATCGAATAAATAAATTTGTTTATTTATTTATTGATAGAAGAATTAGAATGGAATAAATATTAAGAATATTTATTTAGATCGAGTCGTGTCATTTTTAGGTGTATACATTTTGCCCCTCTTTGATGTGATGTTCGAGATGATGAGATTTGTGTCGAGTAACATCATTTCAAAGAAGCTAAGGTATGGATAGAAGAAAAAGATGGTAATGGAAAGATATGATGAGGATGCCCCCTCGGGAGATTGGACAGGGAGAGAGTTTCAAGGGAGCGAGACGGACAATCTCACAATGAAGAACAAGGTTAGGGTGAAGAATATGGTTGAAGGAAGAGCCGAATGATATGCGATGCAAGATAGAATGATAACACACACAAGAAAGCAAGCAAGTGTGCACAAATGATACAAGAACAAATAAGGTATTGCCCCTATCAAGCGGTAAACCAATGATTAACTGATAACAATATACGACAGTGTTGTCATGGCGGGGAACGATAGATCCCTAGAGCAACACAAAGGATAGTGTTGTCATGGCAGGGAATGATAGATCCCTAGAGAAACACAATAGGCGTGGGAAATGTATCTCCCATTGATAATTATGATTGATTGAGTTGGTTTACGACCAGACAAGGATCAAGACCACTGATTGTGATTGGATCATTTGACAAGATTGACTTGACTTGATTGGTATGGATTAAGGATGGGCTCACATGTGGATCATCGCTCAGACTGACTGGATAAGAAGAAAAGATAGAAATTTGACTGATAGAAGAATGACTCGATAGAAAAGATAGAAATTTGACTGATAGAAGAATGACTCGATAGAAGGACTCACAAGCTTTTGTTTGATACTCTGCACAGAATCTTTATTGCATGGATAGTATGCGAAATGCAAATGGATACGGTTACGGCTATGAGATGCAATTGGATACGTCATGGATATGGGATGCAATTAGATACGTCATGGATGTGGATATGGATATTTGTCATCTTGATGTTGCAAGTATTTTGAAGTGCTTATTTCATCATTGGGCTTTTTAAAATGTTGTAAGAAAATACAAGCATCTAGGTATAATTGAACCGAGATGACCTGAGTATTGCTTACATGGATTTTGATTTAGTAAGTTAATACAAGCATCTAGGTATAATTAAACCAAGATGACCTGAGTATTTCTTGCGTATCAACAGACAAGGATTGCCCCCTTTCATGTTAGACCTTTGAAGTCCTCGATGATCTTTGCCAATCATGTCATTAAACAAGGCTTCACATTACTAAAGATTAATCCACAAACAGCAAACAAAAGAAAATGATTATGCCCCCATCATAGCATCTCTAGTTTTTGACATCCTTGAGTAGCATAGAAAGACAAAATAACAAAAATTAAGACTCTGTAAGTTAACCTGATCACAAACACAAAACATGCTTGCATTAGATGTGTTTTCTTGCCATAATTTAGATAGAATCAGTTTGAGTGTGTAGGTACTTGTTTGCTTTGCCTTGGATAGGCTGATGCCTCGCATCAAGATTTCTGCTTTGGAAGTAGGCTTTGCTTTGGCTTGCATGCTTGGTAAAACAAACCCGAAGGGACTGACCTAGTGCCTCAGGGGCGCATTGCTAAATGGCCTTGCCAACATGACGACGTAGAGGCAACGTAGTTCAGGGACTTGGACCATGGATGGACTAGAGGATAGACGATAAGATATGGGATGGATGAAAAGAGGAACCTCAGGGGCGCATTGATAATGGCCTTGCCTATGTGATAACGCAGAGGCAATGTAGTTTGAGGTTGACCCTATGATACTGACGACAGATGCTATGCTAGGCTGACATTGTGGATAGGATACTAGACAACATTTTTGGATAGCCTTAATGTTAGATACCGATGACAAGGAAAACACCACAGATAGGCAGATGGATGGGAAAATAGTAGATAGAAGGAACGCATACAGAAAAGGGGAAGGATGTGGTCACCAAGGACTAAGTCGCATAGGAATAACATGCCCCATTGTAGGTAGGATACTTAGGATTTTTTAGGACAATGCTTATGACGATAGGTAGATGAGAGGATAATGAAGGATTTGTGTGGCTTGGAGGGATAAGGTATGCCAAGAGACATCTAAAACATTTGTCAACATTGTGCCCCAAATCTTTATCAAGATCAAAAAATAGAGGAATGGAAGATTAGGATGGATGGACTGGACAATATAGGTATGTAATGGATAGAGGGATAGGATAGGAAATGGTACGGAAGGAAACCGATAGGAGAAGAGTGATATGCTGATGAGACAAGGTGCCCCCAAGTGTAGGTGATGTAGAATATCAACTTACACACGACGCCTATTTGCCAGGTTTTCATCATGGTACCTATTCAAGGCACCTGTTTGCTAGATTTTCACCATTGGACGAAGGGATTTCTCTTTTTTTTTTTGGATAGGAGAAGGTGGACACGGAAAAGGAGAGACTAAAGTATCTAGTTCCCTAAAAGGTGATAGTCCTGCTAGATGGACATTGTCGCATGGACAATTTCAAGTGTTCCCACAGATGTTGGTAGGGGTTTGCATGAAAGTGAGATGGAGAATGGTAGATAGTGGATTATGGAGGCTGCGCTAGTGGATGATGATGTAGATGATGTAGGATTTATGCAAGGATGGAGGGAAGGTTTACGTAAAAGCATGGACCATAGGGATAGGATGGGGAAGATATGTAGGATAATAGTGGAAGGAAGGGGAGATGGAGGTATGCGGAAGTGTCGTGTGATGGAAGGGAATCATGACCAACGATTGCACATACTGTGATAAACATTGGAGCATATGATGGGAAAATGGAGTAGGAAGCAATGGAGATTTTTGCTTGGTGGATGAGTGGTTTAGGAATTTAGGGACCCACATAGACTGAGTATTTTTCTAATTTTTGCTTGTCATGTGGGATGAATGGATTTGAGACTTTTGGATGGTGAAGGAGAAAGAGGATGGTTGGGATTTTTGAAAGGTGGATGTCTCATGTAAATTGAGGGCTTTTTTCTTAGGTACCCAAACCATTTTGCTTTTAGATTTTACCTGTGAAGGTATGAGCTTGGGTATGTGCAGCCTTTGTGTAGCTTCGGAGGTAATTGCTTGTTTCTTGGGGACCCACACTTTTTTCATTTTTACTTTGAGGTGTGTGGGTGTATGCAGCTCTTGAGAAGGATGTTTCTTTGATTCTCGGCTTTTGCATCCTAGGTCATGAGGACTCTCAGGATTTTTTATTTTATAGGTAGAGGCATCTAGATTTTTGTTGTTGAATTCCCTTGAGATGGTGGAAGTGGAGTTGGTGGAAGCTCTTTGGTTAGACGATATGTGCATTCATTGGCCATGATTGGGATATTTAGAGGATTGATAGATGGATGGATAAAGTGTTGGAGAAGTGGTGGTAAAATGCATGGAGGGATGGTAGGAGTTGGAAGTAGTGGGGTAGATTGGATGGTGGAAGGTGTATGGTCACATGCTTTGGGGATGTATATGATAAGGGAGGCGGAATGGTGACAAATGTTTTGGGGATATGATAGAGTTTGCGATAGAAAGTGGTGGATTTAGGAGTGGAGGAAGTACCAACATATTGAAATTGTTCACCTTGGGGTGTGTATCCAAGGCCATATGAGCGAGGAGGGACATTGACATGGACAGGCTCCAAAATGCCTTGTTCATGAAGGCCTAAGCCTTTACCTTGATAGTTCATATGTTGGAGTATGCGGTGGACAATGGGATTATGTATAGGTGGAGCACTAGAAACAAGTTCCTTATTGGGTGGAGAAGGTGAGATAGAGGATAATTGTTGTTGGTGTCCTAAGGAAGAACATTCATGGATGAAGGTAGTGAGACCAAGGGGATAGGATAATGAATTTTCAACAAGGTCGATTATGGAAGGTGGAGGATCATGTGGATCTTGGTTATCATTAGGGTCAGTAGGATATGAGTTATTGGTTTGATCATCTATGTGCATTTGGGAGGTAAGTGTCTCATCAAGGGAAGTGGAAGTTGTTGGATCATGGATAGGACTAAATGGGGTTATAAACTCAGGACCATGGAATGCATAGAGTTGGCTAAGAGGATCATCATGGTTTGCTTGATCATTGATAGGCTCTTGATCATAGATGGGATCTTGATCATAGATAGGATTAAGCGTGATGGGATTAATGTGCTCGTGTAGGTTTCTTCATCAACGATAATATCTTGATCATAGAAAAGATATAGGTTATGGAGGGATTGGAATTGGATCTCTTCTTCATGTATGGGTATAGGATCAAGTTGCTCACGGATAGCTTCTTCATCAAAGATAGTATTTTGATGGTGGAAAAGATATAGGTTATGAATGGTTTGAAATTGGATCTCTTGCTTATGTATAGGATCATCGAAAAGATAAAGGTTATGGATGGGTCAAATGGGGATGCTTTGATCTTGATTTAGACAAGGGGTTGATGTTTCTGCATGCTCTAAAGTGTGCTCTTGACATAACTCTTGATGTGCTTGAATTGAAGTGGAGGTATAGGACTCTTAGATAGGCTCTTGGTCAACAACATGAAGGTGCGATGGACCTTGACTTTGGTTCATAGGAGGAGGGTCTTCAATAAGCTCAAGGGGTTGTGGATTGCATGAAGGGGTTGTAGGATTTGACATGTTATTGGAAGAATTTTTGGTAAGGTCAAGGATCAAAATTTGGGAACATGGGTGACTCTCTGCTAGTAGCCCTTGGATCACATCCTTCGTAGGAGTATGGGTAGATGAATGAGGTAAGGGATGAGTGGGTTCAGATTTTTTCATAGCTCCTTTTTTGCTTTTAGGTTTGTAGAATAGTCTTTTGAGCCAATCATCATGGGATTCTTTGGGCGGTTTTGAGCTTGGTGAACTTGATGTCGGTGTTGGTGTAGGACTGGTATGCTTTGGGCTAGGTGTTCTAGGAGATGGTGAAGGACTAGTAGACGGAGTGGTATAAGATTTCCAACTTGAGGTGGTGCTTGCCTTGTCAAGAGTATCATTAAGACGGGAAAAGATAGTATGAGCTTGGTGTGAGGCATAACTAGTACTGGCATGTTCATGTTGGGAGGTATTTGGCATAGATGGATAAAGAGATATGCTTTGCGGCGAATACTACTTTTTGGAAGATTCAGCTTCTAAGATTGCCATTTGCTATTGTATGGATTGGAGTTTTCGTTCAATTGCTTCTGTTTGTTTTGTCCTCTCCATAGAGACTGACACAAGGCCGAAATGGGTACCCAGAAAGGTTGAAGACTTTCTCTCAAAAGACCAGGAAATGCTCACTGTTACAGATGCATAGAAATAAATGCGCTGAAACAGACAGTAAATGTGCAACCAATTGGTGCAAATGCATAGCACTGGTAAATAGTAAAAGCACAGTAACAGGTGACAGATGTGCAGAAAGTCGATGCAAATGCGTAGCTTCAGAGGGTATATGCGCAATTCTGGTTTTTTGAATGTTTTTGCAATTTTCTTGGCACATTTTTTGATGTTTTTGGTTTCTTAGTTGCAAGTTGGTGTTTTTGATCTGATTTTATCAATTATGGCAAGTAAAACACAACAAACACAAAGAAGTTTTCATGGTTTTTTTTTAATCTTTTTTTGTAATTTTTGGACTCTTTTTGACTAAAAATAGTTACGAATCCTAGGATAGTAAAGGCAATATTTGTTGGATCCCCTAGCTGTGAATATTCTAAGTGGATAGCTTTAGGATCTTGGTAGCACCGGCTCCTCTCCATGGCACTCACTTCTCACGCATACCAAAATCTGGGTTTCCTAAGGCTCGTACCCCCACCAAACCTTAAGATTGTCCCTACTATCTCTACTAAGAACCACAAGAATCGGGGCAGCTTCGAAGGTCCCACCTTCTGCACCAACAAATAGAGGGTTTTTGGGCTACTAAAACAAAGGATGACTAGTAAGTGCAACTGTTCAAGTGGTTATACATGCAGCAACGCTACTCTCTATTATGGAGTCTCCCAACCTTCAAGGGTTACGCCTTGGAGGGTTTTGGGGGAGGTTGGCTATTGGTATAACACAACTTCACTCGTTGTTTGAAGCTTTCGCTCCAAACACAATTTATTTATAGTGGCTCGGCAGGGCTTGGCTTTAGCCTATTACCACTTAAGGTTGTTCCCACTTGGATGGAAGGATATCCAAGGGCAGTCCTCTTTAAAGGTTTAACACATGCGAAAATGATATGTATGACATTTTGGTCACCCAAGATAGGGGAGAGCATAGGCCTGGTATCATTCCCAAAAACATGAAAGATAGTTGTTCTTTTCCCCTAATTAAAATGAAAAAGACTATATGAGCTAGCTACTTGGGCACACATGCAAGTTGTTAACTTTGAAAGCAAGACAGTAGTTGTTTAATTTTATCCTTCTAGCATTGGGACTAGATTCAATTTGTTGATGCAACAAGATTCAAGTTACTCCCTTCCTAGTTAGATCTAGATGTGATTTTGCATGAACATTAGATTACTATCCTTTAAAAAGATGATGTGTGTTAACAATGCAACTAGAATGACTATCCAGCTCTTTAACCCTGCAAGTAGATGAGAGAATATCCCTGCAAAAAAGTGTTAATGTTAGCAAAAATCCACAAAAATACCCAAAAGTCACTATTCAGAATAGATGTGCAGCTTCAGAGCCTAAATGCGCAGAAACAGAGCTCAGAAGCGCCGAAATTTTAAAAGCGCGGAGACAAAAGTAAAAAGCACTGAAACAAAGAGTATATGCTCGACAGATGAGCCATAACAGAACATGGATGCACAGCTTTAGGAGGTAAATGCACCGAAAGATCAGATGCACTGGAATAGAACTCAGATGCGCGTTAGAATTGATCAGATGCATCGAATCCTCCTGTGTACGGAACCTTTGCACAAAAAACTTAGTTTTTGGGTTAAATTGGGGCAAGGCCCCATGGTGGGCGCCAAAAATGTTACCAGAAATATTGTCAAAGATATTAATCTCAATCAATAAACCAATAATCTCAATAGAAATTGCAAGTATTTACAAATATTTCAAATAACAAAGAAGAAACTGTGCAAACCTTGTTACTTTGTTGCTTCCATTGTTCGCCTAGTCTCAATCGATCTTTGCATGAATATTGAAGCCCTCAAAAGCGTACTTCCTTGCTTTGTTTTTCAAGATGATAATAGAGAGATAGCTATGATACTTTTTGTAAAGAAGATGAGCTTCAATACAATAAAAGGGTGATCGCAAGCAATGAATGGATTTGGGTGTCAAAGGTGCGCTGTTAATTCTACAGAGTAACAATACTAAAAGCTTAGATGAATGAAATGGAAGAATTGGGTTCAATTTATAGACTTGTGAGAGAGAAGATCAACGGTATAGAAAGAATGAGAAGATCAATGGTATTGAAACCTTGAGAGAACGTGTGCGAATAGAAAGAAGACATGTGTCACACAAAAACTATTTTGAGTTAACTGCTTTCTTTTATAAAGATATGATTTGATTTCATAAATTAGAAAACTTTTTTCTAGTTTAAGAGTTGTTGATAAAAACAAGATTGATTGAGTTAGTTAACTCAACTTGTGATTTGCTTTTGCATGATTTTGAGAGAAATTAAATAATAAATTATTTTAATTTTGTGTGCATGAAGAAGAAGACTTATTTTTAGAAGATTTGGAAGATATTTGAAGAATTAGAAGATATGAAAGTAAATTAATAAATAAATTTATTTAATTGTTTGTGCATGATTTGGAAGAATAAATAAAATATTTGATTGTATTTTATTTTTAGAGATTGAGAGAATTTAAATAAATTTGATTGATTTATTTAAATTTGAAAGAAGAATTGATTTAATTAAATAATTAAAAATTATTTAATTGTAGATAAGAGGATTTTGGAAGAACTTAATTAAATAAAGGATTTTATTTAATTTTGACTTTAGAAGAGGTAATTAAACAATTTGATATTTAATTAATCTAAAGGAATATGAATCAAATAAATAAATTTGTTTATTTATTTATTGATAGAAGAATTAGAATGGAATAAATATTAAGAATATTTATTTAGACCGAGTCGTGTCATTTTTAGGTGTATACAGAATCAAAAAACACTCATTGGAGAAATGCCACTTGAAATTAAATTCGATAACATAAGATCGCAAGTCCAACCTTAATTGAGTTGGATAACCACTATTTTGAATCTAATAAAGTAAAACACATAGTATGAAATCTATGAGCTAAGGTCATAGGGTTGGAAGATCTAATACATAGTCATAAGGAATGCTACATCATTAGAGTGTCAAGCATACAACGAGGTTAGAAGAGTCGATGGTATCCTATCATAGACAAATTATGAGACAACAATCAATCCTTATCAATAGCACACACATTTACAAGATGGTGTCTAGAGAGAGTTATCCAAAAAGGCTCACCAACGCTAATAATACCAACAACATATTAAAACTAAAGTCACATGTTTTATCGAATAATTTGACTAGCTAGAATATTAGGGTCTACCACAAGGGGTAAAGGTGCTACAATAGCCATAGGTAAGGTTGGGCCTTACACAATTTCATGCTTATATTTTACATGACATGTTACATGGTTCTTTATAGCTATATCTTTTATATGCTTTGTCCTCACACTTGGGGAAATTTTTTGGGGGCAACTCATTTGTCCCCCATTTGTTACACATACTTCACACATATCTTTTTACATGTTTAGACCAAACACATTTGCTATATGTGGCCATATTTTTACCTTCTCCTCTCCTCAATTCATATTCATTACAATGCATTCATACCATATGAGGGGGACATATACTCATTATTGTGATTTCACTAGTTCTTTTATGCATAGATTGAAGGAGCCCTGCATGTTCAAACTCATCAACAACCCTTTGCATGGGACATCTCATTTTTTAGTTTTCATATGGATTTATGTTGTATCGATCGAGAAAATGACACTAGTTCAAATTCTTTGACAATCCTAGCAACATGTTGCCATCTTCTTTAACATAAATTGTATAGATTGAGGGGGATGACTTGGTTACAACTCCTCAACAACCCTAGCAATTTTTTTGTCTTCTTCCTTAACACCTCTTTTTACATGGTTTCATGAGGGACACACATGACATAATCCTATGACTCCATCTTTCTTTTTATTTTCATGAATGTGGTGATAATGATTGTTGGATTCATGCAAATGGGAGGAGTTGATGTTTTGATTTTCATGACCACTTTAATATAGGTGCTACTGATGATTTGTGGTGCTCATGTATGTAGATTTGGAACAAAAACCTCATGGAGAATGTGAAGAAAAGTGAGGACTATATCATGTTATATCCTTTGGAAAAATGCAGGTTACTTTACTTATTGTCATATTTATTTTAGCATGCATGATTTATGATAAATTTGCATGCACATTAAAGTGGGAGAAATGTAGAATAGAAAAGTGCATATTTGACATTATTGCCCTCTTCTCTTGCACTCACTTTAGCCTTGTCAATAATGATGTCGTCCTAATGTCTAATTTGAAAGTTACAGTGTGGAAGTCAACCAAACCTAGCTTTAGCCTTGCCCTTTAGTTTTATTATCTCCAGTGGTCTGAACCCATTTCTAATCCCAAGCTTTTTCTTATCCTAGATGTCATTGCTTGTGTAACTCTATCCACCTTGATTACCATCCATTTCCTTGATTCCCAAGTTGACCCCAATCCAAAATATGATCATTACCAGTCAGCTTGAGTGTGGAACTTTTGAATCGAGCATTTATGATTGCCTATTTTAAGACAATCCCTAAGGCATTATTTAGACACCAGACCATGACATTCAAGGAAGCAACTAGAGCATTCACATATCATTTATAATGATAAAGAGTAATCAAGGAGCATCATCAAATTAAAGACATGTTTGTATCCAACTCCTTCCATTTCAACATCCATCCATCATTCCTCATTGTGAAAACAACTAGGGATTTGACCAAGGCGTAAGGGTGAAGTTAGTATATTTCCACACCCTAGCATAGCAAGTCCCATATAGGTGTTCATAAACACCTTGACATTAGTGCAAGTGCAACAATAGAATGAGCAAAACTTGAGGTGCACAACTACCACAAATAAAATCATAAAAGAAGGATGAGATCACAATTTCAACAAGTAGAATTGTACCAACAATTTTGTCCAATTGATTTGTAAAGTCCAAGGACACATCTATTCAATAAGATTTGATGATTGCAAGCAAGATCTAATTACAAAAAAACACGACTCTTGACTGATCATTATCAATTCATACACCACCTTGTGGAAGAGCTAAATACCCTAACTTTCTCATTTCAATTACACCATATTTATCATAACATTAAACTCAACTTAATTAATCTTATTTAAATTAACATAAATTTAAAAATAAAAAAACACCCATATGATCCTTTATAAGGTTTACTTTTTGCAAACCTCTTTCACTTTCATTTCACACCGAGCTTTTTTCCCTCTTCATTTCACACCGAGCTTTATTCCATTCCTTATCACTTTGGATCATTAATAAAGCCTATAATGTGATCTTAGAAGTTGGGCAACCAAACATTTTATCCTTAAGCTACCCGTAATCCCTTGGTTGACCAACTAAACCTTGTGCGCATGCAACCAGCAGTTTTTTCTACATGAGATACCACTAAACTATTAAATCCCACGCTGAAAAGGACAAATATGTGGCGTTGTAGAATTATTATTAAATGGAAATTATCTTCAAGAATTGGGTGGATTGAGCACCTCTTGTTATGATGAGCTATGTGGAAGGTTTTGTGACGGTGCGTAGTCGTCAAAACATCACATCAAAAGTTAGGCTACTCCACTTGTGAGTGGAGGTTGCTATTCTTCAACAATTTCCACATATTCTCCTAATTTAGGCAACACTTGTACAAAGCTTTGGGTGGGAATGCATGACCAATCGCTTAAACAATGTTCAATAAATTCATTTTGATTAAAAAAAAAAAAAAATTAAACAATCTTGTTCTAAATTGGTTATGCTTCTTTTTATATTGATTTAGGTACCATCCCAACTATTTAGTTGTAGTCATATTGTCTCACCCTTGAATTAAAAGAGAAACTAGTTAAAGTCTTTGAGCATCAAGAGTATAAGAGTATAATAGAGACAATAGGGGGCAAATTACATAGGCCATTTCCCCTCCTATATGATCATATATACATCCAGATTGTTAGGACTTTATATTGTCCGCTATCTCTTCATTACAATAGATAACCTCATTGACTTTAAGATTCTCAAGAAATTTGATATGAAAGGAATTTCCTAAAATCTTAAGGCACTTGAGTAATGTACCTTAATTACGCATTATTGTATGAAGGTGCTTTGTTAGGTAGTCCAATTGCATGTTCATCCGCTCCTTAATCTCTTTTACATCCTTATGCAACATGAATGACCAAGCCACCATTGACAATTTAAGGAGGCATTGCTTAGAGATTGCACCACATTGAAAATATTTCTTCATCCTATTGTCTAACTCGAGTCCAACATCATTTTGATAATTACCTCCCTTATCTCCACAATATCATCACTCTCAATCTCTTTTGCCATACCCCAATCTTAACATCTAGACACAAAGCTCTAGAGTAATTAACTCTCGAGATATATAATCAACAAAATGCTCAAAAACCCTAATTGCACTCATCTTGCTAGTATCGATTATTTCCTCAATTTCGATTTCCACCTCAACTTGACACCATGTCTAGACCGTGAGGCCATGCTACTTCTTGTGCACACTATGGATTGTCACCTTCAAAACTGTCCTCCCCTTGTCAAGCTAGAGCTCTGAATGAAACACAAGACAACAAGAGGATTGAAGAAAATCTTTTATTATCCACATGCCATTAGGGTTTTATACCAATTTGTATCACAACCCTTCTCGATACCATGTTCCAAATTATAATTACCCACCATATAATATGATCAATACAGTTATATCATACAAGCCCCTTGTCAGGTACAGTATTAACATTTCACTCATTGCATCTAGGTGATGCACACAGGGGTGATGCACCGGGACTTCCCGGGAGGTCACCCATCCCAGTACTACTCTGACTCAAGCGCGCTTAACCATGGAGTTTCCCCCAAGATCAAGATCAAGAGCAAGCTAAGTGGGCTTGATCTTGGGGGAAACTCCATGGTTAAGTGCGCTTGAGTCAGAGTAGTACTGGGATGGGTGACCTCCCGGGAAGTCCCGGTGCATCACCCCTGTGTGCATCACCTAGATGCAATGAGTGCTAAGTGGACCATTCATTAACATGAGAGATGGGTTCATGTGAACCACTACTCATGAAATATGGGTCATGTGTTTGACTCAAAAACTACGCAGTTAAACCCTAAAATAAAATATCATAATTTGACATGCTGCGAAAAATACCTCCTAAATATTAATTATGTTAAATTATTTTATACAAATATAATTATTAGAGTTTAAAATGCCACATATTAAACACACTAAACTAATGTATATGTTTTATGAAAATTAATTTTTAATTTATGAAAGTTCTCCATTTAATTTATATGTTGTAGATTTTAATTTTAATTTTTTATAATTTTATTGATTTTTATGTATACTATCACGACATGAGACTCCTACCTTATTGCCGTTGTAAAACACCTTTCAATATAACAACATATTGTACTCAATAGTCTATAATGGTACATTAAGTTTTTCTTATTAATAAAGTTCTTTTAAAATAAAAAAATAAGTCAACTAAATTTTGAACAAACTTTTTTTTGGTTGAAGGGTTTTATATCACCCATAAGATCATTTTTGCTACTAAGTTTAAGAGCACAAGTCTATGTTGATATTTCCTTGGCTAATAGTCAAGGATTGAGGAGTCTCCATTTCACTAAAGTCCCCTAGGGCATGATCCTGACCTCATCCCTTACTCATTTCACCAAAGTCCCCTAGGGCATGATGGTGACCCCATCCCTTATATATTGTATCGCTAGAGAATTTGAACATTGGAGGATGGAGTAATCAAGAAACATACTACCATCCTCACCAATTGTACTCAACCAATTTGAACAAACTTTAAATAAAAATTAGTGATAAAAATAAATTTTAAAATCACAAAGATTGAGGAATGTCCATTTCACCAAAGTCCCTTGGGACATGACCCTGACCTCATCCCTTATATATCTGGAAAATTTGAACATTGGAGGATGGCGTAATCAAGAAATATACTACCATCCTCATCAATTGTACTCAACCAATTTGAACAAACTTTTGAAGAAAATTAGTGATAAAAAAAGGAAATTTAGAATCGCCAACAGAATTGAAAATATATGCAAGGGAGGGTGGAAATTTTTTGAAGTAATGTGGACAAGATTTTGCCATATAAAATAAGACGAGTCAACGACATTGTTGCGTCTAGACTGGGGGCAGTTCTGATTCGCCAAACTGGTGGTGAGAGAGTGAGTGGAAACTGAAATGCCTGAAACAGCAGTTAGCCTTCCAAAGGAAATAAATACACACAAACTTGCATATTTCCCACAACACTTTCAAGAATCCTTCTCTTCTCTTCAGTATTTCATACTTAATTTGTTTTGGCGAGGTGCAGAGTTCGAATCCCATGGCGAGGTGGGTTGGAATGGTGGGGGTGGAAGCAACAGGCTCTGTGGGCTTTCTAGCGGTGGTCGTATGCGTGCTAGCGGTGGCGGCTCTAGTGACAGCGCTCTGCGCTACGCACTTCCGCAAAGAAGAAAAAACCCAAACCACATCCAACAGAAGCGGCGGTCATATGGACCAGCCGGCTTGTAATTTCGTTACTAATTTCAAGCTCCCGCCTAAATCCCCCTACAGAGCGATTCTCAATAGCTTAAGCAGCCCGAAAAAGCTTCTGCTGAGCAGAAAATGGGGGAAAAGTGAAGAAGAGGAGCTCAAGGCATATGACAGTGCAGTTACTGAAGAAGGGGATTTTCTGTGGCAGAGAAGTATTTTAATGGGGGAACGATGTCAGCCCCCGGATTTCTCAGGAATGATAATTTACGACGATAAGGGTAACCGTTTGCCTCACTTTCCTCCCAAGTCTCCAAAACTCAACATTTTTCATCCTTCTCTTGAGGTAAGAAATCAAAATTTTAAGGTTTTTAAGGCCATAATTTTGTTTCAGCTGTATTTTTTTTGTTTGAGGATGGAATGATCGTAGTAATTTTTGCCTTTTTCTGTTTTCAGGCGGAGGCTCAGCGTTAAACGCAGTTTGAGGAAACATTTATATATGGCTGTTTGAGAGAATGAGATAATCGAACATTAAATCCCAAATTGTTTGGTGTTGCAGCATATAAAACAGTGATATCTTATTAAATCTGTCATCTATAGATTATTTTATCCTTCAAGAGGACTCTGTAAGGTAGACAAAATCGACAAGTTAGAGTGGATTCAACACAGTTTTCTGCATCTGTTCTATTAAAAAATGTTTGCATACAATCTGGAAAATCTACCTTGGAGCTCCTTAGCTCCCAAAGGTGCCATTGTTAGTGCTATTTAAGCTCTGGTTTTACTTGATTTCAATTTGATAATAATATGCAGTTGTGGGAATATTATGACTTTCTTATTTGGACAAAAGAAAAGATTTCTTATTTGAGACTGTCTACAACTCTGTCTCCACTTTGTTTACTATCAAGCTAAGCTTTGTATTATCCTTCAGCAAACTCCTACTGTTTGATCCGATTAACTTAGCTTTCATTTTGATGCTTGGCTGGGCGCTGTATTGCTCTAGCTGTGTAGTGTAACTATTTTCTTTCAACACCAAAGCTTGTTCAATACATCGAATTTTGTGATAATGATACACGGCTGGAAAGATATGAAATTAAGTTTTTTAATGGAGGGTTCCATATCAAACATAGATTGTTTTTTTCAATCTCCTAGCTTCATCCATGTAGGACACAATCTTAGCTTCATCTATTATAGTGAACTGTTAAGGGGTCTTGCATTCAACAAAACTTGATCCATCATGGGCTCATTTAAAACCATTCAACTTCATCAAGAGATCAAGGGCCCTTTGATAAGGGTGATCACACATTAGTATTTCCCACTTTTTGGCTTAAGTGGGACATTAGAATTAACATTTTTATTCAAATTTTCATTCCTCTCACTTAAAATAACGGAGTGTTAAAAATTTGAAGATAATGTGTAGATTCTATATATTAAGTAATAATTTGTCTCATTTTTAAACATTTCTTAATAGCTTGGTTTTTACACTTTATATAGTATTTTTAATGAGTAATACTTATTCCATAAGCATAACTTTTTTAGAAATAAGATAAATTCATAAATATCGAACACAGATCATTAACACTATATCTAGTACATACATATTTTTTCATAATTTTATGTTGTATATTTTTTATTATTTGTTTTTTTTAATTTAGATTGATTATAATTTAGAGTAATTTTACTTGATAACGCAATTTTTTTGTATATATCCAAAAGAATCTTGAAACAAAGACATCAATACAAAGTGCACACATGTTTTTCTAATTTTTTTTTTAAATTTTTTTCACATGCATGGAATAAAGACCTTTATGTTTGGTAAAAAAAACTTATGTTCACTATAAAAATAGGAAATAAAAACCATAGTTAAATAAAATATATTACAAATTATACTTGATAGATCAAGTGGTATCAAAGCTACATAGGATTTTCAAGTTGGAGTTATGCACAAGCTATGTCATCCGCTAGGTCTAGTGGAAGTGGAAATCTTACTCCATACAAACCTAATATTGGCATGAGAGAGAGGACAATAGCTAGAAGAGAAATTTGGCAAGAGGAGAAAGATGGTGAGGTTCATTTTAAGTGGTTAGAGGATGATGTTGCTAGGATTGCGAGCTTGGTTGGTAAGATAGATAGGTTGGAGAACATCATGCTTCATTTAACTGGTAAACTTGCTATGACAAGGTTTCATGGGGAAGAAAGAGAACTTGAAGATCTCCAAACCAAGCAAGGAGACTCATCTAGAGGGAGTTTCTTGTTGAAGCAAAGGTAGACATACAACCCTATGATGAATATATAAGTGCTAAGAAACTTGATTCTAGTGCATCTCCCAAATGGGGATTTAAATTTCAATCTTCATAAACTCACATCGCACTAACAAATCTCATTTGTTAGGCTTAAACTAGTTGATCATGCTTTCACATGTTATGAGAGCTATGCAATGTCCTTGGAATGTAGGAAAGTGCCTTCAATATCTTGTTGAGAAGACTTAAAAGGGATGATTAAGAAAAATTCTACCTAATTTTATAAGAGTGTGTGATACAATAGCACTATTTTTGGCAAAGATAGGGCCAAAATGTCCAAGAGTACACATGAGTTTAAAAAAAAGTAGTTTAATTAGTGAAGAACGTCATCGACAAAGAAGTTTTGATCAAGTTCATAGGATGGATGTTTGGGCACCTCAAACTACTTGTGCTAATGGAAAAACCCTAAGATATTGATGAAGCATGTGCCGAAGCACACTATCTAGAGCTTGATAAGAAAAATTCCTCTTCGTTCAAGACAAAGAATAAGGAGAAATGATAGGATCAAAGAGAAGAGAAAATATGAACTTGAAGGCAAAGAAAAGTCCAATAAAAATAAACAAATTCGATCGTTCACATTGTGACAAGGATGGCCATTTAGATGAGAAGTGATGGAAACACCTAAAATTAGGACCTTCATGGAGGAAGAAGAAGGAGGATACAAACACCACCTTCATGAACAAAGGCAAGGAAATCAACAAGGATTCCAATTCAAATGACAAGATTTTTTGTGTGGTGTGGAAAGGGACTTGTGTAGTTGGTGAGACCTCCAAAGCCAAGGAAGAAGTGGAGTTCACAAAGTAGTTTCCTATCAAAATATTGATAAAGGACAAGAAGGTTGATTCATTGTTTGATGCATGTTGTCAAGTGAACCTTATTTCTCAAAAAATAGTACATGAGTTGGGGTTGAAAACCATGGATCTTCCTTAGCCCTATTCACTTGGATGGCTCAAGCAAGGATTAAATATCTCTATTAAAAGTAATGTAAATTGTATGTTTACTTGGGGCTAACTACAAGGATGAATTTTTCGTCTATGTCATTCCTCTTTATGTGTGTGGGGTTATCTTTGGAAGCTCGTATTTGTTTATGATAGATACAATCTACTTTCATAAGCCTAATCAATATAGGCTTATGTTGAAAAAAGTTCCATACAACTTGAATGCTTCAAAAATAAAGGCCAAAATTACCATGTAAGTGCATCACAAACCAAGTAGTTGATTAATGCTAATGAAAATTTTTCTCTTTTGAACTATTAAGAGGACAAGGGGAGCATAAAGAGGTTGAAGTATAGAGGTTTCATAGATTGTATGCACACTAAGAGTGCCAAGAAATAAGTGAGTTGTTAAATAATTTTTCATAGTTGTTCTTGGAGCCTAAAGGGCTTGCCCCAATCATTCCATTGAGCATAATCCAACTTTTATTAGAATGTCCTTTTCTCAACATTAAGTTGTACCATCAGAGCATGATAGAGGCTAATGAAGTTAAGGAACCATTGAAGACACTTTTAGAATAAGGGGTGATAAGGCCTAGTACATCTCCTTATGTTTTTTGATAATGATTGCGACTAAAAAGGATGAGACTTGGTGCATGTGTGTGGACTATAGGGGTTTGAATAAAATTACAATAAAAAAGAGGTATTCACTACCCTATGTAGATTATCTATTAGATTATCTCCAGAATACAAAGTTCTTTACCAAATTGGACCTCAAATCAGGGTATCATTAAGTTAGGATTAAAGAGGAAAACATATGGAAGATAAATTTCAAGACAAAGCAAGGTCTCTTCAAGTGATTGGTGTTATTGTTTAGTTTATGTGATTCTCTAGCCACCTTCATGTGAATGATGAATGAGGTGTTGAATCCATTAATGGGTTCATGTGTTATTGTATAGTTAGATGATATACTAGTTTTTAGTAGAACTTATGAAGAACATGTCCCTCATCTTGGAAAAGTGCTTGAAATCCTTAAGGAGAACAATATTTTGTTGAATGTTAAAAAGTGTGAGTTTACAAAGACACCATTGGTGTATATTGGCCATGTTGGTGATGGAGAGGGGAGGATACATCCCTCTAAAGTTGAAACAATTATGAATTGCCAAAATCCCAACATCATTTTTGAGACAAAAAGTTTCATTGGAGCAACTTAATACCTCCCAAAATTTGTGAAAGCATTTTCTTGTGTGGCTACCCATTACATGCCATCATAGGGAATGGTAAGAGATTTTTTTGGGAAAGTAAAAAACAAGGAGATTTTGATGATCTTAAGCATAAGCCACATGCATCTTTGGTTCTTGCACTCCCAAATCTTCAACAACCATTCAAAGTGGAAATCATTGCAAGTGACTATGCCATGGGTGGAGTGCTTCTCCAAGGAGGTAGGCCCATTTTATATCATTTTGAAATTTTCAAAGGTGTTGTTATAAACTATAACATATGAAAAATAGCTTTATGCCTTAGTTTCAATGGTGAAAAAGTGGAAGCATTATCTCATGGGCAAAGAGATAGTTGTACATATCGATCATCAACCTTTCCAATTCCTACAAGCTCAAACCAAGTTGCAACAATGACACCATTACAAGTGGATGAGATTCTTGCAATAGTCACACCATTATAAGTGTATTGTAACCAACAAAATGGTGGATATCCTCTCTAGATCACCTCTTCTCTCTATAGTAAGCACCATTGATATGGTAGAGCCATTTGGTAAAGAGGCTTTTGCTAAAGATTACTTACAAAATGAACATTTCAATGAGGTGTAGTAGTCAACAATCAAAGGCAAGCATGATGATTTTGAGCCTAAAATCAATTTCTATCTCCTAGATGGATTTTTTAACAAAGTGGTGAAGCTTTATGTGCCTAAAGAAAGGAAACTTATGCTTATAAGAGAGGTACATACATAACATGTTTCTAGACGCTTTGGTGTGACCAAAATATTTGCAAACCTTTATTGGTACATGTATTGGGCCTATCTACAAATGGTTGTTTTCCAAGCCTATAAGAATATGTGTCATATAAGCAAGCCCAACAATCTTGGGTTATACAAACCTTTATCAGTGCCTAAGAGGCCATGGGAGAGCATATCCATGAACTTTGTAGGTGGGTTGCTAAACAAAAAAGATGGAAACGATGATATCTTTGTTGTTGTGGACCAATTTTCTAAGATGTGTGTTCTTATGGCTTACAACAAAACACTAATCGAGTGTGGTGCAACTAAGTTATTCTTTAAGCATGTGTGGATACTTTTTGGACTCCCAAAAGTTATCATATTAGATAGATATGCTAGGTATTTGAGCAAGTTTTGGTGCACATTTTGGAGTAAGATGGCTGCCATGTTGAAATGGTCTATGGCCTTCCATCCCTAAACAGATGGGAAAATAGAGGTAGTGAATAGAACTTTGTTACAACTACTTCAAAGGTAATAAAGGAAGCAAGGTATGCGGAAATGCTTCCTACATTGATCTACTGAGGAAAAATTTATGCAAATTTTAACTTTTATAGTTACAGTTTAAGATGCACATTAACAGAAAGGTAATAACAACATCAAAATGCAAAACTCACAACACAAGATATATGTGGGGAAAACCCTTTTAGGTAAAAAACCCCACACTCCAAAGCTGCCCAATATATTATTTAGGAATCAAGAAGATTACAATATATTTGCAGAGCAAGCTTTCACAGGAGTATTAACCAACCAAATATCCAGGAGGTAATACAACATCTATAAGAATCTTACATACAACATCCATCTCAAGCTCCTGCTATATAGGAGATACAATACAGTAAACTGTCAACGATAATTACAAAACCATGAGCCAAACCACCCAAAAGTGGCACCCAAATTATCTCCAATCAAAGATGCTTTTGATATGCCAAAACACACACCAACATGTGTAACTCTCCCCTTTACAGCTCTTTTAAGTGTCCAACACATTTTTACATTTCCCAAAAATAGGAGGTCCAACTTCCGAAGGCCATAACTTTTGATCCAGGTGTTTGATTGACAAACTGTTTGATGTGTCGGAAAGCTCGTGAAGATATCTATCACCCTGTAACCCACTTCATTGGTTATGACAATTTTTAGAACATTTAAGGACCTTTAAGTGCCTCAAAACTAAGTTTGAAACTTTTTTGACAGTTTCAAAAAATAGAAACTTTAATATCTCGCGATCCAGATATGATCTTGAGTCGAAACTCACCTGAGATGTTTATTTAGCAGTTCTGCACCTTTGGGAAAATTTTTGGTTCAATCTGAGGTCAAATGTAGAGTTACTAAAAATATTAAGTCCTGCCATTTTTAGCCCTTTTGGAAACTTTGAAAGTTCGAGATCATTCTCCAAGATAAAGGGTATTCCAAAAGACCAAAACTAGGAAGAATAGTAATCTTTCGAAGTTGTAAGGTTGACACACTTTTCCTAACACAATTAGTGGTATCCCAAGGATTTGTATGAACATTTGGTGTATGCACAACACTCTTATAATAGGGTCATCCACTCTCCAACAAATATATTTGTTTGAGGCTTGTTTTGGCTACTTGTAACCTTACCCTTTTGATGTTGTTTGGGAAAGTGAAGAGAAGGTTTGGAAAAATGATCTTTCAAGGTACAAAAGGTGATCAAATTCATTGATAAGGTAAGACAAATACATCTTTGAGTGCAAAAGAGATTGAAAAAGTCTTAACCCAAGTATAAATGTCACCAAGCACAATATAGGGTGGAGCACAAGTTCCATGCTGGTGATAGAGTATGGGTATACTTGGGTAAAGAGAGGCTTCAAGGGACTTCACAAAATCTCAAAACTTTGAGATATGGTCCTTTTGATATCATTAAATAGGTAGGTCAAAGGCCTTCAAATTAGATTTTCTTGAATATAAGAAAAATCTTATCAATCATCAATGTTGACAAGTTGAGGTTGTTTGTCAAGCCTTCTTTGTTAGATGAAGATAATGACATTGTTTTGCCTAGTAGGAATGAATTTACATCTAAGGAGTAAGAAGAACTAGAAAATGATGTTGTCCTTGAAAAGAAGGTGCCACAGACTTGATAAGGTGAGCATGAAACATGATCGATAGGTCTAAAAGGGCAAATGCCTAGTAAGGCAAAATTGGTTTCTAGAGAATAATTGAGGAAAAGATTCCTACATTTGATTATTCCCTAAGATTTTGTGGACTAAAAGCCTCCTGATGGGGGAGGTATGATGGGTATGTGCATAGAAGTGGGGGACCAAAAGTGGCCTTTTTTTTTAAATCAGTGAAAATTGATCTTAGATGAGAAATTGAAGATGACCACGGTTAAATTTTGAAGATGTGACAAGGACAATATTCATAGTGCCCATGATTTAGTTTCTAAACTACTAATTGTTTTAAAAATGGTGGAGATTAAGAGATTCAAATAGGGAGAGGACACAAAATGTTCATGTTTTTGTTAGAAAAATATAACATAGCATCTGATGTGCTCCCCCTAAAATGTTAATTTTTTAAAAGTATTTCACAAATTTCTTCAGTGGAAAATTAGCTAACATCATGTAGTTTATACTTGATTTTTTTGCTATTTTTTTAATGAATATATGATTTTTTATTAATTTTCAAAGTGGACACATCTTGAAGAATAGAAATTTGAACATGCTAACCCCCTATTTTTTTTGAAAACTAATCAAAAATCAAATTTTATTTTTTGAATGTGTGTAGAATAGTCTAGAATGTAAAAATATAATTTGTTTCAAATTTGGATGAACAGATAAAAAATGACACTAAAAATACTATACATAGGTTTTTGGCAAAATAGGAAGACACTACTAAAACTAATTAGAGATCAAGACCTTAATAATTTAATATTTTAAAACAAATTATATGGTTAGAAAGACAAAACAAAGCTTTATCTCATGATGGTGTTATTTTTGAAATTTTCTCAAAAAATACATGAACTTGATAGAGAGCACACTCGATATTTGTGCGTTTTTTGTATGAGTTTTGTAAAACACGTCTTTGGCTCCCAAATTGAATGTCAAACCCTTAGGATTGGTAAATTCAAACATGTACCTAGTGCATTTGATTGGTCAAAATAGGAATGCAAGTGCATTATAATGCGCTCATGTTTTAAAAAATGTGGACGAGCCATAACACGAGTGCATTTTGAAGAATTATAGATGGTGGCCACTTTTTGGTCCCTCGTCTTTCAACACTTACCTTGTCAATCCAGAAATCAAGTCATACATGCTAGAACAATGGGATCCTTTGGAGAATACATATCAAGACTTATGACTAGGGAACAATTTCTCTTGCAAAAACATCTTATGATGTGATAGTTCGTAAAGGGGGTTGGAAGGTAGCAAGGATGACATGTAACATCTATCTATCCTTTTGTTCAAGTTGTAGAAGTCAATAATGATTATAAAATAAGTTTAGTGAATTCGCCACTTGCATATAGACAAGGAATAGGCTAAACACCATGGTGAATGACTAGTTGCCATGATGCACAGACTAACCCTAGCAGTTCAGATGAATGTTTGCTCATAGCGAATTCTTACTTTTAGAATCAGTGAACTCATTCTAATATGATCAATGAATGGTGTTTGAAAAGTTTTTTTTACATTTGAATCAAACCATTTCATGTTCTTTTCACCTTATTGGCATCATGGAAGGGTAGAGGAACACTATAACATTTTGTATTTCCAAACTACCAATGGTTGGCTTATTTGGGTAACCTTCTTTCGATGTTCAATTCATGTTTGCAAGTGGAAGAGTAAAGACGATGTACCACTTGTATATCATGCCTAAGATAGTGATTGAGATGCCTTTGAGATACTCTTATTGGAGTTAATTTTAATACCTAAATTAGGTTTTCTCTAGAGGAAAACTTGGTATCTTGTATCTTATCTTGCATGTTTGATCTCGATTTTTGCTAAATTTCCTTCTTGTTATAAGTTGTTGGACATGTTATTATTGTTTTACAATCATATTAAAAGACAACCTTTTAAAATGTTTCAAATCCTCCAATTAAAAACCCACATTTCACATCCATTTAGGCACTCATAACCTTACTTTTTAAAGTTATCTATGATTTGCTATTAAGAGCAAGATTCCATAGAATGACATCAACCTTTGACCATAATTTGCAATCCAAATCCTTATGCTCACCAATTGGGTAGGGGAAGACTAGTAGTGGGGTCTCTCTCCACTTAGAAGCATGTTGAGGCGAGAATAGGCTTTTGCTTATCCATATCAATTCCTAGACAAGCCGACATCCCCTTGTGATATATTATTTTATTCAACATAATGCGTGACACGTCATAGGTTCGTAAAACAAGTAGTAGTACTTTTAACTCTCAACCAAACATTTCATTGCCATTACTCATATCCCACCATCTAGTTGTACTCTAAGTTGTGGAAACGTCATCACCAACTCAGACGAGGTATTCCAAACGCCACAAATTAGCTAGTGGAAGTTATTATACGATTTAGATTATATAAATTTATTGGAAAGTTATTATAAGAAAAATATTATACGATTTAGATTATAGTTGTCCATTAAAGGAAATTTAAATCAAAATAAGGGATTTTTTCATGGTTACATTTAACTTGAAATATAATAGAGCCACAATTTTTGAGGTGACCATGGTAATGGGGTAGTTCTAACTTATTGACTGTGACCTTGTGGCGTGACCTTGTGGCTCTAATCTTTCGTTTCTTCACAAGAAATTTTTAGGATGGCTCTAGCTTGGTTAAGGTTTCTACAACCTACCTATCCACATATGGATGAACTATATGAGTTGTTTATATCAGACTGTAGTTTGGGTATGTTTATGTGTCCTTCTTCATCTTCTTTAAAAAACACATTATGTTTTTATACATTTATTTTTCAAGTGGATATTGGGAAACCCTCGTTATTAAGAGTATAACTAACATCTTTACTATGAAATCTTCAATTGGGTCAAATTTGATCACTAATTGGATTGTGAAGACACACCCTTATGATGTATTTGTTATGATTAGGTATTTTGAAAGGATTTGTCTAAGGGTTGAACCTCATAAAGTGGTACATATCATGTGTGATCATAAGATGAGAAGGATTTTTAGCAAGTTATACACAAAAAGAAAAAGACAAAATGAATTCCAAAAAATAATTAAACCTAGAAAAGGAAAGATAAAGGTGGGAAAGCAATATAAAAGAAATTATTTTGTTGTGTTATAAGAAGAAGATGCCAACTCTACCCAATAAACTCAACCAAAGGAATAAGTAACTAATAATTAATGCCTAACAACATGAAAGACTTAATATTAGAAAGACAAAATTGTAAAATTATTTTACAAGGACTAAACTCACATTCCCTAATGGAAATAGCAAGTAGTATTTTCTTGTATAAATTTAGTGGTATACTACTATGTCCTAGATTCTATTAAACCAACAAACCTTTCACAAAGATCTTCACATAAGAGATAAAGTGAACTAGGAAATGCTCACAAGGAAAAACTAACAAATTATATTATGATGTAGGAGCACCCTCAACTAATCAAGTCCTATGCCAACTAGAAATATTACATTTTCTTTTCCTTATTTTACAAATTGTTATGTAGGCTTCTTGTTGTGTGCTTAAAGCCTACAGTATGTGCTTTCTCTTAGGTGATCCAAATGGTTCTAAGATGGTTCAACCTTGGTGCAAAGGAATTTATTTGTGGCATTCTTGCTGATGCAGAGGTAGGAGGACCAAAACTATCCTCAATAACATTAACAAATAAAAGAACTAATCCAATTGCTTTGGTCAGGTTTAAGATAACATTAATACATATTTTTCCTCCAAGTTTCATGAAGATCCAATGGTAGGAGAGAAAGTTATGACTCTTTTCCCAAAACTACAAACCCTAGGCAGCGTTCAGACCTGCCCTCACCAAAATTGCAATATCTCTCACAAAACTTAATGCAATTATACCAAACCAAAAGAATTGTAAACTAGAAACACATATCTTTTCATCCATTTATTATATGCATCAATGTGAGGCCGTACCAAGTTGTACCATGCATATTTTCAGACTGTATTTTTAGAAAATTAAACTCTGCAGACCTACCCTCAATAAAAATGCCATAACTTATTCAAATCTTAATGAAATTTGATGCAACAAAAAGAAATGGAACGTAGACTCAATAATATTTCCAACCATATATGGCTTGAGCCTGTATATGTCCATACAAAACCATACCAAACACTGCAATGAGACTATTGTAGGAAAAATCAGAAAATTACAGTCCATAAAACACTCATATCTTTCACAAAACTAAATAAAAATGCATGGGACAAGAAGCAAATGGAAGGTGGTTGAAGGATCTAACATTTTCAATCCATTAGGCATCCATTCAATTCCATATAGGGCCGTACAATAGCAAAAGACAACAAATTTCTGAAGGAAAATACAAGAAAACATTATTTTTTCTCATTCCATGCTCAAATCTTCAACCACCCATGAATTCTTCATGGTTACAAGGCCTTTTAAAGGCATTAAAACATGTCTCTTCAGTTCATAACTGATTTGGAGCAAACCAAGAGCCAAATGACTCTTCACCTTCCAACTTTGCATCTTTTTTCTAATTTTACATTGACAACCTTTACATGGTTTGCAATATTTTGTATTTTTGAAACTCCTAATGACCTAAACACATAAAAATGACTTGATAAACCTCATTACAATGTGGAAGCATACAAAATTAATCAAACTCAAAGATTTGTCCAGGGCAATAGTAATTTGCCAAGGTGCTCCTGCACCACTTGCCACAATTATTCTTAGAGGGATTCTTTCAAGTTCTTCTCCTTGAGTTGTTATACTAAGCTATGTGGTAGTGACATGATTATGTTTCTTCTTCTTTAGTTTCTTAGAAATTTGTATAATATTGATCCATTATTTTATCATTCAATATTGTTGCCATCAATTTTCCTTGCATTTGATTCCATTCTAGAAGATGATATCCTTGCTTGTGCTAGTTGAATTCAAATTCAAATGTCCAAGTCTTCAAACCAAGACATGGGCCCATTGTACATCTTATGCCTTGGATATGGATTAGTGCCAACAAATTCTAGCATTTCTTAATAGATCAACTCCCATATTGATCCACATTGACTGGATAAGATATAATCTTAACAATGCACTAATTTGGGAGGGTCATCCCTATCTCTTGGAAATTGTAATAAGTTTGTTAAGCCCCTTGATGTGTATAAGTATGCATCCCAAAATTCATTGTAATACATCTTTTTCTCAAATAAAGTTCTTTTGTAAACTTATAAGATCTTTGTTATTTCTAATATTCAACCTTGCACTAGGTTGTAGGTCAGTGCACTATGTTGTATAAATTCTATTATTGAGAATAATAAAGATGTGGGTGTTCCATCTTTGTCTCCATCTTTGTATCATTTATTTGTGTGTGTTGAGCTAAGTTGCTTGGTTTGACAAGGGCTTAACTAAGTTCTTAGACCTTGTCTTGCATCAAGTGGTATCAAAGTGAGTTGTACTCCATGTAGAAAATTAATAGCCAATGATCCAAGTGAGTTCTATCTATGTGTGGTGTGGTGTGTAGTTGCACTCACAAAAATTATCTATCTATAGTTGACAATATCTTATAGAAGAGTTGTTAGTGTGTGCCAAACTAGGTTTGCCAATGTGGCAGGGAGAATGGATGAAGTCCCTAAAATTTTTAGAAGGATGGAATGAAAGTAGATCTCTATAGAAGGTTTGTCTAGCATGTTGACCCTAATGAATTAAAAGAAGAAGAAGGAGAGGAAGAAGGAGAGCATGAGCATGCAAAAACATCAAATATTGACTCAAGAGAGGAAAGGTTATTGTGGACCATATCAATGATTAACAAGGATTGCAAATATAGTTGGCATGCTTTGCTAGATTAATCTAGATTTGTTTGATTGGATGAACTAAGTGGAGTTCTTGGAGTTGAAAGACATATCTAGCCTATAGTTAGGATAGAAGGAAAATCAAATGGCACACATTTAATAAATTAACACTTAACAGTGTAGTGAGTTTGTTGATAAGGAGTATGGTACATGTTAATTGAAAGTGTTTTGTTATACTAAAAAGATTTTTTTAAATAAAAATGAGACAATTTTGATAATGAAAATTAATATTTTTTATGTGAAATGAATTCTTTGATAATTTTTAGGCTTGAAAGTTTAAATGAAAATGTCTATTGACTAATTATATTCATCATATTATATATAAGATGATATGTAAACTTGATATTGGTATTGTAACGTAGAAAAGAGAGACTAGCTCAATAGATCAAACTAGGTCAAACTCTCTTCTACAAACATTAGGACACAAACCAAGCTTAGTTTCTACTCAAGAGGGAGAACCAAACTACAAGGGTTCTACCCTTTTGTTGTATTAGAGGAGAATCAACCAAATCCAATCAATCAAGCTAGGGCAAAGGCATGGAACCCTAGTTGACAAAGATTAGAGCATAACAGACTGCCAGAAGTAGAAACCCAAAAACCAAATGAACAACAGAGACCAAGGATCAAGTCAGAACCTGAATCTGGGGGCAGAAATACCTAAGACAAGGGCACTTTGGTGCCCTAGATCCTGATTAGGGTTTGTAAACTTTGATAATTCTAGTGCCTTCACCCTCCTATGTTTTTGTTCTCTGCAACTAGTCTTCGACCAATTCTTCCATGTTACATCCTAAATTTTGGCTTTGATTTTACCATTTACTTTCATGTGATTAGAACTGAAATTTATGGATAAATGTTTTGACATTAAGATATAATGTCAGAGTAAATCATTGGTTTCTTAAATATCAGTTCATGTGATTAAGTATAATACAATGGATCAAATAATTCAGAAATTCACATTATGAGGTTTTGATTTGTTATTCATAAGATTTGTGAATGGACTAATGATGCACTAATCCTAGTTGGTTATTGCAAGTTGTATTCAAGAAAACATGTTTCTACCACTCTCCAAGAAAGAGAGAGTATCTTTCGAGGAGAGGAAAATAGACATTTGGTTTGAATAGTTCATTTACTATCTGAGTATAGTGTATCTTTAGTTAGTGAACCCTTGTCGATTAAGGTAAGTCGTGCTTAATCAAGTTGGTTTAAGTTTATTTATTTTTTGACTCAACAAGTTGTTGATGTCGCTTAGAGTCTTTTTAACGTGTTTTTAACATCAGCCTAGTCAGTTTTGTGAATTTGATGTCGTCAAGGTTGAACTTTAGTCATTTTTTGATTAAGGCAACTTTTTGTCGAAACGTCGTCCTTTGCATCGTAAACAAAAAAATGTTTGTGTCTGCTTTGATGTAGTTGGAAGAATTTAAAATTGTGTTTCTTGTAGATAGTTTTTAACATCAAATTTTTGTATTTTATCAAATTGAAATCAACTCAGTTTTCACTAATACGTGAAAGGGGAGATTTTTCTCAACCCAATCACATGTTGTGCATAATGTGTGAGGCAATGTAAGTATACATTGCATTTCTTTTAGTCTCTATCATTAATAATAGTTATGTTATTAAGTAAATAATCTTTAAGTAGAGTTTGAGGTTGGCAGTCGAATGAAGGAGTAAGAGAGTGGCCATTATGACCTGTTAGAGTAAAATTTGGATATTGGGTTTTTAATGGTTTATGTGTATCCTCCTTTCACCCTAAAACATTCAAGGACCTTGAGTCGAGTAAGAATCTTCTATCAGGCCCCTTGGTCACTTAGAATGTAGGGAAAATTGGATTTGTGTGATTTGATTGTTAGAAATGAAAGCAACACTACTTCAATGGAAATCTGATTCAAGATAAATTTCAGTAATCTTTAAGTGTGCATTAACAATGGAGATTGTAATAAAACATAAATCCCACTACAGAAAAGATGTCAAACATGAATAAATCAACACAATGACACAGTATTTACATGGAGAAAACTCTTGCGGGTAAAAAAATCCACCAAGAAAGAGGCACAAGTTTGTATTAATCTCAACAAGATTGTACAATACATCAATTACACAACTCTCTCCACAAGTCTTCAATCCAACAGCATTTCGGCAACACCTGAACTTACCTAAAATCTATGTTGCAGCCACAAATACATGGAAAATACTTATAGAAATATTTTCCAACTCCTACTAGGCGTTCACCTTCTCTCTCCTAAGATTCTCCAACCTGTAAACATTAATTACCATCTTACAAGCATCTTACACTTGTCCAAAAATAACCATGCAAAGGTTGGGTACCCAAGACTAAATATGGCCTCTTACAGCATCTTAGGATGCGTCATAACCATCATAGATTCCACAAAAGAGTATCTCTCCAAGCTAGGAACCTTGGGCTAAATATAGAAAATATACAACTAACATATCCGTCATATGCGTCATAGAATCTCAAAATCTTATGACAACTTGCAGCTGTCATAGATTCACTTACCAAACATTATGACAGTTGTCATACATGCCAAAAATAGTAGATTCCTCAAGGGACCACGCCTACCCTCATTTACTTTGAGTTTTTACATTTGCCAGCAGTAAAAGTCACTCCATAATTACCTCTGGTTACTTCAAAATTCCCCCTGCTAGTGAAACTAGTACATCTCCTCATGGATAATTACAAATTACATATAATAAATGGAATAAATGCAATATTGGATTTACAAGGTTAATGGCACCTTATCCCAACATTCTCCCACTTGACATTATACATTGTAAATCAACCCATAGGAAAAACAAATGAAAATAATTAGGCACTAGAAACAAGGCCCATGGCCTCTCTGCATCATACAAACTTCTTTGTGCTCACAGGCTTGGTCAATGAATCTGCAACATTCTCCTGAGTGTCCATCTTCTTCAACTCAATCTCTCCATTTGCAATCAACTCTCGAACAAAGTGATACTAAACATCAACATGCTTAGTCCGAGCATGATACATGGGATTCTTGGCCAAACAGATAGCACTCTGGCTATCACAGCCAATCTGAATGATCTTGCAATCAAAATTGATACCTGTACACAGTCTCCTCAACCAAACTACCTCTTTAGAGACATGAGTAGCAGCCATATACTTTGCTTCTGTGGTGGATAAAGCAATTGTGGGCTGCCTCTTACTTATCCAACTCATTGCACCTCCAAATAGAGTAAACACATAGCCACTAGTGGACCTTCGACTATCCAAGTCACCTACCCAATCTGCATCAACAAAACCCTGTATGTCCAAAGATTTATCATCACTATCAGTACCAGAATAAACCAAACAATGATCAGGAGTACCTGCAAGATATTTAAACACCCTCTTCGTATAGTTCCAATGTTGTCTACCAGGGTTAGACATAAATCTGCTCAAAACTCCCACTGCTTGGGCAATATTTGGTCTAGTGCAAACCATTGCATACATCAAACTCACTACAACACTAGCATATGACACATTAGACATATTCTCAAGATCATTCTCAGCCTTTGGACACATATCTAATGAAAGCGTAGTACCAATGGGCAAAGGAACTCTAACTGGGTTACAGTCCTGCAAACTAAACCTCTGCAAAATAGTATTCACATACTTACTTTGTGACAACCAAAGCTTTTTGTTAACTCTGTCCCTCCTAATCTCCATTCCTAAAATATGCCTTGCAGCACCAAGATCCTTCATCTCAAATGCACCTAAAAGTTGGGCTTTAAGCTCACTGATCATACCGTTAGTATTGTTGAAAAACATGTCATCAACATACAAAGCAATAACCAGTATAGAATCATCAATACAATGAATGTAAACACAATGATCCTCCTCGCTTCTAACAAAACCCAATTTCAAAAAAAATGAATCAAACTTTTGATACCGCATTCTGGGGGACTATTTCAGACTATAAAGAGACCTCTTTAACCTGCAAACCCAATGTTCTTTTCCTTTTACTTCAAAACCTGTAGGCTATTGGATATAAATTTCTTCTTCAAGATTTCCATGCAAGAACATAGTCTTAACATCCATTTTCTCAATCTCCCAATCATAAGCTGCAACAATGGATAAGAGAAATCTAATAGAAGTTAATTTAGCAACAGGAGAGAATATCTCACCAAAATCAACTCCCTCTCTCTGGGAGTAGCCCTTAGCTACCAGTCTAGCTTTGTACTTCTCTAATGAACTGTCTGCTCCAAACTTCTTCTTGAAGACCCACTTACAACCTATGGCCTTTCTTCCTTTGGGCAAACGAATAAGATCCCAGGTATTACAAGAGTCTAAAGCCATCATCTCCTCCTGCATGGCTAATTGCCAAGACTCACTATCATCTGCAGAAATAACTTCCCTGTAGGATCTAGGTTCATTGTTAGTACTCAATAAAGCATATACACAATGGAAATCTAATGGGCTATACCTGTCAACTAGATTCCATTGTCTTGTGGATCTCCTCAAGAGTGGAGTAAGAGACTCTACTCATTCTTCTGCATGATCATCTGCACCAACTTCTTCTATCACAACAGATTCATCTTCATCAGAACTACTCGAATCTTTTTCTTCTTCTTCATCCCCTAATCCATCATTCTATTTTTCCTGAGGTGCATCTTGATGCTCTAAATCAAAGTGCACCTTCTTTACCTTTTCTTCTTTTTCTTTTGGTTGCTCAGGTTTAGAAATAGCTCTAAGTTCCCTGAAAATACATCTCTAGAAAAGATAATCTTACGGGTTAGTGGATTCCATAGCTTATAACCTTTGACATTATCACCATATCCAATGAATGTACTTTTTTTAGCCTTTGGATCCAGTTTAGATTGCTTTTCCTTAGGCACATGAACAAAAGCCTCATAGCCAAAAACCCTTAAATGTGAAACATAAGGTTTCTTACCTATCCGCACTTCAGAAGGTGTCTAATCAAGTGCCTTACAAGGAGATCTGTTTATCAAGTAGCAAGCAGTACACATAGCCTCTGCCCAAAAACATTTATCCAACTATGCATCACTAAGCATACTTCTGGCTCTTTCCATACTTGTTTGGTTCATCCTTTTCGCAACACCATTCTACTGTGGTGTATACGGAATTGTCTTTTGTCTGATTATACCTGCATGCTTGCAGAACTCATCAAATTCCTTAGAGCAATATTCCCCTCCATTGTCAGATCTTAATATTTTTATCTTTAAACCTGATTGGTTCTCTACTAAGACTTTGAATTCCTTAAACTTAGTGAAAACTTCATAAGATAAATCCATGTAAATCTAGATACATCATCAATGAAGGTTACAAAATAATAAGATTTTTTGATAGATTCAATATCCACAGGTCCAAACACATTCGTATGAATAATTTCTAATTTCTCTTTTGCTCTATTGCTTCATGAAGGAAATGATTTTCTGTTTTGTTTACCAAACACACAATGCTCACAGAAATCAAAGTGCTCATCAGAATAAGAGAAACCATCCAACAATTCTTTATTCTTAATAGTTTTTAATACATTATTGCTTGTGTGGCCCAATCTGTGGTGCCACAACATACAAGTGTTTTTAGAAGCCTCAGAAATATAAGAGACATTACAAACTGTAGTGGCTTCAAGCTTAAACAAGTTCCTGAATCTCTTCCCTTTCACTACCACCAAGTTCCCTCTCACCAATCTGCAACCATGCTTGTCAAATGTCACATGCATTCCCAAATCATTCAACTTCGAAACTGAAATTAGATTTCTAGCTAATCCAAGAACATGCAAAACACCAGGGAGGGTTTTAATCCTCCCATCACTAAAACACAACAATACCTTTCCTTTCCTAACTATCAGATATGAAGAATTATAACCAAGGTAGATATTACCTCCATCATATTCTTCATATGTGGAGAACCATTCCTTATGCGGGGTCATATGAAAATGAGCATCCTGAGTCAACCAACCAGTGATCATTAGAAACAAGATTACATGTAGAAAATAAAACATCTTCACCTGCATTCGAGGACTTATCCGAAGCACTCTCCCACTGTTTTTTGGGGTTTCTGCACTCCTTCACATGTCCCCTTTTACTACAGTTCCAACACTTAACTCTATTCTTTTTACCAAGAGTCTTAGACCAGCCTTTGGACTTGTCCTTGGCCCCTTTTTGATCTCCTTTAGGTCCCCTTTCCTTAGACCTTCCCCTGACACTGAGAGCATCCCTTGAACTATCCAAACTCTTCTTCCTCAATTCCTATGACTGTAGCACTGAAACAAGAGCATCCAACTTCGGATCCGCAAGGTTAGCAGTGATAGCAAGGATAACATTCTCCCAAGACTCAAGTAAAGAACAAAGAAGATACATTTATCTTCTTCACTAACCTCAACATCTACTGAATCAAGCTGACTCAATAACAAATTAAAAGAATTTAAATGCTCTATAACTAATTCACCTTCTCGCATTTTCATGGAAAATAATTTTCTTTTTAAATAAAGTTTATTTACCATACTCTTGGCTTGATAGATCTCACCCAACCGATTCCACAACTTGTGTGCGGTCTCCTCCTTTGTGACATTCAATAGGATAGAGTCTGAAAGACACAACCAGATGATTCCCCACGCCTTCTTATCCAGTCTATCCCACTCATCTTGAGAGACATCGTCAGGTTTCTTCTCTTTTTGAACAGCCAACCGTTGGTTTCTTTCTTCCAACAAATCTTCCATTTTTAGCTTCCACAACTCATACCCCGTTTCGTTGAACTTCTCAATGTCCAATCGAGAGGTTGATGAAACAGTGGATCTAGCCATAATAACTGTATATGCCTAAAAATGACACGATTCACTCTAAATAAATATTCTTAATATTTATTCCATCTTTATTCCTCTATCAATAAATAAATAAATAAATTTATTTATTTGATTCATATTCTTCCAACAATTAAATAAAATTCTTTATTTAATTTAAATTCTTCCAAGCAATTAAATAATTCCCAATTATTTAATTAAATCAAATTCATTCTTCCAAATTTGAATAAATCAAATCAAATTTATTTAAATCTTTTCAATCTCTAAAAATAAAATACAATCAAATATTTTATTTATTCTTCCAAAATCATGCACAACAATTAAATAAATTTATTTATTTAATTTGCTTTCTTATCTTCTAAATTAAATAATTCCAATAATATCTTCTCTAAATTTAAATAAATCAATTATTTATTTAAGTTGCCTTTTTCTTCTAAATTGAGTTATTTCTAAATATAATTCAATCTTCTTGCACATGCAATTAAATATTCCTAATATTTAATAAAGCAAAATATCTTCTTATTCTCATGCGAATCCCTTCTTATTTTAAATCACTTAACTGATTATTATATTCTTTTAATTGCTTTAACTCATTCTTCTATTCTTAGCAAATCCTCTCATGCAAAAGAAAGTAAGACACATGTCTTTTTCTTATTTGTTGCAAGTTCCTCAACTATTCTCAACTGTTGATCTTCTCATTCTTTCTATACTGTTGATCTTCTTTCTCTCAAGTCTATAAATTCAGCCTCATTCTTCCATTTCATTCATCGAAGCTTTAAGTATTGTTACTCTGTAGGAATTTTAGTGCGCCTTTGGCACCCTCATTACTCCTTCATTGCTTGTGATCGCATTTGTTACCACGCACTATGCATCATTACCATAGCCATTCACACTCGACATTCTTGAACAAAGCAAAGAAGTGCTCTCTGAGGGCATCATTCATACATTCAAAGAACGGTTGTGATAGGTGAACAATGGAAGTTTCGATCTGAGGAAGGTTTGCTTTGTTATTGTTCATTGTTTCTTTGAATCTCTTTTGTTCACCATTTCATTGAGTTTTGGGTAACTTGATATTGATATTATTGTTTATTCATTGTTGATCCAATTTACCCCTACATTTTTGGCACCCACTGTGGGGCATAGCCCCAAATTTAACCAAAAACTAAGTTTTTGTGTTTTAGAAGGCCGTACACAGGACAAAACAGCGCATACATTCTCTATTCTAGCGCATCTGTCACCTATCATGGCGCTTTTGTTACTGCAGTGCATATACACTCTGTTACAATGCTTTTGCCACCTGAAATGGTGCATCTGCTATTTCGGTGCTTATACTTTGTATTTTGGCGCCTATGTCCTCTATTACAGTGCATATGTATAACGATGCTTCTATTGACTATTTCTGCGCATTCAATCTCTGAAGCGGTGCATCTGTTGTAGGCAGTGATTTTAGGGTTTCTAGGAGATTTTTGCTAACGCTGACATCTTTGTTGGAATTTTCTTATCTGTTTTGCAGGCTAGGCACGGGTTTAGATTCATATAGTTGCATTTATTAGATCACACTTTGATTTCTAAAGCGAGAAAGTAAGATGGATGTTCATGCAAAATCTCACATAGTCTAACTAGGAAAGTGGTAACTGAACCTTTGCTATCTTGCATTGTAACATTGCTATCTTTTCAAAGTTATTGCTATCTGGATTAAAACTGAACTCATCATTGCTATCTAGGTTAAAACTGAACCATTGCTATCTTGATTGACCAACACTTCAAAGTTAACAACTCATGCTATCGTGGATTAAAACTAAACTCATCATTGCTATCTGGGTTAAAAATGAACCATTACTATCTTGATTGACCAAACACTTCAAAGTTAACAACTCATGCTATCGTGGATTAAAATTGAATTCACCATTGCTATCTTGGTTAAAATTGGACTACTGCTATCTCGCTACTCACTTCAAAATTCTGTGCTTGCCCAAGTAGATAGCTCATCTAGTTTTTTTCATTCTAACTAGGGGAAAAGAACCATTGTATACTGTGTTTTGGGAATGATACCAAGCCTATGCTCTTCCCTATCTTGGGTGACCAAAATGCCATAAGTATCATTTTCGCATGTGTTTTTCCTTTAGAGGGGCCTACTCTTAGATACCGCTTATCCAAGTAGGAACGACCCTAAGTGGTAACAGGCTAGACACCAAGCCCTTCCAAGCCACTATAAATAAATTGTGTTTGGAGCAAAAGCTTCAAATAATAAGTGAAGTTGTGTTACACCGACAGCCAACCTCCCCCAAAACCCTCCAAGGCGCAACCCTTGCAAGCTGGGAGACTCCATAACAGAGAGTAGTGCTGCCGGATGTGTAACCACTCGAATGGTTGCCCTCATTAAACACCTTTTGTTCTAGTGGCCAAAAACCCTTGTAATCCATTTGAAACCTAGGATTTGTACTTGTTTTTCCTTTTTAGTCCAAAAAGAGTAAAAAAAAAATCACAAAAAAAAACCATAAAAACATTGTTTGTGTTTTCTGTGTCTTCTTGCCATAATTTCAAAAAATCAGATCAGAAAGAACTTCTTGCAACCAAAGTACCAAAAACATTAGAAAAATTCCAAAAAATTGCAAAAATACTGAGAAAAAGCCAGAGCGGCGCATCCGTCCTTTGTTCCTGCGCATCTGTGCCGACCTATGACGCATTTGCTTTGACTTGTAGCTCATCTGTTGTCTGTTACAACACTTTTATTTTTTTCCAGAGCCACACATCTGTTACGACTTACGGCGCATTTACCAAATTTCGCAGTGCATCTGTTTCGGCGCATGCGTGACAGTGAACACTTGCACAGTTTTCAAGAGAAAAATTTTACTAGTTTTGGGTACCCATTTCAGTCTAGTTTCAGGTTCAGAGATCAGGTCTCACCTTGCAGTTAGTTTCCCATCCATTTCACATCAAAATCTCTCTTTCGTTAGTCATCTCATCTGCCTTCTGTCAGATCTTCCTAGTCCAAGAGCAAAAACATTCCATATCAGGTCAGTATAGGTCTCCTTTTTTGTATCACTTTGGATTCAAGTAAACCTAGTAAGTCATAGAACTTTGCTAGTGGTTTGGTGCACGAATAGTCCCTACATAGTAAGACAGGTATCGAGTACCCTTACTAGTGGCTATCATCTTGTATCGGCCGTCTTACTTGGAATCATTCATCGAGAAAGTCCCTTGCCCAAGTCTTGTCATAAGTATCCCATTCTTAGCAGTCTCCATCAGCATCTTGCCAAAATCTCTAGTCCCATTCCACCTCATCCTTCATCACCTTGCATGGTTCTTACTAGATCTCAATACAAAAAGCAACTTGAAATGGCCAGATCATCCAACCACATCGTCACACCTCATGATAGTGATGAGGAAATCTCTAACGAAGACTATCAAGGAAGAATCCAAGATCAGAAATTCCAATGCTTAGTAGAGAAAGTGCTCCATGCAGACCCTCATAAGTATTTCTATCATCTTGCTAGTCTTGGAATTAAACTCCCCGCAGATTTTGATATAAGCACAATCCAAGAAAACATAGAAGATGATCATGAAAGGGGAAAGAAAACCCTAGACCCACATGCAGAGGATAAAGGAAAGAAAACCATAGACCAAAGTACTCCAATGGAAGAAATGAGAAAAGAACTCGAGGATCTAAAGCAACAAATGTCAGATCTCAAAACGGGTACAAACACCAAAACCTACTCCTTGGAAGATATTGCATTGTACCCCTTCGATAAAAGTTTGAACATCACGCCATTTCCCTATCGATTCAAAGTTCCTAAATTTGACAAATACAAATGAAAAGGGGACCCTAGAGATCACATCAGGGAATTCAACGTAGCATGCATGGAAGTAGCTCACAATGAGACCTACTTAATGAGACTATTCCCTAGATCACTAGGTAGTCAAGCTATGGAGTGGTTTTCACGACTCCCACCAGGCATCAAATATTTTGATGAGTTAGTCAACAAATTTATCACACACTTTTCTTACAATATTGAACACGAAGTCTCTATGCTTGATTTATGCAACACCAAGCAAAAGAGTGGTGAATCATTTTCCACCTTTCTACAAAGATGGAGACAACTAGCAAGCAAGTGCTCTTACGATGTACCTAAGAAGCAACTAATGGAGATGTTTGTCCATAACCTCAACACCAATCTTAGCTATCAAATACAAATACAATGCCCTACTTCATTCTCGAAGGTCATAGAAATGGGATTGTTCATCGAAAAAGCTATGATCGCCAAGCGGCAACTCAAGTTATACAAGGACACACCTACCTCCAATTATACGACTAACAAATCAAAGTTTTGGACCAAGAATAAGAATGTTGTCAATGATGGAGTAGTTGACGCCAAGGTGGCGGCTCCCAAGAAACAACCCATCCTCACTCTCAAAGGAGAGGCAAATAATGTTATGCCCAACAAAACATTCTCTCGGGAGCCAAGACCATGGCTCAACTCAAATCCAGGGCGAAAGTTCACACCGCTGGATGAGTCTCAAGAATCCACATTAAGGAAGCTATTGGCCAACAACAAAATCTCTCTACCGCCAACAAGCCACTATGAGCCTATGGTCAAACCTCACTATTGGAAGGACAATGACTATTGGGAGTATCATAGAGGAAGGGGACATACTACCAATAATTGCATTCATCTCAAACATGTTATTCAGGATGTGCTTGACCAAAATCAAGAGGAAACCAACAACATACCTCCAATGAGTCGCATGTGGCTTATAGAGATCAGCTTCTCAATCATGACAGGCCGTACAACAACAATGACAACAACAACAATGGCAACAATAATAACGGCAACAACAACAACAATCGCAACAAGCAAAATTAGAATAGTGGGAATGGTAATGCCAACTATGCAAGTGTGCCATTCGACTATACCATCAATTGCATAACAGAGCATGTCCCACAGATCAATGTAGTCATGCCCAACCGACAATTAGAGCCTAACCGCAATGATTGCGGTATCATTACACACAGTGGTAAAGTCACGCTGAATACCGTCCCTCCAAGGTCATCACCTTCTTAGTCCAATCCCCATCAGTATAGCATCATAGACCAACTTCATAAAACTCTGGCCCACATTTCTATCTTAGAGTTGTTGCGTCTATCTCCTTCCCACAAGGAGATTCTCAATAAAGCCTTAGTGGAAACAACGGTCCCCACTAACTTGGCCTAAGAGAAGTTTCAATCCATGGTAGGTAATCTAACCTCCTCAAGTAATATATCATTTACTAAACAAGATGATCTCTCAATGTCTCAACCTCATAACACCCCTCTTCATATCATTGCCTTCATCCACAAGCACCGCATCAAGAGGGTTCTCATTGATGGGGGAGCTGGTTTAAATATTTGCACATTGAAGCTAGTCCTTACATTGGGGTTCTCTGAAAATGCAATCGATCAAAGAAAGAAAATAACTATCAAAGCCTATGATGAAGAAGAGAGAACTACAAAAGGAACAGTGGTGTTGCCTATACAAGTGGGACCGATAATCAAAGATGTTGTGTGCCAAGTCCTAGATAGGGAGCTCGCCTATAATATTCTCCTAGGTAGACCATGGATTCATGTCATGAAAGTTGTACCCTCTACTTATCATTAATGCATAAAATTCCCTCATAATGGCAAGCAAGTCACCATCCAAGGTGACCCTGACCCCTTTTAGCACTGCAACTCTATCCTTTCAAAACCTGAGTGCATCATACCAAACAATAGAGCATCTACATCCCCTATCCCACAGCTTGATTCTACCGCAAAAGCCTCCTCATCAAGGCCCAAAGAGCAGAAAGTTACCATCAAAGAGACAAGAGTTGGGGAATACTCCATAGGGCACAGCCTCAATCTAGCCAAGCTACCTTTATCACCTAGATCCTTTGGCTGACCCAAGCATTTCCAAAGCCATCTGCTCCTCCTATAGCTCCCACAGCTCCCTTTGTAAAATGGGGGACCTTCTTGGATGAGACAGAGGAAAGAGATGTCCTATAATGGCTTTATACCAAAGAAGAAGAGAGCATACAACAGGAACCACCTAGGCTCCCAACAAAAATCTATGGGCGAGGTGAATCTATCCTACATAGAATGGGTTACGAAGGACAAAGCCCCATTGGCCTAAGAAGAGAAGGAATCATAGAACCCATTCAACCTTCTTCATCCTCATCGGCTAGAAATACAAAAGGCCTAGGATACAAGGGTAAAGGAAAAGCTAAAGAAAATGCTTGTCTAGTGGAAATGATCCATACACTTCAAGTGGACAGTGACACAAATTCCAATGAATATGAGTGGGATGAGCTAACAAAGCATTCCTATGATGATAAAGAGGTTGATACCATTCAAACTTATAGCCCCTACTGTGAGGGACAAATGCTATTGCATAGGCCAATAGAGTTTGATTTTCCTATCTCTGAGAATACGACTTTAGAGGAAGGTTCAGGTTCTATCACAATAAACAACTTGGAAGAAAGTATGATCTCGAACACTCTCCCTCCCAATACTCCTAGTATATCCATTCAAACTACCAATGAATCAGATCTATCCTCCGACTCCCTCCCCCTTGTGCATCCTGAGCTTATTGATTGGGATCTACAAGGAACCCCTCAACTAGATATGTTCCAAAGAGATGATGCCTATATTGACTACATGGAACGTAGGTACCACCTGCCCAAAGGGGATCATAAAGCTAGTTTCACTATTGAACTTAATACCATGGCTTATTTCGGAGAGGGTACCAAGCCTTCCAGTCACAAAAATATCAAAATAAAAATTAGATCTGATAGTGAAAACCTCTCCATGGCAGTGTCAGATCCCAAAACAGTAAAAAGAAAGGACGCATCCGAAGGTGAAAAGCCAACTGTGGCACTTGACGATGGAAGGCTTGACACTCTCCCCAATGACATGCACCAGGAGAAGTCCCAGATTGTTGTGGAACCTACAGAGCCAGTTAACAATTGAACAGAGGAACAGCCTAAGATCATTCACTTTGCTAAGTCTCTAACCCCACTAGAGAAGACCAAGTTTGTACCATTCTTCAAGAGAAAGCAAGTCAATTTTGCTTGGTCATATGCAGATATGCTGGGGTTAGATCCAGATTTGATTCTACACCATCTTCCATTAGATCCAGGAGTGAAACTAGTGAAACAAAAGCTTAGAAAGATGCATCCACACATAGCACTACTCGTAAAAGAAGAACTCAAGAAATTACTGGATGTAGGATTCATCAGAGCTATAGACTATCCAGAATGGGTCTCCAACATAGTACCAGTGTCCAAACCAGATGGCCAAGTCAGACTATGCAATGACTTTAGAGATCTAAACAAAGCTTGCAGCAAGGATGATTTTTCGTTGCCAAATATAGATATCATAGTTGACTTAACAGTAGGGCATATCATGTTGTCTCTCATGGACGGCTTCTCAGGATATAATTAGATCAGGATAGCACTAGAAGACCAGCATAAGACAACTTTCACTTGTCCATAGGGCACTTTCTGTTGGAATCTCCTTAGTTTGACTATTTCATTGAGTTTGGGTATCTGATATTGTTTATTATTGCAAGACCTTTTATCCAGCGGTCTGAAGGGTGCTTCTGTAGGGTGCATCATTTTATCCAACAATCCTCCATCCTTCCTTCTTCTACATGCCATAAGGGTGGTATCTTTTTCTTTTTGCCATAACAGGAGCATACGAACTTGTAATCGTGCAAATAAACACTCATTGGAAAGGGAATTCCATGAAATTCACAATGGAGCAGGTTTGATCAAGTGATTTTATCATTTTATTAGCTATTTTTACAGTCAAATTTCAGCTATCTTTCTAAGCTTAAATCTAGTGTTTTTTCTTGGAAACTAATGATTTATCTGTGTAGCTTGACTTAAACGCTTGTCAAAGAAAGGCGAAAATAAATTTCTGATATATCTTCTGTAGGTTTGAGTGGTCAAAGAACAATCATTTATCACTAAATTAGGCACACTTTTGTTTTGAGCTTTAAAATAAATCTGTGTGTTTAGTTAGGCAAACATTTTATTTGGACTTCAAATTGAACCATTGCTATCTTGTTATCACTTCAAAGTTAACAAATCACTGCTATCTAGGTAAAAATTGAACACATCATTGCTATCTTGGTTAAAACTAAATCATTGCTATCTCGATTGACCATCACTTCAAAGTTAACAACTCATGCTACGTGGATAAAACTGAACTCATCATTGCTATCTTGGTTAAAACTGAACCATTGCTATCTCGATTGACCAACACTTCAAAGTTAACAACTCGTGCTATCATGGATAAAATTGAACTCACCATTGCTATCTTGGTTAAAATTGGACCACTGCTATCTTGCTACTCACTTCAAAGTTCTGTGCTTGCCCAAGTAGATAGCTCATCTAGTTTTTTTCATTTTAACTAGGGGAAAAGAACCACTGTATACTGTGTTTTTGGGAATGATACCAGGCCTATGCTCTCCCCTATCTTGGGTGACCAAAATGGCAGAAGTATCATTTTCACATGTTTTTTTCCTTTAGAGGGGCCTGCTCTTGGATACCGCTTATCCATAGGAACGACCCTAAGTGGTAATAGGCTAGACGCCAAGCCCTTCCAAGCCACTATAAATAAATTGTGTTTGGAGTGAAAGCTTCAAACAATGAGTGAAGTTGTGTTACACCGACAACTAACCTCCCCCAAAACCCTCCAAGGCGCAACCTTAGCAGGCTGGGAGACTCCATAACGGAGAGTAGTGCTGCCGCATGGGTAACCACTCGAATGATTATCCTCATTAAACACCTTTGTTCTAGTGGCCAAAAAACCCTTGTAATCCATTTCGAGCCTAGGATTTGTACTTATTTTTTCTTTTAGTCCAAAAAGAGTAAAAAAAAATCACAAAAAATAAAAAACCATAAAAACATTCTTTGTGTTTGTTGTGTCTTCTTGCCATAATTTCAAAAAAATTAGATCAGAAAGACCTTGCAACCAAAGTACCAAAAACATCAGAAAAATTCCAAAAAATTGCAAAAATACTGAGAAAAACCAGAGCGGTGCATTCATCCTCTATTCCTACGCATTTGTGCCGACCTGCAGCGCATATGTTTTGACTTGCAACGCTTTATTGTCTGGTATAGCACTTTTACCTTTTACCAGAGCAGCGCATTTGTTGAGACTTATGGTGCATTTACCAAATTCTTTAGTGCATCTGTTTCAGTGCATGCGTGATAGTGAGCACTTCCACAATCTTTCAGAGAAAATTTTTAGGTTTTCTAGGTACCCATTTTAGTCTTCTGTCAGTTTCTGTTGAAATTACAAACCAATTAGAAGTAATTACTCAAGAACTCCAATACCTACGAGAGCAATTAGACTTTGATGCCTCATCCCAAGATCGTCTAGCAATTGCTCAAGAACTCTAAGTCATACAACAAGAAATGATAATCTTACAAGTTGAATGTGTTAGTACTAGCTATGCCTCGCCACAAACTCATACATCTTTTTCCCATTTTAATGATACTCATGACAAGGCAAGCACCACCTCAAGTTGGAAATTGTATACCACTCTATCTACTAGTCCTCCTTCACCGTCTTCTAAGACACATATCCCAAAGCATACCAATCCTACACCAACACCGCCATTGAGTTCCCCGAGCTCTAAATGGACAACCAAAAAAGCCTCAGATGATTTTTGGGAAAGATGTTTTCTAGATTTACACAGTAAAAGAAAAGCTAGGGAGAAAGCTAAATCCACTCATCCATTACCCCATACACCTACAAAGGATGTGATCCAAAGGACTACCAGCAAAGAGTCAACCATGTCCCTAAATTCTGGTCCTTAACCTTATCAAAGAGTCTCCAAACATGTCAAATCCTACAACCCCTTCATGTATCCTGCAACCCCTTGAGCATATTGAAGAACCTCCTACCATGCACCAAAGTCAAGGTCCGTCACACCTTCATGTTGTTGACCAAGAGCCTATCTAAGAGTCTTCTACCTCAACTTCAATTCAAGCACATCAAGAGTTATGTCAAGAGCACACTTTAGAACATGTGGAAACATCAACCCCTTGTCTAAATCAAGATCAAAGCACTCCCATCTGACCCTTACATAACCTTTATCTTTTCAAGGATCCTATACCTATACATGAGCAAGAAGTCCAAATTCAAACATTCATAACCTATATCTTTTCCATGATCAAGATACTACCTTTGATGAAGAAGCTATCCATGAGCAACTTGATCCTATACAAGAACAAGAGATCAAATTCCAACCTCTCCATGGCCTATATCCTTTCCATGATCAGGATATTATCGTTGATGACGAACCTATACAAGAGCACCTTAATTCTATCATGCTAAATCCTGATAAATTGGATCAACAATGAATATGCAATAATATAACAATACCAGATACCCAAACTTCAATGAAATAGTGAAACTAAGGAGATTCAACAAGATAAAGCAATGAACAATACAAAGCAAACCTTCCTCAGATTGAAACTTCCATTATTTGCCTATCACAACCGTTCTTTGAATGTATGAATGATGCCCTCAGAGAGCACTTCTTTGCTTTGTTCAAGAATGTCGAGTGTGAATGGCTATGGTAATGATGCATAGTGCATGGTAACAAATGCGATCACAAGCAATGAAGGAGTAACGAGGGTGCCAAAGGTTCGCTGAAATTCCTGCAGAGTAACAATACTTAAAGCTTGGATTATTGAAATGGAAGAATGAGGTTCAATTTATAGACTTGGGAGAATGAAGATCAACGGTATAGAAGACTTGAGAAGATCAATGGTATAGAACAGATGAGGAACGTGCAATGAATAAGAAGACAAGTGTCACACAAAAGTTGTTTTATTTGAATTAACTGCTTTCTTTTCTAAAGATAAGACATGCTTTTCATAAATTAGAAAACTTTTTTCTAATTTGAGAGATATTGATAAAAACAAGGTTGATTGAATAGATAACTCAACTTGAGATTTACTTTTGCATGATTTGAGAGAAATTAAATAATAAATTATTTGATTGTGTTTGCATAGAGAAGAAGAATTATTTTTAGAAGATTTAGAAGAATATTTGAAGAATATAAAGATAAGAAAACAATATAAATAAATAAATTTATTTAATTGTTGTGCATGATTTTAGAAGAATAAATAAAATATTTGATTATATTTTATTTTTGGAGATTGAAAAGATTTAAATAAATTTGATTTGATTTATTTAAATTTAGAAGAATGAATTTGATTTAATTAAATAATTTAGAATTATTTAATTGTTTGGAAGAAGTAAATTAAATAAAGGATTTATTTAATTGTTGACTTAGAAGAGATAATTAAATATTTTGATATTTAATTAACTTAGAAGAATGTGAATCGTGTCATTTTTAGGTGTATACATTTTGCCCCTCTTTGATGCAATGCAGTTTACGGCGTTGCCTCAAAGAATAGATAGTCTGATAATGATACATGCCCCAGTTTGCCCCTGGTACAGGTTATGACGATAGGATGCCCCCTTGGGAGATTGGACGGGAAGAAGGTAGAAGGACGAGAGATGGACAATTTCACGAAGACGAAGGGAAACTAGGTTAGGCTTGGAGAGAATAGGATGTGTTTCTGAGAAACAGGAAGAAAACTAGAAGAAACGGGCATGGGGAAGTAGTTGTAGTCACCACCTAGCCAGATTAGGGTTTGTATGCTATAGATTAGGGTTTGATCCAATGTACCTGAGAAGCATCTAATGCAAATGTTTGTCCATAGCCTCAACACCGATCTTAGCTATCAAATACAAATACAATGCCCTACTTCATTCTCGAAGGTCATAGAAATGGGATTGTTCCTTGAAAAAGCTATGATCGCCAAGCAGCAACTCAAGTTATACAAGGACACACCTACCTCCAATTATACGACTAACAAATCAAAGTTTTGGACCAAGAATAAGAATGTTGTCAACGATGGAGTAGTTGACGCCAAGGTGGCGGCTCCCAAGTAACAACCCATCCTCACTCTCAAAGGAGAGGCAAACAATGTTACGCCCAACAAAACATTCTCTTGGGAGCCAAGACCATGGCTCAACTCAAATCCAAGGTGAAAGTTCACACTGCTGGGTGAGTCTCAAGAATCTGCATTAAGGAAGCTATTGGCCAACAGCAAAATCTCTCTACAACCAACAAGTGACTATGAGCCTACGGTCAAACCTCACTATTGGAAAGACAACAACTATTGTGAGTATCATAGAGGAAGGGGACATACTACCAACAATTGCATTCATCTCAAACATGTTATTCAGGATGTGCTTGACCAAAATCAAGGAGTAAACCAACAACATACCTCCAATGAGTCGCATGTGGCTTACAGAGATCCGCTTCTCAATCACGACAGGCCATACAACAACAATGGCAACAACAATAACAGCAAGAACAACAACAATCGCAACAGGCAAAATCAGAACAGTGGGAATGGTAATGCCAACTACGCAAGTGTGCCATTCGACTATACCATCAATTGCATAACAGAGCATGTCCCATAGATCAATGTAGTCACGCCCAACTGACAATTAGAGCCTAACCGCAATGATTGCAGTATCATTACCCACAGTGGTAAAGTCATGTTGAATACCGTCCCTCCAAGGTCATCACCTTCTCAGTCCAATCCCCATTAGTATAGCGTCATAGACCAACTTCGTAAAACTTTGGCCCACATTTCTATCTTAGAGTTGTTGCGTCTATCTCCTTGCCACAAGGAGATTCTCAATAAAGCCTTAGTGGAAACAACGGTCCCCACTAACTTGGCCCAAGAGAAGTTTCAAGCCATGGTAGGTAATCTGACCTCCTCAAGTAACATATCATTTACCAAACAAGATGATCTCTCAGTGTCTCAACCTCATAACACCCCTCTTCATATCATCGCCTTCATCCACAAGCACCGCATCAAGAGGGTTCTCATTGATGGGGGAGCCGGTTTAAATATTTGTACATTGAAGCTAGTCCTTACATTGGGGTTCTCTGAAAACATAATCGATCAAAGAAAGAAAATAACTATCAAAGCCTATGATGAAGAAGAGAGAACTACAAAAGGAATAGTGGTGTTGCCTATACAAGTGGGACCGATAATCAAAGATGTTGTGTGCCAAGTCCTAGATAGGGAGCTTGCCTATAATATTCTCCTAGGTAGACCATGGATTCATGCCATGAAAGCTGTACCCTCTACTTATCATCAATGCATAAAATTCCCTCATAATGGCAAGCAAGTCACCATCCAAGGTGACCCTAACCCCTTTTAGCACTGCAACTCTATCCTTTCAAAACCTGAGTGCATCATACCAACCAATAGAGTATCTACATCCCCTATCCCACAGCTTGATTCTACCACAGAAGCCTCCTCATCAAGGCCCAAAGAGCAGAAAGTTACCATCAAAGAGATGGGAGTTGGGGAATACTCCATAGAGCACAGCCTCAATCTAGCCATGCTACCTTTATCACCTAGATCCTTTGGCCGAGCCAAGCATTTTCCAAAGCCATCTGTTCCTCCTATAGCTCCCACAGCTCCCTTTGTAAAATGGGGGACCTTATCGGATGAGACAGAGGAAAGAGATGTCCTATAATGGCTTTATACCGAAGAAGAAGAGAACATACAATAGGAAACACCTAGGCTCCCAACAGAAATCTATGGGTGAGGTGAATCTATCCTACATAAGATGGGTTACAAAGGACAAGGCCCCATTGGCCTAAGAAGAGAAGGAATCATAGAACCCATTCAACCTTCTTCATCCTCATCGGCTAGAAATACAAAAGGCCTAGGATACAAGGGTAAAGGAAAATCTAAAGAAAATGCTTGTCTAGTGGAAATGATCCATACGCTTCAAGTGGATAGTGACACAGATTCCAATGAATATGAGTGGGATGAGCTAACAGAGCATTCCTATGATGACAAAGAGGTTGATACCATTCAAACTTATAGCCCCTAGCATGAAGGACAAATGCTACTACATAGGCCAATAGAGTATGATTTGCCTATCTCTGAGAATACGACTTTTGAGGAAGGTTCAGGTTCTATCGTAATAAACAACTTGGAAGAAAGTACCATCCCGAACACTCTCCCTCCCAATACTCCTAGTATATCCATTCAAACTACCAACGAATCAGATCTATCCTCTGACTCCCTCCCCCTTGTGCATCCTGAGCTTATTGATTGGGATCTACGAGGAACCCCTCAACTAGATATGTTCCAAAATGATGATGCCTATATTGACTACATGGAACTTAGGGACCACCTGCCCAAAGGGGATCATAAAGCTGGTTTTGCTATTGATCTTAATAACGTGGCTTATTTCAGAGAGGGTGCCAAGCCTTCCAGTCACAAAAATATCAAAATAAAAACTGGATATGATGGTGAAAACCGCTCCGCGGCAGTGTCAGATCCCAAAACAGTAAAAAGAAAGGACGCATCTGAAGGTGAAAACCCAACTGTGGCACCTGACGATGGAAGGCTTGACACTCTCCCCAATGACATGCACCAGGAGAAGTCCCAAATTGTTGTGGAACTTATAGAGCCAGTTAACATTGGAACAACCTAAGATCATTCACTTTGCTAAGTCTCTAACCCCACCAGAGAAGACCAAGTTTGTACCATTCTTCAAGAGAAAGCAAGTCAATTTTGCTTGGTCATATGCAGATATGCCAGGGTTAGATCCAGATTTGATTCTACACCATCTTCCATTAGATCCAGGAGTGAAACCAGTGAAACAAAAGCTTAGAAAGATGCATCCACACATAGCACTGCTCGTAAAAGAAGAACTCAATAAATTACTAGATGTAGGATTCATCAGAGCTATAGACTATCCGGAATGGGTCTCCAACATAGTACCAGTGTCCAAACTAGATGGCCGAGTTAGACTATGCAATGACTTTAGAGATCTAAACAAAGCTTGCCGCAAGGATGATTTTCTGTTGCCAAATATAGATAGCATAGTTGACTTAACAGTAGGGCAGAGCATGTTGTCTCTCAAGGATGACTTCTTAGGATATAATCAGATCAGGATAGCACCAGAAGACTAGCATAAGACAACTTTCACTTGTCCATGGGGCACTTTTTGTTGGAATGTCATGCCATTTGGGCTAAAGAATGCAGGTGCCACATATCAACGTGCTATGACTACTATATTTCATGATATGATGCATGTCACCATGGAAGATTATGTAGATGATATCCTAGGAAAATCACTCACAAGAGAATCACATCTAGATGTGTTACAGAAAGTCTTTCAGAGGTTATAGCAATTCAAAGTCAGGTTGAACCCAAAGAAGTGTGTATTTGGAGTAACCTCAGGCAAACTCCTAGGTTTTATTGTTTCAGAAAATGGAATAGAGGTGGACCCCACCAAAGTCAAGGCCATCATGGACATGCCACCACCTAAGACTCTTACACAACTAAGATCGCTACAAGGCAAGCTACAAGCAATCTGTAGATTCATATCACAACTGGCAGACAAGTGTCAACCATTCAGTCATCTCCTACACAAGAACATTCCATTCAGATGGGATGAGAAATGTAAAGAGGCATTCAACAATCTGAAAGAATATCTTATGAATCCACCTATTCTCATGCCTCTTATCCAAGGAAAACCATTGATACTCTACATATCTGCTACACCTACAGCTCTTGGGGCTCTTCTGTTAGAATCTGAAAAGATTAATAACCCAGAAAACTAGTGCAAATGAATAGATATCTAAACTATGAATGCAAATGATACGAAATCAAAATAGCAACATAGAGTCAGTCTCCAAGAGAGTAATGCAAATGCTAGAAGCAAAATAGCATTAAGAGGATGCAAAAGCAAAAGATACCAAATACAAGCCAGGTAGCATGCTTATATAGACTAGGAAGAGGGAGGAGGTGGCAACATTGACCAATGAGGAGCAACCATCTATCAGACTAAAGATAGAAAAGTATCTTCCCAAGATAGCTAATGGATGCTCACATGTAGGAAGGTGACACCTCGCAACCACTCACCTAATAAGACATGCTTTATTAACCTAAGCGAGATTAATAGAAGTGTAGGAAAAACCTAGGAATATAGGGAAAAATAAACAACCCTCTAGGAAAATAAAAACCTACACTAACACCCCCCATAAGCGAAGCTTAGATGGATGTAGAAATGGGTCCCGACAAATCAAGCCTAATGAGGTACCCATGTACATAAAATTCCCCCCCAAAGAGAGAGAAGAGACTCCCCCCAAAGTAGAGAGAGTCAGGACTCCGAGTGAGAGGTAGAAGCCCCCTAGAAGATGAAGCATCCCGCACCCCCAACAAAGCTCGCAAATGAAGGAACTTGCTCTTAGTGAAGGGTTTGGTGAAGATATCATCAACCTGCTCGGAAGTCAGACAGTAGCAAAGGTCGATGACGTGGCCATGGATGAGCTCCCAAATGTAGTGCATGTGGACCTCGATGTGTTTGGTCCGCTGATGATGGACTGGATTCTGTGAGATCTGAATGGCACTCTGGTTGTCACAAAATATGACTGATGGCCATTGAATCTGGATACCAAACTCAGTGAGAAGATTTTGAAGCCAAATGGCCTCAGTGGTGGCATTGACAGCCCCCCGATACTCAGCCTCAGTAGAAGATAGAGCAATAGCAGACTGCTTCTTGCTCGACCAACAAACAAGACCTGAACCAAGTGAGAAGCTATAACCTGAAGTAGACTTGCGATCTTGAGAATCACCCGCCCAATCTGAATCTGTGTAGCTCACCAAGTCAATCTCAATGCCCGCTGCATAGTGAATACCAAAACTATGAGAACCCTGAATGTAGTGAAGGATCCGCTTGGCTGCTTTCCAGTGCAGCTCATGTGGCTCCTGCATGAATCGAGAGACCATGCCTACATCATATGAAATGTCAGGTCTCGTATGAGTCAGATAAATGAGACTCCCAATAAGCTATCGGTACAAAGTGCCATCAACAAGTGGAGAAGAACACTAAGCCTCAAGTTTGACTCTAGAAAGAAAGGGAGTCAGAGCAGGCTTGCAGTCAGCCATATGAAACCTCGAGAGCAAATCTAGAGCATACTTGGACTGGTTGATGGTGATCCTAGAAGTAGACTGGTAGATCTCAATCCCAAGAAAGTAATGCAACAAGCCCAAGTCAGTCATCAAAAACCTATCATGAAGGGTAGTTTTGACAGCCCCAATAGTGGATGAAGAACTCCCTGTGATCAGCAAGTCATCAACATACAGAACCAAAAATAGGAGTTAATCATCCTGCTGCAGAATGTAGACATTAGGATCAGAATGGCACCGAGTGAACCCAACTGACAAAAGGAAGGAGTCCATCTTGGCATACCAGGCCTTAGGAGCCTGTTTGAGGCCATAGAGAGACTTCTGAAGACGACACACAAGTGAAGAATCCTGAAGGAACCCCTGTGGCTGCTCCATGTAGATCTCCTCTTGAAGGTCACCATGAAGAAAAGCACTCTTCACATCCATCTGGTGTACTTCCCAACTATTAGCTGCAGCAATGGCAAGAACAAGTTGGATGGAATTCATTCAGGCAACTGGCGTAAAAGTTTCAGAGTAGTCAATCCCAGTAACCTGGGAGAATCCTTTGGTGACCAAGCGAGCGTTATGCTTGTCAACCGACCCATCTATTGCAAATTTTGTCTGATAGATCCACTTACATCAAACAAGTTTTCTTCCCTTAGGAAGAGGGACAAGATCTCAAGTGTGGTTCCTCATCAAGGAACTATACTCCTCCTGCATAGCTGTATCCCACTCAGGAATACCAGAAGCCTCATGAAAAGACTATGGATCTAAGGCAGTAGCAATGAAGACATGTGGAGCATCCTGGAACTGTGAATGAGTCCGCCTAGTGTCTGATGGATCCCCAACCCAATCACCTGCAGACTGCAAGGTCTATCTAGACCAAAGTGGACCAAAAGATGGAGAATCTGGAGGAGAATCATCAACCTTTGAATGATGACTAGGAGAGGAAGGAGGTGAGTCCTCTGAATCGCTCTCTGCATCGAAAGTGGAGGTAGAAGACTGTTCAGGTGAATCTGACTCATCAGAAGATCTGTCATGTATCCCAAGTGACTTTAATATCAAAGTAGAAGGAGTTGGAGAAGTGATAGAAAGTGAGCTCGAAGAGCCCTCCTCAAACTGAACACTCCTCTCAATGAACAACTCATGTGTAGTAGGGTGGAGCAACCAATAGCCCTTCACACCATCAGGATAACCTACAAATATGCAAGGTCTGCTCTGTGGATCTAAGGCCTTGTATTTCTCTACAAGAATGTGGGCCCATGCAGGAGAACCAAAAACTTGAAAGTGCTTAACTGATGGTTTCCAATCGCTCCAAGCTTCAAAAGGAGTGACTCCCTTCAAGGCTCGATGATGAACACGGTTTTGGATATAACAAGCACAGTTAATGGCCTCTACCCAATATTGTGGTGCAAGAGATCTGGAGTGAATCATGCAGTTCACCATTTCCTTCAAGGACCTGTTCTTCCATTCTGCAACACCATTCTACTGAGGATTGTATGGAACTAAATGCTGCAAATCAATCCCCTTTGAAGTGCAAAACCTCTCAAACCAATGGTTGACATACTCACCACCATTGTCAGTGCGCAAAACTTTGATGGCTTTCCCGAATTGCTCTTCTACAAAAGTCTTGAAGTCCTGAAAGTGATCAAATACCTCAGACTTCTGTTTGAGAAAGTACACCCAAGTATATTGAGAAAAGTCATCAATGAATGTGAGGACATATCTAGCCCTGCTGAAAGAAGGATGCTGAAATGGACCAGCCAAATCACTGTGAACTAACTCCAGTATATGTGAAACTTTCCATGCCTTACCTTTGTCAAATTTTTCCTTAGGATGCTTACCAAGAATGCAACCTTGGCAAACACCACCTGAAAACTAAACTGAAGGCAACCCTGTGACCATGCTCTACTAGTTGAGCTATTGCAAGTAGCAGAAGTTATGATGGCCAAACCGCTCATGCCATAATCTACTCACATCATTAGAATGAGAGCAAAATAGTCGAAGGAGGATTAGGAACAAAGTGAGAAAATATATAGAGCCATGACTGATGATCTGCTCTCCCAACTACAACTATAGAACCACTGTGCAACTCACGAATCTCCACTGAATCAGGAGTGAACTCAACCTGCTTGCCTGAACCTGTGTGAGTGATCTGGTATACCGATAGGAGATTAGTTGATAATGAGGGCACACAAAGAACATCATGAAATGTGCCATCCCCCATATGAACAGACCCTCTCCCACACACCTCAATAGGAGTGTCATCACCCATCAAAATAGAAGGCATAGTACATGGCTCCAAAGATGCAAGTTCTTTCTTAGAAGAAGCCATGTGGTGCGAAGCACCTGAATCAAGAACCCAAGTGGATGGTGAAGAAGCAACTGCAACAAGGGCCTTGCCCTTTCCTTTCCCCTTGCTATTTTCTTTTGCCTTATTAGACCACTCATTAGAACTCTGTTTGATAGACTCAGAAACACTGATATTATTCTTCTCAAGAATATGTGTCAAGTGATCAATTTGTTTCTTCAGACATTTATGTTCATCATGACTGGGTCTTTTACAATAGGCACATTGGACCCTCTCTTTCTTAGGCTTGTCGCCCTTGGAAGATTGGGTCTCATTAGTTTCTTTTGAAGCAACTGATATCTGATCCTTCTTCTCCTTGCTATTCTTCTGTTTCTTATCCTTACTATTGTTGTTACTACTTTGTCCTTTCTATTTTTTTGTGCCTTGGTTGGCAACCAAGGCATGTGACTTAGAGGACTTAAGAGTGCCCATCTAGATTAGCTTGTCCTATTCTCAAGTGAGATTGACAACAAAATCATCTAGAGATGGCATGGTGAATTGAGTACCAAGTGCACCCTTAGTAGCATAGAAAGTAGAAACAAACATAGAATATTCTAAACTTAGCTTAGAGAGAATACTAAGAATCAGTTGTTCATCTTTCTTTTCAATTCCACATTGTTTTAACTGCAGCCTTAGTGATTTCAATTTAGTGAAGAAATCTTGGATTGTGTTGAAATTGCCTAGACTTAAACTAATTAGTTCATTTTCCAACATATGACCCCTCATTGAATCTTGTGTGCCAAATAGTGTTTCTAGTTTTGTCCAGATTTCATTTGGAGTATTCAAATACTCAATGTGAAAGAGCAAATCAGGAGAAACAAACAAACACAATGTTCCATATGCCTCATCACATTTGTTAAACCACTTAGGCTTATCTTCATCTTTAGCAGGTTTAGTTTCAAGTCCCATAGTTATCCTATTTAATCCAGCTTTCCTTAAGTGAATTGTCATGCATGATTTCCACTCAAAGTAATTGTATGGAGTTAGGATGGGCAGATTTGTTTGATCCATGATGAAGAAATGCAGAGAAGAAATGTTGAAAAGAAGAGAACACAACCAAGACAACACGCATCACACGTGTCATGTCCACATGCGCCATGTGGTCATGACACGAAATACCAAAAATTTTCCCACTCTTCCTTAGAAATCCCCTCACACGTGTAGGCATGCTCGGTGGTGTACACTTAAGGCGAAAATAATACAGTTGTTGGCGGCATACCAAATACATGTGTGCACACCCTATGCAAGGAAACACGTGGTTTCCTGACTTAGGTTAATCTCACAAATTATATTTGAACAACAGTTGTTTTAGGTGATAGATCATTTTTCAGCAAAGCACGAACATTTGATTCTTCTTTCCATTTTCTAGAATTTAATATTAATTTCTCCTCCTTTAGACTTAGCATTTTCAGCCAAGCCCATTCATTTGCCCTCTCTTCCTTTTCTTGGAATTTAATTTTGATTGTATTTCTATCACGTTCATTTTACCGTTTCTCTGAAATTTAATTTTGATTGTATTTCTATCTCATTCTCCTTTCTGTTGTGCAAGATCTTCTTATGTTATCCTATTTTTTTTCTTCACGTTCTTTATCTAACAACATTAACACTACATCCTTTATATTATTCCTAATTTCTTGGTAAACCATATCACTTACACAGGGTTGGTTAACTTCACTTGACTCAGTCCCCCTAGGGTTCCGTTCTAGGTTTTAGTTCAACGTTTGAATTAATTTTAATAATCAACCTGTTCCTAAACAGGATTAACGGTAGGTTAAACTTACTTAGTTCTCTTAGCCCTGTTCAGAAATGTCACACATTTTCTCCTCTTTGTTTTCCAAGGTTAGCTGTTCTTTCTCTTTCTCTCTCTTTTTTTTAATTGGTCATTTATTCTCTAAATCTACAGTTGAGTTTAAAATGGCCACTCATGGAATGCCTGTGATGGCTTGTTTATGTTTATTTTTAGTGTCCTTTGTAAATGAAGGAATCATACTTTCCTCTTCATTTTCCTGTCATTCAATTTAGGATAATTGTTAAAACTTCCGAGAAACTCTTCCTTAAAATTAAAATATATTTACCTATGCTCTTTTTAAATTGTAATTGTATAAATAATGTATTTCTAAATTGCAACTCTGAGTTTAAACATCTATTCAATTCGTATTATACATTATGCATAAATAAATCCCACTTTCCTCGATTAAAATTTCTATTTAAAGTCAAATGTTTTAAACTACATATAGTTTGCCTTCAATGAATAGTGAAAAGTGAATAGTAAAAGTAAATAGTAAATAGTAAAATGAATAGTGAATAGTGAAAAGTGAATAGTAAATAGTGAAAAGTGAATAGTAAAATGGTCCCCATCCTAGGAAGAGACTTTCAAGGTGGCAGTAATTTCAAAAGCAATACTGTAGCCCAAATTTCATTTATTTCATGGTAGCAAAATTACAACTTGACTTATAACAAAATTTAAAACTAATATTTCTACTAAGCTTGCATAGAAATAATACTTTTACAAACTTAATTAAAACATCAACTAACTCACAACTTTGCAAGTAGAAGAAGAAGGAACTAGACAAGTCTAATATCCTTTTAAAAACAAATTTTCTCTTCCTTTCCTCATTTTAAAATGGTAAAACTTAATGAACAATAGAAATACAAACATCAACCCAAAAATAGAGGATTTCTTCCCAACTTCAAAATACTAATTTATACAACAATAGGAAGATAACTTTCTCCTTTTGACGAATCAACCAAGATGCAACCACTAATATGACCAAGCTCTCTTATAGAGCCTTAAGAGTAAAGGAAAATAAAATATTTTCCCAACACAAGCAACTTCTCCAAACTTAACAAATAGCTCCAAGAATACCTGTATAGCACACAAGGGAAGAAACACCACACAAACTGCTCTCCTCCCTACCATAGACCTGCAAGAGGGTCACCCCCGAGCTAGGGAGATCATCCACACACCTAGGGAATTCAAATCCACTTCACAACAGGTAAAAACAACACATCGAAACACACATACACCCATGGATATTTACACAACACAAAAATTCAACAAAGGTGAGTTTATAGAGGGGTAAGAGAGTGGACACACTCAACTCTAGAGTACCACCCTTCACAATAATTCAACACAGTTTTTTTCTCATGGCCTCAAGCCAAACAATATCATCAGATTTCAAGGAATATCATATTTGGCTCTCAAGCCATATAACCAATTTTCTCAAATTCACACAAATGCCCTCAAGGCTTTCAACATCTCAAAAGAAACAAAGCGTGCACTCAAGGAGGATCACTCCTCCCTTACCCCACACTTAATGAGCATTTCTCCCAAGTGGAAGACGCTCTGTCAACACCCCACAGTTGATGAGCATTTATCCCAAGTGGAAGAAGCTCTGCCAACATCCCAATAAAATTTCCCACAATAACAAAATTTACAACACAAGCAAAATAAATAATTTTCATACATCCTTCATGCAACAAATAAATAATTTTCACACATCCTTCATGCAACAAATAGAAATACAAAGGAAAAGCCATGAAATCCAACCTTAAAAAGCCCTTTAATGGATGAAGTTGATGAAGAGCTCCACACTTAGTCTGTTCTCCCAATCTTTCCTTCTCAAAAAAATAATATCTCTATGATCACAAGCAAGGGATAATGAATGGAGGATATAGGATGGCTAGAATAATTTCGGCATTATGAGGCTATGAAAAGGAGAATAGAGAAGGAATTGGGCATTATGAGGATGCCAGAAGAAGATTTCCTAGAGGAAATTAGGCATGATAAGAATGCAAGAATGAAGTCCCCCTGCAAGAATGAAGTTCCCTTGCAAGAATCAAGTTCCCCTGCAAAAATTCAGTCTTCTCTAATTGCTTAGAGAAGGGTCTTATTTATAGATTTTTTGAAAAGAGAATGGAAGGTGAAGATCAAGAGTTGAGATCAAGGGCTCACATTATTTGTAAATTTTAAATTCATAGTGGATGAATTAAAAATTTATTTTTTTGGGAAGAGTGGATTATGACATCAAGGGCTCACATTATTTGTGAATTTTAAATTCATAGTGGATGCATTAAAAATTCATTTTTTTGGGAAGAGTGAATTATGACATCAAGGGCTCACATTATTTGTGAATTTTAAATTCATAGTGGATGAATTAAAAATTCATTTTTTGGGAAGAGTGGATTATGACATCAAGGTGTGGAATAATCTCCTATATCTGTGGTTTCGTTAGAAATACCTGCACACTCAATCTCAAAGTTAATTCCACATATACATATCATAGCCGAAGAAAATTTAATACATGCATTTCTAAAGCATACCACAGTTCTTATAAACATAATGAAATCACATGACAATTTTCTATCTAACCTCACCCAATTAGTTTTCCTGTAATGTAAACATTAATCGGACATCACCCAATTAGTTTTCCTAATAGAATAAACATCTATATAACATCAACCAATTAGTTTTCCTTTAACATAATAAGGTTTAATAGTTTAAAAATCTGGGAACAACAGTCCCATAAATATAAAAATACCAACAACAGTAAGCTAAATAGTCACATGTACGGAAATAAAAAAGTGTAGGCCTCACATCCTCCCCCCCTAAGACTGTACTTCCTCCTGGAAGTCATCAAAGAGGTGAGGATACAGAGTCCTCAGTCTCGCTGCATCCTCCCATGTTGCAGTGACCTCGTCATACATGTCCCACTGGACCTTAACCTGGTCTAGCTCTCGACCTCGAAGGCTCAGCGTCCGACGAGCCAATATGAATTGGCTCCAACGCAAGTTGTCCGTCTGCCTCTACCTGAAGAGCACTCCAATCCAATACGTGAGATAAGTCAGAGATATAATGATGTAAAACTGAAACATGAAAAACATCATGGATACGTGACAGGCTAGGTGGCAAGGCGTTGGGCACACAGCTCAACTTCAGTTCAGCATACCATCCGGAGACCGACGACCCCCCCTTTTCACTCAATCAAAGAACCCCCCAAGAAAATATGATTTGGCATTTTATATTAGTGCATTTACAACTTCCACTAGCAAGAAATACTAAGTGGTCTTGATTTCAATGCATTACAAAACCCTCACGAAGAGCATATGCTAAAAATACAACTTTGGCACAATACCCAAGGAAATAAACAACACCACTATGATCTACTAGAAAAATCATGCACTTTCAAAAAAAGAATCACCTCGATACGAGGTCGTATGTGAAGGTTATGATCCTTCGAAGTTCCCAAAATGAGAACTGTGTAATGTCACGACTGAGAATATGCAATTTCTAAAAAATCTTGGCATCAAAATCAAGAAACGTCTGCACTAGTGCATAGAGCACGAAAAAATAGCCAAAATAAAAAAAAAATCGTGGGAAAAGCAGTCCGTATGAGCAAAAAGGGAGCATTTGAAAAATGCCTTCAAAACTACAACTACCAACGGAGAGGGGTCCTGCTGTAACTTTCTGAGTGCATTTCTGCAAAATATACAAACTGCATGCAAAAATGGAAAGATACCCAGAAGGCATTTTTCTTACTGATGTACATAAGATGTTGATCCAGTGTAAACAGAACGCCTTTAGCTATAAAAAATGACCCCAGCAACCAAAAAATGGCATGCAAAGGCTGAATCAGCTACCTAAGACAAGAAAAGGCATGCTGGAACCTGCAATATTGATTGAAAACACCAAATATGCAAGCTGGTTGTCAGATTTGAGCTCGAAACCCCAATTCCGCAACTGTGTATGACGACCTCTGATTTTGGTGAAATGAAAGCCAAATCTGACTTTCTCAAGCCTCCTGGACATGTTGGAACAACCAGAAATGCTACCAATATAACCAGAAATGCTGCAATCACCCAAATTTCATAAAACACATGTGCAAACCCCAGAGATTAAAAAAGTTTCTGTCAAACTTTTCTGATTCTCAAGATCATTCGAAGATGCAAGAGAAGAGCATATTGGGTTTTTCAAAAAATTGCAATAAGATTTATTAGCCCCCCCTGAATCTCTCAAATATGGAAACTAAAATCTGCTCTTGCACATAGAATGGCTCTGATACCATGTTAGAATCTGAAAAGATTAATAACCCAGAAAACTAGTGCAAACGAATAGATATCTAAAGTATGAATGCAAATGATACGAAATCAAAATAGCAACATAGAGTCAGTCTCCAAGAGAGTAATGCAAATGCTAGAAGCAAAATAGCATTAAGAGGATGTAAAAGCAAAAGATACCAAATACAAGCTAGGTAGCATGCTTATATAGACTAGGAAGAGGGAGGAGGTGGCAACACCAACCAATGAGGAGCAACCATCTATTAGACAAAAGATAGCAAAGTATCTTCCCAAGATAGCTAATGGATGCTCACATGTAGGAAGGTGACACCTCGCAACCACTCACCTAATAAGACATGCTTTATTAACCTAAGCAAGATTAATAGAAGTGTAGGAAAAACCTAGGAATATAGGGAAAAATAAATAACCCTCTAGGAAAATAAAAACCTACACTAACATCTTCTAGCACAACAAGATTATGAGAATAAGGAAAGAGCCATCTACTATATTAGTCGCACATTGGTGGGCTATGAGTTGCAATACTCTCAGATAGAAAGATCATGCCTTGCGGTAGTTTTTGCCTCCTAAAAACTTTGACATTATATGCTTGCACATCCAGTCAAACTCATTGCAAAAATAGATCCACTAAAATACCTACTAAGCAAAGCTGCTCTAACAAGTCGCCTAGCCAAATGGGTAATGCTCCTAAGCGAATGTGACATTGAGTATGTAGACATAAAAGCTATCAAGGGACAAGTCATTGTTGACCAACTAGCAGAGGCACCGATACAGGATACCACACCAATGTAATTTGAATTTCTGGATGAATCTTTATTCAATGTCTCAACACATTCCTAGAAACTTTACTTTGATGGGTCCTACACACACCATGGATCGGGGGTAGGAATCTTGTTTGTAACTCCTCATGGCGACACCATACCGAAGTCTTACCATTTGCTATTCCCATGCACCAATAACATAGCAGAATATGAAGCCCTAGTCATTGGCCTCAATATGGCAGCAGATTGGAAAATCAAAGAGTTACGTGTCTACGATGATTTTCAACTAGTAATCAATCAGGTCAATGATGATTACCAAACCAAAGATAAGAAGCTTATCCCATACAAAAGGATGGTAGATGGCTTTAAGGAATACTTTGTGATTATATCTTTTGAGCAGATACCTCGCATTGAGAACAAAGCGGCAGATGCCATGGCGACCATTACCTCTCTCCTAGAGATACTAGAAAATGAGTCACGGTACGAGTTCTTAGTAGAAACTATTCGACAACCAGCTTATGATCTTCCTAAGACCCATTCCATATGCCTTTTAGTTGGATCTGATTCACCTTGGTATGGTAAGTTTTACACTTACCTCAAGGACAACACCTTCCCACCTAACTTATCTTCAAACCAATGACGAACCTTTATACGCCAAGCCTCTCGCTATACCATTATTGCCGACACCCTATACCGATGTGGTCTAGATGGTACTTTATTTCATTGTTTACAACCAGAAGAATCCATAACTGCCTTACAAGACGTGCATGAAGGGATTTGCGGAACACACTCTAGTAGTTCTTCCTTAGCCAAGAAACTCATGCGTTTGGGTTATTACTGGCCGAACATGGAAACAAATTCATACTAGTTTGTGAAGAAGTGCAAGCAGTGCCAAATACATGGGAACCTGATACATGCACCAGCTCAAGAGTTGAGACCTTCAACGACACCTTGGCCCTTTGGCCAATGGGGACTTGACCTTGTGGGAAAGATCCATCCACCCTCATCCAACGGCCATAAATTCATCATAACCGCCACTAAGTACTTTACAAGTGGATTTAAGCCGTTCCCCTCACCACCATCACAAGTAAGCAAATATCCTCCTTCATCCTGAATTACCTCATCTGCAGATATGGAATTCCCTCATCCATTATAATAGATAACGGAAGACCATTCAAAAACCAGGATGTCTAAGAACTCTATGACCGATTCAAAATCCAACACCATTTCTCCACACCCTATTACCCCCAAGGCAACGGTCAAGCTGAAGCATCCAACAAGACCATCTTGAAACTCCTCAAGAAGACTGTCAATGATGCTGGCCATGATTGGCACATCCAACTCAATCCCACTCTGTGGGCCTATAGAACTAGTATACGCACTCCCACAGGTGCTACCCCTTACGCCCTTGTCTATGGCTCAGAAGCTATCCTTCCCATTGAGGTTGAGTTACCATCTCTCAGGGTGTCGTTAAAAGGTCTCATATCAGATGAAAAATACAAAGTCTCCAGATTGCAAGAACTAGAGTTGCTAGAGGAAAGGAGACAGAAAGCCTTTGACCATCTCAAAGCATATCAACAGATGATGTCACGAAGCTATAACCATAGAGTTCACCCAAGAATCTTCAAGGTTGGAGATCTAGTACTTAAAGAGAATCCCCGCAATCAACAAGATAGGGAAAAGAAAGGCAAGTTTGAACCCAACTGGCTTGGGCCTTATGTGATCATAGCTGCTTATGGATTGGGGGCATATCAGTTATCAACATTAGAAGGTGAGCTGTTGGATGATCCAATCAACAACATGCATCTTTGCCGATTCTATACCTAGGAGAACCCCAATGTAAGGGGGGCATAAAATACAAAAAAATAAAAAAAACCAAAAAAATACCAAAAAAATAAAAAAAAATCAAGAAAAGTACAAAAAAAATCGTCCTTTGGTGAAAACATGGCAAACAGGTGCCTTGGATAGGTATCATGATGAAAACCTGGCAAACAGGTGTCATCTTTACTCTCTAGCTTTCGTGCAAATAAAAGCAAGTGGTGAAAACCTGGTAAACAAGCATTACTTGTGATAAACCGCTTCCTCCATCTTTGAGAAACCAATCACCTTGTGTCCATTCTTCCTCGTGTCCCATTCGATCCATATCTGCTCCATAATAAAAACCCATCGGTAACCTATCATGGCTTGATACTCTCTCTTTGTTGCCTTGTTAGCCAAGGTTTTATCCCATATCCTATCCACAGTATCAGCCTAGTATAGTGTCTCTCGTTGGTCTCCATGGTCCAAGTCCATGAACTACGTTGCCTCTACATCATCACGTAGGCAAGGCCATATTTCTATGCACCCCTAAGGCTCCCACGGTCCCATCTATCCCATTTCTTGTCGTCTTTCTTCTAGTCCATCCATGGTCCATTAGGGTTTCCTTGAACTACATTGCCTTTGCGTCATCACGTAGGCAAGGCCATTTAGCAATGAGCCCCCAAGGCACTAGGTCAGTCCCTTAGGGTCCGTCTCACCAATAAAGGTTGTGGAATCTTCTCACCAGGCAAGCAAGTGCAAACAAAACCCGCTCTCAAGCAAAAATTCTGATGCAAGACATTAACTTATCCAAAGCAAAGCAAACAAACTCCAAAGGCCTTCTAAATGATTTCAGCCAAATTATGGAAAGAAACAAACACATCTAAATGCAAAAATGTTTTGTGGATTGAAAACATGGTTAAAGTAGAGAGTCTTGATTTTTGCTATCATGCCTTTCTATGCTACTTGAGGATGCCAAAAGCTAGAGATGCTATGATGGGGGCATGATTATTTTCTTTGTTTGTTGTTTGTGGATTAAACTTTAGTAATGTGAAACCTTGTCTAAGGACATGATCGGCAAAAGATCATCGAGGACATCAAAGGTCTAACATGAATGGGGGCAATCCTTGTTTTTTTGATATGCAAGAAATACTCAGGTCATCTCGGTTCAATTATACCTAGATGCTTGTATTAACTTGCTAAATCAAAATCCATGTAAGCAATGTTCAGGTCATCTCGGTTCAATTATACCTAGATGCTTGTATTAACCTACAACATTTCGAAAAAGTACCCAAAAAAATCGCCCAATGATGAAATAAGCACTTCAAAATACTTGCACCATCAAGATGTCAAAATCAAAGCATCCATTATACATCCATCCGTATCCCATGCAATAAAAGGATCAAAGCAACGTAGAGTAACAATACAAAGTCAAGCTTGTGAGTCTTTCTACCAAGTCATTCTTCTATTTCAATCAATCTTCTATCTATGATTCTATCATTTCTATGTCGATAGAGTACATTTGGACACCACAAAAACATAAGCATATAGCTACATATCATATCAATTAGTCATCTACATGATTAAATCAGTTGCATACATATTAATTGCATCAGGTCATCCATATACAATCATCATATAGTGTCAAAAATAGAAAACAACCGAAAACATAGATAACTGCATCAGATAAGTGCATCACATATAGATACCATTTGCACTCACACACATTAGAAGCATATCAAGTAAAAGCATCTAAGTTTGCATTAGGTCATATAGCATCACATAACATCATATCAAAAGATGCATCTAGATAAACATCTCATAGCATCAAGTAAAACATCTAGGTCTGCATCAGATAAACACATACATTGCATCATACAATAGAAATGCATCATAAACTCATACATATAGAGAGAATTACATAGCTAAATCATCATATAAACATCATGAAAACGTGTCCAAATGTACAATATCAAAATCTCTGTCTCTGAATCAGTGTCATATACAAAAAATGCATCCCAACAGATGGTGATACATGTCTCAAAATACAAAAGTGGTACAAGTCTATCGAGCTATCTGAGCCATCAAAAAGGTACATGGATCAAGTCTCTGCTACCCCTGCTACTGTGGACCACCGCTGTCGGCAATGTCTCCTCCTCCGCTGGCCCCTGACTACTGTGGGCCTATCACAGAAGCTCCTGACCTCGATGGACCTGTTCTCTGGGAGGCTGCAGACTGGCTCCTATAGCTCGAAGCCCTCTGACTCGCTAGCACAGCACCGTGGTATAAACCTTGATAGTACTGAGCCTGAGCCTGTGCTCTAGCAAGCTCACCCGACACCTATCCTAGCTGTGTCTGTGTCTATGCTAACTGTGCCTGTGCCTGCTACACCTGCCCAACTAGGAAATTAGTCGCTGCGTCTGTCCCCAGGGCTTCCAATGCAGTATCCCGCTCTACATGGATAATGCATATCCCTACGTCTACCATGTCTCTCTCTGGTCAGTCTCGCAATCACCTCTGCATCTGTTTCTCACCGGGTGTCGGCTCTACTGAGCTATGCCCGCAGCTGCCTAATCTCTCCCCTTAGGGTGGCTATGGTCCTCTCCTGCACATCTGACTGTGTTGGATCCTAAGCTGCCTCTGCCTGTCTCTACCCCTGTGGTTGAGGTCCCTGTTGCTATGCCACCTGTTGGGGTGGCAGCATCTGTGCCTGCTGTGGTACCTGCTGTGCAACCTGTGATGGCACTGCCTGCTCAGCCTGGGACGGTCCCTCCTCACCTCTCCTCCTCTGTCTGGGTCAGCCTCTGTCATCTCCGTCATCTCCATCATCTCCCCCATCTCGGCCACCCCCTAGTCCTCCTCTACCTCCCCCCTCCTCCTCCTCTAGCCAACCTGACCCTCGTCATCTGAGTCTGCCTCATTTATCTGAGGCATCAACACCCCAGGTCCTGAGTATCTCAAAAATGGGTGTGCAGTGAACCAATCCTCATAGTCCTATGTCACCCCTGCATCTGCAATCCCCCTCCTCATATCCTAGCAACGTATGGCGTCTGCCGAAACTTAGCTAGTGCCTCCTCATAGGCTGCCATCGGCCCCCATCTGTACCTCTCTACATGTGTCCTGGAAAACTGAGCCTGCCCCTATGGCATGCCCTATCTCCTCCCAAACTGCCTCTATACCCGGCTGACTATCTGCCTCTCTAGGATAAATCAGGTTCACCCTATCAGCCATCGTGACTGATAGCAGTAAGGTAGCTTGTCTACCTCATCATCCCATAGCTCACAGTCTAGATATGGCCGCCACTCAACCACATCCACTCCATCCAACGCGTGTCGCCAGTACTCTAGCTTCCCCAGCCTGTGCTGGGAAATCACTCCTGCATAGCCATAGCTGTATGACTCTCCTCTCCGTCTCTCAAACACATGCATCGGTCTCGTGATCGCTATGTGCTCCCATGGCCAAAACTGTAGAAGTGATATGCCTGCAGATAGGCTCGTACTCCTATGATATACCACCTGGTGCATATCGTGGTATAAGTGAGCAAGTACGCAAACCCCCCATGCATACCAAGTACCCTCTGTGATCATCCTCTCCATGATCCTACCCCATCCAATGGGGAACCCATGTGATCTCCTCTCGGGGCATACCACACCTCCACTCAATCCTGCTACAATACTTGGGAAGTAGTCGTAACAATCATAGATGTCCTGCCAAGGGATGACCTGCCTGACCAGCTCGGGGTCATCAAACACTTGCCTGCACTCAACGAGTCCCACGTCTCTCTGTGGATCATACTCCACTAAGTCACCCTGAATAGGCAAGTGCAGAATCCTGTAAACATCCTCCAATGTGATGGTCATCACACCAGTAGGGAGGTGGAAAGTCCCATCCTCACTGTGGAACCTCTCCATTGTGTCAGTCAGCAAACCACGATTCGCCTGAACCTCGGGCATGAAGCATACGTAATCCAATCCCATAGTGCCGAGCACCTCTCTATCTATCTCTGTCTGCATGTATCTCTGCAGCATAGGCATAGGGAACCACTCCCTAGATTGAAGTGTATCTCGTATATCCTCTTGCAAGCATGCAAAGTGAGGCGTCAATCCAAAAATGCAAGTACCATACTCAACATATCTATAGAAACATATCAATTAACTTAGCATTTCAAATTGATCAAAACAGCACACTGCATCTCTTGACTAGATTCCTGCAATCTCGGAGATAGCTTATCGATTGACGTGTCAAACAGGACACCAATCGAGTCAATTTGCTAAGTCTTTTGCTTATCTATATCATATGCACCACAACAGGTGGTAAATGCGCCATTTCTTAACGAAAGCGCTGCTTCTTGACCTATGCGCCACTTCTGGCAAAAGCACCACAAAAACACATGCATGCGCTACTCTGACATATGTGCTGCTACATCTCATGCATGCGCCGCCCTATCCTACATATGCACCGCTTTTACATATGCACCACTTAATTCCATGCATGTGCCACAGAAATACCCATGTGCTGTTTCGGGTGACATATGCACCATTCTATAGTTCGGCGCATCTATCTAACCTACTTTTCCCCTAGCATTTATGATCCTCAAACGTGACCCTAGGGAAAGTTTTTCGAGATACATACTGGGGGTCCTGCCTCTGTTGGCCGGTTGAATCAACGGACTCGCTCGAATCGATGCTCCTCATGTGGAATGTCCATCCTCATGCTGATTGCTCTCTGCGCTATGCTGCTCTAAGCTCTTCAATGCGAATCAAACCAAGACAAGTGTGCAAATGAATTGTCTTGTGGACCCAGCTCCTATTTATAACATACAAACCCTAATCTGGCTAGGTGGTGACTACGACTACTTCCCATGCCCGTTTCTTCTAGTTTTCTTCCCGTTTCTCAGAAACACGTCCTATTCTCTCCAAGCCTAACCTAGTTTCCCTTCGTCTTCGTGAGATTGTCCATCTCTTGTCCTTCTGCCTTCTTCCCATCCAATCTCCTGAGGGGGTATCCTATCATCATAACTTGTACCAGGGGAAAACTGGGGCATGTATCATTATCAGACTATCTATTCTTTGAGGCAACGCCGTAAACTGCATTGCATCAAAGAGGGGCAAAATATATACGCCTAAGAATGACACGATTCACATTCTTCTAAGTTAATTAAATATCAAAATATTTAATTATCTCTTCTAAAGTTAACAGTTAAATAAATCCTTTATTTAATTTAATTCTTCCAAACAATTAAATAATTCTGAATTATTTAAATAAATCAAATTTATTTAAATCTTTTCAATCTCCAAAAATAAAATATAATCAAATATTTTATTTATTCTTCCAAAATCATGCACAACAATTAAATAAATTTATTTATTTAATTTGCTTTCTTATCTTTAAATTCTTCAAATATTCTTCTAAATCTTCTAAAAATAATTCTTCTTCTCCATGCATACACAATTAAATAATTTTATATTTAATTTCTCTCAAATCATGCAAAAGCAAATCTCAAGTTGAGTTATCTATTCAATCAACCTTGTTTTTATCAATATCTCTCAAATTAGAAAAAAGTTTTTTAATTTATGAAAAGCATGTCTTATCTTTAGAAAAGAAAGCAGTTAACTCAAATAAAACAGCTTTTGTGTGACACTTGTCTTCTTCTTATTCGTTGCATGTTCCTCAACTATTCTATACCGTTGATCTTCTCATTCTTTCTATACCGTTGATCTTCATTCTTCCAAGTCTATAAATTAAACCTTCTTCCATTTCAATCATCCAAGCTTTAAGTATCGTTACTCTGCAGGAATTACAGCACGCCATTGGCACCCACGTTATTCCTTCATTGCTTGTGATCACCTTTGTTACCACGCACTACGCAGTATTCATCGTTGTGAAGCTCATCTTTACCGCGGTATTACCATAGCCATTCATAATCGACATTCTTGAACAAAGAAAAGAAGTGCTCTCTGAGGGCATCATTTATACACGCAAGAATGACTGTGATAGGCAATCAATGGAAGCTTCGATCTGAGGAAGGTTTGCTTTGATTGTTCATTGCTCTATTTCATTGAATCTCCTTAGTTCACTATTTCATTGAAGTTTGGGTATCTGATATTGTTATATTATTGCATATTCATTGTTATATACAAGATCATTGCATTAAAGAGGGGCAAAATGTATATGCCTAAAAAATGACACGATTCGGTCTAAATAAATATTCTTAATATTTATTCCATCTTTATTCCTCTGTCAATCAATAAATAAATAAATTTATTTATTTGATTCATATTCTTCCAACAATTAAATAAAATCTTTTATTTAATTTAAATTCTTCCAAGCAATTAAATAATTGCCAATTATTTAATTAAATCAAATTCATTCTTCCAAATTTGAATAAATCAAATCAAATTTATTTAAATCTTTTCAATCTCTAAAAATAAAATACAATCAAATATTTTATTTATTCTTCCAAAATTATGCACAACAATTAAATAAATTTATTTATTTAATTTACTTTCTTATCTTCTAAATTAAATAATTCCAATAATATCTTCTCTAAATTTAAATAAATCAATTGTTTATTTAAGTTGCCTTTTTCTTCTAAATTGAGTTATCTCTAAATATAATTCAATCTTCTTGTACATGCAATTAAATATTCCTAATATTTAATAAAGTAAAATATCTTCTTATTCTCATTCAAATCCCTTCTTCTTGTTTTAAATCACTTAACTGATTATTATATTCTTTTAATTGCTTTAACTCATTCTTCTATTCTTAGCAAATCCTCTCATGCAAAAGAAAGTAAGACACATGTCTTTTTCTTATTTGTTGCACGTTCCTCAACTGTTCTCTCATTTTTTCTATACCGTTGATCGTCTTTCTCTCAAGTCTATAAATTCAGCTTCATTCTTCCATTTCATTCATCCAAGCTTTAAGTACTGTTACTCTATAGGAATTTCAGTGTGCCTTTGGCACCCTCGTTACTCCTTCATTGCTTGTGATCACATTTGTTACCACGCACTACGCATCATTACCATAGCCATTCACACTCAACATTCTTGAACAAAGCAAAGAAGTGCTCTCTGAGGGCATCATTCATACATTCAAAGAATGGTTGTGATAGGCGAACAATGGAAGTTTTGATCTGAGGAAGGTTTGCTTTGTTATTGTTCATTATTTCTTTGAATCTCTTTTGTTCACCATTTCATTGAGTTTTGGGTAACTTGATATTGATATTATTGTTTATTCATTGTTGATCCAATTTACCCTTACAATAACAACTCAAGATCAGCAAAACAAATGCAACCAAATCTCCCACTACAGCTACAGATTCCACACTACCACCCAAGAGTCAAAGTTGGTCAGGCTCTGATACCAAATGTTAGAAATGAAAGCAACACTACTTCAATGGAAATCTGATTCAAGATAAATTTCAACAATCTTTAAGTGTGTATTAACAATGGAGATTGTAACAAAACATAAAACCCACTACAGAAAAGATGTCAAACATGAAGAACTCAACACAATGACACAATGTTTACATGGACAAAACCCTTGCAGGTAAAAAACTCCACTAGGAAAGAGGTACAAGTTTGTATTAATCTCAACAAGATTATACAATACATCAACTACACAACTCTCTCCACAAGTCTTCAATCCAACAACATTCTTACAGCACCTGAGTACCTATAATCTATGTTGCAGCCAAAAACACATGGAAAATACTTATAGAAATTTTTTCTAACTCCTCCTAGGTGTTCACCTTCTCTCTCCTAAGATTCTCCAACCTATAAACATTAATTACCATCTTACAAGCATCTTACACTTGTCCAAAAACAACAATGTAAAGGTTGGGTACCCAAGACTAAATATGGCCTCTTACATCATCTTATGATGCATCATAACCATCATAGATTCCACAAAAGAGTATCTCTCCAAGATAGGAACCTTGGGCTAAATATAACAAATATACAACTAACATATCCATCATATGCGTCATAGAATCTCAGAATCTTATGACAACTTGCAGCTGTCATAGATTCACTTACCAAACATTATGACAGTTGTCATACATGCCAAAAATAGTAGATTCCTCAAGGGAGCATGCCTAGCCTCATTTACTTTGAGTTTTTACATTTGCCAGCAGTAAAAGTCACTCCATAATTACCTCTGATTACTCCGAAATCCCCCCTGCTAGTGAAACTAGTACATCTCCTCATAGATAATTATAAATTACATATAATAAATGGAATAAATACAATATGGGGATTTACAAGGTTAATGGCACCTTATCCCAACATTGATTGCTTGATTATGCCCAATTATGATAAAAAACCCTAATTATGCCAATACGAAAGCAAACAGATAAATTACTAAAAATGCTGCTACAGAAAGATGTAAAATAACAGACAAATGTGTACTAATTTTCAAAGTTCAGGAAGTGGAATAGTTGGGGACTAATGAGTGGGTGCCCTAGTCTAGTGCCATGCTTTTTATCAGGATTTGGGAACTTTATCTGCAACCTATTCCTGTTGTCTCAGAGATTCTTCCGTTGCGGGATCCAGAGGACTAATGAGCGGGCACCCGAGTCTAGGTCCCTATTTTCAACTCTGATCTACAATTTTGACACTTTGTAACACTCTCCTGCAACTCCACTTTTCCTGCTTCTTCAACTTGCAACCTGCAATCATGGAAAAATGGGGAGGGGGTTGTGGTGTTTAGAGGCTTGCCTCAGTCAAGCCCTAGAGAGACATTCAAGTCTTCCAAACACCGTTGTCAGATAGAGAGTGCGTGTCCTTGGAGGACAGAGGCAAAAACTAAATGATAAATGCTTGAAAACACAAATGATATCACCTTGTAGTGAAGATCTCATAGAAGGACGAATCTCTTCATGCCATGAGGAGATGGATGCTCAAATATGCAAATACAAACACATAAACAACACAAGAGCTGCTCTAACACATAATGAATGCCTTGAATCACCTTTAGAATGCCAATGCTTATCTAGTAATCCCCTAGTTTACAAATGAATGCCTAAACATGCTTATATATGCAACTACAAACATTCCCGCCAAGAATTTCGTAATTCAAACTTACCGTGTCGGCATAGGACCTAAATAACGGTCACAAACCGACACTCAAAAATTAGGCCTGACCTAAAATAGGGCAGGACTAGGGTGCGGGTGCCCAAGTCCACCCCCCTATTTTAGGTAGGGTCTATCTCAAGGGATCCCCCTAGGTCCCATTCATCATGAAACTTAGGAGTTTTCTCATCGGGATGCCAAAATATGATGCAAGATGTTCTAAATGTAGATCAAAGACCCGGGAGCTAAACCTTAAGAGGGAAAAGTCCCCAAGGGGACAATTTTTGATGTTACATTTAGCTCCCACTTTAATGTATTTATAAATGCAAGGCCAATACATGCATTAAAGTATAGTCAACAAACACAGCTAACACACTAAGCACGGAGAAGACACGTCAATCACAGACATGACAGTAACTGGCACACAAAACATGGAAAAGACAATTATAGTCACGCAAGACACAGAGAATACAACACTAAATGCACTCAAAACACAATGAATACAGTGAATACAGAGAATAAAGGAATAATTTCTTTTCTTTTTCTTTTTCTCATATATATAAAATGCAGATGCAAGTACAGGAAAGTAAACACACCACTCATAATGCAGGAGGGACTCATCGCCATCAGTCTTTAAACTACATATGGGGCAACACACATGCAATACACGCCAAACAAATCAAACACGCCACACAAATCCCAAAGCATAGGAGGGACTCATTACCACCGGTCTTTAAACTATGCTTGAGAACAGACACGCAATACACACACACTTTGAAGACACAAAGAAAACATGACAGACAAGTAATGGAGTGTTCCTATTTCTAGGCTCATCACCATCTTAGGCACATTATAGGCATACACCGACTATTGGGCTTTACCACAACAATCGCTGAAGACACACTTAAGGGTTGAGTTAGTCACAAAACCACTCCATGCCTTGGTAGAGGACTTTTGAAAATGACAGGATGTGCACTCTCTTCAAGGAATACACCATCCCTGCCTCCGTAGAGGGCTTAAGATGATTGATGATTTATTGATTGCAAACAAAACTCAGAGTGCAGGAGGGACTCATCGCTGCCAGTCTTTAAGACTGCACCTGAGGACAAGCACATTGCTAACATCTACAACAGACAGCTTACCTTATATATGCCCCCACCTTAAGGTGGTTGATGTCAGGTATCGATATCAAGCACGTTAAGGTAGGAAGAAAATGCACAAAGGAACACAAGCTCTCGCAAAGCCCATGCCCCCCAGAGGTAACATGTACTTTATCATCACCAAATGTTCCCACAAACACATCCTTGTAAGAAACATGTTATTGTCTATACATAATCATGATAAACAACAATGTATATGATCAATCACACAAAGAGCCAAGTTTATACTACGAATTCAGAGATCGAGGACAACTGTGGGGCTATATCATGAAAATCTTAGAATTGAGCGTTACCAAGGCGAGATTCAAAGACAAACAAAGTGCACAGAGCACCAGTATTGTTATGGTTTGTAAGTAAGATAAGACACCATCAAGATCACTACGCAGAAAGCATAGAGTGCTTCTACTAGCCAAGCGTCGGATAAGATCAGTATAAATGTTTTTCGTCATCCGCCCGCTAGATAGAAACACTAGAGGAAGAGTAACAATAAATCAAGAGAGGAGAAACAATTGTCTCAGGGATAGTCACGTAGGAGGGTGCCCCCAATTCACCAACCGCAACACTATGTCCGTAAGACAACACACAACAATGAAAATAGAAGAGAAGCAATATAAAAGAATGATGATATAAAATAGAAGAAGATCACAATAGAGGCAGTCTCCTGGTATCCCAAACCTTACAAGAGAATCAAGGGTCATCCTAGGAGGCCTAAACAAGACATAACACATCACGGGGGAAACACATCGTGAGAGATAAAGGGTTAGAAATACTTACCTGGTAGGGTCTTCGAACTAAGTGTTGTCATCAAGAAAATCATTGTCATCTTCCCACTCCCATATTTTAGAGGAAAGTGGGACATAAGGTACCATAGCCCAACTTCCGTTCTTGTTTTCAAGTTGCTCATTCTTAGGATCATCTATGTTTGGTTCAATGTTTTCTTGTTGAGATGCAAGTCATTGGGCATATTCTAGTTGTCTCCTCCTCCTTTCTCTTACTTTTCTATTTCTTTTTGTCTTACCACTTATCTCTTGTAAGATCGTGTTTTTCTCTTTCATGGGTTTTTGTGTTTTAGAGGAGGAAGCACAGGATCAAATTTCATTTGTCTAGGTGGAATGCTTTGTTGTCTACAATTACCTCCCGATCCTTGTAAGGATGATGGGGGAGGAACCTCAGCATAGGGTTCTTTTGCCTTTGGTCTAGGATTTTCTTCAAATGTGGGTTGTTTGTCTCTTGTTGTTTCTTGTCTAGAAAGACCGGCCACTTGATGTAATAATTTTGTTTTGTAGTTTCTATAGCTCAAAAAGTTAAAGTCTATTCATGGCTCTGGTTCTTTTTCAAATCTTGCCCAAAAGTAGTCTAGTGTACAATGTTTTCTTGTAACCAAAGGTTTATACTTATTGCAAGGGATAGTAATCACTTGTCCATTCAACGAAAATTTTACACAGTTATGAATTGTTGAAGGGATAGCTTTCATAGCCTTTAACCACGGGTGTCCCAATTTTATATGAAAGAGGTCAGAAATGGGGACAACATCAAACCATTGTTCTACATGTTTCTCAAAGACAGTGACCAATAAAGATATCTTCCCAGAAGTGTTTATAAAGGTTCCCTTATATGTCTTAATCATCATATCCAAAGGGTCGTAAGATCCCTGCATTAATTGATGTGAAAAGAGGAACTCTTCGGTAGCTACATTGGTCATGAAATTAGGATCAATAAGGGTTCCATCCATAGGATTTCCCATTATTTTCACAGTGATATAAAGAGGTCCTTCAGTGTCTTCAATTGTTCCATCATGAGGTGTGGTGGTGTTCACCTAGGATTAGGGTTCTGAAATTGAGTTTGCAAGCTCCTGTGTTTATCCCTTCAAACCCTTAGTGCCTTAGTTTGATTGTTCCTCGACCTACATGTAGTGTTTTACCACTTTTTCCTATTGCTCATGAGAAAAATGTTAGGTTTTTGTATGTGCAATTGCAAATGTATGTTGGCGAGCTTGTGAAATCTCTATCGGCCTCCAAAAAATGATAAAGAATTGAGTTATATGCATTTTAGATGCATATTGGGTTGCATATACAAAGAAGGAATCTCTCACAGATTCTCAAGAATATTCTGCAGTTGTATGCAAAGTTTAAATGCATATCAGGCTCAAAAGGATGCATGTACATTGGGGGAATCCATTGAAGATTCTAGGAATATGCCGCCATTGTATCGAGTGGGGTTGTATGTTTGTTTTGTTGTATGTTTAACATACAACAAAGAAGATGCATTGCAGATCTCAAAAGGGTTCAAATCAAGGCTAAAGTGGTGGTCGGGTCCACAGGTATGTGCAAGCAGGAATGTATATGTCCAATATACATCAAGTTTTTGCAAAGCAAAAAATGCAAAGGAGCAGACATGCATTCGCTACAGTATAATATACAAGGGGCCTTGTATATTTGGCAACAAACAAAACATACAAAGGATATATGCATGTGGTGGGCTCCACAAGGTTGTATATGCATTCCTTTGTAGGTTTGCATATACAAAGGGATTTGCATGTATGTTCAAAAGAATGTTCGCATGTACAAAGGAAGATACAAGTGAAACATACAAGAGGGAGTGGTCAAAAGGTCAACAGTCTCAGAAGATATACAATCTAGATATGATGGAGATTTCAAGTTGCTTCATAAATATTTGAGATCCGTGGGTTGCATAAAGTGCTTGTATGTGCCGATATACAAGCCGATGTGCATTGACAAGATACAAACCGGACTTCAAGGGTTTTTTGAATCTGATGGATAAATGGCAGAGGTCTGTTGTATGTATATTACATTTGTATGATGCGATATACAAGGAAATGTACAAGTAAGAAGATGCAAACTGGACCCGATCTGAATTTCGAAGCACCTCATTAGTCATTTGAAGTCCGCAGTTTGCATGTATGTATGCATTGTATATCATGGATATACAGTGAAAAATGCAAAATTTCAGATACAAAGGCCAGATTTCAAAGTTGTTTTAATATGCTTCATGAAGGTTTGGAATCCATGGATTGCATGTATATTGCATTTGTATATGCAACATACAAGCCGATATACAAAACAAAGACATACAACCCAGACGCGAAGGAGGAGTCAAATACAATGAATAAAATTTGAGGTCCAGCTTATATATAAAATGCTTGTATGTCCGCGATATGCAAGGGGCCGATATACAAGTGGTGGGCCCTGATGACTCGAAGGAGCTGTTGTATGTATATGCATTTGATTATGCATATGCAAGGGCGAAAAAAGGGCAAAAAAGAAGCAGGAAAATGTTAGCGATAGAGGAGCAAGGTGCCTACATGGCACAATGTCACAGGTAGGCAACTTTTCAGTGTGGATTTCAAGCGATGGGAATTGATCGATGACCAAGTTTTAAAGTTGCAATGTTGGTTTTTCCATGCGTTTGCAAACATGTTTTGAGCGGGAAAACTCCATGGGCACTCTGCTGCAAATTCCAAGAGAGGTCATGGTAGGTTTGGGCATTAATGGTGAAATCACAACTGTATGGGTCGATTGTTGACGGCCAACTACCAGGTTTATGATGCAAATCTTTGAGCGACGGCTTTGATCCCGAGTTCACCTGCCCTCTCCTTTGTTTTCCTTGGCTGCCTTCAATATTTTGGGCACCATTTCTGGTGCAATGTATCTGGCAAGATTTTTGACTTGTGATGTAATTATTTTGCTGAGTTTACAGTCTTGCTATAAAAGGCCAAACTGTGTTACTCTTTTGAGGTTGTTGAAAAACTGGACAAAATTTTGGTGCTGTAACAGGATACAACTTTGTTGGTGGCTTTATTTTGGGTGCCTTATGAGTTTATGAGTTGTATGTCGTATGTTTTATGCATAGGATTCATCAGTTTCATGTTGATTTAAATGAGTAATGCTTTATAGCATGTATTTTGTTATTTGTCTCCAAATTGAATGTGTTCTTTTTCTGAATCTAAATAACTAAGGGGTGTTAGAGATTCTAGGATATGGTTTTCCCATGTTGAATGCTTAGTCTTTTAATTCCACTCAAGGAGTAGATTAAATGTTTTGGGTAAAGTATTGAGAAGAATACATTGCAGTAAGGATGTTTATAAGCAGAAATAACTGAATACTATGTCTTGGGTATTGTCTGTAAGGCATATATTGCAAAATCCCCTTCAAATCTGATTATTGTTTTGAGTCTATGATAAACATTCACATAAATATGTCTACTGAGTCCGAGCCCTGGATAGGCACCGATCTAGTCTTGTATCTCTGTTGCAACCCAAAGTCCCAGTCTTGCATCCAAACATAAAAACAAACTCAAACTTCATATACAAACCTTTTGGATATTAGAAGTAGTTTTTAGGACCAAAATCCTCTGTCTACAAATAAATATAGGCCCAAAGCTAGCCCCTTTGCACTTATTTCACAGTTTTGGTCTACATAATAGAGGATTTATCTGCTTTGTGTCAACATCCTAGTCAGTCATAGTTTTATTTTATGGATTTTGAGTAGGGAACACCCCCCTTGGTTCTATAGAGCCTAAAGAAGAAGAGGAGATATTTATAGAGTCTATCTCTTGTACTATTGGCCCCTGGCCCAGGAATCCTATTGATCAATGATGGCTACTTTGTAGGGATGACTGGGAACAAGCATCTAGTTTGGGAAAAACACCAACAGGAATTGGCGACTCTGCTAGGGATCGAATGAAAAAAGAGCAATATCTGTGTGCCCGGGGAGAGAGTCAAGTGATTTGGAAGGCTGGAAAATTTTGTTTCCAGTGATGTTGTTGTAGCAATACCAAAAATGACCATATGGTGCTCTGCTGGCGCGGTGAATCCAGAAATTACAAATGTGCCTTGTTGAATTTCTATCCTCTCTATGAGAGGTAGTGACTGTTGATTGAACCTCAATTCTCCAACATATTTCTAGGTATTCTCTCTTTGATTCAAAATGTTGAGTTTAGAACAACAGACTTGGGTGTGCTCTCAAAGAAAACCATTTGTTATTGAAAGATATAAAGCCCTAAATTTCAAAGGAATAGATGGTTACCCAAATATTATTCCTAATAAAATCAGAAAGTGTTTCCCAAAATATAGTGGATTAAATTCTGAGTCAGCAAACAAACATCTGCAAAAATTTTGTAATTTGATAGAAGATTATGAGGTAGAGGATGAAGATGTAGTAATGAGACTCTTTGTTCATTCATTGGAAGATGATGCTAGGGTCTAGTTTTCAGACTTACCTATGTGTTCAGTTTCTTCATGGGTAGAGTTAGAAATTGCATTCCTAGAATAGTTTGGTGAAAGGTTTGATGTGGCCTCATTGATTATACATTTCATGAATATCCAAAGGGGAGATGAGGAACTAGTTCCGGCCTTTAATCTAAGGTTTATTAAGTTACTTAAGAAAATCCCTGAGTATATGAGACCCAATAATGCATTGTGCTTAGCAATTTATTTGGTTGCATTTGATGAAGAAATGAGCTATCTATTGAGAGATAAAGAACTAGTCACACTTCACTAGGCTTTCCAATTTGCTATGGATATTAAAAACAATGAGAAATATGGAATGCCAGTAGGTTTCATAGCTGCAAGCCTTCAAAACAGTTATCAAGATGAATGTATTTCTACTGTTCTAGTGCGTTTATTGAATGATGATTTTGTAGATAGAAATATATTTCAGAATAGTGTGTGTAGCCATGATGTGATGCATGAAGAAAATGCTGTAGAAAATGTAGGCACATCTTATAATGGTGAAAAGAAAGATTATTATCAGCCTCTAGAAGAGAAGCATGCAGACACAAGATGCCCTCCAATTGATCAAATGAAAGATATACATGAGGTTGTATCCTGCAGTAATATGCATATCCCAGTTATTCTTGACTATTTGTACAAGGTGGATATGCAAAGCTTCACTCTGAATATAGAAGATGCTACTTCAAGGGATGATAGTGAATATGTTAGTGATTGTCAGCATTCAGATGCATATATGAGCCTTTCAGATGATGAAATATACATGGATGCTGAATATGAGTGTTTCCTTGAAGATTCTGACCACCTTCACAATTCAGAGTTTGAGACTTTTGCTGTTGGTTATCAGGGCATTGATGAAGAGGAAAAATAGGGTCACTATTCAGAGGTGAATGGTCAGGTTGCAGATGTGTGTGCTCACACAGTCGGGGATAGTGTTGGTTGTAGGGGTAACTATGAGGTTTTTGACATAGGGCTGCATTCTGAGTTATCTCTGCCTTCTTTTGAGACATTTCGGGTGGACCTTGATGATAAAATTGCTGAGCACAATGATGATGAATATCTGCATACTTATAAAAATGAATATGATTATGAGATGTTGCTTGTGCCTGAATATTGCATGTTTGATATAGAGGAGCTCTTATTTTTTGAAGAAGGGCAAAATTCTGATGTGGATTCATTTGTTTCATGTGAGTTTGACATCTTCCCAAGCAACATCAGTGACTCATATGATGATGACATTCTACAACTTATGATAATGTATGCTGATGAAGCTGGTTGTAGATTTGTCAATGAAAAAGAAATAAGTAGCAGCACAAATAATTGCAATATTGGGTGCTGCAGACAGTTAAAAGTTTTTAGGCTTCATTTGAAGAAATCAAAAGAAAATAGAGTATTTGACAAAGGAAAATTCTAGTTTTTCCTTTTTGGTGGCCCTGGGCCACCAAGTAAAATTTAATAAGTGTGATTTGTGATGCAGGTTGGTGCAATGCTTTGACTCTGGTGCCCAATGGACAAGGCCCAATCTGTGAAACCAGAGATTCTAAGGTTCTCGCCATGCCTGCAAGAGGCATGCATCCCCAGACAGAGCCACTAGTGGTGCCTGCATAAGCAATCAGGTTTTAAGCAAATAAATATGCAGGCACCTTCCCAAAAAATCTAAAAAATTTCTAACACTCTCAGCCTCTGCAGTTGAAAAAATGCCAAAATCAGTTAAGGTGCAAGTGTCTTTGTATATACAAGGCTGTTTGTATATGCATGCAGGTCAAAATATGCATTGGCAGGTCAGAAATCTCTATCGCCCTTTGAAAAAACTAGTTAGATGCATTTCTGAATGCATATCAGGCTTAGAATGTGCATATACAAAGGGGGAATCTTTCACAGATTCCCAGGAATATTCCTACTTTGTATATTGGGTTGCATATAGATATGCATTGAAAAATATACAAGGGCACATATGCATTTGCTACATTGGCAAGGGGGAGATACATGCGGCGGGGTCTGCAGATATGCAAGGATCTTTGTATCTCTGACATACAAGGTAAAATATGCGTTCCTCGCATATTCTCTGAAGATTCCCTGTTTGTATGCTAGGAAGGTTTGTATGTTTTCCTTTGTATTTTCAACATACAAACAAAATATGCATTCACTGGATGTGCAAGGAAAAACATACATGGGGCCTTGTATGTTCGGTAACATACAAAGAAGAAGATATACATTTGGTAGGGTCCACTATTGTACGCATCTCAGGTTTGTATATGGTGTTTGGGTGCATTCCTGGAATATTTTGTCATAGATTCCACAGTTGTATCAGAGGGTTTATACATTGTGTTGTATGTTTAATATGCAATGAGTAACATACAACACGGATTCCAAAGGGATTCAAATCAGGCTGCGAGCAGTAGTGGCATCCGCAGCTTGTACATTGCATTTGCATATGCGATGTGTAATGAAATATGTAAAGGAGAGAGAAAATGTTTTGGGCCCACTAGTTGTATACAATGGCAGTTGTATGTATGTCGACATACATTCAAAACATACAAGTGAAAAGATGCATTCTAGACCTGAATAGAATTCCAAGATGCTTCATACAAGTTTGAGGTCCATAGCATGTATATTGGGTGTTTGTATGTGCCGATATACATTACAATGATACAAATAGAGGATACAAGTCGGATTTCAAAGCAACTTCAGCATGCTTTATGAAAATTTGAAATCTGCGCCTTGTATGTATAAGGTGAATGTATATACAGATATACATTGTGATATGCAAGGAAAGACATACAACCCGGACGTAGGGGAGAAATCAAATGCAATGAATAATAATTTGAGGTCCGTGGGTTGTATAAAGCGCTTGTATATGCTGATATACAAGCTGATGTGCAATAAAAGGGATACAAGCCAGATTTGAACCGATTCTCAAATTGTTCTATAAAATTTGAGGACCGGCTTGTATATAAGGTGCTTGTATATGCTTTTGCATGTACAAAGCAATAGGTGCAATGAAACATATGCATTTCGGACTCGATGGGGAAATCAAATGCAACAGGTAAGTGTTTGAGGTCTGGCTTGTATATCAGACGATTGTATATGTATTTGAGCATGAGAGGGAAGAAGGCCAACAATAAAAACATGAGGTGCCTACGTGGCACGATCTGACTAGTTGGTGACTTTCAGGATGTTTTTGGGGCTGACGATTTCAACGATGGGAGCAGATCAACGGCCGTGTTTTGAGCCTACAACGAAGGGTTTTCTTTGCTATTTGCAACTATTTTTGAGTGGGAAAACTTTAGGTGTATTTGCTGTTGCACCCCGTGGGTAGCTGAACCATTAATGGCAAAATGCAGAGGCATCGATGGATGAAATGACAGATGAACTACCTGATTTGATGAAGAAATCCCTAGGCGGCGGTGCAAATCCTGAGTTCACCTAGTCATTCCTCTTTATCTCTCTGCTGCATTTACTATTTTTGAGCACCATTTCTCATGCATTGTATCTGGCAAATTTTTGATTTGTCTTGTAATAATTTTGTTGGGTACACAGTCTTGGTATAAAAAGCCAAACTATGTCACTCATTAGGTTGTTGAAGACTTGGGCAATTTTGGGGGAAAAATAACAAAAAATAGAGCATTTCCTATCTATTTTATCTCTGTGGAGTTTATGTGTTGCATCTGAGTTGTATCTTGCAAATATGTTTAGTTTCTCGTCATTATATATGAAAAATGCATTGTTGCATGTATTTATCTGTCTGTCTCCACTTGTTGTATGCATTTTCTTCTTTTGAATCTGGTTGCTAAGGGTTTCTCAGATTCTAGGGTATAGTTTTGCTGTATCACATGCTTGATCTCTAACTTCCTTTCAAGGAGAGGATTAAATTGTTTTAGGTTAAGGTATGGAGAAGATTGTATGTCAGCTGGGATATTTGTAAGAAGAGACAGTTAAATACTCATCCTTGGGTGGTGTTTGTAAGGCAAATACCAGTCCTAACCCCTTGAAACTCGAATGCTAGTTGAAAGCCATTCTCTTGTATACGTCTAGTTGATTCCTTGCCCTGAGATAGGCACCAGTATGCTTCTTGTGTAGTAGTTATGATCCAAAACCCCTGTCTTGCATCCAAACCATAATTTCAAACCATTCCATAATTTCAACCTGTTAGTTGTATGAGTAGGATTAGGAACCCCTGCATACTCTCATCCATAACTAGACACATATGTCTAAGAATGTTGCTAGCCTTGTGATTTGTCACACAAATCTTGGTCCACACATGAGAGTATTCTGCCCGTTATTACAAAGTTAAATCTTTCTGTCATTTGGAGAGCAAATGTTACATCTTTATCAAATAGGGACACCCCCCTTGGTGTGGTAGAACCAAAAGTGAAGGGGAGGCTACTCATGCAACCTCCCATATCTGTTGGCCGAATCTGCCCGTGTATTGGAACTGGCAAACCCTCTGCCGATTCGGGAAAAATTACTAATAAGGTGTAAACACAATTTCAGGTTCGGGGACCTTTCTTTTTAGGTAAGGCCTAGGAGGGAACCTATTATTGTTATTGCAATTAGAAGCCATGTTTTTAAGTGTTCAAATCAATGCAAGATCAGATTTTAAAAGCTTTTCCAAATTTATGCAAAAGACAAGTGCAAAACTATATGCAAAAATGACCTAAAAATGCTTGATTTTTTCAACTTTTTTCAATGCAAATAAGTGAAAGAAAAGGTGTTGTAAGGAAATTGATCAGGGAAAGAAAATAATATGTTTGATATTAGTCCAATACAACAATAATATCCTTCACAACACGCTTTTGATGCAAATCTAAGATAATGATAAGCCAAAACCTAGTGGAAATATACAAAAATATGCAGTTTTTTCACCAAATCTCAATGCAAAGGAGGATGAAAAAGGGTGTTGTGAGGAAAATGATGATGGAAAGTAAATTATAATAGTAATAAAATCCACCTATTGCCAAAAAATCCATCACAACATGCTTATAGTCCCACTCAAGATCAAACCCTAGTGAAAATATAGCAAAAATATGCAATTTTTCACAATTTTTCAATTCCAAGACCTAGCAAAAGGGGTGTTGTAAAGAATTTTAGGATGTGTAGTAGATTATAGAAATAATATCAGTCACCTCAAGCCATAAAATTTATCACAACACGCTTGGAGAGCAAATCTAGGTCAAACCCTAGGGCAGATATAGCAAAAATATGTAAATTTTCACCAAATTTTCAATACAAGAGACAAATAAAAAGGTATTGTGAAGATTTTTAGGAGGGGAAGAAGATAATAACCCTAATAACAGCCAATTAGTGCAAAAATATTCTTCACAACATGCCTATGGTGCAAATCTAGAGAGTTGATAAGGCCAAATCTAGTGAAAATCAAGGTTTTTCAAGCCCTAGGCAGGAGATCTTAATGCAAAATGCTATATGAATGTCTTGAAATCTGATTTATGATGAAAATTAATTCCACTCAGATCTGAAAATTATTTTCAAAACTTACAATGCAAAATGCAAGTGCAAATCTAATCAAAAATCAATGAAAAATGCTAGTTTTTGTTGAAATTTTCTATGTAAAAATAAATTTTTGAGATCTAAATGCAAATTTACACTAAAATGCAACACTAAAACCAAATTCAAATTTGAATGATTGTCTAAGATTAGTAGAAAAATCTGAAACAAGATTTTACCTACAAACCCTAGTTTTTGGAATTACTAGGTTATATGAAAAATTCAAAATTTCTAACAAAACCCTAGCAATTTTATGATGAAAATGCAATGCAAGTGATTGAATTTTTGTAATTTTCTGCAATTTAGCTCAGATATGATGCAAAAAACACAAATTTAATTAAATTCAAATTAATTGATGAGAATTATATGCAAATGCAAATCCTAGAGTGCAAATTTTTTCAATTTTTTTTCATTTTTTTTGTAATTTTCTAAATGCAATAAGATGAACAATGAAATGAATGAATGAAATCAATGTAAATATGAGAAAAACACTCAGCAAGGTGCCAAATTCATTAAAATCAATGGTTCACCAAAATGTTTAGGGTAAAATTTGGATATTGGGTTTTTAATGGTTTATGTGTATCCTCCTTTCACCCTAAAGCATTCAAGGACCTTGAGTCGAGTAAGAATCTTCTATCAGGCCCTTGGTCACTTAGAATGTAGGGAAAATTTGATTTGTGTGATTTGATTACTTGATTATGCCCAATTATGTTCAAAAACCCTATTTATGCCAATACAGAAGCAAACAGATAAATTACTAAAAATGCTGCTACAGAAAGATGTAAAATAACAGACAAATGTGTACTAGTTTTCAAAGTTCAGGAAGCAGAATAGTCGAGGACTAATGAGTGGACACCCTAGTCCAGTGCCATGCTTTTTGTCAGGATCTGGGAACTTTATCTTCAACTTGTTCCTACTGTCTCAGAGATTCTTCCGTTGCGGGATCCAGAGGACTAATGAGAGGGCACCTGAGTCCAGATCCCTATTTTCAACTCTGATCTACAATTTTGACACTCTGCACCACTCTCTTGCAACTCTAATTTTCCTGCTTCTTCAACCTGTAACCTGTAATCATGGAAAAATGGGGAGGGGGTTGTGGTGTTTAGAGGCTTGTCTCAGTCAAGCCCCAGAGAGACATTCAAGTCTTTTGAACACCGTTGTCAGATAGAGAGTGCATGTCCTTGGAGAACATAGGCAAAAACCAAATGATAAATTCTTGAAAACACATATGATATCACCTTGTAGTGAAGATCTCATGGAAGGAAGAAGCTCTTCATGCCATGAGGAGATGGATGCTCAAATTTGCAAATACAAACACATAAACAACACAAGAGTTGCTCTAACACACAATGAATGCCTAAACATGCTTATATATACAACTACAAACATTCTCGCCAAGAATTTCGTAATTCAAACTTACCGTGTCGACATAGGACCTAACTAATGGTCACAAATTAACACTCAAAAATTGGACCTGACCTAAAATAGGGCAGGACTAGGGCATGGGCACCCAAGTCCACCCCCTATTTGAGGTAGGGTCTATCTCAAGGGATCCCCCTAGGTCCCATTCATCATGAAACTTAGGAGTTTTCTCATCAGGATGCCAAAATATAATGCAAGATGTCCTAAATGCATATCAAAGAAGAAGGAAAAGCCCCCAAGGGGACATTTTCTGATGTTACATGACCCACTACTCCATTTCATTTTGCATGGTAACATCGTATGAAACTAGGCAGAGTTTTTACCTATACCTCTGTGGGTTGTTTAAAGGTGGAGTTAAGCCATTTTAAAAAGACTATTTTGTCGACGTTTAGGTGGGAGTGGTCATTAAAGACCAACTATCCCACTAACATTGTAGGGGAGTGAAACATGTTTTCAGGCTTACATAGAGGCAAAGACCTCATCTTGAGGGAGTTATAAAATGACTTGATGCTTGAGTTGTTAGGAAGACAAAAGAGGACTGTTATCACAGGATATAGAGAGAAAAAAGCTTACTAGAGAAAGGCGCAAGTCAAGTAAGAATATCAACTCAATCAATTGGATATAGTCATAACATCTTCTATAATCACTTTGGTGAGGCATGCTCAGGTAAGAGTCGAGCCTCTTATCATGTTTCTTATGTTTTCTTTTTAGTTCATGTTGAATGAAATTATTTTATAACAGTAGTTCTTTCTCCTACTAAGAACCTAGGGATATCCTTAGTAGACTGTGAATTAACTGATAGGTTTTAAATACTTTAACTGTGAGATATCATGAGCAGCATACAATGCAGAGCACATGAACCAAATAGTTGATATTATATAAGTTATTATTACCCATTTATTGAGGATATTATATAAGTTATCAATCTTAGAGAAATCAGAGATGTCTGTAACTAGATAATAACTAGAGATACAAGATTATTTCTGCATTCTTAATACATGAATCAGTGGTAGTTTTATCTTACTATCTATGTTTTGATATAAAGAATAGTACCACAACTATTTAATATGATGATAAAACACTCATATGAGAATGAGAACCAGGAGAACATATTAGTTATGAGATATAGAATTCACTATCTAACTTTACGTAAACATGGTGTTGAAACCATAGTCAAGCTTTTAGATTTATAAGATAGCTTTAAAGTATATTTCGATATGAAACAAGATAATGTTGATTTTGAAAATCAATTGTTCTATCCTCCAGATTTGACTTCTTTATTTACAAAGGGTTCAAACCAAACAAGAAGAATATTTCGATAGAGTAATTTATCTTCAATCATATTTTTTATTATGTAAATAATACTTACAAACTTACTATTATTCGAATCAGAACCCAAAGGGGTATGGTTAATTACAACCATGTCGAATATCATAACCTTATATTTAATTATTTTATATTGGTCGACAACGAAGGGTCGAGAACCCTAAGTTTTAATGTTTAAATTAGGCTTGTTGAAAGAAGTTTGTTCTTAGTCAATGGTGATATGTCTTTATATGAAACCAAATTGTTTTATTACAATTGACTTGAGTCATGGAATCATGGAGTAGATGTCGACAAGTGATAGACCTTAGATTGTGCAAGTATGCAATGAGGTACTTTTGGATGGATAGTCAACCCATAAAATCTAATGGTATGAATGACAATGTCATGAGAATTAACCTAAGTTAGGTAGACTAGATTTTGAGTTAGACAAGACTCTATTTTTAAAAACCATTTATCAAAAGAACCAAATTATCAAGTCAAACTGCAGGATATGATAATATCCAAGTCAAGTTAGAGGTGGGTGGACAATACGACTACATTTACTATGAACATCTATTTATATAGAATCTTTGGCCAAAGTAATGCATACGTCTCGACATGCATTAGTCAGTTCATTGTGTCTAGATTTCATAACCTATCAGTATGATTATACTTAGCTAGAGAACTATCTAGAGTTGTGTGATCGATAGAGTTATGTAGGATATAATACTAGTATTCAGATGGAAAATACCATTTGGTTACCTCATGTCTATACTCTTTGTGAAGGGTAGGGCCACTTCTAAGAAGGAAGGTGTGAGGGGGACCCTCAGTTTGTGGTTGGAGGTAAAGCACTCGAAAGATGCTCTCTCTCTCTCTCTCTCCAACAAAAGACTCGTCGAGACTTACGATATGGATGTCAAAATTCTAGATGCATCATACTTATTGATATGAGACCTGGATTTCATAAACTATGTAAATTTATGAAGTGTAGATCATTGTAATTGAAAGATGAAATGCTGATTTTGTAAATTAATACATATTGTTTATTCAGAAAGGAAGTTATGTTTTATGATGTAATTTGGTTCCTTGAGAATATTTTAATTTAAAAGGAAAAAAGAAGTTCAATCTTTTTCACTTAATGATTTATATGTTTATTTATCTTTTGGTAAATTTTTGTTTTAATCTTTGTTCAAGTGATTAGTATGTTACATTCTAGATTTGACCTGTACACACACAAGAAGGAAGATGGTTGGGTGCTATTTAGGAGCTTGCCTCAGTCAAGCTCCATGAATGGTGTTTCAACCTCCACAATAGCAAAGATGATAGATAAAGAGTGTGTGCCCTAGGAGGGTAGAGGCAAATATGAAGTAGAATGGAATTCTAGAATAAAGCATGAAGGAAAGAAGTCACCATGAGAATGGAAACCATAGCATGCTTGATGTGGTGTCACAACTTGACTCAAGAAGTTAGTGTAGCCCAAAGAACTAGAAAGATCTTCACAAGACTTACAATAAGTTAGTACCGCAACAATAATCCATGATAGAGAGCTTTAGAGAAGAGTAGAGAACATGAGAGAGAAGAAGAGAGAGTGCCAGAGTGCTTAGATTGTTTAGATGTTCAAATGAATGGCTTAACTTACTTTTATATATAATCCCATTGATTTAGGAGAATTAAACCACATGAGGCTAACATTGGGAATCATTTAAGAGGTCCCAAGCTAACAAGTCATTAATTAGGCCATAGCTAAAGAGGGGACATAAGCGCTTGGGTGCCTTGGTCCTTTAGCCCCAAACTCCATGGATAAGGCACTTAAAGTGTTATTAGCCCTGCCTTATAATTATTTTTCTAGGTTTTGTACATCGGAATCAAGAAATACACGCTTAATGCTCAAAAAGGTGTTAAAATAGGTCCTAACTAACAAGTGTAAACAATTTAGGTCCACCTGGGTGCTATACTAAGTGTAAAATGCTAGTGTACACATTTTATGACCTCACAGGTACTAGTATTTCTATTATATAAGAGTGAATTGTTTGTATATCTTATCTTTTGATCAATAACTTAACGTTGATTCTATTTATTTAAAAAAATATTTTTAATAATAAATTGTAGTTTTATTCAATTAAAAATTATGAATGAGGTAGAGAGTTTCTAGCTAAAGTTTTGAAGTGCTAGTAAATATTTATTTGGATTTAGATTTCTCCTTATTTGATTATAAAATTGAAAACTGAAATATGACTTATTATATATATATATATATATATATTAGGGTTTAATATAAACAAATTTTTATATTATATTTTCCATTGGTATATATTGAAGGACCTTCCTTATATGAAATCTCTTCCAATAACAATACTTAAAGTATATATTGATAATCAAGTAGGCAATGAATTCTATCTTAAAGAATGTATGTCTTAAAAGTACAAAAAAATAACTTTTAGGAAGATTATTTATTATAAAATATAACATCTCATTCAAACATGTTTTTATAAATTTATTGGAAAGTTTATTATAAGAAAAATATTTTACGATTTGGATTAAATTCACCAAATAATAAACTTAATAAGGAGATCTAAATCAAAACAAGGAATTTTTTTCATGGTTACATTAAACTTGAGATATAATAGAGCCACAATCATTAAGGTTACCATGGTAATGGGGTAATTCTAACTTATTGATTGTGACCCTATGGCTCTAATCTTTTATTTTTTCACAATAAATTTTGAGAATAACTCAAGCTTGGCTAAATTTTCTACAATTTGCTTATCCACATTTGGATGAAATAAATGAGTTGTTTATAATGGATTCTAGTTTGGGGAAGTTTACATGTGCTTCTTGATCTTCTTTAAACAACACATTATGTTGTTATACATTTATGTTCAAATGGATCTTCGAAAAACCTTAGTCAAAAATAGTATTTAAGTATGATTTTTAATATGAAATCTTCAACTGGGTCAATTTTGAGTAGTAGTTGGATCATGGAAACACACCCTTATGATGTATTTGTTATGATCAAGTATTTGGAAAGGACTTATGTAGGGGATTGAACCTCATAAAGTGGTATATATCATGGGTGATCATAAGATGGTAAGGTTTTTTTAGCAAATTATACACAAAAAGAAAAAGATTAACTAAATTCCAAAAGACAAATAAACCTAAAAAGAAAAGATAAAGGTTGGGAAAACAATATAAAGGAAATTATTTTGTTGTGTTGTAAGAAGAAGATGTCAACTCTTTGTAATAAATTTAACCAAAGGAATAAATAACTAACAATTAATTCTAACAAGATGAAAGAGACTTAATATTGGAAAAATAAATACATAAAATTATTTTACAAGGGACAAAACTCACATTTCCTAATGGAAGTAGCAATTAGCAGTTTCTCATAGAAATTTAGTATATTACTATGTTCTTAATTTTGTTAAACCATCAAACCTTTCACAAATATCTTCACATGAGAGATAAAAGTGAACTAGCAAATGATCACAAGGAAAAACTAACAAAATAATATTATGATGCAGGAGCATCCTTGACCTATCAACAATCTTATGCTAACTAGAAATATTATGTTTTCTTTTCATTATTTTACATTGTTTTATAGGTTTCTTGTTTTATATCTAGATGGTTCTAAGATGGTTCAACCTTGGCAAAAATGGATTAGTTATGGCATTAGATTCCACACTTATTCTTTTATGGATTCTTTCAAGTTTTTCTCCTTGAGTTTATAGACTAAGTTTTGTGGTAGTAACATGATTATGTTTCTTCTTCGTTAGCTACCTAGATCTTGTATAACATTGATTCATTAATTTGTATCATTCAATATTGTTGCCATCAATTTTACATACATGTGATTCCATTCTAGAAGATGATATCCTTGCTTGAGCTAGGTGAATTCAATTCAAATCATCCAAGTCTTCAAACCAAGACATGGGCCCATTGTGCATCTTATGCCTTGGATCTTGGTTAGTGCCTATAGATTCTAGCATTTCTTGATGAATCAACTCCCATATTGATCCACATTAATTTTATAAGACATGATCCTAACAATGCACAAATTTGGTAGGTTCATCCTTATCTCTTGGAGATTGTAATAAGTTTGTTAAGCACATTGATGAGTATAAGTATGCATCCTCAATTTAGTATAAGACATATTTTGCTCAAACAATTTCCTTCCATCTTTCATAAACTTATAAGATCATTGTTATTTCTAATATTTGACCTTGCACTTATATTGTATACATTCTATCATTGAGACTAATAAAGATATGCATTGTTCCATATCTATCTCCATGTTTGTATCATTTATATGTGTGTGTTGAGCTAAGCTACTTGGTTTGACAACCCTTAACTAAGCTCGCAAACCTTGTCCTGCATCAAGTGGTATCCAAGTGAGTTACACTCCATGTGGAAAATTAATCACCAATGCTACAAGTGAGTTCTATCTATGTGTGGTGTGTAGAAGTTGTGAAACCAACCTCACAGGACCCAGTGAACACCTGCAAAACCTAAGATTAACCTTCCACAAGAGAAAAAAGCAAAAGGAGCAATTTGTACAAAAAAGGATGTAATTAATGAAAATGGATTAATGAATAACATGAGAGAACTTGAGAGAACTTGCTTTTATTGTTGCAAGTTAGAAAACCCTAATGTGAGATTCCTAAGTTTAGCTTAAGTGAAATAAAGTAAATGTGACTTAATTAATTAATCAATATGATTAAATTAATTAAGTAAAGAACCTATTACTCTAACACCCCCTTTAAGATGAACTTAGGGAGAAACCAAAAAAACTAAGGACAAATGCATGAAAGCAAAGATGGGTCCCGGTAACTAGGCCTGATGAGGTACTCATGTACAAAAGAGTCTCTCACAAATAGAGAAAAAGAGAAAACAATGTGGGAAAAACTCCTCCCCAAAAGAGAGAACACACCTCCCTACAAGAGAGAGATAGAGTGAAGGACTAAGAAGCCTCCACAAAGGATGTCCCAAAAGAATAGTAACATGAAGATGAACATGATGAACTCTGCTAAAGCATGAAGAAGCTACAAACACTATCAAAGACTGACTGCTATAGTGCTGAAAAAAGAACCTCCTCTAAAACAAGATGAAGATCAAAATCAAGAAGACAAGAATCTACATGAGTGCCCCCAATGACACTACTCAAATCAGATGGCAAAAAAAGGCAAAACATCTAGAACTCAAAGATACAAATGGCATAGGTACCAAAAGTCTGAAGAACTGATCAAGTAAAAATAGAAGGTCACCTCCACAAAAGGAATGCAAGAGTGTCCATATGGTAAATGCTCCATCTCATCGAAATGCATGGGTAACCAGCCACTAATGTACCACTGCATCCACCTAGTACATAGGAACAAATACTAGATACATAACTCACTCCAATGTGAAACCAAGGAAGCATTAGCACCAATAGTAGAAACCTCCCCATAATGCAAACAAGGGAGAGCCATGACAGGTACACTAAAACTGTGTGAAACCAAGAAGTGGATGTAGAAGAAATAAGAACATCTGAACATGCAAACATGAAAGTACCAGCAAATAAAAGGGTGTGCAAACCAAGGCACACATGCATGAGACAAGAATCAATGTGATTCACTGCTGTTGTGGAAGGGATGCTCACTTGACAAAGGTGTGATGGCAAAACAATAGGCAAACATCAATCCCCCATGGTACTTTATATCATAGTGTGAGTACAATAAGGCACAAAATGATGTCCAAGATTCAAGAATACATGTACAATGCTGAAGCACTTTATTTTAGTGCGTTTACATATGAGAAGTGCTTACAATGGAAGCTCACAATGTCTAAAAGAAGACCACATGCTGAAAATACAATTCTCTGATAGAAAAAGAGGAAACTGATAGCACCATGATGAAGTACACAAAAAAACATGCACTTTCAAAAAAACATGACCCAAAAGGAGTTCGGATGTAGAAGATATGGCCCGTCAAAGTCTCCAAAATGAGAACTACACAACAACAACACTGAGAAAACTAATTTTTGGAAAAAAAAAATAGAAGTCAAAATTGAAAACCACTTACACCACGACAAAGAGTACAAAATTCTACCCCTTCTCAAAAAAAATTGCACAGAAAAATACCACCGTATGACCGAGATATGGCTCGGCCTCTGGAAGATCTAGTACAAAACTGAAAAGCTCAACGGAGAGGGGTAGATTTGGCAAAAAAGCAACCTCCACCAAATTTAGCAAAACTACCTCCAAATTTGGAGATCTACCAATTTTAGAACCCAATTAGCTATAGCAAAAATAAAACTCCTCTAGACAAATGTAGAGCTCCTCCAAACTGGAAAAAACTGCCAAAAGGCCTCTAAAATAAAGCTACTGCTAAAACAAAATCAACTACCAACTTGCATGCATAGATTCTGAGGTGTTGGAATAGAGGTGGGTTTATTGCATGTGGTTTTTTTAATTTAAAAAAACACATAAAAAAAATTATTTGCAAGTATGTTTTTTTATTGAAAAAAAAACATATGAAAAAAAAGATTTTTTTTTAAATTTAAAAAAAAAATTTAAAAAATTAAATGGGGGTGGGAAGGCCGAAGCCTATCCCACGTCCCCATGCATGGGGTTCTGTGGCCCCTAAAAGGGGTCCACAGGACCCTTGGGACTGCAACCCCAAAGAAGGGGCGTGGTGCCCAAGCTTGTGACAGTAGGTACGTACCCTGCGCAGGGCCTGTACCCTGTGCAGGTACCAGTAATTTTTGGTTTTTTTTAAACCTCATTATTTTTATAAAAGTTTTGCTTTACAATTAAAAAAAAACATGCGTAAGTATTTTATTTTTTATCAATTTTTTTAACACAGGATATTTTTTTACCTTTGTTTGCGTGCTGGGTAGGCCGTACGACTTGCTTGGCAAAATTGTTTTGCCCCAGATGAGCCCGAGGCTGATTTCGACGATTTGACAGTTGATCTTAAGGTTTTTGGGCCTTCTGAATATGATGGTGAGGTCCATTTGGGCCCAAAATGCTCTAAAAATGCTTTCCTCTAGATCCAAAAAAAAACACCATTGAAACCCTTGCAGATTTGGCCTACGAAGCTCAAATCAAGCCAAATAAAAGGCTAATCTAACTATTTTGACTGCTCTGAATCTAATGGAATACTCTATTTTACATAAAAATGCATCAAACAAATGGATTTTTCTCATAATTTTCTCCAAATCTGAGAAGGGGCTTGTAGATCTAGAGCTCTGATACCATGTTGAAGTTGATAAACCAACCTCACAGATCCCAATGAACAACTGCAAGCAAATAACCTGTCACACAAAGGAGACCAAGAGGCAGAATAATGGTGCTCTGCAAACCTGAAGCAAAATGCATAAATAATGAATAATTACAATGAGATCAATCCTTATGAAAGGAGATCAAAACCCTAAAAGTGAGAACACTAGGATTAAAAATAAATTATTAAAGTGCCTAAGTTTAGCTTAAGTGAAATAAAGTAAAGGTGACTTAATTAATTAATCAATATGATTAAATTAATTAAGTAATTAACCTATTACTCTAACACCCCCCATAAGATGAAATTAGGGAGAAGCTAAAAAAACTAAGGACTAAATGCATGAAAGCAAAGATGGGTCCCAGCAACTAGGCCTGATGAGGTACCCAAATACAACCAAATCTTTGTAAAGCGGAGAAAAAGGAGAAAACCTAGTGGGAAAAAACTCCTCTCCAAAAAGAGATGAAAGCATGTTTGAAAAAAAAAACATGAAGGAAGGCAGGCCTCATAAAGACCCCCCAAGGACAACTTCCTTCACCCCAAGCATGGATCGCAACTGAAGATAGCGAGGTGATGCCAAAGGTTTTGTGAAGATGTCTACAACCTTCTCCTCTGTAGGAATGTACTCTAAGATGAGAGAACCATCTTGAATCAACCTCCTGATGAAGTGCATGTGGATCTCAATGTGCTTAGTCCGCTGATGCTCCACTGGGTTGCGTGAAATGTGACTAGCACTCTTATTGTCACACTAAAGAAGAGTGGGACTATCAGGAGGAAAACCAAACTCAGTCATCAATTGTTGAAGCCATAAAACCTCCTGGCTAGATAAAACTACAGCTCAATACTTAGCCTTTGTAGATGATAATGAAATAGCAGATTGCTTCTTGCAAGACCATGTAATAGGACCAGAACCAAGGCAAAAAACAAAGCTAGAAGTAGACTTCCGATAATTAACATCACTAACCCAATCTGCATTAGTGAAGCCAATAATGTGAGGTTCTCCTGATGTATAGTGAATGCCATAATGAGTGGTGCCTTGAATATACCTCAAGATATGTTGGACAGATTATCAGTGGCTCACATTTGGATCATGTGAGAATGGAGAGACAAGACCAACCGCAAAGGAAAGATTAGGATGGGAATGTGTTAGGTACAATAAACTTCCAACCAACTGCCTGTATAATGTAGAATCTATTGAAGGAGTAGTGCAAGTGGAAGAAAAGACAAAACTTAACTGAAATGATGTGGGGGCAAGCTTGCAATCAAGCATGCCAAATCTCTGAATCATATCAAGAGCATACTTCTATTGAAATATGGAGATCCCATCTGAAGCATGAATAACCTATAGACCAAGAAAGTAATGTAGAAGACCAAGATCTGTCATCTCAAACTAATCCATCAAAGCTCTCTAAACATTCTGAATCATGGAGGATGAGCTACCTATAAGAATCAAATCATCAACATATAGAACACAGATCAAAAGATCACTCTCTTGATGCTGAATGTACACTGTGTGATCATAATGACAATGGGTGAAGCTAGAAGAAAGTAGAAAAGAGTCCATCTTCTCATATCAAGCCCGAGGGGCTTGTTTGAGGCCATATAATGAACATTGAAGTCTACAAAGCAATGAAGTGTCCTGCACAAATCCCTGAGGCTGCTCCATATAGATCTCCTCATGTAGGTCCCATGCAAGAAGGTACTCTTCACATCCATTTGAAAAATTATCCATCCCTGTGAAGCTACTAGTGAAAGTACAAAGCAAATATTATTCATCTTGGCAATAGGAGCAAAGGTCTCAGAGTAATCAATACCCGCAACTTGAGAAAACCCTTCGCAACAAGATGAGCCTTATACTTATCAATTGAACCATCTACAACATATTTGGTATGATACACCCACTTGCATTGAACCAATTTTCTTTCCTTAGGAAGATGAATAAGATCCCAAGTATTATTCTTCATCAATGAAGAATACTCCTCCTCCATAGCCCTATCCCAGTCAAGATTACCGGTCGCCTTTGAAAACTTTTGAGGATCATCTAGAATGACATGACCCAAAAGACTAGCACCTGATGTCTATGCACGGGTACGATGGGAATTTGAAGGATGACCTACCAAAGGTCCAGCTGCATCAATAGTATTGCAGGCCCACTTGGGTAAAGGCTAGATATCTGGAGGTGGTGGTGAAGGTGGATCATCAACAACATCATCCTCAAGAGATAAGGAATCCTCAAGAGATGAAGTGGGAGGAGTAGCAAGTGAGGGAGAAGCTGGTGATAGAGAATCCATCCGAGGAAAGCGCTCATCAAACTAGACATCTCCTTGAAACAAGACCTCTCTGGAAATAGGATCAAACAACTTGTACGCCTTAACATCCTCACAGTAGCCAACAAATATGAGTGGTCAGCTTTTCCTCTCCATGGCTTTCTGCTGAGCATCAGGAATGTATGCCCAAGCTTCACTACCAAAAACTCACAATGTAGAAACATTGGGCTTGACATGGGTCCAAGCCTCCTCAGGAGTCATATGTCATAATGTCTTATGAAGCATCTGATTCTGAATGTAATTGGTACAATTCACTACCTCAGCCCAGAATGAAGAATCCATATCATGTGACTGAATCATACAATTGGCCATCTCTCGTAAAGTTCTGTTCTTTCTCTCAGCAACACCATTGTGCTGAGGGGTGTAAGGAACTGTAAGTTGATGCTGCAAACCATGCTCAGTATAAAAGTCCTTGAAAGCTTGATTGACATACTCCCCCTCATTGTCTGTGTGTATCCTCTTGATAGAAAGTCCAGATTGCTTCTCCACGAATGTCTTGAAGATCCTAAAAGTATCAAAGACATCACTCTTGTACTTAAGAAAGTACACCCATGTACACTTGGAGAAGTTATCAATAAATGTGAGCACAAATTTGGCCCCTAAAAATGAAAAAATTAGAAAGGACATGAAGTCACTATGTACCAACTCCAAGGGTGCCTTAGCATGTGTGGCTCTACCCATAGGAAAATAATCCCAATGATGTTTTCCAAGTACACATCCTTGACAAACACCATCAGTACAAGAAATCTGAGGGAGCCCAATCACAAGTACCTATGTACTCATTTGTTGTAGATATCTGTAATTGACATGGCCAAAACAGTCAAGCCAAAGCCTATTCACTGTGTCTACATGTGCTATAAGTGATGAACCAGAACCATCTGAGCTCTCAAAGCCATCAAGTCTCTATAAGCGAGATGTAGGATCAACACTCCTAGTAGCCACAACTAAATTAGAATCATGGAGGTCTCAAATAACCACATCATGTGGTGAGAACTCAACTATCTTACTAGTTCCAGAATGACAAATATGGTAAACAGAAAGGAGGTTTGTCGAAATGTTAGGAACAACAAGAACATCTTGAAGACAACCATTGTCTAATGGAACATGACCTGAACCCATAACTGAAAGTTGTATAGAATTGCAAACTGCAATCTATAAAGTGCCACAATGGGAAAGTGTGGTAACAAACTCCTAAGTATGTGTCATGTGGTGAGAAGCACTAGAATCTAGAATCCATGTGGATGCTAAAGGTAAGGCCCCTGCAGAAAGAGCATGACCTTTCCTTGTGTGTGGGGAAGAAGACTAAGGTGAAGAGATATGATGCTGCTGCATGGCCTCCTCTAAAGCCTACTAGTGTGTAGTTGCACTCATAAAAAAATGTTTATCTATAGTTAATAATATCTCTGAGAAGAGTTGTTGGTGTGTGCCAAACTAGGATTGCCAATGTGGTGGGGAGATTGGATGGAGACTCTAAATTTTTTAGAAGGATGTAAAGTTAAGGATGGATGTAATGGAAGTAGATCACTAGAGAGGGTTTGTCTGTCATGATGACCCTAATGAATCAAAACAAGAGGAACATGAGAGGAAGAAGAACAACATTAGCACATGTAAAAGCATCAAATACTAACTTAGGAGAGCCTGGAAAGGTTATTGTGGGCCATATCAAGGATTACCCAAGGATTGTAGACAAAATTGTCATACTTTTCTAGATTGTTGACTCTAGAGGAGTTGGTTGATTGGATGAACAACTTGGAGTTCTTTAAGTTCAAAGACATATCCCATAGAAAGTTAGAAATTCCTAAATAAAGTTGAAGGGCCATGTTGCATTGTGGTGGAAGGAGATGTGGCCTCAAAGAGTGAATAACAAGAGGTGGAGAAAGTGTTGCAAATATTTATTAAGATCGGTGAGGAAAGGGAAGAATCCCTCTAAAGTCAACCATTAGCAAGTGTGATAGCACAAGTCTAATGAAGAGTTGAGGAAAAATTGAAGATCAAGAAAGAGGGTTCTAGGACACCTATTTTTAGTATTAAGAGCAAGGCTACCAAGCCATTGAATATCATTAGATGACATCTATTTGTAGCATGAGGAAAGAGACTATCACATGTGTTGTAGCTAATTAGGAGTCACTAAAATTGGTAAAAGGAGTAGACAAATTTGAGCAAGGTGAGACACTCATGATGAGGTGGGTGATATTAAAGTTGCATAAGAAGGATGTGGAAATGGAAAATTGAAGGTGGATTTTTACACAATCTATAGGTTGGGAGGAAACTAATGCAATATAATAGTTGATAGTAGTATCTATAATCTTGTGTCAAAGGACATGTTGGAGAAATTGGGGATGAAGAGAATGTTTTATTTGAACCCTTAGAAGGTGTCCTAACTACAAAAGGAACATCACATTCTAGTGAAGGAACAATTCCTAGTGAGTTTTAATAGTAATGCATATAAGGATGAAGTGGTATGTAACATCATACCCATCAATTTTTACCATGTACTCTTGGGGATTCCATGTAAATTTGATATCCCAAGGTAGTGCATGATAATTTTAATTCTATCTTGAAAATGTAGTAGTACAAAGGATAATAACATAGATACATATAGTGCACAAATAAAAGAGATGAGACTTGGTTATTGGCAAAAGAAAATATTTTTAATGATAAGATTTGAATGACTTTCAAATTTTAGGTCCTCATCAATAGAGTGAGAAAATGATTAAAAATGAGAGTGAAACCCCTATAAATAGGTTTCACTTAAGTCCTTATGAAATGTCACAACCAAAAGAGACAGGTTGACCAAAATTAAAATATCACAAAAAATGTGATATAAAAGGAAAAATAAAGAAAAACCCATAAAACATGAAGGCTACCCCACCTAGGTTGGTCTAGGTGGAAAAATACAATAAGAGACACCTCATTGAAGTTCTAGGGAGGATCTAGGAGGGATTGGAAAAATGAGGCTATAAAGTGTTCTTTCTAAGAAAGCTTTGTAAGGAATAAAATTCTCTCCCACACATCAATAGATGACCAATATGCTTCAACTCAAGATCTTGCAACAATTTTGTTCAAGAAAGGTCTAAGAATGTGATGACCAATTGTAAGAGCCTTGGATAAATTGTTGTTGTCCAACTTAAGGACCATTGGGGCCATATCTTGACTAATTTTCTTAGTCTTGGAAAGAACTTTCTAGAGCAAGGTGGAGTTGTCCTTGAAATTAACCTTCATGAACATTGGAAGGAGAAAATGGAATCGGTACCCTCAAACACAAAAGCAATAGATAAAGTTGTGCTTGATCACATGGACATTTTCTTTGCAACATTCTATGACCAAGTGCCTCCATAAATCACTAAGAATAAAACCACTCTTTTGAGGAAGTGGATGGTTGGAGTTAAAAGGAAGCTACTAATAAACAATTTAGAGGTTTATATTAACATCTAGTACTAAAATATCTTAAAGTAGAGAAATTTGTACCCATGTATAAGATAATGTCCAAAATGTTAACCTCAAAAACTAAAATGATGATCTTGATCTTTGAATAGACAAAAGAATAAATGTTGAAGAAGAGCTACAAACTATTAGAAGAACCATGCCAAATAATGAAGAAGTGATCTATAAATTACTTGTAGAAGAGTTGTTGATAAAGATTAAGGTCACCTTATACTTTCTATTCAAGGAAATAAAGGAAGAGGCACACATAGACTTTCAATTGATGATTGAGTATTTTTGACAACATCAAATTGAGATGACAAAGATGATGTACCTTCAACTCCCGTGCATTAAATTTCTTACTTGCACAAAGTTTTTGCATTCATTCTCTTTGTTATCCAAATCCTTCTCTTTCTTGAATTATTCATGATCCAATTCAATTGGAAAAAATGGTATATCTTTATTTATGGAGTTAAATTTCTTATTTTCACTAAGTTGTCTCATTTGTTTGCTTTTCTTTACATTCTTGGCTTCACACTCCTCTGGTGTTTGAGTTTCTGAAAATTTCCTTGGCATGATATTGAGTTCTATATCAATCTAACACAATTGGTCAAAAACATAAACAATAATTAACAATTTATCAATTTCAAATAAAAAACATGCAATTAGAATGTTTTTTGTCAGTGTAAGACAAAAAATTTAGTTAGTTTTATCAATCAATTATTTCAATTCCTTAAAACATTAAAAAAATGATTTACAATATCAAATTTAATATAAAAACATGCAATTGAAATCTTCTATGTTAATACAAGAATAAAAAGTGAGATAATTTTGTCAACTAATGATTATAGATCCTCAAAAGCATCAAAAGTGTGTTTGTATTTTAGAGAAAGCATAAAGTAAGTGTAACATCTCAAACTGAAATGCTAAATAAAGCATTTACAAATAAAATCATTAAATGCCAAAATATCATAATATATATTTACATTTTTTTACCAAGTAAAGCAGGTACTTTTGTATTTACAAAATACATGGTATATTACATCAGTTGATGGTCTCTTTACATGCGACTTATAATTTTTTTTACAAATTTACATGTACAATAAAATGATGTCTTTTGCTCACAAGTCTTCGGTAATGAACTGCAAGAGGGAGAGCATCACCTTAGTTCTTTTCCTCCAACCATAGACTGGGGGTCCTCCGCATAGCTTCCTACTGGAAGTGGACCTTCCCTTTGCAAGGGTATAGCTAATGAGAATCAACTGATTCTATGTGCCATCTGAGAACTAGTGCAAACAACTTCTAGTCTAGCTCTAGCTATGTACGACCCTCTAATTGTTCAAGTTATATGGAAACATAGTGAACTAACAATGCAAGCAATGATTTTTCATTACTTTGGCCAAAGTTCCATATAAATAAGTTGTACATTCACACACTCTTTTCTTGACTCAGAGACAATCATTCTTTTATTTCAATAAATAATAAATCAATATACTTTGATATGTGCACCCTATATCTATCTATTTTAAATTAAGGAAACCCACTACTATAGGTCAACTAGACAGGTATGTGGTAAGAGCCTGGGTGACTTATGTACTTGCATTGAGCCCCTCTTTGCATCCTTGCAATCTCAGGTCTATTACAACCTGTCAATCTACTCAATGTCTAGTCAAACCTGATTTCATGCTCATGGGTAAATTAGATATTCATTCTTTAAGATATGCAAGATCTATCATAGAGCTTTATCTTTGTTGATATTGGCCTCTATGTCCTTACCACCAAGGAGGATTTACCTTAGTCTAAATTTATACTTGACTTAGTACTTGTCGAGGCCATCAATATAGTTCATATTCCATCATAATTAATATTTACGCACTTGTATTACAAGAGGATATTTATAAATAAATGGTGGTATCTTTGTCATTGATAAATTATATTTGTATATCAATTTGCCTTAATATTGCCATCTGTAACATATTGGCTAAACTTAACCACTTACAAAGATAACTCATGACTATTCTTAGTCATGGATAGAGCTTATTAAAGGCTATGGTAACAATAGCTTGACATAGATTATCTTTATGTTTCTAATACACATGTAGTGTATACTTGTCGGCCTCACAGCCATATATAACTAGTTGGTAAAGCAATTTCTCTTAAATGACTATAGTTACACTAGTTCCAGACTATCAGCCTCTCATAGTGAATAGAAACCATCTTGACAAGATATAAGGTAACATATAAAAGATAAGGGTCCCAGTCTTTAATGGATGATTTAATAGCATTAGTCTATTGGTCTTTATTTCCCAAAGATACATCTATCTTAGGTGACCTATACAACAGTTGGTCACACTCTACTCATTCAAGTGCTTAATAGTTACCATTTTATAAATCTACCTTGGAAGATAAATGGCATTTTGGCCTTTATAGAGGCACATGAGTATAGTCTTATCATTCAGCCTTGCATAAGTTTGAACAATACTATTTGTATTTCGACCCAAGACAAGATACTAATAAAAAGAGTCTTGACCATTTCTTATCAGCCTTTATAGGCTCAAGATAGAGTTTCCCAACATAGATATAAATACATATGGTTCGTTGTTAAAAATGTATCCTTTTATGCACTTCCTATTATGCATGGCTGAATGAAAACTAGTTAGACTCTATAGTACAAGGATGGTTTACTCGCTAAACTTAAACCATAACTAGCAAACGATAAGGGAGTTTGGCTTGGTTCAAAAAAGAATATAGGTTTGAGAGCAAAGCTCTTGGCCTCATATGACTATCGACCCATGTAGCCTTATAAAACAATGAACATAATACAAAGGCTTTAGGCCTTTACATAGACACAAGGATATGCAAAGCCATAGTATCAACATTGCATTTATCTAAGTTTAATGTTCCTATGTATGCATTCAACATTCAGTGTTGAATCCCACAAGAATAACAAATATACTTTTTTAACCAGGAAAACAAAGAGAACCTGTTTATGCAGATGTAAATGGCTCAATACTTTTTACTCTACTTCCACAATGCTTCTCCACGCAGGTACGAGAGCTATGTCTCTTCTTTCTTGATGTTAAAGAATCTCCCAACAATGTTGTAGTGTTCCCTCCTTTCAAACTCCAATGACACTTTTCAAAATTCAAGATTAAATTCTTTAAAACCAGAGAAGCTCTTCCTTTCTCCTTTTCCGCACCCATGCCTATATGCTGGGATTAAGGGAAGTGGTTATTCCCCCATATCTCTCCAAGAATATAGGAAGTGTTGGGTAGTGGGGGATGGTAGGAATTGCATGCAGAAGATATCAATTAAATGCAAATAAAGACTAAATAGAGGAATGCAAAATACATAGAAATAATAACAGTGAGAGACAATTTTTAATGTGGTTCACCCAAACTTGGGCTACATCTACCAAGAAAGAGTCCAATATTATTATCTAGAAATCAAACTGATTACAACCAGCAATCCTTGTAACTCAATACCGCTGCAAATGCTACAATACAATATCTCAATGGAAACCCTAACCCTTAGCTGCTTTTATCAAGCCTTATGTCAGTTACAAAAATAGGGTTTTTTTATGTTGGCCAATAGAAAAAATAACTCCCGACGCCTTTATAAAATAATTAAAAATGTTTGAGGTTTCGGGGGCGCTACCCCTTGACCCCGCCCTGTATCGCGACAGGGAGAGCGCCAGGAGCACTACCCCTGGACCCCGCAAGGGGAGCTACCCCTTGACCCCATCTTGGGGGCGCTACCCCCAAACCCCCGTTAAATAATTTGGGGGGAAACAACTTCAATAAAAGTGGGGAAAATTTAACCTCCGAGTCTGATTAGGCTCCATATAACTACGGAGACTGATCAGACTCCACACCATATCATCTCCCACTTGGAGACTGATCATAACACTGCTAACCCTGTAGCTCCCATTGGAAATAAGCACCCTGGAGCCTACTATTCTAATTTTTTGTTTTCAGTCTTGAAGACCAACCGAAGCTAAAGAGGAGCTCAACTTCTCCCTTGTCACTACCTTTGTAAACATATCCACTAGATTTTCATCTGTATGTATCTTTTCTAGCCTTAACTATCCATCATCCAACACTGATCAAATGAAGTGATACCTCAACTGTATGTGTTTGGTCTTTGAATGCATGGCAGAATTCTTTGCAAGATGTATGGCACTCTGACTATCTGTAAACAAATAATTGTTAGCCTGTAGTTTGCCCAATTCTTCCATGAAAGATTGCAGCCATATCATCTCCTTGCTTGCCTCTGTTGCAGCTACATACTCTGCCTTTGTGGTGGATAAAACAACCACCTTTTGCAACTGTGAGATCCAACTCACTGCTGTCCCACCTACAGTAAGACATAACCTGTAGTACCCCACCTGGTATCAATATCCCCTGCCAAATCTGAGTCCACATAGCTTGCTAAATCAGTAGTAGAGCCCCCAAAACATAAGTGTTTAGTGGATGTACCTATTAAATATCTAATAATCCATTTTACTGCATTCTAATGCTCCAATCTGAGATTACTCATATACCTGCTTATGACTCCTACAACATGTGCAATATCCAGTCTCATGCATACCATGGCATACATTAAGCTTCCTATAGCTAAAGCGTATGGTACCTTGGACATTTTGTCTTCCTCCTCTTGTGTCTTTGGACACATCTCCTTAGTCAATTTCAAATGACTAGGCAAAGGTGTGCTGACAAATTTTGCATTCTCCATATGGAATCTCTACAACACCTTTTCAACATAATCAACCTGAGATAGAGTCAATTTTTTGTTCTTCCTATCTCTACAAATTTTCATACTAAGGATTTGTTTTACTGCCTCCAAATCCTTCATAGAAACTGATTGTGCTAACTGTTGTTTTAACTCTCTTATGTGATCCATGTTAGACCCTGCTACAAGCATGTCATCAACATATAAACATAAAATAATGTAGCTGTCATTATCCAACCTCTTAAAATAAACACAACGGTCAGAATTACACTGGCTGTAGCCTTGCTTAGCCATAGAACTATCAAATTTCAAGTACCATTATCGAGGTGCTTGTTTCAAGCCATATAAGCTCTTCTTCAATCTACACACCAGTTTCTCCTTACCTTTGACCTCAAATCCTTGGGGTTGTTCCATATATATATCCTCCTCCAAATCACCATGGAGAAAGGCAGTTTTCACATCTAGTTGTTCCAAATTTAAATCTTTAGCAACCACAATACTTAAAACAGTACAAATAGAAGTCATCTTAACAAACGGAGAAAAAATCTCATCAAAATCAATACCTTTTTCTATGCAAATCTTTTACAACTAACCTGGCTTTAAATCTTTTCTTACCTCCATCTTCCTCTTTCAGCCTATAAACCCATTTGTTTGGTAAAGCCTTTTTACCTACATGTAACTTACATAATTCCCAAGTCTGATTTTTCAGCAAGGAGTCCATTTCTTCTTTCATTGCAATCTCCCACTAAACCTTTGTATCCACCTGCATAGCTTCATCATACCCTTCCAGTTCACCATCATCTATTAACAAAATAGAATACAAAGAGGGAGAAAACCTTTCATGAGGTCTACTTAGCCTTGTTGACCATCTAACATTCACTGGAGTTTGTGGTATTTCTTGTTGTTGTTGTAGAGCATGAGGAACCACTAGAACATCATTATCTGGAGTATCATCCAGCACCACATAATCTTTTTCTTTCTTCTCATGCTGCTGCAACTGATCTTTGCACAACACCTTCTGATTGAATACAACATCCCTGCTTCTCACAATTTTTTAGATTTTCAACATCCCAAAGCCTATAACCAAATTCATCAATGCCATATCCAACAAAGATACACTTTTTTGATTTTGCATCCATCTTGGTTCTATTTTTAGAATCTACATGTGCAAATGCTTCACATCTGAAGGTTTTGAGAAAAGAATAACTCACCTTTTTACCTGTCCATGCTTCCTCTAGAATACTACAACCCAAAGGAACTGAAGGACCTCTATTAATTAAATATATAATGCTATTCATAGCCTCTGCCCACATGTTTAAAGGTAGCCTAGCATGCAATCTCATGCTCCTTGCATGCTCCATTATTGTCCTATTCATGTGCTCAGCCACTCTATTTTCTTGTGGAGTCCCTGGAACCATTTTCTGCCTACGAATTCCATTAAAGGAACAATAATCCTCAAATTATTTGCTGCAATACTCACCACCATTATCAGATCTGAGACATTTTAATCTTTTACCCGTCTCATTCTCAACCAAGCTTCTCCATTTCTTAAATGTTTCAAATACATCAGATTTTTGCCTAAGGAAATAAATCCAAACTTTCCTAGTTGTATCATCTATGAATGTAACATAATACCAAGAGCCACCGAGAGAAGATACCTGAGCTGGTCCCCATACATCTGTATGCACAAGCTCCAACTTTTCATTTTTCTTTTGTTTCCCATCCTTGAGAAAACTAACTCTCTTTTGTTTGTCATACACACAACTTTCATAGAAATCCATATTAATATATTTCAGACCTGGTAAAACTTTCTTAGAATGAAGTACCTTCATACCTTTTTCACTCATATGCTGAAGTCTGTTATGCCATAGTGTTGTCTTAGAACCTGCAGCAACTGTTTCAGTCTCTTCCTGCGAACCCACAACAACTGTTCCTGAACCTGTTTATTTTTTCTCTGCAATAATTAAAGTGGAACAAATAGTATGACTTGTACATAGATATAAGGTGCCTACTTTCACACCTTTTGCTACTATTAAGGAACCTCTTGAAACCTTCCAATTTTATCACTAAGAGTAACTATGCAACCTTCATCAACTAGCTGCCCTGTTGAAATTAAATTCCTACTCAGCCTTGGAACATGCTTTACCTCTTGTAGTAGCCAATGATTCCCATTATACAACTTAATTTTGATTCTTCCCTTTCCAACAATATGACAAGGTTCATTATCTCCTAAATAAACCAGCCCAAAATCCCCTTGGACATAATCAAGAAAGTAACTTATATGGGACGTAGCATGAAATGAGGCCCCTAAATCTAAAACCCATGAATCATTAGCATTATCTAGGGAAAGAATCAAAGCATCATCTTCAGATTTATTACTTACCGTATTTACCTCCTTATTGCCTTCTTATTTGTCTCCTTCTTTATTCTTCTGAGACCAACAATCTTTCTTCAGATGACCTGGTTTCCCACAGTATCAGCAATCCCTCTGTCCTCTGGATTGGGACCTCTTGTCCTTTGATTTTTCTTCTGACTTCCCATGACCTCCAGGGCCTTTTCCTCTCTCCTTTGATCTGCCCTTGCTTTCTGCATTCAAAACACTACCTGATGTGGACCCTCTTGAGCTTTTTCGTCGCATTTCCTCGCTAAGGATAACACCAACAACATCATCAAATTTCATAGTATTTGAACCGGAGACAAACATACTTACAACTATTACCAAGCTATTCTAGCTTTTTGGCAAAGAACATAAAACCAAGAGAGCCCTCACCTCTTCATCAAATTTCACTTTTACAGAAGTTAATTGACTGGTAATCATATTATACTCATTTAAATGATCTGTCACAGATCCACCTTCAATCATTTTTAGATTAAACAAACGCTTCATGAGAAATACCTTATTTGAGGCTGAGTGTTTTTCATACAATTTAGCCAAAAATTTGATCAGTTCATCTGTTGTCTTCACTTCTGTTATATTGAATGCCATAGATGGTGCCAGGCACAACCTAATGGTTCCCAGTGCCTTTCTGTCTAGAAGTTCCCAATCCTCATTAGTCATTGATGCCGGTTTCTTGGCTATTCCTTCCAACGGCCTCCATAAATCCTTCTGATAGAGATAATCCTCCATCTGCATCTTCCATAACTGATAGTTCTACCCATTAAATTTATCTACCTTCAATTTACCCTCGTCCGCCATTGCTCCCACTCAACCATGAGACCTTCCTGCAGACGATAATCAAACACAACCCGCTCTAATACCACTTGTTAGGAATTGCATGCAGAAGATATCAATTAAATGCAAATAAAGATTAAACAAAGGAATGAAAAATACACAAAAATAATAACACCAAGAGAGAATTTTTAACGTGGTTCACCCAAACTCGGGCTACATCCACCAACAGAGAGTCCAATATTATTATCCAACAATCAAACTTGTTACAAACAACAATCCTTGTAACTCAATACCGTTGCAAATGCTACAATACAATATCTCAATGGAAACCCTAACCCTTAGCCACTTTTATCAAGCCTTATGTCGATTACAAAAATAGGGTTTTTTTAATGTCAGCCAATAAAAAAATAACTCCCAACGCCTTTATAAAATAATAAAAAACATTTGAGGTTTCGAGGGTGTTGCCACCGAGCCCCAAGCCCTTGCAGGGGTGCTGCCCCTCGACCCTGCCCTATATCGCGACAGGGAGCATGCCAGGGGCATTCCCCTTGGACCCCGCTAGGGGCGCTATCCCTTGACCCCATCTTGGGGGTGTTTCCTCCAAACCCCCGTTAAATAATTTGGGGGGAAATCGTGCAAGTGGGGAAAATTTAACCTCCAAGTCTAATTAGACTCCATGTAACAACAGGGGAAAGTTCTATTCCCTCTACTTAGAATTTTGGATGGAAAAGAAAAATATCTTGAAACAATAGTTTATTCTACCATATGCTTGGGAGTAAAATAATAATATAAATAAACATCATAATAATAATAATAATAATAACTAATAAAAATAATAACTTTAAATAGATAAATATTAAGTCCAAGAGTCTCTAGAACAAGAGATGTAAGCATTATACTAGAGCTCAAAAGATACATGCCAAATTATGAGGTATTAACATTGATGCATGACTCCATAATTCTCGCAAAACATATGTGATGAGAAATATTCGTCAAGCTAAAATCATGACTCAAACAAGAGGTGATCATGACTCTGATCGACATCAAATTGACAAAAGAAGATAATATGAAAAATCACAGGGCATACCGATAAAATACAACTACTAAGTGTGTGTGTGGTTCTCAGATGGCACAATGATCACTATATTCTTGTGATCTATCACCCTCTCCTTGGTGATGCTCTCCCTCCTCTTCCAGGAGGGGGAAACATTGTTCCTACATCCACCTCTGTTTCACAATGGTAGTTAGTCCATTACATAATTTAACCATGTGTATAATAACATAAACACATACAATATTCATTGCATATAAAATAATATAAATCAAATACATTTTGTAATCTAGCACAATATTACTTTAATCATAATAATTTCATCGACTAACTATCGGTATGCATGAAATAAAATGTTAAATATGTTTTCTTTGGAATAGGGTTTGACATATATCCCCCCTTAGAAATCATCGTTCTCCATGATTATGTCCATATCAACACAAAATCAAACAAATAAGTTATTTTACATCATGATTTCATAAAAAGATGCAGAAATTTTTGGTAAAAATCATAGTAATCCTCCCAGGTAGCATTGCCCTCCAAGTACTGGTCCCACTGGACCTTGCATTAGGTAACCTCCCTATTACACAAGCAGAGCTTGCATACCTCAAGTACTTTGAGATGTTTGATCATGACCACTCCTGGGTCCTATACCTGGAGAGCATTCCAATCATGTATATGATTAAATCCTTGTATATATTTTTTATAAATGACACATGGAAAACATCATGAATTATAGAAAGAGCTAGTGGTAAAGTTATCATGTAAGAAACTAGATTAACCACTTTTAGGACTTCAAAAGTGTTAGGAAAAGTGTCTCAACCTTGCAACCCCAAAAGGTTACTATTCTTCCTAGTTTTGGTCTTTTTGAATACCCTTTATCTTGGAAAATGGTTTGGAACTTTCAAAGTTTCCAAAAGCTTCCAAAAGAGCTAAAAATAGAGAGACTTACAATTTTTAGTAAGTCCTTTGATTGAGCTCAGATTGACCTAAATTTTTTCCTAGAAGGTGCGGAATAGCTAAGTGAACATCTCAGGTGAGTTTCGTCTCAAGATCATATCTGGATCGTGAAATATTAAAGTTTATGTTTTTTGAAACTGCCGGAAAAAAGTTTTGAACTCAATTACCAGAATCAAAACTTCTCTAAACATCCCAAAAATTATCATAACTAAAGTAGCAAGTTATAGGGTGATAGATCTCTTCACAAGCTTTCTGACGCATTAAACGGTTCGTCAATCGGACACCCGGATCAAAAGTTATGGCCTTCGAACGTTGGACCTTCTGTTTTTGGGAAATGTAAAAACATGTTGGACACATAAAAGAGCTATAAAGGGGAGAGGAACACATGTTGGTATGTGGTTTGGCACATCACAAGGCATCTTTTATTAGAGATAATTTGGGAGCCACTTTTGGGTGGTTTTAAGGCTCATGGTTTTGTAATTACCGTTGGCGGTATACTGTATTGTATCTCCTATATATCAGGAGCTTGAGATGGAGGTTGTGTGTAGAATCTTATAGATGTCAAATTTGTTGGGAATTAAGGTGTCTCAACCTTGGTAATTCCTTGCATTTATTTATTGTAATATATTTATGTATTGCCTATTGTGTAATTAGGATGCAAATCCTGTTTTGTCATCTTGTGAGAGTTGGCACGGTGATGTGTCATCCTACGTGGAAGGTGACCACATGTCATTTTTTCCTCACATGAGGAGATAGGCATCCCACTTAGTGGTAGAGGTATTTTTCCATGTGTCAGCACTTTGACTAGTGTGTAAGTGAATCTTGACCAAAACGGTTATGACAGATTCCTATGACAGAATCTACGATGCGTAAGAGTCGTAAATGGAATGTTCTATGACAGGTGAAGACATGTTTCACAAGGCATCTTGGAAGAAGGCATCTTTGGGTGCCCCAAGGAGAGTTATGGCATGTTGTAAGAGAATATGCTATTTTTAGTCAGTGTATGACAGATTCTCTTATAGTTGTAAGTACTGTCAGTATGACAGATTCTATGATGATCGTAAGATGTGTAAGAGCATATGTCATTGCCCAACTTGGGAATAGGCAACCATTTTGGGATGGGGTGATATGACAAGTGTCATGACCATGCTACAATGTTGGACAAGGGTCCTTAGGCGTGGGTTTTGGGCCATGAGGCCATGTTGGACGCCCATCTCAAGAAAGGTCCATTTTTGCCTTGTAACTTCTATTTAAACAGGTGCTTGGAGAGGAGATGTATTATGTGATTGATAGGTACTGTTATGTTGTTGGAATATCTCCAGATATGAGTGTTGAATACTTCTGCAAGAGCATTGGCTCTGTAACTATGTTGTAAACTTCATTGTTTAGATAATACATTTGAGCTATGTTTTGGAGTGTGGGGTTTTTCACCCGTAAGGGTTTTCCCCACATATATCTTCTCTCTCTCTCTCTCTCTCTCTCTCTCTCTCTCTCTCTCTCTTTTCTGTGTACTTTTTGTGTGTATGTGTATTGCTGCAATATCTCTATTGTTAGGTTAATAACATTATAATTGTAAAGGTTAAAAAGAATTTACACTCATCTCTCCTCATTAGATTAGTGTAAGAAGCAATTTTTGCACAACTAGCTTCCTTTCAGTTGGTATCAGAGCTTGATCACCTTTGGTCCTAGTTGTTGGGTAGGGGCTTTTTGAGCTGATCTTATTTTGAGTGGTAGTCTGTGTAGAGTATTCTATAATCTTGTTGCAGGAAAGAGATGGCAGGCACATTCAGAAGATTAGAGGTGGAGAAGTTTAACGGCACAAATTTTGAGTTATGGAAACTTAAGATGGAAGACATGCTTGTTGATCGAGACCTATGGGAAACCATTTCCAGTGTAAAACCAATTGCAATGGCATAAGCTGATTGGGATCTCAAGGATCATAAGCCTAAGGGTCTCATAAGACCCAGTCTAGTTGATTCTGTCCTGTTAAATATCCATGAGGAGAAGACCATGAAAGATCTTTGGAAGGAGCTGGGAGATGTTTATTAGGCCAAATCCTTGGTGAACAAGCTTTCTCTGAGAAAGAAGTTGTATTCTTTGAGGATGGAGGATGGAGGATCTATTGTAGATCATCTGAATGCTTTCAACATGTTAGTTGCACAATTGACTTTCATTGGTTTGAAGATGGAGGAGGAGGATCGTTGTATGACCTTGCTTTGTTCTTTTCTGGACTCGTGGGATCATCTTGCTATGGCTATTGGGAGCACCACATCCACTTTTAAAATGGATGAAGTGGTATCTTTGCTGTTAGCTGAAGAAATACAGAGAAAGTCTTCTGAAGCAGCCAAAGAGGTTCTTGCGGTTTGTGGAAGACCCAAAGAGAAAGGGAAAAAGAAGGACAAGAAAGCTAAGAAGGGTAGATCAAAATCCCATGGGAGATCCAAATCTCCTGGAAAGTCCAAGGCTCTCTATTGGAACTATGGAAAAACTGGGCATTTCTGAAAGGAATACAAAGAGGAAAAGAAAAAGAAGAAGAAGAATGTCCCAAACTCAGATTCTGACAAGTCATAAGATGATGGTGATGCCTTCATGATAGCCCTGGCCACCCATGCATCTGATGATGTGTGGCTGATTGATTCTAGTGCATCTTTCCAAATGACCTCACATCAAAGTTGGTTCATGAAGTATGAAGAGTTTGATGGTGGAAGAGTGTACCTGGGTGATGATTCTCATCTGAATATTGTGTGTCATGGAAGAGTCTCAATCTGATTCCCTGATGGATGAGTGAAGGGGATCACTAGGGTCATGCACATCCCAAGCTTGGCATGGAACCTATTTTCTGTAAGTAAGTTGAATGATGTAGGTGTGCAGGTTGTCTTTTCGAAGGATGGATGCAAGATGACTAGAGGATCTGTGGTGCTTACAAAGAGTACTCAGAGAGGTACTATGTTTCAGCTGGAGGCATGTACTTCACATTGCAATATTTCTTCTGACTTGAAGAAAAGTGCTATAGTCACTTCATCCACACCATTGGAACTAGCAGTGAAGAAATCTGTTGTAACCAATTCTGATGGTAGTGCATCTTGGGTACCCAAGGGTGCTCATGCTTTGGAAGTAAAGCTTCCTTCTGAAAAGACAATGTTATGGCATATGAGATTTGGCCACATTGGTGAGAAGGGTCTTAGAACCCTAAAAAATAAAAACATCGTTGAGGGGTTAAATGATTGTAATCTCGAGTTTGACTTTTGCGAACATTGTATATATGGAAAGCATAACCGTGTTTAGTTTTACTTTAGTTCTCACAAGTCTTCTAGTGTGTTGGACCTTATTCATTCTGATGTGTTTGGTCCTGTTAGTGTTCCTTCAATTTCCAAATTTGTATATTTTGTATCTTTCATAGATGATTACAGTAGGACATATTTTCTCAGAAGCAAGTCTGAATTCTTTAGTTAGTTTAAAGAGTTTAAATCTTTTATTGAGAATTTGACTAGTAAAAAGATTAAGTGTTTGAGGACTGATAACGGTGGTGAGTTTTGTTCGATAGATTTTTATAATTTTTGTAAAGAGCAAGGGATTGAAAGACACAAGACAACTCCATACACCCCATAGAAAAATGGAGTTACAGAGAGGATGAACAAGGCACTGATGGAGAAGGATAGGAGTATGCTTAGTGGAGCAAGCCTCAAACAAAAGTTTTGGGCTGAAGCTATAGCCACTGCTTGCTACCTAGTAAACAGGTCTCTTACATCAGCTCTTGTTGGTAAGACACCTATAGAGGTGTGGTATGGTAAGAAGCCTTCATTTAGACATCTTCGTGTTTTTGGTTGTGAGGCATATGCACATGTGCCTAGGGAGAAATGGTCTAAATTGGAGAACAAGGCTGTTAAGTGTATTTTCATTGGTTATGGTGTCGGTGTGAAAGAATACAAGCTTTGAGATCCTGTGGCTGAAAAAGTGTTGTATAGTAGAAGTGTTATCTTCAGAGAGCTATCACCTTCTTCTATTGTTCTACAACTAGAACAGATAGAAAAGAAAGAGGATGTGGTTCAATTTCCTTCTACCCTTGAGAAGACTGAACTAATAGACCTTGTGAAACCTGATGATGAGGAGAGCTCTAGTAGCTCTGAAAGCTCAAAAGAAGAAGTAAAACCTCAACCTCAGCCCTTGAGGAGGTCTACATGAAGAAGGAAGCAACCTGATAGGTTTGGTTATTCATTGCTTGATTCTAGTTGTGCTTTTGTCTTGCTTACTAACACTGATGAGCCTAGAACTGTGATAGAGGCTATTGGCATGAAAGATGCATGTTCCTGGAAGGAGGCCATGAAAGATGAGATGGCTTCTTTGGAGAAGAATAAAACATGGGTGTTGGTGCCTTTTCCTAAAGGATGGAAACCAGTTGGATGTAAATGGGTGTTCAAGAAGAAATTCAGTGCAGATGGCAGTGTTGAAAAATACAAGGCTAGATTGGTTGCGAAGGGGTACTCACAAGTGGAGGGAATTGATTATGGTGAAATTTTCTCTCCCATTGCAAAGTTGACATCTATTCGGTTCTTGTTATCTCTTGCAGAAACTTATGACTTAGAGGTGGAGCAGATGGATGTGAAAATAACTTTCCTTCATGGTGATTTGGAGGAAGAGATTTACATGTCACAGCCAGAGCATTACATAGAGAAATGTAAAGAAAATTTGGTTTGCAAACTGAAGAAGTCTTTGTATGGTTTGAAGCAGTCTCCTAGGATGTGGTATATGAAATTTGATACCTTTGTGTTGTCCATTGGATTTATGAGATCAAAATCTAATCATTGTGTGTATTACAAGTTTGACAATGATCGCATTCTCATTATTGCATTGTATGTTGATGATATGCTGTTAATTGGGAATGGTAAGAATATGATTTTTTATTTCAAGTCTCAGTTGTCAGTATAGTTTGAGATGAAAAATCTAGGGGCAGCCAGGTACATTCTGGGAATGGAAATCAAAAGAGACAGAGCTAACATAAAACTTTGGTTAAGCCAGAGTAAGTATGTGAAGACCATGTTGGATAGGTTCAGCATGGTAGATTGTAGACCATTGTGTGTTCTTATATCTTTGGGGACAAAGTTATCTATTGATGATTGTCCAAAATCTCCTAGTGAGGTGGAGGACATGAGCAAAGTACCTTATGCTAGTGTTGTTGGCAGTTTGATGTATGGTATGGTCTGCACAAGACCAGACATTACCCAAGTAGTGGGAGTCCTTAGTCGATTTATGGCTAATCCTGGACGGGTACATTGGGATACAGTAAAGTGAGTGTTCAGATATTTGAGAGGTACTTTTGAGTATTCCATATGCTATCATGGTAATCCTATAGGACCTCCACATTCTATTTGTATTTGTGGATTCATGGATTCTGATTAGGCAGGTGACATTGACAACAGGAGATCCACCAGTGCTTACATGTTTACTATGTTCGGTGGTGCAATTAGTTGGATGAGTAAGAGATAACCTATGGTTGCTTTGTCCACAACAGAAGCTGAGTATATGGCAGAAACTCATGCTTGTAAGGAAGCCATTTGGCTTAAGAGATTATGTTCAGATGTTGGTGTTGATGCAGGACAGATTACGATTTGTTGCATGACAGTCAGAGTGTGATTTCCCTAGAAAAGAATCCAACTTTCCATGCCAGAACAAAGCATATTGATGTACAATTTCACTTCATGCGAGACATAGTAGAGGATGGGAAGGTGAATTTGGAGAAGTCAGACAATTTGAAGAATGTTGCGGATGCATTGACGAAACCAGTGGGCACAGAGAAGTTCAGATAGTGTTTGGAGTCTATGGGCCTCTCGGCCTATAGTAGTTAAATCCTATTATTTCTATTGGCTCTTACAAGGTGTTCGACAAGTGGAAGAATGTTGGGAATTAAGGTGTCTCAACCTTGGTAATTCCTTGCATTTATTTATTGTAATATATTTATGTATTGCCTATTGTGTAATTAGGATGCAAATCCTGTTTTGTCATCTTGTGGGAGTTGGCATGGTGATGTGTCATCCTATGTGGAAGGTGACCACATGTAATATTGTCCTCACATGAGGAGATAGGCATCCCACTTAGTGGTAGAGGTATTTTTCCATGTGTCGGCACTTTGACTAGTGTGTAAGTGAATCTTGACCGAAACGGTTATGATAGATTCCTATGATAGAATTTATGACACGTAAGAGTCATAAATGGAATGTTCTATGACAGGTGAAGACATGTCACAAGGCATATTTGGGTGCCCCAAGGAGAGTTATGACATGTTGTAAGAGAATATGCTATTTTTAGTTAGTGTATGACAGATTCTCTTACAGCTGTAAGTATTGTCAGTATGACAGATTCTATGATGATCGTAAGATGTGTAAGAGCATCTGTCATTGCCGAACTTGGGAATAGGCAACCATTTTAGGATGGGGTGATATGACAAGTGTCATGACCATGCTAGAGTGTTGGACAAGTGTCCTTAGGCATGGGTTTTGGGCCATGAGGCCATGTTGGATGCCCATCTCAAGAAAGGTCTATTTTTGCCTTGTAACTTCTATTTAAATAGGTTCTTGGAGAGGAGATGTATTATGTGATTGACAGGTACTATTATGCTGCTAGAATATCTCTAGATACGAGTGTCGAAGACTTCTGCAAGAGCATTGGCTCTATAACTGTGTTGTAAACTTTATTATTTAGATAATACATTTGAGCTGTGTTTTGGAGTGTGGGGTTTTTCACCGATAAGGGTTTTCCCCACGTATATCTTGTCTCTCTCTCTCTCTCTCTCTCTCTCTCTCTCTTCTATCTACTTTTTGTGTGTATGTGTATTGCTGTAATATCTTTTTTGTTGGGTTAATAACACTATAATTGTAAAGGTTAAAAAGAATTTGCACTAATCTCTCCTCATTAGATTAGTGTAGGAAGTGATTTGCGCACACCTAGCTTCCTTTCAGAATTACCTCCTGGATCTCTGGTTGGATATACTCCTGTAAAATCTTGCTTTGCAAGTATATTGTAATCTTTGTGATTCCTGAATAATATATTGGGTGGCTTTGGAGTGTGGGGTTTTTTTACCTGAAAGGGTTTTCCCCACGTATATCTTGTGTTGTGAGTTTTGTGTTTGCATTTGGAAGTTGTTATTATCTTTCTGTTAATATGCATCTTAATCTGTAACCTGTAAAAGTAAAAATGTGCATAAGTCTTTCCTTAGTAGATCAGTGTAGGAAGTGTTTTCCCTATATCTTGCTTCCTTTCAGTTGGTATCAGAGCTTGATCACCTTTGGTTCTAGTTGTTGGGTAGAGGGTTTTTTGAGCTGATCTTCGTTTGAGTGGGAACTTGTGCAAAGGATTTTGAAATCTTTGTTGTGGGTAAGAGATGGTGAGTACATCTGGGAGGTTTGGGATAGAGAAGTTTAATGGCAGTAATTTCAAGTTGTGGAAACCAAAATGGAGGACATGCTTGTAGATCAGGATTTATGGGAAGCCATATCTAATATAAAACCAACGACAATGTCTCAAGAAGATTGGGATCTCAAAGATTGAAAAGCTAAGGGTTTGATAAGACTTTGTTTGGCTGATTTAGTGCTCCTGAATAGCCATGAAGAGAAGACTACAAAGGAACTTTCAAAGAATCTTGGAGATGTTTATCAAGATAAATCCCTGGTGAACAAGTTATTCCTACGGAAGAAATTGTATTCTCTAAGGATGGAAGATGGAGGATCTGTTGCTGATCACCTCAATACATTCAATATGCTTGTTATCTAGTTGACTTCTGTTGGTGTGAAGATGGAGGAGGAGGATTGATGTATGACATTAATGTGTTCCTTACTAGATTCATGGGACGACCTTGTTATGTCCATTGGGAGTACCACTACCACCTTCAAGATGGATGAAGTGGTTTCTTTGTTGCTGTCTGAAGAGATGCGGAGAAAGTCTTTCAAATTGGCTAAGGAGGCTCTTGCAGTTCGTGGTAGATCTAAAGAGAAGGGAAAGAAAAAGGATAAGAAGAAGGAAGAAAAAGGAAGATCCAAATCTCGTGGGAGATCTAAGTCTCCCAGAAAGTCCAAGGCCCTATGTTGGAACTGCGACAAACCTGGTCACTTCTGCAAGGAGTGCAAGGAGGAGAAAAAGAAAAAGAAGAAGAAGAATTATGATTCAGATTCTGACAAGTCCTCTCAAGATGAAGGAGAAGCATTTGTCACTGCCTTGGCAATGCATGCATCTGAGGATGTGTGGCTTATTGACTCTGGTGCATCTTTTCACATGACCTTGCATCGGGGCTAGTTTTCAAAGTATGAAGAGTACAATGGTGGAAAGGTGTACTTGGGTGATGATTCCCACCTAGATATTGTTGGCCATGGAAGAGTCTTTATTTGATTCCCTGATGGATGAGTAAAGGGAATCAATGGTGTTCTGCATATCCCTGGTTTGACACAAACCCTTCTTTCTGTAAGTAAATTAAATGATGTGGGTGTGCAAGTTGTTTTCTCGAATGGAGGATGCAAGATGACTAGAGGATCTACGGTGTTGGCTAAGGGTGTTTGGATTGGTACTCTATTTTAGCTTGATAAATGCATAGTTCAGTACAAGAGTATCTATGTTTCAAAGAAGAGAGCTTCAGAGTCTTCATCCTCACCATTGGAACCAGTAGTGAAGAAGACTATTGCATCTACTTCCGATGGTCGTGCTTTCTAGGTACCTAAGGGTGCTCATTCTATGGAGATGAAACTTCCAGCTGAGAAGACAATGTTATGGCACCAAAGGCTTGGTCACATTGGTGAAAAGAGTTTGAGGACCTTGAAGAATAAAAATCTTGTTGGGGGTATGAATGATTGTAACCTTGAGTTTGATTTCTATGAATATTGCATTTATGGAAAATAAAACCGTGTTTAATTTTATTCCATTTCTCACAAATCTTCTGAGCTCTTAGACTTGATTCATTCTGATGTGTTTGGTCCTACTAATGTTCAGACTTCGATTTCAAAATCTGTTTACTCTGTTTCATTCATTGATGATTACAGTAGAAGGACATAGGTGTATTTCCTTATCTAAGTCAATCTGAAGTATTTAATAGATTTAAAGAGTTTAAAGCTCTTATAGAGAATCAAAAGGATAGAAAGATTAAGTGTTTGAGGACTGACAACGGTGGTGAGTTCTGTTCAGCAGATTTTGACAAGTTTTGTAAAGAATAGGGGATTGAGAGGCACAAGACAACTTTATATACCCCACAATAGAATGGAGTTGCAGAGAGGATGAATAAAATGTTGATGGAGAGGGCAGAGTATGCTAAGTGGAGCTAGTCTTGAACAAAAGTTTTGGGCTGAAGCTGTTGCTACCACTTGTTATCTGGTTAACAGGTCTCCTACATCAGCACTCGTTGATAAGACACCTATGGAGGTATGGTCTGGTAAAAAACCTTCATTAAGACACATTCAAGTATTTGGTTGTGAGGCATATGCACATGTACCTAAGGAGAAGAGGTCTAAGTTGGAGAACAAGGCTATAAAGTGTATCTTCATTGGTTATGGCATCGGTGTGAAAGGGTACAAGCTTTGGGATCCAGTAGCTGAGAGAGTTCTGTATAGCAGAAGCATGATCTTTAGAGAGCTCAATCCTTCTTCTATTATCTTGCAGCTAGAGAAAGAAGAGAAGAAAGATGATGTGGTTCAACTTCCTTCCACCCCTGAGAAAGTTGAACCAAAAACATCTATTGGACCTGATAATGAGGAGAGCTCTAGTAGCTCTAAAACTTCAGAAGAAGATGAAGAACCTCAACCTCAACCTTTGAGGAGGTCCATGTGGAAAAGGCACCAAACTGATAGGTTTGGTTATTCATTGCATGAGTCCAGTTGTATTTTTGCTTTGATTTCTAACACTGATGAGCCTAGAACTGTGAAAGAGGCTATGGGTATGAAAGATGTAGGTTCCTGGAAGGAGGCCATGGAAGAGGAGATGGCTTCTTTGGAAAGAATAATACTTGGGACTTAGTTCCTCTGCCCGAAGGATGAAAACCCATTGGATGCAAATGTGTGTTCAAAAGGAAAATTGGTGTAGATGGCAATGTTGAGAAATATAAGGCTAGATTGGTTGTGAAGGGGTATTCTCAGGTGGAGAGGATTGACTATGGTGAGATTTTCTCTCCCGTTGCAAAGTTGACATCTATTCAGTTCCTATTATAGCTTGGAGTAGTGTATGGTCTAGAAGTGGAATAGATGGATGCGAAGACAACATTCCTTCATGGTGACTTGGAGGAGGAAATCTATGTCATAGCCAGAGCACTATGTGGTGAAAGGTAAAGAAAATCTAGTTTGCAAGTTGAAAAAGTCTTTGTATGGTTTGAAATAGTCTCCTAGGATGTGGTACCAGAAGTTTGATGCCTTTGTGTTGAGTATTGGATTTTAGAGATCGGAATCAGATCATTGTGTTTACTACAAGTTTGACAATGATTGTATTCTCATTATTGCATTGTATGTCGATGATATGTTACTCCTTGGAAATGGTAAAATTTTGATTTCTGATTTGAAGTCTTAGTTGTTAGCACAGTTTGAGATGAAAAATCTAGGGGTAGCTTGATACATTCTGGGAATGGAAATCAGAAGAGATAGAGAAAACAAAAAAATTTGGTTAGGCCAGAGTAAGTATGTTAACACTGTGTTGGAGAGATTCAGCATGATGGATTGCAGACCTTTGACTGTTCCTGTTACAATGGGGACAACATTATCTATTGAAGATTGTCTAAAGTCTCCTTCTGAGATAGAGGATATGAGAAGAGTTCCTTATGCTAGTGCAGTTGGTAGTTTGATGTATGAGATGGTCTACACAAGACCAGACATTGCCCAAGCAGTGGGAGTCCTTAGTCAATTTATGGCTAATCCTGGATGGGTACATTGGGATGTAGTGAAGAGAGTGTTTAGATATTTGTAGGGTACTTTTGAGTATTCCTTATATTATCATGGTTATCCTATAGAACCTCGACATTCACTTTGTATTCGTGGATTCAGATTGGGCAGGTGACATTGACAATAGGAGATCCACCAATCCTTATGTGTTCACTATGTTTGGTGGTGCTATTAGTTGGATGAGTAAGTAGCAACCTGTAGTTGATTTGTCCACTACTGAAGCTGGGTACATGGTAGAAACTCATGCTTGTAAAGAAGCCATTTGGCTTAAGAGATTGTGTTCTAATGTTGGGTTTGATGTAGGGAAGATTACTATTTGTTGTGATAGTCAAAGTGCCATATGTTTGGCGAAGAATCCTACTTTCCACGCAAGGACTAAGCATATTGATGTCCAGTACCATTTTGTTTGTGACATGGTAGAGGATGGGAAGGTAAACTTGGAAAAAGTTGAAACTTTGATGAATGTTGCACATTCCTTGACAAAACCTGTGAGCACAGAGAAGTTCAGATGGTGTTCAGAGTCTATGGGCCTCACGACCCCTAGCAATTAAATCATGGTGTTGATACTCCCTTTGCTCTTGCAAGGTGTTCAAAAAGTGGGAGAATGTTAGGAAATGTGTCTCAACCTTGGAACCTTGAAAGGTTACTATTCTTCCTAGTTTTGGTCATTTGAATACCCTTTGTCTTGGAGAATGGTTTGGAACTTCAAGGTTTCCAAAAGTTCCCAAAAGAGCTAAAAATAGCGAGACTTACTATTTTTAGTAAGTCCTTCGATTGAGCTTAGATTGACCTAAAATTTTTCCCAGAAGGTGCGGAACAACTAAGTGAACATCTCAGGTGAGTTTCATCTCAAGATCATACCTGGATCGTGAGATATTAAAGTTTCTATTTTTTGAAACTGTCAGAAAAAAGTTTTGAACTCAATTACCAGAATTGAAACTTCTCTAAACATCCTAAAAATTGTGATAACTGGCATAGTAGTTTATAGGGTGATAGATCTCTTCATGATCTTTCCGACGCATTATACAGTTCGTGAATCAGACACCCGGATCAAAAGTTATGGCCTCCGGAAGTTGGACCTTCTATTTTTGGGAAATGTAAAAATGTGTTGGACACATAAAAGCACTGTAAAGGGGAGAGTTACACATGTTGGTATGTGGTTTGGTACATCACAAGGCATCTTTGATTGGAGATAATTTGGGTGCCACTTTTGGGTGGTTTTGGCTCATGGTTTTGTAATTACCGTTGGTGGTGTACTGTATTATATCTCCTATATATCAAGAGCTTGAGATGGAGGTCGCGTGTAAGAATCTTATAGATGCCAAATTACCTCTTGGATCTTTGGTTGGATATACTCCTATAAAAGCTTTCTGTGCAAGTATATTGTAATCTTCGTGATTCTTGAATAATATATTGGGTGGCTTTGGAGTGTGGGGTTTTTTTACCTAAAAGGGTTTTCCCCATGTATAGCTTGTGTTGTGAGTTTTGTGTTTACATTTGGAAGTTGTTATTATTTTTCTGTTAATGTGCATCTTAATATGTAACTATAAAAGTAAAAATTTGCATAAGTCTTTCCTCAGTAGATCAGTGTAGGAAGCGTTTTCCACGTACCTTGTTTCCTTTCAAAAAGGTCCTACAAATATTGGTGCCAGTTTGGAAAACTTTCCAAACTTGATAGGGCTCTTATGCGGCTTGACTCGCAAGAGAACTTTATCACCTACTGAAAGTTGTCAGGGTGTACACTTGGCATCATCATAGCTTTTCTACCTTTCATTTTCTTATGCCAATCTTTTTATGATTAGCTTTACTTTCTCTTCCATTTTTGATAGTATTTCTAGCCCAAGGCAAATCCTATCTTCTAGGTTGTCCCAACTAATAGGAATTCAACACTTTCTTCCATACAATGCTTTAAATGGAGCCATCTTAATTGCAGAATGATAAGAATTATTGTATGCAAATTCAACTAGTGGAAGGCACTCCTCCCACTTATACTATTAATCCATGAATGACATCCTCAACAAATCCTCCAATATTTGATTAACTCTCTCGGTTTAACCACTTGTCTTTGGATGATAATATGAGCTTATATTCAATTGTGTCCCCAGTGTTGAGAACAAGGTCTGCCAAAACCTTGGGATTATTCATGCATCTCTATCTAAGATTATCTTCTTAGGCACTCCATGCAATCTAAAAACTTCTTGTATGAATTTCTTGGCTAAGATGGGTGCCCCATCTGTAATATTCCTAGGTATGAAATGTGTTGCCCTCTTAGTTGTTGTCCTTGATGTCAAATAGACAAACTCTCAGGTTTGTGGTACATGTGACTATTGCATCATGATAGTTCTCATAGCAGAGGTATTTGGGTATTTAGTTTTATATGACAATGAGCTTGCACATTTCGTCTATTGTGGTTAGATTGCATTCTTGGTCTATGGCAGTGGTAATATGGCTACATGGATGATCAATATTCAGATTCTGTGGAGTTGTTCTTACAAAGCCTTGCCCATTTTCAAAGGGACATCATTGGTTTGATATTTGGTGATTATCCTTTAGCACTATTTTGATATTGTGACAGCATTTACACATGGTATCTCTTGTGGCAGCACTTACACATATGTGACATGGTCTCATCTTAACTTTGTTGCACTAGAAAATGTAAACCAACACAAAACATTGGCAAAGAGATTTGATCATTATGATTCACATGGTTCTTGGTATATGAGACAGTTGGCTGAGCCATGGTATTCTCGATGTTTCTTGATGTCTTATTCACATGCTCTATAGATGTATTTTCTCTACATGCTCTACAAGTGCATGTTGGTTATGGCACTTTCTATGCTCTACAGTTGCATTAGTTTCATACACTCAGTTGGTAGAGGTATTTAGTTTGAGTTGGTTTCAAATCCATAGGCAATCTTTGAGTGACTTGGTATGCAAGTGCAATGATCTCTTGTTTGGCATTATAGTGGACTCACTTATATCAGTTTCTTTTATTTGGCATTATGATATCATCTGTATCATGAGACAGTACAAAGTTATTGGTCTCAAGGTCATTATTGCTATGATGTTTCATTTATTTATTTAAGAAAAATGCAAGGTTATGCCAATGTCTTAAAGTCTTCATTTACCATATCATTTTTTGATGTGATTAAAGTCACTAGAGGGACATCATATTGTGTATCATTATTTGTTAAAGGGCATTTAGTTGATATAGTTTGAAAATCATTGATAAGCTTAAAGCATTATCGGGCCACTTAAGAAGTTAACCTGATCAGCAGGTTGTCAGCATTCTTTTCAAGTCAAAAGGTTATGTTTTTATTGTTGGTCACCTATTCCCTCAAGGGTAAACTGTTGCTCTCGGTGAACATGGTATATAGGGCAAAAAGGGTGTTTTGTTAATCATTTCATAATGTCGAAACTTTGAGATATGATGCATTCAACTTAGTGTTTCATCATTTTGCAAACTTTTCTTGAATATTCTATATCATGATGGAGATTTTTTGATAAGACAATGCTTAGTTTAGTGTTGTTGAAGTTGGATAGTTATTCTTGAGCTCACAGTCTTCTTGACAGTTACTTTCTGAGGCATAAATGGCTTATCAAAATAGGTGATATTCTTCTTTTTCTTTGGGTGTATGAAGAAGTTTCTATGGTGCTTGAAGATCATAAAATGAAAATGGTGAAGCTTTGTTTATTATTTGTTATAGTTCTTTGTCTGTGAGAAAAAAGGGAAAAACTATATAAATCTTGTTGCTCTTTTTGAGCTATGACAGTCTAGTTTTTGAAGTGGTGTTTTTGACTTTATCATGAGTTGGATTATAGTTATAAGTTGAAGACTATAGTGGTTATCATTTCAAGAATAGTTAGGGTTTTATGCACGGCTTGCAAATTTTTGATACACCCATTGTTAGGGTTTGAAAGTTTGACTCTACCTAGGATTTCTTGCACGGGTATTGAGGACAGTTTGATGGTGCTCTGTTTTGGTATGGTTATGAGTTGTTATTTATAGTTTGATAAGGTATTCTTTAGTTCATTAAATAGTTTGAACATTATTTGTTATCACTATGGCTAAAGATTTATTGTTAAAAGACTCAAACTGTGGTTAAAAATTTCTTATTTCAAAGGCATTGTATAAGGTCCACATGGGTCTATTCGACCATACTCCTTTGATAGTTATTTATGCAGTTGAAAACTGTCTGAGACAGTTGAAGAAGTTCAGCTGCATACACAAACTGTTTCATGAGAGAAAGAAGACTTTGTGAAATTGTATAAAAAGGGCATTATGTAAACATCTGATGTAAGTTTTGATGATCTGTGTTTATTGCACTATCATTAAGGTTATACTAGAGTGTTAATGAGCTATTGTATTGATGTTTGAGTCTCAAATAATGAAACAGTCAAGGATTGGATTGTAGAGCAACAGAGTAACCCTCTTTATTGATTCAAATTCTATATTGTATTCATGAGATTGTATAAAAGCTAGTGAGGCACAAAAAACCAATAAGGCACATATAGCCAGTGAGGCATCTGTATTTGCTAGTGAAGCACATTTTGGTTAAGCCAGTGAAGCATTTTCTGGAGTGGTTTTTCATCCCTAGAGGGTTTTCCACTTGTCAAATCTTTGTGTTATGGTCGCTTGTGATTATGTGGCTCTTATGTTCATGAGTTCATGTTCATTATTTTATATTTTAACTGTTGCATATTATTGTTGACATGATGCTCATTTTGGGGTACAAATGCATGATATTTTTGACACTTATTACAGTCCAATGAAAGTTATAAAACTACCTCTACTATTTTTCAGTCTTATAGTCATGACTCAGCAAATATTAAAATGATGTTCATAAATTGTTTTGATGGCTCATCACAGTTCACCAACAGTTGTCCTGTTCACAAGTTTTCATCATAAAAAGATTGAAGTTCATAGTTGGTAAAAGTTTGTTAATGGTTGCCAAAAACAAGTTTGTTTTATAAGACATTGATTCACCCCCCCGCTCTTAGTGTCTTTCATACTCAAACAAGTGGTATCAGAGTGTAGGTTCCCTATAGAAGTCTAACCGGCTTGGGTAGGTCCTGATAGTGGAGTACTATGGGAAAGTGTAGAAGAAATAAAGGAAGGAAAGTTGTTAAGCAAAAGGCTATACAACAAGCTCTAGTCAAACACAGTGATGAGTTGTTGCCTAAATCACCTTTGAAAGCTAACACAAAGTGGGATAAAGAAAATGACTTTATTGTTGAGATTGATGATGCAGAAGGAGACCTCTTTGTGGATGAAGATGACTGTGAAGTGGATATTAAAGGAGAACTTTTATGTGCTCTAGAACATTTGAACAAGTATCTTGAAAAAGAGAACTAGGAATTAAACATCCAACTTCAACAAGAAAAGGATTCCAAGACTAAGGTACTCTCTGATCTTGCAAAAGTTTCTATTGAATTTGAAGAGGCAAGAAAGTTGATTGTAGATTTAAAAAGTCAAGTTGATGAATCTAACAAACACATTATCAGTCTGAAAACTGAAGTTGTAGAAGCCAAAACAATAATAGATATGACTAAATCTGATTTTGAAGTAAAAAGAATAGAATGTCTGAAGTTAGAGAAAGAAATAGTCTCTTTGAGAAAGGTTTTGGAAGAAGCATCTTCAAAATTGCAAAAGAATATTCAAATTGAAAAGAGTATTGACTGCCTGAATGACATGTTGAGCAAGCAAATGTATTACATGGATACTACTGGCTTGGGTTATGAGAAAGGAGAATGTTCCAAGAGAAGAGATGCTCCTAGGAAGAAGATAGACGTGACATTTCACTCTGTTGCACTTGAGGTTGAATCCAAGAAGAAAGCTAAAGTTAATATTGTTGATAACAAATTTTCAAGATTTCCACCTATCAGGTATAATTACTCACAATTCCATGGTTATTGCTATGCATGTAATGTTTATGGTCATAGGGACAGAGATTGTAAAAGAAATGGTTTTGGGTGGAATAAAGAGAAAAGTTTTTATGGCTAGTCAAATCAGAACTACAATAATGTTTGTTATAACTGCAATAAAGTTGGCCATTTTGCAAGAAACTATTGGATGCATGCAAGGTATGACTCTCTCAGATCACCTAGAAGAAACTATTCTTCTCTTGATCAAAACTACAATGTTTTATGTTATAAATGCAAATATGTTTGGGCACAAAGCATAATGGTGTAGAGGAAGGATAAAACCAACTGTATGCTACATGTTCAAGCAAAAGAAATTGAATGCCTTGGGCAAAGAAAATAAATATCCTATACTAGTTTGGAGAAGAAAACAAAGTCAATAAGAAGGAAGTCCTAATCTTGTGCATACTGCACAAGAGATATCCATGAGTGCATAAAGAGTAGCATGAAGCAAGGGGAAGTTGATTTGTAATGTATCTTTCAAACCCCTTAAACATTCAACAATAGAGGTTGTCATGAGACTAATATGTTTGGAAGCAATGACTTTAGTATATTCTTCTTAAGATCTTTGAACAATTCAGTCCATAGCTGGAATGGTGTGTCAATGTTTTTTATAGATTGGTGTGCATTTGATTTACAAGGGCCTTTATGCTTCTTCAGGATATTCAGAGACATTATAGTTGTTCATGCTTTGCTCATGATTGGCCAGGATGTTGATGTTGAGAGACACAAGTGTTTTGGTCACTTCATGTTAAGGTATATGTCAGTAGATTAGTGCATTGTAGTGGATTGGTGCATTGCTTGAAGAATAGTAACGATATTCATACCTCATGATGCTTGTGAATCTTTAGCATGAGTTGCAGAAGATGAATTCTCTATTTGTGTCTTGAATCATACTTTAACTTTTTTAGGTAATTCTTTTTTCATCAGATGTTATTTCCTGCATCAAGGTCATATGTTTTTGGTTTAGTGAATTTCATGCTTCAATCAGTTTATGGTGATTTATTGATACAGTGATGGAACCTTGACATACATCATTCTTTATTAGAATATCCTTGTGCTATCAATAAGACCATGGTTGCTTAAACAATGATTGCTTGTGTTGAGAAGATCCTTTATGCTTGGTGGCTTGGTTAATAGAGTTTGAAGAGATGCTTCAACTTTAAAAGATAGAATGTCACCTTTAGGTGTGTTAGTGGCATCTATCAAAAAGGGCTATTGTTGTCATAGTATGTTCAAATAGATCTTTGAAGATGAATGAAAGGATTTTGTTTCTATACTGATGCAGATTGTTCCTCATCACATTGACACTTTTAACAGTTGTTTTTGGCTAGGATAGTTGATTCTAATAGAAGTGGATTAGACTTTGTTAGCAGAATGCAGGATCATCAATTTAGACTATGATGTTGTCATGCTACTTTTCACATTCATGTTGTTTCTTTGTGAGAAGTTTGATTGGAGTCAAGTTTAGGGTTGGTAGTGTGTTGAGTTACTTGTTGACTAGTTTCAAAAGTTGATGTTGATCATAGTTGGTATACATGCTCCTTGATACATGCTTATAAAGGACAACAATTTTTGATGTCTTACTGTGATACAATTGTTTCTTGATGCCTAGGTGCTGTTGGACAGTGAACTTTTTGTTCATGTTCTCATGCTTGATCTATTCCTAATAGTGGTTGATTGATATTACAATGTTTTGTGTTTGGCATTTCAGTGTCAGTATTTTGATACCTATGGATTGTAGCAGTGCTTTCTTCTTATAATGGTAACAGGACAACTGATATATTAATATGGACATGTTTTATAATATTCTGATTTATATGCTTACAGTGAAGTAAATGTTGAGGTCCTTAAGGTCTATGGAAAGTTGCAGTAGGCTTTGATCTCAGGGGGAGCTTCTTAGCATCCTAATGTGACAAGTGATAAACAAATTTCATTCTTTTGTGATCTTTTTATGTTGGTACACCATGGATTTACAATCAGTTTGATGGATATGTTCCTCTATTTGTTCTGGCAGTTCAACATTTATGAGGACATTGGTTCTTGCACAGTTTTATTAGTTTTCTGACATTTTGTTGTTGCTTTGATAAGGATAGTTGATACATGAGGACAATAGTATATATAGATGTTATCTTGGTGCTTTGATGCTGTTCTCTTGATGCTTACATTTCTTGCTTCTTGATCATTGTTATTTATGCATTCTAGTTGGTTCTTGATGGTGGTGACAGTGATGTTCTACTCAGATGACAATTCTCTTATATCTGGTTTTCCTTGGCATCTTCAGTTATTGTCCTTATTTTTGATAGATGCTCATTTATATGCTCATTTCTATGGTATTGACAGTGCAATTGTATTTCAGGCCATTCTGGACGTTTCATGCTCCATTGGACAGTAATGGTATGGTTTACATTCCCTATTTTTGCTTGTCATTTCTTTCTAGAGCATACTAGCTTATGGTTTCTGATTTATCTTTGAGGCAATTACACAATTCTTCCTCCCTTTGTCTTTGATGCAAAAAGTGGGAGAAAGAATTATGTTTTGCCATCAAGGACAAAGGGGAGTTTGTTGCCCTCTCAGTTATTGTCCTTGATGTCAAATACAAAAACTCTCAAGTTTGTGGTACATGTGATTGTTGCATCATGACAGTTGGCATAGCAGAGGTATTTGGGTATTTGGTTTTATATGACAATGAGATTGCACATTTGGTCTATTGTGGTTAGATTGCATTCTTGGTCTATGGCAGTGGTAATATAGCTACATGGATGATCAATATTCAGATTATGTGGAGTTGTTCTTACAAAGCCTTGCCCATTTTCAAAGGGACATCATTGGTTTGATATTTGGTGATTATCCTTTAGCACTATTTTGATATTGTGACAACATTTACACATGGTCTCTCTTGTGGCAGCACTTACACATATGTGACATGGTCTCATCTTAACTTTGTTGCACTAGAAAATGTAAACCAACACAAAGCATTGGCAAAGAGCTTTGATCATTATGATTCACATGGTTCTTGGTATATGAGACAGTTGGCTGAGCTATGGTATTCTTGATGTTTCTTGATGTCTTATTCACATGCTCTATATATGTATTTTCTCTACATGTTCTACAAGTGCATGTTGGTTATGGCACTTTATATGCTCCACAGTTGCATTAGTTTCATACACTCAATTGGTAGAGGTATTTAGTTTGAGTTGGTTTTATATCCACAGGCAATCTTTGAGTGACCTGGTATGCAAGTGCATTGATCTCTTGTTTGGCATTACAGTGGACTCACTTGTATCAGTTTCTTTTATTTGGCATTATGATATCATCTGTATCATGAGATAGTACAAAGCTATTGGTCTTGTTGGTGCCTGCTACAAGTTTGGATTTGGAGCATTTGAATTCGCAGGCACTTTCATAAAAAATCCAAAAAATCTAAGTCTTTTAGCCTTCTCAGTTAAAAAAATGCAAAAATCAGTTGTATGCATGTCTCTTTGTATATACAAGGCCATTTGTATCTACATGCAGGTTCAAATGTACATTCGGGCATACAAGACGGTTTGTATGTTCAATTGGCTTCAAAAGGTGCAAAAAATGGTTTCTTGTATGTCACAGATTCTCAGAATATTCCCTGCTTGTATGTGAGTGTTTGCATGTATATTTGTGTTGTATGTTTAGACATGCAACATGTAGATATATTGGCGGCATACAAGCAAAATATGTAAGGGACAATGTATACCGCAAAGATACAAAGGTGAATGTATGTCTGACATACATTGGGAATGTACATTACAAATATACAAGAGGTCGACATGCATTCGCTATAGTGAAAGGTTGCATTAGCGAAACAACACTCATCTACATTTCAACTTGAAGTCTCCTCGACAGCCGATGCACATACAAGGCCGATATACATTTGGTGGGGCTTGCAGATATACAAAGCAGAATGTACATCGGGCACATGCAAAGAAAATGTGCAAGGGAAAAGGATACAAATAGTGGGGCCCACTGATTGCATATACAAGTGTGATTATATGTTCAAACATACAAAGGAACATGCATTCCCGAGATGAAGGGCCCGGACCTGAAAAGGTATGCAATGTAGTTAATAAAGGCATAAGTCTGGTGAATGTATGTTTTGCTTGTATGTTGGCATTGTATATGCCAATATACAAAGGTGAAAATATACAAAGCCCAGACGCGAAGGAGGAATTAATTGTGGTGGATTTTAGGCTGGCGTCTGCGGGTTGCATATGTATGTCGCATTTGTATTGCCATTATACAAGTGATATGTACATGGAAGGAGATACAAGCCAAACTTGATAGCAGTTTCAAAATGTTTCATAGTATTTGAAGTCCGTGGCTTGTATGTTAGGTGCTTGTATATGTTGATATACAAAGGAGGTGAAGTACAAACCAGATCCGATTGAGATTGCAATTTGTTCTATAAGGGTTTGGGGTCCGACTTGTATGTTTGCAATTGCATGTATATACAATCTTACATACAATTACATGTAAAAGGAGAAAAAGACAAAATTAGAGAGGGAAAAGTAAGCGATAGGAAAAGGGTGCCTACGTGGCACGTTCTAATTGGCTGGTAACTTTTCAGCATGATTTGAGGCCGTAGATTTTGGCGATAGGGAGGAAATCGACAGCCATGTTTTAAAATTTCAACGAAGGATTTTTCTTGTATGTGCAGTTGCATTTCAGGTGGGAAAACTTTAGAAGCGCGCGACTGCCACATTTCGATGAGGCCGCGGGTAGGTTGATCAGAATGGTGGAGTTTGCAGTGGCATTGGTTGATGGAATGACAGGCCAACCACTGATTTTAATGGAAAAATCTTTAGTCAGCAGCTCAGATACCGATTCCACCTGCTCCTTCCTCCTTCTGCAAGCTGCATTGAATATTTTTGGGCACCATTCTTGGTGCAATGTATTTGGTAGGATTTTGAAAATGCCATGTAATTATTGCTGAGTACATAGGCTTGCTATAAAATGCAAACTGTGTTACTCATTTCTGGTTGTTGAAGACTTGGGCATTTTTTGGAAAAAATAACAAAAAATAGAGCATTTCCTGTCTGTTTTATCTCTATTGTGAGTTTATGAGTTGCATCTGAATGCACCTTGCACATATGTTCAATTTCATGTCATGTTTATATGAAAAATGCTTCATTGCATGTGTTTATCTATTTGTCTCCATTGGTTGTATGCATTTTCTTCTTTTGAATCTGGTTGCTAAGGGTTTCTCAGATTTTAGGGTATAGATTTCTGTATCACATGTTTAATCTCTGACTTCCATTCAAGGAGTGGATTAAATTGTTTTAGGTTAAATATGGAGAAGAATGTATGTCAGCTAGGATATTTGTAAGTAGAGATAGTTAAATACTTAGTCTTGGGTGGTGTTTGTAAGGCAAATATCAATCCTAACCCCTTGAAACTTGAATGCCATTCGTAAGCCATTCTCTTGTATACGTCTAGTTGACTCCTTACCCTGAGATAGGCACCAGTCTACTTCTTGTGTAGTAGTTATGATCCAAAACCCCCCTATCTTGCATCCAAAACTCAATACCAACCATTCCATGATTCCAACCTGTTAGTTGTAGGAGTAGGAATAGGACCCCTGCATACTCTCATCCTCAATCAGTTAAAATATGTCCAAGAACATTGCCTAACTTGTGACCTATCCCACAGATCTTGGTCCAAACATGAGAGTATTCTACCTGTTATTGTAAAGATAAATCTTTCTATCATTGGGTGAGTCAAATGTTACATCTTTAGCTATTAGGGATACCCCCCTTGGTGCGGCAGAACCAAAAGTGAAGGGGAGGCATGTCACGCAACCTCCTATATGTGTTGACTGGATTTGCCTATGCACTGGAACTGGCAAGCCCTCTATCGATCCAGAGAGAAAGAACCAACAGGTCTCAAGGTCATTATTGCTATGATGTTTCATTTATTTCTTTAAGCAAAGTGCAAGGTTATGCCAATGTCTTAAAGTCTTCATTTACCATATCATTTTTTGATGTGATTAAAGTAACTAGAGGGGCATCATATTGTGTATCATTATTTGTTAAAGGACATTTAGTTGATATAGTTTGAAAATCATTGATAAGCTTAAAGCATTATCAGGTCACTTAAGAAGTTAACCTGATCAGTAGGTTGTCAACATTCTTTTCAAGTCAAAAGGTTATGTTTTTATTGTTGGTCACCTGTTCCTTCAAGGGTAAACTGTTGCTCTCGATGAACATGGCATATAGGGCAAAAAGGATGTTTTGTTAATCATTTCATAATGTCAAAACTTTGAGATATGATGCATTTAATTTAGGGTTTCATAATTTTGCAAACTTTTCTTGAAGATTCTGTATCATGATGGGGATTTTTTGATAAGACAATGCTCGGTTCAGTGGAGTTGAAGCTAGACAATTATTCTTGAGCTCACAGTCTTCTCGACAGTTACTTTCTGAGGCACAAGTGACTTGTCAAAATAGGTGATATTCTTCTTTTTCTTTGGGTGTATGAAGAAGTTTCTATGGTTCTTGAAGATCTTAAAAATGAAAATGGTGAAGCTTTGTTTATTATTTGTTATGATTCTCTGTTTGTGAGAAAAAGGGAAAAACTATATAAATCTTGTTGTTCTTTTCAAGCTATGATAGTCTAGTTTTTGAAGTGGCATTTTTGACTTTATCATGAGTTGGATTACAGTTATAAGTTGAAGACTATAGTGGTTATCAATTCAAGAATAGTTAAAGGGTTGTATGAACAGCTTGCAAATTTTTGATACATCCGTTGTTAGGGTTTGAAAGTTTGACTCTACCCTAGGATTTCTTGCATGGGTATTGAGGACAATTTGATGGTGCTCTATTTTGGTATGGTTATGAGTTGTTATTTATAGTTTGATAAGGTATTCTTTAGTTCATTAAACAGTTTGAACATTATTTGTTATCATTGTGGCTAAAGATTTATTGTTAAAAGACTCAAACTGTGGTTAAAAATTTCTTATTTCAAAGGCATTATATAAGGTCCACTGGGTCTATTCAACCATACTCCTTTGATAGTTATTTATGCTATTGAAAACCATCCGAGACAGTTGAAGAAGTTCAGTTACATACACAAACTGTTTCATGAGAGAAAGAAGACTTTTTAAAACTATATAAAAAGGGCATTATGTAAACATCTGATGTAAGTTTTGATGATCTGTGTTTATTGCACTATCATTAAGGTTATACTAGAGTGTTAATGAGCTATTGTATTGATGTTTGAGTCTCAAATAATGAGACAATCAAGGATTGGATTGTAGAGGAACAGAGTAACCCTCTGTATTGATTCAAATTCTGTATTGTATTCATGAGATTGTATAAAAGCTAGTGAGGCACATATAGCAAGTGAGGCATCTGTATTTGCTAGTCAAGAACATTTTGGTTAAGCTAGTGAAGCATTTTATGGAGTGGTTTTTCATCCCTAGAGGGTTTTTCTCTCGTCAAATCTGTGTTATGGTTGCTTGTGATTATGCGGCTCATAATATTCTATTCATGAGTTCATGTTCATTGTTTTATATTTTAATTGTTGCATATTATTATTGACATGATGCTCATTTTGGGGTACAAATACATGATATATTTGACACTTATTATAGTCCAATGAAAGTTATAAAATTGCCTCTATTGTTTGTTAGTCTTATAGTCATGACTTAGCAAATATTAAAATGATGTTCATAAATTTTTTTGATGGCTCATCATAGTTCACCAACAATTGTCCTATTCTTTCATGTTCACAAGTTTTCATCATAAAAAGATTGAAGTTCATAGTTGGTAAAAGTTTGTTAATGGTTGCCGAAAACAAGTCTGTTTTATAAGACATTGATTCACCCCCCCTCTCAGTGTCTTTCATACTCCAATAGAAATGAGCTACTTTAGTAAGTTTATCTACCACAACAATAGTAGCATCATGTTTATACACGACATATGCAATCCCTAGACAAAATCCATAATGATTACCTACCATTTCCATTCAGGAATGTCATGAGGATACAAGAGCCTTGTTGGGTGCTAATGTTCAGCCTTAACGCGCTAGCATTCTAGACACCCTACCATGAATCTTGCGGCATTATTTTTCATTCCCTTCCAAAAATATAATGGCTTCACATCAACCAATAGTTTTGTCACTCTAGAGTGACCAGAATATGGCACAGAATGTGCTTCTTTCCATACAATGCTTCTCAAATCTCCCTGATTTGGAACATAAATTTGGTTGTTATATGTTAACAAGCCATCAAGTTCAAAATAAAACCCTTCATACCTTGTATCTTAGGGATTGTCTGATAGGGATTTCAGAATCTTCTCATAATATTCATCTCTGATTGAATTCTTTAGTACCTAAGCTTGAAAATTAGAGTGCACTGATACTATTGAACATTGCAATATGCCTTCTATGGCTTAAGGCGTCATCCACTTGATTTTCTTTGCCCTTAATATAATTAATCTCAAAATCATAGTTAGAGATAAGCTATAACCATCTTCTTTGTCAGGCATTAAGGTTTGGTTGTGTGAAGATGTACTTCAAACCTTGATTGTCAAATTTTAGTTCAAATTGTTTCCCTAACAAATAACGCCTCCATACCTGGAGAGCATGTACAATTGTCGCTAATTCTAGATCATGAGGAGCATAATTTTGCTCATAGGATCACAACTTCCTAGACTCATAGGCTACAACTTGACCTTCTTGCATTATTACCCCACCCAACCCTTCTCTTGAAGCATCGGCCACAACAACAAAATGACCCTTTGGGTCTGTCACTCTTAGAATCGATGTCAAAGTCAATTTATCCTTGATAATATTAAAGGCCTCTTCACACTTATTAGTCCATTCAAATCATTTTCCCTTCATTTGCAAGGAAGTAATGGGATGAGAAATTCTAGAAAAGTTCCATACAAACTTCCTGTAGTATCCTACTAATCCCATATTTAACTACACTCTTCATGCACATTTTTAGGCATAGGCCATTCCAAAATAGCCTTTACCTTTGAGGGGTCTACTGCAATTCCCTCTACAGAAATGATGTGGCCTAAATACTGCACTTCTTTTTGAAAGAAAGTATATTTGGATAGCTTTCCAAACAGTTTGTGCTCTCTGAGCCATTGTAGAACTATTCACAAGTGCTGAATATATTCTTCCTCATTACAAGAATAGATAAGAGTATCATCTAAAAACACCAGAACAAATTTTTCTAAGCAATCTCTGAAGACACTATTCATTAAATTCATGAATGTTATTGGGGCATTGGTCAACCTAAAGGGTAAAACCGTAAATCATAATGCCCATACCTTGTTCTAAAGGCAGTTTTATGAATGTCTTCATCTTTCAGTCTCAACTGATGATAACCTAATCTCAAGTCTATCTTGGAAAGCATAGTTTCTCCTCATGTTTGATCAAAGAGATCATCTATACAAGGAAAAGGGTACTTATTCTTTATTGTTGCTTTATTGAGCATATGATATTCTATACAAAGGTGTAGAGTAACATCTTTTTTTTAAGAAAAATTATAGTCCAGCTCCCCATGATGAAACACTGGGTCTAATCTAATCAATCCTTTTGCCAACAACTACTGAAGTTAAGCTTTCAACTCCATTAGTTCAGTGGTGGTCATCCGATATGGTGCTTTGGACACCAATTCGGATCCATGAATAATATCAATAAAAAATCAAAAGCCCTTTTCAGGGGCAAACCTAGAAGGTCTTTGGGGAATACATTCTGAAAGTCATGGAGAAAAGGGTATGCTTCTATTGAGGATTACTTAGAATTTTCCCTCACATCCCCACTCTCTTTTAACTCATCCATCTTAACTATAAACATTTGGAAGACCTTTCACCTTGCTCGCTTCAATTGCATAGCATAAATTTGCCTAATTTTCAACTCATACTGAAACCCTTGAATTAGGACATCATTACCAATGTCATCTAGTCACTCCACTGACTTAGAGAAACAATCAACCTTTGCTCTATGTTGCCATAGCCATTTCATCCCTAAGATGACATCATAAGACCCTAGAGCTGCTACATTCAGATTGATCTCTGTGGAAAAAGTGGGTAGGTTTAATCTAGCTTCAAATAGACATTGCTCTATCTGAGCTCTTGATTGATTAGCATACTCTATTATCAATGAATTTGTCATTGTCGTCAGGGCAAAAATCAAGGTCTGAAACTAAAACATCAAGATATCAAACCCTAACTAGCACAATAGAGCATGAGATAACATGAAAATCAAAATAACAAATGAATACAAACCAAATCCACGCTAAACCCAATTTATCTCCATTGCTCTTCTCAACCTCGCATAAGAATACAAGATTTTGAAGGTTGTTGATGGAGGAATGTCGATGACTCACTTCAGTAGCATAATGGAAGACGATGAATGAGAATGGAGATGAAGAGGAATTTCGATAGCATGAGGCTACTCGAAAACTGGATGTATTGCAAATGGCTTGGTTGATGGTTGATTTATAGGAAAGGGCTGATTTGAATTGACAGTTGAGATCGAAAGGTGTTTTGAACGACGTGGACGGCTAAGATTGAATAGGGTTTCCCACTCCATGAGGAGTTGTAGTCATGTGACAAGTGTGCAAAGTAGAATAAAGGAGACCTAATTCAAATATTTTATTTGAATTAGTTTGACATGTGAAGTGTATTAAGTGGAAGTTGTAGCATGTGACATGTATTTGATTGTGGTGAAAGGTGAGGAAATAATTCAAATATTTTATTTGAATTATTTGGTACATGTGAAAGGGGAATTAATTAAATAAATGGGATTTATTTATTTAATTGGCTAGGTGATTAGGATGGGATTAGGAGTGGGATTAGGACAAAATGTCTTATGATGTCTAAGTAAAGTGTAGACTAGGTAATGGTCAAGACATGGATAAATTTGGGTGTCTACAGCCATGAAACCAACTTTCCTAGGCATCTTATTAAGTATAATAAGAGTTACAAAATTCTAAGTTTCTCTTGTATCTACAAGAATAGAAACTAGAATTCCAAATAGTGTACCTATCATTTCAATAAGAGTAACCTGGTACTCTTCTTGGTTGCTATCCAAGGCGGCATGGATTCATTTTTGGAAGGTTGTATGCTGAGATGGTAAGCGATTTCTATGATATGGGTTGTCTTGGCTCTTAGTAGGGCACTGGCTAGCATAGTGATCTCCTCCACACATAAAACATCCTCCAGGTGGACCTTTCTTTCTTGAATATTGGTTGGGATTATCATCATTCTTTTTAGGATTATTATCCTTGTTCTCATCCTTGGGTTCATTTCTGTTGAATCTGGAACTTTTACCATGGTTTCTCCCTCTAGATTCCTAATTTTTGTTTCTCCTTTTGAATGATGTCAAGGAATGACTCCAATTGAATTTCTTTTAATATTTTTCCCAATATGTTGAGAAAGACTTGAGCTTTTTCTCCTATTTGATGGCTTTCTCAAAGACTTGATCTATGGTTGTGGGTCCATGGACATCTACTTCTCCTCCTATTTGAGAATTCAAGCCCATAATAAACTTCCTTATCCTAAATCTCTCATCCTTCTGGTATTGTGGTACATATTTCAACAATCTTGTGAATTTTTCCTAGTATTCAAAGACAGTCATATCTCCTTGACATAGATTTTAGAAATCTGTCAATTTATGGTCAAAATACAGTTGGGGAAATCACCTTTTCTTGAAGATGGTAACAAACTGATCCCAAGTTAAACTTAAGGAACTCAACCCTAATTCAGTTTTCTTATACATCCACCAGGTGGATGATTCTCCTGTTAACTTATATGCTCCCCATATAGCCTTAGTGATTTCAGACTAATTTCTTATCTAAAAATATTTCTCCATCTCTATTAGCCAAGCCTCAACTATGTCTCCACTCACAGTTCCATCAAACTTAGGGGGTGTAATCTTTTTCATATCCCTAGCTAACTTGTTGGTAAGACGAGTTTTTACCTCACTGTGAACTGGAGAGTCTTAATTACTTACTCTTGGATCACTCTGAAAACTATATTCTTTTCTTCTTTTAGAGTGATGCTCATGATTGTTTTCTCCCCCTCTAACTTCTTGTTCTAGGGTCTCCAATCTTTTTTTGGTTTCATTCAATACATACAAGATTTGGTCTAATTTTTCCATAGGATTTTCTTGAGGATTTAGGTCATCCTGGCTCTCTCTTGGATGATTTATGGTGTATTCCATAATGGTATTTATCCACACCTATCATTTGCATAGAAATTTATTAAAACAATGAACTTTTTAATGCTTCATATAAAACTTCAAGTTCATAAATGCAGAAACTTGGAGATATTTCACATATGCCATTGTTATATAGAAAACCAAAATTTGCTTTATTTACATAATTGATTTTTACATCTTTAATATTCAAATACAAAACTTTTCTATTACATGTATAGAAGTTTCTATATATCACTATTTGATAGAGGAATTTCCTTGGGATCCTCCTCCCCATTAGAATCAACACGCACAAACTTAGAGCTTGGATGTACTCATGAGTACTCAATCAACACCTCTTTCCCTATTACAAGTGCATCTCGACCACACCTAAAAGGCATATCACGGTGGGTAGATGGTTTGCTGATCTTAATAGCAGTAGGGATAAACAACTTTTCCGCTACCTCTAACTGTTTCCTCCTCTCAAGGAGGATATGTTTGAGTACATCGACCAATGTTTTAGAATCAGTGAGCCAAGCCCAATTTTTGTAACTCACCGGTTCCTTCATTTTTGGCTCAAGAGATGGTTGTTTATTAGTAGTGACCTTAGGCAAGTTCCTAGGTTTTGTTTTCTTGGCTCTCTTACATGTTCTTCCTCTTCCTACCATCCTGGCACAAGAACAATCATTTTAACATTAGCATATCTACCAATCTACAAAAACTCATAATGAGCTCCTAGGTCCAAGTGTTGAGCCTGGTAGCTCTGATACCATACATAACATCTCAAACTGAAATGCTAAATAAAAGACTTACAAATAAAATCATTAAATGCCAAAATCTTATATTAGATATTTACTTTTTTTACCAATTAAAGCAGGTACTTTTGTATTTACAAAATACATGGTACATTACATTAGTTGATGGTCACTTTACATGCGACTTACAAATTTTTCATAAATTTATATGTACAATAAAATGATGTCTTCTTCTCACAAGTCTTTGATAGTCAACTGCAAGAGGGAGAGCATCACCTTGGTGCTTTTCCTCCAACCACATACCAGTGGTCCCCCACACACCTTCCTACTAGAATTGGCCCTTCCCTTCACAAGGGTATAGATAATAAGAATCAACTAATTTTATGTGCCATCTGAGAACTAGTGCAGTGTCTTAGCTAAGAATAATCGGGTTTACAACTTCTAGTTTAACTCTAGCTATGTACAACCCTCTCACTATTCAAACTATCTAGAAACAAGTGAACTGATAATGCAAGTAGTGATTTTGTATTACTTTGGCCAAAGTTTCATATCGATAAGTTGTACGTTCACACACTCTTTTCTCAACTCAAAGACAATCATTCTTTTATTTCAATAAATAATAAATCAATATACTTTGATATGTGTACCCTATATCTATCTATTTGACATTAAGTAAACTCACTACTACAGGTTAACTAGATAGGTATGTGGTAAGATCGTAGGTAACTTATGTACTTGCATCGAGCCCCTCTTTGTATCCTTACAATCTTGGGTCTATGACAACCTGTCAATCTACTCAATGTCTAGTCAAACTTGATTTCATGCTCATGGGTAAATTATATATTCATTCTTTAAGATATGCAAGATCTATCATAGAGCTTTATCTTTGTCAACTTTGGCCTATATATCCTTGCCACCAAGGAACATTTGCCTTAGTATTTAAATTTATACTTGACTTATTACTTGTCGAGGACACCAATATAGTTCATATTCCATAATATTTAATATTTACGTGCTTATATTACAAGAGGATATTTATGAATAAATGGTGGTATCTTTGTCATTGATAAATTATATTCGAATATCAATTTGCCTTAATACTGCCATCTGCAAGGTATTGGCTAAACTTAGCCACTTACAAAGATAACTCATGACTATTCTTAGTCGTGGATAGAGCTTATTAAAGGCTATGGTAATAATAGCTTGACTTAGATTATCTTTGTTGGAAAAAGGGAGAGAGAACAAGGTAAAGTTGTAGCTATGTAGCTTTTAAATGTTTTCAAATTTGAAAATTACTTTCAATTTAGATGTAATAGTATTTCTTTAATTTTAGCAATGAAGTAGAAGAAAAAAACATGATAGAAGTAGACACAAAATTTACGTGGAGAAAGCCTTGTAGGAAAAAATCCACACCTAAAGAGATTATGCTTGTATTAATTCCTATAAATGACTTTACAATAATATTGAAATCTTCTTTGGATTCTGTCATTACTTCATTAATCCTTCAACTTCAAATATTTGTAATTAACCTATAATTCCTATGATGATCTTTGTATTAACTCAATGTTAAGAAAAGTGTCTAAACCTTGCAACTTCGAAAGGTTACTATTCTTCCTAGTTTTGGTCTTTTCGAATACCCTTTATCTTGAAGAATGATCTAGAACTTTCAAAGTTTCCAAAAGGGCTAAAAATGGCAGGGCTTACTATTTTTAGTAAGTTTACATTTGACCTCGGATTGACCTAAAATTTTTCCAAAAGGTGCAGAACAACTAAGTATTAAACATCTCGGGTGAGTTTCAACTCAAGATCATATCTGGATTGCGAGATATTAAAGTTTCTATTTTTTTAAACTGTCGAAAAAAGGTTTTGAACTCAATTGTCGTAATTGAAACTTCCCTAAACATCCCAAAAAATTTTGTAACTGACAAAGTGGGTTATAGGATGATAGATATCTTCACGATCTTTCCGATGCATCAAATGGTTCATAATCGGACACCCAGATCAAAAGTTATGGCCTTTGGAAGTTGGACCTCCTATTTTTGGGAAATGTAAAAACATGTTGGACACATAAAAGAGCTATAATGGGGAGAGTTACACATGTTGGTGTGTGTTTTATCACATCACAAGACATCTTTGATTGGAGATAATTTGGGTGCCACTTTTGGGTGGTTTTAGCTCATGGTTTTGTAATTACTGGTAACAATTTACTGTATTGAATCTCCTATATATATCAGGAGCTAAAGATGGAGGTTGTGTGTAAGGATCTTATAGATGTTGAGTTACCTCCTAGATCTATGGTTGGATATACTACTATAAAAGATTACTCTGCAAGTATATTCTAATCTTCTTGATTCCTAAATAATATATTGGGCAGCTTTTGAGTGTGGGGTTTTTTACCTGAAAGGCTTTTCCCCACGTATATCTTGTGTTGTGAGTTTTGTGTTTGCATTTGTAAGTTGTTATTATCTTTCTATTAATGTGCATCTTAATATGTAACTGTAAAAGTAAAAATTTGCATAAATCTTTCCTTAGTAGATCAGTGTAGGAAGCATTTTCGCATACCTTGCTTCCTTTTAGTTGGTATCAGAGTCTGATCACCTTTGGTTCTAGTTGTTGGGTAGAGGGTTTTTTGAGCTGATCTTCATTTGAGTGGGAGCTTGTGTAGAGAATTTTGAAATATTTGTTGCAGGTAAGAGATGGAGAGTACATTTGGGAGGTTTGAGATAGAGAAGTTTAATGGCAGTAATTTCAAGTTGTGGAAACTCAAAATGGAGGACATGCTTATAGATCAGGATTTATGGGATGCCATATCTAGTATAAAACCAATGACAATGTCTCAAGAATACTAGGATCTCAAAGATAAAAAAATCTAAGGGTTTGATAAGACTTTGTTTGGCTGATTCAGTGCTCCTGAATATCCATGAAGAGAAGACTGCAAAGGAACTTTGAAATAATCTTGGAGATGTTTATCAAGATAAATCCCTAGTGAACAGGTTATTCCTGCAAAATAAATTGTATCCTCTGAGGATGGAAGATGGAGGATCTGTCGCTGATCACCTGAATACATTCAATATGCTTGTTTCCCAGTTGACTTCTGTTGGTGTGAAGATGGAGGAGGATCGATGTATGACATTACTATGTTCCTTACCAGATTCATGAGGCCACCTTGTTATGGCCATTGGGAGTACCACTATCAACTTCAAGATTGATCAAGTGGTTTCTTTGCTATTGTCTAAAGAGATGCGGAGAAAGTCTTCTGAATCGGCTAAGGAGGCTCTTGCAGTTTGTGGTAGATCTAAAGAAAAGGAAAGAAAAAGGATAAGAAGAAGGAAGAAAAAGGAAGATCCAAATCCCGTGGGAGATCTAAGTCTCCCAGAAAGTCCAAGGCCCTGTGTTGGAATTGTAGCAAACCTAGTCACTTCTGCAAGGAGTTCAAGAGGAGAAAAATAAAAGGAAGCTAGGTGTGCGGAAATCACTTCCTACATTAATGTAATGAGGAGAGGTGAGTGCAAATTCAATTTAATCTTTATAGTTATAGCTATGTTAACCCACTAACAGAGATATTGTAGAAAACACATACACAAGAATGTAAGACAAAAGAAGAGAGACACAAGATATACGTGGGGAAAACCCTTACGGGTGAAAATCCCCACACTCCAAAACACAGGTCAAATGTATTCCATAAACAATGAAGGTTACAATACAATCACAGAGCCAATGCTCTTGCAGGAGTCTTTGACACTCATATCTAGAGATGATTTGGCAGCATAACAGTACCTATCAAACTTGTAATACTTCTCCTCTCCAAAGCACCTATTTATATAGAATATACAAGGCAAAAATGGCTCTATCTTGGGATGGGCGTCCAACATGGTCTCATGGCCCAAAACCCACACCTATGGACACTTGTCCAACACTGTAGGATGTTCCTGACACTTGTCAAGTCACCCCATCCCAAAGAGGTCACCCATTCCCAAAATGGGTAATGACAGATGCTTCTATGACTCTTACAACCGTCATAGAATCTGTCATAGCTGTCATAACTTACAGCTATAAGAGAATTTGTCATAAATAGGCTATAAATAGCATATTCTCTTACATGTCATAAATCACCTTGGGGCGCCCAAAGATGCCTTCTTCCAAGATGCTTCTTGACACATGTCTTAACCTGTCATAGGATCTTCTATTTCTGACTCTTACATGTCATAACTTTGTCATAGGAATTTGTCATGACCGTTTCAGTCAATATTCCCTTACACACATTCCAAGATGTTGACACATGGAAAAATATTCCTACCACTAAGTGGGATGCCTATCTCCTCATGTGAGGACAAAATTACATGTGGTCATATGCCATGTAGGATGACACATCACTGTGCCAACTCCCACAATATGACAACATAGGATTTGCATCCTAATTATACAATAGACAATAAATAAATAAATATAATGAAATAATACAAGGAATTACCAAGGTTGAGACACCTTAATTCCCAACATTCTCCCACTTGTTGAACACCTTGTAAGAGCCAATAGAATTAACAAGATTTAACTGCTATAGGCTGAGAGGCCCATAGACTCCGAACACCATCTGAACTTCTCTATGCCCACTAGTTTCGTCAATGCATCTGCGACATTCTTCAAAGTATCTACCTTCTCCAAATTTACCTTCCTATCCTCTACCATGTCTTGCACAAAGTGAAATTGTACATCAATATGCTTTGTTCTGGCATGGAAAGTTAGATTCTTTCCAAGGCAAATCGCACTCTGACTGTCACAACAAATCGTAATTTGTCCTGCATCAACACCAATATCTAAACACAATCTCTTAAGCCATATGGTTTCCTTGCAAGCATGAGTTGCTGCCATATAATCAGTTTCTATCATGGATAAAGCAACCAAAGGTTGTCGCTTACTCATCCAACTAATTGCACCACCAAACATAGTGAACACATAGGCACTTGTAGATCTCCTACTATCAATGTCACCTACCTAATCAGAGTTCACAAATCCATGAATACAAAATGAATGCGGAGGTCCTGTAACATTACCATGATAGCATATGGAATACTCAAAAGTACCCCTCAAATATCGGAACACTCACTTAACTACATCCCAATGTATCCATCTAGGATTAGCCATAAATCGACTAAGGACTCCCATTGCTTAGGCAATGTCTAGTCTTGTATAGACCATAGCATACATTAAACTGCCAATAGTACTAGCATAAGGTACTCTACTCATGTCCTCCACCTCATTAGGAGATTTTAGACAATCATTAACAAACAACTTTGTGCCCAATGAAACAGGAACACACAATGGTCTACAATCTGACATGCTGAACCTATCCAACACGGTCTTCACATACTTACTCTGGCTTAACCAAAGTTTTTTGTTTTCTCCGTCTCTTCTAATTTCCATTCACAGAATGTACCTGGCCGCCCCAAGATTTTTCATCTCAAACTATCTTGACAACTGAGACTTCAAATCAGAAATCATATTCTTACCATTCCCAATCAACAACATATCATCAAAATTCAATGTAATAATGAGAATGCGATCATTGTCAAATTTGTAACACAATGATCAGATTTTGATCTCAGAAATCCAATGGACAACACAAAGGCATCAAATTTTATATACCACATCCTAGGAGACTATTTCAAACCATACAAAGACTTCTTTAACTTGCAAACCAAATTTTCTTTACCTTTCTCTATGTAATGCTCTGGCTATGACATGTAAATTTCTTCCTCCAAATCACCATGAAGGAAAGTTGTCTTCACATCCATCTGTTCTACCTCTATGTCATAAGAAGCTGCAAGAGATAACAGAAATCAAATGGATGTTAGCTTTGCAAGGGGAGAGAAAATTTCACCATAATCAATTCCCTCCACTTGTGAGTACCCCTTCGCAACTAATCTAGCTTTGCACTTTTCAACACTGCCATCTACATCGAATTTCTTCTTGAACACCTATTTGCATCCAACGGGTTTCCATCCTTTAGGCAAAGGCACCAAGTCCCATGTTTTGTTCTTTTCCAAAGAAGCCATCTCATCTTCCATGGCCTCCTAGGAACCTGCATCTTTCATGCCCATAGCCTCTTTCACAGTTCTAGGCTCATCAGTGTTAGTAAGTAAAGCAAAAGCACAACTAGAATCAAGTAATGAATAACCAAACCTATCAGGTTGCTTTCTTGTTCATGTAGACCTCCTCAATGGCTGAGGTTGAGGTTCTGCTTCTTCTTATGAGCTTTCAGGGCTGCTAGAGCTCTCCTCATCATCAGGTCTCATAGGGTCTATCAGTTCAGTCTTCTTAGGGGTAGAAGGAAACTAAACCGTATCTTCTTTCTTTTATGTCTATTCTGGTTGTAGAACAACGAAAGAAGGTGTTATCTCTATGAAGATAACACTTCTACTATACAACACTTTTTTAGCCACAGGATCCCAAAGCTTGTATCCTTTCACACTAACACCATAGCCAATGAAAATACACTTAACAACCTTATTCTCCAATTTAGACCATTTCTGTCTAGGCACATGTGCATATGCCTCACAACCAAAAACACGAAGATGCCTAACTGAAGGCTTCTTACCAAACCACACCTCCATAGGTGTCTTACCAACAAGAGCTGATGTAGGAGACTTGTTTATCAAGTAGCAAGTAGTGGCAATAGCTTCAGTCCAAAACTCTTGTTCGAGGCTTGCTCCACTAAGCATACTCCTAGCCTTCTCCAAAAGTGTCTTGTTCCTCCTCTCTGCAACTCCATTTTGCTGCGGGGTGTATGGAGTTGTCTTATGTCTTTTAATCCCTTGCTCTTTATAGAAATTATCAAACTCTGCCGAACAAAACTCACCACCGTTGTCAGTTCTCAAACACTTAATATTTTTACTAGTCTGATTTTCAACAAAGGCTTTAAACTCCTTAAACTGACTAAAGACTTCAGTCTTTCTTCTGATAAAATAAACTCATGTCCTTCTACCGTAATCATCTATGAAAGATACAAAATATATAGATTTTGAAATCAAAGGAACATTAACAGGACCAAACACATTAGAATGAATAAGATCCAATACACCAGAAGACTTGTGAGAACTAGAGTAAAACTAAACACAGTTTTGCTTTCCATATACATAATATTCGCAAAAGTTAAACTTGATATTACAACCATTTAACCCCTCAACGAGGTTTTTATTTTTTAGGGTTCTAAGACCCTTCTCACCAATGTGGCCATATCTCAAATGCCATAACATAGTCTTTTAAGCAGGAAGCTTAACTTCCAAAGCATGTGCACTACCATCAGAATGTGTTACAATGGATTTCTTCACTGCTTGTTCAAATGGTGGGGATGAAGTGACTGCATCTCTTTTCTTCAAGTCAAAAGAACTATTGCACTGTGAAGTGTATGCCTCCACCTGAAACAAAGTACCTCTTTGAGTACCCTTCACAAGCACCATAGATCCTCTAGTCATCTTGCATCCATCCTTCAAAAAGACAACCTGCACACTTGCATCATTCAACATACTTACAAAAAGTAGGTTCCGTGCTAGGCCTGGGATGTGCATAACCCCAATGATCCCCTTCACTCATCCATCAGGGAATTAGATTGAGAGTCTTCCACGACCAACAATCTTCAGATGAGAGTCGTCACCCAGGTACACTCTTCCACCATCAAACTCTTCATACTTTGTGAACTAGCTTCAATGTGAGGTCATGTGGAATGATGCACTAGAATCTATCAACCACACATCATCAGATGCATGGGTGGCCAGGGCCACGACGAAGGCATCACCATCATCTTGTGACTTGTTGGAATCTAAATTTGGAGCAGTCTTATTTTTCTTTTTCTTCTCTTCTTTGCATTCCTTTCTGAAATGCTTAGATTTGTCACAGTTCCAACAAAGAGCCTTGGACTTTCCAGGAGATTTGGATCTGCCCTTTTCACCTTTCTTGTCCTTCTTCTTCCCTTTCTCTTTGGGTCTTCCACGAACTGCAAGAGCCTCTTTGGCCGAATCGGATGTCTTCCTCTGCATTTCTTCATATAACAGCAAGGAAACCACATCTTCCATCTTGAAGGTGGTAGTGGTGCTTCTGATAGCCATGACAAAATGATCCCATGAATCTGGCAAAGAACAAAGTAGGGTCATACACTGATCCTCCTCCTCCATTTTCACACCCACAGATGTCAACTATGCAACAATCATGTTAAAAGCATTCATGCAGTTTGCAACAAGTCCTCCATCTTCCATCTTCAGAGCGAACAACTTCTTTTTTAGAAAAAAGCTTGTTGACCAAGGACTTGGCCTGATAAACATCACCCAGCTTCTTCCAAAGATCTTTCGTGCTCTTCTCCTCATGGAAATTCAACAAGACAAAGTCAGCTAAATAGAGTCTTATGAGACCCTTAGCCTTCTGATCTTTGAGGTCCCAATTAGCTTGCGACATTGTTGTACGTTTTACACCGGATATGGTTTCCCATAGGTCACGATCAACAAGTAGGTCCTTCATCTTGAGTTTTCACAACTTGAAATTAGTGCCATTAAATTTCTCCACCTCTAATCTTCTAGATGTGGTTTCCATCTCCTTGTTGTAACAAGATACACAATGCTCTACACAAACTCCCACTCAACTTAAGATTAGCTCAAAAAACCCCTACCCAGGAACTAGAACCAAAACTGGTTAGGCTCTGATACCAACTGAAAGGAAGCTAGGTGTACAGAAATCACTTCCTACACAATAATCTAATGAGGAGAGGTGAGTACAAATTAAATTTAATCTTTATAGTTATAGCTATGTTAACCCACTAACAGAGATATTACAGAAAACACACACACAAGAATGTAAGACAGAAGAAGAGAGACACAAGATATACGTGGGGAAAACCCTTACGGGTGAAAATCCCCACACTCCAAAACACAGGTCAAATGTATTCCATAAACAATGAAGGTTACAATACAATCACAGAGCCAATGCTCTTGTAGGAGTCTTCGACACTCATATCTAGAGATGATTCGGCAGCATAACAGTACCTATCAAACTTGTAATACTTCTCTCCAAAGCACCTATTTAAATAGAATATACAAGGCAAAAATGGCTCTATCTTGGGATGGGCGTCCAACATGGTCTCATGGCCCAAAACCCACACCTATGGACACTTGTCCAACACTGTAGGATGTTCCTAACACTTGTCAAGTCACCCCATCCCAAAGAGGTCACCCATTCCCAAAATGGGTAATAACAGATGCTTCTACGACTCTTACAACCATCATAGAATCTGTCATAGCTGTCATAACTTACAACTATAAGAGAATATATCATACATAGGCTATAAATAGCATATTCTCTTACAACATGTCATAACCCACCTTGGGGAACCCAAAGATGCCTTCTTCCAAGATGCTTCTCGACACATGTCTTCACCTGTCATAAGATCTACTATTTCTGACTCTTACATGTCATAACTTTGTCATAGGAATCTGTCATGACCGTTTTGGTCAATATTCCCTTACACACATTCCAAGATGTTGACACATAGCAAAATATTCCTACCACTAAGTGGGATGCCTATCTCTTCATGTGAGGACAAAATTACATGTAGTCATATGCCATGTAGGATGACACATCACTGTGCCAACTCCCACAATATGACAAAATAGAATTTGCATCCTAATTATACAATAGGCAATAAATAAATAAATATAATGAAATAATACAAGGAATTACCAAGGTTGAGACACCTTAATTTCTAACAGAAACAAGCACCTCGGCAATAGTATTTGAAATTTGATAGTTTTATGGTTGAGCAAGGCTACAACTAGTGTAATTCTGACCATTGTGTTTATTTTAAGAGGTTAGATAATGACAACTACATTATTTTATGTTTATATGTTGATGACATATTTGTAGCAGGGTCTAACATGGATCACATAAGAGAGTTAAAATAACAGTTAGCACAATCATTTGCTATGAAAGATTTGGGGGTAGCAAAACAAATCCTTGGTATGAAAATTTGTAGAGATAGGAAGAATAGAAAATTAACTCTATCTCAGGCTGATTATGTTGAAAAGGTGTTGTAGAGATTCCATATGGAGAATGCAAAAGCTGTCAGCACACCTTTGCCTAGCCATTTGAAATTGACTAAGGAGATGTGTCCTAAGACACAAGAGGAGGAAGAAAAAATGTCCAAGGTACCATATGCTTAAGCTGTAGGAAGTTTAATGTATGCCATGGTATGCATGAGACCAGATATTGCACATATTGTAGGAGTCATAAGTAGGTATATGAGTCATCCCGGATTGGAGCATTGGAATGCGATAAAATGGATTCTCAGATATTTGAGAGGTACATCCAATAAATACTTTTTTGGGGGGGGGCTCTAATACTGATTTAGCAGGCTATGTGGACTCAGATTTGGTAGGGGATATTGATACCAAGTGAAGTACTACAAGTTATATATTTACTGTAGGTGGGACAACGGTGAGTTGGATCTCCTAGTTGCAAAAGGTGGTTGCTTTATCCACCATGGAGGCAGAGTATGTAGCTATAATAGAGGCAAACAATGAGATGATATGGCTGCAATCTTTCATGGAAGAATTAGGCAAACAACAGGCTAACAGTTCTTTGTATATAGACAGTCAGAGTGCCATGCATCTTGCAAAGAATTCTGTCTTGAATTTAAAGACCAAACACATACAGCTCAGGTATCACTTCATCCAGTCAGTGTTAGATGATGGAAAGTTAAGGCTGGAAAAGATACATACAAATGAAAATCCAACGGATATGTTTACAAAGACAGTAATAAGGGAGAAGCTGAGCTCCTCTTCAACTTTGGTTGGTCTTCAAGAATGGAAACAAAAATCAGAACAATAGAGTCCAGGGTGCTTATTTCCAGTGGGAGCTATAGGGTCAGTGGTGTTATGACCAGTCTCCAAGTGGTAGATGATATGGTGTGGAGTCTAATCAGTCTCCAAGTGAGAGATTGTTGTTATATGGAGCCCAATCAGACTCAGAGGTTAAACTTACCCCACTTTTATCGCGCAGTTTCCACCCAAATTATTCAATGGGGTCAAAGGGAAACGCCCCTTGCGAGGTCACAATACAGGGCGGGGTTAAGGGACAGCACCCTCGCAGGGGCTCAGGGGCAGTGCCCCTGAAACCTCTAACAATTTTTTATTATTTTATAAAGGTGTCGAGAGTTATTTTTCTATTGGCCAACATTAAAAAAACCCTATTTTTTTAACCGACATAAGGCTTGATAAAAGCGGCTAAGGGTTAGGGTTTCCATTTTATTGTAGCATTTTGCAGTGGTATTGAGTTGCAAGGATTGTTAGTTGTAATCGATTCGATTTACTAGATAATAATATTGGACTCTCTGTTGGTGGATGTAGCCCGGGTTTGGGTGAACCACGTTAAAACGTGTCTCTCGTTGTTATTATTTCTGTGTGTTTTCATTCCTCTGTTTAATCTTTATTTGCATTTAATTGATATCTTTTGTTAGCTAACCCTAACAAGAAGTGTTGTGAAAGCAGAGTAAAAAGTCTTGAGCCATTTACATATGCATAAACAAGTTCTCTTTGTTTTCCCGGTTAAAAAAGTTTATTTGTTATTCTTGTAGGATTCAACACTAAATGTTGAATGCATATGTAGGAACATTAAAATAAGATAAATGTAATGTTGATACTATGGCTCAATAGCAACCCTGTCCTCTATGCAGTCCCAACTCAGCGGTGTCCTACAAGGTTTGTCATACAAGGCCTAATAGGGAGGCATACCCAACAAGCTGTGATGCCCATTATTGTAGGCAAACTCAACCAGATACAAATACTCCTCCCATCTACATTGGTGGTCCATCATGTACATACAAAGCATATCCTCTAACACCTAGTTCACCCTCTCTGTCTGACCATTTGTCTCGGGATGATAAGTGGAAGTGAAGTTGAGATGAGTGCCCAACGCCTGCTGCAATGCCATCCAAAAGGCTGATGTGAAAATTGAGTCCCTATCAGATATAATGCAGCAAGGAACCCCATGTAGTCACACAATGTCATCCAAGATGACCCTCACCATTGCAGGTGCATTGTATGTCATGCGTACTAGTGAAAAATGCACCACCTTGGTCAACTTGTCAATCGTCACCATGATGGTGTCATGGCGACGAGATGACATAGGTAGACCAACTATAAAATCCATGGAAATGGTGTCTCATTTCCACTCCGGTATCTCATGAGGGTACAAAAACCCTGCTAGATGCTGATGCTCAGCCTTGACCCTTTGGCACTCAATGCATCGAGCAACGAACTCTACAATATCTCATCTCATACCTGCCCAATGATACAACTGTCGTAAATCGGCATGCATCTTCTTCATCCTTGGATGTGCTGCATAAGGTACTCTGTGCACCTCTGATAAAACTACGGTATGTAGATTGCCTGCATGGGGAACATAGATGTGTTGTCAACATCTAAGAAGCCCATTTACCTCTAGAGAATAACCTACAAACTTGCCCACAAGGGCCGTCTATGACTGGATCTCTTGTTGTATCTCAAGAAACCACTCGTCCTCTGGTAGATGTTGTAATATGCGTCCTCTCAAATCTACACTCAATGTCAAGGTCAGGATCTCGTGGTGCCTCTGACTCAATGCATTGGCAACCACATTCTCCTTACCTTTGATGTAGTGGATATCAAAGTCGTACTCACAAAGGAACTCCATCCAATGCTGTTAGTAGGCGTTTAGATTCGATTGCCTAAACATATATTGGAGGCTGTGATGGTCTGAGTGTAGCTCGAAATGACATCCCAATAGAAAGTACCTCCAACGAACAATAGAGTGAACTACAGCTGCAAGCTCCAAGTCATGTGTGGGGTAGTTCAGCTCATGGGTCTTGAGCTTTCACGACTCATATGTGATCGCTCAACCATTTTGCATAAGTACAGCTCCTAATCCCTCTAAAGAAGCATCTGTGCAAACCATGGAATCAGCTGCTAGATTAGGTACTGCTAAGATAGGAGCTCTAGTGAGACACTCCTTGAGGACCCCAAAGGCCCTCTCAAACTACTTGATTCATGAGAAACTCTTCCCTTTCTGCTGAAGGGAAGTGATGGGGTGTGCTATCCTAGAAAAACCCTCAACAAATCTACGGTAATACCCAGCTAGTCCCATGAAACTCTTGACCTCTATAATGTTGGTGGGTCTTGGCCAATCTCTGAAAGCCCTAATCTTCGATGGATCTACGAAGATACCATCACTAAATAGGATGTGTCCCAAATATTGTACCTCTGACCTGAAAAAGGCACACTTCGCCAAGTTACCATAAAGATGCTGCTCTCTCAAACATTGCAAAACCTGGCATAAGTGCTCCTCGTGCTCCTCCTCAATCTGTGAATAAACCAATATATCATCTAAGAATATAATCATGAACCAATCCAAATAGGTGTGGAACACCCTATTCATGAGACTCATGAACACTGCAGGGATGTTTGTCAATCCGAAGGGCACCACGGCGAACTCATAGTGGCCGTAGCGAGTCTGAAAGGTAGTCTTACAAATATCTACCTCTATAATGCGCAACTGGTGATATCCAGACTTTAGGTCAATCTTAGAGAACACCCTGGCTCCCTGCATCTGATCAAATAAATCATCTATCTGAGGTAGAGGATAATGGTTCTTCACCGTCACCTTATTAAGTTGCTTATAGTCCATGCAAAGATGAAGAGACCCATCCTTCTTCACGAAGATGACCGGTGCACTCCAAGGTGAGATGCTAGGTCAGATGTGCCCCTTCTTGAGCAACTCCTCCAACTGTAGCTTGAGCTCCATGAGCTCATGGGTAGTCATCATGTAAGGTGCACGAGACACTAGCTTAGAACCTGGTACAAGGTCAATGTGAAAGTTGACCTCTCTGTGAGGTGGTATCCCTAGCAACTCAGGTGGAAAAACATCGGCAAACTCTCTCAAAATGGAATGATCATCTAATAATGCCTCTGGCTCATCCTCTAACCTATCATTGACAGTAATGGAAAACATCTAGTAACCCTTCTGCATATAGCACTTAAGCTGTTGAGCGGAGATCATGTGAATTGCTATGGGCTTCTGAATAACTAAAATCTCTACTGTCATGCCATGATCGTCTAAGAAACTAATCGCCTTTCAGTGACAATCTAGCTTGGCTCTATGAGCCGCAAGCCAATCAATGCCTAACACCATACCATTAGACCCCAAGGGCATAACCCTACGGTCCTCTACTATAGTGAAGGCTCCCAAGACTATCTCAAAGTTATGCACTACTAAATCTACTGCCATCTTGGCCCCTGTGGCCAACTCAACCTCCCACCTATCATCCTTCCTAGAGGCCACCAACCTACAATGCTCCACTAACAATGGAGAGATAAATGAATCTGTAGCACCAGAGTCAAATAAAATAGCAATGGGGGCATCCCCAATCGTACCTATTGTCTTAATCACAAAGGACTAAAAGTCAGCCTGGCAATTATCAACTGCTGCAAACATGCGGCAGGATCTACCCACATCCCCAACTATCTGCTCAGATCATCTGGCACGAGGCTATCCCCTACTATATATCCCTATGGGCACTCTCTAGCTAAGTGACCCACACCACCACATACATTACACGGTCCCCGAGCCTGAACCTGTCCTGTCTGTGTCTTACTAGACTATTGCTTCCTAGGTCAACCAGTGGAACTCTGTGACCCTCTGAAGGACTGATGTGTCCTAGCTGGCCCGGTAGTTGGTGCCTGCTATCACTGATCTCTACATGGACCCTACTGCTACCATCTACAACTATGACTCCCATGTGCCCTCTGTTGTAGCGTGGACCTCTACTGATGCTACTGCTATTGTGGAGGCCTAGGAGGTAGTGGTACAGAACTAAAACTGCCCCTCTAAGGTGGTGGTGGTCGGCAAAATCCCTGATGTTGTTGCTGGCTATGGTCCTGATACTGGGGGTGTGAACTGTGACTCTGCCCCTCAATCTCCTCTATGATGTATGCCTTCTTGGCAACCCCACTCATGGTCTGGGGGTCTGTCATGTGCACTGTTCTTGAGATCCCATGATTCAAACCTCTGATAAATTTATGAACTAGAATTTTTTCATCATGGAGGTACTCTGTATATCATGATATCTCAATGAACCTCCTCTCATACTGCGCTATAGTGGAACATCGCCACTACAAGTCATGGAACTCATCAATCTGACAATGCTTATAGTGATCTGAAAGCTAATATGCATTAAAGCGCTTAGTGAAGGTGTCCCATGTAAGAGTATCTAGTGATAGGTGACGCTTGCACTCCTTAATGCGCCACCATGTCACCACTATGACTCTTAAAAGATGAATCACCATGCGTGCCTTTGTGTTGCTCCCATAGGGACACAACGCAAAGAACCTATCCAGGCTGATGAGCCAAGCCTCAGTCTCAGCTCCCTCTATGGTCCCCATGAAGGTGGGTGGATTCAGTCTAAGTAAATCCCTGATGGGGTCTCTGCGGTCTCTATGTCCTCGAAATGGTGCATCCACCTCGTTCGGCTAACCATAGTCATATGGCCCATGATAAATTTGCTTAATCCACACTCCCTCCTCGTGCTCCTTGTATTATGGAGGTCTCCTGCTGCGAGCTCTATGTGTTGATGCACCATCCCTAGTTGTGGTGACTGGTACCTCTATGTATGGCTCTCCATGCGGCTCCATACATGGCTCAACATGCGGCTCAACGCATGGCTCTGCACACGGCTCATCATAGGGCTCGACACATGGCTTGATCAGGACTGGTGGTAATCTGTCTAACACAGCCTGCAATGCCTATAAAATCTGTGGTCCAAAGTCATGTGCCTATGGTGCTTGCGGAGCCCGTCCCTCTGCTGACGAATCGTTATGAATCTCGGCTCCTCTGGGATCACTGATGTGTGAGCGCCCTCGTCTCGACCTAGGAGGCATCCTACAAGAATGAGGTAATTACAAATTAATCAAATTTGCAGAATAAATAATGTGCCCAAAAAGCCATTGTTTAAACTTAGGCTCTAATACCAAATGTCATGCCCACATTTCCCATGTGGTCACAACACACAACACACATGTCATGTGGTCATGACATGAAATACCAAAAACTTTTCCACGCATCTCTAGAAAACCCCTCACATCCATTAGCGTGCTCGGTGGCATACACACAAAGGTGTAAACAGGTCAATCGATCGACGGGGTAATGCGAACACCTTTTGTAACCCCTGTGAGATGTAAGCCTACTAAGGGGGTTATGCAACGCGAGGAGTGTCCCCAATAGGGCCATGTTTGATTTTGAAACCAACCCTAAGTTTCCTAAGTGAAGTGGAGGGATTTTAGCATGTGTTGAAATCCAAAACCCTAGCACTATTGCATAATTTGATTGAATATAATTTCATCTAAATCATAATTACAATGCATAAACAATTAAAATATTAATATAACATGTAAATAAAATACTTAAGTAATCATTCCTAAATCCCAGAAAAATTCAATAGCATAATGCCTTATTAGCATACAAGGAAAATAATTTAATTTAAAAATAATTCCCTAGCTAACATTAAAGAGAATTAAAATAAAATTATAAATCTATTTTCCTATGGCTAAATTACCTCAAGTCTCTTTTTGACAAAACAATAATCTAATAAATTAATTATTTAAATGCATACCTCCAAAGGTTAACAAAGTGATTAAATTCCACACTTAAGTTTAAATACTAACCAAAAATAATAAATTAGGTTTTCAATAATAAATCTCCCCTAACAATAATTTCCCCCTAAAAAAACATTATCAAAAGTAAAGGCCTAGGTTTAATAAACAACCCACTTAGATAATTCCCATAACAATAAGATAAAGGAAAATGATGTAATTTCCCCACTTAAAGTTTGAAATAAAAGAGTGGAGGGAACATGCAAAATTCTGTACACACATGGAAATAAATAAAACATAAATTCCCCTTTTTTCTTTTAAAACCCTAAATGCTCTTCTAATAAAATATACATTTCCTTATCTAAAAACTCTAATCCCATTCTAACTCATTGCTTTCCCACTTCTCTCCTCCTTTCTTCTTCTCTTCACAATTTCTCTATTTGTTTTCTTGATGCAGGGTTTCAATGGACAACTATGGGAGTAGGATAACTAGAGGTTATTTATTTTCCTATTTTGATTCTCCCTTTCTTTTTGATATATATATATATATATATATATTGCCCGATAAAGGGCTAGATCCCGAGTCAGTCAGAATAGGATGAAGTGGAAAGAGTTGGGAGGCCACATTAGTTTTGTATTCAAATTCTATAAGCTAGATCCTAAGTCTCTCTGGCCACGTTTAGATCTGTGGGTTCACACTCCCATTCGGCCACTGTGCAATGTTTAACCTGCATTCTTTCAACAACATTTATTTACTTATATATATAGTTTTGAAGTATATTCAGTTTATTCTAAAAAAATAAAATAAACCCTTGTCTCTGGTATTTTGTTTACCAGTTTTCCTACAAGTATTGTTTTTAGGTGTGCATATATATATATATATATATATATATATATATATATATATATATATATATATATATATATATATATAAAGGGGAGAATCAAAATAGGAAAATAAATAACTTCTGGTTATCGTCCTCCCATGGCTATCCATTGAAACCTTGCATCAAGAAAACAAATAGAGAAATTATGAAGAGAAGAAGAAAGGAGGAGAGAAGTCGGAAAGCAATAAGTTAGAATGGGATTAGGGTTTTTAGATAAGGAAAGGTATATTTTATTAGAAGAGCTTTTAGGGTTTTAAAAGGAAAAAGGGGAATTTATGTTTTATTTATTTCCATGTGTGCACGTAATTTTGCATGTTCCCTCCACTCTTTTATTTCAAACTTTAAGCGGGGAAATTACATCATTTGCCTTTATCTTATTGTTATGGGAATTATCTAAGTGGGTTGTTTATTAAACCTAGGCTATTACTTTTCATAATGTTTTTTTAGGGGGGAATTATTGTTAGGGGAGATTTATTATTGAAAACATAATTTATTATTTTTGGTTAGAATTTAAACTTAAGTGTGGAATTTAATCACTTTGTTAACCTTTGGAGGTATGCATTTAAATAATTAATTTATTAGATTATTGTTTTGTCAAAAAGAGACTTGAGGTAATTTAGGCATAGGAAAATAGATTTATAATTTTATTTTAATTCTCTTCAATGTTAACTAGGGAATTATTTTTAAATTAAATTATTTTCCTTGTACGCTAATAAGGCATTATGCTGTCACATTTTTCTAGGATTTAGGAATGATTACCTAAGTATTTTATTTACGTGTTATATTAATATTTTAATGGTTTATGCATTGTAATTATGATTTAGATGATATTTTATTCAATCAAATTATGCTATAGTGCTAGGGTTTTGGATTTTGACACATGCCGAAATCCCTTCACTTCACTTAGGAAACTTAGCGTTGGTTTCAAAATTGAACTTGACCCTATTGGCAACACTCCTCATGTTGCATAACCCCCTTAGTAGGCTTACATCTCGCAGGGGTTGTGAAAGGTGTTCGCATTACCCTGTCGATCGATTGACCTATTTGCGCCCTTTGTGCGTATTCCACTGAGCACGTTGATGCATGCGAGGGGGTTTCTAGGGATGCGTAGAAAAGTTTTTGGTATTTCGTGTCATGACCAGATGACAAATGTGGATATGACACATGTGTTGTGTGTTTTGACCACATGGGAAATGTGGGCATGACAATTCTATACTAATTTTTCTAGCCAAGAGCTTACTTACTCTGTTGCTTTCAATCTAAGAGTTTTAATTCTAAGTTAGAGTTGTTTCGTGAGAGCGTTAAGGAGATTATTGAGAGATATTGCATTAAGAGTTTATAGTATTTGAGGTGAAGTCTAGTAAGTTGATTTTGGGATAGCAGAGAACTAGATTGATCAATTGGATTAAGCGGTCAACAGGCATGAGAATTCTATTCTTCATTTACTTATCTTTTATCATGAAAGAATGATTGTTTAAATGTTTTACTTGGAATAGCATAGTATGCTTGCATTAAGTGAATTGTATTATTTGCTTATGAAAAGGAAAAGAATCATGTATATATGATTTCCTTATGAGTATTTTATATATACTCCATATTAAGGAGTGTCTGCTAGCATCAGTATTACATATTAGGAATTGATAAACATGAATAGCTTGAGAAGTTATTACATACTCTTATATACAGATTAGGGAATTCTGATAATGACGTTCCTATACATAGTTAGTCTTTACTACATGTATAATGTGATATGTATCAATATCATAAAGTGACTTGACACTGTGGCTTATTATGCTAGGATACCTTAGGAATAATAAGGTTTAGCAATGCAACAATAAAGATAGTATGTAAGATATGATATGGTGAGACATCATATTGCTAATCTATACTTGATTACTTATTTGATCTTTACTTTTCCTTGGAATGAAACCCTAGGTTGATTAGCCTATTTGGTTGGGTTACTTAATTGATCTTTGATTGGAACACATAGGTTTGGATTAACCTACATATTGATGATTGTTGACTTTATCCTGGGGTTAGGATATATATATATCAAGGTTGAGACTCACCTTTGTGATTGGGTTGATCACTTGAGTTTCTGAATTACCTTTTAATTGGAACCATAGGTGGGATTACATATTAAGTCAAAATTGTCTCTTGATTGGTTGTTTTATATTTTTATATGAAGTTATATCTTTATAACCATTTATTAATGAGATCATAATCTTGAATAGAGTCTTTGCAACTAGTATTACTTCGACATATGTGTCATAGTAAAACTTGGGAATAGGTTAACCTTGGGATTTGTTGATCCATGGAAAGGAATAATCTATAATTGTTAGTAGGGTTATGCCTGGGATTTATTGATCCATGGAAGGGAATAATCTAGAATTTTTAGTGGGGTTATGCCTGGGATATGTTGATCCATAGATGGGAATAACCTTAGATGTCTTTGCAAATCAAGCTAGAATGATGGGTGAGTGTGTGACATCCATTCCAAGTTAAAGGTGATGAAACTTTGGCCAAAGTAGTGTAAACAACCAATGTTTACATTATCAGTTCACTGTGATCTAGGTTACATTCTAGGAAGGGCAATCATGCTTGGGGTTGTAGCCACAATGCATGAAAGTACTAGATATGTAGGACACAATGTCAGCTCCGTTTAGGCTATTCTTTGAGGTTTCCATACCAATCCCTTCGTCGACAGATAGGACCGTTACCAGTTTGGTAAATGTGCGGGGGACCGTAGTTAGTCCATGGTTGGCAGAAAAGCACTTGAGTGATGCTTCTCCTCATGCAGTTGGCGGTTGGGATTTGAAGACAGACATCAAAAGCATTTTGTATCTTATTTTTAGTTGGCTCATTGAAGCTTGTATGTAACTTTCTATGGAAAATTTGTAATGAGGAATATTCAATTCCTTTATTGATGAAATGTAATTTGATTATGCCATGGGAGTTTGAAATATGTTTCAAATGTACATCTTATCGAATGAATTTAAGAAAGAAATTTTATTGGTTTCTCTATCAGTATCTTGATCATTTTACTTTTGAGTTAAACTTGGTAAATCTTAGTTGGTAGAACAAGTGGCATGTTACATGTTCTCCTCCTCAATGTTCTCCTCTTTAATAGTCATCGAACTGGATGCTACATCATTCTTCATTTTCTTAATCCGCTCTCTCCTAGCTCTTTGTCATTTTGCCTCTTTCTCTCGATGTTCTTCAATTTCTTCAACTGTCATAACCTTCCTCTTCTCCTTTTGTTGACATTTATTTGATCCCATGATTTCCAAAATGTGTTGGATCCCTTCTTAAAAAAATTATGAAATACAAGTAGATGTAGGTCCTTTGTTCAATATGATATTTTCTTGATATTCGTTTGATCTCTCCAAGAAATTGAATCCTTATAAAAAATTGATTCTCTACTTCATTCGATCTGAAAAATGCTCCTTATGATTGAATCCCTATAAAAATTACATAAAATATGTCCCATTGAGAGCTTGAATTGACACTTTGCATATAAAAAAGTCACATAATTCATCGCTGTCGGTGTATTGGTAAAAAGGAATGTCTCTCCAAGCAATTGAATCCATGTAAAAAATGGATTTTCTACTTCATTCCATCTGACAATGCTCCGTATGATTGAATCCCTGTAAAAATTGCATAAAATATATCTTGTTGAGAGCTCGAATTGACACTTTGCACATAAAAAAGTTGTAGAATTTGTCGCTATCAGTCGTACTGGTAAAAAGGAATGCTGCAAAGTATCAGTCGTACTACCAATTTATGAAAAAAAAATGGCTAAATAAGAAACGGGTACCCATTTTGAAAAATAACGTGTACTCGTTTTGGAAAATAACGTGTACCCGTTTTGGAAAATAACGTGTACCTGTTTTGAAAATAATGGGTACCCGTTTGTAATGGGCACCCGTTACAAGTGGGCACCAAAAATGGGTACCTATTTCTTATTATTTCAAACTCACCACTTGCCAATTTGCATTGGTTTTAGGCTTGGTAAAGGCTTGGAAACCCAAGCCTAAGCTTTGGACCTGCAACTAGGAGACCATGAAAACAATGAGAGAAAAACTAGTTTCACCACTCTAGCTGATGACATTTTTTCCAGAATATTTTAACAAAATTAAAACCTATTATAGATCTGAAAGTCTAGTTTTCAAATATGTATTTTTTTCTACTATTGAACATAATTTTCTATTTATTATTTATTTTCTAAACAAACTAACTCATAAACTTGAAATAACATACATTACTATTTTTTAATAACTTTTGATTTTGAAAGTTTCTTGAAAAAAAGTTATGTCTGACCAATCTAGACATCATTCTCTACATGTTGAAAAAAAAATAGTTTATTGATTAGTTTAGCTCAAATTATGTTGGCCGTACATGAGGGGTTTTAAAAAACACTAATTAGGGCCATTAAAAAATAAGAAAAAATATATATTTATCAAAAAATTACAAAAAAAATATCCTGACCAAAATTCAACATCTTGTGTATCTTTCCACAAAAGGAATTAGAAAAATACCTTAATTTAGGTCAAATTATGTTGGTCGTACACATGCATGCTTTGGTAAAAAATAGGGGACTTTTAAAATGCCACTTTTTGTACATCCAATAAAAAACCAACTTGCATCATCTGGGTATTAGAAAAAGTTATTTGAAAACTAGAAACAAAATCCTACATTTCTTACTTTTACATCATCTTAATATTATATGTGCAAGTGCTTCAAATTGTCACTCCAAGTATGACAGAATTTGAAAAATAGAAAAAACACTTCCACTTTTTGGCCAAAAAGTGTACTCATCTTCTTGCACTTACCCCACACCCCATTCTAAATCAAACATATTTAACATTTTATTTCATGCAAACCAATAGTTAGTTGGTGAAATTATTATGATTAAAGTAATATTGTACTAGATTAGAAATTGCATTTGATTTATATTATTTTATATGCAATGAATATTGTATGTGATTATGTTATTATAGTATGGTTAAATGATGTAATGGACTAACTACCGTTGTGCAACTAAGGTGGATGCAAGAATAATGTTTTCCCCCTTCCTAAAGAGGAGGGAGAGCATCACCAAGGAGAGGGTGATAGATCGTGTGAATACAGTGATCATTGTGCCATTTGAGAACCACACACACACTTAGTAGTTGTATTTCATTGGTATGCCCTTTGATTTTTCATATTATTTTCTTTTGTCGATTTGATGTCGATCGAAGTCGTGATCACCTCCTATCTGAGTCATGATTTTATCTTGATGACTATTTCTCATCACATATGTTTTGCAAGAATTATGGAGTCGTGCATCAATGCTAATACCTCATCGTTTGACATACATATTTTGAGCCCCGATTAATGTTTACATCTCTTGTTTTGGAGACCCTTGGACTCAATATTTATCTATATAAAGTTATTGTGATTTATAATTTGAAACTACTATAAGAAACTAATAAGATACCACAAATACTCTAGAATTCCTACTCAAATTCAATTCACCAATGTAACTAAGAAAAATACAGAAAACATAAGTTATACCTTGCAAACTAATTTATCCCATGTGTTCCATTGTCTCCTATTTTCTCAATGATCTTGTTGATAGTGATATTGCTCTCAGAATTGTACTTCTTTGGTTTTCAAGATGACAATGAGATTAATGGAATTGTGGATTCAAATGCAATGTAAACAATCCTACAATGCAACTAAGATAATGATGAGGATTTTGATATTGCCATGATGTTGATAATGAGGATAATGATATGCGACTAAATGATACTATAAAACTAGTAGTAATGCAACAATAGAGATTATGATATTGATATGCAAATGGGAGGCCAAAGGCACTCTTGATTGCTTGATGGAATTTCTGCAGCATGTAAGTACTATAGCTCTTGTGATACAAAATGAAGGTGAGGAACTTGCTTTTATAGGCCAAGAAGGCTCAAATCCAAGTGTCAAAAGATCCACAGTGGAAGAATAAGTCTTGTCACATGTATGGTCAAGATCGAATTGGTTGGGAAGAGGGAGATAAAGGTGGAATATGTTCCTACTACAATGACAAGGTAGAGGAATATGTGGAACCATAAGCCACATGTCATGATACTCACAAGGACCATTGAGACAAAGGTGGAAGACCATGAGAAGAACATGGAGGAAGGAGTCTTTGGTTGTTGGAATGTGAGAGGGAATATAGGATTTAGGAGACAAGTGTCTTTGACCATGTTTGATCGTTGAGAAGAAATAGGGCACATGTTTGAGGGGTTAAATGACTAATTAAATATTAAGAATATTTAATTATTGGAGCAACATGATGAGGTGTCCAATGATGTGGAAGATGACATGGATGAGTGATGTGGATTTTAGACATAGCTCTTTGTCTTTAGAGGAGATAATTAAATAATTTAGGATTATTTAATTAGTGATGACTTTAGAGGATTTTAAGATATTTAATCAAATAAATTAATTTTATTTAATTATTGGAAGAATACCTAGGATAGAAGTGAATCAAATAAATAAATTAGTATGTTTCTTTATTGATAGAGGAATAAGAATAAAATAAATATTAAAATATTTATTTAATTGATCTCAAGCCATTTTTAGGTGTATTCAGTTATTATTTTTATTAATTATTATTATTATGTCTATTTATATTATTATTTTACTCCCAAGCATATGGGAGAATAAACTATTGTTTATGAGATATTTTTCTTTTCCATCCAAAAATCTGAGTAGAGGGAATAGAACTTTCCCCCACTACCCAACGCCTCTTATATTCCTGGAGGGATGTGGGGGAATAATCACTTCCCTTAATCCCAACATGTAGGCATAAGTGCGGAAAGGAGAAAGGGAGAGCTTTTCTAGTTTTAAAGAACTGAATCTTGAATTTTGAAAAGTTTCGTTGGAGTTTGAAAAGAGGGAACACTACAACATTGTTGGGAGAGTCTTTAACATCAAGAAAGAAGAGACATAGATCTCATACCTTCATGGAGAAGTGTTGTTATATGGAGCCTAATCAGACTTGGAGGTTAAATTTACCCCACTTTTATTGGTGTGATTTCCCCCCAAATTATTTAACGGGGTCAAGGGGCAGTGGCCCTTGCTGGGGTTTGGGGGCAATGCCCCTAAGACGGGGTAATGGGGTAAAGCCCCTGGTGTGCTCCCTGTTGCGATACAAGGCAAGGTCAAGGGGCAGCACCCCCGAAACCTCCAATGATTGTTTATTATTTTATAAAGGCGCTGGGAGTTATTTTTCTATTGGCCAACATTAAAAAAAACCCTATTTTTGTAACTGACATAAGGCTTGATAAAAGTGGCTAAGGGTTAGAGTTTCCGTTGATGTATTGTAGCATTTTGCAGAGGTATTGAGTTGCAAGGATTGTTGGTTGTAATCAATTTGATTTACTGGATAATAATATTGGACTCTCTGTTGGTGGATGTAGCTCAGGTTTGGGTGAACCACGTTAAAACTTGTCTCTCGCTATAACTATTTCTGTGTATTTTCATTCCTCTATTTAATCTTTATTTACATTTAATTGATATCTTCTGTCAGCTAACCCTAACAAGTGGTATCAGAGCTGGTTGTGTTTGATTATCGTCTGCAGGAAGGTCTCACGGTTGAGTGGGAGCAATGGCAGATGAGGGTAAATTGAAGGTAGATAAATTCAATGGGTAGAATTATTAGTTATAGAAGATGCAGATGGAGGATTATATCTATCAGAAGGATTTATGGAGGACGTTGGAAGGAATAGCCAAGAAACTAGCAACAGTGACTGATGAGGATTGGAATCTTCTAGACAAAAAGGCACTGGGAACCATTTGGTTGTGCCTGGCACCATCAGTGGCATTCAATATAACGAAAGTGAAGACAATAGATGGTCTAATGAAAGCTTTGGCTAAATTGTATGAAAAACCCTCAGCCTCAAATAAGGTATTTCTCATGAAGCCTTTATTTAATCTAAAAATGATTGAAGGTGGATCTGTGACAGATCATTTAAATGAGTTTAATACGATTATCAGTCAGTGAACTTTTGTAAAGTTTTGATGAAGAGGTGAAGGCTCTCTTGACATTATGTTCTTTGCCACAAAGCTGGAATAGCTTGGTAATGGCTATAAGTAACTTTGTCTCTGGTTCAAATACTTTGAAATTTGATGATGGTGTAGATCAAAGGAGAGAGGAAAAGGTTCTGGAAGGTTTCAAGAGGTGCCTTAATAGTAGAAAAAGGTGTGAAAGTAGGCACCTTATATCTTTGTACAGGGCATACTGTTCCTTCTACTTTAGCTGTTGCAAAGAAAAACAAACAGGTTCAGGAACAGTTGTTGCAGGTTTGCAAGAAGAGATTGAAACAGTTGTTGCAGGTTCTGAGATAACACTGTGGCATAACAGACTTGGGCATATGAGTGAAAAAAGTACGAAGGTACTTCATTCTAAGAATGTTTTACCAGGTCTAAAATGTATTAATATGGATTTCTATGAAAGTTATGTGTATGGAAAACAAAAGAGAGTTAGCTTTCTCAAGGATGGGAAGCAAAAGAAAGATGAAAAGTTGGAGCTTGTGCATACAGATGTATGGGGACAAGCTCAGGTATCTTCTCTTGGTGGCTCTTGATATTATGTTACATTCATAGATGATGCAACTAGGAAGGTTTGTGTTTATTTCCTTAGGCATAAATCTGATGTATTTGAAACATTTAAGAAATGTAGAAGCTTGGTTGAGAATGAGATGGGTAAAAGATTAAAATGTCTCAGATCTGATAATGGTGGTGAGTATTGCAGCAAAGAATTTGAGGATTATTGTTCCTTTAATGGAATTCGTAGGTAGAAAATGGTTCCAGGGACTCCACAGGAGAATGGAGTGGTTGAACGCATGAATAGGACAATAATGGAGGGTACAAGGACCATGAGATCACATGCTGGGCTACCTTTAAACATGTGGGTAGAGGCTGTCAATACTGTTGTATATTTAATTGAGGTCCTTCAATTCCTTTGGGCTATGGTATTCTAGAGGAAGCATGGACAGGTAAGAAGGTGAGTTATTCTTTTCTCAAAACCTTTAGATGTGAAAAATTTTCACATGTAGATTCTAAAAATAGAACCAAGCTCTGGCCCAATAGCAACCCTATCCTCTATGCGGTCCCAACTCAATGGTGTCCTGCAAGGTCTGCCATACAAGTCCTAATAGCGAGGCATACCGAACGAGCTGTGATGCCCATTATTATAGGTAAACTCAACCAGATACAGATGCTCCTCCCATCTAGACTGGTGGTCCATCACGTACATGCAGAGCATATCCTCTAACACTTGGTTCACCCTCTCTATCTGACCATTTGTCTCAGGGTGATAAGCAGAACTAAAGTTGAGCTAAGTGCCCAACACCTGCTACAATGCCCTCCAAAAGGTTGATGTGAAAATTGAATCCTTGTTAGATATAAAACCCCATGTAGTTGCACAATGTCATCCAAGAAGACCCTCGCCACCGCAGGTGCATTGTACGTCGTACGTACTGGTGAAAAATATGCCACCTTGGTCAACTTGTCAACCATCACCATGATGGCGTCATGGCGACGAGATGACATAGGTAGACCAACTATAAAATCCATGGAAATGGTGTTCCATTTCCACTCAAGTATCTCATGAGGGTACAAAAGCCTTGCTGGATGTTGATGCTCAACCTTGACGCTCTGGCACTCAAGGCATCGAGTAACAAACTCTGCAATATCTCATCTCATACCTGCCCAGTGATACAGTTGTCATAAATCGGCATGCATCTTCTTCACCCCCAGATGTGTTGCTTAAGATGCTATGTGAGCCTCTGATAAAACTACGGTACGTAGATCACCTACATGAGGAACATAGATGCGCTGTCGATGTCTAAGAAACCCATTTGCCTCTAGAGAATAACCTGCAAACTTGCCCACAAGGGCCCTCTGTGACTGGATCTCTAGTTGTACCTCAAGAAACCACTCATCCTCTAGTAGATGTTGTAATAGGTGTACTCTAAAATCTACAATCAGCGTCAAGGTTAGGATTTCATGGCGCCTTCGACTCAATGCATTGGCAACCATGTTATCCTTTCCTTTGATGTAGTGGACATCAAAGTCGTACTCACAAAGGAACTCCATCCAATGCCATTGGTAGGTGTTTAGATTTGGTTGCATGAAGATATACTGTAGGCTATGATGGTCTGAGTGTAGCTTGAAATGATGTCCCAATAGAAAGTGCCTCCAATGAACAAGAGCGTGAACTACCGTTGCGAGCTCCAAGTCATGTGTGGGGTAGTTTAGCTCATGGGTCTTGAGCTTTCATGACTCATACGTGATTGATTGACCATTCTGCATAAGTACAGCTCCTAATCCCTCTAAGGAAGCATCTGTACAAACCATGAAATCAACTACTAGATCAGGTACTGCTAAGATAGGAGCACTAGTGAGACACTCCTTGAGGACCCCGAAGGCCCTCTCACATTGCTCGATCCATGAGAAACTCTTCCCTTTCCACTAAAGGGAAGTGATGGGGTGTGCTATCCTAGAAAAACCATCAATAAATCTACGGTATTACCCAACTAGTCCCATGAAACTCCTAACCTCTATAATGTTAGTGGGTGTTGGCCAATCTTTGATAGCCCTAATCTTTGATGGATCTATGGAGATACCATCACTAAATAGGATGTGTCCCAAATACTATACCTCTGACCTGCAAAAGGCACACTTCACCAAGTTGCCATAAAGATGTTGATCTCTCAAACACTATAAAACCTAGCGTAAGTGCTCCTCCTGCTCCTCCTTAGTCTGTGAATAAATTGATATATCATCTAAGAATATAATCATGAACTGATCCAAATAGGTGCGGAACACCCCGTTCATGAGACTCATGAACACTGCAGGGGTGTTGATCAATTCGAAGGGCACCACGGTGAACTCATAGTGGTCGTAGCGAGTCTGAAAGGTGGTCTTATGGATATCTACCTCTGTAATGTGCAATTGGTGATATCTGGACTTCAGGTCAATCTTAGAGAACACCTTGGCTCCCCGTATCTAATCAAATAAATCATCTGTCCGAGGCAGAGGCTAACAGATCTTGATCGTCACCTTATTAAGCTACTTATAGTCCATGCAAAGATGAAGAGACCCATCCTTCTTCACAAAGATGACCTGTGCACCCCAAGGTGAGACACTAGGTTGGATGTGTCCCTTCTCGAGAAACTCCTCCAACTATAGCTTGAGCTCCATGAGCTCATGGGTAGTCATCTTGTAAGGTGCATGAGACACTGGCTCGACACTTGGTACAAGGTCAATGTGAAAGTTACCCTCTCTATGAGGTGGCATCCCTAGCAACTCAAGTGGAAAAACATCAGCAAACTCTCTCAAAATGGGATGATTGTCTAATGATGCCTCTGGCTCGTCCTCTGACCTATCACTGACAGTAATGGCAAACATCTGACAACCATTGTGCATACATCACTTAAGCTATTGAGTGGAGATCATGTGAGTTGCTGTGGGTTTCTAAATGCCCAAAATCTCTATTATCGTGCCATGGTCGTCTAAGCAACCAATCACCTTCTAGTGACAATCTAGCTTGGCTCTATGAGACGCAAGCCAATCCATGCCTAACACCACACCATAAGACCCCAAGGGTATAACCCTAAGGTCCGCTACTATAGTGAAGGCTCCCACGACTATCTCAAAGTCATACACTACTAAATCTACTGCCATCTTGGCCCCTGTGGCCAACTCGACCTCCCACCTATCGTCCTGCCTAGAGGCCACCAACTTGCAACACTCCACTAATGATGGAGAGATAAATAAATCTATAGCACCAAAGTCAAATAAAATAGCAATGGGGGCATCCCTAATTGTACTTGTGGTCTTAATCACGGAGGCCTGAAAGTTAGCGTGGCGGTTATCCACTGCTACAAACATGCGGTGGGATCTACCCATATCCCCAACTGTCTGCTTAGATCCTCTAGCATGAGGCTGTCCACCTACTATATATCCTTATAGGCACTCTCTAGCTAAGTGACCCGTACCACCACATACATAACATGGTCCCCGAGCCTGAACCTGTCCTACCTGTGTCTTACTAGACTTTTGCTACCCAGGTCGACCCGTGGAACTCTGTGAACCTCTAAAGGACTGATGTGTCCTAGCTAGCTAGGCAACTAGCGCCTACTGTCGTTGATCTCTACGTGGACCCTGTTGCTGCTATCCGCGACTATGACCCCCATGTGCCCTCTACTGTGGCCTGGATCTCTACTGATACTACTGTTGTTGTGGAGGCCTAGGAGGTAACGATACAAAACTAAAACTGCCCCTCTGAGGTGGTGGTGGTTGATGGAAGCCCTGATGTTGCTGCTGACTACGGTCTTGATACTGGGGGCGTGAACTGTGACTTCGCCCCTAGATCTCATTTGCGATGTACGCCTTCTCGGCAACCTCACTCATGGTCTAGGGGTCTACCATGTGCACTGGCCCTGAGATCCCATGATTCAAACCTCTAATAAATTTATGAACTAGAAGTTTTTCATCATGGAGGTACTCTGCATACCGTGAAAGCTCAATGAACCTACTCTCATATTGAGCTACAGTAGAACCTTGCCGCTGCAAGTCATGGAACTTGTCAATCTGAAGCTGGCTATAGTGATCTAAAAGATAATGTGCGTTAAAGTGCTTAGTGAAGGTGTCCCATGTAAGAGTATCCAGTTATAGGCGACGCTTGCACTCCTTAGTGTGCCACTATGTCGTTGCTATGACTCTCAAAAGATGAACCGCCATGCATGCCTTTGTGTTGCTCCCATAGGGATGCAACACAAGCACCTATCCAGGATGATGAGCCAAGTCTCAACCTCAGCTCCCTCTATGGTCCTCGTGAAGGTGGGTGGATTCAGTCTAAGTAAATCCTTGATAGGGTCTTTGTGGTCTCTATGTCCTCGGAATGGTGCATCCACCTCGTCCTGCTGACCATAGTCATATGGCCCATGATAAATCTGCTCAATCCACAGTCCCTCCTCATGCTCCTCATATCATGGAGGGCTCCTTCTATGAGATTTATGTGCTGATGTGCCATCCTTAGCTGTGGTGACTGGTACCTCTACGTATGGCTCTCCACGCGGCTCCATATGTGGCTCAACACGTGGCTCAACATGTGGCTCAACACGTGGCTCTACATGCTACTCATCACATGGCTCGACATGTGGCTCAATTGGGATCAGTGGTAACCTGTCTAACATGACCTGCAATGCCTCTAAAATTTGTGGTCCTAAGTCAGGTGCCTGCGGAGCTTGTCCCTCTGCTAATGAATCACTATGAATCTCAGCTTCTCTAGACTCACTGATGTGTGAGCGCCCTTGTCTTGACCTAGGAGGCATCCTACATGAATGAGGTAATTAAAAATTCATCAAATTTGTGGAATAAATAATGTGCCCAAAAGCCCATTGTTTAAACTTAGGCTCTGATACTAAATGTCATGCCCACATTTCCCATGTGGTCACAACACACTACACATGTGTCATGTCCACATTTATCATGTCGTCATGACACAAAATACCAAAAACTTTTCCACACATCCCTAGAAACCCCCTCGCATGCATCAGCATGCTCGGTGGCATACGTACAAAGGTGCAAACAGGTCAATCAATTGACAAGGTAATGCGAACACCTTTCGCAACCCCTGTGAGATGTAAGGCTACTAATGGAGTTATGCGACACGAGGAGCATCGCCAATAGGGTCAAGTTTGATTTTGAAACCAACCTTATGTTTCCTAAGTGAAGTGGATGGATTTCAACATGTGTCGAAATCCAAAACCCTAGCACTATAGCATAATTTGATTGAATAAAACTTCATCTAAATCATAATTACAATGCATAAACAATTAAAATATTAATATAACGCGTAAATAAAATACTTAAGTAATCATTCCTAAATCCTTGAAAAATCTGGCAGCATAACACCTTATTAGCGTACAAGGAAAATAATTTAATTTAAAAATAATTCCCTAGCTAACATTAAAGAGAATTAAAATAAAATTATAAATCTATTTTCCTATGCCTAAATTACCTCAGGTCAGTTTTTGACAAAACAATAATCTAATAAATTAATTATTTAAATGCATACCTCCAAAGGTTAACAAAGTGATTAAATTCCACACTTAAGTTTAAATACTAACCAAAAATAATAAATTAGGTTTTCGATAATAAATCTCCCCTAACAATAATTTCCCCCCTAAAAAAACATTATCAAAAGTAAAGGCCTAGGTTTAATAAACAACCCACTTAGATAATTCCCATAACAATAAGATAAAGGCAAATGATGTAATTTCCCCACTTAAAGTTTGAAATAAAAGAGTGGAGGGAACATGCAAAGTTCTGTGCACACATGGAAATAAATAAAACATAAATTCCCCTTTTTTCTTTTAAAACCCTAAAAGCTCTTCTAATAAAATATACCTTTCCTTATCTAAAAACCCTAATCCCATTCTAACTCATTGCTTTCCCACTTCTCTCCTCCTTTCTTCTTCTCTTCACAATTTCTCTATTTTTTTTCTTGATGCAAGGTTTCAATGGACAACCATGGGAGGAGGATAACCAGAGGTTATTTATTTTCTTATTTTGATTCTCCCTTTATATATATATATTGTAATCAATAAAATTCAGATAAATGCAAGATAAAACAATACAATGTAAATTACCTTTTTACCCAAACTTAGTCGAATACCTCGAATGATGTATGTGTAGTTGTTTGATCGATGAATGTAGATGCTCAGATGTTGATTGCACATGATCACAACATAACCTTGACGAGAGATGATGGAAAGTTGTTGTGAAGATGATTCAACAGAATAAGGATGCTCAAAACTCAAATGATGATCTATCAAATAGCTTGTGAGAAGCCATATTTATAGACACATGGTTGATTTTTTGACGTGGAGGGAAGAAGATAGGATAAGGATTGGATTTGATTTGATTTTTGCTTAAAGGACAAAAGAGGGAATAAAACAAGATAAGATCGGATAGAAAAGATATAAAGTGATTTTATTTTCTGCTTTAAAGGAAATACATCCTAAAAAGATGAGAGGAATAAATCAATAAAATATATAATTAAATTGATTAATTAGATATGCGTGAGTTGTATTTTTAGAAAGAAAGAAAGATGGTTTTATTAATTAAATAAATATTTAATTTATTTAATTAATTTGGATTGTGATGGACGATGATGTGGATAATTAAATAAATAAAATTTATTTAATTATAGAAGAAATAGATAAGTGACTAATTAAATAATTATTTAACTAGAGAGGATTAATGACCATGAATAATTAAATAAATAAAAATTTATTTAATTATAGAAGATAGGATTATGGGATCGAAAGGGGATAAAATGAATTAGTCAAATAAATAAAATTTATTTAATTAATTAGGTGATGACCTGGGAACCTAGGGCAAAACATGCTAATGACAAGGTGTTGGACTTTTTAGGTGTCTACATTTTGCCTCTCTTTGAGATGATGTTCGAGATGATGAAATTTGTGTTGAGTACCATCATTTCAACGAAGCTAAGATATGGAATAGAGGAAAAATATGATGATGGACATATAGGATGAGGATGCCCCCTCAAGAGGATAGGCGGGTTGGACAAACATGGGTAGGCTCTCGAAATGGAATGGATTGGTCAAGAAAGAAAGATAAGGAAATGGATAGAAGAAATGAATGATGCGCTATGCTACAATGAAAGTGAGCAATCATGATGTTTGATATAGCACTAGATGTTATGCACCAGGGTATGAGGACCAAGGTGACGATGTGTCTCGTGCCCCAGCGTAATACAACCTTGTCTATATGTATGAGGAAGAAAACTTAGATCATTAAAGTCCTAATGCACAAAAGGTATGATGTGACCTTAGATGCAAAGGATAATGCAAGAAGCTATTCCAACATACACAAGATATGAATATTAGCTAGAATGATACAAATGCGATACAAATGCAAGATAAAAGGATAACACACACAAGAAAGCAAGCAAGCATGCACAAAAGATTCAAAAACAAACAAGGTATTACCCTTGTCAAGCTGTAAACCGATGATTGATTGTTGATTGATTGATTGATTAATGATGATAGTGTTGTCATGGTGGGGAACGATATATCCTTAGATCAACACAAGGATGTGGGAACGATATATCCCATTGATGATGATAATTGATTGATTAATTGATTTGGTTTATGGAAAGATTAGGATCAAGACCAAGGATGTGATTAGATAATTTGACAAGATTGATTGACTTGATTGGTATGGATAAAGGATTGATTTGCATTTGAGTTTATTGCTTGGATTGAGATTGATTGGAAGAAGTGATGGATTGATGAGGATAGATGATAGATGAAAGAGAAGATGGTAGGGGGATGAAAGAATGAATCATTGGTACTTGTGTACTAGATACTTCCTTCGTATTCCAAACAACCTACATACCCGTATCCACAGGATCAAAGGACCACATGATGATGATGAGACATGATGAATATGTAGTTCTGGGTGTTTTTGATGATGTGGGAGATAGATGATGGAAGAAGAAAGTGATGAATGAAGAGAAAGAAGATCAGAGGAATGATGAAAGGTAGAGGAGGGGTATCATCTTATGCCTGAATCTGGGTGCCTTCTTCATACTCTAGAATGCCTACATACCCGTATCCACGGGATCAAAGCACCACACGATGATGATGAGACATGATGAATATGTAGTTCTGATTTTGTTTGATGACGATGGTGGGTAGATTGATCGAGTTATGGATTGATTGAGATTTATTTGCTTTGATTTGATAAGTTTGATTAGATTTGTTTCGTGATTTGGTTTGATGATGATTGATTTTATGGCTTGGATTTTTGTTGGATATTTGATTTTTTTTGCATTTTGGGGAATATTTGGATTTTTTTGTATTTTTTTCAAGACATTTTATGATGTTTTTAGATTTTTTCAAGATGTTTTATGATGTTTTTGGAAAATTTTAGGACATTTTATGATGTTTAGGGATTTTTTCAGGACGTTTTATGATGTTTTTGGATTTTTTCAGGTCTTTTATGATTTTTTTTTGGTAGTTTTTCAAGACATTTTATGATTTTTTTGGATTTTTTGGATGTTTTGGGATGTCAATGGATTCATAATTTGTGCAGCCTTTTGTGCTAGATACCAATGACAAGGGAAAACCAAGTCTAGGTGCAAAGGATTGGATGAATGGATAGATGGATAGAAGATGGGTGATAGAATGGAAAGGATGTATGCATAAGAGAGCAAGGATGTGATCTCCAAAGACTATGTCACATAGGAATAAAATGCCCCACTCTTGGTAGGATTTGACATGACAAAACTTATGGTGAAGGATGATGATAGGATTGTTTTGAAAGGGTGAGGTATACCAAGAGTTTATCCAAGGCATGTTTCAACATTGTTGCCCCCAATCTTTATCAAGATCAAGATGAGGAAGGGAGGATGAATGGATGCAATGGGATAGGTGTATGTATGTGGATGGATAAGGATGGAAGGATGGAAATGGTATGATAGGATATGATAGGGCAGAAAATGATAGTGCGGATGAGACAAGGTGCCCCAAGTGTAGGTGACATAGAAGATCAATTTACATGACACATGTTTGCCAGGTTTTCATCATGGTACTTATCCAAGGCACCTATTTACCAGGTTTTCACCATTGGATGAAGGTATTTCTCTTTACTTTTTCTTTTCTTTTTTACTTTTGGATGGGATAGATGGATATGGATGGGAGGGACTCAAGTATCTAGTTCCATGAAAGTGATAGTCCTGTTAGATGGATGTCGACACATGGACCATGTCAAGTGTCTCTCATAGATGTTGGTAGGGTGATTGCATGAAAGACAGATTAGGCAGATAGAGGATTATGGGAGGTGTGATAATGGATTATGATATGAATTATGTAAGACTTACGAAAGAAGATGGGTGAAAGGCTTATGCAAAGGCATGGACTATATGGAGGTGATAAGGTAGATATGTAGGATAATGGTTGAATGATGGCATGATGGAGGTATGTGGAAATGTTGTGGGATGGAAGGGGATCATGACCAATGGCTGCACACACTATGATGAACATTGAAGCTTTTGATGAGATGGTGGGGTAGGAAGCAATGGTGTTGTTCACTTAGGAGATGGTCAATTTAGTCATTTAGGGACCCACATGGACTTAGTGTTTTTATGATTTTTGCTTTTCATGTGGGATAGAGGAATTTGAGGCTTTTGGAGGGAATGGATGGAAGAGGATGGTTGGGATTTTTGAGAGGTGGATGCCACATTTGACCAGATGGCTTTTTCCTTAGGAACCCATACCATTTTAGTTTTTGACTTTGTTTGTGGATGTATGGGTTTGGATATACGTAGCTTTTGTGCATCTTTTGAGGTAATTACTTGTTGCTTGGGGACCCACACCTTTTTCATTTTTTCTTTGAGGTGTGTCGGTGTATGGATCTTTTGAGATGGATATTTCTTTGATTCTTGGCTTTTGTGTCTTAAGGCATGAGGACCCTTAGGATTTTTGACTTTATAGGTAGAGGCATCCAAATTTTTATTTTGGAATACCATGGGATGGGTGGAATGAGCGGAAGCCTTATGTTTACATGATGTGTGCATTTGTTGGCCATGATTGGGATTTTTTAAAGGATTCATGGATGGAAGGATAAGGTGTTGGAAGTAGTGGAGGTAGATTCAATGGAAGGATATTAGGAGTTGGAAGAAGTGGAGGCAAAGTTGATGGTGGAAGGTGTACGGTCACATGCTTTTGTGATTTGTAGGATGATGGAGGTGGAATGGCAACATATGTTTTCAGAGTATGATGGGATTTGTGGTGGAAAGAGGTGGACTTTGGATGAATGGAAGAAGTACCAACATCGTTAGATGGTTGACCTTGGGGTGTGTATCCAAGGCCAAATGAGCGAGGAGGGACCTTGACATGGATTGGCTCCAAAACGCCTTGCTCATGTAGGCCTAAACCTTTGCCTTGGTGGTGCATGTTTTGGAGCATGCGATTGACTATAGGACTAGGTGTAGTTTGGACACTAGACTTGAGTTGATTATTGGATGGAGAAGGTAAAGTGGATAATGGTTGTTGGTGTTCTAAGGAGGAACACTCATGAATGAATGTGGATAGACTAGTAGGATATGGTGGATTTGAAATGGGATCAATGGTGGATGTGGAAGGATCATTAGGATCTTTCTTATGTTCATTGGGATCCAAATTATTTGTTTGATCTTCTATGTTTGCTTTGGAGGCACATGTCTCATCATGAAAAGTGGAAGGTGTAGGGTCACTGATTAGGCTAGATGGAGGATGACTAGGAGCAATTTGGATGTCTTGCTCATGGATTATAGGATTATGGATAGGATCAAGGTGCTCATGGATAGCTTCTTCATAGGTATCATCTTGATCATAAAGAAGGTAAATGTTATGGATAGACTGGATGGGGATGATTTGATCTTGATTAGATTTAGAGGCTATTGTTTCTTCATGTTTAGGATCGTTCTCTTGACATAACTCTTGGTTTTCTTGAATGAAAATGGATAACTCTTGGATAGGCTTGACATGTTCCTGAGGGTTATTGACATGAAGGTATAATAGCTCTTGACTTGGGTTCGTGATAGGCTTGATTGTTTGTGGATCACATGATGGTGTTAGGATAGGACTAGGTGTTTGATGACATGGCAATGTTTTATTCCTTGCTAGTAGCCAATGGATCACATCCTTTGTAAGGGTATGGGTAAATGGACAATATAGGGGGTGGATGATAAGGGTGGGTTGGTTTGGAGGCTTAGGATCATGATTAGATTGAGGGATAATTGGATGGATAATATGATTAGATGGATTGGGACTTGGGCTAGATTGAAAGATAATGGAATTAGAGGGATTGGTTTTATCCAAGACAACCTTACCACAATCTTCTAGGTTCTTGACCAATCTTTGAAATTGGACACAAGTGGATATGGGATGGCCCCTATACCTATGGTATGCACAATATTCATCATCTTTATACCAACTAGGTTTAAACATAGATGGAGAATATGCTCTGAATGAGTATAGCTCAATCAAATTTGCTTGGACTAATTTCTCTAAAAGTATCTCCATGGAATCTTTTAATGAAGGATTAGTGGAACATGGGGATGAAGGTGATGAAGGTGATGAAGGGCTTGATAAAGGTGTTTGGATAGGACTAGTTGGCTCATGTGTTGGCATATGATTGGATGATGAAGGTGACTCAAAGGAGGCACTTGCTAGGCTGGTTTCTCCCTTGTCAAAGGATTTTAGGTCTTGCATAAGATAACTTAAGCCTATCAATGATGTTTGTTGCAAAAGTGAACTTGGGCTTTCTTGGTTCATGTACATAGGGCCATTTGGACTTGCATGTTGTTCTTGTAAGGACATTTGATTACCATGTGGATAGGTTTGGTGATGAGGTGGCATGATAGGATTTGTAGGTGAAAGATTTTGTGAGGTGGATTGTTGTGGACATTGGTTGATGTTGGAAGTTTGTTGAGAAAGTAATTGTGATATGAAGGCAATGGAGTTAGGATCATTGGATGCTATGCTTGTGGAAGCACTTGTGTTTGTGTGGTGTTGTTAGGAATAGTGAGGGTGATTTGTGGAGTTTGAAGTGAGTTTGATGTGGCATGGATTTGATATGTGGGTGGATTAGATTGATAGGATGATAAGAGAGATGCCATATAAGGAATGGGTGGGGGATTATGTTCTTGTTGGGCTTGTGATTGAATGTGGGATCATTGATATTAGCCTAGGACTTGATGTTGTGGGAATTGTTGATGTTGTGGTGACACAGGGTCTTCTTCCTTTCTATATAACCACCTAAATTGATCAAGCAATCTTTTGGTGCCATAAGGATCATTCTCATAGGTTTTGTTTAGAAATTCCATGTCGATGTTTACAAGTGGTAGATTAGGATGTGAGGGCATGGAGTGGTTGTGATGTTGGAGATCAAATTTCAATACCTTAGGATGATTTGTTTTGCTTCAAAGAGTGGATGATTCTTTATACTTAAGGTAGACTAGTGATACTTAAGTAATAGAGTTAATTGGATGACTTACTTGAGATAGACTAATGATCTCAAGCAAGTTTGAATAAATGTTGATAATGATCAAATAAGGTCTTGATTTTTGATTGGGCTGATTTGGATTTTGGGTTTTGATAATGGTGTGGATGATCAGGTTAGGTGACTTGGATGAATTAGGATAATGATAAGGATGATGTGGGATAACAAGGTAGGATAACTTGGATTGATGATTAGGATGAAGTGATTAGGATGAAATTGTCTCGTGATAGGGAGTTTGTTTTTTACAGCTTTTTGGCAATTTTATGGCAAGAAGACAAGATAGCAAAAACTCATGCACAAGCCATTCAGAAACATTTACCACCTAGGTTAGCTGAGACAATACCTGTTGGGTTCCCACTTGGTTTTACCCAGCCGCGCCTACTTATGGTGTATAGCTCCAAGAACTTGGGGCACGGGCTCCCCCTTACAGTGCACTCACTTCTCAGGCACACCAAGTTCCAGGTCCTCAAGATGTGTAGATCTTGAGGTACCTTGCTATCTCTGCCATAAGTTGCAAAAATATGGGATGGCTATCAGAATTTCCTCCTGTACCAACAGATAGGGGTTTTTGGCTTCTACACAAAGGTTTCTAGTAAGGGCTTCCATTCGGGTGGCTATACATGCGGCGATTCTCTCTGTTAATGGAGGCTTCCCAGCCTACAGAGGTTATGCTCCATAGGGTTTTGGGGGAAACATTCGTCAGTATAGCACAACAACACCCGTCGTTTGTGACTTTCAGCACAAACACATTATTTATATAGCGGCTTGGAATGGCTTAGCTTTAGCCTGTTTCTGCTCGGGTTGTACCCCTTCTCACAATGGGAAGGTAGGTAGGCCCTCTAGAGTTAGCAATAGTTTCTCTTGCACCCCAGATCCATTAGATAGACAGGGGAGAGGATACCTCTATTACTAAATCAGGTTATAGTCAAACTAGACAAGCAAACAAATAAAGAAAAGCAGGCACAGAGTAGATAAAGTTAATTTTAAACACCAAATCTAAATGTGCCTACTGTAGTGATAAAAAGATTGTTCTTTGATTGCTTGGATCTATGAAAGATAAATCAGTAGTTTGTTTTCTCCATTCTTTGACACAAATGTTTGACAAGCTATGCAAATAAATCATTAATTTCCAAGAAAAATGATAGATTGAAGCTTAGAAAATAGCTAAACTTTGACTATAAAAAGAGTTGATAAAATGATAAAATTACCTGATCAAACCTACTCCACTGCAAAGTTGGGTCAATTAGCTTTCCAACAACTATAAAAACTTAAAAATCCGATATGATATCCAAAAGTTATGGCAGTTTTAAAAAAGAAAACTATTTTAAGCTTTAAAAAAACACTATTCATCACCTGAAAACACTGTTCATGGCTTGAGAACACTATTCACTGTCAGAAGTACTATTCACTACCGGAAGTACCGTTTATCACTGGAAAGCACTGTTCATCGATAGAAACACTGTTCATTGTCGGAAGTACTGTTCACTGCCGGAAGTACTATTCATCGTCGGAAGTACTGTTCATCACCGAAAAGCATTGTTCACCGCCAGAAAGCACTGTTCACTGTTGGAAACACTATTTATCACCCTACAAACATTGGCTCAAATTTCACTTGCACCAAAAAAGGGTCAAATTTTATGTTTTTCTTCACCTCTTGGCCCTTCTGCATGCAACCGTGATGTCTATTTTAGCTCAAGAGGTCACCTATAACAATCACTTGCAAAACTTACAACATGAGGGTTAGAAAAAAATACAAATTTTTATAACAAAAACTTTCAAAAAAAGGATCAAGCGAAGTGAGTCCCACCGGGCGTGCCAGAATTTAATCAATAAAATTCAGATAAATGCAAGATAAAACAATACAATGTAAATTACCTTTTTACCCAAACTTAGTTGAATATCTCGAATGATGTATGTGTAGTTGTTTGATCAATGAATGTAGATGCTCAGATGTTGATTGCACACAATCGCAACATAATTTTGATGAGAGATGATGGAAAATTGTTGTGAAGATGATTCGATAGAATAAGGATACTCAAAACTCAAATGATGATGATCTATCAAATGGCTTGTGAGAAGCCATATTTATAGACACAAGGTTGATTTTTTGACGTGGAGGGAAGAACATAAGATAAGGATTGGATTTGATTTGATTTTTTGCTTTAAAGGACAAAAGAGGGAATAAAACAAGATAAGATCGGATAGAAAAGATATAAAGCGATTTTATTTTCTGCTTTAAATGAAATACATCCTAAAAAGATGAGAGGAATAAATCAATAAAAGATCTAATTAAATAAATTAATTAGATATGCATGAGTTGTATTTTTAGAAAGAAAGCAAGATGATTTTATTAGAATTTTATTAATTAAATAAATATTTAATTAATTTGGATTGTGATGGAAGATGATGTGGATAATTAAATAAATAAAATTTATTTAATTATAGAACAAATAGATAAGTGACTAATTAGATAATTATTTAACTAGAGAGGATTAATGGCCATGAATAATTAAATAAATAAAGATTTATTTAATTATAGAAGATAGGATTATGGGATTGAAAGGGGATAAAATGAATTAGTTAAATAAATAAAATTTATTTAACTAATTAGGTGATGACCTGGGAACATAAGGCAAAACATGCTAATGACAAGGTGTTGGACATTTTTAGGTGTCTACATATATATGCACACCTAAAAAAAATACTTGCAACAAAACTGGTAAACAAAATACCAAAGACGGGTTTTTTTTTAGAATAAACTGAATATACTTCAAAACTATATTACTATATTATATATAAATATATGTTGTTGAAAGAATGCAGGTTAAATGTTGCACAGTGGCCAAATGGGAGTGTGAACCCACAGATCTGAACGCGGCCGAAGAGGGTTTTAATGGATGGCGCTGCAAGCGCCAACAACAAAGAAATGTATGATGGGGAGGGACGGACTTCCCCCACCTTCCACTGAATGGTGGAAAGGTGGGCGGGGGCCTGTCCCCCCATCCCTTCCAAGGTTTCTACGGGGGCAGCAGCCATGGTTGTCACCTCCCTTGTTTCCTTCTTTTTTTGTTAAACAAAACAACAATAAAATTTACAAGGGTTTAACCCCTTTCACATTCGAAGAACCTCAATTTTGTCTATTATAAAACTTGCTCAAGTTTCATTAATGTGAATCGATTCAGCTTTATATTATATTCTATCTTTATTATATACACACACACACACACACACACACACACACACACAAAGATGTATATATGATCACTACTGTCTTTTTTTTAATACAACATTCTATAAAATTTCAAAATGATAATGTATATCTATTTTATATATGTATATATAATCACTACTGTCTTTTTTTTTATACAACAATCTATAAAATGTCAAAATGATAATGTATATCTGCTATATATATATACTCTCAGGAATAACACAATTTTGTAAAATAATTAAGAACTCAGAAATACATAGTTGTAAGTACACATTTAATTTTATATCCTTTTTTTTTTCTTTTTTAAGAATCTACAACTAACTCTCTGCTGCAACCTTTTCTTTTTTTTTGAAGTTAAATAATAGTAACAACAACTATACAAATTTTTTTTTGAAAGTAAAAGATAAGTCTAAATCCACCATTTCTTCTCAAGCACGCACACACACACACACATTGTAAACATAAGACAACAACTAATACATCTATTTTCTCTCTCTCTTTTTTTTGAAACAATCAGAATTACAAACAACAACCATGCATTTTCATTTTTTAAGCAAAAAATGGGTAATACAGTGAAATCTTCTTCCCATTGACAAATAACATTTCTATATAAAAATATAATGAAGGAACCTTCTTTTCTTTTTCTTTTAACAACATTACAAAAAAATCATAGAATGCATTTTCTTTCCTTGGACCACATTGTTAAATAGAACAACAACTTTACCACTAAAAAAAAATTTGCACACATATTAAAATTTTTAGTTTACAATAAAAACTAAAGAGATCACTCTCAAAAGGAAACCATTTACAACAAGGCCCTTTGGCCATGGCTTCAACAGCCAAACAAATACACAACACATATATGATGAAACTCTTCTTCCAAGCTCCAAATGCACCAACCTGCCATAAAAACAAGGAAAACTATCCAATTCCACCAAAATGCTCTCCACCCTACCATAGACCTGAAAGAAGGTCACCCCTGAGCTTGGAGACCATCCTCACCTGGTTTCACACCACAATACAAATAACAAATACACTCAAAAACCAAGAAGAACACCCAACCAAGTTTAACACACAACAAAATCCATGGGGAATGGATTTAGGTGGTAGGAGAGTGGACAATTCTCTACTCAAGAGGTGCACTCCAAAACCTAATATCTCATAAAGCTCAAAAATAAGGCATCAAGCCTTAAACACCACAATAATGAAATACACCTCTAAGGCATTCATGCCTTCTCAAATAAACTCATGGGCACTCATGCCATATCAAATAACTCCATACTCCTCCAAATGCTCTCAAAGCCATCAAAATGCCACATAGATCAAGAGGGCGACCTCAAGGAGGTTCACTCCTCTCCCACCCCATACAAAATGAGCTCTCCAAAAATGGAGAGTCTCATACCAACACCCACAAAAACCCACATAATAAAAAGAATCTAAACACTCAAAACCACAATCACACAATGAAGTTAAATACATGGGAAATGCTTCAAGCTTTGATCCTTACCTTTCAAAGCCCAATAATGGAAGAGGTTTGATGTAGAGCCTTCCAACTCCTTCTCCAACTCTTGCCTTCAAGTCTCCAAATCTAGCTAACTCCCCAAAAAGCCATCATAAAAGAAAATAATTGAAAATAGAGAACCCTCTCCCTCTCTCAAAGAGGGAGTATTATAGGCTCTTCTCAAGAGCCTTGAGGAATGAGAAGGTGACACATGTCACCTTGTCCTTCCTCCTCACAACCCACTTGCAAGCTCCATGGGATGTGGAGGTGACAAATGTCACTCTCCCATCCCACCAAGCCTCACCCTCTCCACATGTGCTCGATGGAGAGGAGGAATCTCACAAGGTGGACTCCAAGAGGATAAGATATGACACTTGTCATAGTCTTATTCTTCAAATAAATCCCATTCACTCCAAGATGCTCTCACACATGTGTGAGAGCATTGGATATGGGTTTCACACACTTGGGAGTCTTGAAGACTCCCCAAGTCTTCAAAGCAAGGGAACCAAAGCCTTGGAAGGAGGAGTGAGTCATGGTTGAATGCTTAACCCATCCACCACTCCTTCCAAAATTTTAATTTTCGCACTTTACTTCTAGGGGAAGTTTAAGTGACCATATGGAGGTTACCCTAGGGTTAGGCATGCTCAAATGGGCCCTAGACCCTAGGGGTACAACCTAGTATCAAAATTAGCCCAAAATAAACACCTTAGGTAGCATAAAATTACATAAAAAGCCATCAAAATAAAAGAATGCCAAAATGTGTAAAATTAAACATATATTTCACAACACTATAATTAAATCAATTAAAAGGGGTAGACCTAATTGAAGGGACATCAAAATCAGACATCATAAAAAATCATCATGCAATACACATAAGACCTTAGTCCCTCTTCGGATTAGATCAGTTTACATAGAATTCACATAAGGGTGTGGGATGATCTCTAATTTTCTATGGCATGGAAAATCGTCTGTACACTTACAAAAATAGATTAGTAACACATGTATATCATAGCTGAAGCGAAAGAAAGCATACAAACACACAATGTCATAGAACCATCAAGTCCTTAATAATCAACACATAACATCATTGATAAGATTTCCTATCTACTACATTTCTAATCATCAACTCAATATCAGGATTGCATAATAATTCATTCTTTAAAACAAACACTATTTCATTGAAATCAAATGATCGCATAACATTAAAATTTCAAATGAAATCTAACATATAAACCATAATAAACATCATAGCATAGTCTATCTAATCCAATCATGTCATAAGAAATAAATCCTGAAAGTCTGCAAAACAGGATCAATAATCTCAAAGTCCATATGTCATCGAAATGTAAATGTGAAACAAGCAAAATATAGGAGTGAAATAAATAGGCTTCACAAGAATGGAATGAGAGAGCACCTCTTTATTACAAGAAATCAAAAATAACTTGGGCTACAAACTAACTTGAAAAAGTGCCACAACTCCACCTTCTCCAAACCTGAATTAGAGGTGGCAAAAAGGGAAATTTAAAAGAAATGACACATAAATGTACACCCAAGGGCCAACCGGTAACTACTTTCATTATCCAACCGGCCTGGGTGAAGGAGGAGAAGACTTTCTTGAACTCCCAATCAATCTATTTTCTTCTCCCTCCCCCCCTACTATTCAATGGCATTGCCTACCTGAGCATGCCAACAACAAATAAATCAAACTTCTAAAGTATACAAACCTCTTCACAAAATTGCCACATAAAAGACCACATTCCCTATTTCATAGTAAAAATTAGTTTCAAAGAAATAGTCAAGTACATGTTGGAAAACAAAGGAAAGCTCTTTTAAATCTTTTAACTAATTTTTAGATTCCCATATGTGTCCAAAGACAAAGTCAAATCTGCTTCAAGATTTTGTTTTAAAACTATCTTAATAATGATTATTGTGCTCATGCTTATGCGCTCCCATAAGCACTTGTAAAGGCTAAACATTAGCTTCACTTTAATAACTAACATAACCTCTAAACACCTATTAATATGTGCCTCCAAGCTAAGCACTTAATGTGTTGTCCTACCTTGTCCTTAGGCCGCGTGCCTCATATGGGAATGCCCAACATGCTTAGTAAAAAATATAATATATATATATATATATATATATATATATATATATATATATATATATATATATATATATATATATATATATATATACATATATCACAAACAAATAATCATTCATAAAATCATTTATCATCGTAAAATCTACATAGACATAATGTCGTAAAATTCATATTCACAATAGTAACGACAACTCTACATGGTCCAAATCGATATCTCCATATCTGTGAGTAATACGCTCATGAGTGTGTGTAGGTGTGTCTACCTATGTACACTCATGCTCATATCAACTCATATGTATGAACATATCATGGACTTGAAGAGTTATAACCAAACCTCAATAAAACCTTGCCTATGCAACCATGAACTTATCAACATGCAGGTTAAATAACAATTCTCACACAAACAACCAAACATGCAATCAAGATTCACAACATAGATCACTTACCCCTACCCATATTGATTGGCCTAACCTAGACCAATAGGATAGTGGTGTGTGTGTTTTCTCAATTTAGGATTTCTCCAACATTTACCAGACCAAGTCCTTCTCCTGAGTGATACTTCCCCTCCTTTCCGGAGGAGCAACCTATTCCTGCATCCACTTAGACCACCATCACAGTAGTTAGCCATTCACAAGATAATCACATGCTTTATACATTTCATAATAATAATCATCACATTGCATAATTCACTTTTCCAAATATATTTAATTCAAAATTCACTTTTCACATTGATGCAGAGATTCATAATCATTCAATATTCAAACATATTAACCAATCTAGGTAAATAGTAAATAGATAGAAACGCACGGGTGTAACGTACTCCCCCCATTGTGAATCATATGTCCCCAATGATTTTTAAGTCATAAAAAGTATTATACTACAAAACATATTTATATCAAGAGCTTTCAAAATTTAGAATAACTTGTGGGAACTTTTTCTTCATCTCAGCATAATCTTTCCAAGTGGTAGAATCTTCTGCATACTGATCCCATTAGATCTTGCATTGTAGAACCTCTCTATTATGCAAGTAGAGCTTGCGAACTTCAAGCATTTCAGAAGCTTGATCAAAACCATACCTGCCTAGGTTTTGTACTTGTAAAACATTCTAAGAATATAATAATCATTTGTTATATATATATAAAATTTGAATCATTAAAGCTTTGAGCCTCCTGGCAATAGTTGTTATTAGAATGATTCTGCAATCAATTGCATTGTTAACTTCGAGAATTTCAAAAAGCTCTTCATATCAAGGAGCTGGTTTGTAATACATTCCTTAATGAAACTTTTTCTGGGGTTGGACCCTCAAAAGAACTTTTATTCTCTAATTGAGAATTGTCTTAGTATACACTTAGCATCAGTGTAACTTTTCTATTCTTTATTAATTTTCTTCCAATCTTTTCTAATCAACATGACCTATTCATCTATTTTTGACAACATTTCTGAACTAATGCTAATCCTATCTTCTAGCTTACCCAGCTTATAGGAGTTCAACATCTTCTTCTGTCCAATGTTTCAAATGGAGTCATTTTGATAGCAGAATGATAGGAATTTTTATAAGAAAATTCCACTAGTAGTAGATACTCTTCCCACTTATAATGTTGATCCATGTAATATATATATTCAAACAATTCCTCCAAAACATGGTTAAATCTCTTAGTTTAACCATATGTTCTTAGGATGATAAGTTGTACTTACATTAAGTTTAGTTCCTAGCACTAAAAATATAGTTTACCCAAACCTTGTTGTCACGTGCGCATATCTATCCGAGATAATCTTATTAGGAACTCCATGTAATCTAAACACTTCCTGTACAAATTTGTGAGCTAACACTAGTGCTCCACCAGATAATTTCTTCGGTAAAAAAAAAGTGCTACCTTTATTCTTTAACAACTTCCCATAAATCTTGCGGCATCCCTTTTCATTTCCTTCCAGAAATATAATAGCTTTACATCCGCTAACATCTTAGTGACACTAGGATGTCCTGAGTATGATGCATTATGTACTTTCTTCTATACCAAGTTCCTTAATTTACCAGAATCAAGTACATAAATTCTTCCTTTATTTCTCAATAACCCATTGAGTTCAAAATAAAAAACCTTCATACCTTTTATCTTGCAATTTATCTGAGACTGCCTACTTGGCTTGCTCATAGAACTTTACACTCTTGAATCCTTGCAATACTTGACTTTAGAAGTTAGTTCAAATAGATACCAATGAAGATATATGCCTCCTTTGACTCAAAGCATTGGAAACTCTATTCTCTTTTCCCTTGATATAGTTAATGTTGAAATCATAGTCTGATATCAGTTCTAACCACCTTCTTTGTCTTGCATTCAGATTGGGTTGAGTAAATAGATAATTTAAACCATGATGGTTTGTTTCCAATTAAAAAGGTTTTCCCAATAGATAGTGTCCCATCTTTCTTCTTTATGTAGATCATGGGCGCTCCATAAGGCGAAACACTAGGCCTTATTAATCCTTTGAACAACAATTCTTCCAACTGTCATTTTAATTCTATAAATTCTGTTGTTGTCATCCTATATGACACTTTGGATATAGATTCTGACCTTGGAATCAGGTGAATGGAGAAATCAAACACTTTCCTGGGGGGTAATCCAAGTAGTCCTTCCAGAAATACATCCGCAAATCTCATAGGATAGGGTATTTCTCCATATCCACCTTTTCTGCATCCTCCAATTCTCCACCCTTAGCTTCTTGGAGATCTTGTGGTCCAAAATAAGCCACACTTCTTTGATTAATAACATCTTTGTATTTCTCTAGTTTTCTATTTTAACTACAAAGAGTTGACAACCCTTCTTCTTTGCTCTATACCATTGCACAACTGATATTTGTTGTAACCTAACCACTCTAGGTGTCCCTTGCAAAGCTACCCAGTTCCTAAGATCATCTAGGCATTCTATGGTTTTTATCTTAATTCAAGACATAGGATACCATACTAGATGCCTATGTTCAGTCTTAACTTTCCAATGCTCAAATCTTGTAGCATCACTTCTTTATTCTTGTCTAGAAATCTCACATTGATTTTAGTTACTTCCGAGTGACTTGTTTAAGGTATGGATTGAATTTCCTTCCACACAAGGTTTATTAATTAAAAAGGGTTAGAGACATTCCAAGTGCATTCTCTACAATTTACTCCCCACACAATCTACCAAAGGCCCATCCAAGACATGATAGAGGTAAACATTGTACAAAACATAGTGAACAACTCAAATATTCTAGTATAGCCACCACAATAATTTAAATCTATAACAAAGTATAACAAATTCAATTTTCAACAAAAGTCAAAAGAATGAGCTCAATTTTGACAATAAATCAAATTTTGACCAACTCATCGTAAAATAAACAACTTTCAAAATTCAGTGGCTAGACCATTCTAAAATAAAGGAATAAAACAATGTCTATCTTAGCAAGAACTAAAAAATATTTTAACAAAAATCCAAACAAGTGTCAAAATATAGAGGAACACTTACTATGCACTACATGACTAATTGAGTCACTAACAAGGGAGTAGATTGTTGTACTACACTCAGGTTTTCCAAAAACTTATAGTGGTTTAGAGATCGTATTACCAACACAACAAATAAATAAGTCCCTTAAGACTTTCATTATGCTCAAAAATCAAAAGGTTAAACACATCCACTCTTACATCATGGAATATCTATCATTCATCACATAGATGATACTATAAGGTGGTGTTACAACAACACACAAGGACTTCAGTTGTAACACACACACCTCTTTCCTTTCTTTACAAAACTCTATTCCCTACCTCCCGGAATAGTTTACTTAAATCAAACTTGTCTAAATAGCTTGGTGATGATCACATTCATCATTGCAATTATTCTTTCTATCTCCACCAAGAGACAAAATACATAGTTCTCAACTTTTTGTCCAAAATGCTATGAAAATAACTAATATCTTCTCCTTACATTTGCTATGAATTATCTTGCAAACTTCATGCAGACTCTTAACAAAAGAATGTTACTAATCCCAATCTTTATTCATCAAAATATTGCCCAAGAGGATCCTCTTTATTAATGTCCTCTACCATAGATTGACACATTTTTCTAATAGGCTTCATGAGTTATTAAGGAACTCTTATTCTCCTCTATTTATGCACGATTCTTTGTATATGGAAATTGGTTTTCTCATGAATCCTAGAAATCAAAAGCATTTCCAAGTCCTGTATTATTTTTCCAAGCATTTTATGCCAATACATCACTACTTGTCCTTTATTAATCCTTTTATCCCTCTTGACTTATTCCAATCCATCTAGGGTTTAGACAAGAACCCAAATTATCTACGTATCTTTGATACAATTTGCACCTAGTTGATTACTTCAGGATCTTCCCATCCCTAAGTTCTGGAAACATAAAAGTGATCTTAACTTCATACAAACACTGCTCTACCTGAGCTCTTAATCTGATTAGCAATTGACCATGGTTTTACCTTTCTAGTCAAAGTCTCAGAATCTTTCTGTTATATATCCTCAATAGAGTGAAATTGACTCTTGGAGTTTTATTTCCTGAGTTGGTTCTCTCTTAACCTTTGACAATTTTTTTGGTTATTCTCTTATGCCATTCTTGCATAAAACCAGTTTCAAACATTACCATCTCATAATGTTGGGTAGGAAGGCATAGTGAGCACATAGGCTCTAGAACTAAACCTGTAGCTCTGATACCATGTGTAACATGCCACTTGTTCTACCAACTAAGATTTACCAAGTTTAACTAAAAAGTAAAATGATCAAGATACTGATAGAGAAAACAACAAATTTTCTTTCTTAAATTCATTCGATAAGATGCACGTTTGAAACATATTTCAAACTCCCATTGCATAATCAAATTACATTTCATCAGTAAAGGAATTGAATATTCCTCATTACAAATTTTCTATATAAAGTTACATACATGCTTCAATGAGGCAACTAAAAATATGATACAAAATGCTTCTGATGTCTGTCTTCAAATCCTGGCTGCCCACTGCATGAGGGGAAGTATCACTCAAGCACTTTTCTGCCAACCATGGACTAACTACGGTCCCCTGCACATTTACCAAACTGGTAAATGACCCTATCCTTTGACAAATGGATTGGTATGGTAACCTCAAAGAATAGCCTAAACTAAGATGATGTTGTGTCCTACATATCTAGTACTGTCATACATTGTGGCTACAACCCCAAGCATGATTGCCCTTCTTAGAATGTAAACCTGGATCACAGTGAACTGACAATGTAAACGTTGGTTGTTTACACTACTTTAGTTAAAGTTTCATCACCCCTAACTCGGAATAGACGTCACACGCTCACCCATCATTCTAGCTCAATTTGCAAAGACATCTAAGGTTATTCCCATCTATGGATCAACATATCCCAGGTGTAACACCACTAACAATTCTAGATTATTCCCTTCCATAGATCAACAAATCCCAGGCATAACCCTACTAACAATTCTAGATTCTTCCCTTCAATGGATCAACAAATCCTAAGGTTAACCTATTCCAAAGTTTTACTATGACACATATGTTGAAGTAATACTAGTTGCAAATTCTCTATTCAAGAGTATGATCTCATTAATAAATGGTTATAAAGATATAACTTCATATAAAAATATAAAGCAACCAATCAAGAGACAATTCCAACTTAATATGTAATCCCACCTATGGTTCCAATTAAAAGGTAATTCACAAACTCAAGTGATCAACTTAATCACAAAGGTGAGTCTCAACCTTGATATATATATCCTAATCCTAGGATAAAGTCAACAATCATCAATATGTAGGTTAATCCAAACCTATGTGTTCCAATCAAAGATCAATTAAGTAACCCAACCAAATAGGCTAATCAACCTAGGGTTTCATTCCAAGGAAAAGTAAAGATCAAATAAGTAATCAAGTATAGATTAGCAATATGACGTCTCACCATATCATATCTTACATACCATCTTTATTATTGCATTGCTAAACCTTATTATTCCTAAGTTTTCCTAGCATAATAAGCCACAGTGTCAAGTCACTTTATGATATTGATACATATCACATTATACATGTAGTAAAGACTAACTATGTATAGAAACATCATTATCAGAATTCCCTAATCGGGTATATAAGAGTATGTAATAACTTCTCAAGCTATTCATGTTCATCAATTCCTAATATGTAATACTGATGCTAGCATACACTCCTTAATATGGAGTATATATAAAATACTCATAAGGAAATCATATCTACATGATTCTTTTTCTTTTCATAAGAAAATAATACAATTCACTTAATGCAAGCATACTATGCTACTCCAAGCAAAACATTTAAACAATCATTCTTTCATGATAAAAGATAAGTAAATGAAGAATAGAATTTTCATGCCTGTTGACCGCTTAATCCAATTGATCAATCTAGTTCTCATCTATCCCAAAATCAGCTTACTAGACTTCACCTCAAATACTATAAACTCTTAATGCAATATCTCTCAATAATCTCCTCAATGCTCTCACTAAACAACTCTAACTTAGAGTTAAAACTCTCAGATTGAAAGTAGCAGAGTAAGTAGCTCTTGGCTAGAAAAATTGGTATAGAATGGAATGAGAGAGCACCTCTTTATATACAAGAAATCAAAGAGAACTTGGGCTACAAACTAGCTTGAAAAAGTGCCACAACTCCACCTTCTCCAAAACCGAATTAGAGGTGGCAAAAAGGGAAATTTAAAAGAAATGACACATAAATGTACACCCAAGAAACAACAAATCAATTAGACTTCTACAGTATACAAACCTCTTCACAAAACTGCCACATAAAAGACCACATTCCCTATTTCATAGTAAAAATTGGTTTCAAAGAAATAGTCAAGTACACGCTGGAAAACAAAGGAAAGCTCTTTTAAATCTTTTAACTGATTTTCAGATTCCCATATGCATCCAAAGACAAAGTCAAATCTGCCTCAAGAGTTTGTTTTAAAAATCTCTTAATAATGATTATTGTGCTCATGCTTATGCGCTCTCATAAGTGATTGTGAAGGCTAAACATTAGCTTCACTTTAATAACTAACATAACCTCCAAACACCTATTAATATGTGCCTCCAAGATGAGTGCTTAATGTGCTGTCCTACCTTGTCCTTAGGTCGCATGCCTCATATGGGAATGCCCAACATGCTTAGTAAAACATATATATATTATATTCAAATATATCAAATGGATAATATTAGTAACATAATTTCATTCACCACAAAGGTAACAATTATAACACACGAATTTAATAATGAATAAATTACTACACACACACATATATTATTAATATAAAAATCACAAACAAATAATCATTCATAAAATAATTTATCGTCATAAAATCTACATAGACATAATGTCGTAAAATTCATATTCATAATAGTAATGATAACTCTACATGGTCCAAATTGATATCTCCATATCTGTGAGTAATATGCTCATGAGTATGCATAGGTGTGTCTACCTATGTACACTCATGCTTGTATCGATTCATATGTATAAACATATCATGGACTTGTGGAGTTATAACCAAACCTCAATAAAACGTTGCCTATGCAACCATGAACTTATCAACATGCAGGTTAAATCACAATTCTCACATGAACATCCAAACATGCAATCAAGATTCACAACATAGATCACTTACCCCTACCATACTGACTGACCTAACCTAGACCAATAAGATAGTGGTGTGTGTGTTTTCTCAGTTTAGGCTTTCTCAAACGTTTACCAGACCAAGTCCTTCTCCTAAGTGATACTTCCCCTCCTTTCTGAAGGAGCAACATGTTCCTGCATCCACTTAGACCACCATCACAGTAGTTAGCCATTCAAAAGATAATCACATAGTTCATACATTTCATAATAATAATCATTGATAGCACCACTCTGCACAATACAACAATTCTCTTGCTTTGATACCAAAATTGATAGCACGGTCACACAACATGCACTAATAACCATTTCTACCGTCAAGTGAGAGTCCAATCTCAGCTCAGCTTAAAAAGGTTTTCTTATAACTTTAGCCATTAAAATGATAGGAATTAGGATAGCAACTAAAAGATTAACATTATTCACATGCAATTCAAACTCATCACAATATTCCCAAAAGTGACAGGAGACTTAATCCACTCTAACATGCTACAGGAATGACATGACTTCAAACTTATTAATAACCAACTATAGGAGTAGTCCATACTCATAATACAGAGAGTTAATGCATAAGATTTATTAATCTTTTATTTCATTTATCAACATGGCCTCTATTACAAATTATCACATCTACACCTTCATCTCTTGACTGCTCAATAATTCCATCAATCCATACTTGGACTGTCAACTCCTTCTACCGTCGTCCTTCTTCATTTGCCATTCACCGCTCGACCCCTTCCTATTATTGTCATCCTTCATCAAACTCTCCTCAGCTATCCTTGCCTTCTCTTACACTCAGCCTCCTTTTATCTGCCTTTTCTTATTCTTTTGGCCCTAACAGATCAGCCTCTTGAATTTTCTATCGCCCAGATTGCTTCTCTGATGCCCCTCAAATCAACTTTTCTTCTTCTTTATTTTTGGCCTCTAATATCTGCAATGATCAGCCATTGTTCCTTCTTATCGGCCTATCTATTCATTACATATGGCCAGTCTCATTATCAGTCTGTCGGCCCTTCTTCTGCCGCTGTCCTCTCCTATTGCCTGTCAACCTCCTTAGTATGTGTAGCCTCTCTCTCTCTTGTATATGCGGCCTCCCTCCATGTATATGCGGCCTGTCTCAATATTTACGTGGCCTCCTCTTCTATACATGCAGCCTTCTGAATATATACAACATGTCTGCTTTCTTGTATTTGGCCTCTTCAATTATTGGCCACCTCTCCATTACATATGCGGTCTTCTTGAATATGGCCGCCACACCTTCATTAATAACTGTCGCCTCCTTATTATATGCAGCCTGCATAAATTGTATTTTCTGCTTCTCTATTCTTCCCTCTCTCTCCACTATGCTCATTATTTTCTACATTCCACAACTATTCTTAGTCGTGCCTTCAATCGGCCTTTTCCCTGCATGTGGCCTGCCTTTATTTTCCTTCTGTCGCTTTTTGTTTATTTTTACCTCTTCCTGCCTTTCTCCACCTTCCACTGTCTGTCACTAACTGTTATTCTTCGGTTAAATATAGAATCTCTTTTATGACACCTTCAACATGACTGTCACCTCCTAAAAATAGCCAACAATCCTTCTTGCACCCGATCTTGGATATAATCAACATTATTCCTCTTTCTAAAAATTAATAAACAATTATTATTGTTCCTGTCACCTTGGCGAGAGGAGCCTCCTTCCTCATGCTTTTGTCACTTCACCCATTCATTTAAACCAAAAATCAAAGGCCAATGAATTTTTTTGAATTTTAATAGGATGCCCCTGATTCAAACTCCCCAAGGGACAAAAATCATGTGCTTCTGCACATGTGTTCCTCTGCAAACTTCATCAAACCTTTTCTTCCACCTTTTCCATAATTTCTCTATCCCATATGCATTGTTCTTTGAACATTTTTGTACAACACTGTGAGTTGCTCTCACATGACTATCTGCAACACTTATGATCCACCTCCAATCTTGAATTCTCCTTTCATTCACCTCAAACAAATCATACACAAATGGAAAAATTATAACATCATCCAATGCATTATCAATACTTACCATTATATTATCTTCCACAATGTGTTCTTTTGTCATATCTTTCAACAGTTCTTCTCTCATGGTCATCTACTGCAACACCACATCATTTTTAGCTTCATCTTTTATCATCTCACTCTCCGAATCTGCAACATCTTCAATCTTCATTTCTGTAACTACTTCTGCATCATGGTCTTCAATCTTCACTAATGTCCCATTTATGCCCACACCTTTAATCTTCTCATTCCATTCTTTCTCAATGGCTACCAACTGCTTACATAAATCTTCTCTAGCATTTTCTGTTGCTGCTACATCTTCCGATTGTATCTCTTCCTCTCTTTCATTCTTCTTTTGTTTGCTTTCTTGTTCTGGGACTATGGCTGCTCCATCATCATCTTCTGCTTGCTGGTTCAAATCTGCATCTTCAACACATACCTCTGTTGTCTTCTTTTTCCATACAACTCTTCTATTCCACTTTTCCTCTTTTCTGTCATACCTGTATCTTGCAATTTTCCTTTGTCTACATTCTTGTCTTCTCCAATATCTATTTCTCCTTATCTCTTTTTCATCAAATAATCTCCTCATATTTTCCTCATTATTATAAATTTTACTCAAACCTTCCACAACATAAAAATCAGATTTATTTTCTCTTACCTTGCCTACACTTGGATTCTCTTGTGGCAACTTCACTGTATGCTTCTCCTCTTTTGTTGCCATCTTCTACAGGATTCATCATGTTTCCAGTTCCTTGGGGTTTGTTCTTCTTTTCATGCCTCCAATTCTTTGTCTTTTCTGCAACACATTTGTTTGTTGCTTCTTGCTTTACCACCCATACTCTAGCACTAGACCGATGTCCTTTCCTTGCTACACTTAAGCTTCTCTTCACTTGCTCTGTCTTCATCCTCAAATCATTTTGTCTAGGCCTCTTTGCTGGCCAACTCAACGTTACCTCAGATTGCCACTTATTCATCTGTACATCCCTCTTTCTATGCACTTGCTTATTAGCATAAACATAATTAAAGGCATTCACTTCTTTACAACTCAACCATTGCCTTACATCAATCTTTCTATTTTACCAACATGGCATTACATATCCATGATCCTCAATCACATTTACATTTTCCACTTTCTTTTTCTGATCAACTTGCCTACCCATATTCTCATTTCTGCATTCATGACCAAAAGTGACAATTTTACCTCTATTCCTCTATGTAAGGATCTGTTGTCCCAAATTGCATCCATCTTCAACTTCTTGGATTTTCAACTTTTCTTCTTTACAATCATCTTGTGCTACTACTACAACATCTTCACATGCATCATGAAACTCTATGGTTTCCTCTTCATCTTCATCATCAATCTAAACATCTTTAGCATCAATCTCCTCTTCATTTTTAGGTACTCTGTAATGTACCTCTGGTGGAAACTTTTCTTGGCATTCTGCTGCCATCTATCTTTCCTCATTCACATCTTCCACTCTTTCTTTAGGAGCTATTCTTGCCCCACCTTTCATCATCTTCAAGGTCTCATTCTCAACCTTCTTCGTCACTTTCTTTATACCTGCATACAAATCTGCAAACATAACATTAGCAAATAAAATGAGAGACCACAGTGTCTCTATCAATGCCCTCCTCATGGACATTCTTCCTTCAATTCTCTTTTTCTCAAGTGCTACCCACTGCACTTCTTTCTCTTTCTCTCTTCTCATGTTCTCTTTAATGAGAACTCTCTTGACCTCTTCTAGTCTATGTTGCTCTAATGGCAACTCTCTATTGTCCCATCTTTTCAGGAACCCTCTCATCTTCTTATCTTCTCCTCTTAAGGCTTTTATGCTCTGCCTTTTCTTCTTCTTATCAATAATCTCCTTTACTGGCCATTTTACTTTCTTACTCATTGGCCAAACCCAATAATATCCTGGGTCTTGTTCTTCATACCATTGTTTTACCATCATTAGATCCCTCTTCAACTCTGTCAATTATTTTTCAAATTCTGCAGCTATCATCCTCTTGCCTTCTTTTCTCTTGTCTCTTTTTGTGAGACTCTCTTTATTCATCTGCTTCTGCATTCTTCTATTTTCTTTCATCTTTCAGACACCTCACCTAGGGCTTCTTTCCTTTTCACTCTGCCCAGTCTTTTGGTGCTACACACACATTACAATACTTACAGTCTTCTTTCTTCTTCTACTCACATGTCCTGGCTAAGTTGCCTCTCTTCAGCGATCTACTCAATACTCAAGACCAACCTTACACTCTGATACCAAACTGATAGCACCACTTTGCACAATACTTCAATTCTCTTGCTTTGATACCAAAACTAATAGCACGGTCACACAACATGCACTAATAACCATTTCTACCATCAAGTGAGAGTCCAGTCTCAGCTTAGCTTAAAAAGGTTTTCTTATAACTTTAGCCATTAAAATGACAGGAATTAGGATGGCAACTAAAAGATTAACAACATTATTCACGTGCAATTCAGATTCATCACAATATTCCCAAAAGTAATAGGAGACTTAATCCGCTCTAACGTGCTACAGGAATGACATGACTTCAGACTTATTAATAACCAACTACAGGAGCTGTCCATACTCATAATATAGAGATTTAATGCATAAGAAATTAATCTTTTATTTCATTTATCAACTTGGCCTCTATTACAAATTATCACATCTACACCTTCATCTCTTGACTGCTCAATAATTCCATCTATCCATACTTGGACTGTCAACTCCTTCTACCGTCATCCTTCTTCATTTGTCATTCACTACTTAACCCCTTGCTATTATTGTCATCCTTCCTCAAACTCTCCTTGACTGTCAATGCCTTCTCTTACACTCGGCCTCCTTTTATCTGCCTTTTCTTATTCTTCCAGCCTAACAGATCAGCCTCTTGAATTTGCTGTCGCCCAACTTCCTTCTTTGATGCCCCTCAAATCAACTTTTCTTCTTCTTTGTTTTTGGCCTCTAATTTTTGCAATGATCAGCCACTATTCCTTCTTATTGGCTTGTCTATTCATTACACACGGCCAGTCTCATTATCGGTATGTCGGTCCTTCTTCTACCGCTCTCCTCTCCAGTTACCTGTTGGCCTCCTTCTCAGTATGTGCGGCCTCTCTCTCTCTTGTATATGCGGCCTCCCTCCATGTATATGCATCCTGTCTCAATATTTACGTGGACTTCTCTTCTATACATGCGGCCTTCTAAATATTTATAGCCTGTCTACTTTCTTGTATTCGACCTCTTCAATTATTGGCCACCTCTCCATTACATATCTGGTCTTCTTGAATATGGTCACCACACCTTCATTAATAATTGTCGCCTCCTTATTATATGCGGCCTGTGCAAATTGTATTTGCCACTTCTCTTTTCTTCCCTCTCTCTCCACTATGCTCATTATTTTCTACATTCCACAACTATTCTCAGCCACGCCTTCAATCAGCCTTTTCCCTGCATGCGGCCTGCCTTTATTTTCCTTATGTCACTTTTTGTCTATTTTTATTTATTCCTGCCTTTCTCCACCTTCCACTATCTATCACTAACCGTTATTCTTTTGGTTAAATATAGAATCTCTTTTATGACACCTTCAACACGGCTGTCACCTCCTCAAAATAGCCAACGATCCTTCTTGCACCCGATCTTGGATATAATCAACATTATTCTTCTTTCTAGAAATTAATAAACAATTATTATTATTCCTATCACCTTGGTGATAGGACCCTCCTTCCTCGTGCTTCTATCACTTAACCCATACATTTAAACCAAAAATCAAAGGCTAGTGACAATTTTCAAATTTTAATAGGATGCCCCTGCATCAATCATCACATTGCATAATTCACTTTTCCAAATATATTTAATTCAAAATTCACTTTTCACATTGATGTAGAGATTCATAATCATTCAATATTCAAACATATTAACCAATCTAGGTAAATAGTAAATGGATAGAAATGCACAGGGTGTAACAGAACATTGAAGAGGAGAATATTGAAGAGACCAATATGGATAAAGTAAATGTAGAGTATGCAAATGTGGAAGAGGTCAAGAACATGGAAAATGTAAGTATAAGAATGAATCCAGGTATGTCTTTGAATCCCTTGAATGATAATGAGATTAATGATTTAAAGCAAGCTGGCTATAACATTGTTGAGATAAATGCTTCCACTACAAACAAGACAATAAAAAATGAAAATGAAAACCCTTGTATGCATGAAAATGAAAATGTTTTTTTAAAAATTGAAAGCAATGTTTTAAAGGATCTTCATGGTAAGATATCTTGGAGACAAATTTGAAGCCATGCAAATAGATTATACAAACAATTTTTTTATAGAAAAACTCTTGGATTTCATTGCTAACTTGTATTACAATTGATGAGAATGTCAAAAATGAGAAAAGTAATGAAACAAATAAGCATTTTTGTAAAACTCAAAAAGGTGGATGAATCTATGGAATACGTTATGTCTAGTGTTGCTATGTTATTAGTTCTATTGGAAAAAATAGTCGATCTAAGGATAAGAATGTAGCACGTCGAGCAATAACAACTACTTTAGTTAATAAATCAGTTTTGAGCAAAAGAATGATAAGTAAGACAAGTGGATATTTAAATGTGCATGTTGTAACTTTAAGAAGAGAAACAAAGAGAAGACTAAGTATTGAAGAAGATCCAATCAACCAATGTTGGACTTTTAGTGGTAGACTCCCAAGGTCTGACATGAAATTAGGTCTTTGATTGAAAAATATTAGCATGATAATACAAGGGTTTCTTCAAATGCTAGAGATGTTTTGAAATTAAGGGTGGGGTCAAAAAATCATGATCCTCTTCTAAAAAATATTTTAGACATGAATCAAATAGAATTATATAGAAAATTTCTAGATGATTTAGTTATAGAAAATTTTAGTATAAGTCAAAGATCATTTGAGAAATGTAAACCTTGGTATGTCAAGATTAATAAGCAACGAATCTCTTGTTGTAAAACTCATGCAATTTTTTTATTATTAATATGATGTTTTTTTGATATATATGTTGTACTTTGCATACTAACCAAATTATGCAGGAATGCAGTATTAATATGCCACCTACAACAATTAAGGATTTTATAACAAGTTTACTTTGTGAAACAATGGATGGGCAATTCTTTTTTTCAAAACCATATGTTTCTGGATAATTCAATAGATGTGGTAACCTTTCATTGTTAGGAGAATGCATGCATGAAAGTAGTTCACATGATTTTGAAAAACTAGAAAGCATTGTGAGTTAGTCACAGAACAAAGTAGTGTACATGCATTCGTCATAGAGTTCAAGGATAATATTGTGTATAAATATGTGAAACACTCTAAATATGCTTGGTGGCTTGATGAACAATTCCGCAGATGTAAGAACACATTTCCAATTGGAACTATACTTTCAATGGTTGACTTTACAGAAAACTATACCCTTGCTCCACAAGAGGAGATTTAGTCACAATATTATAACTCAATACAAGTGGCCATATTTGTTCATATTGTATACAGACATGTAGTTGACATTACAGAAGATGACAGGAAAATTTTGAGGGAGTACCATTTCTATGTGAGTGATGACCTGTTACATTCATCAGAGTTTGTGCAGTATTATTTCAAAGTATTTAATGACAGCTTAAAAGAAAGAAAAATTCAAATCACACAACATCTCATATGGTTAGACAATTGTACAAGACAATTCAAAAATGCTTGAATGTTTTATCAATTAAGTAGAGCCCATAAAGAAAATAATATCCAACATATGTGGAGTTTCTTTGAAGCTAGACATGGTAAAGGAGAACATGATGGAGCTTGAGCATGTGTGAAAATGGCTCTTGCTAGGGAACAACTAAAATTTCATGCTGCAACAAAGTTTCAAGATGTACGTGCAATTATGGATTGGTGTAATGCAAAATTAACTATAGGATCAAGTGAAGACTCTAAAGTTCAATGGTTTTTTTGGTTGGTTGAAGAAGAAAACATTGCTTCCCAATATGATTGTGATACAATTAGTGGATCAACATTTAATGGCATTCATTTAAGAGTTAAAATACAAGCACATGGACTATATGGACTAGGGAGCTTGCATGTTTTTGACAGTTTTGTATCACAGGTGAGTGGGAAGCATGTGAAAATACAAGGGTTGAAGAATGGAAACAAAGATCCTTAACACCTCTACAAATACATAATCAAAATGAGATAACATTTGAGGAGGATAATCATTTGCAATCATCGGATGACTATGATTGTATTTTAGACCTTATACAAGAAGGTACATTAATTCAATATTTCTTTTTGATACATTTTTTGCAATCTATATTTAATTGTATATGTATGCATGTATATTTTTGTGACTTATTGAATTTGAATGTTTTTTGCATGACATGTGTATGTTGTTGCTCTCGAGGGTAATGAAGAGGAAGCAAAGTATTGGTTGGCTCGATGTGTTGAGGCAAAACAAAAGTTCTTACAACCTAGAGTAGATGATGATAACTTCGAGTATCTAACAGATTCTGTAGTTGTTGTTGGCACTTGGCTACATAAATATCTAATAAGGAGTAATGGTATACATGCATTTGAAGATTATGAAAGACATAAGAAAATTTTGCACTACTTGCATCTGGTTGTGGAAACAAATATATAATTAGTGAGATATAATGGGAGACCTATCACAGAATATTTATGGACACTTTCTATGGAAGAGCATGAGGCAATCATAGATGTATTACAAAAAAGAGAGGATGCAGATGGTACAATGGAGTAAATTTCTTAAATGGTTAACAGGTATGTAATAATTCTTAAACTTTTAATCTTTGTCTAGGATGTGAGTTTAGGATTAATATGATTGATATTTAATTGATGGCATCTCCCCTTAAGCATCCTCTTAAGTCCCCTTAAGCCATCCCCTAGGATCTTCCATAAGTTAGGTAAACTTAGGATTTAGTTTAAAATAACTTCAATATAGTTAAATGATATAAGTTAGTACTTGTACCCTTACCAAAAATACTACAATTGATCCCTTCTCCCCTTAATCCATCCTCTTAAGTCCCCTTAAACCATCCCCTAGCTATGTTCCATAAGTTAGGTAAACTTAGGGTTTAGTTTAAAATAACATCAATATAGTTAAATGAAATAAGTTAGTGCATACATACCCTTATTAAAAATACTATAGTTGATTCCATCTCCCCTTAATCCATCCTCTTAAGTTGCCTTAAGCCATCTTCTAGCTATGTTCCATAAGTTTGGTAAACTTAGGGTTTAGTTTAAAATAACTTCAATATAGTTAAATGATATAAGCTAGTGCATACATACCCTTATTAAAAATACTACAGTTGATTCCATCTCCCCTTAATCCATCCTCTTAACTCCCCTTAATCCATCCTCTTAAGTCCCCTTAAGCCATCCCCTAGCTATGTTCCATAAGTTAGGTAAACTTAGGATTTAGTTTAAAATAACTTCAATATAGTTAAATGATATAAGTTAGTGCATACATACCCTTATTAAAAATACTACAGTTGATTCCATCTTTCCTTAATCTATCTTATAAACTCCCCTTAAGTCATCCTCTTAACTCCCCTTAAGCCATCCCATGGCTATGTTCCATAAATTAGGTAAGTACGATTTAGTTTAATTAGGTATTTCTTAGAATGTGAGTTTTGGATTAAGTATATTTATAGGTAATTGATTTACTAGTGTGCATATCCCCTAATTAATTGCATCTCGCCTTAAGCCTTCATATTAATATTCCTAATTCTCTCAAAGATCATGACACATTCTAACTTTTTTGCATTTCATTACATGGTGGAGGAGATGTTTTTGTAGTCATAACATAGTCTGGAAACATAGAAGGTGTTAATTATTATTTAAATTTCACTTACACTTTTTTTCAAGTATTTACTAGACCTATACTATTAATTATTTTAATTTATGCTTCAATAGTTCTTTCTTTTCATTATAATTTTAATGGAACTTCTTAGCAAATTCAATCTTTAAATAAAATGATCTCTAGGTTGTAAATTTTTATTCACATTTCATCGTGGCATGATCTCTAGATTTTTTTTGCAATCACATGTAGTGTTGAAAGGATTTCAAGCTATTGTTTCTTGTTGCAAAGGTTTGATCTCTACACATGCTCGATATCTAGAGTCTTCAACTTCTAGGTGTCAAGTATAAAATCTTAGATCTAGACTTAGAGAATAATGTATAAAATCTAGGTGTCTCTAGGTGTCTTGGGTTCTAACTATAATAGGTGTCTCTACCTGTGTCTTAGGTATACTATATGTCAATTAGGTCTAGAGACTAGAAAAAATGTATTTAGTCTAATCTAGGTGTTCTAGGTAGATACTATATATCAACTACTTGTCTAGAGACTAGAATAAGGTATAATCTAATCTAGGTGTCTTAGGTAGATACTATATATCAACTACCTATCTAGAGACTAGAATAAGGTATAATATAATCTAGGTGTCTTAGGTAGATACTATATGTCAACTAGGTCTACCATAATAGGTGTCTAGGTGACTTAGGTCTAGACTACGATAAGGTATAAACACTAGGTGTCTTAGGTCTACTATGTCTATAATTTATCTAGATACATACTATACAAAAGTGTCTTAGGTTTCCTACTATAGACACTTAAATTTGTCCATGTCTTTGTTGGTTCTTTCCCAGACTGGATGCTTACTCCCAGATTTCCCTACAAGGTAGCCATCAATGATCAACAGGATCTCTGGGCCAGGGGCCAATAGTGTAGGAGATAGACTCTATATTTTATCTCCTCTTCTTCTTCAGGCTCTGCAAAACCTAGGGGGGTATTCCCTACTCAACATCCATGAGGATATGCATATAAAGACTGGGATGCTGACAGAAAGCAGATAAGTCCTCCTGTAAGTAGACCAAAATTGTAAGATAAGAGCAAAGGGGCTGGCTTTGGGCCTATTTGCAATTGTAGATAGAGGACTTGGATCCTAAAACTAATTCTAATGTCCTAATGGTTGTTTTGGAGTTTTGATTATGATTTTATATTTGGATGCAAAGCTAGACATGGTATATAACACTAACACAAAGCAAGATTGGTGCCTATCCAGGGCCTGGAGTCAGTAGACATACACCTGTGAATGATATGCATGAACAACTAAAACTAGATTTCAGGGGGACACATGTGATATCTGCCTTACAGATATCTCCCAATACAGAGTGTTAAGCTATCTATACTTATGGCATCCCTACTGCAGTATATCCTTCCCAATATTCAATCTGAGAACAATTTAATCTACCCCTTGAGCAGAAGTTAAGAGATTAAACATTCAACACAGGAATTCTATGTTCTAGAATCTTAGACATTCCTTGAATACCTAGACTCAGAAGAAAGATACATGCAACACTGGAGACAGAATTAGCACAACACATGCAAACATAGCATTACTCATATAGGATTAACCATGAAATCAGTGGATTCATGCAAAAACATACAACAGGAGATACATAAACTCACAAGTTTTGCTGCACAGAGCAACCAAATCAGTTGTATTGCATTACAGAGCCAAAATGTTCAACTTTCAACAACCCCCAAAAATGAGTAACACTTCCTACTTAAAATAGTCAAAGAAGCGTACTCAGCATTAATTACATGGTTTTGACAAAAATCTGCCAAATACAGACCCCACAAAGGAATGGCGCTCAGAAGTTATTGCTGCATCAGACAGAAGAGTAGACAAGGGTGGCCTCGAGCCCTGTGCTACCATCTAGAAGTCTTCATCCAAAAATTGAGCAACCTAATCATGTGTACCATCGCCCATACCCCTGCTACAGTTGCCATTGATGGCCCAACAACCCGCAACCACCGAGAAAACTATCGCTGCATTCAAAAAAAGATCTCCCGCCAAAATGTGCTTCCTGAAGGTTCAAATTATGTAGGAACATTAATCCCACATGCACGGTGTGGAGACTCCTTCAGTAGTTTAAAAGCATGGCCGTGAGCATAATAGGTGTTGAGCACTTTTGCCATGCTCGACACATGCCTTTCTCTCCAAAAGCCCATCACCAAGACCATTACCATCGGCCAACTTGAAAAACCTCTCACTGACCTCATTGGTCTCACCGACCGCTACACTGCACTCCCTTTCATTAGCCAGAGATTAGTCTATCAGCCAACCATTCCACAGTTCACCTGACAATACAACTCATGCTGATAGACCCTAGCATCCTCCCCTTCGTCGGTGTGACACACACCATCGGGGCATCCAAAAAGTTTCATGCCGATCTCAAAGGTCACACCGACGACACCTTCACCAGCTACATACTACTCCTCCATCGGCCAGACCCACGCCAATGACACCCCATCGGCCAAACACTCTCCATCGGCGGACCCTCCAATGGCTAACCCAATACACAAACTCACGCCGAGGGCACTCCCCATCGGGGTGACTCCCCCCATCGGTGAACCACAAAACGCTGCTCCCGATAGCCAAAGTCACTCCGATGGCCAAACAAAACATACCCTCTTTGGCAAGACTATCACCATCGGCCCAGCTGAAAATCTGCCTGCCGACATACATACTCCTGCCGATAACACATTGGCCTCCTACTTCTCCTTCCGTCAGGTTGAACCATTGGCTAAGTTCAAAAGAAAGGTTCAACCACGAGGTTCAACCCTATAGTTCCTCTATCGGTAGCACAAAATGCAACCCCGCGAACCCATTGAACCAATGAACCGGTTCAACCCGATGGTTTAATGGCGAGGTTCAAACAAGAAGTTCAATACTCCATCGGCAAAACACTTCGGCCGAGACCAAAATCACAAAGCATTGAACCATTGAACCTTGAACCGTTGAGAAAATGAACTTTCAAAAAAAGGGGTTCACGTCCAAACCGAAATGTCGAAGACACAAAAAGGAACTCATGCCGATGGAGAAAACACAAAGACCACCTCCGTTGAACTAAGATGCAAACGCTGAAAAACACTGAGGGGCCCCAAAACTTAGAACCTTTTTGGATTTTTTGGGAAGGTGCCTGCATGAAAATTGCTCCAAAACTGAGAGTCAATTCAAGCACCAACAGTGGCTCTGTCTGGGGACGTGTAGGTGTAAAACTGTAGCGAGAACCAAATCTCTGGGATGCAGACCAGTCCCCATCCATTGGGCATAGAGTCATGAAGTTACCATGATCTGCATCACCAATCACATTATTGTTTAAACAATATTTTGGCGGCCCATGGCAGCCAAAAAGGAAGAACCATAATTTTTTTTTGTCAAATGCCTGATTCCAAACTGAAAGATCCCAATCCCAACTGAAAAGATTAGCATAATCTGCCCACAAGGTCATTTGCTCAATTAGATATTCCACCACTTCTGAAAACTTGCCACTATCATTTTCACCTCTGTCATATTGGATTTCAAAATTAGACATAGTATCATACACATTATATTCTTCAACATTAGGTAACATATGTATGTTATACTCTTCAGATGGTACATCATACTGCTCTTGGAAGTCTTCATCATTTATCTGGCTACTGCACACCATCAGGTACTCATCCAGCTGATCCAAAAACTCAAAATACTCAGAAAAAATGAGACCCCCAATATCTACTGATATTGAAAACAAATCCTGATCCACACACCCAATGTTGCACATGTCTGGATCAAGTGATGATGAACATACATTATCCACAGTTTGCAAATCCATACTATCTTCACAAGAACTGAAGATATCTGATTCATATGCCCCCCCCTCACAAACTGATGTATCACCTAGGTCAACTGTCTCTTTATATTCATCATCATCCTCAAAAAGAGGATTAATCCTGCACCACTGAAAGTTAGGACTCACAGTATCAAAGACATCTACAGACTCATCATAAAGGGGATTTATATTCACTGCAAAGTTCTCTGCTTCTTTTTCATGACAGTCCAATTCTTCTTCATTACTATCAGATCCAGAGTCATAAGGAGAACAAACCTGGTCCATGAATTGATCATGGATATCTTTTTTATCATCTGATTGCCCCATATACAAGATTTCTGCTACTTCAATGCATTCTGAAGTTGAGCTATCTGCATCATTTTCCAGCCCTCTAATACTTCCTGATGAAACTGATACTGACTGTTGATCCACATGATCATAAATTTGTACAACTGGATCATTTAAACATGAATATTCTTTGATAGGAGCTGGCATGTAAATACTACTTGAAAAAGCATTATTTTCAACTTCATTTACTGGGCAAATCAGGACATCCTCCTCTATAATAGAAACATCATCAACTTGGAATGATGCAAAAACTGGGATAGCAGGGGTGTGATTACTTTGACATTCATTGTCAACGTCTGAATTAAAACTTTCATTAACATTGGGGGCTGCAGGACAACAAATTTTTTTAGAAAAATAACCCTTTTGTATTCCATACCTCCAATTGTTTTCAATATCTATTGCAAACTGATGTGCCTGATGCAATGTGGTGGGCCCCTTGTCTCTCAATCTATAACTCATTTTTTTGTCAAATGCTCCCAAATAGACGACTAAGCACAGTGCATCATTAGGTCTCATGCATTATGGAATTCTATTCAATGCCCTCATAAATATGAGGTTAAAGGCTGGGATCAACTCATCTTCTTCAATGTGGATATACATAAAGTCACTAATAACAGCATATTCAGAGATTCTTTCACCATATTGTACTAGAAATACAGATTTAAAACCATGCCAAGAGCTGACAAAGTGAGCTGGAAGGTAGGAAAACCAATTGCTTGCATCTTCATCTAGAGATTAAACAAATAATCTCATAACCATGTCCTCATGGTCAATCTCAAAGTCATCTATCACATTTATAAACTGCTACAAGTGTCTCTCAGCTGATTCATCCTTTGCACCACTAAATTTGGGCAAATACTTTCTGATTTTGGGTGGAAAATCATTTGGGTAGCCACAAATGCCATTAAAATTTATGGGCTTATATCTATCTATGTTGAAACTTCTTTTATTACATGGTTGGGATTGACTATTATACATTTTTGCACTTGACACCTCACAAGGGTGCATGGGCTGATAATACATCCTTTATGTTTTTGCAACCCTCCTCTCTACTCAGAGTTTCTACAAACAATGACTTTAGGCACTCAAAATTTAGACTATTTTTTCAAACTTTCCTAAAGTCCTTTAAATGAGTCTTTTGAACAACATTGCATGCCCTTTGAAATACAGAGTAAGTTCTAATAGAAGCATGCAAGCTCTGCTTTCATGAATGTTTCCCTTTTAACCAGTGCTATCTCACCAAATAGGGAGTCTTTCAAACAATATGAAATACCTGGATATGTTGCAGCAGCTGATAGATTCATTCAACAGAGTCGCCACCTCCTTGGCAGAGGAATGAGCTTCAAACAGGCTGAAGCTGAAAATTGATTTTTTTATTTCTGGGTCATCCACCAGCAGAGACACAGATAAAACTTTTTCTTTTGCTACAACAAGGCACCTCCAGGTCTGATTCTTCAATTTCTTAGACTCAAGCTTCACGGATATGACATTGTCTCCCCAGCGGAGTCGCCAATTTCTATTGGTTCTTTCCCAGACTGGATGCTTACTCCCAGATTTCCCTACAAGGTAGCCATCAATGATCAACAGGATCTCTGGGCCAGGGGCCAACAGTGTAGGAGATAAACTCTATATTTTATCTCCTCTTCTTCTTCAAGCTCTGCAAAACCTAGGGGGGTATTCCCTACTCAACATCCATGAGGATATGCATATAAAGGCTGGGATACTGACATAAAGCATATAAGTCCTCCTGTAAGTAGACCAAAACTGTAAGATAAGAGCAAAGGGGCTGGCTTTGGGCCTATTTGTAGTTGTAGACAGAGGACTTGGATCCTAAAACTAATTCTAATGTCCTAATGGTTGTTTTGGAGTTTTGATTATGATTTTATATTTGGATGCAAAGCTGGACATGGTATATAACACTAACACAAAGCAAGATTGGTGCCTATCCAGGGCCTGGAGTCAGTAGACATACACTTGTGAATGATATGCGTGAACAACTAAAACTGGATTTCAGGGGGACACATGTGATATCTGCCTTACAGATATCTCCCAATACAGAGTGTTAAGCTATCTATACTTATGGCATCCCTACTGCAGTATATCCTTCCCAATATTCAATTTGAGAACAATTTAATCTACCCCTTGAGCAGAAGTTAAGAGATTAAACATTCAACACAAGAATTCCATGTTCTAGAATCTTAGACATTCCTTGAATACCTAGACTCAGAAGAAAGATACATGCAACACTGGAGACAGAATTAGCACAACACATGCAAACATAGCATTACTCATATAGGATTAACCATGAAATCAGTGGATTCATGCAAAAACATACAACAGGAGATACATAAACTCACAAGTTTTGCTGCACAGAGCAACCAAATCAGCTGTATTGCATTACAGAGCCAAAATGTTCAACTTTCAACAACAACCCCCAAAAATGAGTAACACTTCCTGCTTAAAATAGCCAAAGAAGTGTACTCATCATTAATTACATGGTTTTGACAAAAATCTGCCAGATACAGACCCCACAAAGGAATGGCACTCAGAAGTTATTGTTGCATCAGATAGAAGAGTAGACAAGGGTGGCCTCGAGCCCTGTGCTACCATCTGGAAGTCTTCATCCAAAAATTAGGTAACCTGATCATGTGTACCATCACCCATACCCCTGCTATAGTCACCATTGATGGCCCAACAACCCGCAACCACTGAGAAAACTGTCGCTGCGTTCAAAAAAAGATCTCCTGCCAAAACACGCTTCCTAAAGGTTCAAATTATGTAGGAACATTAATCCCACATGCATGGTGTGGAGACTCCTTCAGTAGTTTAAAAGCATGGCCGTGAGCATAATAGGTGTTGAGCGCTTTTGCCATGCTCGACACATGCCTTTCTCTCCAAAAGCCCATCGCCAAGACCACTACCATCGGCCAACTTGAAAAACCTCTCACTGACCTCATCGGTCTCACCGACCGCTACACTACACTCCCTTTCATCGGCCAGAGATTAGTCTATCGGCCAACCATTCCATAGTTCACCCGACAATACAACTCACGCCGATAGACCCTGGCATCCTCCCCTCCGTCAGTGTGACACACACCATCGGGGCATCCAAAAAGTTTCCTGCCGATCTCAAAGGTCACACCGACGACACCTTCGCCAGCTACATACTGCTCCTCCATCGGCCAAACCCACGCCAATGACACCCCATCGGCCAAACACTCTCCATTGGCGGACCCTCCAACGGCTAACCTGATACACAAACTCACGTCGATGGCACTCCCCATCGAAGTGACTCCCCCCATCAGCAAACCACAAAACGCTGCTCTTGATAGCCAAAGTCACTCCGATGGCCGAACAAAACATACCCTCTTCGACAAGACTATCACCATTGGCCTAGCCGAAAATCCACTTGCCGACATACATACTCCTGCCGATAACACATCGGCCTCCTACTTCTTCTTCCGTCGGGTTGAACCATTGGCTAAGTTTAAAAGAAAGGTTCAACCGCGAGGTTCAACCCGATAGTTCCTCTGTTAGCAGCACAAAATGCAACCCCACGAACCCATTGAACCGATGAACCGGTTCAACCCGATGGTTCAATGGCGAGGTTCAAACAAGAAGTTCAATACTCCATCGGCAAAACACTTTGGCTGAGACCAAAATCACAAAGCATTGAACCATTGAACCTTGAACCATTGAGAAAATGAACTTTTGAAAAAAGGGGTTCACGTCCAAACCAAAATGTCGAAGACACAAAAATGAACTCATGCCGATGGAGAAAACACGAAGACCACCTCCGTTGAACTAAGATGCAAACGCTGAAAAACACTGAGGGGCCCCAAAACTTAGAACCTTTTTGGATTTTTTGGGAAGGTGCCTGCATGAAAATTGCTCCAAAACTGAGAGTCAATTCAGGCACCAACAGTCTTGACCATTACCTAGTCGACACATTACTAGCGACATCATGAGACATTTTGTCCTAATCCCACTCCTAATCACTTTCCAATTAATTAAATAAATCTTATTTATTTAATTAATTCCCATTTCACATGTACCAAATAATTGAAATAAAATATTTGAATTATTCCCTCACCTTTCACCACAATCAAACAAGTGTCACATGACTACAAAACTTCACATGCACAACTAATTTAAATAATCTTTTATTTAAATTAGGTCTACCCTACACTTGTCACATGACTACAACTCCTCATGGAGTGGGAAAACCCAATCAATCCAAGTCATCCACATTGTGCAAAATAACTTTCAATCTCAACCCTTCATTCAAATCAACCTTTCCTATAAATCAACCCTCTCACAAGACATTTGAAGGCATTTGTTTTCAAGTATCATTATGCTACCAAAATCAATCTAGAATCATCTTTCATTCATCCTCATGCTATTATTATGTTGTTGCAACAGTGAGCAACCAACATTCCTCCATCAACAACCTTCAAAATCTTACATTCTTATGTGAGGTTGAGAAGAGTAATGGAGATAAATTGGGTTTAGTGTGGATTCAGTTTGCATTTGAGTTTATTGTTTTGATTTCCATGTTATCTCGTGCTCTATTGTGCTAGTTAGGGTTTGATATCTTCTTGTTTTAGTTTTAGACCTAATTTTCTCCCTAACGACAAATGGTGATTTGATTTGAAGAATGTGATTGAATTGGTTTAATGGATTGATTTGGATGGAATGAAATTAAATTGGTGATTGAATAGATTGAATTGGATTGAGTGATGTGATAAATTGATTTTATTGCTTGGATTTTTTTTGGATATTTCATTTTCTCCCTGATGACAAATGGTGAACCCAATGTGAAATCATGCAAATCTAACATTTTTTGTCAATTTTTAGAAGTCAAGTTTTGCAGGTGACATCTGGATCTCAAACAGACCTTGTTGTTGCATCTGGGAGGCCTCACAGGCAAAGATTGACATAAAACTCACTATGTTTTGGTGACTGCAAAATTTTTGAAATTTTTTTTAGTCGCAGTCCGTATAGTATGGATCTATACCATACGGGATCTACCATACTAACTGCATCTTTGGTGTTTGTGTATGTGGTTTTCTCTTTGCAGGTTGCAGGCCACCACCTTCGAAACCCTCCTACCAACTGCTTGATGCGTACCCCGTCGCTGCTAAAAAAAAACTTCTCAAGCGCTACTCCTTCGCCCGATCTCTACCTTTGCTTACTCATCTCACCACTTTTGTCCACCCTCTAAATCCCATCAGCCACTCCTGGTAATCCCTCCACCCAGTCAACACTTGTGATTCCCTAGTCACCACCGACTTAAACCCTGACTACCACCCGCTATCATCATTTCTCCACTCGGCCTTCTGCTAACCACTCATTTTCTTTACCTCCACCTTGGTCGTTGTCTGCATGGCACCCCCAGTCGGCATCCCCTTAAGCCTCTGTGGTCACCTCCTGGCCAGCCTGACACCATCCACTGAAACCTCCACTCCCTGGCCACTGCTTAAACCCTAATCTCTTTCGTCAGTCTCAAAACCTCCACAGTCGCCATCCCTAAAGCATCGGTCATAGTCCTTTGAGTGCCTGCCATTCATCACTTAGTATTTGGTAATCACCTTTCAAACCTTCGGTCAAAAGAAATTTTGAAATAATGAAATGGTCAAAGCCCTACATGTTATAGTCACCATTGCCTAAAACTAAAACCATTAGTCAAATCTTTGTGGCCCCCGCCCTACGACTTGTGGTCACATCCATGACCAAGCTAGGGCTCCTGGCCCTTTCTTTTTTTAAACTTTGCCCTCAACCCCGGTCATATGGATGACTAGGGGCTAACCTAAGCCCTTAACTGCTGATTCCAAACATTAACTGCCAGGAGATAAGTTGCCTCTGTGACCGGATTTCACTAACAGCTAGCGGTTACAGTTAGTTGTCAAGCCTGCTCTTTGCTTCTACATGCCCTAATAGGGGCATTTTTTTTCTTTTCCTCATAACTTGGGTGTACGGAGGAAAAATTTCATGCGGAAGGACTCATTGGAAAGCTGATTCAATCAACTACGCAACAGTGTAGGTTTCATTAGGTAACTGTACCATTTTCATGCCTTTTTTCTTAGTCAAATTCAACTCTCATTTCAAACTTCAAATGCTCATATCTATTAAAAAAATTGATCCATTTTTCATGAATGTTTTTTTAAAAGTGCATAGAATTTCCTCTACTTTCTGTTCATGCAATCCATTTTTTTTGTATCTGTTCATCTTAATCAATTTTCATCAGATTTCATCTTTTTCACATAACACTTCCCTTTGCAAGTTTATTTATTTCTTCTTGGGATTTGTGGCTTGTAGGTGATCATATGGAGCTCTAGAAGCATTGCACCAGTCATACACAATAGATTGGGAGTGAAAATTTTAGGTACATTCCTTCTAATCTTTCATTTCTCAATCAATCATTACTTGTCTCACACTTTGATTTGGGTATTAAAATGAACAAGTGCCTTCCATTCACACATTTTGACTTGGGATTAAAAATAACAAGTGTCTTCATTTCTTGGTGAATTTGAGTGAGGTTAGGGGTGTGTATGCTCTTCTCATGCGCTTTGTGAAATCTTGAGAATCAAAAGCACCTCTTATCCATTCATTTTCACACCACACATTTCAATTTTCGTAAGGGCAATTAACAAGTGCAAGTGTGAATCAAGTGTGCATGTGTATGCTCTCTCCTGGCACCGCAAGGTAATCTTGGAGATCAAAAACACCTCACTTGGTTTTCTTTTGTCATACCCTTCTAGGAGGCCTTCTTGGAGACACACCACTCCAAGGGACAACCTCAACTCTAGCATTTCGGCAGAGGATAAACAGTGAGGTGTGAATTGAAAGACACCCTCTTTGGAAGTGTAAATATTTTCACTCTTGGCTAAGCCCCAAAGAACTTTATACCTTTTGGAAGTGAAGGTGAAGGGTGGGTTACCCCTTTCTCATGATTGTGTGGCAGGATTTCATTTTCATTTCATAGAATTGCCCCCCCCATACCTCACATATATTGGGGACATCCTTAGTCACCTTGTGCATCCTAGAGTAGGACCTAATTGGCCATACCTACCTGACTAGTCATAGGGCTTGTTGATGTGTCTTCTTCAAGTGCTTGCTTAATCATCACATTCTTCAAATTTCAAAGTCAAACTTGCTTATGTGTCTTGCGTGTGTGATTCATGTGTGTACATGTGTAATCATTTGTTTTTAAATTGCCACATCAAGCTATAAACACAAACACATAAACAAGTCATTCCAAACATTCTTTCCAACACCTTCATTCTTGTCACATTTATCCTAATCATTCTACCTATCCAATCAGATACATCCTAATCCTATCCTAATAATTCCTAATCATTACACATCATCATCTTCATTCTAGTCCAAACAATTTAATCCCTAATCATCCAATAACTCATTCCAAATCATTCCACATCATCCTAGTCTTGATCAACACTTTCCAAAATGGTCTTAATCATTAACAAGCCTACGCCCAATCATAAGCCCAAACTTATACTTCAAGGAGATCCTTCCTCTAGTTCAAACAATGATACAAAACCTAAGCCCAAGGTCATAATTTGAGGAGGGCCTCCTCCTAATCCAAATCATGAGACAAATCCTAAGCCCAAGATCATACTCCAAGGGGGCCATCCCTCTAGTTCAAACAATGATACAAAACCTAAGCCCAAGGTCATAATTCAAGGAGGCCCCCTACCTAATTCTAATGATGAGGCACATCCTATAACTAAAATCATACTTCGAGGGGCCCCTCCTCCTACTTCTAATGATGACAAGAATCATATGGCATACCTTAAGGAAGCTAAAATGCAAAGAATTAAACACATGTGTGACACCATGCCGACATTCAAAATAGGGTCCTAGCACCCGAACTCCAAGACCTCATCCAAATATTTCATTAAGTACCCCAACTTGATGAAGGGGGTAAATCATAAAACACACAACAATAGAAATAGAACATATAAAATAGAATATTTCTTTATTGATCTGGGCAACTTATTACATTACAAAAGCTCAGTTACAATTAGAGGAATCAATCCTCCACAAGCTGCAGCACACTACAGCTACACATCACCAAGCCCTAGAATCTCCTGCCTTCTGTAACCCCAAATCAGCTAGGGTTTCTGTTTTCCCACCTATTCCTGACTCTACACTTTCCCCCCTTAACTCTACTACTACTCAGGGTTCCCAAAATAGTCATAAATAACACTTTTTGGTGGCCTCTAGCTAAATTTTGAAATTTGCAACTCCCTCCAAAAGTAGGTCAACTTTCGGGAAGCATAACTTTTGATCCAGGTGTTCGATTGATGAACCATTTTAAGCGCTGAAAATCTTGTGATGTGAACTATCACGCTGAAAATCTGTAAATAGATTTCCATCAACTTTTTAGGATGTTATGGGATGTTTTAGTGCCTCATATATCGTTTAAAAAATTTTTAGGGGCTTTCCAGAAAACAAAAACTTTAATATCTTTCAGCTCACAAATGATCTTTACCTGATTCCTTCACCAAAGGTCTTATATTTCAGTTATGGGGCTTTCTGTAAGTTTTCACTTCAATCCGTGCCCAAATGCAAACTTTCCTAAAATGGCAGTTAAACTTTCCAAAACTGGTAGTTTGCTATTTTTATCAGTTTTGGAAAAACTGAAAGTCCTACATTATTCAAGAGATTATGGAACCAGAAACACTAATTATGGAAATAAATGAAAACAACTACAATGATTTTGAATCAACTTCTTTTTAGGTGATGCAAGATTGCCCTTACACCACTGGATGCTCCTGCATCACAACCCCTAGACCAACAAACCATACAACAAATTCAAGCCCTCTTCCAAAAATTTCAACAAATCAATCACCTCAAATCCAACACCTCCTAGCCCAATCCCAACAATTCATAGCCACTTGTCAAATCCAACAACCAAAACCACACATTCCACCTCAATCTTATGTGTCATCCCCCTCCACTTCATACCAATCTAATCCATCCACCTATCAAGTCATTGCCACATCAATCAATCCAACTTCTTTCCATGTCAATGCCACATCAACCAATCCCACTTCTTTCCAATTCAATGCCACAACAACCAATCCAACTTCTTTCCATGTTAATGTCACATCAACCAATCCCACTTCTTTCCAAGTCAATGCCACATCAACCACTCAAACTTCTTTCCATGTCAACGCCATATCAACCTATAAATTCACTCCACAACAAGCACATGTGATCCCAAATATACCTTTGCAACAAGTCCAAATGCCTTCAAGTTATAATGCCACCTTTGACAAGGGGAACACTAGTCTAACTTATCCCTCCTATAAGTATATTATACCCCCATCCAATCAAAGACTTATCCTAAAGCCATGATATCCTAATCCTAATCCATTGGTCCCTCCACTTTGCAACCCATCAAACCCTTCATTACCCTCCACCATCTAATCTTCTAACTCCACGCCCTAAGTTCAAACATTAAAAATTAAACATGTGGAGTTACCCAAATCCACCAATCCATTCAATCCATTTGACCCTGCATCCAACCAAAGTCCAAACCCTAAGCTTACAACATCCAACACCCCTTTCATCCCTCCACCATGGGACCTTTCCACTCCACCTAGTCAAAATCATAAGCCTTCAACTTCCACTACCTCTACACCTACAAAGGATGTGATCCAAGGGCTACTAGTGAGGAATCAATCATCTCCATGTCATCCAACACATATGCTTGAACCTACCAAAGAGTCCCCAAACATCATGCCAAGTCCTCCAACCCAATCATGTGGCCCACAACCCCTTGAGCCTATTGAAGAGTCTCCCCAATTGATTCCAAGTCAACCTCCATCATGCCCTCATGTGGTTGACCATCTAGAACATGTCAAGCCTATCCAAGAGTCATCCCCTTCCACTTCCATTCCAAGTCAAGAGTTATGTCAAGGGTATAATCTTAAACATGTGGAAACATCAAGCCCTCCTTCTAATCAAGATTAAATCACTTTTATTCAACCTATCCATAACATTTATCTTTTCCATGATCAAGATAATATGTATGATGAAGAACCTATCCATGAGAATCTTGATCCTATTCATACCCCCACAACCATTCATGAGAAAGACACCCAAGACCTACATACTCCATCTAATGGAAGTCTCAATTCAACCTACTTGAGCATTCACCCCACTTCATAGCCTTCCTTCAAAGCAAAGAAACTTCTCCTCCATCTAGCCCTATCCATGATCCACCAAATTCCACTTGTCATGATAAGACACATGGCTCCCAAGAAAACATAGAAGATCAAACCATTAGCTTGGATCCTAATGATCCTTCATCATCACTATTGACCCCACTTCAAGTCCACCATCATATCCTTTTGGTCTATCCACCCTCATCCATGAATGTTCCTCCTTAGGACAACAACAACCATTGTCTTCCACTTCACCTCCTTCATCTAATAAGGAACTCGTGTCTAGTTCCCAAACTACACCTAGTCTCATTGTCCATCACATACTCTAAAACATGGACTATGAAGGTAAAGGCTTAGGCCTTCATGAACAAGGTATTTTGGAGCCCATCCATGTCAAAGTTCCTCCACACTCATATGGCCTTGGATATATACCCCAAGGACAACAATCTAAAGATGTTGGTACTTTCTCCATTCCTCCTAAGTCAACGACTTCCGATCACAAATCCTATCATACACCCAAAACATATGTGGCCATTCCACCTCCATCATCCTACAAATGTCAAAAGCATATAAAAGCACAAAGCTGTGTCACACTTTTATAAAGGAAACGACCAATGCTAAGCCAACTTTTAAACTTGAATCACTAAAAAGTGACATATATGTTTTGAATTTTGAAATGATGTAAACTAATAAAATATTTATTTTTTAGTATATTTTATGTTTGTATTTTTTGAAAAAATTTAAAAAATTATTTGAATATAGTTTTTAATAAATTGACACTATAATTTAGTTGCTAATAAAATGTTGAAAAATGAAGTTACATGAGACGTCAATCTTTATATAGTAAATTTTTTTTTCTTCAATTTTTTTGTGTGAATTTATAACTTGAAACTTCAGTGCATGGATATATTTTTTTCCAATTTTGATAAATATATATTTTTAAATAAATAATAAAATGTGTGTGTATTAAAACGTAGTTGTTTCCATTCGACGTCAACTTTCATATTAACTATTTATCTAAAATAGAAAAAAAATTATACCATCTTGATATAGATTCTTTTATCTAGTGCATCATATTTTTTCCAATTTTTTTTATAAGTTTTACTATTTTTGCTTGACATGGTAATCAACCTAATGTTTTGTGCTGAAAACCTACTTTTAGTAAAAATAGAAAGGAAAATATAAATAATAATTAAACTATTAAAAATTATATATTTTTGAAAACTAAACTTATAGATCTACAAAAGGGTATTTTCATATTTTTAAAAAAATGTTATTTACATGACTAGAAGTTGTTGAAATATCAAGTTTTTCAAATAATTTTATTTTTTTGGTAAATTGGCCTCATAGTGGTGCTACATATGCATTTAGCTAACAATTTTAGTTGGAAAAGTTGTGGACATATCTAACTTATCTAGAATGAATCTTACAAGATCATATGTTTGACCAAAATTGATTTTTAGTTAGAAATACTTAAATTCACTTGTGCTGATAAGTCGGCTGAAAGTGTGACACAACTTTGTGCTTTTACCATGTGACCATACACCTTCCACCATCCAATCTACCTCCACTTCTTCCAACCTATGTCTACTATAATACATGTGTCTTAGGTCTTAGGTAAGGCCACATAAGCTTCCACGTTCACGTGGTTGGCAGGTTGTCAGTATAGAAAATTTATATTTCTTGGAGCTAAGGGAAGCTCTTTTTCTTGTACAGATAAGTTATGAAAACCCAATTAATGCATTGATAAGTTATTATTTGGTGCTCTTGATGAAATTACATACAAAATGCTAATTTTATTATATGTTTTAGAAATTATAATTTTTAGTTTATTTCAAAATTAGAAGAAAATCTCAAAAGTTTTAGTAGATAGAACCAAGTATTCTTTATCAAATTTATATATATATAACAATTTAGAGTAGGTATTTGTTTATTTTTCTTTTGATATTTAGGTTAGGTATTTCTCTATTTTTCTTTTGATATAATTTAGGGTAGACCTAAATTTCTCTAATTTTCTAAATTTCTTAAATTGTAAATTTAAAGGGTAGGTATTTCTCTAATATTCTTTTTCTTTTTGTAAATTTAAAGGGAAGGTATTGATCTATGAAATGATTAATAGATTAAATAAATTGATTAAACATGGTTACTCTTGACAAATCTAATCAATAAAATTTGCCTAAATATTTAACTCAATTATAATTTAACAAGTCCCAACATTTGACTCATGTAAATCCAAACAGAATCATAGAAATTACTAGAATAAGGTCTATCTTTCAACAAATAAATATTTTTAAGATTTAGTGCCCATGATCAATTGCCTTCATAGACTTTCCAATTATTTATATTCATTCTAGCTCAACAAAGTTAATTTTCATTTTATTTTGTAAATTTAAAGGGTAGGCACATTTAGTGTGTATAAATATCCAACCTAGTCTGTATCTAATAAATGCTTAATAAATTAAATCAATTGAAATTTTTCTCTTATCTAATTAGAATTAGTAGTTTATGATTTTACAATTAAACACATGATAATTTGAAGTGTTAAATATGAGATATGAAATTAAAGTTTGAATATAGATGTATATATATAGTGGACATTCAATAAATAGTAAAATATAGTCTAGATGAAATAGTCTATGAGATATAAATACTGACATAATAACAGTCCATGTAAAAATTGTGAAATAGTCACAAAACATATATGTCCAATCAATACTGAAATAGTCATAAAATCCTCATGAAATAAATAATCTAATACATATGTGTGCCCTAAGTTTGATCATCATCCATTTCAAGACGCCTTTTGGTCCCATGTGACTTAGAGGGTGGCTCATGCTGTGTACAAGAAAAAGAAGCTTCAAATCAATTTTAATGTCAAAACTGCATCCTAATTATTTAAATCAAATATTTAAAACCAAACCATCAAATTAAAATTTTAAATCTAATCTTGAAAATGTCTAAGCATACCACAACGGGATCATCATCTCTCCTATCATGCTTGTGTGAAATAGATGGTACCGATTCTGATAGAGTAAATGTATGTGTCACAAATTCCTATATTTCAATAAAACACATGAATTAGGCTAGAGTATAGATACAAAATGCAAGCTTGAATGATACAAAAGACTTTCAAATGACATAGGATTTAACTATAGGACCTGAAATATGAGAGATGACTCATGCATTTGTGCAGCCTCATCAATGATAGGATTAATTGAGCCTGCACCTATAAATTCAACTTTAAAGACATGAAATTCTACTAGAAATTCAAATTTAAACTAATGTACAATTTTAAGATACAAACCATGGAATATGAAGTAGGATCCTGCATAGATATGTTGCCATTGGTCCTGGATGACTTGGTTGGTTTGACACAAAAGTGCCAGGACCTCCCATCTGCTTTAAATTAAAAAAAGGTTCATCACATTTGCATATTAAATTTTATATTATTAAAATAGATATATCCAATTAAATAATCTCTAGAAGTCCTAATTTTTATACCTCGACTATATAAGGTCTACCCATCTCTACTGTCATTGACACTAAATGGTCTAGCTATGATGAAGTGGCAGTAGCTGATGGAGTCATCTGTACCAATCAACATGTTTATTAATATATTTAATATTTATTAAAAAGATTGATAATTGATAATTGGATCTATATTAATTTGTATTAAATTCAATTTTATCAAATGTGGCATACATACCGAGTCCATAGGAGTGAATAATGTAGCCAAAAAGGACTCCTCTGAAGCAGATGTAGGAGCAAAACATGGATGATTACAATTCTGATAATAATGTGGTGTGGTCCGCAATGGTCTCAATGGTTGTGATGCGCCAAGACCAGCACTCCTCTAGGCTCTCCAGGATTGACTTCATCTACCAAGTGGGTAGCTTGGTCATTTAAGTTTCTTGAGAGTGATGATAACACTCCAAGTGCCAAGACAATCGTCCACTTGTGAAAGGGCACAAGAACAGAGGGTGGAGAAGGGACAATATGGTGCAGGAGCACCTACCTGACAGCTGGCCTCCATGAGGCAGTTAGTTTGTTTTAGGTCTGGTTAATGTTTCCAAGAAGGTCTTATAAGACCAATGCATGTAATAAGGTCTATGTTGACTGTGCTTTTCTATTTTTAGGTAGTTTGATATGACAGCTGATGACAGCTGTATAGTTTGTTAGTTCAGTTGGATCCTCCCAGCCGCTTGGAAGCTCCCAGCCGCTTGGAATCGAGTGGTAGTACTCGCAAGCAGTTCCTATTTATGCAGTAGGATCGGTTGGTCTTAGGACAGATTGAGATAGAGATACAGATTGAGGAGCTAGGTTGCAGAGAGTGAGACAGAGAGAGAGACTGAGTATTGTACTTGCATCTTTTGAAATCAATAAAGAGATCCTGTTTGTGTTCATTCTCTATTGAATTCCATTGTTTAATCATGTGGCTGTTCTGGTGGTTTCATGGATTCGCTGATCCATTCCATCGGTTGATTCGTCGAATCGGTGGAATGGCTATGTACAATAGTTCAGGATTTAGTTTGCAGGATCGCAGTCGAGATGTGTTGAGAACCCTAGCATGGGTATGTGCTAGGTCGTGCTGATAGTTCAAATCTGGAAGATCACCCTGAAAGCAGATCGGGTCACCTTAGGAGGTTCGGCGGATCAAAATTCGCTAAGGTTGGAAATTCGTCACAACGGCATCATCAGGATATTTCTGTGTATATCCTGCAGTTGCTTCAGGTGTCATCTGAGTAGATGGAGGTGAGCATGATACAGTTGTTTGCATAAGGTGAATGCGTTTCGGGGTGATCATCATCAGGTGTTGTCGAGGAAGAGTATATCGGCATGAGTTAGTCGATCGGGTTGATAAAATCATCGCGGGCCGATAATGTTAAGTTTGGCCGACAGCAGGATATTGAAGGAACTGCATATGACGTCATCATCATCAGGATAATCGTCATCAGGACATTCCGAAATATCACCCGATAAAGGTTTATCCTACTGACCCTAAGTGTTTTGGTATCGGCATAAGGCATCAAGGAGTTAAGTGGATCGGGAGGAGGATATTCGGCAGAATATTCGTCATCAGTATAAAGTTGAGTATCATCATCAGGATGTTTCATTTGACCAGATAAGTCATATCCTGATGCTGTTGTTTAAGTAGTCAGATATCGAGGTGACGTAAGCATCGAAGGAAAGGTGCTTGAAGTTGTCGTCATCAGGATATATGGGAGGAACCGGATATTTTATATCCTGCTGATGAAGATGATGTCGAACATCATGAGGCTGCAGATAGAGGTTGGCGGTAAGATGAACAGTGATCGTCAGGACGATGATTGCGCTTGCCGGATATGATGATGCTGCCGATAGCCGGATATGATGATGCTGCTGACAGGCGAAAGGTCGAAGGTTTGTCTGCAGGAGGATATCAGTCAGCAAGAGAAAATATGATGATGCTGACAATGTTAACAGAAAATATGGTGATGATGATGGGTTGTAGACATACATGCTGTATGTCAAGGTTTTAGTGTGGATGCCTCTGCATCATAGTGGTATCAGAGCTTAGCAAAAGGTCTGGGCTGTTGTGTGTTGATTCTGTCACCGAAAGGACAGAGGTAGAGGAGTGACAGGTTGACAAAATGCCTCCGAAAGGTAATGGTACTGCAAGGGAATTGCAGGAGATGAAGGAAAAACATGCCAGAGAGATGAGGAAGATGAAGGAGCTTGCTGAAGCACTTCAAGCCAGGCTTGTAGCCCTGGAAAAGAACAAAAAGAGGGAAGTGGAAGACAGTGAGTCAGAAGAAGATGAAGATGCTGTTGAAGAGTATGAAGAGGTAGCTGAAGGTCTGGATGCTGAAGACCAGAGATTTGCAAAACTGTTAAAGGCAGTACAGAGTGATAAACCTAAGGTAAAGGTTGATGTTTCCAAGTATAATGGAAGTTTGAATGAAGATGAGTTACTGGATTGGATTGCTGCACTTGATAATCACTTTGAATGTGAAGATGTTGCCGAGGATCAGAAGGTAAAGATTGCAAAGACCAAGTTAGGAGGACATGCTTTGGTATGGTGGGATTATGTACAATCCGAGAGAAGGAAACAAGGAAAGTCAAAGATCACTTCATGGGATAAAATGGTAGCAAGGATCAAAGGTAAATTCTTGCCCAAGGATTATGAAATTCAGATGTTTAAGAAGCTGCAATTTTTAAGGCAGAAGGAAATGGATGTGAAGGCATATACTGAGGAGTTTTATAAATTGAGTATGAGATCTGGTCATCATGAGAATGAGGTAGAAAAGGTAGCTAGGTACTTGGCTGGCTTAAGATTGAACATACATGATGAGTTAGTTTTAGCTAACCCTAAGAATGTGGAAGATTGTTATCAAATGGCAATCAGGATTGAAGAAAAGGTGAATAGAAGACAAGATAAGTCCATGAGAGGAAGAGGAAACAATATGAGGGGAAGAGGATCAGCCCCTACAACAAGGCAAACCAATGAGGGTCAAGAAGACACTGGTAAAGGACAGGGACAGTCTGATTTCAGAGGTGGATGGAAAGGTAATAGAGGCAGATTTGGAGGTGGTAGAGGTTCTACTACATTTTCAGGAAAGTGTTACACCTGTGGTGAGTTTGGTCATCCATTTTTCAAATGTCCAGAAAACAAGGGTTCATCATCCAGAGATGATAGAACGAATGACAAGACAGTACAACTTGTGCAAGAAGAGAAAGTAGAGCAAAGTGTGCAAAGTTTAAACACTTATCAAGATAGAGTTCCTGACAATTATGGGTATCCTGAGGAGGGAGAAGCATTGATGCTAAGGAGAACTAGTTTGCAGACATCAAAGGATATGATGCAAAGAAGAGCTCTTTTCAAGACCACATGCAAGAGCAAAGGTAAAGTATGTAAGGTTGTCATTGATACTGGTTCAACAGACAACATGGTCTCTCAGGAAATGGTGGATAAACTGAATTTGGAAAGGATTCCACACCAACACCCTTACAAGGCATCTTGGGTGAGTGATAGTCAATCACTTTTTGTATATGAACAGGCATATGTTGATTTTCAGATTGGAGCATATCATGATAGAGTTTTGTGTGACATTTTGCCCATGGAATGTTGTCACCTACTGTTGGGTAGACCATGGCAATTTGATAGGAGGGTACTGTATGATGGGTATGCTAATACCTACACCATCAAGAAAGATGGGAAAACTATTATGTTGATGCCATTGCAGGAAGATGCTGCAGCACAGGAGGCAGCCAAAATCATTTTAGTGGGAAAGAAGGAGTTTGTGCATATGCCTATAGCAGCAGGCATAAAGGCAGTTGAGGACACTGCAGGGAAAGGAGTTGTTAAGGACAACAGTTTGAAGACAGTTTCAGTTTTGACTGACAGAGGTCAGCAGCAGGTTCAGAAACAGGTTTGCAAACAACAACTAGTTGAGAGGAATGACAAGGATTTGTCATAGTTGGGACTATTGTTTGTCCTATAAAAGTTGAAAGGAAGACAGATTTGAACATTGCTGAAGTTCAAGAGGCAATTCCTAAGGTTATTCAACCAGGTATTCAGACAAAGGTTCTGGTAAGACAACCTGACAAACACATGGTATGTGTGAGAAGAGCCTACATTGACAGGCATGAGGGTTTACTTGCAAGACAGCAAGTTACAGTTTAGAAATCTTGGAGCAGCCAAGAGACAGCAGAGGATAAAGCTAGAACAGGTCAGAACACTGACATGACAAAGTGTAAAGGTGGAGGACTTTCACATCCTAACTCATGGGACATGAGTTCTTTTCTGTTGGGGAGTATGGTGCAGGAGCACCTACCTGACAGCTGGCCTCCATGAGGCAGTTAGTTTGTTTTAGGTCTGGTTAATGTTTCCAAGAAGGTCTTATAAGACCAATGCATGTAATAAGGTCTATGTTGACTGTGCTTTTCTATTTTTAGGTAGTTTGTTATGACAGCTGATGACAGCTGTATAGTTTGTTAGTTCAGTTGGATCCTCCCAGCCGCTTGGAAGCTCCCAGCCGCTTGGAATCGAGTGGTAGTACTCGCAAGCAGTTCCTATTTATGCAGTAGGATCGGTTGGTCTTAGGACAGATTGAGATAGAGATACAGATTGAGGAGCTAGGTTGCAAAGAGTGAGACAGAGAGAGAGACTGAGTATTGTACTTGCATCTTTTGAAATCAATAAAGAGATCCTGTTTGTGTTCATTCTCTATTGAATTCCATTGTTTAATCGTGTGGCTGTTCTGGTGGTTTCATGGATTCACTGATCCATTCCACCGGTTGATTCGTCGAATCGGTGGAATGGCTATGTACAATAGTTTAGGATTTAGTTTGCATTTTCTGTTTGTTCACATGTATGTTTGCAGGATCACAGTCGAGATGTGTTGAGAACCCTAGCATGGGTATGTGCTAGGTCGTGCTGATAGTTTGAGTCTGGAAGATCGCCCTGAAAGCAGATCAGGTCACCTCAGGAGGTTCGGCGGATCGAAATTCGCTAAGGTTGGAAATTCGTCACAACGGTATCATCAGGATATTTCTGTGTATATCCTGCAGTTGCTTCAGGTGTCATCTGAGTAGATGGAGGTGAGCATGATACAGTTGTTTGCATAAGGTGAATGCGTTTCGGGGTGATCATCATCAGGTGTTGCCGAGGAAGAGTATATCGGCATGAGTTAGTCGATCGGGTTGATAAAATCATCGCGGGCCAATAATGTTAAGTTTGGCCGACAGCAGGATATTGAAGGAACTGCATATGACGTCATCGTCATCAGGATAATCGTCATCAGGACATTCCGAAATATCACCCGATAAAGGTTTATCCTGCTGACCCTAAGTGTTTTGGTATCGGCATAAGGCATCAAGGAGTTAAGTGGATCGGGAGGAGGATATTCGGCAGAATATTCGTCATCAGTATAAAGTTGAGTATCATCATCAGGATGTTTCATTTGACCAGATAAGTCATATCCTGATGCTGTTGTTTAAGTAGTCAAATATCGAGGTGACGTAAGCATCGAAGGAAAGGTGCTTGAAGTTGTCGTCATCAGGATATATGGTAGGAACCGGATATTTTATATCCTGCTGATGAAGATGATGTCGAACATCATGAGGCTGCAGATAGAGGTTGGCGGTAAGATGAACAGTGATCGTCAGGAGGATGATTGCGCTTGCCGGATATGATGATGCTGCCGATAGCCGGATATGATGATGCTGCTGACAGGCGAAAGGTCGAAGGTTTGTCTGCAGGAGGATATCGGTCGGCAAGAGAAAATATGATGATGCTGACAATGTTAACAGAAAATATGATGATGATGATGGGTTGTAGACATACATGCTGTATGTCAAGGTTTTAGTGTGGATGCCTCTGCATCACAATAGGTGCAAGGGGGTAAATGTCAATTTGGATTGACACGTGCCCCTAGTCTATGCTATGGAATTCCACCACCCACACCTTGAAATGTTCTCATATCAAAATAATTAGGCTTTTTGCCCATCTCAAACTCTGCCCATAATTTTTTCAAAAAATAAAAGGGAACCTCAAAATTAGCATGATGTGGATGGTCAAAGACCATCCACCACCGCTCCCAAAAATTATCAGCTATCTACTGATGTGTGCACCATCTTATTGAAATTCTCTTTTTATTTGGTGGTATTTGTCCACCTATGGAGGGATCAATGAAATATGGGGCAATTGTATTTTTGGTAATATGTAAATCATTGATCTCTTTATACGAGAGACCATTTGCATAAAACCACCTCCTCTCTTCCCACCATGAGTGGAATGTGTATAGATCCATGTGAATAGATCTCACCGAATCAATAATAGTTTGCATCATAGATGCAAACCATGAAATGTGTGGTGGGGTTTGGATTTGGCTTTGCAAGAAATTGATTTTTTCTTGCAATGTTTGTATATTTTCATCAATTTTTGCTCGCAATTGAGCCTCATCAGGTGGTGGTGGTGGTGGTGGTGGTGGCGGTGGCGGTGAAGGGGGGGTTGGGGTGGGGGGTCCTGGGCTAGATCGGCCATGTGTACAAATAAGGTCTACAACTAGCGCTGCAATTACAAAAATAATTAAAATCAAATTAGGAGTTGAAAATATATATTAAATTGCATGTACAACATATGTTTAAATATACATATACATATAAATTGAAAACTTGGAAATATATAAATTTGCATGGTTTAAACAATATGTTAAAACATTTAATTTAACATATACACATGCATTCAAAATTTAAACTTGTTAGAAAATATAAATCAAAATTTATGTTTAAGAATCATTCCTAAAATTTTATTGTATAACCTAAATGTCATTCCATCTAGCCATGTTATCATTTCCTATTTTGTTCCTAATCCATGTTTATCTTTCCTAAACTGTGTTTTATTTTATTCAATCTTTGAACTCATGTCCTATCTACTCAACATTATTTTATCAAGTCCTATAATCTTTTATTGTACATGTATGTATGTATGTATGTAGACAATTTCAAATGACCTTATGAAATATATCATTCCTAAAAGTTTAATGTATAGCGTAAATGTCATTCCATCTAGCCATGTTACCATTTCTTATTTTGGTAAAATTTAAGCTGATTTTGTTTCCTATAAATGCAATGTTTGTAGAAATCAAAATCCTAAAATTAATTAACTAGCCCTATTGTTGCTTAATATACTGCATGTCCACAAACCCTGAATATGAATAGAAGTCCTAATCCTAGAGGTTATGATTAATTAGTGGACAATAGTACACCAATTCATTAGACTGGGAACCTCTTCTTCTCCTTTGGGCTCTCCCAAACTTAGAAATGTTTCCTTGAGGTTTTCAAAAGAAGACAATTAAAGAGAAATATTCAATAACAACTAGGTTGTTCACAACCACACTCATGTATTATGAACTCCTAAACATGTCACTAAGTTTGTGTCGGTATTGGCTATTGTAACTACACCTACAAGACCTGAATTGAGAAGATAATAAATATTTACAAATGCACCAAAAGATAAACACAATTTTATATTCTTATGTATGTGATTCCATATATACATTATATACAAATATACAAGATTTGAACATGCTAATAAGATTTTCTAAACAATACAAAAATTTCAACTTGATATCTAGAGATGTTTGGAAAGTTATATATAATTGAATCAGGAGCTTTTCAAACCTAAACTATTATTACACTATAAAGGATATCCAAGAAATAAGTATTCAAATTTTTATTAAAGTCTTTGGCCTCTCACCACACAGGTAGACAACTCTATATCCATTAGGCAACTATGTTTAAAAAATGACTTACCACCTTCAATAGTTTACCCCACTTAATCCTCCCTAACACATAACCACTTAATTTAGGGATGTGTCTACATTACTAAAGCATTGTGAGTAGTCATAAAGTAAGCATTTAGGTGTGGAAAACTAATTTTTTAAGGGTTCTTGTAACAATGAACCTAACTTTTACTATTCACCCTTCTATGTATAGCCTAGAGCACCATTTTACCCTTTACACAATATTGATCCCGTGATCCCCATTTTCACACACCATACATCCTATAAATAATGGCACATGTTTTATGTAGCAATGGGTTATATGATCACATTTTGATATATTTTCATTATTGAGCATTTATTATGGTCCTAATCATATGCGCCAACAACATTTATGACACATGTCACATATTCAAACTTGTATATGCCTATCTATTGATCCCAACATATTTATTGATCACACATGTGTTATTTTTTATATTTTACTCTATGTATCCATAACATTTACAAAAAAATTGATTAAAACTTGTGGACCAAAATGGAAGAAATAAACTTCTTTACATCTTCTTTCATAACCACATCTTGCTTATCTATTCTTACATACCCATCTATTAAATAGATTATTACATGATATTTAAACCTATTCATTGTGGTCATCCTCACCTTTTCATTTACATATATTATCAAAAAAATTCTACCACATTGTATTCCCTATGTACCCACACCTTACATCATACTTGTTTTCGTATAGTGGGATCAAACTTTTATACCTTGATGATTACCTCTTTCACATCCTTACTAAGTCTACACAATAATCATTTGATTATTACACACTTGATACATGATTAATTTTTAATACCTACTATCTAATTGTCACACATTGTTACTTATGGCATACCTTTACATATCACATGATATATGTCCTTATAAACTTATTTTTGAAACTAATTATCTGATTGCCACATTATGTTTATTAGGAAACTATGTTTAAATATGTAATAAGTCATTTAGGTTAGGTCTACGAAAAAGATATTAGGGTCCTATCCTGTCTAATTTGTAGGTTTTTAGCTTCATGAAAAGAGTTTTACAAATGGTTAAATTAGGACTATGAGACTCATCAGGAACATTAAAATCCATGAAGAATAGAAGATTAAGCCTATACTGTATAACTAGTTCAAGGTCTATATAGGGGAAAAGACCCAATAGGTGAAATAGTATATGTGCATTTAAGGCCCAATATTTTTAAAAGTTTAGTACTAGTAGTTGTGACTTTAAGCTTGTTAGTGTTGTACTATAAGTACTAATAATTTAATGACTTTAATCAATCATGTGATGCCACATCAGCCCACCAACAAAACATGACTTAATGCACACCTATTGGTCCACCCTATTTTGGGGGGAACTATTTGACACCTCAACAAAAAGCATGTTGATTTGGCATCATATTTGATGATGTGGTCCTGAAACCTTATTCATAAGTAGGGGCCTTGCCAAGTAAGCTACTGTAAAATTTTTGGAGTGATTCAAAATTGCCACGTATGATTTTGAGAGGCGTGAAGTTAGGGTGCTCAACTACTGGGTCCTCTCCCCTAGACAATTTCAAATAATTTTGAAATATCATTCCTAAAGGTTTATTGTTAAGCCTATATGAAAGAAACCCTAGAAGTTCTATCAAACCTGGTAGTTCATGGAGGGATTGTCATGTGGCCATAACTATTAACAAATATTATATATAGATGTCCATAGGTTTAAATTAAAGATATAAACATGATAAAGTGAAGTTTCTAGGTTTTAGGTTTAGGTTTAATAAGTCATTTACGTTTTAGAATAGGTCAATTTAGTTTATGAAACCCTAGTTTATGAATTCTGGTTTATGGTTTTTGAATTAAAGGTTTACAGTTTATGACTTAGGGTTTAACATATATAGTTTAACATTGTAAAAACAATAAAAAAACAACAAAAAACAAAGCAAAAAATAATGAAAAACAATAGAAATTCTTGGGCAACCAACTTGGGGTAGTCGTTACTTGATCTAGAGGAGGCGGGGAGGTTCTGGAGGTGGGAGGTGGGGTCAACCGATGTGGGTACCCATTCCTGGTGTTGTCCTCTCTACTTTTCTATGGCATGTAGCTGTTAAAATGAAGCTATAGGCTTGTTTTTAAAAAATATATACTTTTCAAAAATGCATACCCATTTTAAAACGAGTACCCATTTCATTTACAAGCACTCGTTCCATACTGGGTGCATGTTTAGATTCGAGTGCTTGATCATAAATGGGAACCTATTTCATAACAGGCACCCATTTCAGCTCGAGCTCCTGTTCCTAAATGTGTACCTATTATTTTATAAATGGGTACCCACTCCAAGTAGCATTTTCCATCCGCAGAAAACTTCCACGAAATCTATAGTCATCTTTGTGGGTCCAAATTAATGTGTTTTACCTTTTTATAGATTGTTGCTCACCTTTTTAGGCAATCTAAAAATGCACTCACATTTTTAACTACTTTGGGAATTTCCAAACCAAAGGGTTGGATTTGCCTTGGGCATCCGACCCAAAGGGTTGGACCTACCTTTTAGATGCTCAAAGATGTGTTTTCAGCAAAACATAGAAAATCAACTAAATCTCGAACATGCTCTCCATTAGGTTTACATGTTTTTCAATGTTAATCTTAAAATTTTTTAGGATGACTTCAAGTTTTTTATTATCTTTCTAACCATGTGATTTTTTCTAAAATCTAAAAACATTAAGGTTTCCATCTTCAATTTCTTTTGCTAGTGTCTTTTTTTGTTGAAAACCTATGTATAGTATTTTTGGTGTCATTTTTTACTCGTTCATCTAAATTTGAAACAAATTATATTTTTAGATTCTAGAATCTATTCTATACACATTGAAAAAAATGATATTTGATTAGTTTTCAAAAACATTAGCGGGGAGCATGCTCAATTTTTTATTTTTTAAGATGTGTCCCTTTAAAAATTCATAAAAAATCAGTTATTCATTAAAAATTTAGCAAAGGAATTAGGCATAAACTATTTGATGTTAGTTAATTTTCCATCTAAGTGATTTGTGAAATACTTTTAAAAAGTCAATATTTTGGGGGGGGGGGCACACCAAAACATGTTATTTTTTTGACAAAAATAGAAACACTTTGTGTGCTCCCCTATTTGAACCTCTTAATCTCCATCATTTAAAAAAAAAATAGTTGTTTAAGAACTAGATTCCAAGCACTTCAAATCTTTTTCTTGTCACATCTTCAAATTTCGAGCATGGCTATCTTCAATTTCTCATGTCCAAGATCAGCTTTTACTGATTTCAAAAAAAGTGGGTACTTTTAACCTCCTTTTGGTTCCCCATTTCCATGCACTTACCCCATGCATCCATCCCATCCTCTATTCACAATCCCTCAATAATCCCATCCCATCTTCCCTTCATCTTTTTCTCTAGCCTTGGTTTTCCCTTATCATTGGTTCCAAGAAAAAGGCTAGCCAGATGTAATCCAATGCAACAATCCTCTAATCCTGAAGTAGTCCATTTAAATGCATGCCATCCCTACTTCATGTAAATTTTACCAATTTATTAGATAGAAAAGAGAGACTAGCTCAATAGATCAAACTACGTCAAACCCTCTTCTATCCAACATTAAGACACAAGCCAAGCTTGGCTTCTACCCAAGAAGGAGAGCCAACTATAGGGGCCTTGTCCTTTTGTTGTATTAGAGGAGAATCAACCCAAATCCAACCAATAAAACTAGGGCAAGACAAGAGACCCTAACTGACAAACATAAGAGCATAACAGACTGTCGGAAGTAGAAACCTAGAAACTAAATGAATAGCAGAGATGAGGGATCAGATTTGAACCTGGAGAGATGAGAGCAGAAACACTAGGGACTAGTGTGCTTGGGTGCCCTAGGCCCTTTTTAGGGTTTGTAGAAATTAATGCCTTCGCAAGTTCTATACTTGCAAGCTCTGTCTTCTTCCCAGAGATCACCTTCAGAAACCTATTTCTCCAACCTGCACACAAGGAAAGAGGAGAAGGTTGGGTGCTATTTAGGAACTTTTCTAAGTCAATCTACATGAATAGTGTTCCCACCTCCACAATAGCAAATATGGTAGATAAAGAGTGCATGCCCTAGGAGAGCAGAGGTAAATCTGAAATAGAATGGTATGCTAGAACAAAGCATGAAGGAAAGAAGTCACCATGAGTATGGAAACCCTAACATGCTTGAGGCAGCATCACAACTTGACTCAAGAAGTTTGTGTAGCCCATAGAAATAGAAATATCTTCACTTGAGACCTACAATATGTTAGTGTAGCAGTAATAATCCACAATAGAGAGCTTTAGAGAAGCGTAGAGAACATGAGAGAGAAGAAAAGAGTGTAAGTGTGCCTAGATTGCTTAAATGTTCAAATGAATAAACTTACTTTTATATGCATTCCCATTGATTTTCATAGAATTAAACCAAATGAGGCCGACATTAGGAATCATTTAAGATGTCCTAAGCTGAAAAGCCACCAATTTAGGTCAGAGCTAAAGAAGGTACAAGGGTGCTTGGGCACACTGGTCCTTTAGCCACATAAGCCTCAAGATAAGGCACTTTAAGTGTGCTTAGCCCTGCCTTATAATTATTTTCTAGGTTCTGTGCATCAGGATCAAGAATTACATGCTTAATATTTAAAAAGGTGCCAAAATAGGTCCTAATTAACAAGTGTAAACATTTTAGGTCCACTCAGGTGCTAAACTAAGTGTAAAATGGTAGTGTACACATTTTATGATGTAAAATTTAGCCCCCACTTTAGCATGGGTATGAACTTACTTTTGAACTCACACCAAAGGATGGAGAAGATCAATTTCAAACACAACATAGAAACCATAGAGTGTCACAAAAATTGAGGGGTGATCAAGTCCCCAAGTTTGGGATTCTAGGAGTCTATGATGATTGGTATACACATAACAAACATGATATAATTCACTCATATATGAAGCACTTAGAAAACATAAGATAAGACAAGATATACATGTGGAATTCACTTGAGCAATCACAATGCATACATGCACTATACAAAGTATACATGCTTAACAAGAAGCATACATATAAGGCATAAAGTATACATAGAATACACATGAAACACACATGGAATACATGTGAAGCACTCAAGAGATATACATAAGGAATAAATAGAAAGAATATATGCGAGGCACATGTGAGGCACATGTAAGGCACATGTGAGGCACATGCAAGACACATGCGAGGCATGAAGAATATATAGAGAATAAGAATATATGAGGAGAATACACACATCATACATCAATCACAAGAAACATAATACGAAATACCTTGAGTCAGTATGACAAAGGAGACCTCAATCTAAAAGTTGTCTCAATCACTATGCATCATTTCCCAAGATTCAATAAAGAAGAATGGTAAGAGATTAGTTAGAAATGAGAAGCACAAGAGTAGTACAAACATGTCATACACATAATCCACATCAAGAAAAGTGTTTTGATAGAAAGATGAGAGTAAGGCTCATAGCACGATATATGCCTCCACCTTAAAGTGATTGCTAACTCCATTAGGGAGCAATTGCCTTTAAGGTAGAGTGATGAAGAACTATAAAACATGCACGAGAGATTTCTAAAAGCACATGCCCAAATGATATGTGTTTACAAAAGCTACATCACAACAAGGAGTTGCCCCAAGACGAGAAAACCAAGGTGATGATTATAGGCATGATACACAATATCTTGTGTAGTAATGGTATGACGTCGACAATTGCGACAAGGTGCCATATACATAAAATATCATTACTTATGAAGATGACAGAGGAAAGATCACATGAAAGTAGAGTACACACAAATTGAATTAACATGAAAGGATGCTAAATCATCCAAGAAAAAATAACAAAATCACACATCACGATATATAGAAGAGTGAAGATACATATAGAGGAATGACACAATGCATTCTTACCCCTTTTACCTTTGTGCTAACAAGGGTGTCAAGGGAGAACTAAAAATCAACAAAACATCACAATACATGGATAACAATACATACAAACATAACACAAATGAGAAGGGACCACCCTTGCGATTTGGCCTATAAAAAATTATCCTCCCCCAACATGATTATAAAATGGATGGATTAAAAGATGCTCTAGGGACTACATCAAGCATGGTGAGAGGTGCTAGAGCCAAACCTTGTTCAAAGTTGTTGATTTTGTCACCCAAGACTTGACATTCGTTAGTGGAATGGCAAAGTGCTTGATGATATGATCAATTATACCAATTGATGTCCTACCAACATTATCAAAGTCATGAATGTTGAGTTTATTCAATTGAATTAAAGATTTATCAACATTGAGTTTATCTAACAAGTCTATGCCACAAACATTAAGCCCTGATCCACCATCAATCATAGTGTGTCTTACTCTCATGTTACCAATCATGATGAATATCATAAGAGGCTCATTTTGGTTTTGAGCTTCTATGGGAGGTAACTCATGTTGTTGAAATGATATATATCTGATGTTTTTTGGATGCATACAACTAAACAAAGATGCTACATCATTCTATCTAATAGAAGGTGGAACAACTACCTTTTGTGGAGCCTCATGGAGCATTCTGTGGTATGTAGGTGATATTTGTATTAAATCCCATAGAGAGGTCTTAGCCGAAGTAGTGTGGAGATACTCAACAAGATTTTATTCTTTACCAATATGTGGAGGAAGATGAGGTGCTAGGATAGGTTGATAAGGTCGAAGAGATATGGGCACACTTGGTGCGTGCTTACTTTTATTATGGGTGTTATATGTGTGAGCAATCATATGATGTTGCGATACATTTTGAACACCTTAATTATTTTGAGTAATTTGTTTTGCATAATTGAGATAGTAACCCAGGGGTCAAGGTGGCGTTGGATCACCTTGAACCGTAATTACCAGTTTGAAGTGATGAGGCATATTAGGTGCCTTGTGCACAATGATTTTAGGAACATTAGTACACTTATTCACTATCCCTTTAGTGGGTGGAATAAGTATATTATTAAATTGACATTGCTTTCCTTTTGAGTAAGATCAACATCCATCCTCAAGGAATTTAATGTGAGAGATTGATCTTCATCCACTAATGCTTCATATTTTAAAGTGAGAGCATTGGAATGAAGGAAGGGTAAAGTATTGTTAAGAAAATTATCGATGATTGTATCCTTAGTGATGTACAAGGGGCTTGAATATGCAACCAAAGGAGAAATATCTAGGGTCTTCACATCCTTAGTGATATCCAAGGTACTTGAACATTCAACCAAAGGAGGAAGATCAAGGGTCTTCACTTCCTTAGTGATATCCAAGGTACTTAAACATTCAACCAAAGGAGGATGATCAAAAGGATGATCCATAAAAACCTCATGTACTATGGTAGAGATAGAAGTGGGAGAAGAACAATCACTATCATCTTTCTTGTAATGCCCTGCCATGAACACCTTAGAAAACAAAACATTTGTGCTATGCAAGGAAAAAAAAAAAATTGTATAAGATAACAAAGTAATGTTTAGCAAATCAATACACATCATTAACTAACAACTTGTCTTCTAAGGTCCCATGGTTGCATTACTTGACCAATTAGTCAACATAATTTACATGCATTACTAACATCGGTAGAACATTCTAAATCTATTACACTATGATTATACATATACATCTCCATTTCATGACATCAGTTAGATAATCAACTTGATCAAGATTACATGTACATGTTCAAAAGTCTATACATAAGAGTGCATCACTATGTAGTTACATCTCAACATCCTGATTACATCTGAATATATACAATGTGATACAGTTGATACACAAGGCTAGTACATGAATATAAATCACTTCCTTCATAACTGGTACAAGATCTGATGCCTGTTACACAAGATATATCCTCCTCGCACATGAACATCAGCAAGGAAAAAAAAAATAATGGATAAAGTTCTTCCACCTGACCATGTGGAACCCTAAGGTCCACCCCCCGAGCTAGGAGTTAACATGAGGTTCCCACTACAACATACAGTCAGGGGGACAATAGTCTAAGACTATGTGCATGACTCCAATATCACAAGTCAATATCATAAACAACACAATAGAAATTCCAGAGGCAAACACTTAACAAATGGGAAGAGTACGACTAGGGAATACTAAGCTGTAGGAAGGAGAGTGTCATCGCATGGTCCTAACATGGGTTACCCTGACAGTCTCTAGCTAGACGCCAGCCCCCATCTATGGTTACCCTGACAGTCTCTCACTAGACGCCAGCCCCATAGGGTGACACATGCGGAATCAACATTCCTTTCATGAGGACAAGGAAGTTGATTTTGCCAACCACGGCCTTCTCATCTCATCCTTAGCCTGAACGAGCACTACAGGCATGAGTGAGGCATCCAATTATCTTGATTAGTGTGAAAACTACCCAACCCTCTAAATTTATTATTAAGTTATCACTGGACTAACAACTCCCAATGGGTTACCCTGACAAGCCACTTTGGGCGCCGGCCCCACATTAGAAGCCACTCCCCTATCTGCACCTAGGAAACCCCAATCATCAAGTTAAACATATATCAACATAACAATTAAACTTTTCATACACATTGCAAGGCATTAACCATCTTGCATAGCAATTATCCTTATATCAACATGTATATATAACAATGCAAGGCATTGACCCTCTTGCATGCCAAACCATAATCACAAGGACATACTCTCAATACATTATTCATGGCTTCCAAATGAAATAACACATGAGAAATTTCTTCTTTACAGATGACAATGTGTCCCCATGGTCTTAACCAACATGATATCTTATAACATACTCAAAACAAATAAATAATCACAACATCCATGAAGAACTTAATTATCACACCATGAGGCATTCACAACATACCATGTACATGAGGACAAACGTTATAACCTATGCCTCTGGAACTAACCACTCAGGTAGATGTAACAACATAGAGACCATGATGACATATCTAATTCACTTTTCACAAATCAAGTTTCATAACCCTAATATGTAAGCAAATTGTACTCATCACGAAGCCAATTTCAAACACTAGTTTATGTTTATTTTAAATACTAATTGACTATTTTAGGTTTCAATTAATAATGTCGATTAAATAATTTAACTTTATCAAATTCAAACATAACTTGTAATTCATTTTTAATTTAGAACAAATCTATAGATTACATATGGTTATTGGCCAAATATATATATATATATATTTACATTCGGTTACATTATATAAGACATTACACAATATAAATATAATTCTTCTTATTGTAAAAGAATATTTAATTTCTTTGGCATAAACTTTGTTATCCAGTTTGAGGCCTCCTTAATATTGTCTTAGGTTTAATTAAAATACGAGGGTAGAGATATAATTACCTATCGAAATGTATAGCTATAAAACTATAACACCTATAATGTAAATTGGGTAAATATCTTTTTGCAACTTAAATCCCAACCCTAAAATTAATAATAACATTATTCTATATTTAATTTGCAAGGAAACTATTATATTAATATTAAAACATAGTGTATCATTGATTGTATTCTTGTTAAGAATAGATCTACAATTACATTAAAATAACTACATGTAAATATTTATTAAAATAATTATTTAGTTGATTAACAAAGACACAATATCATTAACCTAACTAAGGTAAACCACTATTGTCCGTGTTATAAATCAAGTAAATCAAATAATTGCAATGTGATTCTAAATTCAATTCTTGCAGAGGTTCCTATTTATTTGTAACCATAATAAACCCCTAAAACTCATAATAACCTATTTAACTTACAAGTGAAAAGAACAATTGTAATTACTTCTACATAAACATCGATTATAAATACCTATGGATCAAATATTATTGGTCTAACTTCCACTACATTCATGAATAATTAAAGTATATATATATACAAAAGAAGGATCAAATTCAACAAGTCATTTATAGAGTTCAAAACCGCATTAAATTTCATTTATCCACTCTAATACACCGTCTTTCCTTATCACGATCCATTTACATTCTAAATTCAATAATTTGATCATATAAATTTTGTTAGCTCAATTTAAATAAATCACGTGACCAATATAATAATAACTATAATAATTAATAAAAATTCCACAGATCATTTGACAACAACTATCTTTCATCCAAGGTCATTAAGTAATTAACGTTACACCTTATTAACAAATCTACTATATATAATTAATCACCTCATTAAAATTATAAAATTGTATCATTACATTACGATTTGTATCCACCACATTTCATGAAAATTCAATAATCTAATAATTTAAATCCCGTAACCTTCAAAACTTGATCTAATTGTATCATGTAAATAATTATAATATTCGACTTATATTTGATTTGAACTAATATCCACATACTAATAAAATTCAAGTAATACTCCAAAACATAATATTATCGCTCTTATTTCTACTTTGAATTTTCTATGGAGAATGAAAGATCAAAGAGGAGATTTAATACTAGCCTCCATAATGGAGAATTCATAAGCTAATCCATAACAACCTCCTATAATTTAGTTATTTATAAATGGGTCAAGAAAATATTTGAACTAATAACAATATTAAATCGTACAAACCATAATCCTCTTTTGTATTACAACTAAGGACATTTCTAAATATAACAAATGCACTATATACAGGTTACATACCCTAATTTTCATCTAAAGATTGAATGGAAACATTCTAAATCTAAACCTTATTCCTTTCCAATTTTATAAGAAATTCTTCTAAAAAAAAATAGAAACCTACCGGTTTCATGACAAACTCTAACAATCCTATCAAGTGAAACTGATCCTTTCATTAAAAGAAACATCCTAGGAGTGGTTTAGGCTGATGGTATAGAAGGCTCATACTTTATCATCACAAGTATGCAATCATGAAGACGCATGCACAAAGCAGAAATACAGAAACTTTTGAGCAATGCAATCTGCAGGGTGATAGCCAATTGATTATGCTCGGTAGACAAGAGTGCAAAATGTGAAAGCATAAATAAGGCACACGGCTCTTTTGACTAAAACCTTTAAGGGATGCAAAGACTACAGATTAAGCACAAAATGGGTTTATTGTTAAAGGCACCCAAAACATAAGCAATTGGTCGACGTTATGGCAGGATATCATATCCTATGGATGATGGGATCTTAGCATGACCAACAAAAAAGTTAGGAATTGCCCTCAAGAGGTTATTGGTTGCTGTCAAGTGAATTGCAAGAAGACATGAACCAAATCCACATTTGCCAGCGTGCTCCCAACTTGTCAGAAAGGAAGGTTTGGGAGAGGGTTTTGTTGGTAGAAAGTTGGAGAGTAACTCACTTGATTCCAGCGGCTGTTACATGGTAAAAGTGAAGTAGCTACAAGGGAGGCTGTGCTGAAGGAAGTTTGATCAAGTACTACCAAATTGTTACAAAAGATTGCTGAGACATAACAAATATGTGTCTGCACAAATAGATTAAGCAGCTTAATACATTCTATGCAGATCAAATGAGTTGATGAACTTTAATTGCCAAATCCCCACTATAGGGCCATATTGCTTAATACCACGATTGTAGGAGAGGCAACAAAATGGATATAAATGTTGGGTGACAAAAAAAAAAGTTCTTTATGGGACCATCACATGATAACGGCAAGGCCGAATTGATGTTAATAGGAGAACGACCAATCTCAGATAAACGTCTCACAAAATGATTGAATGCCACAATCTCTGCTCTTTAGTTGGAATATCCATTGACGTGTTTAAGCCACATTTTATTATGAAATGATCAGATTGATAGGGTCAAAATACTTATATGTTGGTTTCAGTGTGAACTGCCCAAGGCCATCAACCTGAAGGAAAAAGGTTTGTTATCTGGCATAACTCACATGTTTAGTAGCACCATACGACTAGAAGAATTGGTAGATTAATGTATAGGCAGGTTCAAATAGGTAATCCACAGATAAAGACTAGGGTTCCCTCAGTGAGGCTCAGATGGCTATGAGGACCACCATTCAAAGAATATAATTAATGGCAGGAAGTAAGTATTAAGGGTTTTCAACAGATCTGATCACAAGCTTGAATGGACAGGTTCCCACATATGCAGATGATTGCCAGAAAATAGATTAAGAGGAACCCTCAGATACAGATGGCTACAAATTATTGCTCATGACAATGAAAGGAACAACCAGATAACGAATACCAAATAGAACTTATAAATAGGGTTTAACGAGTGGCATTAAAGATCTATAAGCAAACTATGAGGATAAATCACAGTACTACCATAACAGCTAAATTTCCAAATTTAATCCTACACTCCAGTCACCCTTATTAAAATTAATGATGAATCTGCAAACGGAAACATTAATCTGTAAAGTAAGGTACCTGATCAAAATATTCGAGAGTTTGCCCTGTTGATTCCTGTAGCTGCTTTCTCCCTCTAAAATTTCTTTAGACCTTCCTCTTCCCAGAAATTATTTCCTTCCCCAAACTAGGACTCAATTCCTCGGATAAAAGCATGAGACATCCTCTCTTCCCAACATCCCACTTTCTCAAAACTAGGATTGGACTCCTCGAGTAAATGCAGAACATTCCCCTCTTTTCCCAATAACCCACTCTCTCGTGGGATTCAAAGTTAGCTATATCAAAACACTCCAAATTCCTGCAATTTGCAATTTTGCAATTGACGGCACCCACATAATTTGCATATCCCCAAAATCCTGAATACATGGTATAAAGTGACAATAATAATTTTTTTTAACCTTAGAATATTCTAAAAAAACATTATTATTTTATTAATTTAATATTAACTATGTATTTCTTTTAACACAATTTATAATTATATTTATTTATTTATGCAATTTATGTCCTATTGTAATTTTATTCCTTTACAACCAATTGAGTCATTTATAAACAACTCATAATTTAGTAATTAATTTATTTATTATTTCATATAATTTTATTAATCATATTTTCTATATAACTTAGTTTATATTGAAACAATTATATTCATTTATCAAAATTATATTCCTACTCTAATAAGTCTATTTGAATGCATCAATTTACCAAACGTAACCTAGGCAATTCTGACCTAGTTAATCCTCATTGTGGAACATTACTTGACTGACAAGCAAGATTAGACGACAAGACAACAATCACGGAGGCAGACAGGCAACAGATAATAATGACAAGGAACCCCATGTTAACTTTGTTCAACAATTCCATTGGCTAGGGCACACTCAGACCTGCTAGTTCAGGTGGAGTCGATGCCTGGTACCTGCATCCTACAACAACAACAAGGTTGTACATATATATATATATAAACATGTAGTCATAGACATAATGAACAGAAGTCGCAGCGTGGTAGGGTACTCGGACACGAGTAATGCAACACTGTTCTGTTCATGTAAACACATCATTAAATAACTACATCCATTACCAGTAATGCATCATAATCAAGATCGAATAACACATAAAACTTAGAATAACATTAGTCTATAATCATCAAATATGTCTATCAAGATCAAGGAGAACATAAACCATAACATGCTAGTCCAAATGTCTCGAACTGTAAATATGCAATATAAGACTATCAACTATACTAGAGCTATCATAGGAAATATGAAAATAACATCTATCACAAGCCAAAAGCGAGGGGTATTACATCCTCCCCCCAATAACCAGGCTTACTCCTGGAAGCCTTCAAATAAGTAAGGATATAACTCCCTCATCCTGGAAGCATCTTCCCAGGTAGCAGAGGTCTCATCGTTAGGATCCCACTGGATCCTAACCTGCTTCACGTCTCTACCCCTGAGAGTGAGTCTCCTGTACTGAAGAATGCCTACGGGCTCCAAAGCCAGCTACCCATCCTCTACCTGTAGAGCAGTCCAATCAAGAATGTGAGCAATATCTGGATAGTAAGGTCTAAGTACAGAAACATGAAACACATCATGGATGCGTGAAAGGCTAGGCGGCAAAGCAAGATGATAAGCAACTGGACTGATCCTCTCCAACACCTCAAAAGGTCCAACAAAGCGCGGTGCTAGCTTAGAGCCCTTTCCATAGCGGATTGGACTCTTTCGTGATCACACACGCAAGAACACCCAACCCCCAACAGAAAACTGACGATCGATCCTATGAGCATCTGCATACTTCTTCTGCCTATCTTGAGCTGCCACCAAAAGCTCTCTAATCCTCTCAACCTGCTGCTCCATATCTCTAAGCATGTCTGGACCCAGAAGAACTCTATCCTCCAAATGATCCCAACTCAAAGGGGTCCTACAAGGACGACCATACAAGGCCTAAAAGGGAGACATGCTATTAGAACTATGATAACCATTATTATAGGCAAACTCCACTAGGTAAAGGTAGTCCTCCCAATGGCTCTACTGATCCATAACATACATCCTCAACATATCCTCGAGAACCTGATTAACCCTCTCAGTCTGACCATCAGTCTCAGGATGATAAGCTGAACTGAAGTTCAGCTGTGTCCCCAAAGCATGCTGCAAGGAAGTCCAAAGGGCTGAAGTGAACACTGGATCCCTATCAGAGATGATCCTATGAGGAATTCCATGAAGTCTAACGATGTCCTCCATGAACACTCTAGCCACTGTAGAGGCATTGTAAGAAGCACAGATAGGAGAAAAGTGAGCTACCTTCGTCAACCTATCCACAGTGACCATAATAGCATCGTGTCGTCGAGAGGACATCGGCAAACTAACAATGAAGTCTATCAAAATGATATCCCACTTCCACTCAGGAATCAAATGAGGCTGCAAAAGACCTACAGGATGCTGGTGCTCTGCCTTCACCCTCTAACACTCAAGACATTTTGACACAAAATCAGCAATATCCCGCTTCATACCACTCCAAAAGTACAGTTGACGCAGATCTGCATGCATCTTCTTGACAGCTGGATGAGTAGAATAGGGTGCCTGATGCACCTCAGACAAAACTAGGGTGCGAAGACCCTCAAAATTAGGAACATAGATACGACCCAAATGTCACAAAAGGCCATCTGACTCAAGGGAGTAACCAGAGAACCTACCATCCAAAGGTCTGCCAGACTCAATCTTGGACCTCACCTCCTAGCCCCAACTGTCAGTAGAAAGAGCAGCAAGAATCTGACCTCTCAAATCAACTGTAAGAGAAACTGCTGAGATCTCATGCCTTCAACGACTAAGAGCATCTGCTACCACATTCTCCTTGCCTTGAATATATTTGACCTCAAAGTCATACTCACACAAGAACTCCATCCAACGCCTTTGCCTTGCATTCAAGTTTGGCTACATGAAAATATACTGCAAACTATGATGATCACTGTGCAGCTCGAACCGATGCCCTAATAGAAAATGCCTCCATCTCACCAAGGCATGCACAACCGCTGCTAACCCCAAGTCATGAGTGGGATAGTTCAATTCATGATCCTTGAGTTTGCGAGACTCATAGGCAATCACATGACCATCCTGCATCAGAACTGCTCCCAAACCCTCCAAGGAAGCATCAGTACAAACAACAAAGTCCCTGTCAGGATCAAGAATTGCTAATATAGGTGCACTGGTCAACTATTCCTTAAGGGTCTGAAAGGCTTCCTGACACTGCTTTGACCAAACAAACTTCTTCCCTTTCCTCTGAAGAGAAGTAATAGGGTGAGTAATTCTCGAAAACCCCATAACAAAGCGACGATAGTAACCTACCAACCCCATAAAACTACGGACCTCAAAAATATTAGTGGGTGCAGGTCAGTCCATAATAGCTTGGACCTTTGAGGGATCCACTGCGATACCCTCTCCAGAGATGACATGGCCCAAATACTTAACCTCTGTCTGGAAGAACTCACATTTTGACAAATTAGCATAAAGCTGATTTTCTCTCAGACACTGCAACACTTGACGCAATTGCTCCTCATGTTCCTCCATAGTCCTCGAAATAGATCAATATATCGTCAAGAAATATGAGGACAAATCGGTCGAGATAGGTGCAAAACACACCATTCATTAAGCTCATGAAAACTAACGGTGCATTCATCAACCTGAATGGTACCACTATGAACTCATAATGTCCATAACGGGTGCGAAATGTTGTTTTGTCAATATCTGCCTCAAAAATTTGCAACTGGTGATATCCTGACTTAAGGTCAATTTTAGAGAATACCTTAGCTCCTTTGATCTGATCAAACAAATCATCGATCAAGGCAAGGGATACCTATTTCTCACTGTCACCTTATTAAGCTGCCTATAGTCGATACATAGCCGTAAAGATCCATCCTTCTTCTTCACAAAGATCATAGGTGCTCCCCAAGGAGAAACACTAGGTCATATGAACCCTTTGGCTAATAGCTCCTCCAACTGCAGTCGAAGCTCCTTGAGCTCCTGGGTGGTCATCCTGTATGGAGCTCGTGAGATAGGCTCTGCACCAGGAATTAGATCAACCCTGAAATCGATGTCACGCTTAGGTGGCATCCCTGGAATATCAAAAGGAAAAACATTCGCATACTCCCTCAAGAGAGGGTGATTGTCAAGAGATGCCTCTCGACTCTCCTCCATCTCCAAATCACTAACAGTTACTGCAAAAAGCTGACATCCCTGACGCATGCATCTCTTGAGTTGCATAGCGGAGACCATACACAGGGAAATAGGTCTCTAAACTCCTACGACCTCAACCTCAGCACCAGAATCATCCACACATCTAATAGACTTATGCCGACAATCTATCACTACCTAATGGGCCTCCAACCAATCCATCCCCAAAACTATGTCATAGGAACCCAAGGGTAAAATGCAAAGGTCTACAGAAGTTGATAGAGAGCCAATCATCAATTCACACCCTAAAACTAGAGACTCAACTGCAATCTTAGCCCTAGAAGCTAACTCAACCTACCACCTATCATCTTGCTTTGTTGCCACTAAGCCACAATGCTTCACAAGAGGAGATATAAATGAATCAAATGCACCGGAATCAAATAGAACAGAAAAATCAATACCTCGCATGTGACCAGAAGTCTCCACCACGGTGCCCTAATGCTCTGCCTGTCGGTCATCCACCACTGTAAAGACTCAGTGTGACCTACCTGCATCACCAACCATTGGCTCAGATGCCGCCGGTCGATGTCCAAATTCTGATGCACCCTTCTGTGGGCACTGTCTGGTAATGTGGCCTTGTTGGCCGCAAGAGAAGCACCCGGTGCCTCTACCAAAACCGTCATTACCCCAGAAAGCACTAGACTACTGGAAACTGCCCATACTCATTGTAGACTACGTACTCTGGGCTAGCTGATCAAAATGATTGCACTTATTGTGCTGCCAAGTCCGGTCCTTCCTATTTTGAAACCTATTACCTTGCTGATGCTGAGAATTCTTTGGTTTGGACTGCGAAAACTGCTTCTGTTGACCACCCTTTGAGGGTGCATGAGAACCTGATGCCTAAGTGTGACAACCTTGAGAACCATACCCTGATGAAGGTGCACTACCAATGTGCACACCTGTATGCCCATCGAGGCCCATAGCCAAATTCTCCTCCACTAGCTGGGATTTCTCCACGGCAACCTCCATAGTCTTAGGTTCAAATACTTGAACCCCTCCACTAATCCGGGCATTCAAGCACTTGATAAAATGCTGCACCAACATAGACTCGTCATCCCTAATACCTGCATATAGTTTGAGCTCATAAAATCTACGCTCATACTGCTCAACTGGCATGGCCAACTACCTTAGCTCATGAAACTCATCTGCTCGACGCTGCCTCCAATGGTCAGAAAGAAAGTGGCCTCTGAATCTCTCTACAAACAACTCCCAAGACATAGTGCTAATGTCCAAATGCAGCTTCTGCTCCTCTAGCCCCCACCAAGTCGAAGCAAACCATCGGAGATGCAAAATGGCACATCTGGCCTTCGTATTGCTGCCATATAGGTGCATGGTGAAACACCTGCCTAAGTCCAATAACCAAGTCTCTACCTCAAGTCCTCTACCAACTCCATCAAAGGTGGGAGGGCGTGCTCTCAGTAAATCCCTCATATGGCTAGCTAATGTGGCCTCCTGCTCAGCTGTCAACTCTCTATGCCTGGGAGACCTCTCTCTCTCTAGGACCTGACTGGTCTACCTCCTAACCTCCTCTGGGCTGCTCACCCTCCTGTCTGGGGCCTAAACGGGCAAGGGCCTTCTCAAGAATCTGTCTCAATTGGGCTCCATCAGGCTGACCTTGACCCTCCATGTTCTGACCCCCGCCTTCATGGCCACTCCCATGAGGAGAACTAGGAGAAAAAATTTTGCCTCCACCTCTTCCACGACCCCTACCTCTGCCCCGACCTCGGCCCCTATGTCTAGGCATTTACCCTACACATAAAAGGGCAAATTATTATATTAAGAAAAAGGGTCGCAATAGGAGTTAAGTCATTCTACAGAGTTTAAGCACTAGGTTACATAATGGGCTCAAATATAACCAAGGTACCCAGTGTTTAAACTTCGCTCTAATACCAGATGTAATGCCCCGCAATGAACACAAAACAACACATTTGTGCTATGCAAGGCAAAAAAAAAAATTGTATAAGATAACAAAGTAATGTTTAGCAAATCAATACACATCATTAACTAACAACTTGTCTTCTAAGGTCCCATGGTTGCATTACTTGACCAATTAGTCAACATAATTTACATGCATTACTAACTAACATCAGTAGAACATTCTAAATCTATTACACTATGATTATACATATACATCTCTATTTCATGACATCAGTTAGATAATCAACTTGATCAAGATTACATGTACATGTTCAAAAGTCTATACATAAGAGTACATCACTATGTAGTTACATTCTCAACATCCTGATTACATCTGAATATATACAATGTGATACAGTTGATACACAAGGCTAGTACATGAATATAAATCACTTCCTTCATAACTGGTACAAGATCTGATGCCTGTTACACAAGATATATCCTCATCGCACATGAACATCAGCAAGGAAAAAAAAACCAATGGATAAAGCTCTTCCACCCAACCATGTGGAACCCTAAGGTCCACCCCCCGAGCTAGGAGTTAACATGAGGTTCCCACTACAACATACAGTCAGGTAGACAGTAGTCTAAGACCACACATGACTCCAATATCACAAGTCAATATCACAAACAACACAACAGAACTTCCAAAGGCAAACACTTAACAAATGGGGAGAGTATGACTAGGAAATGCTAAGCTGTAGGAAGGAGAGTGTCATCGCATGGTCCTAACATGGGTTACCCTAACAATCTCTAGCTAGACGTCGGCCCCCATCTATGGTTACCCTGACAGTCTCTCACTAGACGCTAGCCCCATAGGGTGACACATGCGGAATCAACATTCCTTTCATGAGGACAAGGAAGTTGATTTTGCCAACCACGGCCTTCTCATCTCATCCTTAGCCTGAACGAGCACTACAGGCATGAGTGAGGCATCCAATTATCTTGATTAGTGTGAAAACTACCCAACCCTCTAAATTTATTATTAAGTTATCACTGGATTAACAACTCCCAATGGGTTACCCTAACAAGCCACTTTGGGCGCCGGCCCCACATTGGAAGCCACTCCCCTATTTGCACCTAGGAAACCCCAATCATCAAGCTAAACATATATCAACATAACAATAAAACTTTTCATACACATTGCAAGGCATTAACCATCTTGCATAGCAATTATCCTTATATCGACATGTATATATAACAATGCAAGGCATTGACCCTCTTGCATACCAAAACATAATCACAAGGACATACTCTCAATACATTATTCATGGCTTCCAAATGAAATAACACATGAGAAATTTCTTCTTTACAGATGACAATGTGTCCCCATGGTCTTAACCAATACGATATCTTATAACATACTCAAAACAAATAAATAATCGCAACATCCATGAAGGACTTAATTATCACACCATGAGGCATTCACAACATACCATGTACATGAGGACAAACATTATAACCTATGCCTCTGGAGCTAACCACTCAGGTAGATGTAACAACATAGATACCATGATGACATATCTAATTCACTTTTTGCAAATTAATTTACATAACCCTATTATGTAAGCAAATTGTACTCATCACGAAGCCAATTTAAAACACTAATTTATGTTTATTTTAAATACTAATTGACTATTTTAGGTTTCATTTAATAATGTCGATTAAATAATTTAACATTATCAAATTTAAACATAACTTGTAATTCATTTTTAATTTGGAACAAATCTATAGATTACATATGGTTATTGGCCAAATATATATATATTTACATTCAGTTACATTCTATAAGACATTACACAATATAAATATACTTCTTCTCATTGTAAAAGAATATTTAATTTCTCTGGCATAAACTTTGTTATCCAGTTTGAGGCCTCCTTAATATTGTCTTAGGTTTAATTAAAATACGAGGGTAGAGATATAATTACCTATCGAAATGTATAGCTATAAAACTATAACACCTATAATGTAAATTGGGTAAATATCTTTTTGCAACTTAAATCCCAACCCTAAAATTAATAATAACATTATTCTATATTTAATTTGCAAGGAAACTATTATATTAATATTAAAACATAGTGTATCATTGATTGTATTCTCGTTAAGAATAGATCTACAATTACATTAAAATAACTACATGTAAATATTTATTAAAACAATTATTTAGTTGATTAACAAAGACACAATATCATTAACCTAACTAAGGTAAACCACTATTGTCCGTGTTATAAATCAAGTAAATCAAATAATTGCAATGTGATTCTAAATTCAATTCTTGCGGAGGTTCCTATTTATTTGTAACCATAATAAACCCCTAAAACTTGTAATAACCTATTTAACTTAAAGGTGAAAAGAACAATTGTAATTACCTCTACATAAACAACGATTGTAAATACCTATGGATCAAATATTATTGGTCTAACTTCCACTACATTCATGAATAATTAAAGTATATATATATATACAAAAGAAGGATCAAATTCAACAAGTCATTTATAGAGTTCAAAACCGCATTAAATTTCATTTATCCACTCTAATACACAGTCTTTCCTTATCACGATCCATTTACATTCTAAATTCAATAATTTGATCATATAAATTTCGTTAGCTCAATTTAAATAAATCACATGACCAATATAATAATAACAATAATAATAGTAATAATTAATAAAAATTCCACAGATCATTTGACAACAAATATCTTTCATCCAAGGTCATTAAATAATTAATGTTACACCTTATTAACAAATCTACTATATATAATTAATCACCTCATTAAAATTATAAAATTGTATCATTACATTACGATTTATATCCACCACATTTCATGAAAATTCAATAATCTAATAATTTAAATCTCGTAACCTTCAAAACTTGATCTAATTGTATCATGTAAATAATTATAATATTCGACTTATATTTGATTTGAACTAATATCCACATACTAATAAAATTCAAGTAAGACTCCAAAACATAATATTATCGCTCTTATTTCTACTTTGAATTTTCTATGGAGAATGAAAGATCAAAGAGGAGATTTAATACTAGCCTCCATAATGGAGAATTCATAAGCTAATCCATAACAACCTCCTATAATTTAGTTATTTATAAATGGGTCAAGAAAATATTTGAACTAATAATAATATTAAATCGTACAAACCATAATCCTCTTTTGTATTACAACTAAGGACATTTCTAAATATAACAAATGCACTATATACAGGTTACATACCCTAATTTTCATCTAGAGATTGAATGGAAACATTCTAAATCTGAACCTTATTCCTTTCCAATTTTATAAGAAATTCTTCTAAAAAAATAATAGAAACCTACCGGTTTCATGACAAACTCTAACAATCCTATCAAGTGAAACTGATCCTTTCATTAAAAGAAACATCCCAGGAGTGGTTTAGGCCGATGGTATAGAAGGCTCATACTTTATCATCACAAGTATGCAATCATGAAGACGCATGTACAAAGCAGAAATACAGAAACTTTTGAGCAATGCAATCTGTAGGGTGATAGCCAATTGATTATGCTCGGTAGACAAGAGTGCAAAATGTGAAAGCATAAATAAGGCACACGGCTCTTTTGACTGAAACCTTTAAGGGATGCAAAGGCTATAGGTTAAGCACAAAATGGGTTTATTGTTAAAGGCACCCAGAACCTAAGCAATTGGTCGACATTATGGCAGGATATCATATCCTATGGATGATGGGATCTTAGCATGACCAACAAAAAAGTTAGGAATTGCCCTCAAGAGGTTATTGGTTGCCGTCAAGTGAATTGCAAGAAGACATGAACCAAATCCACATTTGCCAGCGTGCTCCCAACTTATCAGAAAGGAAGGTTTGGGAGAGGGTTTTGCTGGTAGAAAGTTGGAGAGTAACTCACTTGATTCTAGTGGCTATTACACGGTAAAAGTGAAGTAGCTACAAGGGAGGTTGTGCTGAAGGAAGTTTGATCAAGTACTACCAAATTGTTACAAAAGATTGCTGAGACATAACAAATATGTGTCTGCACAAATAGATTAAGCAGCTTAATACATTCTATGCAGATCGAATGAGTTGATGAACTTTAATTGCCAAATCCCCACTACAGGGCCATATTGCTTAATACCACGATTGCAGGAGAGGCAACAAAATGGATCTAAATGTTGGGTGACAAAAAAAAAAGTTCTTTACGGGACCATCACATGATAACAGCAAGGCCGAATTGATGTTGATAGGAGAACGACCAGTCTCAAATAAACGTCTCACAAAATGATTGAATGCCACAATCTCTGCTCTTTAGTTGGAATATCCATTGACGTGTTTAAGCCACATTTTATTATGAAACGATCAGATTGATAGGATCAAAATACTTATATGTTGGTTTCAGTGTGAACTACCCAAGGCCGCCAACCTGAAGGAAAAAGGTTTGTTATCTGGCATAACTCACATGTTTAGTAGCGCCATACGACTAGAAGAATTGGTAGATTAATGTATAGGCAGGTTCAAATAGGTAATCCACAGATAAAGACTAGGGTTCCCTCAGTAAGGCTCAGATGGCTATGAGGACCACCATTCAAAGAACATTTGCTTCCATCATCATGGTCCTAGATGCTTCCTGGATGGTCCGGTTCTTTCTCTCTACTACTCCATTATGTTGTGGAGTCCTAGGAGCAAACAACTATTTCTTTATTCCATGTTTCTCATAGAATTCTATGAACTCACTGGATGTGAATTCTCCACCTCTATTAGACCTCAGACATTTTAATTTTAATCTGGTTTCATTCTCTACCATAGCCTTGAATATTTTGAATTTCTCAAGAGCTTCTGATTTCTCTTTCAAAAAAGTAACCCACATCATCCGGGAATGGTCATCAATTAATAACATGAAGTATCTATCACCTTGCACACTCCTGATTCTTGCCGGACCACATAGATCAGTATGAACTAAGTCCAATAATCTGGTAGAAGATTGTTCCTTTCTTTTGAATGAGACTCTGCTTTGTTCCCCAACTGACATTCTTTGCACAAACTATTTGTAGGTTTCACCAGTTTTGGAAGATCTCTTACAGCCTGAGTGTTGCTTATCTTGATGATATTATCAAAATTCACATGACGCATCCTTCTATGCCATAACCAACTCTGATCAATTTGCACAAATAGACAACTTTTACCAATACCAACTAAATGGAAGATATTACCTTTTGTTTGAGTACTGGATGCAATCTCTGTTCCAAAACTTTCAAAGATCTTGCATTTTCCATTCTTGAATCGGAGATCATAGCCTTTGTCCACCAACTGTCCAACACTGAGAAGATTGTGCTTCAATCCTTCAACATATAGTACATTACCAGTTTTGTTCTTTCCATCAAAAGAAATAGTTCCTCTACCTCTGATTCTACCAGCAGAATTATCACCAAACTTTACCACTCCTCCTTCATACCTTTCCAAATCTATGAACTTATTTTTGTCACCTGTCATATGGTGAGAGCATCCACTATCAATGACCCAATCATCCTTTTCTTCAACTTGGGCAGCCAGAGCTCTTTCTACAACTTTATGATTGACAGATTCAGAGGGCATTGGATCTTCTTCCTTGATGGCAATAAACACCCAATCACTTTCAGATTTGTTTCCTATCTCTGATTCATCATCTGTTACTCCTTCATTATCATCCTCTTCATGAGCATAGTAACAATTCTTTTGGAACCTTGATCTGTTAGAATTTGGCCTTGAAAATCTTTTCGGACACCTTGAGGCAAAATGGCCAATCTTATTGCAGTTGAAACACTTAAAAGGCAATTTCCCTTCATACTTACTGGATCCTCTTGACAGTCTTTTTGCAATAAGGGCTTCAAGTCGAGCAGTTTCTGTTTCTTCTTCTTCCAGGTCTTTTCTTGCTTTTTCATACCATGATAGTTTCCTTGAAGAGTTCTCTCCCAGATCAAACCTTTGTTTACCTTTAACAGAGGCACTGGCTTTGAATGCAAATTCAGTCTTGGGGGGTTATCTCCAAACTTGGTCAATTCAAATGCAGCCAATTTACCAACCAATTGATCTCTTGTGACACTTGAATGGGCTCTAAATTCTTCGATGGTAGCAACCTTGTATTTATAAGAAGTAGGAAGGGATCTAAGAACTTTGCCAACAATCTCATCTTCATCCAAGACTCCACCAGCACATCTAATACCACAAACAAGCTCATTTACTCTTGGCATAAAAGTAGTGATATTTTCATCTTCTCTCATCTTCAAATTTTCAAATTTTTCTTTCAGACTCTGTAGCCTTGCACATTTAACATACTTGTCTCCTTGATGCAGAAGTTCCAGTTTTTCCCAAATCTCAAAAGCAGTTTTGTAGGTCAACAACATTTTTCATCTCTAAATCAGACAAGGCACTTAGAAGAGCTTCTTTAGTCCGCAGATTGTTTTCAGCATCTGTGATTTCATTTATAGTTTTTGGGCCATTTTGTGGAGGAGTATACTTCATTGAAGCCATGGTCCAGTACTGCATTCCCATACATTGTAAGTGACATTGCATGCGACTTTTCCAAAGATTAAAATTGGTTCCATCAAACTTCGGACTACCCTTCTTGTAAGACGACATCCTGGATCTCCTCAAGCAGTTATGCTCTTTTTAGAGGAACTTAGCTCTGATACCAATTGTTGGATTCAAGACAGATAACTAAGAGGGGGGGTGAATCAGTTGTCCAAAACTTTCTTCCAATTAAAGAATTAAATCCACTTTGTAATTCAGCAGCATAATAATAAATCAATCATGGAAACATAATGCATTAAATCAAGAGTAGAAACACATCAACACATAAGACACCAAGATTTTGACGTGGAAAACCCGGTTAAGGGAAAAACCATGGGGTGATTAACCCAAGATTGTATTCTTTGTTAGAAGAATAGAAAGAACAAAATGGCACATGCCAATTAGGGCTCACTGCCCAAGCACACTGCTCACAAGAGGCCCACTGCCTACAAGAGACACACTGTCTACAAAATAATAAGTATCACATACTTGAACTGGAGAATAGCATCTTTACCATGCTTGAGTCAGTTCCATTTAAGCCCAATACTTCTACTCTACCTTTCGCTCCTCTACTCTTTACCACACTCTCATCCCCACAAAGATGATCTTTGGAATGATGTTACAATTCCTTATTTATACAAGACATTGACTTAGGAATGATCATCTAAGTCGGCAAACATTACAGAGAAAATACATAAATACAACATGACTAATTACAAAAGACTTTATGCGGATCAACACACTATCGGCCACACAAATCTGAGACTTCAATCTTCTTCTAGGAACACGCCAATCTTCACATAACAACTTCAAGATCATCCGTAGGATGTGTAACTCATCTGGTCAGCCTGTCTAGGGAAGAACATCATCATCTGGAAGTAATTCTTCAATTTTTGGCTCAATCTTCAATGCGGACCTCTAACATGAATTGGACACAATCCAAAGACCTCCACAAGATTTCCTGAATCACCAAGAACATCCACACTACATCTACTTACTGAAATCATCCTCTCCTTCATCCAGAACCTCAAGAACACAGTCTGTCATTACTGTCATAATGGAATAGATGCTTGTGAACCTCCAGATCATGAACCAATTGAGTTATCAATTCACATTGACTTCCTGAACACTCCACCAAATCCACAGAACAAGATATTTTATTTCCAGAACTCACCGGACCTATCTGTGTCACTCTGTCACCTCTGAACATCTGCCAGAACTGATTTTACTTGAGCGGCCACAACTTCTTCAGATCTTCATGTGGACCTCTAAAATCTTTACTGGATCATCTTAAGACACATATCTATAAACCCTTTGATGCACATCCTCTGATCTTTATCTTAGCTAGGGCCTTTAGCTCACTATCTTTACTGTTCTTCTCTGTTCCTGATTAGGACTAATTTTCTCAATATCCTCAGCACACAGCTCATCCAATCCTTATCATCAATGCAACAGGAGTATGTTGACATCAATGACAACATCGGTTAGGCCCATACTTGAAACAGTGTTGGATTTTGAATCGGTCACAGAGTTCTTGGACATCTTGGTTCTTGAAAGGTCTTCTGTTATCTGTGATAATGGATGAGGGAATTTTGTATCTGCAGATGAGGTAATTAAGGATGAATAAGGAGATTTGTTTACTTGTGATGGTGGTGAGGGGGATGGCTTCAATCCACTTGGTAAAATACTCAGTGGCAGTTATTATGAATTTGTGGCCGTTGGATGAGGGCGGATGGATTTTTCCTACAAGGTCGAGCCCCCATTGACAAAAGGGCCAAGGTGTCGTTAAAGGTCTCAACTCTTGAGCTAGCGCATGTATCAAGTTCCCGTGTATCTGTCACTGCTTGCACTTCTTTACAAACTAATATGAATCTATCTCTATGTTCGGCCAATAATAACCTAAATGCATGAGTTTCTTAGCTAAGGAAGGACCACTAAAGTGTGCTCTGCAAATCCCTTTGTGTACGTCTTGTAAAGCGGTTTGGGATTCTTCTTGTTCTAAACAACAGAGTAAAGTACCATCTAGACCACGTCGGTATAGGGTGTCAACAATAATGGTATAACGAGAGGTTTGGCGTATAAACGTTTGTCGTTGGTTTGAAGATAAGTCAGGTGGGAGGGTGTTGTCTTTGAGGTAAGTGTAAACCTTACCGTACCAAGGTGAATCAGATCCAACTAATAGGCATATGGAATGGGTTTTAGGAAGATCATAAGTTGGTTGCTAAATTTTCTTCACCAAGAACTCGTACCATGACTCATTCTCTGGGATCTCGAGGAGTGAAGCAATGGTTGCCATGGCATCTTCTGCTTTGTTTTCAATGCGAGGTATCTTCTCAAAAGAGATGATCACAAAGTATTCCTTAAAGTCATCTACCATCCGTTTGTATGGGACTAGCTTCTCATCTTTGGTTTGGTAGTCGTCATTGACTTGGTTGACCACTAGTTGAGAATCACCATAGACATGTAGCTCTTTGATTTTCCACTCTGTTGCCATTTTGAGGCCAATGACTAGGGCTTCATATTTTTCTATGTTGTTGGTGCATGGGAATAACAGACGATAAGACTTTGGTATGGTGTTGCCATGAGGAGTTACAAACAAGATTCTTGCCCCTGATCCATGGTTTGTGTAGGACCCATCAAAGTAGAGTTTCCAGGAATATGTTGATATATTGAATAAGGATTCATCTGGAAACTCAAATTGCATTTGTGTGGTGTTCTGTAGTGGTGCATCTGCTAACTGATCCACAATGATTTGTCTCTTGATAGCCTTTCTGTCTACATACTCAATGTCGTATTCACTTAGGAGCATTACCCACTTGGCTAGGTGACCTGTTAGAGTTGCTTTGCTTAGTAGGTACTTCAGTGGATCTATTTTTGCATTAAGTTTGACTGAATGTGCTAGCATATAATGACAGAGTTTTTGGGAAGCAAAAACTACCACAAGGCATGATCTTTCTATCTGAGAGTATTGCAACTCATAGCCCACTAATGTGTGACTGATATAGTAGACGTCTCTTTCTTTACCTTCATAATCTTGTTGTGCTAGAAGGGCCCCAAGAGATGTGGGTGTAGCAGATATGTAAAGTAATAATGGCTTCCCTTGGATAGGAGGCATGAGAATAGGTGGGTTCATAAGATATTCCATCAGTTTTCCAAATGCCTCTTCACACTTCTCATCCCAGCTAAATGGAATGTTCTTATGTAGGAGATGACTGAAAGGTTGACACTTGTCTGCCAGTTGTGATACGAACCTACGGATTACTTGTAGATTGCCCTATAGAGATCTTAGTTGAGTGAGATTCTTGGGTGGTGGCATTTCCATGATTGCTTTGACTTTGGCTGAATCTACTTCAATCCCATTGGCTGATACAATGAAACCTAAGAGCTTGCTTGAGGTGACTCTGAACACACATTTCTTTGGGTTCAACCTAACTTCAAATTGTTCTAGTCTCTGAAAGACTTGCTCTAACACATCCAAGTGTGATTCTCTTGTGAGTGACTTTGCAAGGATATCATCTACATAGTCTTCCATAGTGACGTGCATCATATCATGGAATATAGTGGTCATAGCACATTGATATGTGGCTCCTGCATTCTTTAGCCCAAATGGCATGACATTCTAGCAAAAAGTACCCCATGGACAAGTAAAAGTTGTCTTATGCTGGTCTTCTGGTGCTATCCTAATCTGATTGTATCCAGAGAAGCCATCCATGAGAGATAACATGGTGTGCCTTGCTATTAAGTCGACTATGATATCTATATTTGGCAACAGAAAATCATCCTTGCGGCAAGCTTTGTTTAGATCTCTGAAATCATTGCACAGTCTGACTCAGCCATCAAGTTTAGATACTGGTACTATGTTGGAGACCTATTTTGGATAATCTATAGCTCTGATGAACCCTACAACCAGTAGTTTCTTGAGTTCCTCTTTTACTAGCAGTGCAATGTGTTGATGCATCTTTCTAAGCTTTTGTTTCACTGGTTTCACTCTTGGATCTAATGGAAGATGATGTAGAATCAAGTCTGGATCTAACCCTGGCATGTCTGTGTATGACCAAGCAAAATTGACTTTCTTTTTCTTGAAGAATGGTACAAACTTAGTCTTTTCTGGTGGGGTTAGAGACTTAGCAAAGTGAATGATCTTAGGTTGTTCCCCTGTTCCAATGTTAACAGGTTCTATAGGTTCCACAACAATCTGAGACTTCTCCTGGTGCATGTTTTCAGGGAGAGTGTCAAGCCTTCCATTGTCAGGTGCCACAGTTGGGTTTTCACCGTCAGATGCATCCTTTCTTTTTACTATTTTGGGATCTGACACTGTCGCGGAGCGGTTTTCACCATCAGATCAAGTTTTTATTTTGATATTTTTGCAACTGGAAAGCTTGGCCCCCTCTCTGAAATAAGCCACAGTATTAAGTTCAATAGCGAAGCCAACTTTATGATCTCCTTTAGGTAGGTGGTCCCTAAGTTCCATGTAGTCAATATAGGCATCATCATTTTGGAACATATCTAGTTGTGGGGTTCCTTGTAGATCCCAGTCAATAAGTTCAGGATGCACAAGGGGGAGATAGTCGGAGGATATATCTGATTCATTGATAGTTTGGATGGATATACTAGGGGTATTGGTAGGGAGAGTGTTCAGGATGGTACTTTCCTCCAAATTGTTTATTGTGATAGAACTTGAACCTTCCTTGAGAGTTGTATTCTTAGGGATAGGCAAATCATACTCTAACGGTCTATGCGGTAGCATTTGTCCCTCACGGTAGGGGCTATAAGTTTGAATGGTGTCAACCTCTTTGTCATCATAGGAATGCTCTATCAGCTCATCCCACTCATACTCATTGGAATCTATGTCACTGTCCTCTTGAAGGGTATGGATCATTTCCACAAGACAAGCATTTACTTTAGCTTTGCCCTATCCTTGTATCCTAGACCTTTTGTATTTCTCACCAATGAGGATGAAAAGGGTTGAATGGGTTCTACTATTCCTTCTTTTCTTAGGCCAATGGGGCCTTGTCCTTCGTAACCCATTCTATGTAAGATGGACTCACCTCGCCCATAGATTTCTGTTGGGAGCCTAGGTGGTTCTTGTTATGTGTTCTCTTCTTCTTCTTCTGTGTAGAGCCATTGTAGGATATCTCTTTCCTCTATCTCATCTGATAGGGTCCCCCATTTTACAAAGGGAGCTATGAGAGGTGCAAGAGGAGCAGATGGCTTTGGAAAATGCTTGGGTTGTCCAAAGGATCATGCAGATAGAGGCATTTTGGCTAGATTGAGGCTATGCTCGATGGAGTATTCCCCTACACCTATTTCTTTGATGGTAATTTTTTGCTCTTTGGGCTTGGATGAGGAAGCTTCAAAGGTAGAATCATGCTGTGGGGTAGGGGATGTAGATGCTCTATTATTGGGTATGGTGCAATCAGGTTTTGAGAGGATAGAGTTGTAATACTAAAAGGGGTCGGGATCACCTTGGATGGTGACTTGCTTTCTGTTATGAGGGAATTTTATGCATTGGTGATAGGTAGAAGGCATAGCTTTCATGGCATGAATCCATGGTCTACCTAGGAGAATATTATAGGCTAGCTCCCTATCTAGGACTTGGCACACAACATCTTTTATCACCGGTCCAACTTGTATGGGTAAGACCACTGTTCCTTTGGTAGTTCTCTCCTCTTCATCATAGGCTTTGATAGTAATCTTCTTCATTGGATCAACTGCATTTTCAAAGAACCCCAATGTAAGGACTAGCTTAAGTGTGAAAATATTTAAACCGACTCCCCCATCAATGAGAACTCTCTTGATGCAGTGCTTATGGATGAAGACGACGATATGTAAGGGGGTGTTATAAGGCTGAGATACTAAGAGATCATCTTGTTCGGTGAATGATATGGTATTAGAGGAGGCCAGATTTCCTACCATGGATTGAAACTTCTCTTGGGCCAAGTTTGTGGGTACATTCATTTCCACCAAGGCTTTATCGAGAATCTCCTTGTGGGAAGGAGATAGACGCAATGACTCTAAGATAGAAATGTGGGCAGGAGTCTTCCATAGTTGGTCTATGACACTATACTAATGGGAATTGGACTGAGAAGGTGATGACCTTGGAGGGAGGGTATTCAACGTGACCTTACCGCTGCGAGTGATGATGCTACAATCAATTTTGTTGGGTCCTGATTGTTGGTTAGACGTAACCACATTGATTTGTGGGACATGCTCTGATATGCAATTGATGGTATAATCAAATGGCACACTTGCGTAATTGGCATTACTATTCCCATTATTTTGATTTTGCCTATTGAGGTTGTTGTTGTTGTTGTTGCCGTTGTTGTTGTTGTTGTTGTTTTAATACAGTGTGTCGTGATTGAGAAGTGGATCTTTGTAAGCCACATGCGTCTCATTAGAAGTATGTTGTTAAGCACCTCCTTGGTTTTGATCAAGTATGTCTTGAATAACATGTTTGAGATGGATAAAATTGTTGGTTGTATGTCCTCTTCCTCTATGATACTCACAAAAATCGGTGTCTTTCCAATAGTGAGGTTTGATTTGAGGTTCGTAATCACTTGTTGGCGGTAGAGTGATTTCATTATTGGCCAATAGCTTCCTTAATGCAGATTCTTGGGACTCACCTAGCGGTGTGAACCTTTGCCTTGGATTTGAGTTGAACCATGGTCTTGGCTCCTCAAAGAATGTTTTTTTGGGTATAACATTGTTTGTCTCTCCTTTGAGAGTGAATATTGGTTGTTGTTTGGGAGCCGCCGCCTTGGCATCAACTACTCCATCATTGATGACATTTTTATTCTTAGTCCAAAACTTTGATTTGTCGGTCCTATGTCCGTGTACAACTTAAGTGAACCCTTGGTGATCATAGCCTTCTCGATGAATAATCCCATCTCAATGACCTTCGAGAATAAGGAAGGGCATTGAATTTGGATTTGATAGCTAAGATTGGAGTTGAGGTTATGGAGAAACATCTCCATCAATTGCTTCTCCAATACATCATATGGGCATTTGCTAGCTAGTAGTCTCCACCTTTGTAGGAAGGAGGCGAATGATTCACCACTCTTTTGTTTGGTATTGCATAGATCGAGCATGGAGACTTCATGTTCAATGTTGTACGAGAAGTGCGTGATGAACTTGTTGACTAACTCATCAAAGGTCTTGATGCCCACTGGAAGTCATGAGAACCACTCCATGGCTTGACTACCTAGAGATCTAGGGAATAGTCTCATTAAGAAAGTCTAATTGTGAGCCACTTCCATGCACGCAGTGGTAAATTCCCTAATATGATCTTTTGGGTCTCCCTTTCCTTTGTACTTGTCAAATTTAGGAGCTTCAAACCAAAAGGGGAAGGGAATCATGTCCAAAATTTTATCAAAAGCGTATGGTGCAATGTCTTCCAAAGAGTAAGTTTTGGTACTTGTTCCCGTCTTGAGATCTGTCATTTGTTGTGTTAGACCCTCAATTTGTTTCCTCATTTCTTCCATAGGGATATTTGGGTCCGCGACTTTCTTTCCCTTATCACCCTCAGTGTGATTTTCGTGCATTTTCTCTGTGGTCTCTTTTAGTGTATTGAGATCAAAGTCAGAGGGGAATTTGAGTCCTAGACTCGCAAGATGCATAAAGTACTTGTGAGGGTCCTCATGGAGCACTTTTTCTAGTAAGTGCTAAAATTTTTTATCTTGGAGGTGCCCTTGATAATCTTCATGAGAGATATCCTCATCACTATCGTGAGGAGTAATAATGCGATTGGATGATCCGGCCATTTCAAGTTATGTTTTGTATTGAGATCTAGTAAGAACCATGCAAGGCGACGTGGGGTGTGGTGGGACTAGAGATTTTGGCAAGATGTCGGTGGAGACTATTGAGGATAGGATACTTATGATGAGATTTGGACGAGGAACTTTTCTGATCAATGATTCCAAGCATGACGGCCGACACAAGACAATAGCCACTAGTAAGGGTACTCGATACCTATCTTACTGTGTAGGGACTAGTCGTTCACCAAGACCACTAGCAAAGTTCTGCGACTTACTAGGGTTACTTGAATCCAAAATTACCTGATATGGGATACTTTGACTTTGGACTAGGGAGACTTGATAGAAGGTGAATGAGATGATCAATGAAAGAGAGACTTTGATGCAAAATGGATGAAAAATTGATTGCAAGGTAAGATCTGATCTTAGAATCCTAAACAAGACTAAAATGGGTACCTGAAAATGATAAATTTTTTCTCTCAAAGACTATGGAAGTACTCACTGTCACGCATGCACTGGAACAGATGCGCAGCATAAACTGGTAAATGCACGAAAAAGTTGATATATATGCACAATACTAGTAAATTTCAAATGCACCGTAACATGTGGTAAAAGTGCAACAGGTCAGTGCAGATGCGCAGTAAGTCGGTATAAATGTGTCATTTCAAACAGCAAATGCACAACTCTAGTTTTTTCAGTATTTTTGTAAATTTTTGGCAATTTTTCTAATGTTTTTGGTCTCTTTGGTTGGAAAATGGTCTCTTTTGATTTGATTTTCTCTATTTATGGCAAAAAGACATAGCAAACACAAAGAATGTTTTCATGTTTTTCTATTTTTTTGTGATTTTTAACTCTTTTTTGGACTAAAAGAAAAAGCAAGTATAATCCTAGGCTTCAAATGGATTACAGGGGTTTTTGGCCATTAGAACAAAAGGTTTTTAATGAAGGCAACCGTTCGAGTGGTTATACATGTGGCAACACTACTCTCTATTATGGAGTCTCCCAGCTTGCAAGGGTTGCACCTTGGAGAGTTTTGGGGGAGGTTGGCTGTCGGTATAACACAACTGCACTCATTGTTTGAAGCTTTTGCTCCAAACATAATTTATTTATAGTGGATTGGTAGGGCTTGGTGTCTATCCTATTACCACTTAGGGTCATTCCTACTTGGATGAATGATATCCAAGAGTAGGCCCCTCTACAGAAAAAACACATGCGAGAATGATATGTCTGGCATTTTGGTCACCCAAGATAGGAGAGAGCATATGCTTGGTATCATTCCCAAAACACAGAAGATAATGGTTCTTTTTCCCCTAGTTAAAATGAGAAAAACTAGATGAGCTATCTACTTGGGCAAGCACAGAAGTTTGTTAACTTTGAAGTGATAACAAGATAGCAATGGTTCAGTTTTACCCAGATAGCAATGATGTGTTCAATTTTTACCCAGATAGCATGAATTTGTTAACTTTGAAGTGATAATGGAGATAGCAATGGTTCAGTTTTATCCAAATAGCAATGATGTGTTCAATTTTTACCCAGATAGCATGAATTTGTTAACTTTGAACTGATAATCGAGATAACAATGGTTCAGTTTTACCTAGATAACAATGATGTGTTTAATTTTTACCTAGATAACATGAATTTGTAAACTTTGAAGTGATAATCGAGATAGCAATGGTTTAGTTTTACCCAGATAGCAATGTGTCTAACTATGAAAGATAGCAATAGCAATGATTCAATGATATACGAGATAGCAATGATTCAATTACCGCTTTCCTAGTTAAGACTATGTCAGTTTTGCATGAGCATCCATTTACTTTCTTGTTAGAAATCAAAGTATGAGTTAACAAGTGTAACTATATGATTCTAAACTAGTACCTAGCCTGCAAACAGATCAAGAGTGTTCCTATAAAAATACGTTAGCGTTAGCGAAAACAAACTTCAAGGAAACCCTAAAAATCACTGCCTAGATCATATGCACAGCTTCAAAGCTTAAATGCGCAGAAATAGAGCTCAGAAGTGCCATAGTACATATGTACTAAGACAGAGGTCAAAAGCATAGGAAAAAAGAGTGTATGCACCAAACTGACAGATGCGCTAGAACAGAGTCTGTATGTGCTGAAAGAATGTATGCGTTGGAACAGACAACAGTTGCGCTGGACCGGAGATTGTATGTGCCAAAAGAATGTATGCGCCAGAACAGACAGCATATTTGTGTTAGGATGTGTCAGATGCACAGTTTCTTCCTGTTTACAGCTTTCTAACACACAAAAACTCAGTTTTTGGGTTAAATTTGGGGTTAGGCCCCACGGTGGGCGCCAAAAATGTTAAGGGAAAATTGGATCTAAATGAATAATCAATATATAAATATCAATGATACCCAAAACTCAATGAAATAATTAACAAAAGAGATCAATCAAACAATGAACAATATAAAGCAAACCTCCTTTAATTCTCAGCTTCCATTGATCGCCTATCACAAATGATCTTGTCTATGAATATGGCCCTCAGAAGGTGCACTTCCTTGCTATGATTCCAAGATGTTCAAATGGGAATGGCTATGATAGTTTTTCCATGAAGATGAGCTTCACAACGATGATAGTGGTGTGTAGTAACAAGTGTGATCGCAAGCAACGAAGGAATTGGTGCCAAAGGCGTACTGTAATTCCTGCAAAGTAAGTTTACTTAAAGCTTGGATGAATGAAATGGAGGAATAAGGTTCAATTTATAGACTTGAGAGAGAGAGAATCAACGGTATAGAAAGAATGAGAAGATCAATGATTGAGAATGGTTAAGGAACATGCACGAATAGGAAGAAGACAAGTGTCTTGCTCTATTTTGCATGAGAGGAATTAATAAAATAGAAGAATGAGTTAACTGGAGAGATTAATTAATTAAAAGAACAGATCAATTAGTTAAGAGAATAGAACTAGAGAATAGAAATTGCATGAGGATGAGAAGATATTTTAGTTCAATTAATAATTTGGAATATTCAATTGCATGTGCACAAGGATTGAATTATATTTAGAGATAACTCAATTTAGAAGCAATGGACAACTTAAATAAATATTTGATTTATTTAAATTGAGAGAAGATATTATTGGAAGAAATAATTGAATAATTGATATTATTTAATTTAGAATGAATTTGGAAGAACTAATTAAATAATTGGTATTATTTAATTTATTGGAGGAATTAGAAGAAATTAGGAATTTAATTAAATAAATTGATTTTATTTAATTGTTGGAAGAATATGAATCAAATAAATAAATTTGTTTATTTATTTATTGATAGAGGAATTTGACTTAAATAAATATTAAGAATATTTATTTAGACAAAGTCGTGTGATTTTTAGGCGTATACACAAACAAATGCAAGAATGATCTAAAATAGAAAGGATGATAAAGTATAGAAAATTAAATCCCTTTAATCAACCTAATAATACAACAAGATCTGAAACAACACACTAATCTACAAACCCTAGGTTGAAGATTAGCTAGATTTCCTATAAATACAAGGTTTTTTCAAATCCTAACAATAAAATAGTGCAAAATTAAGCTATATAACTATGCAAAATGATGAATGAATGTAATCTAATCAGATATAGGGTAGAAAATAGCTCATATATGAAGCAAGAAGGATGCCAAAGGCAAGAAACGACGGGTTCACAAAAATGTTAGGTAGAAAAGAGCGACTAGCTCAATAGATCAAACTAGGTCAAACCCTCTTCTATCCAACATTAGGACACAAGATGAGCTTGGCTTCTATCCAAGAAGGAGAGCCAACTACAAGGGCCTTGTCCTCTTGTTGTATTAGAGGAGGATCAATCCAAATCCAACCAATCAAACTAGGGCAAGATTGTTAGGAAAAGTGTCTCAACCTTGCAACCTCGAAAGGTTACTATTCTTCCCTATTTTGGTCTTTTTGAATACCCTTTATCTTGGAGAATGGTCTGGAACTTTCAAAGTTTCCAAAAGAGCTAAAATAGTGAGACTTACTATTTTTAGTAAGTCCTTTGATTGAGCTCGGATTAACTTGAAATTTTTCCCAAAAGGTGCAGAACAGCTAAGTGAACATCTCGGGTGAATTTCGTCTCAAGATAATATCTGGATCGCGAGATATTACAGTTTTTATTTTTGAAACTACTGAAAAAATGTTTTAAACTCAATTACCATAATTGAAACTTCTCTAAATGTCCCAAAAATTGTCATAACTGGTGTAGTGGGTTATAGGGTGATAGATCTCTTCATGAGCTTTCTGACACATTAAATGGTTCATCAATCGAACACCCAAATCAAAAGTTATGGCACCCAGAAGTTGGACCTTCTATTTTTGGGAAATGTAAAAATGTGTTGGACACATAAAAGAGCTGTAAAGGGGAGAGTTACACATGTTGGTGTGTGTTTTGGCACATCACAAGGCATCTTTGATTGGAGATAATTTGGGCGCCACTTTTGCGTGGTTTTAGCTCATGGTTTTGTAATTACCAGTAACAGTTTACTGTATTGTATCTCCTATATATCAGAAGCTTGAGATGGAGGTTGTGTGTAAGAATCTTATAGATGTCGAGTTACCTCCTGGATCTCTAGTTGGATATACTCATGTAAAAGCTTGCTCTACAAGTATATTGTAATCTTCTTGATTTCTGAATAATATATTGGGTGGCTTTGGAGTGTGGGGTATTTTACCTAAAAGGGTTTTCCCCACGTATATCTTGTGTTGTGAGTTTTGTGTTTGCATTTGGAAGTTGTTATTATCTTTTTGTTAATGTGCATCTTAATCTGTGGTTGTAAAAGAAAAAATTTGCATAAGTCTTTCCTCATTAGATCAGTGTAGGAAGCGTTTCCGCATACCTTGCTTCCTTTCAGTTGGTATCAGAGCTTGATCACCTTTGGTTCTAGTTGTTGGGTAGAGGGTTTTTTGAGCTGATCTTCATTTGAGTGGGAGCTAAAGGATTTTGAAATCTTTGTTGCAGGTAAGAAATGGTGAGCACATCTAGGAGGTTTGAGCTAGAGAAGTTTAATGGCAATAATTTTGAGTTGTGGAAACTCAAAATGGAGGACATACTTGTAGATCAAGATTTATGGGAAGCTATATCTGGTACAAAACCAACGACAATGTCTCAAGAAGACTGGGATCTCAAGGATCGAATAGCTAAGGGTTTGATAAGACTCTGTTTGGCTGATTCAGTGCCCCTGAATATCCATGAAGAGAATACTGCAAAGGAACTTTGGAAGAAGCTTGGAGATGTTTATCAGGCTAAATTCCTGGTGAACAAGTTATTCTTGTGAAAGAAATTATATTCTCTGATGGAAGATGGAGGATCTGTCGCTGATCACCTGAATACATTCAATATGCTTGTTGCCCAGTTGACTTATGTTAGTGTGAAGATGGAGGAGGAGGATTGATGTATGACATTACTGTGTTCCTTACCATATTCATGGGACCACCTTGTTATGGCCATTGGGAGTACCACTACCACCTTCAAGATGGTTGAAGTGGTTTCTTCGTTGTTATCTGAAGAGATGCGGAGAAAGTCTTCCGAATCGGATAAGGAGGCTCTTGCGGTTCATCATAGATCTAAAGAGAAGGGAAAGAAAAAGGATAAGAAAAAGGAAGATACAAATCCCATGGGAGATCTAAGTCTCCCAGAAAGTCCAAGGCCCTATGTTGGAACTGCGGCAAACCTGGTCACTTCCGCAAGGAGTGCAAGGAAGAGAAAAAGAAAAAGAAGAAGAATTATGATTCGGATTCTGACAAGTCCTCTCAGGATGAAGGAGACGCATTTGTCGCTACCTTGGCAACACATGCATCCGAGGATGTGTGGCTTATTGACTCTAGTGCATCTTTTCACAATACCTCGCATCAGGGTTGGTTTTTGAAGTATGAAGAATACGATGGTGGAAAGGTGTACTTGGGTGATGATTCTCACCTAGTTATTGTTGGCCATGGAAGATCTTGATTCAATTTCCTAATGGATGAGTAAATGGAATCAATGGTGTTCTGCATATCCTTGGTTTGACACGAAACATTCTTTCTGTAAGTAAATTGAATGATGTGGTTGTGCAAGTTGTTTTCTCGAATGGAGGATGCAAGATGACTAGAGGATCTATGGTGTTGGCTAAGGGTGTTCGGATTGGCACTCTGTTTCAGCTTGATGCATACACGGTTCAATGCAATAGTGCCTCTGTCTCGAAAAAGAGAGCTTTAGAGTCTCCATCCTCACCATTGGAACCAACAGCAAAAAAGACTGTTGCATCTACTTCTGATGGTCGTTCTTTTTGGGTACCTAAGAGTGCTCATTCTATGGAGATGAAACTTCCAGCTGAGAAGACAATGTTATCACACCAAAGGCTTGGTCACATTGGTGAAAAGGGTTTGAGGACCTTGAAGAATAAAAATCTTGTTGAGGGTATGAATGATTGCAACCTTGAGTTCAATTTTTGTGAACATTGCATTTATGGAAAATAAAACCGTGTTTAGTTTTATTCTAGTTCTCACAAATCTTTTGAGGTGTTGGACTTGATTCATTTTGATGTGTTTGGTCCTGTTAACGTTCCTTCGATTTCAAAATATGTTTACTTTGTTTCATTCATTGACGATTACAGTAGAAGGACATGGGTGTATTTCCTTAGAAGTAAATCTGAAGTATTTAATAGATTCAAAGAGTTCAAAGCTCTTGTAGAGAATCAAAAGGATAGAAATATTAAGTGTTTGAGGACTAACAATGGTGGTGAGTTCTATTTAGCAGATTTTGACAAGTTTTGTAAAGAACAGGGGATTAAGAGGCACAAGACAACTCCGTATACCCCTCAGCAGAATAGAGTTGTAGAGAGGATGAATAGAATGTTGATGGAGAGGGCAAGGAGTATGCTAAGTGGAGTTGGTCTTGAACAAAAGTTCTGGGTTGAAGCTGTTGCTACCGCTTGTTACCTAGTTAATAGGTCTCCTAAATAAAAGCTCGTTGATAAGACACCTATGGAGGTATGGTTTGGTAAAAATCCTTCATTAAGACACATTCAATTATTTAGTTGTGAGGCATATGCACATGTACCTAAGGAGAAGAGGTCTAAGTTGGAGAACAAGGCTATAAAGTGTATCTTCATCGATTATGGCATTAGTGTGAAAGGGTACAAGCTTTGGGATCTAGTAGCTGAGAGAGTTCTGTATGGCAGAAGCATGATCTTCAAAGAGCTCAATTCTTCTTCTGTTGTCTTGCAGCTAGTGAAAGAAGAGAAGAAAGATGATGTGGTTCAGCTTCCTTTCACCCCTGAGAAAGTTGAACCAAAAACATCTATTGGACCTGATAATGAGGAGAGCTCTAGTAGCTATAAAAGTTTAGAAGAAGATGAAGAACCTTAACCTTGACCTTCAAGGAGGTCCACGTGGATAAAGCAGCAACTTGATAGGTTTGGTTATTCATTGCATGATTTCAGTTGTATTTTTGCTTTGATTTATAACACTAATGAGCCTAGAACTATGAAAGAGGCTATGGGTATGAAAGATGCAGGTTCCTGGAAAGAGGCCATGGAAGAGGAGATGGCTTCTTTGAAAAAGAATAATACTTGGGACTTGGTGCCTTTGCCTAAGGGACAAAAACCTATTGGATGCAAATGGGTGTTCAAAAAGAAATTTGGTGTAGATGGCAGTGTTGAGAAATATAAGGTTAGATTGGTTGCGAAGGGGTATTCTCAGGTGGAGGGAATTGACTATGGTGAGATTTTCTCTTCCATTGCAAAGATGACATCTATTTGGTTCCTATTATCTCTTGCAGTAGCGTATGATCTAGAAGTGGAACAGATGGATGTGAAGACAACATTCCTTCATGGTGACTTGGAGGAAATCTATATCTCATAGCCAGAGCACTATGTGGTGAAAGGTAAAGAAAATCTGGTTTTTAAGTTAAAAAAGTCTTTGTATGGTTTGAAACAGTCTCCTAGGATGTGGTACCAGAAATTTGATGCCTTTGTGTTGAGTATTGGATTTCAAAGATCAAAATCAAATCATTGTGTTTACTACAAGTTTGACAATGATCGCATTCTCATTATTGCATTGTATGTTGATGATATGTTACTGATTGGGAATGGTAAAAGTTTAATTTCTAATTTGAAGTCTCAGTTGTCAACACAGTTTGAGATGAAAAATCTAGGGGCAGCTCAGTACATTATGGGAATGGAAATCATAAGAGACAGAGCAAATAGAAAACTTTAGTTAGGCTATAGTAAGTATGTTAACACTGTGTTAGAGAGATTCAACATGATGGATTGCAAACCTTTGACTATTCCTATTACAATGGGGACAAAGTTATCTGTTGAATATTGTCCAAAGTCTCCTTCTGAGACAAAGGATATGAGCAGAGTTCCTTATGCTAGTGCGGTTGGCAGATTGATGTATGTGATGGTCTGCACAAGACCAGACATTGCCCAAGCAGTGGCAGTCCTTAGTCGATTTACGACTAATCTTGGATGGGTACATTGGGATGCAGTGAAGAGAGTATTCAGATATTTGTGAAATACTTCTGAGTATTCCTTATGTTATCATGGTTATCCTACAGAACGTCGGCATTCACTTTGTATTCATGGATTTATGGATTCAGATTGGGCAGGTGACATTGACAGCAGGAGATCCACCAGTGCTTATGTGTTCACTATGTTTGGTGGTGCTATTAGTTGGATGAGTAAGCAGCAACATGTGGTCGCTTTGTCCACTATTGAAGCTAAGTACACGGCAGCAACTCATGCTTGTAAAGAAGTCATTTGGCTTAAGAGATTGTGTTCTCATGTTGGGTTTGATGCAGGGAAGATTACTATTTGTTGTGATAGTCAGAGTAACATATGTTTGGCAAAAAAATCCTACTTTCTATGCAAGGACTAAGCATATTGATGTCCAGTACCATGTTGTTCATGACATGGTAGAGGATGGGAAGGTAAACTTAGAGAAAGTTGATACTTTGACAAATGTTGCAGATTCCTTGACAAAACCTGTGAGCACAAAGAAGTTCAGATGGTGTTCAGAGTCTATGGGTTGCATGGCCCCTAGCAATTAAATCATGGTGTTGATACTCCCTTTGCTCTTACAAGGTGTTTGACAAGTGGGAGAATGTTAGGAAAAGTGTCTCAACCTTGCAACCTTGAAAGGTTACTATTCTTCCTAGTTTTGGTCTTTTTGAATACCCTTTATCTTGGAGAATGGTCTGGAACTTTCAAAGTTTCCAAAAGTTTCCAAAAGAGCTAAAAATAGTGAGACATACTATTTTTTGTAATTCCTTCGATTAAACATCTCAGGTGAGTTTCGTCTCAAGATCTTATCTGGATCACGAGATATTAAAGTTTCTATTTTTTGAAACTGCCGAAAAAAAGTTTTGAACTAAATTACCAGAATCAAAACTTCTCTAAATGTCCTAAAAATTGTCATAACTAGCATAGTAGATTATATGGTGATAGATCTCTTTATGAGCTTTTCGACGCATTAAACGGTTCGTCAATCGGACACCCAGATCAAAAGTTATGGCTCTGGAAGTTGGACCTTCTATTTTGGGGAAATGTAAAACGTGTTGGACACATAAAAGAGTTGTAAAGGGGAGAGTTACACATGTTGGTGCATGTTTTGGCACATCACAAGGCATCTTTGATTGGAGATAATTTGGGCGCCACTTTTTGGTGGTTTTAGCTCATGGTTGTATAATTATCAGTAACGGTTTACTGTATTGTATCTCCTATATATCAGGAGCTTGAGATGGAGGTTGTGTGTAAGAATCCTATAGATGTCAAGTTACCTTCTAGATCTCTAGTTGGATATACTATTGTAAAAGCTTACTCCGTGTGTATATTGTAATCTTCTTGATTCCTGAATAATATATTGGGCGGCTTTGGAGTGTGGGGTTTTTTACCTGAAAGGGTTTTCCCCATGTATATCTTGTATTGTGAGTTTCATGTTTGCATTTGGAAGTTGTTATTATCTTTTTGTTAATGTGCATCTTAATCTGTAGCTGTAAAAGAAAAAATTTGCATAAGTCTTTCCTCATTAGATCAGTGTAGGAAGCGTTTCCGCATACCTTGCTTCCTTTCAAAGACAAGAGACCCTAATTGACAAAGATCGGAGCATAACAAACTACCATAAGCAAAAGCCCATAAACTAAATGTTATATAGAAAAGAGAGACTATCTCAATAGATCAAACTAGGTCAAACCCTCTTCTATCCACAATTAGGACACAATATGAGCTTAGATTCTACCCAAGAAGGGGAGCCAACTACAGGGGCCTTATCCTTTTGTTGCATTAGAGGAGAATCAACCCAAATCTAACCAATCAAACTAGGGCAAGACAAGAGACCCTAATTGACAAAGATTTGACCATAACATACTACCAGAAGAAAAAACCTATAAACTAAATTAACAACAAAAATGAGGGATTAGATTAGAATCTAGATTTGAGAGCAGAAACACCAGGGACCAAGGCACTTGAGCACCCTAGGCCCTTTTTAGTGTTTATAGAAACTGATGCCTTCATTGGGTCTATAATTGCAAGCTCTATCTCCTTTTCGGAGATCACCTTTAGAAACCTGTTTCTATGACCTACACACAAGGAAAGAGGAGAAGGTTGGGTGCTATTTAGGAGCTTACCTAAGTCAAGCATTGTGAATGGTGTTCCCACCTCTATAATAGCAAAGATGATAGATAAAGAGCATGTGTCCTAGGAGGACAGAGGCAAATCTGAAGTATAATGGAATGCTAGAACAAAGCATGAAGGAAAGAAGTCACCATGAGTATGGAAACCCTAACATAGTTGAGGCAGCATCACAACTTGACTCAAGAAGTTGGTGTCACCCAAAGAAGTAGAAAGATCTTCACAAGACCTACAATATGTTAGTGCCATAGTAATAATCCACAATAGAGAGTTTTAGAGAAGAGTAGAGAGCATGAGAGAGAAGAGAGAGTGTAAGTGTTCCTACATTTCTTAGATGTTCAAATGAATAAACTTGCTTTTATATGCATTCCCATTGATTTTCGAAGAATTATACCAAATGAGGCCAACATTAGGAATCATTTAAGATGTCCTAAGCTAACAAGCCACCAACTTAGGTCAGGGCTAAAGAAGGGACAAGGGAACTTGGGCACCCTGGTCCTTTAGCCACATAACCCTCGGGATAAGGCACTTTAAGTGTACTTAGCCTTGTCTTATAATTATTTTCTGGGTTTTGTGCATCGCGATCAAGAATTACACGCTTAATGTTCAAAAAGGTGCCAAAATAGGTCCAAATTAACAAGTGTAAACATTTTAGGTCCACCCGAGTGCTAAACTAAGTGTAATATAGTAGTGTACACATTTTACAACATAACACAACCAATCTAGCACATCATCTTTAAAAACATCTAACAATTTTATTCCTAGCCTTGCTGCAAACCTTGATCAAGTTAAATCAAATCATCATCAAGTTATATCATTCTTAATCCTCATGTTGTTCCCAAGATATATTAGTCCCACATCAAAAACACTATCATCATCACTTAATCTTTGGTTTTTAGCTTGACCAAGGGAAAAATCTTGTTTGTCTTTGTATCAATTGTGCATGCTTGCTTATGTGGCTTATCATTTTGTTTTGCATCTATAATGGCCCTTGCAACAAATTGCCATAATGACATCATAGTCTTCCATATCATGGTGCCATACAACATATGCTTGCTTGTGACCTTTTCTTTTGAGTTAGTCCTTTATGCATGAGACACATCATCACCATGGTCTTTATAACCTAGTGCATAACATCAAGTGCTACATCAAACACCAGGTTTCTCAACCTATTAGTATGACCTATCATCCACCCTATCCATTTGCATCTCCCTCCCCTCCATTTCTTATCCAATATTCTAATCCTCAAATATTCATATTATACCTACTTCTATCAGTTACCGTCTAATCCCTTTCACCCTTCATTAACATCCACTTATATCCATGTCTTTCTTTTCCATTCATCACTCAACATCTTTGTTAACATATTTTTTATCCATTTGGAGAGAACACGTGTGTTCTTCAGACCTACCTATCCTCTCGAGGGGGCATCCCTAAGCCAAATCATTTTTATTCAAAAGGGTGAAAGTAAATTTATGTCACTTTAAGCCAACTTATTAGCAAAGATGAATTTAAGAATTTTCAACTTAAAGTCAATTTTAATGAAACATATATTCTAGCCGAATTCATTCTAGCTAAATTAGATCTCGGTCAACTTTTTTGACTTGAAGTGACCACTAAATACATATGTAGCATCAATTTGGGGTTAATTTACCAAAAAAATAAATTTATTTAAAAAATTTGATGTTCTTGTTATGTCGTAAAAAGTTTCCCTAGGACTTTTTACCTCCTAGTTTAGCTCCTAGATCCCCTTAATTTCATTATGCATGTTTAAAACTCATCCCAGAGCAATTTCCCCTGAAACCCATCTCAAATGGAGCCTAGGGATTCATTTTAAAGCCTAATCAAGACCCAAACCATACCTTGGGACTTGGGTGCCCATGCCCTAGTCCAGGCTGATTTGTCGAGACCTAAATTTAAGGATGTCGGCATATGACCTTTAAAAAAGTTTTTCTCTATCAACCTTTTCAATTTGGATTACAAAAGTTAGTGGGAATGCATATATAAGTGAGTTTATGACTTCATTTTAACTAGAGATGGATAACGTGAACTTGTGATATTAAGCTAAAGGATTTCAAAGCATTCATAATGTTGTAGAGCAGAATTGTGTTGTTATTGTGTTTGTTTGTTGCAGATTTAGCTTCATCAATCCATCTCCTCATGGTGTGAAAGATCTTCATCTCTGTGAGGGATTCACCTCTAAGGTGACATCTACTTGTGTTTTAATCAATCTATTTCATCATTTGATTTGGCCTCTATCCTCCAAGGACACACACTCTATCTAACAACAGTGTTGAAAGACTTGAATATCATTCTGGAGCTTGATTGAGGCAAGCTCCTAAACACCACAAACCCCAAACCCCTCTCTTTGTGATTACAGATTACAAGTGTGGGATTTGACGAAGTGGAGTTGCAAAGAAGTAGAGTAGAGGATAGAGATTCGGGATATGAGAAGAAGTTACAGCAAAATCAACCCTTAAACTGGACTAGGGTGCCCGCCCCATAGTCCTCCCAACTAGCATCTCTAGAAACTCTGAAGCAGGTTGTAGTCTTACATACCTCACTGTTCTAGATCTATAGATAAACTATCTTGTTGGACTAGGGTGCCTGACCTCTTATCCCTGAAGTTTTCATCTTTGAAAATTCAAATCTTGGTATGTTTCTAATCTGTATTTAGTGCCTTCCTATGTGATCATCAGTTGTATTTTGTTCATTTGTACCTGATTTCATTATAATTAGGGTTTAAGGCTTATTGGACCAAGGGTTTGACAAATCTATCAATCTAATCTATCTTTCCTTATCATTTCATAGTGACATCAAACCTGTAGTTGAGTCCTATTACATTAGTAGTGACTTAGCTCAGTTTATGTCCTTGAATGTGTATGTGAAAGGAGGGTTTGATTGAATCCATCTTAACTACATTTCAACATACCTTCTTTTTATATTAAACATTTTGGTGAACCCATGTTTTTGCTAAACTTGTATCTTGTTGAGTGTTTTAATTAGTTTTGAATTCATTCATATCATATCTATCATCATACATTCAAAAATCTTGCATACATTTGAAAAAAAGTTGAAAAAAATAAGCACTCTAGGCTTGCATTAAGGCATAATTTGCACTATTTTCTTGCATATCATTGAAAACACTTAAATTTATGATATTTATATCAGATCTGAGATAAATTACAGCATTTCATCATTTCATGGTCTTTTACCTTGCATTTACATATCTCATTTGCTAGGGTTTTATTTGAAATTTGTATTTTTTTCATATAACCTAGTAATTCCAAAAGCTAGGGTTTGTAGTTAAAATCCTATTTCAGATTTTACTAATCATTTAAACACACTTTTAAAATCTAATTGTGGACTGTAGTGTTGCATCATTGTGTGTCTTTGCATTTAGATTTCAAATTTTGCATTTACACATTGTGTATTTCAACAAAAAAAAAACACATTCATCCATTCTTCTTTAATTTTGATTGTACATTGAGCATTGTAGGATTTTGGCATCCTTTTTACATCAGATCTAACCTATTTTACACATTACATTTGATTAGATCCCATTCATTCATCATTTTTCATAGTAAAATAACATCTTTTGTGCATTTACATTGAAAAAGGTGAGAAAATTGAGCATTTTAGGTTCATAAGCAAGCATAGACTTGTGTTGTTTCTTTGCATTTGTCATAAATATATTTCAATCTTGAATTCATTTTCAAACATATTTTCATTGATGATTTGAAAATTTTGCATCATTTCATATTGTTGTTTGAAAATTTGCATATTTTTAATTACACAATGTGTATTTCAACATAAGCAAATAAGCATCCTTTTCACATATTTTTCAATAAATCAAAAAATTACCAATATCTCCTTTTGTGCAGCACTTTAACATTAAATTCACTTCATTTGTAGTGACACTAGTGTGTTTGTGTTCTTTGCAAAAAGATTCAAAAACCTAATTTCTTATACTAGTGTTGTGGTGTACAAAAGTCTCTCATAGTGGTTATATGTGATAAATGAATAGATCTTCTTGTACATTGTTGTTCCAAGACATTTTATTATGGCACCATCATGTCATTTATCTTTGGTATCTTTGCATGCATATATGAAAGATCTTGATTTTCATAGATTCCTAACCCTCATGAGTGAGCATCCTACAATATTAGAAATCTTAACCAAATTCATCACCATGGATAATCATGAGAAAGACAATTGTGATGGCACTTTTTCTATGGATCTAGTCTCTAGTAGATGTAATAGTGACCTAGCTTTATCTATTTCACCTTATGATCCCCCTCCCAAAGTTTTTCCCACTTGTGAGGACATCTTGGCACAAGAAGATGAAATCATTGATACATTCATTACCATCACCCTACCCTCTCTTCATTCTAATGCTCTCTCTTGGGGAAGTGCAAGAAGATGGGGGGCCAAAAGGGCATTTGAAGTTGCCACATTTTTTCTGAAATCAGGAAGTACTAGCCCTAGATGATAAATTGAGCATAGTTACACTAAATTTTTTAAAATGCAACAAAAACAATGTTCGTAGTGCTCTGAGTCTACTTTCTAAACTACTATTTTTTTTTTTTAAAATGATATAGATTAAGGGGTCCAAAAAAGGGAGCGACAGAAATAGGTGTTGTTTCTATCAAAACAACATAACATAGTGTGTTTTGTGGCTCCCTCAAAAGGTTAATTTTTTTTGGTATTTTAAAATTGCTTCAATGAGAAATTAGTTAACATGTAGTTTATGCCCGATTTTTTTGATAATTTTTTTGATGAATATTTGATTTTTTACTAATTTTCAAAGTGGACACATCTTGAAAAATAGAATTTTGGCCATGCTACCCCTATAAATTTTGAAAACTAATTGAAAATCATTTTTTTAAAATGCATAGAATGAAGTCTTGTTTATAAAAATGTAATTTATTTGAAATTTCAATGAACGGTTAATTTATAAAGAAAAAAAACCAAACACTAGTTTTTGTCAAAAAATGGACACACAAACAAAAGATATTAAAGATTAAATGCTTAACATTGTCAAAATATGAAAAAAATTACATTGTTAAATAGCTAAGAGAAAGCCTAACATTACCCAGGTGTTCGATCTGTTCGACCTTGAAACACGTGCAAATCTGAGGGTTAGCACGAATAAAATTATGTGAAATTTTGTACAATATGCAAAAGCACATCTTTGAACATTGGGAAAGCACTCCAAGCCTTTGGGTTGGAAATCCAAAGCAAATCCCGAGCCTAAGGCTCGGGATTCCGAAAGCAACATATAATGCGCGTGTGTTATAATGCACTCGCATTATGTTTTGTTTTGCATTTTTCCCTTTTTTGCAAAAGTTTGTGTATGTATGTATTGATGTATGTATGTATGCCTTTATGTATGTATGCATGTATATATGTATGCTTGTATGTATGTATGGTTGTATCTATGTATGTATGGTTATATGTATGTATGTATGCATGCTTGTATGTATGTATATATGTATGTATGTATGTATCTAAGGGTTTTGGGTTTAGGGGATATAAGGACCTGAGCCCATATAGTTTTTAGGGTTGAGGGTTGAGGGATTAGGGCTTAAGCAATAGGTTGAGGGTAGAGGGTAGAAGGTAGAGGATTGAGGGTTGAGGGTTATAGTTGAGGGATAATATTCATCTTGTTGAGTGTATAAGATTAATTGTGTAAGGTATGGGGATTAGGGTTTAGGATATTGGGTTTAGGGTTTATGATATGGATTAAGGGTATATAAGGTATAGGGTGACTTGGGTTGAGAGTGTATGGTTTAAGTTTTAAGTATAGGGTTGAGGCACAATATTCAGGGTTTAAGGTATAAAGGTGAGGTTATCAGGTATAGGGATGAGGGTTTATGGGTGTAGGTTTTAGAGTTTAAGGTATAGGGTTGACGATTGAGAAATTAAGGCTTAAGTATATGGTTGAGGGTAGAGGGTTGAGGGTTGAGAGTTTATAGTTGAGGGATAATGTTCAAGGTTGAGTGTCTAAGATATAGGTTTTAGGGTTTAAGGTTAAGGGTATAAGGCATATGGATGAGGTTTGAGGGTTTAGAGCATAAGTATAGGGTAGAGGTTTCAAGGTTGAGTGTCCAAGGTTAAGTGTATAGGGTATAGGGTTTAAGGTTATCTAGGGGTTGAGAGGTTAGGGTTTAAGGGTTTAAGGTTTGAGGGATTAAGGGTTTAAGGGTTGAGGGTTTAAGGGTTGAGGGATTAGGGTTTAAGGCATAGTGTTGAGGGTAGAGGGTTTAGGATTGAAGGTTTAAGGGTTGAGGCTTGAGGCTTTAGGGATGGGGTTAAGGGATTAGGGTTTAAGGTATAGTGTTGAGAGTTGAGGGTTTAGGGATCTAGGGTTTAGGATTTAAGGTTTAAGGGTTGAGGATTGAGGTTTTAGGCATAGGGTTTAGGGTTAAGTGAGATACCTAGATGGCTAAGGATGGATAGAGAGGCAAACAAGGAGTGATTGAGATATGTAGAGAGGGGAGAGGTAGAGAGGTGAGGGGGAGACAAAGGTGAGAGATAGAGAGGTGAGGGGTGATGCAGAGTGCCAGCAGAAGCGAATGAAGATTTGACTATATCTTCCCTATCGGCAAGAGGTCTCCCAAGTTCTCACCGATATCCCCGTAGCGGTTCGTTGCCTATCGGCAACACCTCATACTATCAGACCACGAGAAATTTCTTAGGCCGATATACTCCGTCACTCCAATGACCAATCTTCGTCGGCCAGACTTCCTCCTTCGGTGAAGCTTCTTTCACCTACACCGACACCTTGTCTCTCGCCGATATCGTCAGGCACATCGGCCAGATCCTCCGCTTCGGTAAGACTCTGGTTCGCGGCCCCGATGGTTCATCTCATTCCGATGAGTTTCTATCGGTGGGACTCTAATGGTCGCTGTGACTTCTTCGGCTTCCCCCGACAAGGTTCCTCACGCCGATACTCTTTATCGGTGATACTCCGAAGATGTCTCACCGATCGGTGAAACTGTATACCGTCGGCTAAGTGTATTTTCCATAGCCCGATATCGTTTCTCTCACCGATGCGAATAACAACGGTATGTGTCTCCGACACTATACCAATCTTCGACAAGACGGAGAGCCTTTCACGCCGATGGATCTCCAACTGTTCTGAGGTGCCGAACTAGAATTCCTTTCGACCGAACAATGGAATTTGGCCGTTTCATATATCAAACCCTCGATCACTTGTAGCAATCTAATCCCACATCAAAACTATCCAATTTCACTCTGATTTCCTGACTAGCCACATGACGATGTCTAGTCGAACTTGACTGAGTTCGCTGGCTTCCTGGGTAAGAATTCAACAACAAACGTGAAAAGTCTTTCCCCCATCACACTGATACTATACAGGGCTTCAGTGGACAGAGGAAAGGGCCTCCATGTATGAATCAAAACCCTACTCCTAGGTTACGAACCAGCCACTGTGGAACTGTGGGTTTTACACCGTCTGCACACTACAGAGTCACTATGGATTGACAGATAGCATCTAGTTAGGGTTCCATTTACAAAATCAGGATAAAGATATCAAATCACTAAGAACAACCAAGAAAATCAACACAGATCATACCCAGAACTCTCTTTATTCAGTTATCAAAAAGAACTTGTTGTAATACACACTTCTCTCTCTGCTCCGTGTGACATACAACCTGCCTCTAAAGAAGATGTAGAGACAGCAGTTATCCCCTCCAACCGTGCAAACTAATTTTCAAATCAGTTAGCCGTTGGTTTACCCTTCATACAAGCAAAACTACATGTGTGCCTTGCACAATTACATTCATGGGACCAAATTGACCCTTATTACAAAATGAAATGGCTTAAGAGCCTTATGAGACAACAAAAGAAAAGATGACCCTGCACTACAGAGAATGTGCTCCTGCACCATACTCCCCCTGCAGGAAAAACTCAAGTCCCTTGAGTTGCTAACTGCTGAAGTGTCTTCCCATGCTTTAGAATATCTGCTTCACTCATCCAGGTTGCCTCTGAATCAGGAAGATCCTGCCACTTGACCAAGTAGTCTTTGTATACCCCTTTTCTTGTCTTCTTGACAATTTTGGAATCCAAAATGCATTCCAATTGCAAAGGCTTACTTGGAGGTAAATCTCTGATCCAGTCTTCATCTTCAATCACAGCATCTGAGCCATCTTCAGCATGTAATGGAGGTCTAAAAGGGAACAGGTCTGCAACATTGAAAATGGGAGAGATACCAAGGCCAGATGGTAATTCTATCTCATATGCATTTGGACCAAATTTATGCACTACCTTACAAGGTCCTATCTTCTTCATCAACAATTTGGTTGGTTGCCCCTTAGGTAATCTTTCCTTTCTGAGGTAGGCCATCACCAAACCAATGCAGAACCTCTCAGTCTGGTCTTTACAAACTTTACTTTCTTACTGTCACTATACTCTTTGAAGTCAAAGTAATTACTTATGGCTTCAATCCAGTCCACAAGAGTATCTCCATCCAGTTTCCCATTGAACATGGGAACATCCATTTTCAGATCACCACTATCTCCATGACCCTTGAGTGCGTTCAGAAATGCCTTTTGATCAGCAGTCATACCTTCTCCTTGAGGATTCTCCCCAGTTTCTCCTTCTTCATCCTCCTCTGACTCAGAAGTGCTTCCATCCTTCTCTTTGGATCTTTCTTCCTTCAGTCTCTCTTCTAGCATTTCTTCCACCATCTTCTGGATGGCTGCTTTACTCATCGTCTTGGGAGGCATTGTGCTAGCCTCTGTTTCTATCTCCAATTCTTCATCTGACATACACGGCTGTGATTCAGAATATTGGCTCTGATACCATGTTGAGACATGGACCAGCTAGGACTCGAACCTAGGACCTTCCATTTGCTGCTGGAGTGCTCTACCACTGAGCTACTGGCCCCTCTTGGACTAGTCCATCGTTGGTCCGGGTGTGGCTTAACACCAACACCCCCCCTTAAGCCACACCTCTCGTGTGCTTGGGGCTCCTAGCCTGGCCTGGCTCTGATACCATGTTGAGACATGAGTGCCAGCAGAAGCGAATGAAGATTTGACTATATCTTCCCTATCGGCAAGAGGTCTCCCAAGTTCTCACCGATATCACCGTAGTGGTTCGTTGCCTATCGGCAACACCTCATACTATCGGACCACGAGAAATTTCTTAGGCCGATATACTCCGTCACTCCGATGACCAATCTTCGTCGGCCAGACTTCCTCCTTCGGCGAAGCTTCTTTCACCTACACCGACACCTTGTCTCTCACCGATATCGTCAGGCACATCGGCCAGATCCTCCGCTTCGGTAAGACTCCAGTTCGTGGCCCCGATGGTTCATCTCATTCCGATGAGTTTCTATCGGCGGGACTCTAACGGTCACCGTGACTTCTTCGGCTTCCCCCGACAAGGTTCCTCACGCTGATACTCTTTATCGGCGATACTTCGAGGATGTCTCACCGATCGGTGAAACTGTATACCGTCAGCTAAGTGTATTTTCCTTAGCCCGATATCGTTTCTCTCACCGATGCGAATAACAATGGTATGTGTCTCCGACACTATACCAATCTTCGACAAGACGGAGAGCCTTTCACGCCGATGGATCTCCAACTGTTCTGAGGTGCCGAACTAGAATTCCTTTCGACCGAACAATGGAATTTGGCCGTTTCATATATCAAACCCTCGATCACTTGTAGCAATCTAATCCCACATCAAAACTATCCAATTTCACTCTGATTTCCCGACTAGCCACATGACGATGTCTAGTCGAACTTGACTGAGTTCGCTGGCTTCCTGGGTAAGAATTCAACAACAACAAATGTGAAAAGTCTTTCCCCCATCACACTGATACTATACAGGGCTTCAGTGGATAGAGGAAAGGGCCTCCATGTATGAATCAAAACCCTACTCCTAGGTTACGAACCAGCCACTGTGGAACCGTGGGTTTTACACCGTCTGCACACTACAGAGTCACTATGGATTGACAGATAGCATCCGGTTAGGGTTCCATTTACAAAATCAGGATAAAGATATCAAATCACTAAGAACAACCAAGAAAATCAACACAGATCATACCCAGAACTCTCTTTATTCAGTTATCAAAAAGAACTTGTTGTAATACACACTTCTCTCTCTGCTCCGTGTGACATACAACCTGCCTCTAAAGAAGATGTAGAGACAGCAGTTATCCCCTCCAACAGTGCAAACTAATTTTCAAATCAGTTAGCCGTTGGTTTACCCTTCATACAAGCAAAACTACATGTGTGCCTTGCACAATTACATTCATGGGACCAAATTGACCCTTATTACAAAATGAAATGGCTTAAGAGCCTTATGAGACAACAAAAGAAAAGATGACCCTGCACTACAGAGAATGTGCTCCTGCACCAAGGGGAGAGATAGAAGAAAATGAGAGAGTGATGTTGACAACTTGAGGGAAAGATGGGTAAGGAGGAGGGAGAGAGGTGGAGAGGAAGGGAAATATCTAGAGAGCCCTGAGAGATATACAAGTGAGAGACCTACAACCTAGGGAGAGAGGGGTGAGAGAGATAGGGAGAGATGGGGATGAGTCAGATAGGGGAGGAGAGGGGTGGATAAGGGTCGAGGGTTTAAGCCTTTAGGGTTTAAGGGTCAAGGGTTTAGGGTTTAAGGGTTGAGGGATTAGGGTTGAGGGTTGAGGGATTAGGGTTTAAGGTATAGTGTCAAGGGTTGAGGGTTTAGGGATAGGGTTTAGGATTTAAAATTTAAGGGTTTAGGGTTTAGGTTCAAGGTATTAGGTTTTAAGGTATAGTGTCGAGGGTTGAGGGTTTAGGGATAGGGTTTAGGATTTAAGGTTTAAGGGTTGAGGGTTGATGCTTTAGGGATAGGGTTTAGGGTTTAGGGTTAAGTGAGAGACCTAGATGGATAAGGACAGATGGAGAGGTAGACAAGGAGTGACTTAGAGACATAGAGAGGGGAGAGGTAGAGAGGTGAGGAGGAGATAGAGATGAGAGATAGAGAGGTGAGGGGAGAGATAGAAGAAAATAAGAGAGTGAAGTTGACAACTTCAGGGAAAGATGGGTAAGTAGGAGGGAGAGAGGTGGAGAGGAAGGGAAATATCTAGAGAGCCCTAAGAGATATACAAGTGAGAGACCTACAACCTAGGGAGAGAGGGGTGAGAGAGATAGGGGAGAGATAGAGGTGAGGCAGATAAGGGAGGAGAGGGGTGGATAAGGGTCGAGGGTTTAAGGGTCAAGGGTTTAGGGTTTAAGGGTTGAGGGATTAGGGTTTAGGGTTGATGGATTAGGGTTTAAGGTATAGTGTCAAGGGTTGAGAGTTTAGAGATGGGGTTTAGGATTTAAAATTTAAGGGTTGAGGGTTGAGGCTTTAGGGATAGGGTTTAGGGATTAGGTTCAAGGGATTAGGGTTTAAGGTATAGTGTCGAGGGTTGAGGGTTTAGAGATAGGGTTTAGGATTTAAGGTTTAAGGGTTGAGGTTGAGGTTTTAGGGATATGGTTTATGGTTTGGGATTAAGTGAGAGACCTAGATGGATAAGGACAAATGGAGAGGTAGACAAGGAATGACTAAGAGACGTAGATAGGGGAGAGGTAGAGAGGTGAGGGGGAGACAGAGGTGAGAGATAGAGAGGTGAGGGGAGAGATAGAAGAAAATGAGAGAGTGAAGTTGAAAACTTGAGGGAAAGATGGGTAAGGAGGAGGGAGAGAGGTGGAGAGGAAGGGAAATATCTAGATAGCCCTGAGAGATATACAAGTGGAAGACCTACAACCTAGGGAGAGAGGGGTGAGAGAGATAGGGGAGAGAGGGGGTGAGGTAGATAGGGGAGGAGAGGGGTGGATAAGGGTTGACAATTTAAGGCTTTAGGGTTTAAGGGTCAAGGGTTTAGGGTTTAAGGGTTGAGGGATTAGGGTTTAGGGTTGAGGGATTAGGGTTTAAGGTAAAGTGTCGAGGGTTGAGGATTTAGAGATAGGGTTTAGAACTTAAAATTTAAGGGTTGAGGGTTGAGGCTTTAGGGATAGGGTTTAGGGTTTAGGGTTTAGGGTTAAGTGAGAGACCTAAATGGATAAGGACAAATGGAGAGGCAGACAAGGAGTGACTAAGAGACGTAGAGAGGGGAGAGGTAGAGAGGTCATGGGAGAGATAGAAGAAAATGAGAGAGTGAATTTGACAACTTGAGTGAAAGATGGGTAAGGAATGTTGAGAATGTGTGTCTCAAACTCATTGATAAAACCCTAGCTCAATTACAGTTGGTCTCAGACTTTCATGGTTGCATTCATGTTTTTTACTGTAGTACCACAGGGAGCAGCTACCGTAGTACCGTAGGGTGCAGTCTAGAGAGGTGTGGGCTGGCAGTGTTTACCGCCATCCTGTGGGAATCTATAAACTAGTGTGCGGTAGTGAATTGTTACCACAACCCCATGATAGTGGTTGAATCTAGACTACAGTAGTGCAAGACTTAGGCTACCCCACGATAGCCAGTAGAGAGGCTTGCAGGTGTGCGGGTCTTACCGCTACCCCACGATAGCCCGTGGGATGGCTTGCAATAGTGCGCTATGGATTCTGCCACACTGCGAAGGTAGTCTAAGATGCCTATGGTAGTGTGGTATACCCTACAGCCCTGCAATGGATAGTAAACAAGTCTGCGATGTTGTGGTGTATCCCGCAGTCCCGCAAAGGAAAGGTCATATAGCTTGCGGCAGTGCAATAAAGACTGGAAATAATAGTTAAAGACAATAAAAACATTTTGTAATGGTTTTGTCTGGTGTGGAATTTGTAACAATGAGCTTCTTAAAATGTTTGAGAGGTTGGTATTAATGCAGTAATGCATTGAGTTGAGGTATGATGATTCGAAAGTGAATTGTATTGAAAGCTATCGGATTCGTTTTGCAAATTGACACCTAAAAGAGCACAACTCTATAACTTGTATGTAATTGACATTTTACTATAATACAAGTGATCTTGCTTTGGTGTGTGGGTTTTTCTCTCGTAAGGGTTTTCCCACGTAAAATCTGGTGTTTAAACTTTATTGTTTATTCTATTATTCTTGTTTGTGCATCTTAAATGAACTGTAATTGCAAAGTTTTGTAAATTTCTGTATCTCTCTCCTAAATATTAGTATTAGGAAGGTGTATTCCGCACTCTATTTTCCATTCAAGGAGGAGGGAGAGAGGTGGAGAGGTAAGGAGTTTTGTATAGCAAGATAAAACACACTCGTGTTATAACATGAGCACATTATAACCCGAGCGCGTTATAATGCGAGCGCATTTTGTCTTGCTATTGAAATGGTAAAATAGCGAAGGATACCCATGATCTAGGCCCACATACTCTATTTTCTACATGTTATGCACGTGTTCCGACAAAAAAAAAAGCTTTTTCATGTTGTTGGGAAGTGCACATGTAGATTTTTCACATTCTACCACCTTTGCATGAACTTTCCACCACCTTTTTTTGGTTTGCCAACTTAAGGAGGAAATAACATAGTTTTCACATCAAATTTGATATATCAATTAAAGTTTCAATTTTTGTAGTGTTGCAATGTTAATTGTGATTGAACTATAGGAATTTAACATTATACATTGGTTAATTGTATTGTTTTTAGTAATTCTATTTGAGTGATATACAATTGAACATTGAAAAGGAAACAAGTTTGTGAAAAACTCAAATTGTTGAGGAGTTTGATACAAGAAGAAAAAAAGACTACATAATTGGGTACTCTCTCCATTCGAATCTCCATTTTTTAGGTATGTCAAGTCTTTACACATGTTATTTACATTTTCCTTAATTCTATTATAATTCTTTATCATCCCTTATAATACATGCTTAATGCAATGCTTTGATTTTGTTATTATGCATATTCCATGTTCATCATTGTTTGTTTCTCATTATAACCTTAGCCTTGTCTATGTTGTTTGATAAAATACTTTGATACACATGTATGTAAAATGTGGTAGCATAGACAAGGCAATGATCTGTTTGAAAAAATGCCTCAAAGAAATATCGTCTGAATTATTTTTCTTGTTCTGTTTGGAATTTGCAACTATAACATTTGACAAAAATCCCCCTTCCATTATGCTTTGAGGGATCATGCCCATACCTAAGTGTTTGAAATAGCCCATTTTTTAAAATGTAGGGGGATGCTATCAAAGGTTGTCAATTTTGGATTTACACTTTCCAATTGCATTAGCTTGAAAGATTCTTAAAACTTTTTAACAAATCCATTTTCTACATATTCTATAGTCATTATGCTCCATGAGACCATATATCTTTAAGGTATTTTTCCAAACAATCTACCTATCTTGTCTATGCTTCCACTCTAAATTTAAAAAATGCCTCTATCCTTAATGCTTTGATGGATGCTCATATCCTATTCCAAAGATCCTTTCTTGGCATGGTTATGGAGGATCTTGACAAAGGTTGTAGAATTTGGCTTCACACCCACTGATTGCATTTGCTGGGAAGTTTCCAAAACCTTTTCAACAAATCCATTTTGTGCATATCCCACAATCATTGCAATCCATGACATATCTCTTTGATGCATTTTGTCAAATAATTCACATGCATTGTCCATGCTTCCACATTTCTCATACATTGTTGTGAAGGGAGTTGCAATTATAACATTTGACAAAAATCCCCCTTTCTTTCAATGATTTGATTGATGCCCATACCTTGTGAACCAAAGGTAGGATGTTGACAAAAGTTGTGGAATTTGGATTTATACTCAAGCCAGTTATATTTTCTTGAAAGTTTGTAATGCCTTTTAAAAAATCCATTTTGTGCTTATGTTGCAATCATGGCATTCCATGAGACCACATTTATTTAAGGCATTCCATCAAAAAATTCATGTGCTTTGTCTATGCTACCACATTTTGCATACATGTCTATTTGTGGACATTATATTGGTAGGTTAGACGTTAGAAAATGGCTAGAGCAAAGTCACATGTTAAATTCTTGCAAGGTAGAAATACTTCAAAATATTTTGTTTTCCATTTTCGTTGTGTTCTTAGTGCACTTGTTTATTCATCATGGTTGAGTGACATTTACTCTTCTAGTATATGATGATTGTATGTACATTTTGTATGAAGGGTTGACTGATATATTTTTCATTTATTTGTATGGATTCATTTTTTAGGAACTAATATTTGTCTCTTTATCATGCTACAGATAAATTATTCATCATTCTAAGGAAACGATCAAGGATTAAACCAACATAGGAAGAGAAAGAAGCTAAGAATGCAAACAAAGTAGTAGGTATGAGGGAACTTCGTGAGAAGAGGAAATTGGACATGATTGTCGAAGACATGCCAATTGATGAGGAACCTCAACCATCAACAAGAGATATGGTATTGGTGACACAAAGGGAATGAATACAAAAACTTCATGCTATGAGAGATTTGAATACCGTAGTTGGAGACACGTCCTCTACCGCAAGTCAAGATGGAGGGACACCATCTACTGCATCTCAAGTTGAGAGTACATCATCACTCACATGTGAGGAAGGAGGTACACCATCATTCCCACCTCAACCTCAAGGTACGTCATCTATTCCATCTCTGATCGAAGGTATGCCATCTAGTCCATCCCATTTAAATATTCATGAAATTTTTAATGTTGAGATGAATTTACCTTTCACAATACCACCTAGAATTTTGCATAGAAAGACAAAGTATTTGATTGATATAGATTAGAATATTTTGCAGCCAATGGAAGGTAAGATTTCAAAACGCACTTGTAGAAGATATGCTCATAAGATTTGGAGAGTGTTCTTAGAAAAGTTAAATGAGACCGCAAGATGTCAACTATTCATTGAAATGATGTGAAGTATAAAGTATAGGTCCATCATGAAGATTCTTGGGTTGAGAACATTAGAGGATTCAAGTGAAAAATCTATTTTCAAGAATCTAATGAGTGCATATGAGAGTGTGGGTAACACCTCACACACAAAAAATAGTAATGTCACACAACGTGTCATTACATCAACAATAGTAAGTAATCAAATGAGGAAAGCTCGTCTCATTAGAAAGATGAGTCAAGAATTGAGAATTAATAGAAAAACTTTATCAAGAGCCATTGGAAGATGCCAAAGAATCAAGGACACTGATGGCAATGAATTATGGGCGTTCTCAGGGAGACTACCATGAAAAGATAAACTAATTGTTGAAGCATTGAGATCACTAATTGAAGACTTTTGGAAGAATTACACAAGGGTATCTCCAAATCAAAGGGATGTGGTAAAAAGGAGAATCAATAGTTGAAACTGTGAGCCACATCCAAAGTATTTTTTGGATACGACTCAAACATAGTTTTTTGGTAAATTTCTAGAGATGTATCCTCAAATTAAAATTTTTCAAAGGTATTTTTAAATGTTAAAACCTTTCTATGTCAAAATAAATCACACACGCACTACTTGTTGTTGTAGATTACATATTTAATTTTCTAACCATTTGATGTTTATCAGTCTATATGTTTAGATTTGCATACTAACAATGTTTTGTAGGATTGTGGCATACATGCCCCACCAACATCTTCAAGAGACTTCATATCAACAATTTTATGTGAAAGAGAGGAAGGTCAAATATTCTACAGGAAATTATGCTTGGATGGCACATGTCAGCATTGCGGCGACTTGCAACGTATGCCAATATGTGAACATATGGAAAGAACACATGCGGTTGGAAACAAACTAGTAGAGTTCAGAAAGTATAAAATAGTGGCCTATAATACAAAAGATGGTAAAGAAGCAAAGAGGTGTGATTTGGTTATCCAAAAGATTTCAGTGTATCAGTTTATGTCTACATTTCGTGACAGTATAGTGTATGAGTGTGCAAGGCATACCCATAGAGCTTGATGGTTGGACTTGCAATTCAAGTTATGCAAGAACACATTTCCACTTGGTAGCATTGTTTCAATTGTCAACTTTGGAGAGAACTATAGTCTACAGCCACAACGTGAGGTGCAATCACAATATTATAACTCCACACAAGTTTCTATATTTATGCACATCACATTCATTCATGTGAATGATAGTATAGAGGATGATAGAAAGATCATAAGTGAGTATCATTTTTATATTAGTGATGATCACACGCATTCTATGAAGTTCATGTAAGGTTTCTTTCAAGTGTTCTACAATGATTTTGTTAGAAGGGGCATATCATTCAGTTAGCATATCATATGGTCGGATAACTTGCATCACAATTCAAGAACGCATGCATGTTCTATTGGCTAAGAAAGATGCATAATATTACAAGTGTTCAGCATATGTGGAACTTTTGTGAGGCTGGACATGGAAAGGGGGAGCATGATTGTGCAGGAGTATGTATCAAAAGAGCCATAGCACGAGAAGAGTTAAAGTATAAAGACAATGCAAAGTTGACAGATGCAAAATCAATCATCGAGTGGTGTAATGTTTTGATGGGTCTAGGTAATGAAGGTAAGTCTTCAGTTCATAGATTTTTTTGGTTGATAGATGATACTAACATTGCACCATATGAGGATTGTTGTACACTGACAGGATCAAGTGAGCTACACTCTTTCAAAAGCTCAATTGCAGCTTCATAGATTATCCATACGTGGAATATGGCATGCTTATGTTCTTCATGTACAATTCAAGCATGGAACGAGTGTGAGTCAAAGGAGTGGGTTGATGAATGGTAGTTAAGTCATCTTAGCCCACTTGACACATATCAGCCCCTGACAACATTGGAACTAACATAGATGGAATCATCAGTTGACTTTGATGACATATTAGATCTAGTTCAACCAGGTAATATATCTACTTGCATAGTTTTTGAAATTCTTAATGTTATCTTACTTTGTAGTGTTTTTGTAATGTTGACTAATTTCATCTAATTTGTTGTAGATATCAATGTAGGGCATGATTATGTAGTTATTGTAGATGAAGACAATGAAGAGGGAATGAATTATTACTTGTGTTATTGTGTTGAGGCCAAAAAGAAATTGGAGGCCCTAGTTACAGATGGATAAAACAACGAATACCCTACAGACTTGGTGGTTGTTACTAGAACATGGCTTAGAAGGTACCCATATAAGAGTGTTAATGTTTGGCTATTTAAGGACTTTGACACGCATCGAAAGATTCTTCATTACTTGAACCTTGTCATGGCATCCAATGTTCATTTGATACAATATCAGGGTAGACCTTTGAACAAGACCTTGTGGAAGGTGCGTGAGTCTGACCATGAGGCAATACTTGACACAATAAAGAGTAGAGCAAACCTGGATAGTTTGTTGGATTAATTTGTAAGTATGCACATTGATTTTGTAAAGTCATGTTATTGATATTGATGTATTGCAGTTGATAGTTAGACCTTTTGTTTCTATATTTCAAGTTTACATATGTTTTGGTTCCAAGTTTACATATGTTTATCTTTTTTTTGCTGCTACATTTTTACACATATACAGTGAATATTGGGCAGATTATATGCATATTTATGGTTTCACTATTTGACCATCTTGAGACCTCAATTTGCAAACTTGACCTTTGTAGCCCTAGATTAGACTTGGGAGACCCTTCCTCAACCACCATTTCACCTGAAACACAATCTAAGGGGTGTAACTTTCGTTCTACTCTTCGTGCGACCAAATTGATAGTTCAAACACATTCGAATGGGTATGTTTAGGCTAGGCATGGTCATGTTTCACACCTAAACAGTACGAAATAGTCTGAGCTACATTGTACCAGTGATATCCCTTAAGAGACCAAAGTGCAAAAAGGTAGCAATCTTTGACGAGCTGTTACTCAGAAACTGTGTCACTTAGAAACATTACATCTGAGGCGATAGGATCATGTAGGACCCTCTACAATAACCTCTCTCATTTTTTGATATCTCTAAGGTGTTTGCCTGTGGTGTCTAGTTTTTCGTTGATGGAAAAAGTGTCAAATGCATGCAGTGTAAAGTTGCAAAGGGATGTAACTTTTGTTTTGCTCCTTGTGCGACCAAACTGATAGTTCCAACACATTTGGATGGGTGCGTTTAGGCTAGGCATGGTCTTGTTTCACACCCAAACATGCCGAAACAATCCAAGCTACATTGTATCGGTGATATCGCTTAAGAGACCAAAGTGCAAAAAGGCAGCAATCTTTGACAAGTTGTTACTCAGAAATTATATCACTTAGAAACATTATGTCTAAGGTTATAGGATCATGTAGGGCCTCTCTACAATAACCTCTCTTAGTTTTTGATATCTCTGATGTGTTTGCCCTTGGTGTCCAGTTTTCAGTTGATGGAAAAAGTGTCAGATGCATGCAGTGTAAAGTTGCAAAGGGGTGTAACTTTCATTCTGCTCCTTGTGTAACAAAATTGATAGTTCCAACACGTCTGAATGGGTACGTTTAGGCTAGGCATGGTCCTAGTTTGCACCCAAACATGCCAAAATAGTCCAAGCTACATTGTACCAGCGATATCCCTTAAGAGACCAAAGTGCAAAAAGGTAGCAATCTTTGACGAGCTATTACTCAGAAATTGTCACTTAGAAACATTTTGTTTGAGTCTATGGGATTACGTAGGGCCCCTCTATAATAACCTCTCTCAATTTTGATATCTCTAAGGTGTTTACCCGTGGTGTCCAGTTTTTAGTTAATGGAAAAAGTGTCAGATGCATGCAGTGTAAAGTTGCAAAGAGGTATAACTTTTGTTCTGCTCCTCGTGTCACCAAATTGATAGTTCCAACGCGTCCAGATGCGTACATTTAGGCTAGGCATGGTCCTTTTTCATACCAAAACATGTCGAAATAGTATGAGCTACATTGTACCGACGATATCCCTTAAAAGACTAAAGTGCAAAAAGGCATCAATCTTTGACGAGTTGTTACTCAAAAATGTGTCACTTAGAAACATTATGTCTGAGGCTACAAGATCACATATGTCCTCTCTACAATAACTTCTCTCATTTTTTTATATCTCTGAGGTATTTGCCTGTGGTGTCCAATTTTTAGTTGATGGAAAAAGTGTTAGATGCATGCAGTGTAAAGTTGCAAAGGGGTGTAACTTTCATTTTGCTCCTCGTGTGACCAAACCGACAGTTCCAACACGTCCAAATGGGTACATTTAGGCTAGGCATGGTCTTGTTTCACACCCAAACATGTCAAAACTTGAAACAGTCTAAGCTACATTGTACCGGTGATATCCCTTAAGAGACCAAAGTGCAAAAAGGAAGTAATCTTTGACGAGTTGTTACTCAGAAACCATGTCACTTAGAAATATTTTGTTTGAGGCTACAGGATCACGTAGTGCCCCTCTATAATAAAATCTCTCAATTTTTGATATCTCTGGGGCATTTTCTTGTGGTGTCCAGTTTTTAGTTGATGGAAAAAGTGTCAGATGCATGCAGTGTAAAGTTGCAAAGGGGTGTAACTTTTGTTTTGCTCCTCATGCAACTAAACTAACAGTTCTAATGTGTCCAGATGCATACATTTAGGCTAGCCATGGTCATGTTTCTCACCCAAACATGCCGAAACAATTTGAGCTACATTGTACTAGCAATATCCCTTAAGAGACCAAAGTGCAAAAAGGTAGAAATCTTTGACGAGATGTTACTTAGAAACTGTGTCACCTAGAAACATTTTTTCTAAGTCTATGAGATCACGTAGGGTGCCTCTACAATAAACTCTCAGTTTTTTATATCTCTAAGGTATTTGCCCGTGGTGTCTAGTTTTCAGTTGATGGAAAAAGTGTCAAATGCATGCAGTGTAAAGTTGCAAAGGGGTGTAACTCTTGTTCTGCTCCTCGTGTGACCAAACTGATAGTTCCAATGCATCTAGATGGGTACATTTAGGCTAGGCATGGTCCTATTTCGCACCTAAACATGCCAAAACAGTCTGAGCTACATTGTACCAGCGATATCCCTTAAGAGACCAAAGTGCAAAAAGGCAGCAATCTTTGATGAGTTGTTACTTGGAAACTATGTCACTTAGAAATATTATGTCTGAGGCTACGGGATCATGTAGGGCCCTTCTACAATAACCTCTCTTAGTTTTTGATATCTCTGAGGCGTTTGCTCATGGTTAAAGCTTTTCTGCTGCTCTAGAAATCGTCAGATGCATGTAGTGTAAAGTTGCAAGGTAGGCTACTTTTTGTTTTGTTCTTCTTAGGGCCAAACCGTTAGTGCCAACACGTCTAGTTGGGCACATCTACGCTAGGCATGGTCACCACCCTTCATTATAAAAGGGTCATAGTCCTTCCTATCCGTGAGAACCTAAATTCATTTATTTGCAATATTGCCTCAGGTTGTACCCTTAATTGTATTCTTCAAGGAAGTTATGGATGTCTTTCTCAACGATAATTTGGTCTCCCTTTTATGTTAGTGCTTATCAACCTAATACACAAAGTATAACCCGTACACATGAATACACGTAATACGTGAGGTATACACAGGAAACGTGAAGCATACATGTGAATACACGTAATACATGAAGTCTACACAGGAAGCATGAAGCATACACGTGAAAACATGAAGTATACATAGGAAGCATGAATCATACACGTGAACATGTGAAGTATACACAAGAAGCATGAAGCATACACATGAATGGTAGCATGAAGCATACACGTGAAAACATGAAGTATACATAGGAAGCATGAATCATACACGTGAACATGTGAAGTATACACAAGAAGCATGAACCATACACGTGAATGGTAGCATGAAGCATACACATGGAATGGTAGCAGAAGCATACATGTGGAAGGGTAGATGTCTTCCAAGAATTATATGACAAACTTCTAGAGGTATGAGGTCACATGTATAATGTCTTGCTCATTTTTAGTTGCATACTTCAAAGTGCATTATATAATTACATGAATTTTCTTACCATGCTACAATGATCCTACAGAGTATGGGCTTATATGTGTAGTGGTAGAGAGACCTAGGTGTTAGATTGCATCATGTATTATTATATTCATATGATTGATTTAATTCTCAATAATCTTAGAGGAGAATAATATTTAAACTTTATATATTTACAATTATATAAAGGAAGAGTGTATGTAATACAATTGGAATTTAAATATTTGAAGTAAACCATCTACAAATATCCATTGAAGCGTGGATTTATAATACAAATATGGACACCATCAACAAAAAAGATGTGTATTAACCAAATAGCCATATATGCATACATCAATATCTGTCGATATAAGTATAACATATATACAAAATAGCCATATAGGCTTACAAGAATGCCATATAGGCATACAATGTCAACTATATGCAATACAAAATATATGTCCACAAATACCATATAGGCATACAACAAAGGAACCCAATAAAAAGTCATTCCCCTCTGGGTGAAGAAAATAGATCATGGGTGGCCTTTGATCTTCGAGGGGATGGAGATGCATATGAGAGTGGTCTACTTCAAACCCGAGAGCTGCTCCTATTTAGTTCATCATGGAGTTGTAGTTGTTACAATAAAAAATATAGACATTAATATATAGAAATTACATTATAAAAAATGATTTAATTACTTACCACTACTAGATAATCTCTCTCCTCATTTGCCACAATAGCAGGATCAGGCCGTGGCATTGTAATGTCCTATAGAAAGCATCCAGATAGAAATTAAACTTCAAATCAATAATCATTTAATTTTTCAATAATAAACAACTATAACAACGAATGTAATTTGAAATTTACTAATCTACCTCATACCCCCGTCAAAGGCATGGAGCTATCAATTGCGAAAGACACACCATGCTCCATTGCCATATAAACATTAGGAGGTGTCTCCACCTGCATCATCTGAAAATAAAACAACGTTATTCAATTACGAAAACTAGAATAGAGATGTGGGTCATGGCTCCTAAATACACACACATTCACCTAAACATGGAAGTACACACAATAAAGCACACAAGTCACATGCATATATACAAATTAGACGAAGATGCAATGCCTACTCATTAAACTCCTCATCCAATAAGTCATCCTTATCCCAATCATGGTCATATGAGGATTCATGACTATTGTGTGGTATAAGGGTCAACAAAGGAGGGGCCATAGTAGCATCAAGAGAAGTAGAAAGGGGACATTTTTTAGATGCAACAAGATCAATGCCCTCCTGCATGTCTATAGAAGGAATGATGGTCATTGAACAAGTGAATATTACTGATAACATGTGAAAATAAACAATTAAGTCAAAGAGACACCCACCAACTACATGGGTTGATGGATCAGGTAGAGAATATTCCACTAATCTCTGATCTTTTATGATTCCAGTAGACATGAACATACTAGGATAATGAGGCTTTAGAAGAGGAGCCACCTCAATTAGAGAGATAGTAGATGTAGAAGAAGTCAGAGTGGGAGTGAAGGTGTTAGTTTAGGTTTAGGTTGGTGGTAGGGTGGGGTAGGGTAGTGCTCAATTTTTTGTTTGTTTGGTAGTGATGGAGGTAGGACAATGCCTAAGCTAGAGGGTTTTAATATGTTAGGAAAAGATTGGTGATGGGAATGAGGGGAAGAACAAGGGATACAAGAATGGCACTAGAAATCACATAGACATTAGGTAAGTTTATGGGTTTATGGGAAGGAGGAATATCAAGAGTTTGTGGGATAATAGGAGGGAGGAAAGATAGGATAGGAAAAACCTTATTTTAAAAATTTCTTATCATTTTCTTTGTCTTGAGGTTTTTTAGTGGGTGGGTTAGAAGTAAACTAGGTCTGGGATGTCTAGTAGGGGTAGATTAGGAAATAGGTAGGGTAGATATGGGTTGGTTAGTAGGTTAGGTGTAGTGTTGGGGAAGTTTCTTAGGCTTGCTTTTAGAAGTGGATGGGGAAAGGTCCTACACTTTTTCTTTTATTTTATCTTGGAGGGGTGTTAGAGGGGAGATAGAAGTCAATGAGAAAGGTGAAGTAGTAATAGGTGGATATATGGTGGGGAAGATAGGGGCATAGCTAGTGGAGTAGGTGAAGTAATAGAAGGAGATTATGGGGTGGGGGAACAATGTGTTTAGAGACATAAGATAGGTAAAGGTGAAAGAGGGAATTGGTATGAGGTTGAGGTGGACCAAAATAGGTTGACAAAAAATAATCTAAGGAGAAGTGTCTTAAGGTAACAACTAGTTGGTATGGGCTATGAGAAATGATGAAGACATAACCATCATGGGGAATTTAAGGCACTAGTGGATGATAGTTCAGGGATAACCCACATTGCAATGAGCCAAGGATAACCTAAGAGAATAGATAGTGGTCTAAGGTGGGGATGATATGACATGGGACATCTAGGCATTTAGGTCCTACCTAGATTAGTAGGGTGAGGGGGCCAAAAGTAGGTATAGAAGTGTCATTATGTGTACACTAGGAGATATCAAAGGGGGATAAGAATATCTTTGCAACCTAGTGATGTATAAGTGTTTCTCTATAATTGCATTAATAAGGCTCAAAAGATCCACCTTGATTCAACTATAATTTTATAGTTTACTTGTTCCTCAATCTACAGAGGATCGTTATAATCATCAATAGGCACATTGCCAAGAAAGAAGGTGATGACAAGTGTAGGAGTGGGTTCAATAATGAAATTATAAGGTTGAATGTCTAATGTGCCTATCATCTCAAAGAATATAGTAGTATTAAAGGAAGGGTCCTCATTAGACTTAGGTGGGTTAGATGTAGGATCAAAAGTAGGGATGGAAGAAATTAAGGCAATAGGATTGACATAGTTTGTATGGGAATGGGTTAGTGTAGATTTGAATATTTTGGTTAGGGGTGACTTGTTGCCCCCATAACTAATACCTAAAACCTAGATGATGTTGGAGTCAATCATATGCTATGTAAGATGTCATAGGCTCGTGCCCCTCTCTGGTGTCATGTCCTGGGGCATAGTGATACTAGAAAAAACCTTTCAGATCATATGTCTTTAAAAGGGGAAAAATTGTTTCAAGGGGTCTAATTGGTGGTAATTGGATGAGTTTATTAGAGAGAATTTATCAAAGAATAGTGTGGAGGGGATCAACAAGCTTTGGTATCTAACATGTATAGAAAATGTGTAGCATAGACAAGGCAGTGAGCTATTTGAAAAGATACATCAAATAAATGTGGTCTCATGGTGATGTCCTTGTCTATGCATTTGCTTGTCATGGCATTCCTTGAGACCACATTTCTTTGAGGCATTTTTTCAAAAAACTATATTGTAATTGAAATTTTTTCATCTATCAACATCTAGTTATTAGTTATGCAATGTGTAGTAATGCTTTGAGTTTGAAAGATGTGGAATGCAATGTAATCAATGATATGAATATAAACTACAAAAATCTAGTAAGGACAATTCATTAGTTAAACTCTTTATTTTATTACCTGAGTGAAGCTTTGAACTCCACCTCCACTGGGAGGTGTTGCCATGAAATCTCCAAGATTAATCTATTCAACATCCAAAATTAGATATTAGAATAGGTCATTCATATAACAATGCTATTCACATGTAATATTTATAATCGTTTACTAGTTACATACCTCGGCAGTACTTGTAGTGTAATACAGAGGTGTAGAACCACTGAAAACTAAATGAATGCTATGACCCTAAAATTTTATTACAATCATTAAACTAAATTAGTTAATATTGCATTTCAAAAATGAAATTTAATAAATTAAATTCAATGAACTTGCTAACATTTACCAAAGTATCAAGACCGAAAGTCTCACTTAGGAGGGCATTTGTCATCACCATATGCTTAGCTACATATGTAGCCTGCGCACCTACACCCTAACTATGCATGGGGTCATAACCACAAGCTGACCCGCAAGCCTAACAAGTATGGGGTGGAACCCTACTCCTCAAAGTCTCCCCCGGCCCACACTGTGTTGCAAGACTGGTATTCTCTATGATGCTCTGGGTCAAGGAACTAATGGACTGTAGTGTCTTGACCTCAACACTCTCCTTCACAATGGAAGGGATAGACACAAGCTCATGGGTTGGTCTGGCGAGTGCTTGTCTCCCTGGCCATTGTGGGTCAAGACGTGCCCCTAGTCTATCCTGTGTTGACCCCCCACCTCTACCCTGGAAGTCCTACATATCAAAATAGTTTAGCACTTTATTAAGAACAAACTCGTAGTAGAGTTTCCTCAAAAAATATTGTGGGACCTCATTATTGTTGCATGGAGGATGGTCAAAAACCATCCACCACCTCTACCCAAAATGGTCCTTTATCGCTTGGTTGTTGCACCAATGGATAGGGAACCTCTTGCATGTAATGGGTAGAGGCTAATTTGTTCATGGGTCTGTGAAAAGAGAACACAAGTCCAGTTTTGTAATTTGTTCTTTTTTGACTTGTTTGTAGGATAACTTATATGCATAAAATTCTCTAAACTCTATCCTCTTATCCGACCAACTAGATATTTGCTTGCTAATTGAATCTACATTTGATAACATAGATTCAAGAGATTGAGCAAGCGTGACTCTATGCAAGGTTGAAGTTGCATAATCTTTCAACCTTGCAATTATGTCCTCAATTTGTTTTTTTATTATTTTCAATTTGCCCCATTAAATTTTCTTGTGTTCCAGGGGCATATTGAGGAATGAATGGAGGTGTTTGTTGTTGGGGTTGTTCTTCAACAAGTATTTGCTATTTAGGTGATGGAGGATTTTGAGGATTTTTAGGAGGAGGAGGAGGTGCATTATGAATTCTTGTAAATTAAATAAATTTACATCAAAAAACCACTACAATAAACCTATTTAGTAACAAATTCACACAAAAAACAAATATAACTTACTCATTTGGCCTCCCTGATGTTGTGGTGGCATTTTGATGACGAATTAGCAAAAATTTGGTGACAATCTGGCCTCCAGTATTGCGAGCATGCTCTCCCCTATTTGTAGGCTGCAAGTTTGTAGAAAAAACAAAAATGGAAGAATGAAAGAACTTTTCCCTTTTTTGTTTATACTAAGTTATAACGCGCTTGCATTATTTCTTTTTAAAAACTTTTTAAAAAGTTGACCACTTTTTGGCTCCCCATCTATTTGCACCCACCCTCTTTGGAAGATGAAGCATCAGTGGATAAAGGGATTCCTCTCAAAAAGGATCGTCCATGGGTAGATAATGACTATTCATCTAATAATCAAATGGTACATGAAGCTCCTAAGGCTAACCCCATATATCTTCCACCTTTGATTGAATGTTCAAGTACCTTGGATGTCTCTAAGGAAGTAAAGACCATGGATAGCCCTACTTTGGTTGCAAATTCAATCCCCATAAACATCACTAACGATACAATCATCACCGAACTCCTTCATAACACTATACCTTCCCTTAATTCTGATGCTCTCCCTTCAAAAGCAGAAGCATTGGTGGATGAGGAAAGGTCTCTCACATTAAATCCTTTAGGGATAGATGTTGAGTGTAATCAAAGTGAAAACAATGTTAATTCAATCTTCATTAATATACTTATTCCACCCACTAAGGGGATAATGGATATGTGTACTAATGTTCCTAAAATGCTTACACAAGGGACACCTAATGCATTTCCTCACTTCAAATCAGTGATGACGGTTCCAAGTGATCAAAAACCACCTTGACCCTCGGATTACATTCTAAATTATGCAAGACAAATCACTCAAAAGAATCAAGGTGTTCAAAATGTGTTGCAACAACCAAATTACAATGTGATTTCTCACACATACAATACCTATAATAACAAGAAAAATAAGTAAACACCACCTCTGCCTGTCTCTCTTCCATGTTCTCAACCTATGCTTCCTCAACCACCTTGCCTTACTCATAAAGGTGGTCAAGAATATGATCTTACTGAGCAGCTTTGTGCTACTTCTGCTAAGATCTCTCTTTGGGAACTCATACAAACATCACCTACATACCATAGAATTCTCCAAGAAGCTTTACAAAAGGTGATTGTATCACCTGCTATTAAGTTGAATGATGTAGTGGCTCTATTAGATTGTATGCATGCGACAAAAATAGATATTCTATTTCAACCACATGAATTACAGTCAATCGAAGTTCAAAACCAACATGATCCTCTTACAATAGTTGTCACAATAGATACAAAGTTGATAAAAAGAATTATGATTGACAATGGATCATCTCTTAATGTTTGTGACATCAAATTAATATGCAAAACCAAGATTGACACATCTCTAATCAAACAAGATAAGATTAACATCTGTGGCTTTGATAATGTTGGTAGACAATCCTTGGGTACCATAACTTTACCTGTAAAAGTTGGACCTGTGACATTATCTACCCTTTTTCATATCATGCCTGGTTCACTTTCATACAATATGATTCTTGGTAGACTGTGGATCCATGCCATGTGGGAAGTTTCATCTACCCTTCATCAATAAATAAAGTTCATTTATCAAAACAAGCTCTACATTGTGGAAGTTGATCCTGAACCAAATAATTTTTTACATATTGAAACACAAAAACAAGTTAGCAATCATAAGAGTCTAAACAACTTGCGAGTTGATTCGATTGCTGCCACAATAATGGGTTACACATTTCGGGACATGATCCTAATTTTTGCTGAAATCATATTTTTTATAAAATATAATGATTTAAGCCTTGAAAGGTTCCATTTAAAGGATTGTAATTGAATAGGGTTTGATCAAACCCCCTTGGATAGAACCTCGCTAATTTTAAACCATACATGTCGTGGAGTCTCCTCTACACCTATCAAAATGCTGATAAAAAACCACTTTTGATTTACCTTTTGGGGGATCAAATGAATTCATTTAAAATTCTATGTTTTGTAAGTATGTAGTCCTTATTATAAGCTTCCCAAAAAGTATAATTTTAAATATATTTAATTTGATTATTATATTCATTTTTAATTTCTTGTGAATGTAGGTTTTTTAATGAACATCAAGGTGTCTGTTTCATACATACGAAAAAATAGGAAAATATAGAAAAAAAATTCTAAAAAATATGTGTCCTCTAGGTATTGGTGTCCTTATTCCAACAAAAAAAAATTGAATTCCGATACATACAAAAAAAGTTATGCTTTACACAGTACACCTATGTCTAAATTGTAATAGGTTTGACTTCAAAAGTTAATTAAAAGAAAAATATTCAATAAAACATTATGAAACCAAATGCATCCTCTAGATATCATAGCTAAAAATTTAAATTCAAAAAAAATTAGAATTTTATCCTTCATAGAAAAAAAGTTATGTTTTACACAGTACATGTCACTCTTTAAAAATGTTGTTTACTCTTAGAAACTAGTTATTGAAGGAGATGGAAAAGAAATATAATTTGATTCCAAAAAAATTAAAATATATATATTTAGAATCTATAGACAAAATGTGACAAATCATTAGTTTACATCATCTTCAAATTCCTCATGGTTTAGAAAATATAGGTGTCTGAAAGTGAAGATTTTTTTCAAAATGTTCATTTCAATGTCAACTTTGGCCAAAAAGTGTAATCCACTATTGTGGGATCACCCATTCATCAATACCTCTTGCCACAGATAATGTTGTGCAAGACTCTAAACCATTGAATGCACTTTTTGGTGATGATTGGGGTTCATTAGATTTTACTCCTTATTTTACGGGGGAATATAAACTTAATAACTCTAATCCTGACACATCAGAAGTCACATCGATCTCATCCAAGCAATCTTTGGAAACACCTATGAGACCCAACATCTCCTTGGTAGAAAACAAAGACAATACTCTTACTTATACTACAGATTATGAGACCTACGAGGCCTCACCATCTTCTAAAGAGATGGACTCTCTCTATGGTCATAGATTTAAAATTTTGTACAAAAATTGTGACTATGTAGACAATGGTTGTGGTGTGAATCAACAAGGAATCTGAGTACCTTTACAAGTTGTTGGAATTAAATACACGACTGGTATTGGATACCACTCTTTGAAGCCCACCAAAGTCTATTGTCATCCTAAACTTAATGTTAATAGAATATCAACAAGACCAAAACTTAATGTGATACATCCTGAGCTGATAGACAAGGATTGTCCACCAGGAAATATCCCATTGAATTAGGTAAGTATTTCTCCCTCCTTTCACCATACTCAATGTAGCACCTATTCCAGAGGTTCTTGAGGGTGGCCTCCTCTTAGATATATATGTTGTTAGAATTTTGTTGTGTTCCCCCGTGTTGTGTTATATGTTGTTCAAGTCTCCTAGGATGACCCTTGATAGTCTTGTAAGGTCAAGGATACCAGAAGACTGCCTCTGTTGTGACCATTCTTCTATTTGTTTCATTATTCTTCTATCCTTCTCTCCTCTATTTTATTGTTGTGTGTCATGCCTTAGGGGCATAGCGTTGCAGTTGATGTCTTGGGGTAATCTTCTTACATGGTGTTCCTAAGGCACTTGTTCTCTCTCATTTTTATTGTTTACCTTCTTTAGTGGTTTTACCTAGTCGACGTATGACAAAAAATAAACAAATATCGATACAGACCGTGTGTCCCTTTAATGAGTAAGCAAAAAGGGACCAAGTCCATATATGAAGATGGGGTTGATATATATATATATATATATATATATATATATATATATATATCAGACGCTTGACTAGTAGAATCACTCCTTGTGATGCATCATGTTGTCTTATCTCTTCTAAAAAATATTTGCAATACCGCTGCTCTATGCACTTTGGATTGTTTTGTATCTCACCTTGTTGTTACACTCAGTCCTGAGATAACTACAATATAAGCCCAATGGTTATACTTGGATCTGAACTTGTAAGTGTAGCCTTGGTTTCTTGGAAGTGATCTAATACATTCATGGTGCAGAAGCACCTCGAAGCCATTAAGAATCTGAGGATCCTATACATTTTATGTTATAAGGCCTTCGAGCCATATTGAAAGATTGTATATGTGTCATTCCAGATTGTAAACGAATTGAAAGAGATTGTAACCGAACAAGTAGAATGTAACCGATTGGCAGGTGGTTGAGGAACGGTTCGCCTTCCACCTTCTGTAACTGCCAATGTATGAGTCTTTAAATAGTTATCTCTGTATTCGTAGAAAGAGCAGACAGAGAGGAAGAACAAATCTGTATTAATATTTAGAAGAAGGAAATAAAGAGTTTCTGTTGTTTTGGTGTAACCCCTGGAATGTAGTTTGGAAGCATTCCACTGGTTGAGGTTTCTTCGAAACCAGTGGAATGTCTTCCTTAGGAGTAGATCTTTTCCTTTTCTGTTGAGTGTTAGTTTTTTCTTTGTGTTGTTCGGTGATAGAATCACAGAAGATGTTATCGACATGAATCTCCAGTTATCTTGCCGAAGGCATCTTTAGGATGCTATAGAAGAATGAATGTATTATGAAGTGTATGTGGAGTGGATACATTGTATCGAGTCTATCGACTGTACATGGTGAATTCATAACGACACTGTATGTATAGAGTGGAGTCATTGGTATAGAGAGAGCCATCGGAAAAGAACGAACGAGTTCCACCAAAGGTTGAAGTCTGACCGATGGAGAAATTGATATTAAGTATTTCGGGGTGAGAACTAAGAAGTCTCACCGATGGAAGGCTCATCGGTGAGAGATGTATTATCGGCGGATGAGGAGGAGGTGCTACCGATGGTCCAAGTCATGCCGACGAGTCAATGTTCAACAGAGTAAGTGGTGTATTAAGTCATCGGCGAGAGAAAGCATATCGGCGAAAGAATCCGATGCTGGGCCGACAGTCCAAGTGTTGCCGATGGGAAGCGGGAGTTAGACGCTCATCGGTGTGACCGATAGCATCGGCAGAAGATTCGAGGAACTCGTCGATAGAATAGTATCATGCCAATAGGCACATAACCGAAGCCACTCATCGCTGAGAGATATGTATCGGCGAAGGTCTTTTTCATTTGACCGACGGTGTATAGTCTTGCCGATAGGCAAGAATAGGTATATTTCGGTGTGACATTTAAATTGTCTTGCCGATATACACTATAAAGGTTATTTTGTGGGCCTTCAAAGGATTCTTCAACCTGTGTTAATGTTCAACTGGTTTTCCTCTGCATCAATTCATAGCTTTCATGATTTGATTTGGTTATTATCTTAGAGTAAGATGTTCTAACCTTATCTTTTGTTGTTTATCTTAGCATATCTTATCAATGTGTTTATGGGATCATTTGGCGATCGTGGCACATGTCACCTTTGGGGGCATGGGCTTTGTGAGAGCTCTTGTTCCCTTGTGTGTTTTCGCTCTACCTTAATATGCTTAATATTGGTAAGCGACATCAACCACCTTAAGGTGGGGGCATATATAATGGTTTCTGCTTGATTATTTTACACTAGTGACAAAGTGTATTTGCATACATTGATCTATTCTGTATACCTCCTTTTCACTGTAAGGCGTCTCTGTGATGCGGATGGGTTTGTATACTTTGAGCACATGCTTCCTTTTCATTGTAAGGCATCTCCGTGATGTGGGTGGAATTGCATTTTGAAATCCCTTTTGCGAAAGGTGGGATGGTGTATCTCTTGAGCTAGTGCACATCATTTTATACAAAGTCCTCTATGGAGGCGGGGTTGGATCTTGGCTCATCCTCCCTTACACGTGTCTTTGGCAATTGTGGTAGCATAAGCTTAACCATTAGGTGTGTTTGACATGTTTTAGATAGTGGGACTTAGCAATAAGCTCCTTCCATCACTCATGTTTTCCATGTATAAGACATATAGTGTGTCTATGGCATGATATATGGCGCTCATGTATTCTGTGTGTCTTCCTTGCGTGTTTGTTGTGTCTTCCCCCGGGTGTGTTCTAAAGGTGCATGGTGATGAGCCCCCTCCACATTTAGGTCTTTGTTTTGCATGTTTCAGTAGTCTAAAGGTCCATGGAGATGAGCCCCCTCCACTCTCGAGTTAGGATTTTATTTCATTTATAAAATGTTATATCAATGTATTCATTGTGTATTGCGTGACTGCTCTTATGTCTTCATTGTGTATTACGTGCTTCTACTATATTCTTCATGTTTTGCATGCTTCTTACTGTCTTCATTGTGTCTTGCGTGTCTTTAATGTGTTTTCTAGTGCTTACTTGAGATTGGGGGCTAGCAATAGTCCTCCAACCTTTGGGTGTGCCTTAGCTTATGTGCTTGGTGTGTTTTCGACCGTACTTTAATGCATGTATGGATTGTAAGATCATACATACATTAAAGTGGGGGCTAAATGTTATGTCATAAAAAGTTTCCCTAGGGCTTTTTACCTCCTAGTTTAACTCGTAGGTCCCCTTAATTTCATTATGCATGTTTAAAACTCATCCCAGAGTAATTTCACCTAAAACCCATGTCAAATGGGGCCTAGGGGTTCATTTTAAAGCCTAATCAAGACCCAAATCATGCCTTGGTACTTGGGCATTCGTGCCCTAGTCCAGGCTGATTTATCGAGACCTAAATTTTAGGATGTCAGTACAGGACCTTTATAAAGGTTTTCCTCTATCGGCCTTTTCAATTTGAATTATGAAAGGTAGCGGGAATGCATATATAAGTGAGTTTATGACTTCATTTTAACTAGAGATGGATAACACGAACTTGTGATATTGAGCTAAAGGATTTCAAAGCATTCATTGTGTTACAGAGTAGAATTGTCTTGTTATTGTGTTTATTTGTTGTAGATTTAGCTTCATCAATCCATCTCTTCATGGTGTTAAAGATCTTTGTCTCTGTGAGGGCTTCACCTCTAAGGTGACATCTACTTGTGTTTCAATCAATCTATTTCATCATTTGATTTGGCCTCTGTCCTCCAATGACACACACTCTATCTAACAACAGTGTTGGAAGACTTGAATGTCATTTCGAGGCTTGACCGAGGCAGGCTCCTAAACACCACAACCCCCAAACCCCTCTCTTTGTGATTGTAGATTACAGGTGCAGGATTTGACAAAGTGGAGTTGCAGAGAAGCAGAGCAAAGGATAGAGATTCGAGATCTGAGAAGAAGTTACAGGAAATCAACCCTACTAGACTAGGGTACTTGTGCCTAGTCCTCTCAATTAGCATCTCCAGAAAATCTGAAGCAGGTTGTAGTCTTACATACCTCATTGTTCCAAATCTACAGAAAAACTGTCATGTTGGACTAGATTGCCCGCCCCCTTGTCCCTGAAGTTTCCATCTCTGAAAATCTAAATCCTGGTATGTTTCTAATCTGTATTTAGTGCCTTCCTATGTGATCATCAGTCGTATTTTGTTCATTTGTGCTCGATTTCATTATAATTAGGGGTTAAGGCTTATTAGACCTAGGGTTTGACAAATCTATCAATCTAATCTATCTTTCCTTATCATTTCATAGTGACATTAAACATGTAGTCCTCTTGCATCAATAGTAACTTAGCTCAATTTATGTCCTTGAATGTTTATGTGAAAGGAGGGTTTGATTGAATCCATCTTAACTACATTTTGACATACCTTCTTTTTATATTAAACAGTTCTAAGAACTCCTACTCACATAAATAATCTTTAAAAAAAATCTAAAAAATACCCTTTTGTAGATCTATACGTGTAGATTGTAAAAATATAATTTTTTAATATTTCAATTATTGTTTATATATATTTTTTATTTTTACTAAAAGTAGGCCATCAGCACCAAAATATAAAGTTGATTGTCCTCTCAAGAAAAATATTAAATTTTATTAATTTTTTTAAAAAAGTATGATGCATTAAAGGAGAGATTCCACGTCACTCGATGATACAACATTTTTCTATTTTGGATAAATAGTTAAAACAAAAAATTACGTCTCATCGAAATAGTTGTGTTTTAATTAAACGCAACATCCAAGATTTATTTAAAAAATATATTTTATCAAAAAGGAAAAAAATAATCCATGCTCTAAAGTTCAAAGTTAAAAATATTGAAAAAGAAATTGAAGGAAAAAATAAAATTTACTATATAGCTACATCCCACTTAACCTTATTTTTCAACATTTTATCAACAACTAAATTACAGTGTCAATTTGACAAAAAACTAAATTTAGATTTTAAATATATATATATATATATATATATATATATATATATATATAAAATATACTAAAAATTCTATATTTTATTAGTTTACATTATTTTAAAATTTAAAACATATACATCACTTTGTAGTGATTCAAGTTAAAAAGTTAGATCTATGATAGTCATTTCCTTTATAAAAGTGTGACACAACTTTGAACTTTCACCCAAAATCAAAACCTCATCGCATGGGGGCATGATATCACTAATGTCATCCCACCTAGTGCCTATATCTATTTTTTGAAATGTGATTACTTCTCTTAGTCGCAACACCATCTCAAAGAGGGGCAAAATATAGACATCTAAATTTGACCATGTCCTAACATCACTAGATTCATCTTGCATATCTTCCTCTAATGTTAAATAAATAAATTATATTTAATTAACCAATCTGACCATCCACCTAATATTAATTAAAATAAATCCGATTATCCTTCTAGTGTTAATTAAATAAATTACGATCATTTATTTAATTAATTAATCAATTCAACATTTTTCTAATGTTTTAGCCTTCAATTGAATAAATTCACATTTATTTAGTTAAATCCATCTTTCCCTCATCATTCCCTCAAAAATTAAATAAATACATCATATTTATTTAATTTATCTCAAAAATCCCTATCAATTATTAGTATTTAGGGATCTTGATAGTAGAGTCCTCTTGCATTTAAGTTGTGATTCAAATCGATTTCTCCCTATAATGTAGTGGAAAGAGGGTTTATGAGATTGATGGATAGTTTAGTTAGGTCCTCCTTTCACTCAATACATTCAAGGACATTAGTCCGGCCTAATTTAATCAACTAATTAATTATTTGATTAAATAACCTAATTTAATCAACTAATTAATTATTTGCACATTCCCAAATCCCAATTAGCCAGGTCAATCTTCCATAAGGCTTAAAGTTTACACTAGGCTCCATGTGTGCACATGTCTCCAAAAATGGACTTTTGATCTTCACCCTTCATTTGATCTAGCAAATCTCTACCCTTCATATCATTCTCAATCCTTGCAATAATCATGTGCACCAATCACAAGGTGCCACTTGTTGGCCTCTAAATCATCCTTGGCTCACAATCAGCCCTACCCCTCCATTTTCATGATTCAATCTCATCCATCCGTGGATCTTCATCCAAATCTATAAATACCTCATCTTCTATGCACATTTCATCATCGAGTTGAATGCAAAGACATGTCGCAAGATCATAGAGCAACTAACATCCTTCCTCAACAACATATTCATTGAGCACATCCATTGCATCAATGGTTTGTGTTAGTGAGAACTTTGTTTGTTTTTATTCCCTTTGTTCAATCTAAAGTGTTTGATTTAGTGTAGATTAGAATAGGTTTACATGTATTATCTATTTGTTGTGGTTTATATTTTTGTCACTCACAAGGAGAACCCATTCACTTGTCGAGTTAGTAGGCTTCTCAATGGTGTATTTAAGCACAACCTTGACAAATTCAAATATCTTGAAGGTGAAGGCAAGGATATATTTGGCGCACTTTCTATTAGATCAATTAAGTGTGTCAAATTAGGTTTGCGGCAAGGGTTCAAACTTGCAGGGCTCAATATTAATCTACATCATTTTTTTATGGTAATTCAAATTCGAAGACATTCATTAGACCACGGTGATCAATATTGTGACAATTACAAGTCATTTAAAAACAACATCAACATCATTTATTTATCATCAACCCTAAGACTAAGCACACCTATCCTTTATTTAACTATCACATTTATTTCAATTCCATTATATATCTCAATTATTTAGATTAATTATTTAAAGATTGTTTCCATTTATTTTATTATGCTAGGTAGGGCATAAAAGACTTATTTTCTTTACCCCTCCAAGAAAACTCATTAAAAAACTCTCCTAGGTTAAGGACTTTATTTCAATTGTAGCTAGAGACCCACATATAAAGTTGACTTGGCAATTTCAAAAAAATTGACCCAAAAAAATTTTGAAAATAAAAATTAGAAGGACGCGCTTGGAAGACCTTTTCATAAGCCGACAAAGTCACCCATCGCCGACTTAAATAAAGCGAGAAATTTGAGCATTGACTATTTTTTCGTCGTCATCTCAAGCGTGGGTATTTAAAGTTTGGAAACGCCAGCTGGCCCCTTCCTAATGGTCAACTCTAGCTTATAGTTTCCACCCATTTAGGTGTTGGTACGAACTCATGAACCAAGGCTTTATTAGTAAAGGAGCAAAATCTTTGAAAAAACATTTTTATATTTAATTTTGGTGAAATTTGTATATTTATGTTATTTTTATTTAATTTTGTGTTTATTTTAAGGAGAATGTTTTAATTACGCCGAGAGGCGTTCTACACTTATAGCAAGGGCTGAAAGATTCAGATTCCCGTAAACAATTAAGATTCAGATTCCATGTAAACAAAATTCATAAAATGTGTAAATAAATAAATTCGTGGAAGCCAAATGGACAGAAAAATAGAAAAACTTGGGCAGTTGTGGAAGCCAAACGGATAGAAAAATAGAAAAACTTGGGCAGTTATGGAGTGAAATCTTTATTACGTTTGAAGAATATGAAGAATATGAAAAGTCTCACAGTATAGTCTCTTTAAATTAACTAATGTGAGCATATCAAATATTCTAACTGCAAGTAATTTATAAATGCCAACAAATTGGAAGATATCTCTCGGCGTACTGTAGATATATTTTTTTAAATATAAATATACTAGCATATTTATATATCGATAAATGGTATAATATTATATAAAGTCGGCCCTTTCCTACATACCACCTACTTATTCCTTTATACATAGTACAATGCATTTATTGTTTAGCTTGTGTATATGTACATTAAAATGTATCTGTTTTCTATGTGGTTTGACACTTTTCATGCCCTAGATTACATTTGGACCTTGTACCCATAGACTTGATCCTCACAAATTCAAAATTCAAATTCAAATTTTGGTCGTCCATGCATTTCTCGCCAAGGGCTAACTAAACACAAGTTTGCACAATTTGATGTTGTGTATTGGTATTTAAAGGCATTCAATTATTTCACATCTTTGAAAATCCCTAAGTATCCTCTCATCTTAAGAAGCTAAACATTTGGACTTGGTGCACTAAAATGAATCTAGATCTGCATGTTCATTCTAAGAGCGCTTAAATAGCTAATATTTGTTTTCATTTTGGTATACACATTTTTGGGGGTTAACCTAGGAGAACATGTTCCCTAGCGACATAACAACAAACCTTCAAAGGTATTTTTAAATACCATTAGTCTTCATATTAGTTAAAAGGTAGATTAGATAAAGATCAATTAGGCAAATCATAGAGCAAAGATATGAAGATTGCATTATTTCCATGGGTACAAATTTAACCTTAATCTGCAGACTTGACCCAACATAGTGCAAACATAATTCATTGATCCCGAGACAATTTACAGACTATCATATTATGTTTCTAATCCACTAATATTTCAAATTTAGTACATTAATGAATTTGATCTCCCTCAAACATAAAACTAAATACCTTTATTTATTATATTTACTTTCTATACTTTAAGATTTATTATTCCAAAAAAATATTAACCCACAATATACATAATAGTTAATTATTAATATAAGTTATGTATACTTATGCCTATACACCTTATTGAATTAGTCTATATTAAACTTACGGAAAGTATTATTTTCCTTACAATTATATAGATTTCAATTCATAAGTTTTTATTTTTGGAAAACAATTTTAGTTATATTTGTTCCTTTAGTTAGGACAAATTCTTTTGGGGAATGTAGAGGTATTGGAATTGTTTTTTTTTTAATGTTTAACTCTAAGGGAAGGTTTTTCATAATTGTGAATCCCCTACTCTAGTTTATAGTTAGAAAATAGTTTATATTAATGAAATTATATCAACCTTATATAAAGAAATTCATATTAAATAAGGTAATAGTATTTATTTGTTTTATATTTTTTTATGTTATAAATGTATTTTTTTATTAATTTGTATTTTTATATACCATTGACTTTAATTTATAAATATCATTTTAATATAGTTATTCCACCACTTCAAATTATTATTGGTTTATTTTTAGGTTATTGTCTCTTTAGACTAGTTGTATTTATGGTTCTATTTGCTCAACAAGAACTGTGCCATAGTTTAGTTCTCTAGTTTTAAAATTCAAATGCCCCATTTTATTAGGTCAACATGTGCACTAAAGATCTTGAGTTATGTGTATAAGACTTGTATTGCAAATTTTAAAATTTGGCAATGGGTTTGATCTATGCCTATGGATTTGAGATCTTTGATCTAGCCTCTGCAAACTTCCTTTGACATTCAACATTAACCCATATCTCTGGTCTACATTCTTCCATTCCTAATCAACCCAATCTACATTCCCCTAAATTCTATCATGAATGATTGGATAAAAGATCCCAATCATTAGATGTCCTTTTACCTTCCAAGATTATTTTTTTCTTAATTCCCATTCAAAACATGTGACCCATAAATACAAGTCGGAAACATAAAATAAATTGATTTATACAAAAAATAAAGCCAAGTGCCCCTCTAGGTCAATGCCACCATAAGTTACCTTAACTAACTATCATTTTATTTCTACTACTAAAGTCATTAACTATCATTTTATTTCTACTACTAAAGTCATTCTCATTGTTGATGAAGTTGCAGCAGTTGCTGCGGAAGTGAAAATTGTTGCTATGTAACATCTAACCACATATTCATATTCCTCTCCAAAAAAATCTCGTTTCAAACTCATATAAAGGAGTTATATGGCTTCGGGAATTTGTTGGCAAAGTGTGCAACAATGGCTAAAGAAGTGAAATAAATTGTTGTAGAAGTGAAATAAACTACTACTGTAGAAGATGCTACACTGTTCTAAAATACTATTGAAGCCATATGGAACACTCTTAGACCTCAAGACTCATCCAAACATGTCATTTATTCCCCAAAAACCCACACACAAAGCCAAAAATCTTTTCAATCATCTTTTATTATATTTATTAGGTGATGTATGAATTTTTATGAACTCAGATGCTCTTGCTCCTATATCATCATCTCTATTTTTAATCCTTAATCACTAATTCAATATTAATTTCTAATTTCTATCTCTTTCTCATAATATTTTGAACAATCAAAACAATCAACATCAAATACATAACTCTGAATTCAAAATAAGCCCTATTTCTATCCCAATATTACCTAACTTATTTCTATATGAAAAAGTTTCAATTTATCTATATGTAGGATTACTCAATATCTTTAAAAAAAATTATTTTAAAAAAAACATAATACTTAAAATTAATATTAATTTCTAATTTCCATCCAGGGCTTAAATTTGACAGTCAACCTTGCCTGTCAAGCAATTTTTTAATGACAGATATCTACTCAATAGTGCCTTTAAAATACTATGACATACTTTAGTATAAGTAAATTATATAAAAATCATATATATATCATAATCCTATATCAATTTTGACAGTTTGTCCAAAATCTCTCCTTTCATATGATATGGTCTTTTCGAAATTTCAATTGTATTTTACAACTAAAATGCTTAAATACAACTATACAACTGTCAAATTTAAACCTTATTTCCATCTCTGTGTCACAATATCTCAAACAATCAAATCAATCAATATCAAAAATGTCTAAATTCAAAATAAACCCTAAATCAATCAATATAAAAAATGTCTAAATTCAAAATAAACCATATATCTACCCCAACATTACTTTAGTTATTTCTATCTCAAAAGTTTCAATCTATCTATATCTAAGATTACTCTATATATTTAAATTTAAAAAATAAATAAATAAATATATTAAAAAAAAAAACACTTAATATTCGAACCCAAACATTTAATAATTAAATGCAAAAAAACAATTTGAAGTCGTAAATAATGACAACACGAAATCACCGACAAAATGATATAGAAAGACAGAGCAGACCAACCTAGTAAGAACGTTGAACAACTTTTGGGCGACCAGGGAAAATGATTAAAAAATGTCAACTGCACAGGGTGACGTGGGGCTCTCATACAGCAGGATTCATCTTGGACTTGGACAAACAATTAGTCTCGCGCCTCCTCATAACTTGAGCAAAATCTTAGCATTTCAAAGCCCATAAATAGACGGGGTTTTCCACGCACATTTGCCCATTTCAGAAGTCTGTTTGCATTCATAAAATTTTCTGAATCATACTAAAACTTTTGTTTTTGATATTGGTAAGCTGTAATACTCAAACTTTTGTTGTGAGGTCGAGGGATCGAATCACATGGCGAGGTGGATTGGAGTGGCGGGCTTTGGAGGCGCAGGGGCGGCGTCTTACTTGTCCAGCGCCACCACTTTTCTAGCGCTGGTCGTATGCGTGCTCGCGGTGGTAACAGTGGTGGCGGCACTCTGCGCTAAGAACTCCCGCAAGGAAGGAAAATCAAAAAATCCCTACACCACCACCGCCGCCACCACCACCACCACCGGCGGCGGCGGCAGCGGCGGCAGCGGCGGCGGAGGCGGCGGCGAGGGGGGCGGCCGTAGCGACGGTCCGATGGACTCGCCGCCTCGTAGCTCTGGCAATTTCAAATTGCCGCCCATGTCGCCCCGGGCCATTATCAATACTATAAGCAGCAAAAAGCTTTTGCTGGGGAGAAAAGGGGGAAGAAACGAGGAAGATGAGATGAAGCCACATGACCGTGCGCTAATGGAAGAGGGTGGATTTCTGTGGCAGAAAGGTATTCTCATGGGAGAACGCTGTCAGCCACCAGATTTCTCTGGTGTGATAATTTACGATAACATGGGGAACCGCTTGCCTGAGTTTCCTCCTCGCTCCCCCAAAATCAGCCACTTGCACTCTTCTCTCCAGGTAAAAATCCAACTTTTAACATATTAAATTTTGTTGCAATTGAGTTTCTGGATTTAACTGTGTAAGAATTTTGTCAGATGCTAACAAAATTCTTACACAGTTAAATTGAGAAACTCAGATTACACAATATTATGGATTGTAGAAATTTAATGTCTTTAATGTTAAATTTTGTCAAAATTCTTTAACTCAGATTACACAATATTATGGACTGTAGAAATCTGATGTCTTTAATGTTAAATTTTGTCAGACTTCTTTAACTCAGATTATACAATATTATGGACTGTAGAAATCTGATGTCTTTAATGTTAAATTTTGTCAAAATTCTCTAACTCAGATTACACAATATTATGGACTGTAGAAATCTGATGTCTTTAATGTTAAATTTTGTCAAAATTCTTAAACTGGATTATACAATATTATGGACTGTGGAAATCTGATGTCTTTAATGTTAAATTTTGTTAAATTTCTTTAACTCAGATTACACAATATTATGGACTGTAGAAATCTGATGTCTTTAATGTTAAATTTTGTCAACTTTCTTTAACTCAGATTACACAATATTATGGACTGTAGAAATCTGATGTCTTTAATGTTAAATTTTGTCAAAATTCTTTAACTTGATTACATAATATTATGGACTGTAGAAATCTGATGTCTTTAATGTTAAATTTTGTCAAAATTCTTTAACTGGATTACACAATATTATGGACTGTAGATATCTGATGTCTTTAATATTAAATTTTGCCAAAATTCTTTCAACTTTGCTTACTGTGGATGTAATGATAATAATAATTGTCTTTCTTTTGCTCAGGCGAACGCCACTCTGGTGCGATGACGAAAGATTTAGCCGCCAATTTCTTCTGTAAATAGTATCTGAAACTACGGTTCCGGTTTTTTTTTCTGCTCTTCTGTGTCGTTCTGCGGGTTTCTGTCACGGAACAGAAGAAAGAGGATGCTATGTGTGTCGATTGCCGTGAATCTACTTTTTCTCATGTCAAATTTTTGAGCACTGCTCATAAGCCAAAGCGGCATATATCTTCTTGAAGCTATTGATTAAAATTTAAGTAGTGACGTATGTTCATTGCGTTGCGTGCTGTCTTTGGAGAATGGGAGCCAAAATTTAGAATTTGCAGAGTTGTTTTGCTGCACAAATAGTTGGTTTTGGATTTCATTTTGACTATGGAGATTATCTAATTCATAAATGTTCTGAAATTACTTCAAAGTTGCAACTTGAATGGAGGTTGCTTGCCAAACCCACCAGTCAAGAGATTTGGTTAAGCCACAAGTAATTCATTCTGAATTCTGGGTTTTTTTAAGCTTTGTCTGTACTATGAACACTGTAAACATTGGAGGACTTATATATGGATTGTATGATGTATCCTATTTTGAGCAACAAATAAATCTTTTTTTTCCCGTTTTGTTTTTGGTTATCTAACAATGCTCAGCCAAAAAGGCTGCGAAGAACAATAAATCTTTTGAGCCAACAAATCTACAGATATGGGGAGTTGAAACATTAAGATGTGCAAGCGTGTTGATTATTTTGAGGACTAGAATTTGGAGGAAAATACAGAGTGGAGAAGACTTTTTCTAAATCATAAAAAATATTAAGTCGAGAAATCTAAAGTACTTTATTTGAAGAAGAAAAACGTGATTATGTTGTTGTCAATAGTTCTCCCTTGGATTTGTTTAAATCTTTCCCTCTAATTTATAATAGATGGACTGCGTCTTATCTAGGCTGCAAATGTTATATTTAAGCCTTGTGTATTAGATGATAGCGAAACTTTCTAATATTATAATAACGAAGGTAAAAAGTTTGGAACTTGTCATTAATGAATGAAGGTTTCGTATATTATTTGTATAAAAAATATTTTACTAAAACAAGATCATAGTTAACTTATTAAGTAGCAAGAGTTATATATTTAGCAGGCTCAGCAGTAAACAGCCGATGAGTTGTAACTCACCGATTGTACGGCTGAGCCGAGAGTTCCTGCAGTCGACACCATCTAACAGTCAAAATTATTCGACTACTTTTGACCATTCCCGCCGTACTACTGGTCGATGGAGATTTCACTGATTTTTACCTGCCGTACTAACATCGACCAGCCAGTCGCTTACAACACACCGGCTGCTTAAGACGTTCCATCTAGCAGGTGGTTGTGGCAAACCACGATCAGTAGGCTTTCCCTAATAATCCAAAAGGTCCTAGCCATCATGAGTTGGCTCCCAACCTATAATGGCCCCTTCATCATTATACATCTCTCTGCCTAGTGGCTAAATTTCATTCCTAGTGGGAGAAATAGCCAATGCCAAGTGAGGAACTTTGTCGTATCTAGCTAACCAGGAGCAACCCTATTATGGGTTGTAATATAACAAAAGGTAGGCAAGCTTACTGTGACCAACCATGATGTAATGCCCGCCACGGAACCCTAGAGATAAGTCTAACTTTGCAACACAAAAGGCCAATTTTTTTTTTTCTTAATTAAGAAATGGAACAAGGTGTGATCACATATAGACACATGTATGCAAGATAACTTTAATCTCTAGGGATACATGACTACATTAACTGAAATAAAAATCAGATTACCATACATGATTCATCTAAAACCAAAATTATTAAAGAAATATAAATTTTCCATTATACTACTACTACATCAGTATACCACTGTATGTAACATAAAATATGAATTTGCAAATGGATTTCAGATATTTCAGAACCCTAAATTCATATTTAATGCTCCATCACAAGATTAAAGCTAGACTATAGAGAAATGATAAATTAAATGTAGAAACCAAACAAGATAAATGTTACTAATGAGTAAAATGTGGTTGCTTGTATTTAGCATAACTCTTGTATAATTTTGGCCAGGGCGTGATAATTGAAAATGAGGTTGATTTTTATGACGTTTGGGGATGGTTTCAAAAGTAGTTCGAATGGTGAAACAAATTTTTGGAATGGTAAAAGGTGGTTAGGGTTATGGTAGGTATTTTACGGGTTTTAGATTAAAATAATAAATTAAGTTTATTTAATTTATTATTTTGAGGAGGTTATTAGCTCATAGGTAAAGAATAAATTAATTTTAATTTATTATTTACGGGATATGTCAAAATTAAGGATTTAATTAATTAATATTAATTAAATCACTTTTGGGTAATAATAGATTAAATGGGATATTTAGGGATTATTAGGGATAATTATGGATTTAGGGATAATGAAAGATTCGGTTAATTTTGGATGTCTACATTTTGCCTCTCTTTGAGACAATGTTGCGAAGCAATATCATTTCAAAGAAGATTAAAACATAGGCTTTGGATTTGGATTGGATTAGATAAGGTTGGATACGATGGGGCTCAAAACATAGGCTTTGGATAGATGATGCCCCTCAAGAGGCTATTCAGGGACAAAGGAGATGGGGAGGCTGTTGAAAAAGGAAGTGAAGGAAAAGGGATAGAGTTATGCAGAGGAAACTTTGAGCAACCTGATGTTTGATATAGCACCTGACGTTATGCACCATGGTATAAAGACCAGGGTGACGATGTGTCATGTGTCCCAGCATAATACAACCTTGTCTAATGTATGAGGAAGTAAACTTAAAGCATTAAAGTCCTAATGCACAAAAGGTATGATATGACCTTAGAGGCAAAGGATAATGCAAAAAGCTATTCCAATATACACAAGATATGAATATTAGTAGGAATGATATGGATGTGATTCAAATGCAAGATGAAATGATGACACACACAAGCAAGAAAGTAAGCATGCACAAATGATTCAAAGACAAACAAGGTATTGCCTCGGTCAAGCTGAAAACTGATTATCGATTGGATTGATTGATGCTAATAATGATTGATGATTGATTGATAGTGTTGTTGATGTGGGAACGATTAATCTCAAGAACAACGCAAGGATTGATGATGGAGTGATAGCATTGTTGATGTGGGAATGATTTATCCTGAGAACAAAGCGAGGATTGTGTTGTTGATATGGGAACGATATATCCCGAGAACAACACTAGGATTGGGAACGATATATCCCATTGATGATGATGATTGATCAGGTTTGCAATAAGGCTAGGAACAAGACCATTGATGTGATTGGATAAATTGGTTTGATTGATTGACATGATTGGTATGGATTAAGGATGACTTGCATTTGGATCAGTGTTATTTGGAATGATTTGATTGATTACGTTGATGGATTGAGGTGAATGATTTGAATTAGTTGGATGAACTTGATTGAAGTGATTTGAAGAATTGATGGTGATTGGATTGGATGTGGATTAAATTTTTTGTTGGACATTTGATTTTTTTGGTATTTTTCAAATATTTTATTTTTTTTGGATTTTTGACAATATTTTGATGTTTAGCATTGGATTGTGCGTGGATAGCCCTTGGATAGATACCAATGACAAGGAAAGACCAAACCAAAAGGCAAGGAGGATGAGAGGATGTGGATGAGCAATAATGGATAGGATAGGTAAAAGGATTAGATGGATGGATAAGAGCATGGGAAATAGGATAAAGGTAAGATGAAAAAGATTGGAAATGGGATAAATGTAGGATTGGATGGATGGATACAAGGATTGGCAATAGGATAAAGGTAGGTGTATGGATGGATAATGTATGGGAGATATATGATAGATGGATGGAAGGAGCCTAGGATGTGATCTTCAAAGACTACGTCGCATAGGAATAACTTGCCCTTACTCTAGATATTATGCCTTAGGATTTAACAAGGTGATTCTGATTAGGATGCATGATAGGGATGATGGTTGGAATGGATGAATGGACTGAGGATGTAGATGGATGTATGGAGGATATTTTTAGAAACATATGGATGGAATTTGGAGTATGACAAGAGGTGTCTACAAGCATTTTTCAGCATTTTGCCCCTATCCTCATCAAGATAAAAAAGGAGGAAGGGAAGATGGATGGTGCAATGAGGAAGGTACAATAGATATGATGGGTAAGGATGTCAAGATAAGATGGAAAATGATAGGGTTGCTCAGATAATTGCATAACTCCATTGTAAAATTTGCCAGGGGATGATAATTGAAAATGAGGTTGATTTTTATGACGTTTGGGGACGGTTTCAAAAGTAGTTCGAATGGTTAAACAAATTTTTGGAATGGTAAAAAGTGGTTAGGGTTATGGTAGGTATTTTACGGGTTTTAGATTAAAATAATAAATTAAGTTTATTTAATTTATTATTTTGGGGAGGTTATTAGCTCATAGATAAATAATAAATTAATTTTAATTTATTATTTACGGGATATGTCAAAATGAAGGATTTAATTAATTAACATTAATTAAATCACATGTGGGTAATAATAGATTAAATGGGATATTTAGGGATTATTAGGGATAATTATGGATTTAGGGATAATAAAAGATTCGATCAATTTTGGATGTCTACAACCACATCAAGCTATTGCGAAAGAATTACCTTGAGTTAACAATCTTCATAACCAAGAATATAATATTACAATAGCAACTATATTGCTTACATCAAGAAAAGATAAAGGATAAGACTGGTATACATATCATGAATAACTATCTCCTCGTCTGAACAAAGGTAGGAATCCGCTACAAGAAGAATCTTCAAATGCTCGAACATCAACAAAGAGACCAATGAAGAAGAAGCAAAACCACCTGACCATGTGGAACCCTGAGGTCCACCCCCCGTGCTAGGAGATAACAATAAGGTCCCACGACAAGAATAGTCATCTTGACAACTCAAAGAAACATAGAGACTACACAAGACAACAACAACACAGGGCAATACTTAAACATCACCTCCAGAGGCAACCATACAAAGAAAGGAAAGAGTACAACTCGGGAATGCTAGACTGCAGTAAGGAGAAGTGCCATCACATAGTTTGTCATGGTTTATCCTGGTAAGCCTTCCTAGACCCCAGCACCCATCTTGGGTTGTCCTGGCAGCCTCTCCCAACCCCCGACCCCCTTACAAACTCATGCATAATCAACATACCTTTCATGAGGACAAGGTAGTTGATCTTGCCATTCTAGACCTTCTCATCTATCTCAAGTCTAAACGAGCACTTGAGCTATGAGTGAGGCATCTACTTATCTTGTTTAGTGTGATTAACTACCCAACCCCTTAATTTGTTAGTTAGGTTATCACTGAGTTAAGGAACTCCCACATGGGTTGTCCTAGACATCACTTTTGGGCTCTAGCCCCCATTGATAGCCACTCCCCTACCTGCAACTAGAAGACCCTACTCAACAAGGATAGCAATTATCATCACAATAACAAGTATATACAACACATGCAATGCATCAACCTTCTTGCATAACAACTTAATCACATGACAATTTTCACAAGCATTGCTCGTAGCTTCCAAAGCAAACTAAACAACATACTTCTCCCATGTTACCAATGTCTCCCCATTTACAAAATTCAACACAGTATTCTAGAGCATGATCAATAATAATATGACTCATATCAACTGACAAGACTTTTCCCTTCAAAGTAATTTACTCTTACGGAACAAACACGAACAACATGACACCTAATGCCTCCGGAATTAACATAACTTTACTACAATTGACTCGACTCACTTCCACTAACAATTCCTACAACATTGTTTAATTACCAAAAGTAGAAATCTCATTACCTAATAAGTCTAATTTTCACCACATCTAAAAGTAATACTTACGATTGAAGACATAACAATATAAAATTGTTTTATAAGATTTCTTATTCTATAACTAAACTATTCAAGTTCACATCATATATTTTGTTATTATAACAAGTGATCATTTAATTTTAAAGTAATATTTTCAATAATATTGATAATAATAATCAAAGATTAATAACTTATAATTTTGGTGTAAAAACAAAAGTAATGTTAATAATAACAACAATAGTAATGTTAATAATAACAACAATAGTAACAATAGTTTTAATATTTTAACTATATTTCTAATAGTGCATAAAATTGGAAAGTAATAGTACTATCCATTACCCAATAGGCACCCACAAACAAGGTCTTTTATTACTACACCAACCACATCTAAAAGGTGTCGAAAACTAAAGAATTAAAAAGTTCAACCTAGTTTATTCATTTAATCGCAAGAGAGGAGTTCTGCGTAAGGAGCTACGTTATTTAACTCTTATTTTACCACAAAAAAGATAATTCAAGAACGGACATGTTAAGAACATAGTTCAAGCTAAACAAAGAGCAACCACAGCTAATGTGGATGAGAAGGTATCACAAGCTTAAAGAATGAATTCATGAAGAGATTAAGGTCTCAAAAGAATAGAAGAGTTGATTTCGCACAGAGAGGGTCATGCTAAGTTTAAGGAAGACTGGCTTCTAAAGCGATAATAGAATGAAATCTACCATAATACATTATAGGTCATTTTGCAAAGAAAAACTATTTCTTAAAGTATGACACAATCGAATCAACCTGAATCATAGCACAAAAATGGAATGAAATCTATATTATAAACAAGAGAACCTAAGTCAGATTATACACCCATCCCAGATAATGATAAGAGGGTGATATGATTAAACACTGACAACTTTCTATCCTAAGCACATGGAACTACTAAATCCACAAGCAACAAATATGACGCAAAATGAAAGGCTTTTAGAAACTTCTAAACAAATGCAACTCATAACATACACACACACGCTGAACGCCAGAGCACCTTCAATAAGGTGGTCATCCATGGATGCAATGATTACAGTATGTGGATAAGATGGTTGTAGAATGGACTGAAGAAACTTTCATACAAATGCAATTGATAAAAATTAACTATAGTCGTGACCTTTGCTAGCATAGATTTAACTCTAGCAGCATATCAAATTACAGTGATGAGGCGAGGTGAAGGTGCAATCGCTCTACCTGACAAGTATGAAAACTCACAAAGCACAGATGAGACGAGAAAAAGGCTTGCCAAAATGTCTTAGGATCATGTAGTCTTGGACCCCAACGATTACAGGAGAGGCGTGACCTGGTACGATGAAAAAGGATTCATAAATCTTCAATCAAAGTCCCTAGGCATAAGGTTGATTTTCCAACGGCTTCGATAAGCATTACCAAAGATCTCCACAAGAAAAGTCACAGTTTAAAATGACAGACATGGTTCACATCTTTCACAATAGATTCTTTAGCAGCAAGTTCATTGCACTGCCATAAGAGATCTCATAAGACCCATGGTAAGGCATGGATGTGGTTTCTTGATGCCTAAAAATCACAAAAAGACTCTGGAACATTCTCTACTATGACGCTAAAAGGGAACATTAAAATTATACAAGACTTCATCTATTCTCTCAAGCGTCTATGTAGAATTGACGGATATGGTGGGGGTTAAATGATGAAGAAGTTATTGGAAGATACAGAAGAGAATCGTTAGATAACTTTGGATAAAACAACTGTAATACACATGCATCAGGTAGAATGTCAGATCACAACAATGTACAAGAATCCCTTTGCACAATTGTAGGGACAATAATTGTAGCATATGTGTAAGATAAAAAGCTTATAAGCAGTTATACACTGGGTCTGCAAATTCATGCCAGCCTCATTTCTAGCTTGCAATAAAATAGGTGTTTGGAGCAGGGTAAGAGCAACCTCCAAAGCTTAAAGGAAATAGGAAGGCATAGGCAATGCCTACAATCTGTTTGACAGGATAGCTCAAGAAATGTTTACTCACAAAATGCATAGATAGGAAATGTGAATGATTGACAAATGCCCCAAGAAATTGTTATCTCATGAACTACAATGACGGATATTTCCAAACAGCACAAGTGGGTTCAGATGAGAAGCTTCCTAACCCTTCATCAATTACAAATAGAGAAATGAATCAAATCCATAGGAAGAAGAGAGAGAGAATTCAGAAAATAATGGAACCTGGAATCCCAACAGTTGACTGGTTGAAGATGTTGAGATCAATTTCTTTAGATGCACACTAATTTCTACCAAATTCACTCTCCTCCAATCCTCCTCCTTCAACCCCCTTCTTAAAAAAAAATCTTCTCCCAAATCACCCTCTGTGCCTCCTGGAGTTTCCCCCCAAAATAAGCATTTCAAAACATAAAAATAGCCATACAATAATTTCCCCTTCACCGTTACAGAGCTCCCACTACCTCACAATAAATCAAATCTAATTTCAAATACACCAAACAAGATTTCCTGACACCCATATTCCTTATTTATTACCCTTAAATAGGAAAGAGAATATTTTTAAAGCAATTCTAAACTATAATTTAATTATATGAGTAGAGAGGCAACTGGAAAAGCACCCAAAATTTATCATTCTTAAAACAAACATTATTTAAAAAACCCTTTCCAATTTTATTTATCAACTTTATCACTTATATTCTTATGTGTTATATTTTCCAATTAAATTATTATTATTATTAACAATGCGCTCTACAGACCAAAATCTATGCTATGACAACATAAACAAAATTATTACAATAGAAATTGCTTAACACCTACAATGACAGATGATCAAGCACGATCGAAAAATACCTTAGCAATGCGACTGACAAACATACCCAACTAACCAGACTGACATATCACAGGACAAGAAGACTCATCCTCTTCGAGGATGGTATGAAGCTAAGGGACCTTATGTCATCTCTAGACCACAATTCTCCATTAGATGTAAGGCACGCTCAGACTTGTCAATTCAGGTGGAGTCGATGCCTGGTACCTGTAACCTGCAATGAACAAAATGTCGAGCATACCTATATACATATAACCATCTAATCAAACACACCATGGAAGAGAGTTGCAGCATAGCAGGGTACTCACACGTGAGTAATGCGACACTGTTCCTTCCACTAATCACATCACAAGAATAAATAATCACATTATGCATATCCATCTAAACTAAACATCTATATAAGGCATCATCAGATAATCACATAAACACCAGACATGATTAATCCACATAATCAATTTGCGTCCATACCCAATCATAATATAAGCATAAACATTAGTTCTAACAATACCATCAAAGCCATAAATAAGTATCATCATCAAAATAATAAATCTAAGATGTCATAATGTCTAAATAGAATAACTATAAGAAAGCCAAAATGAGGGGCACTACACATGAGCACTATGACTTTGAGCTCTATGTTGAGTGTTGGGGATTTGTACCCAGGTGCTACAAACGACCGATAGACTAGGATAAAGATAATTAAGATTCTCTGATCCAAAAAAAATAGCCAACAATATTTATCAAATGTATCTAACAATATTGAAAGAAGTAAATGGAATAGTATGCAAACACAAGATTACACGAGAGACCAATATTTACATGAGAAACCCTTACAGGAGAAAATCCTATCACCAAAAGATAGTCATTATTATATTATTCAAAATTGAAAGATTCAATACAAAAAGTCTTTTACAAAGTCTCAATCTACAATTATAGCATACGCTTCTACAATTTCTAAAGTTTGATGTCTTACACCAACCAACCAATGTTCTATCCAAATGTTAAACAACTTGTCCAGCTGTGGCACATTCACACGAGAATATACATATAAGCGTCATCACGGAATACCAACCATCTAACTATCCAATCAACCCATGGAATACCAAGATTCAAGTAACTAAATCCTAACTATACCATGATGTCAACATACCACACATATCACCAAAAATGTCTCCACATGGATAATCACTGTGAATACATAGCCACAATTGCACACTGTTAGTCAATAATTACTCATCAAACATTTTTGATGTACACATGTTTCCTATATAGCCACCACTACCAACTCCAAGTTTGCAGTAGCACATACAAACATTTCATCACATCTGACTACTTGTAGTATCTTCTGTCATCTTCTAGAACATTACAATGCTCCTAGATAGTGCCACATGAATTCCATATCTTCTGCATGTGCATCTGCATTGCCATCCATGCTTCCATCAACACTTAGTGAAGTATGCAGTTATAAGTTCTCCAAATGACTTGCAGTTGCTACCAAAACATCACTACATGTATACCTACCTACCTATTGTACTACAACATTTGAAACTCACCACATCTTACTACATTTCATTTTATATCTATTTATCAAATTATAGATAAAACATTTTTACAGGTGAATAACACACCCAAGTTCCTCTGCAGGTGAACAACATATCCAAGTCCCAACATTGAGGTGGCGGAGAATCTTGGGAACCATGAGAATCATGACTACAAGCATTTTAACTACATCCGTGCCAATAACCTCAAGAAGGGGACAAAAGTTTCAATTTTTTGTCTATGGACTTAAGATTATTATTTCTAATAATGAAAATTGAATATATTACATTCATAAGGTTTAGTTTGGACCAATCTTTTATGTGAAGATACGATTAGTAAGATAATAGTATTAATGTCCATGAAAGGCAAAAATTAGTTTATGGGACTTAAAAAGTACAATGAAAAATAAGGAATAGAGAGTGTAAACACAACTCTATCAAATCTAAAATAGAACAAAATAAGCACATGAAAATAATTGATCATATATCCTATGATGCTTCATAAGTCTTATCATATCCTTCAATGATTTTGTTGCATTCTACTATGATCAATGATCAAAACTAGAGTTCTAATTATGGATCTATGATATGGGGCCTATGATGAATTTCAATTATGGTTTAAACTGATAGAGGACTAGGGTGTGCCACACAACTTGGTCTGGGATAGAATTCCTTCCATCTGATCTAGCCCTTTTACCTCAGATTTGTTAGTTAGATATAATGCAACTTTCTATGCCATACTCTTGTCATCTATTCTTGTTATAGATAGAGGGCTACGTTTAAAAGAATAGTGGGATATATTTTTGGATAGAGGGATAACCATGGGATTCCTTTCTAGTAGTCAAACCCCTTTGTTGTTCATTTGTACAATATTTGTAAACATGCCAAACAATCAATGTAATTCCTAAGTAAGCCATGCCAATGTAACTCTCTTACAATGTAGATGCTTTATGATATGATATTTCAAAACTATCTGATGAGAACTAATTACTTAGGCCTATCTATATAAATATTGATCCTAGTCACTCAACTTGAGGTATTTGGCATGTGGATCAAAGGGGAATTGAGTCCTAAAATCACAGCTCCACAATCCTAGAGAAATTAATCTACTTCAAGGCCAAGGATTTGCCTTCATAAAGGTAGATCAAGAACTCATTCATAGAATGTGACTGATTAGAGGCCAATTTTTGAGAGTGTGTATTCTTGCCTTCACTTTGGGCTCAGCTAGGCCCAGGAGGGTGTTCCTAGAAGTATCCTTAATAGGATTGATAGCAGAGACTGATGAACAAAAATAAATTGTATAGTTGTACCCAATATATGTTTGTCCCCAATATTTGTCACTAGGACAAAGATTAACCAATTGCATATAAAACATCTTTTTAAGCTAATGTTGACATTATTGCGCATATGCAAGATGAAGGTATACAAAATTTGATTCTCCAAAATAATGACTTGTAGTTCACTTAAGATATTTCCTTGGATATACCATTGACTCATGAAAGTATACAAATTGCTAACATACTCCTAAACTACTAGTGAAAGATGTTTTATTGTTTAGGATTATGATTTACCATCAACCTCCATGACCATTGCCTATTCCAATGGGTAACAAGGTCCTGGTTTACAAAGAAAACAAACAAACCTATAAATCACATCTGAAATATATCCATGCATACTTAATAATCCATCACCATATTTCAACTTGGTTCATATGAAATAAAGAAATGACCCTTACAAAAGCCTTGTAATTACTTAAAATATTGTCACATTCATCAAATCCCTATTACATTCATCCTACCAAATGTGGCAAGAGGCAACCCTAACCAGGTTTGAAGGTTCCCTTGAAGATTCACAAACCACCATGGAGACATTCAATTACAGGCATTGTTTCCATATTAAAACACCTTTGTGATTTACAAAATGTGTTGTTTTGTTAACATACTAGACTTGCAAAAATTGAAACCCTATGCAACCTTTGACACTTACAAACTCTTGGAGGAAAAAGAATGATCAACCTTTCTTACATCTTTTAGCCTTCTATTTATGCTAGATCCCATGAAATTTGCCCTTTGATCAATGCAATGCAAGATGATATGATTAAAATGGATTTCCTTCTTGAAATGAACGGATTGAAACCCTCTCAAAGGCTACCTACAACTAGGTTTCAAATACAACATTAATGGCGACCAATTCATCGTCCTCTTCCTTTATCAAAATGTACTTGTGGATTTACACCCTTGAGATGATCAATATTGATTTTGGTGGGATAAACATAATTGTATAGTTGCATGAGTTCAAATCTACCCATCAATGGTGTCCTAGATTGTGTAGAGAGGTAGGTAGCATTTTGAATGCATAATGGTTACTACACATTTCTACACATTTGATGATTAATCACGCATCACTTTAATTGGTTAATCAAATATGTTCACTATTTTTAATCTTTTACTTTAGTAGTTTACCCTATTTATCAACAACCTCATCCAAATCTCCTACAATTTCTACCATGGATTTAGTAGGTTCCAATACACCTTTGAGTCAAAATACAAGGTCCAACTCACCGCACTATTCTAGGTGTTACACTGTGGACTTCAAATAGAATGATTGACACAACAATCTAGGTGGCACTCTTGAGGCTCATGCTATGCCAAGTCATTTTCCAACATAATAGTCACCTATTGGCAAATAGTTACACTTGACAATTGTGAAGAGATGAGGAGCCATACAAGGAAAAGGAACTCTACTTCTATACAAATTAGTTCAGCTTCCTAGTAACTTTCAACCTTCATGGCATGAAATATATGTAATCTACATATACACATATATCCTAGGCATGGCGAATAGAAGGTAAGCATGCAAATAGGTAGATGGAGATATCAATCATACATATTTCTCAAAAGCATACCATGTACAGGAAGAATAGATATATACTAACATTTACCATTTTAGGTCCACCTCTCTTTCACTAATTTGTCTCACATAAAAGCTTCTACACATGCCTATAACTTTATCTAGGCCATCATCTAGAGAGTTGTCCATTGGGATTCAACTTGGGCCCTAGATCGATAGTATTAGAGTGGTTCATCCTCATCTTGCATGACCTATCAAATGTGATCAAAGTATTTAAGCCTTGACATCCAACCATGAGAAACATTAGATTACCTTTCAATTCATTTTGAGATGGCCAAACCAACATGCGAAAGAAGACATCACCTTTGGATAAGAACAAATTGTCTAGTATAGGTAAATGGTGCAATAGACATAGAAGATGTAGTCATTCTAACACTAAGTTCCATGTTGAGAAGACTCTACTTACAAAGGCTAGAATAGATGATGATGATGTCAAACCCTCAGATGTAATCATTGACATAGATAGTAATGTCCTAGTCAACATTGAATAGATGAACTGTAAAGAAGTCAAACAAATTGACTATTCCATTCATGGATGTGGGTGAAAGGGAAGAAACAAGACTTCATGATTGATGGCAGTAACACGAAGAACCTAATTTCCTCATAAACCATTAGGTGGCTAAATTTTCCAACCATGCCCCATCTGCAACCCTAGAAATTGGGATGGTTCAACTTGCAACACCTAAGGTATACATGTTATGATCTAGTGTCACTTTGCATATGCTATTCATACTTTTTAGGAGTAGATAGTTTGTGATGTGCTGCTAATGGAGGTTTGTAATGTTACAACATCAATCCTCACAACATAGTTGTAATATTGAGAAATAAGAGATCCTAGATTCTTGAAGTGAATTCATGATTACACATGCCACACCAACTCCAAATAAGATTGTGCCATACAATAATGCATACTTATCTTTCCCCACCTCATCTCTAATTAATACATGATCTATCATGGCAAAGATAGATTAGATTTTGGAAACCATGTTTACATAGAACTATTTTATGATTGTATATAGACTAGTCATAAAGGGCTAGCTCTCATAGCAAGCCAAATGGTTCAAGTTAAACAATAGCTAGAAGTCAAGGATTTGCACCTACTCCCTAGACTTGACATAATCAGGACTATTGCTTCTTCACAAGGAGAGGCGATTGATCCATGCTAATTTACTAACAATGGTACATGCAGTAGCTTCAAGACCATTCTCATGGTTTGTAATAATTACAACACTTGCATGCTATGAGGTACACTATCGAGCACCTCCCAAATGCTCACAATAACATGTGGACCATCCACTCATCTCTAGCAAGTGCGACAAATACTCTAGTAGTGGTGCAAAGTAATATGCATAGGAACAAACAGTTTTGTGGTAGTCATACCTCATCTAAACCTCCTATAGTTTCTACCCATAGCTTCAATAGAGTCCAATACACATATGGACTAAACCACAACTCACCACACTATTCTGAGCGTCACACTATGGACTTCAGACAATGTGGTCAATGTAGCAATCTAGGTGGCACTCCTAAGGCTCGCACTATACCAAGTCATCTGCTAGCATAGTAGGCATGTACCAAGAAACAATTACACTCCTCAACCATTAGGATACGAGGAGTCATATAAGGAAACAATTCCACTTCCATAAGAAATGGTTCAACTTGCTAATGACTCTAAGCATTCAAGACATGAAATCTATGTAATCTATATATACACATTTGTATCATAGCTTAGGCATGGTGAATAAAAGATAAGCAGGTATATGGGTAGATAGAATATTGTAGTCATATATTAAGAGCATTCCATGTACAAGATGAATAGATAAATAATAAGACATTTACTATTTCAATTCTTTCTTTCTATATATATAACTAATTTGTTTCACATATATATTTTTCAACGATAGAAGAAGGTATAGAGTTTGAAATGAGGAGCATGGGAAGAAACGAAAACGGGCGCAGGAGGAACCCTAACCAGGGTGAGAGTGGACAAGGATCAAACCAGGGCAAGACCAACATAGAAGGAGCCAGCAAAGAAGATGAAGAGGATGAAGGAGCAAGAAGCGACGAGGAAGATGGAGATGCAGACACCGTTTGGGACCTCCCATCTAAGGAGGATGACGACATCCACTTATTAGAGCTCTGGTTGGATGCCCAGAGCTCTGTAGCTCATGCTCAGTCAAAGTCCTTTGGCCAGAATATTTTTGGGGAGGGCGATCTCAGCAAGGCATTAAGGAGAGGCTTTCTCTCCTCCCCTCATGGATCTGACACCAACATGAAGTCTTGCCATGTTGCTAGTCTTGCCCCTTTTGTTTTGGGGGAGTCTAAAAATGGGGTTCTGGGCCAGAAAGCCCTGAACCAGGGTGCTTGAGGGTACTTTCTCTTGCCCAAGTGGTTGGAATTTCTGATCCGACAGTGGAGTCCCAGATCAATGGCTATTCAAGACAAGGCTGTTGTAGATAACTCCCTGATGAAGTTTGGCTTTAAGCCACCTTGAGTGGAGTGTTTTTCCCTGTTCCTGGGCTCTGTCCCGGTCAAGTTCTTCTCACCTTGTTGATCGGGGGGTGTTGCTGGTTAGTTGTTAGTTGTTGTTCTTTGGTGTCTATTTTGTTGTTCCTAGTGGCCTAGGGCCTGCTTCTTTGTTAGTGTTGTTTTTTGGCATGTTTGGCTAGTTGTTCAAGGGTTTGGGCCCTTTAAAAAACCCATCGGTTCAGAACGATTAAAAGCGATTACCATAATCAAAACTAATTTGTTTCACATAAATTTTTTTACACATACTTATAACTTCATCTAAATTCTCATATAAAAAGTTATCCACCAAAATTCAACTTAACCTCAAATCACAATAATAATTTTTTTTAAAAAAAATATTGTATGCACTTTAATCCCTTACTTAATGAACATTTTAGAGCATAAAAGATGCATCCAAGCGGTCTCTTAGAGAAGTTTCTTTAATTGAAAGATAACCCACAACTACTCTTTGAACCATATCAATGCACTAGGGCTTTCTTTTATTTTAATAGGAAATAAGAACAATGGAAGCATAGTTTCGGTAAGGGGAACACCAAACTAATGTTGTATAAAGAAGTTTATTTGGATTGCCTCCAATCTTCTCTCCTACCCACTATCGATGGATGCACCTTATCTAGGTCATGAAAATATTATATTTAAGCACGACTATGATAAGTTCATCTAATCATTAATTTTTTAATATTTTTAAAAATTAAAATGATTCTTTGTTTTTGCCCGTATGTGACTTAATATTTATATTAAAATATTGAATTGATAAAGTAAACCTCGCTACATATTATTTGGGATTAGAACGATGAGAATACCAAATCGCGAATCCTTAATGTCAAAGATTCCTTAGCTAAGGGGTCAACCCAAAGATGAAACTAATCCATCTTACCACTACGAAATGAATCCATTGTAGAGCAATAAAGACATGTGGCTAATAAATTAATTATTTTAATAAATTAAATTAGCGTGGGAGTTGAATTTAAATAAGTATTGAAATAAATGTTATAATGGATAAAGAGGGATACATGCTCTTAGTTTTATGTACAATAAAGAATATTTTATTGTAACATATTCTCTATATTTTATTGTAACATATTCTCTATGATTTTCTCAAGAATCTGTTATCAAATTTGTAACATTGAGGTTTTGTAAAGTGAATATTAGGGGTTAGAATTGCACGACCAACCTTGATATTGAGATTTAGGACATTTATCTATAAGTGACAACCTTGAACTTTGTGTTCTTGCCCTTCAAAAACATGTTTGTTTGGGTTGGGTGGTGCTTAAAAGCACTAGTAGGACCTGCTATTAAGTGGGGAAATTCATGACATGTCTTAATTGTAGTTAGGGATTGTGTACCAATTCAACAAGGATGACACCTAGAGGATGCATCCAAATTAGAGAGAGCTCAACAAGTACACCATAAAAGATAAGTTTTCAATCCTAGTAATTGATGATTGTTAGATGAGATAAATGGTGATGTTTAGTTTACCAAAATTGATGTTCATTTTGGTTACCATCAAATCAAAATTAAAAATGAGGATATACATAAGACGGTTTTCAGAACCCATGGGGCCACTAAAAATTTGTGGTGTTGCATTTTGGCCTCACAAATACATCATCTAAGTTTCAAAGTTTGATGAAGTTTATCTTTAGGCCATTTATTTGGAAATCTATTTTGATAGTTTTTGATGACTTCTTAATATATAGCAAAACTTGGGAGGAACACTTGCCACATGTGAATTAGGTTTTGGACATTTTGAAACAATATCAACTTTATGCTAAGCCATCCAAGTGTGTTTTTGGAGTCAAAGAGGTGGAGTACCTAGGTATATTGTTTCACATGAAGGTGTCAAAGTGGACCCACACAAGATTGAGGCCATAGTAGAATGGAAAATGCCTTGGACCCTTTTGAACCTCTGAAGTTTCTTAGGTCTCACTAGTTCCTATCATTGATTTATAAAAAAATATGGTAGCATAGTAACACCACTCATAATTTTACTAAAGAAGGACTCCTTCGAGTGGAATGAGGTAGCCACCAAGGCATTTCAGAGTTTAAAGGAAGTCACGTCCACCTCTCTAGTTCTAACTATGCTAGATGTTTCTAACACCTTGATTGTTGAATGTGATGCTTTAAGTTATGGCATATGAGTGGTATTCATGCAAGAGGGAAGACCTCTCGCATTTGATAGTAACAACACAAAGGTAAGAATTTGTTGAATCCCATCTATGAGAAAGAAATGGTGACTATCCTTCATGTAGGTCAACAATGGAGACCATATGTAATGGGAAGACACTTTAATGTAAAATTGTAGTCTCAAATACTTATTTGAACATAGGTTGACATTTGAAGAGCAACAAAAGTGGGTCACAAAGATGTTGGGATATGACTTTGAGATCATATACAAGAAAGAAAAGGAGATTTTTGTGGTTAATGCTCTATCTCAAAGGGATATTTCAAAGGGATAAATCTACAGAATCACTATTGTGCACCATTTCCATATTATAGGTAGATTGGGTGGATGAGGCATGAGAAAAATGAGAAGACACAAATATAGAAAATCTCACTGAGAAACTCCAACAAAATTCTAGTGTGTTAGAAAATTTTGTGTGGAAAGAAGATGCTTTATGGTACAAGGGTAGGTTGTACCCATGTAAGAACTCAAACATTAAGCTTACAATTCTAGAAGAGCTTCATACTTCTCTAGCAAGTGGGCATTCAAGCTTCTTGAAGACATCATAGAATCAAGTAGGATTTCTTTTAGGAAGGGCTCAAAGGGGTGTCATAAAATCTGTGTTAGAATGCATGGTATACCAACAAAATATAAGGGGGAGAAAATTAAGACTCTAAGTCTTTTGCAACCTTTATGTATTTCAAGCCAAAGGTGGGAAGAGGTATCCATGGATTTTAACATTAGTTTGTCCAAGTCTAAATAAAAATATATCATCATGGTTATTGTGGATAGACTCACCAAATATGCACATTATTGTGCTTTGTCACACCAATTTGTAGCAAGTACTATAGTAGTAGCCTTTATGGTCACCATTCAAAGCTACATGGAACCCCAAAAATAATAGTACATGATTGTGATCCTATATTTACAAGTAACTTTTGGATTGATTTATTCTCATGTTTGGGCACTCATCTCACTCATAGCTCATCATATCATTCCCAATCATATGGAAAAAATGAGGTGGTTAACGATTGCTTGGATGGTTGTCTTCATTGTTTTACTTCATATAAACAATAGAGATGGGTGAAATGGTTGTCATTAATAGAATGGTAGTATAACACTTATTTCCACATTTCATCCAAATTGTCTCCATTTTTCGCACCATATGGGTACCATCCACCATCCATCACCTCTTCATTAAGGGTACACTCAAAGGTTAGATCAATGAAAGAACACATTTAGTACCAGTAAGAGGTATTTTCTAGTCTCAAGGAGAACTTGGCAATGCCACATAATAGAATTAAACAACAAGTTGATCAACATTGCATTGAAAGTAATTTTTAAGTAGGAGATTGGGTATTTGTGTGATTACAATCATATAACTAGATGACAATGAAACAAAAGAATAAGGATAACAAAATTTCAGCCAAGTATTATGGGCCTTATTAGGTTTCATAGAAGATCAAGATATTGTAGCATATAAACTACATATAATTTGGGAGTTCACAAATACAAAAGTCACAATGAGAAACTTCAACAAGATTCTAGTGTTTTATAAAAGTTTGTGTGGAATGGAGATTCTTTATGGTGCAAAGATAAGTTGTACCCATGTAAGAACTCAAACATTAAGCTTAAGGTTCTAGTAGAGCTTCATGCTTTTCTAGAAAGTGGGCATTCGAGCTTCTTGAAGACATCATAGAATCAAGTAGGATTTATTTTAGGAAGGGATCAAAGGGATGTCATAAGATTTGTGGCAGAATGAATGATATGCCAACACAATAAGGCGGAGAAAATTAAGACTCTAAGTCTTTTGCAACCTTTATCTATTTTGAGCCAGAGGTGGGAAGAAGTATCCATGGATTTTAACATTGGTTTGTCCAAGTCTGAAGAAAAATACGTCATCATGGTTATTGTGGATAGACTCACCAAATATGCTTTGTCACACCAATTTGTAGCAAGAATTGTAGTAGTAGCCTTTATGGTCACCATTCAGAAGCTACACGGAACCCCAAAAGTCATAGTACATGATTGTGATTCTATATTTACAATTAACTATTGGACTAATTTATTCTCATGTTTGGGCACTCATCTTTCTCATAGTTCATCATATGGTGCAGGAGCACCATTTGTTCAAGATTGTCAACTATGGTCTAGGCTTTAGTTTTAGTATGTTTTACATAAAATTATGGTCTTAAAAGCACATTTAATGATGTAATAAGCCCACTAGGGGCATGGTCATGTAGTGGAGGAGTAGGAAAGTTATTTTCATATAGTGGATTGTAGTGGAGGTTTAAGAAAATCTAACTTTTGCCTATTTTCGTAACTATTATTTTGGTGCAGCAGTATGTAAGGCTATTTTTAGGCCCTTTCTTTAATTTTTCCACGATGAGGGAGTTGAGGATGGAAAGTTTAAAAGTGAAAACACTTGATCTTATTCATCATTCATGCGAAGAGGAGGATGGAATGTAATTTTGGAGGAGAAGTAACAAGTAGTTTCCTATTTTTTCTACTATTTTCTGTGTTTTCTCATTGTTCCTGTGCCTAGTACATGCCCATACAGTATAGTCAAGGGCTAAAATGCATAAAATCATGAAGTATGCAGGATGACCTTTCATTTGAATCTGATTAGGGATCTTGACATTGGTTTTGAATTATTTTGTAAACATTTTTTTGAAAATAGCTCTTAAACCATAGTTTTGAGGGTTTTGGTAAAATTGATGGTTTCCTAGTCATTTTTATTTGCACCTTAATCCAACAATGGATGGAATAGATTCACTTTACTTGTGTTTAACTTTTTTCTACATTGCAGGAGCATGGGACTGGTTAAGGAGGTCTGTAGTAGCAGTTAGAGCTTAATGTCACCTTGTATTAAGCCTTTTAAACAATAGTGGACTAATGTTTTTAAGAACAGTGGAGTGGGTTGACCCAAAATCCCTAAAAATAGAGTAATTAGTCCATTTATGACATGTTTGATGCCTTGGAGTGGGTCTCAGTAGCTTGGAGCAAGTTTTATAGTCTTTTGTCATGTTTAGGAGGCCTAATTAGGCCTAAAACTAGCAGGTACAGTCAAAATTAGAGGCATATGTTCCAAAGAAACATACCTTGCATGTTTAATATGTCCTATAGTCCTCTGATGGGTATCTAAAACACCAATTTTTTTATGGTTTTCCCATGTTTACTACAAGTTATGAAGGAAAAACCTTTGAATAAGGGCTACAAGCAAGTTGGTCAAGTTGAAAAGGAACTATAGGGAAGATAAGTGTCTTGAGTGTTTGGGTGGTTTGGTGAGTGTCTCCCTATCTTATTGATGATGTCCAAAGTGATTGGAAAGTTCTTCAACTTTTTTTTATATTCCAACCAAGAATGACACTTTTGCCTCATTTACAAACCTTGTATTGTCAACAAGATGTCCCTGTCATAAGTGATCAGTCTTGTCTCCTTTGAAATTCTTGTTTGGACCTTCCCCTGCTCTACATCAAGTGGTATCAGAGCTCAAGTAGTAGATCATTAGAAAATTTGAAGGTTGGGGTTTGAGCAGAGTGAAGTTTGAGGAGTCAAGATGCCTCCTAAGGGAAGCACAGTTGCTAGAAAGATTGATCAGTAGGCTAGAGAGTTAGAAGCCTTGAAGAAGGAGATTACTACATTGAAGTCTAAAGTTGGAGTCACCATGGATGAAAGTGAGTCTGAAGAAGAAGAAACTTCTATTGAAGAAGAAGAGTTAGATCCAGAGGATGTGAAGATGGTAAAGTTTTTGAAGGCCGTGAAAGGTGATGGACATAGAAAAATGGATTTGCCAATGTATGGAGGCAAACTAGATGGTGAAGAGCTCTTGGACTGGATAGGAGCCATGGAGAATTACTTTGAAAGTGAAGAGATAGATGAAGATCACAAGGTGAGGAAGGCTAAAACCAAATTGAAAGGGCATGCTTTGTTGTGGTGGAATTTTGTGCAAGAGGAAAGGTAGAAACAAGGGAAGAACAAGATCACTTCTTGGGAGAGAATGAAGTTAAAACTGAAAGGTAAGTTCCTTCCTGGTGATTATAATGTTCAATTACTTAAAAGATTACAAAATATTAGGCAAAAGGAACAAGATATGCAAGCATACACTAAGGAATTCTATAGGTTGAGTATAAGAACAAAGCATGAGGAGGATGAGGAAGAAAGAGTAGCTAGATATCTCAATGGTCTAAGGTATAACATTCAAGATGAAATCAGTTTGCTGGCACCAAAAATAGTGGAACAATGTTTTCAAATGGCAATGAGAGAAGAAGAAAAACTCAAGAGGAGATAAGAGAAGGCAACAAGAGGTAGAGGTAATACTTCTAGGGGTAGTAGTACATTTTCAACAAGGTAGTCCAAAGAAGATCTTGAAGATGCTAATAAGAGTAAAGAACAAGCACCTGAATCAAGAGGTGGAAGAACAAGCTTTAGAGGCATATATACAAATCAAGGAAGAGGTTCAAATATGTTTTTAGGAAAGTGTTACAACTGTGGTGAGTTTGGTCATCCAGCCTACAAGTGCCCTGACGAGATTGGTACTACTTCAAGTGGGGGTGAAATAAGAGGTGAAAAGAGAGTCCAAATTGTGCAAGAAGATGAAGGAGAGAGTGTCAATGTTGCACCAGAGGTGCGTGAATCTTTGATGGTAAGAAGACAACTCTTGAAGACATCCATGGAGAAAGAGCAAATTCAGAGAAGAGCCCTGTTTAGGATAGCTTCTAGATGCAAAAGTGAGGTATGTAAAGTGATTGTTGATTCTGGATGCACTGACAATATGGTCTCTAGTGAAATGGTGGACAAATTGAATTTGCAAAGGGTACCTAGAGAGAAGCCTTATCAAGTGTCTTGGGTTAGTGAAAATCAAACCATTTTGGTGAGTGAATAAGCTACTGTTGAATTTCAAATTGGTCCATATAGAGATAAAGTTGTTTGTGATATTCTACCTACGAGTTTTTGCCATATTTTGCTTGGGAGACCCTGGCAATTTGAAAGGTCTGTAGTTTATCATGGGAGACAAAATACATATAACATTGAAAAGGATGGGAGATCATTCATTCTAACTCCATTGGCCGAAGAGGTAAAAGAGCAAGGTGAGATCATAATGGTAGGAAGAAAAGAATTTGTACCCATTGATGAAGGTAAGAATAAGGGGTTGGTAGCCAATGCAAGGCTTAATACTGTTAGGACAGTAGATAGGAAGAGTGAATATGATTTGCTGACAATTGTGAAGAAGAATGTCTTCAGGTGGAAGAAGAAGGTGGATGCAAATGTGTCTCAGTTTGATACAAAGTAGATTAAAAGTGATCAACCTATGGAAAGGCAAGAAGTAAGTGGTGGAATACTTGTTGGAATAGTCAAGAGTAAAGTGCAAGAAATAAGAGATGGCATAATGGTAGGGACAATTAAGTGTCCCATCATCATGAAATTAGTAAAGAGGCAGTTGGATAATGTGAGGACAGAGATTTCTAAAGGTGATTGGATAGAGAAAGGTATAGTTGCAGGTTTGACAGTGACTGGTAAATGGAAAGGTACAGTTGACAATGATAACAAGGCAGATAAACAGAGCATTGGACAATGGTCTAAACAAGAAGAAGAAAAGGAAGTAAGGATAGTTGATAAGGGCTTGGAGGCAGATGTAAAACAAGGTACAATACCTATGTTTGGTGATAAGAAAGTTGAAGGACACCCCATAGTACTCTATGATAGAGTGAAGCAAACTTCAAGGAAAGACAAGAGCAAAGATGACAAGGATAGTGAGAATTAAGAACAAAATGAACCTGTTGAAGACAAGCATGAAGCAATGGAGGATAAATTACAAGATTATTTCCAAGGGACTTGGAAAACTTCAAAAGTTGGGGTGTATGGTGCAGGAGCACCATTTGTTCAAGATTGTCAACTATGGTCTAGGCTTTAGTTTTAGTATGTTTTACATAAATTATGGTCTTAAAAGAACATTTAATGATGTAATAAGCCCACTAGGGGCATGGTCATGTAGTGGAGGAGTAGGAAAGTTATTTTCATATAGTGGATTGTAGTGGACGTTTAAGAAAATCTAACTTTTGCCTATTTTCCTAACTGTTATTTTGGTGCAACAGTATGTAAGGCTATTTTTAGGCCTTTTATTTAATTTTTCCATGATGAGGGAGTTGAGGATGGAAAGTTTAAAAGTGAAAACACTTGATTTTATTCATCATTCATGCAAAGAGGAGGATGGAATGTAATTTTAGAGGAGAACTAACAAGTAGTTTCTTGTTTTTTCTGCTATTTTCTGTGTTTTCTCGTTGTTCTTGTGCCTCATACATGCCCGTATAGTACAATCAAGGGATAAAATGCATAAAACCGTGAAGTATGTAGGATGACCTTTCATTTGAATCTGATTAGGGGTCTTGATATTGGTTTTGAAGCATTTTGTAAACATTTTTTCTGAAAATAGTTCTTAAACCTTAGTTTTGAGGGTTTTGGTAAAATCAATGGTTTCCTATTTATTTTTATCTGCACCTTAATCCAACAATGGATGGAATAGATTCACTTTGCTTGTGTTTAACTATTTTCTACATTGTAGGAGTAGGGGACTGCTTAAGGAGGTCTGTAGTAGCAGTTAGAGCTTAATGTCACATTGTATTAAGCCTTTTAAACAATAGTGGACTAGTGTGTTTAAGAATAGTGGAGTGGGTTGACCCAAAATCTCTGAAAATAGAGTAATTAGTCCATTTATGACATTTTTGATCCCTTGGAGTGGGTCTCAGTAGCTTGGAGCAAGTTTTGTAGTCTTTTGTCATGTTTAGGAGGCCTAATTAAGCCTAAAACCAACATGTACAGTCAAAATTAGAGGCATATGTTCCAAAGAAACATACCCTGCATGTTTAATATGTCCTATAGTCCTTTGATGGGTATCTAAAACACCAATTTTTTATGGGTTTCCCATGTTTATTGCAAGTTATGAAGGAACAACCTTTGAATAAGGGCCAGAAGCAATTTGGTCAAGTTGAAAAGGAACTATAGGGAAGATAAGTGTATTGAGTGTTTGGGTGGTTTGGTGAGTGTCTCCCTATCTTATTGATGATGTCCAAGGTGATTGGAAAGTTTGTCAACTTGTTTTTTATATTCCAACCAAGAATGGCACTTTTGCCTCATTTACAAACCTTGTATTGTCAACAAGCTGTCTCTGTCATAAGTGATCAATCTTGTCTCTTTTGAAATTCTTATTTGGACCTTCCTCTGCTTTGCATCATCATATCACCCCCAATCAAATGGGCAAAATGAGGTGGTTAACATTTGCTTGGATGGTTATCTTCATTGTTTTACTTCATATAAATAGGAGAGATGGGTGCAATGGTTGTCATTAATAGAATGGTAGCATAACATTTCTTTCCACACTTCATTCAAATTGTCTCCATTTTGGCACCTTATGGGTACCGATCACAATCTACCACCTCTTCATTGAAGGTACACTCAAAGGTTAGATCAGTGAAAGAACACATTCAGTACTAGCAAGAGGTATTTTTCTAGTCTTAGGAAGAACTTGACAATGACACATAATAGAATTAAACAAGTTGATCAACATGGCATTGAAAGAAAATTTTGAAGTAGGAGATTGGGTCTTTGTGCGATTACAACCATATAACTAGACAACAATGAAACAATAGAAGAAGGATACCAAAATATTAGTCAAGTATTATATAGGCCTTATTAGGTTTCACATACGATTGATAGTGTAGCATATAAACTATAGTTACCTAAGTCAACAAAAATACATCTAGTCTTCTATGTTTCTTTCTTGAAGGTCATTAAATAAAGAATTTCAAAGTAGACAAAGTTACTAGAGATTGATGAGGAGGAAAGAATAATTTTGAAACTTGAGGGAATCCTTCAAACACACACTAAGAGGTTACATATGCGGAAGATTACAAAGTATTTGATCAAGTGAAAGAATTTGGCTATTGAAGATGTGACATGGGAGGATGAAGTGTCCCTACAAAGGTATCCATAGATCATCAACACCAAGGAAAACATTGGTTTTAAGGGGAGGGGTACACTAAGCTTTTAACCTATTACATGGATGGGGATATGTGTAGTTGACTTGTGTCTAGGATAACCTTTAATTAAGTCATATGACCATTTCTATAGTTTTATATAGGTAGTTAGGTTGACCTAGTGGTCTCTATGGCATAAGTATGATATATATAGAATGTAACTTGGTTATCTCATTATCATCGCATTGTGAATTCTATTCTTATTGAAGACTTTTGGAGGTTTGTTTCCTCAAAGTGACTTATTATTATCAAGTACTTACACCTTATTTTGTATTATATTATTTTTTGGTGAAATGAATTTCATTATAGTGGGTCAAAGAACACCTCACACTACTATTTGATCCTCGCACATAAAGGTTTCATGAATCAAGAATTCCTCTACCTTGCTAGTGAACCTTTGATTGATGTCCTCTCATGTCACCTGCCAAGACAATTATAGATCACAACACATAAATCATGAGAGGGTCTTGAAAACAAAACCAAAATGTTATCCATTTGATTATTGCATGCATTAGACCATGACTAAACACTTAAGAATCCTATGTATGTGCATCGAATCTCCATTTTCTAACCCAAAGCATGCTTGAGTTTGTGTACCCTCTACTTCATCTACACACTATTAGTATCAAAACTCAAGTAATGACAAATAACACATTGAAATATGAATTCAATAGAGCTTGACTATATATCTATTGTTATCAATTCATTACACCAATAAAGTTTATATAAGTTCTTATTTGTAATGTAATTGATTCTATACTATTCATGCATTACTCCTTAATATGCAATATATAATTACATGCATGTGCCTTGAACTTATTACAAGCTAAGACAACTATGCTTCAAATATAAAACTATGTACTACAACATTTCATAAACTTATAATATTTGAAATTAGACACTTTATGATGCCAATACTATCACCACTTTAACACTATTATGATATGTATTCATTATATTAAATGGATAATTCTTCATCATGGTAGTTAAGAGGAACTAAGGAAGGACACCCAACCCCAACTTTTATTTAATAAGAAATAATTTTATGCATTCATTTAATTTTTTAAATTAAAATTTAAAAAATAAAATACTATTATATATTTTTAATTATTTTTTCATTCTTTTCCAAATTTATATTAGAAAACATTGACATCCATTAAGGAAAACCCACTCTAATCTTTTTTGGTAATATTTATATTTTATATTTTATTTATTAAAATAAAAAATAAAAATATTAGACATAAATAATTGTTAAAAAATGAATTTAGTCGTTCATGGCATAATGTGATGGTTAAATTATGGTGTCATTGTCCTTGCCACCGAGGTTCAAGCTTTTGTTGGGTTGTTGAGATCATAGGCTTTCAACCCTTGTTAGGTCATTGAGCTCATGGGTATGAATCATTCACGCTTAGATTCAAACCCTAGCCCCTGTTGGACCGTTGAGCTTGTGGGTTTGAATCATTCACGCCTAGATTCAAACCCTCATTGGACTGTTGGACTTGTGGGTTTAGACCATTGCATTAATGCAGATCATTCATACCACTAGACTCACAAGTTTAAACTATTTCCCGAAATACTAAAAAAAAGGGTTAAAAATAAACTTTAAACAAAGTAAAAAACATAAATTTTATATCACAAATGATGATACTCATTTTCCTAAAATGATATTTGAATACCTTTCTTAATACACCAAAATAAAAAATTTGAATACTTTTTTAATATATCAAAATAAATAATTAACATATAATTGTAGACATGATGTTTCCATAGTCCTTGATAGTAATTAAGTGCTTCTGGAATAAACTGTGTGTGCTTCTAACTCATTTGCATGCTCTTCCTTTCCTCTTGATGATGGATCACGGAGTGTGATCTGAAACGTTGAGATAAAAAAAGCACACACAGTTTATTCCAGAAGCACTTAATTACTAACATATAATTCTTTAGTTAATCTCATCTTAAAAGAAATTAGAAGCCAAACTATATGTTTAAAATTTAAAATAAAGAATAAGTTATTTAAGAACATAATATATTTGTATTATATTGGAATAAGCAAAATTTAGAAAAATTACAATATACAGCTTTATGGACAACTACAAAACATGACCAGAACCAAATAGGAAGATACAATGCCCAACTGAACACACAACAATAAATAAAGAAATACAACAACAAATGCCACTTTAGAAGAACTTAGTGGTTGTGAAAACAAATAAATGTAATAATGTATTGATTGTATGAATGAAGTTGATATTTTAGTTTAATGTAAAAAATTAACGAACATTTATTTTTTGAAATTTGTTTAAGATTCAAATTTGATCCCATCTCTTATAATATTGAACTATTATACTTACAAACAAATTGATCTTTGTTAAACTCATTTAAGACAAAAAAATCAGACATTTTAACAACAATCATTCAACATAACAGAGTAGTGAATAATCAAGGCAAGGAGATTTTTATATTTTAGCCATATGAATAGGGAATGGATGGTGTCAACCAGCCTTATTAAAACATTCCCTTTCGATTGATAATCTATGGAAATAAAAAATGTTCCTTAAATTTTTTGTTGAGAGGATAAACAACCTTTGATCATTTTTGTAACCCATTAGTATCGAGAGCATAGATCAAAGTTGTACAAGTAATCAACCTCTTTTGACTACAAGACAAGGATTAAGGGGTATCCATTTCACCAAATTCCCCTGAAACATGATCCCAAACTCATCTCTATAAAACATTACAATCCTTATGCTTAACAAAATTTACAAGCTAATAAACTCTTTAACTAAATCTACTAATAAAATTGAAAGAATATTCTTAAACTTTATTTCTAAAGTGTTACTAAATAAGTAGGTGTGGCATAGCTAAATCAGTATACCAAACACAAACAAACATTCTAGAGAATATAAGAATGAAAGATAGTTTTAAAAATGCAATGAACTCTTTTTATATAGCAAATGAGAATATCGCCAATCTAGTCGAGATAAATATGAGTCTCCTAGTCTTAAGAGGGCTCATATCTAAATATGTTAGGTAATACAACCCGATCTATATCACCAATCAAATTAGAAACATCTAAAATTTCAAACATTCCTCCATCCAATACCTTGGACAAACTTAGAATCCCATATCCTTAACGTGACTAATCTATATCCTCTCCCAAATCCATATGTTCTCCGTATAAGTTAAATGAATTCTTTTAATAATATTTTCCTATATTTAAATTTGAGGCTTTTGTAGTCAACTACAATTGCTGAATGATGGGTTAGTGTTATTGACCACTGACCGTCAACAGCACAATATTCCCAACTACCCTATAATTTTTTTAATGGGTGAGTGAATTATAAGGCTCCAGGGTCACATCAAGTAGTTAAACCAGTCCATTTTCCTTATGCAAGCTGTAACATAGGTTTTAATATGTGCTGTCCTACTTTATCTCTTACCAAAGCCATAAGCTTGCAACCAAGGAGTTGACCTATATAACTTATCCTCACCTACAAGACTTCTAGGTATTATAGAGTCAATAAGCAAGATGAAGGTTCCTTACCCAATTACAAAAAAGTGAAAGACGAAATATAAAAGAGTTAGGGTATTAAACAAATTGTTTGAAATGAGTAATCGGATAGGTTTTAATAGATATCTTAAAAAGAATAATTAATTTTCTAAAGTGAAGTGTAAAATATTTTAAAAGTGAGTAGTGTACAATTAGCACCTCACACAAATATCATAGGGTATTAAATAATAATAAATAAATAAAGGAGGAGTTAGGATTGATAATTGATAATGAAATAAATGCTTAAATTAATATGGTAATTAAATGAATTAAATAAATAGATTTAGTTTTGGATCTTATACAGATTTTGACTATGCTAGGTGTTGCAAATTGATTTGTCGATGTATTAGAAAATTAGAGCTTGTAGGATTACTTTTATAGAATTGAAAGATTGATTGTATGACTATTTGGTTCACTTATGCAGGTGCAAAAATTATCTCCATGAGTGTGGAATTGAATTTGTGCATAGAATTGAACTTGGGGTTGCAAATCTAAACTTGTCTAATTTAAGCCTTAGTAACCTATTTGCACATGCATTTGTGACCTATATTTCAAAAAAATAGTGTTGATAGGCATTGTTTAAGAGCATGGTAGACAAGGATTTATTCTCCTTTGGTCAAGCTCATAGGTGCATGCCAATTCAATGATAACAAATAAATATTGAATACAATAGGTAATCATGCAATATACTCCTATGATGCTAATGTAACAATAGTGTTTTCATTCCTTGAGAAACACTAGATGTGTGCTAAATTCCTAGATGATTCAAATGAATTAGGTTAGTCCTTAAATACACCACCTTTATGAGCAATTTAAAATATTTCATGCTTTAGTCAACACATAATGATTAGTGAGGAAGGGAATCATGGACCCAATTTTACAATTTTGAATTTATCTAGTTTAGGGTTTATATATGTGGGGGAATAAATGACCTAGGTCAATTCCACTATTACAAATTTAAACCAAGGTGGAAAATGATGGATTTAACAAGCAAGTTTGGACTATTGGGATGTGTAGAAATGGAATATGATATGATCCACACAATAATAATGGAAATAATGCAATGTAGACGTTATATCTCACCAACACAAGAGATGGTTGTGGGCCAAGATGCCCTAATATCCAATATATGCAGAAATAGAATAAACCCTTGAGGTAGGGTAGCACTGTACAATACTCCTTAAGGAAGAAGCCACTCCACGTTATATCTCCAAGAGATCCCAAATACAATATCATTCTCCACACCTCTTCTACAATGATAATCACCTCCTTTATAATAACATAATGGAGGGGTAATCCTAATGAAGGCCTACTCAACACCTAATATAATTAATTATTCATAAGACCTGATATAACTAACTTAAGGGATGTGTGCCACATGTCAGCATCTCCATTCACCTAAATACATTATAATCCCTAGTTACATAGCATGACATCCCTCCTTGACATGTTTCATCCTTGAAACATGAGAAGAAGCCAAATAGTATGATTGTCACAAGTCATTACAAATATGATGTGTAACACTACTTTTCCCTAGAGTTATTTTGTAGTGGATTTATTATGGTTAATAATTAGACTTAAGATAGTTTAGACTATGTGAAGATATCAAATAAATATAAATAAAAAATGACATTGTACAACCAAATATTTTATCAATAAAGTTTAATAACATCAATTTGCAACAATAATTTAATCAATGCAACATTTACAACATTTCCTGCAAATATATATATCACTTATCTATGAAGCACTAAGATGTTATGTGAAACTCAGAGGAATGATCACAGGTCCTAGTTGTTCCCAAAAAAGAAGCGCCCCCGAAGGAACTAGTTCTTACACATAACCAACCATGTCTCATGGCATAAAACAAACATAGTCCTAGCCAAGACACTCCTGGGTGTATGTTGTACCCTGAGTTGGACACACTCTGTGTGCTTCTTCTCCAAATGCTTAGTGTTCAACCAAAGACCCTAATCCTCATTCATTTGTGTCCTCTGATTCATGTATACTTTCGTGTATACTTTCCTCTATCAAATCTATAATCCTTTTCCTTCATGATTGCTTACCTTTCTTTCCTTATCTTCCTTGAGTGTTCCCCATCTCCATTTCAAGTCTCACACAAATGCCTTATATAACCTTTTAAGGGTGATTTCTAAACCATCACACCTTTTCACAAAGGTTGTCATTAATACATTTGGTTTAATAAACATAATAACTCCTCCCTTTTAAAAGGGGTTTTTCATAGTTATTCTTTATATATCTCTCTTTTAACCAAAGAATCATAATATCCTTTATTTTCCATCTCCCTATAATTATAAAGGGTAAATAAACTTCATCCTCTTATAATTTTAGAGGGTTATTCATAAATATCTTTCTTTTCCATTTTGGAGAAAAAGTCACATAATATTTCTCCCTCTGTAAATCAACTGTTGTCCTTAGTAGCTCAAGTTGAATCTACAACATATTTCAGCAAAAAATAATTAGTCAAGTAACATTGTTGATATCACAATGAATCTACTTTATTTATAATCATATTTCTCAAATTTTAGATCTTCCCAATAACTTTTCTGCTTTAACTGAAACCACAATTAAATCCCATAGAAATACTTTTGTTAATCAATAACATGATTAGAACTATACTTGTACATTTTCACATGAAATAAATCATATATTTATACTTGAGAAGCTAATACAAGTGTATACAATAAATCTCCTATCAAATAGTCTTTTAAATTTGGTCATTAATGTGTAATCTTATCTTTAATGCAAATATTTTAATCTTTCAGTTATCACTTGAACATAAAATATACAAAAGTATTATCATGCAAGCATATAGCACTTACCTAGTGAATGACATGCATATCCCACACTATGTAGTCATTCATCATTAAGTACAATATACTCAAAATACATTCCAAGATGATATTCATGCATTTTGGACTGCATGAATATCCCCTTTTTCATATACTAAATACAATTGAATGGAAACATGTACACAATTACCCTTAAAAAGAGTTCATATCATTTCACATAGTCATTAAGACAATGTTTTGGGACAAGTTTTGAATCCAACAAGGTTGCAATGTAATAGAGTCAAATCATCTTTCAACATATATCTCTTTGTCATAGACTTATAGATAATTAATGATATAACATTCTAAGGATATCACTTCTATACAATACTTATAGAACACATGTACAAGGTTATTGGGTTGATCAAGTCCAATAATGTTGTTCTCAAAATCAGCTACGCTCATTTTTGTAGACAACCCCCACGAAACTTGTCCGTTTTGTGAATCTACACTCTAAGATAGCAAATCGAGACAAGATTTCCTTGGTCTCGTGCAAAGTCATTTGAGATTCTAAACTCGTCTGCGACATTCCCTTGAATTGATTTCTCGATATTCGCGAGGATTGTTTAAGTTGTAAATTGGTTAAAAGGTCAATTTTAGTTATTTTTTTCAGGTGTTGGCCAAATTTTTGTTTTATCATGTAAGAGCGGTTTTTTCAACCGCTATTACATATTTTGAAGTTTGTTTTAATATGTAATAGCGGCGTTTTTAGCAGCTATTACATATGTTGCATTTTTGTTTGTTGTGTAATGGTGGCCCAATCACCTACCGTTACATATGAGTGTTAACTTTGCCTGCCGGAACGGCCAAATCACTCGCTCCAACAAGATCTCCAGATCTTTCAACTGGAGTGACATTAATGATCGCTCGTGCCAGGTATTAATGGTTCAACTTTGATCTTTTAAATATGATGTTTAACTCATTGTCTCTCGTCATTTTCTCTATTCAAAACCTTCCCAGTTGATTATCGATCCCTTCCTCGAACCGTTGATTGCGCCAATAGTTGGATTCAAACGGATGTCAAGTGGCCATCTTCGCGTATAGGGTTTTTCCTTCCTTAACAGGTGAGTTTGTTAAATATCTTTCTAGGGTTTCTCTAAATGATTATCAGTAGTCTTGTTGTTTCAAATTTATCATTTATTTTGTTGCATTTCTGTTTAAAATTGTCATTTTTGATTTGGTCTTTTGTGTCGAGTCCTAGATTTTCTGTGGTTTGTTCGTGCTGTAGGTTTTAGGATTGATGAGTGAAGTCTTTACCACAAACACAGACCAAATTCTAGTCGGTAAAAACACCGACGAAGCATCTGATGTAATATCTGTGTTTGGGCGGTAATTTTTGCCACCCTTACATAGAAGACTTGTTCATACCATATGCAGTGTCGGCTATTATCGCCGACCAAACACTATAAAGACTCAAGTGTTCATATCATATGCATTGTCGATTGGAGTCGCCGCTCAAGTACCTTCAACAGTGAATTTGTTCTACATGTAACAGCGGCCGATACACCGATCCCTACACCAAAACTTGTTTGGTCACTTCCCTGCCGGAGCAGCCGATACACCTGCCTGAGCATTTGTTGGCAACGAAACCCATTATATGCATAAGTGGCCGATACTACCACCCAAACACTTGAGATTTTCACTCATTACATGTAATAGTGGTAATATTAACCACTCGTGCGTGTTAAACCAAAACTCCCAAATACATGCAGTAGCGGCGTTTTCATCCGCTCTTACACTTGATAACTCTCCCAACCTGCAATGGCGGTGAAATCACCCGCTCAAGCACATTTTCTTGATTTTTTCCAAACACTGGAAAATTCACTTTTCAAAACTAAAAGCCCACTTTCACCTTTGCCTTGATTTGTGCACTCAAGCCCTTCAAACACATGCTTTCCTGTCCATGATCGTCAAAATGCAGTTGACCCAGTTTATCCAATTTTTCCCCTAACTGCGAGATCATGGCCTTTTGCAGTTCTCAATCAACGTTCATGGTGTTCAAATTCATAGTTCTCCCCAGAGCTCATGTCAGAATCATCTCTGTCAAAGGCCAGAGTCATGAAGTACAAGTACCAAGGTGTCTTCCCGGTAACGGTAGTGCAATCAAACGTTGATGAAATTAGAGACACAGAAATTGGGCATGTGGACTTGGCTGAGTTTGTAGATAGAACCAAATAAGAAAATCCCTCCAAGCCTATGCAGAAACTCATTGACAACAGTATTCATTTGGGTGCGTCATTTCCAGTCAGTGCACACAATCCTGAATTTGTTCTACAAGTGGCCAATCATTACAACAGGGATACTAGAGCTGTGACGGACTCACAGGGGAATGTAATCATGAGATTGGATGTCGAATTCATGGACAAAATCTTCATGTGTCCACCAATTGAAAACGCTGGATGTATTGACTTTGGTCAAGGTCAACAGGACTATGATAATGATGTGGAATCTGCTAGGAGGTATATAAACACCAAATGGTTTAAGATTTCTAGCGTAACTTTGACCAGATGGCCAAAAGACCTTCACAGGAGTGATTTTGTGGAGGAAGTGTGTGATTTGATTACTCTCTTGAGTCGCATAAGAGGACTCCCTTCCGCTTCCAAATTTCAGGACTGGATGTACACCTACATCAAAGTGATTCTACGGGGTAATCAAAAGATATTCTGGGGTGAACAGATCAGCAATGCTTTGCACGAGCAACTGGTAAGAGTCAATACTACCTTCAAATTTTACATGACCTCTTATCTTGTCTATGCTGCTGCAAGCATGAGGAACTTTCCAGGTTTAACCCAAGTAGGAGACAGGAGATTGGTCCCAGTGTATGAATACTACCCCCAAATCACTCTGAAGGGGTCAATTCATCATTTCAGAAGAGTCAATGATGCTTTCTTCTCAGTTTTCATGTGCTTGTGGGCTGGTGAACTAGTTCAAAATAGAGTCTCAGATGAAGCCTGGCAGATTGTAAATTCTTTTGGTTGCTTGTTCTTGCAATTTCCCACCTTCACATATCTTTGGGTAGGATACTATCCTGGTTACCTTTACATGCTGCCATGGTATCCCAGTGATCGCATTGTTCTTATGGAGCTTTGCAGACAACTGATTGTGGTGCATAACAAACAGATGGAGCTTAAGAAGTCAGGGATAAAGTTTCCCATTGAAATTGGGAGATACTCAGTTCAATCTGCCAACAAAGCGAAGATAATTGACTCTGAGTTGCAGTTGGTCACCATGAAGACCTACAAGAAAAGAAATCATTTTGACTTCAGAAGGGTTCAAGATAAAATCAAAAGGAAGTCAACTTTTCATGTGCCAATGGTCGAAGACATATGGGCGAATCTCAGGACTCAAAATGAGATTAGAAAACTAGATTTCTGTAGGCTTCATCTAAGCCAAATTAAGGAACTAGGACTCGTTGATATTCCAGATGGAATGGAGGATGATGGAGATGTCCTAGATCACAAATATGAGGCAGAAAATGTTGAGGCTTCACCTCTACCAGAGGTGAAATGGTCAGTCAAGGAGGAGACATCTATCAGGAAAAGATTCCAACCAATATTGGCAAACACCAACTTGTGGTTGGAAAGTAAGGGAATTAAGTTGAAAGAGTTCCTTATAGGGTCTGAAGAAGAAACACATGAGAAAATAGGTAAGAAGGTAGAGAACAGAACCAAAAATAGGAGTGACACCCCTTCCTCCTCCAAGATACACAAACCAAAGATCAAATTTGTATCTAAAGGAGGAAAGAAGAAGGAAACCACAGAGGCTTCTGATGCCACTAAGTCAGATGTTGAAGATACTAATGATGATCAGATGGAAATGGAAGATGTTGAGACTGAAGAACAAAATGTTCAAAGGTCTAAGACAAAGGTATCTGTTAACGCTGAACAAGGTGAAGATGAAGATACAGAGGTAGAGCGACTTGATAGTTCCCCTCAGACTCCTGTGAAAGATCTTCCCTCCAAGACACAAGTTCTTACACCTCTTCCTCATGTTCTAGTTTCTGATAGTTTACCAGTGATTTCAAGTGTTCCTCTTTCTCTAATTTTTGTTGTTTCTTCTAACAATACTCCTCCATCCATGAAATCTAGCTTTGGAACTATTTTTGATTCTTCTGGTTCCATTCCAAGCTTATCTTCCCCTTCTTTTGATATTGGGGAACAAACTATTTTGGAGAACCTTCTTGATGCTTCACAAAAGGTTGTTGATACAGGTGTTGTGTTTACCAACACAAGTCCAATTGTCACCATCACGGGTACAAACACGGAGCCAACCAAACAAGTAGTGGATCCCCCTCCTGCTGTTGACACTTCTATACTTCCTCCATGGCTATCTGCCTATACTTCAAAGAGGAAGAAGCAAGCCATTTCACCGATGAGATTGACATTGAAAAGCTGTTGCCCGTGAAAGCAAAGAACTAGAAAAAGAAGCCTAAGACTATTTCTAGGTTGGTCACTGAAAAGGGAATCAGATATGCTGAGATTGCCAAACCTCCTGAAGATGCCATGGTTGACACTTTTGACATGACGTATTATGTCATCTCAAGGGTTGAACTGGGTAAAGTGACTCATGAAGGTGTCAAGGCAGATTTCCAGACCACTACCAGTACCCTACTTGAAAAGTATGATGAAGCCAAGAGGGAGAAGGAGCAATACAAAGTAAAAGCAGAACAACTAGCCGCTGTCCTTCAGAAAATAGTAAAGTCATCAGAAATAGTAGAGCCTATGACAGTGACAGTGGAAGATCCCCTGATACAGAAGGTTGAAAAAGCACAAGCCAGAGGTAAGGTAGTGGGGGAAGTAGTGTAGTAGTTGTTGGCTCAAGGATGAGTTCTGCTAAAAACCGCTGTGGAAAGGAAAGAGAAAATAGACAAAGCTAAAGTTGAGCTAGACAATCTGGTAGATCTACTTTCACAAGAGCTGCAAGATCAAGAAGAGAGCCTAGAAGAGTGGATAGACATGAAGAAGATCAAGATAAAGAACTTGATCACCATTGGGGTCATCACCAACAGGGAATCATATCTTAAGACTAAGGAGACTCTAGCTCATCGTATTTTCGTAATAAAGAGTCTACTTGAAGATCTGTGCCAAGCTCGAGAAGCCAGAGAAGATAGTGATGTCACACTCCTACACCGGCTAGAAGAACTTCCTTGCACCTTGACAAGGGAAGATCATAGTTTCCTCACAGCACAGGAAATGATAAGTTCTTTTGAAGAAATGGTACAAAAGAAATTCGAAGAGGAAGCTCCCTTAGTGCTCTCAATGGATAGCCTGTATGATCAACATTCGACTCTGGAGAACCTGAAGGATAATTTAGACAAGCATGAAAAGGCGGTAAAGGTGGTGAAAGATTCAATTCTCCAAGCTCACACCATCTCTGAAAACACAACGAAACCTGATGCATGCGAGATGTCAGTCGTTCAAACTATGTACCAGAACTTCCTAAGAAAAAAACATGGAGGAAGCTAGTGCCTTAGCTTGTTTTTTTTAGATGTTATGTAAATTGAATTTTGTTTTGGACATCTACATGTGTAATTTTCCAAAATGTAATTACATGTGACACAAGAGAAGTCCTAAGTCAAATAGGACTCTTTTGTGGAATAAGTCAAAGTAGTTGTAGATTTCCTAAATTTTCTCAAGGCCTCTCCCTATAAATAAAGGGGGCCTCTTTTGTAAATATTATCTTTTGTCTATTGCAAGAAAACTTTGACGAATTGAGAAGCAAATCAAGACTTTGTGCTTTTTGTGAAAATCAATATTCAAATATTTATCAATACAAGAAAGCAAGTTCAATTCCAATATTTGTCTTGGGATTATTTGTGTTGTGATAGTTTTGTTCTTACGTCTTGCTATCATAATCTTATTTGATAATAATTGAAGTGTGGAGTTTGTTTCAAGTGATTGAAGAGCGCCCGTAATTTGATTCTAATAGACTTTGTGTTATCAAATCAGTTGTGGGTTATATGTTCATGTTTGTGAGAATACAATAGTTTGGAGACTTTGTGCTGCAAGTTGTTATATTCGATTTACTTTTATCATCTTGAAGAGGAGTGAAGACTTTGGGCTACATCCTACTTCAAATAGTTCCGTTTACAAGTAGTAAGTGAGGTAACATAAAACTTTGTGTTTCTGTGATTTTGTGATAATTTATAAGTTCTTTATCAAGAGTTTGAAGTATAAACATCTATTCTGAAAAAAGAGAATGAGATGAGATGGAACCACCACAAACATAGTTTTTAGTGTACATAAATTTCATAAGTTGTTTGGTTTGCAAAAGTCAAGTAATTAGAGGGAACCTCCCCTTGCTGAGAGGAGAGACTTTGTCTCATCATAGCTGTTGCTGATATACCCATTTTGCCGTTAGCGAGTTAACGACAAAATATTCACCCAACAGTTTTTTGGCGACTCTACTAGGGAAAGGAACGCGTAACTTGAAGCCTCACGCTCCGAGTTGAAGCATTTTTAGTTCTTTTCCATTTTCTTGCAAAATTGTGTTTAGCATACTATATTCTGGTAGATTCCCGGTACACCAGAAGCAAGAGGGCTCGGGGTATTATTGATCCTGCATTTGAATTGATGCAGCAGAATAATTTTGGATTCTTAACTCCATGACCTCGTCTTCAGTGCGCCAGGAGTTTTCCCCCTACAAACACCAGGTCTCCAATACCAGGTGAAGTTTCTAGTGCTAATAGAGTTTTGGCTGTTCATATGACACCAAGGTTTGTTATACCACCTTTCAATCAGTGCGTCATGGCAATCCAAGGCTCTTGGGGTAATACCTTTGGTCCTCTAAATTTGACCCCACCATTGCATGAACTACCTCGAAGTTCAAGAAAAAATTTCCCTAAATTCTATGGTGATGGGAAAGTTCATCCTGATGAGCACATTGCGGCTTTCTGTATAGCCTATGGTGTGATAGGTGTTGAGCACAAAGATGTTGTTGTACGACTCTTTGTAGAAACACTACAAGGTGCTGCTGCAGAGTGGTTTTACCACCTTTGAGCTCAGACCATAACAAGCTGGGCTACTCTCAAAACCAAGTTCGAAGCCAGGTTTAAACCTGTGGGAGATGCTCATGCATTGTTGGCACAGCTGACACAGATGAAAAAGGAACCTCATGAACCAATGCGAGATTTCATCGCTAAGTTCAACAAATTGAGAAACAGGATTCCCACCACCGCTGAGCCAACAACAGAGAACCTTAAATGTTTCTTTATCAATACACAACTTCCGGAGGTGAGTTTTCTATTAAGGCGAGCTGCTCCTACTAATCTTGCTGCAGCTCAGATTCTGGCAACTGAAGTGGAAGATGATCTTATCCTTGTGGGTAAGATAAGAAGGGATTCTAATAGAAATAAAAGTTCCTCTTCTAAGAATGCTTCCACAAGCACCACTGACCCCATGGTGCAAAATCTAGCAAATGAATTGCTAGCTCTGAAGAGACAAATGTCCCAAGGTATGTCTGCACCTCCTTCTTACCGAGATATACCAAGGAGGACATTTCCAAATAATTCATATCAAGGCAATGCTGCTAGGAATCAAGGACAACACAACTGTCTTCCGCCTACATAGGGGAAACTTGCCATTGAAGCAGCACCGATCAACTCAGCTGTTGGCTACTATGAAGCTGAAAATGAACTTTCTTTCCAACCTGAGTTGGATTATGAAAATGGTGCTAATCTCTTCACAGAAGGAGAAGAAGAGTTAGCTGGCGACTCTACCATCAGCTTTCTAAACTATCAGGACGAAGCTGAAAAAGGAGAAGTGTGTGAAGGAGCATATGCTGTTTTCACTAGGTCTCAAAATCAGTCAGCTCTCCAAGCTGATAAAGGGAAGGTGAGAGAAGAATCTCAACCGACAATTTCAATTGCTAAACAAGGGACCCCGCTAGCTTTCCAATCAAAAGACCCGGTGGTTAATAAACAAGTAAGTGCCTCTAATGAATTTGTACCTTCCACTTCTACTCCTCAGACTAGTGCTATCTCTACCAAAAATCAGAATGATGGTTTTTCTTCCTCCGTATCTAATTCTTTTCAGTAGTTTGATATAATAGACCATGCTAGGAGAACTAAGATACAAATGTCTGAAGTTGAATATTTACAGGCTAATCCTGAACAATTTGATAGATTAGCCAAATATGTCAAAAATAAGGCCATCCCTACAGGACAAGAGTTTCCCAAAGCTACTCATGACTCCTCCAAAAGTAAACCTACCCAAAACAATCTTGTCACTACTCCCCCTAAAGCCTCTGGAAAAATTGAACCTTTCTATGTTTCCCTATTAGTAAATGGTCATAAATTGAGCAATTGCGTAATAGATTCTAGAGCCTCCGACAATGTTATGCCTGCTAAGGTAGCAAATGCCCTTGGCCTCACCTTAACCAAAACTTTTGGGAGGTGTTTCTCTATGGAGAATAAGCAAGTTCCACTTTTGGGTCAAATCAAAGATGCCCAATTTGCATTTGCAACTTTTCCAGATAAGAGAATCAAGATGACAGTCCTGGTAGCTGATGTTCCAGCTTCATACGGCATTCTTCTTGGGTGTAATTTCTGCAAGGATGTAGGTGGGGAGTTGAACATGGATTTGTCTGAAGCAAGGATACCTATTAAAGGTGTCATGCAGAAGCTGCTTCCTGAGAAGGAGGCGAAATACATTGTTACTCAAACATCAAATCCCAAAGCTCAAATTTTGTTTGAGTCCTCAGGAATGGGTAACTATTTCCTATCTACAGAAGATGGTTCTGGTTCATCAGATGAAAATACATTGGGTGATAGCTCTGATATGTCAGATGGAGACTCAGAAGAATCTTCAGATGAAAGTTCAGGTGAGGGTATAGCAATACCAGATTCTTCCCTCACTGACAAAGAGGAGTCTTCTGACCAAAAAAAGTCCAAGAAATCAAATTTTGATGAAGTCTGGATTTTAGAGTTTGATGGCAGCTGTTCTTCTACCAGTTTTGGAGCTGGAGTGATCTTGATATCGCCACAAGGTGATATTTTACCTTTTTCATACAAGTTACAATTTGACAATACCAATAACACCACCGAATACAAGTCCTTGTTACTCGGATTGGAAGCTGCGCGTGCCAGAGGTGTTAAAATCCTTCATGCTCAAGGGGATGCCGAATTGGTGGTTTGTCAAGTAAGGAATTTGTACCAAACTAAAAATGAAAGACTGAGACACTATCACAATCGCATATGGGATTGCATTGAAGGTTTTGATGCTTTCAACATTTCTGCAGTGCCAAGAGAGTTCAATGATCGTGCAGATTCATTGGCTATTTCTGCCACTCTCATGGTGCCTCACAAGGATTTCAAAGGAAACAAGTACACTATTGAGCTAGTCTTCCGACCAAGTGTACCTGATAACACTGACCATTAGCAGGTTTTCAATGGTGATAACCAAATCATTGCTTTCCTAGAAAAGATGGATAGTTTTGATGAGCTTTACTTTGAAGGAAGTGAATCGCCACCGCGTGAATATGTTTCAGAGATAGATTCACAAACCGGAGAAGAATTTCTACAATTGAAAGGAAATAAAATCCCAAAAGGTTTGGTTTCCCTTGAGAAACTCTTTGATAAACATGACAGGTATATCAAGCAGCGGCAACAACAACAGGATTCAAGTTCCTCTATGGAATTTGAGTAGGTCAATTTGGGTTCGGAAGTAGATCCTAAGATGGTCAACATTGGAAAATGTTGCACTGTTGATGAAAGATTCAAATTCGTTACTCTCCTTCACTATTACATTGATGTTTTGGCTTACTCCTATGATGATTTGAAGTCTTTCAGATCGAAGGAGGTTCAACATGAAATTCCCCTTAAAGCTGGATCGTTGCCTCATAAGCAGAAGCAGAGGCAATACAATCCAAAGATATCAGGTACGATTCTTTCTGAAATTCAGAAGATGCTGAATGCAAGGATAATTTTTCCAATCCATCATTCCACATGGATCGCAAATATAATACCTGTAAGGAAGAAGAACGGAGAAATCCGTATTTGTGTTGATTTTAGGAATCTCAACCAGTCTTCCTTGAAAGATAACTATCCTTTGCCCATCATGGACCAAGTGTTGCAAACAGTGACTGGTTCAGAAATGCTGTCTATGTTAGATGGTTTTTCAAGGTATAACCAAGTGGAGATCAATGAAGCTGATTAGTTCAAAACTGCCTTCACCACACCATGGGGCACATTTGCATATCGTAGAATGCCTTTTGGTCTGATCAATGCTGGCGCAACATTTCAGCAAGCGATGGATCTTACTTTCAGAGATGAGATGGGTAAGTTCATCGTGGTATATCTTGATGACTTGACTATTTTCTCCAAAAACTGTCATAATCATGCGCATCATTTACGACAAGTGCTGGAGCGCTGTCGGCAAAATGGTATTTCCCTCAATCCCAAGAAGTCAGTTTTTGGGGTGACAGAAGGTAAGCTTCTCGGACACATTGTATCCCGGGAAGGTACTAAGATTGACTCAGAGAGAGTTAAATCTATTCAAAGTCTTACTCTGCCTGCAAGTAAGACTGCTATTCACTCTTTCTTTGAAAAGGTGAATTTTCTTCGAAGGTTCATTCCTGAGTTTGCAGAAAAAACCTGTCATATTGTTAATATGATGAAGGGTAAGGCCACTTTCCGTTGGACTGCGGAAGGTAAGGAAGCGTTTGAGGATATCAAGAGAGCTATTGCTCATGCTCTAGTTCTTGTTTGTCCTAACTACACTAAGGATTTCGTAGTCTATAGCTACGCTTCAGAACACACACTTTCAGCTATTCTAGTTCAGCAGAATGAAGAATGCGTTGAATCCCCCATTTCGTTTATGAGTTGTCCTCTCAAAGCTCATGAATTGAAGTATTCGAATATGGAGAAGCATGCCTATGCAGCGGTCAAAGCGGTGAAGCATTTCAGGTTCTATATTCTAAACTCACACACTGTTGTCATGGTGCCTGCTACAACAGTCAAATCTATCCTAACTCAACAGGAGTTCGGAACAAAGAGAGGTAATTGGATCACTAAGATCCAAGAATTTGATCTGGATATCAACCCTACCAAGCTTGTGCGTGGTAAAGGTTTGTGTCAATTGATCGCAGATAACGTTCCAAAAGAGACAGGGGACAAAGAAGAAGTTGTGGACACGCCAACTATTCTTTTTGTTACTACAACTGACGAGTGGTATTCCAATATCGCTCATTTCCTTACCTATGGTGAGTGTCCTTCTCACTTGTCTTATAAAGAAAAAAGAACTGTCAAGTTAAAAGCTGCAAACTACGTCCTTTGGGACAATGGTTTGTACAAGAGAAGTCTTGATGGTGTATTTCTCCATTGCGTGGATAAAGCGCAACAAAGTAAACTTTTGGGGTCTTTCCACAATTTGGCTTGTGGGGGACATTTTTCAGCACTTGTAACGGCTCACAAGATTCTGTGAGCTCGATACTATTGGCCCACACTATTCCAAGATGCATACAATTGGGTACGTAGGTGTGAGTTATGCCAACAGTTTGTTGGGAAACCAAAATTGGCAACCTTACCTCTAAAACCAGTGGTGATTGAGGAGCCTTTTCAGCAATGGGGTATTGACTTCATTGGCGCAGTGAATCCATCATCAAGTGCAGGACATAACTATGTTCTTACCGCAACGGACTATTTTACCAAATGGGTGGAAGCTATTCCAGTCAAGCATGCTACTTCTGAAGTGGTATGCAGTTTTCTTAAGGAGAACATTATTTCTAGGTTTGGAGTTCCAAACAAGATTGTAGCAGACAATGCTACTTGTTTTTCCTCTCATGAGATTACTAAATTTTGCTACGAGCATGGGATCATTCTTTCCCATTCTTCAGACTATTATCCGCAAGGAAATGGTCAAGCAGAATCAAGCAATAAGAATCTAGTCACTATCATCAGGAAACTGGTAGATGAGAATCAGAGAACTTGGCATAAGGCATTGTTTGATGCTTTATGGGCAGATAGAATTACACCCAAAAGGGTGATAGGCATGTCACCATTTCAGCTTCTATATGGTCTAAATATGGAAATACCAATTATCTTGGAATTGCCAGCATTGAAGTTGGTAAAGGCATTGGAAGATAGAACTTTTGATAGTTCTATTGATAAAAGGATCATGTATTTGACTGAACTTGAGGAGCAGTGCACTATGGTGGTGGACCGTATTGCTGAGCACCAAAATCAAGTAAAGAAACTCTTTGACAAGAAGGCAAAGGCTCGTGAATTTCAGGTTGGAGATCAAGTCTTGTTGTGGGACAAGAGGAGAGAACCAAAAGGAATGCACGAAAAATTTGATTCCTTATGAAGAGGTCCATTCATCATTCATCAAATCTGTGGTGAAAATAGTTTCTTGCTGGAGTATCAGGATGGGACACCATTCTTTTTGCCTCACAGTGGACAACATCTGAAGTACTTCAATCTCTGAAGTATCAGATAAGTTAAATTGCACATTTGTATAGTTTTGTGTTTTTGTTTAGTCTTTTGTGTCTTTTTCTTTTTAGCTTGACTCTATAGCCAATGGCATGGATAAGGCACTTAGAGACTGGATTCTACTCCCTTCAATTGTTTCAAAGTTCAATCGAAGGAAGTTCCCCAGTTAGAGCCCGCTGTTGTTCTCAAAATCAGCTACGCTCGTTTTTGTAGACAACCCCCACGAAACTTGTCTGTTTCGTGAATCTACACTCTAAGATCACAAATCGAGACAAGATTTCCTTGGTCTCATGCAAAGTCATTTGACATTCTAAACTCATCTGCGACATTCCCTTGAATTGATTTCTCGATATTCACGAGGATCGTTTAAGTCGTAAACTGGTTAAAAGGTCAATTTTAGTTATTTTTTCAGGTGTTGGCCAAATTTTTATTTTATCATGTAAGAGCGGTGTTTTCAACCGCTATTACATATTTTGAAGTTTGTTTTAATATGTAATAGCAGCGTTTTTAGCCGCTATTACATATGTTGCATTTTTGTTTGTTGTGTAATGGCGGCCCAATCACCCGCCGTTACATATGAGTGTTAACTCTGCTTGCCGGAACGGCCGAATCACCCACTCCAACAAGATCTCTGGATCTTTCAACTGGAGTGACATTAATGATCGCTCGTGCCAGGTATTAATGGTTCGACTTTGATCTTTTAAATATGATGTTTAACTCATTGTCTCTCATCATTTTCTCTATTCAAAACCTTCCTAGTTGATTATCGATCCCTTCCTCGAACCGTTGATTGCGCCAATAGTTGGATTCAAACAGATTTCAAGTGGCCATCTTTGCGTATAGGGTTTTTCCTTCCTTAACAGGTGAGTTTGTTAAATATCTTTCTAGGGTTTCTCTAAATGATTATCAGTAGTCTTGTTTTAAATTTATCATTTATTTTGTTGCGTTTCCGTTTAAAATTGTCATTTTTGATTTGGTCTTTTGTGTCGAGTCCTAGATTTTCTGCGGTTTGTTCATGCCCTAGGTTTTAGGATTGATAAGTGAAGTCTTTACCACAAACACAGACCAAATTCTAGTCGGTAAAAACGCCGACGAAGCATCTGATGTAATATCTATGTTTGGGTGGCAATTTCCGCCGCCCTTACACAGAAGACTTGTTCATACCATATGCAGTGTCGGCTATTATCGCCGACCGAACACTATAAAGACTCAAGTGTTCATATCATATGCATTGTCGATTGGAGTCACCGCTCAAGTACCTTCAATAGCGAATTTGTTTTACATGTAACAGCGGCCGATACACCTGTCCCTACACCAAAACTAGTTTGGTCACTTCCCTGCCGGAGTGGCCGATACACCTGCTTGAGCATTTGTTGGCAATGAAACCCATTATATGCATAAGCAGCTGATACCACCGCCCAAACACTTGAGATTTTCACTCATTACATGTAATAGCGATAATATTAACCACTCGTGCATGTTAAACCAAAACTCCCAAATACATGCAGTAGCGGCGTTTTCATCCGCTCTTACACTTGATAACTCTCCCAACCTGCAACGGCAGTGAAATCACCCGCTCAAGCACATTTTCTTGATTTTTCCCAAACATTGGAAAATTCACTTTTCAAAACTAAAAGCCTGCTTTCACCTTCGCCTTGATTTGTGCACTCAAGCCCTTCAAATGCATGCTTTCCTGTCCATGATCGTCAAAACGTAGTTGACCCAGTTTATCCAATTTTTTCCCTAACTGCGAGATCATGGCCTTTTGCAGTTCTCAATCAACGTTCGTGGTGTTCAAATTCACAGTTCTCCCTAGATCTCATGTCAGAATCATCTCTGTCAAAGGCCAAAGTCATGAAGTACAAGTACCAAGGTCTCTTCCCGGTAACGGCAGTGCAATCAAACATTGATGAAATCAGAGACACAGAAATTGGGCATGTGGACTTGGCCGAGTTCGCAGATAGAACCAAATAAGAAAATCCCTCCAAGCCTATGTAGAAACTCATTGACGACAATATTCATTTGGTTGTGTCATTTCCAGTCAGTGCACACAATCCTGAATTTGTTCTACAAGTGGCCAATCATTACAATAGGGATACTAGAGCTGTGACGGACTCACAAGGGAATGTAATCATGAGATTGGATGCCGAATTCATGGACAAAATCTTCATGTGTCCACCAATTGAAAATGTTGAACGTATTGACTTTGGTCAGGGTCTACAGGACTATGATAATGATGTGGAATCTGCTAGGAGTTATATAAACACCAAATGGTTTAAGATTCCTAGGGTAACTTTGACCAGATGGCCAAAAGACCTTCACAGGAGTGATTTTGTGGAGGAAGTGTGTGATTTGATTACTCTCTTGAGTCGCATAAGAGGACTCCCTTCCACTTCCAAATTTCAGGACTGGATGTACACCTACATCAAAGTGATTCTATGGGGTAATCAGAAGATATTCTGGGGTGAACAGATCAGCAATGCTTTGCACAAGCAACTGGTAAGAGTCAATACTACCTTCAAATTTTACATGACCTCTTATCTTGTCTATGCTGCTGCAAGCATGAGGAACTTTCCAGGTTTAACCCAAGTAGGAGACAGGAGATTGGTCCTAGTGTATGAATACTACCCCCAAATCACTCTGAAGGGGTCAATTCATCATTTCAGAAGAGTCAATGATGCTTTCTTCTCAGTTTTCATGTGCTTGTGGGATGGTGAACTGGTTTAGAACAGAGTCTCAGATGAAGCTTGGCAGATTGTAAATTCTTTTGGTTGCTTGTTCTTGCAATTTCCCACCTTCACATATCTTCAGGTAGGATACTATCCTGGTTACCCTTACATGCTGCCACGGTATCCCAGTGATCGCATTATTGTTATGGAGCTTTGCAGACAACTGATTGTGGTGCATAACAAATAGATGGAGCTTAAGAAGTCAGGGATAAAGTTTCTCATTGAAATTGGGAGATACTCGGTTCAATCTGCCAACAAAGCAAAGATAATTGACTCCGAGTCGCAGTTGGTCACCATGAAGACCTACAAGAAAAGAAATCATTTTGACTTCAGAAGGGTTCAAGATAAAATCAAAAGGAAGTCAACTTTTCATGTGCCAATGGTCGAAGACATATGGGCGGATCTCAGGACTCAAAATGAGATTAGAAAACTGGATTTCTGCAGGATTCATCTAAGCCAAATTGAGGAACTAGGACTTGTTGATATTCTAGATGGAATGGAGGATGATGGAGATGTCCTAGATAACAAATATGAGGCAGAAAATGTTGAGGCTTCACCTCTACCAGAGGTGAAATGGTCAGTCAAGGAGGAGACATCTATCAGGAAAAGATTCCAACCAATATTGGCAAACACCAACTTGTTGTTGGAAAGTAAGGGAATTAAGCTGAAAGAGTTCCTTATAGGGTCTGAAGAAGAAACACATGAGAAAACAGGTAAGAAGGTAGAGAACAAAACCAAAAATAGGAGTGACACCCCTTCCTCCTCCAAGATACACAAACCAAAGATCAAATTTGTATCTAAAGGAGGAAAGAAGAAGGAAACCACAGAGGCTTCTGATGCCACTAAGTCAGATGTTGAAGATACTAATGATGATCAGATGGAAATGGAAGATGTTGAGACTAAAGAACAAAATATTCAAAGGTCTAAGACAAAGGTATCTATTAACGCTGAACAAGGTGAAGATGAAGATACAGAGGTAGAGCGACTTGATAGTTCCCCTCAGACTCCTGTGAAAGATCTTCCCTCCAAGACACAAGTTCTTACACCTCTTCCTCATGTTCTAGTTTCTGATAGTTTGCCAGTGATTTCAAGTGTTCATCTTTCTCCAATTTTTGTTGTTTCTTCTGACAATACTCCTCCATCCATGAAAGCTAGCTTTGGAACTGTTTTTGATTCTTCTGGTTCCATTCCAAGCTTATCTTCCCCTTCTTTTGATATTGGGGAACAAACTATTTTGGAGAACCTTCTTGATGCTTCACAAAAGGTTGTTGATACAGGTGTTGTGTTTACCAACACAAGTCCAATTGTCACCATCACGGGTACAAACACGGAGTCAACCAAACAAGTAGTGGATCCCCCTCCTGCTGTTGACACTTCTATACTTCCTCCATGGCTATCTGCCTATACTCCAAAGAGGAAGAAGCAAGCCATTTCATCTAATGAGATTGACTTTGAAAAGTTGTTGCCCATGAAAGCAAAGAACTAGAAAAAGAAGCCTAAGACTGTTTCTAGGCTGGTCACTGAAAAGGGAATCAGATATGCTAAGATTGCCAAACCTCCTGAAGATGCCATGGTTGACACTTTTGACATGAGTAATTATGTCATGTCAAGGGTTGAACTGGGTAAAGTGACTCATGAAGGTGTCAAGGTAGATTTCCAGACCACTAACAGTACCCTACTTGAAAAGTATGATGAAGCCAAGAGGGAGAAGGAGAAGTACAAAGCAAAAGCGGAACAACTAGCCGCTGTCCTTCAGAAAATAGTAAAGTCATTAGAAATAGTAGAGCCTATGACAGTGACAGTGGAAGATCCCCTGATACAGAAGGTTGAAAAAGCACAAGCTAGAGGTAAGGTAGTGGGGGAAGTAGTGGAGTGGTTGTTGGCTCAAGGACGAGTTCTGCTAAAAACTGCTGTGGAAAGGAAAGAGAAAATGGACAAAGCTAAAGCTGAGCTGGACAATTTGGTAGATCTACTTTCACAAGAGCTACAAGACCAAGAAGAGAGCCTAGAAGAGTGGATAGACATGAAGAAGATCAAGATAAAGAACCTGATCACCATTGGGGTCATCACCAACAGGGAATCATATCTTAAGACTAAGGAGACTCTAGCTCATCGTATTTTCATAATAAAGAGTCTACTTGAAGATCTGTGCCAAGCTTGAGAAGCCAGCGAAGATAGTGATGTCACACTCCTACACCGGCTAGAAGAACTTCCTTGCACCTTGACAAGGGAAGATCATAGTTTCCTCATAGCACAGGAAATGATAAGTTCTTTTGAAGAAATGGTACAAGAGAAATTCGAAGAGGAAGCTCCCTCAGTGCTCTCAATGGATAGCCTGTATGATCAACATTTGACTCTGGAGAACATGAAGGATAATTTAGACAAGCATGAAAAAGCGGTAAAGGTGGTGAAAGATTCAATTCTCCGAGCTCGCACCATCTTTGAAAACACAGCGAAACCCGATGCACGCGAGATGTCAATCGTTGAAACTATGTACCAGAACTTCTTGAGAAAAAAAGATGGAGGAAGCTAGTGCCTTAGCTTGCTTTTCTTAGATGTTATGTAAATTGAATTTTTTTTTGGACATCTACACGTGTAATTTTTCAAAATGTAATTACATGTGACACAAGAGAAGTCCTAAGTCAAATAGGACTCTTTTGTGGAATAAGTCAAAGTAGTTGTAGATTTCCTAAATTTTCTCAAGGCCTCTCCCTATAAATAAAGGGGGCCTCTTTTGTAAATATTATCTTTTGTCTATTGCAAGAAAACTTTAACGAATTGAGAAGCAAATCAAGACTTTGTGCTTTTTGTGAAAATTAATATTCAAATATTTATCAATACAAGAAAGCAAGTTCAATTCCAATCTTTGTCTTGGGATTATTTGTGTTGTGATAGTTTTGTTCTTACGTCTTGCTATCATAATCTTATTTGATAATAATTGAAGTGTGGAGTTTGTTTCAAGTGATTGAAGAGCACCCGTAATTTGATTCTGATAGACTTTGTGTTATCAAATCAGTTGTGGGTTATATGTTCATGTTTGTGAGAATACAATAGTTTGGAGACTTTGTGCTGCAAGTTGTTATATTCGATTTACTTTTATCATCTTGAAGAGGAGTGAAGACTTTGGGCTGCATCCTACTTCAAATAGTTCCGTTTACAATTAGTAAGTGAGGTAACAGAAAACTTTGTGTTTCTGTGATTTTGTGATAATTTATAAGTTCTTTATCAAGAGTTTGAAGTATAAACATCTATTCTGAAAAAAGAGAATGAGATGAGATGGAACCACCACAAACATAGTTTTTAGTGTACATAAATTTCATAAGTTGTTTGGTTTGCAAAAGTCAAGTAATTAGAGGGAACCTCCCCTTGCTGAGAGGAGAGACTTTGTCTCATCATAGCTGTGGCTGATATACCCATTTTGCCGTTAGCGAGTTAACGACAAAATATTCACCCAACAAATAACAAAGTACAATATAACAAAAGATGGCACAAAAGAAAGCCTACAATTCATTTTAAGAAACAAAAGAATAGTAGCAAACAATTACCACCCACAAAACACTCCATAGAAAAATATTAACTCTAGGTTAAATGTTCTAGGAACTATACAGTGATGAAGTTTTTGTTCAATTAATTTAAGATGATGATTTTTCTATAAAAAGAGGCCACCCTCACAATTGACATAAAAATGAAATAACTAGAGGTATATAAGGAGATGAAATATTATGAGTCATTCCCTAAAGTAGGATGCTTGGGCATCTATTGATATTTGATATTGTTAGATTGTGCATGCAAAGAATTAGTAAAAATTTGTGATCTACAAATGGTTTTGAATTTTCTTGAGGTTGTCTCTCCCCCTGTAAATTTTGACATGTCCCCATGTTTGATCCTAAAGGAACCTTTATCACATCCAAAATTTTTGTGTTATTCATCAACTTGGTCCAAACATAGTGTCATTTTTGAAGATGTGAAAATGATCATGGGACCTATTGTTGAACACACCCAAACACTGAGAGGGGGGGTTGAATTAGTATCCAAACAAACTTCAAATCCTCTAGAGTAGATAAAAACTTAAACTTTACAACATTAACATAAAGATGAAATATCAATACAATGCACAACAACACATAACACCAGATATACATGGAAAACCCCAAAGGGGAAAAACCACGGTGAGGATTAATTCGCAATATATGAAGCTCACTGCAATAAAAGATTACAATGTTTTTTAGGGTTATAACCCAATGAAGCTACTACTCCCTGAAGAAAGGTTTTAGGGTCACTCCCAAGGAAGATTCAAATCCCTATTGACTTTGTTTTATAGCTACAACCCAAGGAAGCAACTACTCCCTAAACTGAGATTAAACTCAGAAATGATTACAATATGACAGTCCTTCTACTGCATGAAACTGACAATGAAGCTCACTCCTTTGATGATTGTACTTCTGTCTCTTCACTCATCTTTTGATTATTGAAACATAGGCACACTCTTCACTTCCCTTCTATCACAAAAATATCTTCAAGGTAAATCAAGACAGGCTCTAACACTTCTTCTCTATCTCTTTCAGTCACACATCATAATGCATATCATATTCATATTCTTCTCTTCACACAATCATATTCGCAATCATACTTCACCTAGATCAACTAGGTTTACAATATATACATGATATTACATTGATTACATTACAAGTCAGCCAATACAACAAGAATATTACAATTTACAAGTCGGCCAAAGATCACACAACATGAAATATGTAGAGGGCAAGCCCTAACATGAACTACACACAACTCCAAAAAGAGACACACATCTTGCTAATCCCAACACATGCTTAAACTAGTCCTAAACATCCTTCACATCATCATCCTTCAAAGAACAACATCCACACACTTCACAAAATTGAATTAGGTCACCCTTAAGAAAAAAAACATGAAGCTTGTAGCACATTAGTCATTACAATATTTGTGGTACTCATGGGTGATTAAAAATCACTTGTGCTTCTCCCAGATGAGTTGGCATGACCCACACAACATCCCCAAACACTCCTTGATATCTGCACAACAAGAACTTGGTGGTACATACCTCCAACATTCCTCAATTGGCCTCAACAACAACTCTTCACAAACTAACTTAAAAACTTTGTACGGTACTAGAAACATGAAAGATCTGCATGTGCTTCAAACCTAGGAAACATAGAGACATGTAGAATGTCCACATGAACTCATATAACTAATATGTATAATCTCCAACTGGTTCAAGTACTCAATCATGTGTCATGAGAACAATTAGGTATCCAGAACCATTTGTAGTACACTATCATTTGAAAATTGAATTTGCGGACCTCCAAATCACCTAATACTGCAAAGTGACATGCATTGAACATATCTGATCATGTTTACATAACTGCATGAATAAACCCTCACTTTTAGAGGAATGCAGAGCATTCCAACATGCCTTCATCATCACTTTACGTTGCCAGAGCACAGACTGGAACTTTGTCACTTATAAATTTCACTGCTGAAGGTATAATGACTTGAACTCTTGTATATAACACCCTCAAAACATACTTAAATCAACTTCTAAACTACATGACCATAGATTCAAATGCGGACGAATGCAGAGCATTTTACCAAGCAACCTTCCAGGCAACTTCTTGCAGTAGAAACCTTCACCAACATCTGGAGACCAGAGTCTTCTTGTATCAACACATACTTCCTTAGGAACAATAGGAAGGATCATACAACATGCTACAGGTCATCAACAACATCTTCTCAACCTCAGTATAAATTCTAATTTCTATCTTAATATATCATCATTCATCTTAGTGCTTCTAATTCCCATCTTAATATATCATCATGAAATCATATCTGCTAACCACAAACATGCTCAATACTACTTTACTTGATATTAATCAAGGCATGACATTGAACCATGAACATCAACAACATCACTGCTAGCACACCATCAAAGTATATCATCAACATAAGCCTCCAAGCATAGTGTTGACATCAATGACAACCCAAACAGAGTGTTGACATCCATGACAACCTTAGATAACATATGTGCAACAATCTCACCCTTTAGCATTGATGGAAACACACACCTGCTCATTCTCCCCCTTTGACATCAAGGACAAAGGGTAACTTCTTCTCCCCCTTAGGACACAAAACTCTCCTTTTCAACCTTCTCCCCTTGTCAGCAACAACCACTACCTACTCCCCTAAGAGGTAGCCACCATTAGTCCAAAAAAAAGATATAGTATGAATTACTCAACCTGGACAGATGCACCAACTATGCATCTAGTAATAAGGAGGGGCAATTACCCCTAACCTCTACTAGAGATACTTAAAAGTATCCTTTGTGAAAATATCTGCAATCTAATCCTATGTTGGAACATATTCCAACTTCACTTCTTTATTTGTAACCTTCTCTCTCAAAAAGTGATACTTGATTGATATATGCTTGGTTCTAGAATGCATCACTGGATTCTTGGAAATATTGATAGCACTAGTATTATCACACAAAATAGGAATAAGCTCATCATATTGTACCTTGATATCTTTAAATGTTTGCTTCATCCACAATACTTGTGTGGAGCAGGATGCTACAGCAATATACTCTACCTCTGCAATTGATAAAGATATTGAATCTTGTTTCTTACTATGCCATGAAACCAATATGCTTCCTAAAAAGAAAGCACCACCACTTGTACTTCTTCTATCATCAACACAACCAACCCAATTAGCATCAGTGTAAGCACTCAGACCAAAATCATTACCTTTTGGATACCATAATCCATAATCTGGAGTTCCCTTCAAGTATATGTATATTCTTTTTACTGCCTTCTCATGAGTTTTCTTAGGATTAGCTTGATATCTGACAACCACACATACAACATGCATAATATAAGGTCTAGAAGCAGTCAAGCATAATAATCCTCTAATTATAGATCTATAAAGAGTCTGATCAACCTCTGGTGACTCGTCATTCTTGCTCAAGTGACAACCAGTAACCATAGGAGTACTTACTAGTTTGGAATCTTCCATACCAAACTTCTTCAATATCTCTCTAACATACTGAGCCCGAGAAGTAAAGATACCATCATCTAGTTGAACAATTTGAAGCCCAAGGAAGAAAGACATCTCACCAATCATAGATATCTCAAACTCTTTCTGCGTCTCTTTTGCAAACCTCTTATACATATCATCATCTCCACAAAAGATAATATCATCAACATATACTACAACTATCAAAATCATGTCTCCTTCTTCCTTAATGTAAAGATTACTATTTGTGGTACCTTTCTTGAAGCCTTGCTGAAGTAAGTATTTATCCAACCTAGTATACCAAGCTCTAGGAGCTTGCTTTAGTCCATACAAAGCCTTTTTGAGTCTGCACACCATGTCCAGATCTTCTGATATCTGAAAACCATCTGGTTGCTCAATGTAGACCTCTTCCTCTAGATCACCATTCAAGAATGTTGATTTGACATCCATCTGATAAACCTTAAAGTTCTTATGAGAAACAAGGGAAAGAAACATCTTGATTGCCTCCATCCTGGCTACCAGAGAAAAAGTCTCCTCAAAATCAATGCCTTCAACTTGTGAATAACCCTTACATACCAATCTTTCTTTGTTCCTCACAAATTCACCATCTTCATTCAGTTTTTTCTAGAACACCCACTTTGTTCCTATAACATTCTTATTGGATGGTATGGGAACCAGTTCCCATGTATGATTCTTTTCTATCTGATTCAATTCTTCTTCCATTTCTTTCAACCATCCATCATATTTGTTAGCATCAACAAAGGTTTTGGGATCTACCTTTAATAGTAAACACAAGTTCACTTGCTCACTTATTTTTGTAAGCCTTCTCCTGGTCTGCACACCTTCATTCTTATCCCCAATGATCTGATTTGCTAAATGATTCCTTTGAACATACTTTGCTAGAGTCTTAGGGATCTGCTCTAATTCTTGTTCCTTTTCTTCCTTCTCCTCTTCTTATTCTTCAATGTAGGGAAGTATATCAAATCCATAGTCCTCTAGTTTTTGTGAGATCAAGTACAAGTCTTCATCTACCTTGACATTTGTGCTTTCAATCATCTTTCCCAATCTCTTGTTGTAGCATCTATAGGCTTTGCTTCTGGTTGAATAACCAAGAAAGATCCCTTCATCACACCTTGCATCAAACTTCCCAAGGTCTTCTTCATCTCTCCTGATGTAGCATTTGTTGCAAAAGATCCTAAAATATCTAATAGTGGGAGGTCTTCCATACCATATCTCATAAGGGGTATTAATGCTATTGACCCTCAATTGTACTCTGTTGAGCAGATAGACAACAATGTGAATTGCTTCCTTCCAATACATATCAGGCAGATCTGCATCTTTCAACATTGCCCTAGCCATCTCTTGCACAATCCTATTCTTCCTCTCCACTACCCATTCTGTTGAGGGGTCCTAGGAGCAAACATATGTCTCCTAATGTCATGATCTTCACAAAACTTTTCAAGTTCATTTGAAGTAAATTCACCTCCTCTATCAGACCTTAAGCATTTGATCTTAGCATCCATTTCATTCTCAACTATTGCTTTGAAAACCTTAAACTTATCAAACGATTCTAATTTTTCTTTTAAGAAAGTAACCCAAGTCATTCTAGAGTAATCATTAATAAGCAACATGAAATACCTTTCACCTTGTTAACTCTTTGTTCTTGTAGGGCCACATAGGTCAGTGTGAATCAGCTTCAGAGGCATTGTAGAAGAATACTCCTTGCTCTTGAAATTTGAATTTGTTTGCTTTCCCATTTGACATTCCTTACATAATGTGTTTTCAGGCTTGGTTATCTTAGTGTTATGTCATAAAATGTCCCCCTAGGACTTTTTACCTCTTAGTATAGTTCCTAGGTCCCCGTAGTTTAATCATGCATGTTTAAAACTTGTCCTAGAGAAAATTCCCCCTTAACCCATGTCAAATGGGGCTTAGGGGTCCACTTTAATGTTGAATCATGACTCAAAATAGCCCTCTAGACTTGGGCACCCACATCCTAGTCCAGACCTATTTTGTTAGGACCTAAAATTTAAAGTGTCAATTTATGACCGTTAAAAGGTTTCCCTTTGTCAGCCTTTTCAATTTAATTTACGAATGTTAGTGAGAATACATATATAAACATGTTTAGGAATTTATTTTAAACTAGATGACTCCTAGTTGATTAAGGTGAATTTATGATCATCAAGCAAAGAGCATTCAAGGCATTCATTGTGTTGCAGAGTAGTATTGTGTTGTGTTTGTATGTGTTTGTTGTAGATTTGGCTCTATCAACTCATTTCCTCATGATTTGAAGGCACTTCATCTCTATGAGGATTTTCACCTCCAAGGTGATATCTATTTATGTTTCAATCTATCAATCTTATCATTTGATTTTGCCTCTGTCCACCAAGGACATGCACTCTATCTAACAATGGTGTTGGAAGGTTTGAATGCCATTTCGGGGCTTGACCGAGGCAAGCTCCTAAACACCACAACTCCAACCCCTTTCTGGTGATTGTAGGTTACAGGTGCATGATCTTGCAGAGAGGAGTTGCAGAAGATCAGAACAAAGGATAAAGATTTAGGATATGAAGAAAAGAGCAGAGAATATTCCCTCCTGAACTAAGGCACCTGCCCCAATGTCCCCAAAGTTTCCACCTTTAGAAATCTAAATCCTAGTATGTTTCTCATATGTATTTAGTGCCTTCCTGTACAATCATTTGTCATATCTTGTTCATCTATATCCAGAATCATAAAATTAGGGTTTAAGGCTTAATTGAATAGTAGGGTTTGACATATCTAGTAATTTGATCTATCTTTCCATATCATTCCTAAGTGACATCAACCTGTAGCTGAGTCCTCTTGATCTGTAGTGACTCGGCTCGATTGTTGTCCTTAAATGTTATTGGTGAAAGACAAATTTGATTGAATTTACCTTAACTACACTTCAACCTCATCCCCCTTTTTCCACATAACACTTAAGCATATCTCTCACCGCATGAATAGAGCCAATCTTTACCATATTATCAAAGTTTATGTGTTCCATTCACTTGTGTCACAACCAACACTCACTAGATTGAACCAATAAGTAGGTTCTTCCATTTACTTCCTTTAGATGATAGATATCTCCATATGTCTTGATACCTTCTGTAACTAATTTTCTAGACCCTACCTTCTTGATTTCACAACCTTTGGCGTGAAAGGTAAGATTGTATCCTTTACTGTACATCTAACTCACACTGAGAAGATTGTGCTTTAGCCCTTTGACATAGAGGACATCCTCAGTCCTATTCTTCCCATCAATAGTTATAGCACCCTTTCCACATATTTGTGCTAACTCATCACCACTAAACTTAATAGCTCCACCATTCCACTTCTTAAGGTTGATAAACTTATCCTTGTCACCAGTCATGTGGTTAGAGAAACCACTATCAATTACCCAAGCATTGGATTCTTCTTTTGCATGAAAGGTAGTCCATACAACCATTGATTTTTCATTATCTTGATCATCTTTCAAGGTATCATATTTTTCACAATTCCCAATATCATCCTTTTTGTCACCAACATTCAAGGCCATGAAAAGTATTTCATCATTTGAATCATCATGATCCTCATCTTTTGAAGAATAATTGCTCTCCATGGAATACAAACTTCTTTTGGGCTTCTCTCTTTTGTTATGCTTTGAATCTTTAAAAGGACATTTAGAAGAAAAATGACCAATTTTCCCACAATTGAAGCATTTGAAAGGTAACTTACCTTTGTATTTGTTGGTGCCCTTCTTCAATCTTATTACAAAGTTTGCCTCTACCTCATCAAGGTCATCATCTTGATCAACTGCTTCATCTTTTGTCTTCTTACTTGCTTTGAATGTTGCTTCCTTCTTTGGAGCACCTTTGTCAAATTCACTCATTTCAAAGGTTGTGAGAGAGCCAAACAATTGATCTATTGTATATTGATCCAAATTCTGAGTCTCCTCAATAACAGACACCCTATGACTGTGCTAGTAATAATTTATGTTTGGGGTATCATGCAGGCGCCTTCCCAAAAAATCCAAAGAAGTCCTAAGTCTTCAGCCTCCTCAGTATGTTTCAACTTCAACATCATATTTTCTTCAGAGGAGGTCATCATCATCATATTTCCAGTCATCACCCTTTTGTTTCTCACGGGGGTCATCATCATATTTTCTGTCAGCCTGATCTTCTGCCCGTGGGGTGATATTTTAACATCAAGTGATCTTAGTTAAGATCATCTTGATGATGTTGTTGTAAAGTTCTAAGTATGACCCGTTTTGCATCGGGGTCATCATATTTGAACATCGGGTGATCTTGGTTAAGATCATCCTGATGTTACTTTATCACTTCATGTTTGCTTTATCGCCCGGTGCTGCTGACGTAGTTCTTTTATCGGGGCGATATTTGCTCGTCTGCATCTACATCATTTTCTCTTAGGAGGTGATCAGCATCATCATGATATTCTATCAACCGGATATTTCATCAAGGTCATCATGTTTCAATATCGGGTGATATTCGGATATCATCCCGATCCTGAGTGGAGCTACAATGCACCCTGATATTTCTGCAGGGGTTGATATTTTGAAATATCTGGTGATCTTACGAATATCATCCTGATGCCGACATGATGGTGATGTCATCAGGATCCGAAGGGGGTCATATTTTTAATATCAGTCATTTTATGGAGATCCCCCGATGTTGCGAATATGATGGTGACATCATCTGGATATGAGGTGCGCGATGGGTAGATATGCTGATGACGTCAGTAGGATATGATGATGACATCATCAGTATGTTCAATTATCAGGGTGATATCTTTTATCAGGTGGTGCGAATTATCTAGATGAGCTCGACAGGATGTTCGCTGACATCAGCAGGATATGATGATGACGTCATCAGGATTTTCATCGGCCAGACATTTGGTATCGGCAAGGCAGGAGGATCTTTCTTCGACGCATCAGGTTGTGCCAATGAAGGCAATCGTCATGAAGGCGTGGGTGACATTTTTCGTGGGGTGATATTTCATATTAGGGTGATATGAATTATCGGGAGGTTATCATGCAGTATGATGCTGACGTCAGGGTGATATTTTTTACATATGGTGCTAAGGCCTGTTGACATCAGGGTGATTATTCAAGCAACAGGATATCATGCAAGGGATGATGATGATGAAGGTTTATGCTAGGTGCCATCGGGAGCAAAATCACCGATATTATATATGTTAACGGCCCAGTATATAAGGTGATGAGGAGGTTGCCGCGGGGTGCATGTGGGATAATTTGATCCTGCATGATTTGAAATATCAGGATGATACATTTTGGTGGGAAATGGTTGCGATGCACAGTATGATGTTTTTCCCAAGGCTGCAGGTTTGGTGCGCCACTAATGGCGGTTATTGCAGGGTATGGGTGATGGCGTAGACATTTCAACCACCTGATTGATGATGTGAATCCCTAGGCGGCGGCGCAAGGCTCGAGATCTCTCCCTGTCTCCTCTCCCACCTACTGCATTGAATGTTTGAACACCATTTTCTCAATGAGCTATATCTGGTGAATTTTGACTTTTGCCATGTAATTAATGCTGAGTACCTGCCTTGCTGTATATAGCAGGCTGTGTTGCTCATTTGTTGTTGTTGAAAACTCGACATATCTAGCTCTGTAATAAGATACAACCAGTTTTGGTTGCTCTATGTAGGAGGTCTTGTGAGTTTATGTATCTCTTGTTGTATGTCTCATGCATGAATCTACTGATTTCATGATTGGTTTTATATGAGTAATGCTGTATTTGCATGTGTTTTGTTAATTCTGTCTCTAGTATTGCATGTGTCCTTCTTTTGAATCTAGATATCTAAGGGGTGTCTGGTATTCTAGAATGTAGAATTCCTGTATTGAATGCTTGATCTTTCAACTTCTGCTCAAGGGGTGGATTAAAGTGTTTTCAGATTAAGTGTTGGGAAGGATATACTGCAATAGGGATGCCATAAGTAGAGATAACTTAACACTCTGTATTGGGAGGTATTTGTAAGGCAGATACCACAACATCCCCTTGAAATCCAGTTTTAGTGTGTTCATGCTGATCATTCACAGGTGTATGTCTACTGACTCCAAGCCCTGGATAGGCACCAATCTATCTCTGCATTGAGCTTACACACCAGGTCCTAGTTTTGCATCCAAACACATAAATCAAACTCAAACTTCCAAATCAAACCATTAGGACTGTAGAAGTAGTTTAGGACCAAGATCCTCTGATTCACAACTGAACATAGGCCCAAAGCTAGCCCCTTTGCACTTATCTCACAGTTTTGGTCTTCATATAGGAGGATTTATCTACTTTGTATCAACATCCTAAGCCAACCCACAAGCATATTCTCATGGGTGTTGAATAGGGAATACCCCCCTAGGTTTTGCAGAGCCTGAAGAAGAAGAGGAGATAAAAATAGAGTCTATCTCCTACACTGTTGGCCCCTGGCCTAGAGATCTTGTTGATCACTGATGGCTACCTTGTAGGGAAATCTGGGAATGAGCATCCAGTCAGGGAAAAAACCAAATGACTCTACTGGGGAAAGAGAGAGTCAAGTGATTTGAAGGCTAGAAAATCTAGTTTCTAGTGAAGTTGTTGCAGCAAGACCAAAAAAGTAACCATGTGGTGCTCTGCTGGCGTGGTGAATCCAAAAAATACATGTGCCTTGTTGATATTCTGTCCTCTCTGTGAGAGGTGGCGACTCTGTTGATAGAACCTATCAGTGCTACAACATATATCCAGGTATTCATCTTTGATTCAAAATGTTGAGTTTAGAACAACAAGCCTGGTTGTGCTCTCAGAGAAGACCATTTTTTATTGAAAGATATAAAGCCCTAAATTTCACAGGGATATATGGTTACCCAAATATCATTCCCAATAAAATTAGAAGATGTTTGCCAAAATATAGTGGATCAGATTCTGAATCGGCAAACAAACATCTGCAAAGATTTTGTAATTTAATAGAAGATTATGAGGTAAAGGATGAAGATGTTGTAATGAGACTCTTTGTTCAGTCATTAGAAGATGATGCTAGGATATGGTTTTTAGACCTGCCTGTTTGTTCAGTTTCTTCATGGATAGATTTAGAAGTTGCATTCCTAGGGCAGTTTGGTGAAAGGTTTGATGTGGCCTCATTGATCATACATTTTATGAATATCCAAAGGGAAGATGAGGAGCTGGTTCCAGCCTTTAATCTTAGGTTTATTAAGTTGCTCAGGCAAATTCCTAAATATATGAGACCCAATAATGCATTATGCTTGACAATTTATTTGGTTGCATTTGATGAAGAAATGAGTTATTTGTTGAGAGATAAAGAACCAGTCACACTTCACCAGGCTTTCCAATTTGCTATGGACACAGAAAACAATGAGAAATATGGAATGCCAGTAGGTTTCATGGCTGCAAGTTGTCAAAGCAGTTATCAAAGTGAATATATTTCAGCTGTCCCAGTATGTGCATTAAAAGAAGATTGTGTAGAGGGAAATATATTTTAGAATAATGTGTGCAGCCATGATGTGATACATGAAGAAAATGTTGTAGAAAATGTAGGCACATCCTATAATGATGTGGACAAAGATTGTTGTTTGCCTCTAGAAGAAAAGCCTTCAGATACAAAATGCTCTTCAAATAATGAAATGAAAGATATACATGAAGTTGCACCTTGCAGTGATAGGCATATCCCAGTTATTCCTGATTATTTGTATAAGGTGGATATGCAAGGCTTCACCCTGAATATAGAAGATACTGCTTCAAGGGATAGTGAATATGTTAGTGACTGTCAGCATTCAGATGCATATATGAGCCTTTCAGATGATGAAATATATATGGATGCTGAATATGAGTGTTTCCTTGAAGATTCTGACCACCTTCACAGTGCAGAGGTTGAAAAAATTGCTTTTGATTATCAGTGCAGTGGTGAAGAGGAACAGGGTCACTATTTAGAGGTGGATAGACAAGTTACATATGTATGTGCTCATACAGTCGGGGATAGTGTTGATTGTAGGGGTGACTATGAAGCTTTCAGTGTAGGGCTGCATTCTAAGCTATTGGTGCCTTCTCTTGAGACATTTTAGGTGGACCTTAGTGACAAAACTGCTAAGCATGATGATGATGGATATCTGTATGTTCATCAAGATAAATTTGATTATGAGATGTTGCTTGTGCCTAAATATTGCATGTTTGATACAGAGGAGCTCTTATTTTTTGAGGAAGGGCAAAATTCTGATGTGGATTCATTTGTTTCATGTGAGTCTATTATTTTTCCAAGCAACATCAGTGACTCATATGATGATGACATTCTACAACTCATGATAATGTATGCTGATGAAGCTGGTTGTAGATTTGTCAATGAAAAGAAAGGAAGCAGCAGCACAAACAAATGCCAAGGGGCTTGCTGCAGACATTTAAATGCTTTTAGGCTTCATTTGAAGAAATCAAAAGAAAATCAAGTGTTTGACAAAGGAAAACTCTGGTTTTTCCTTTTTGGTGGCCCTGGGCCACCATGATTATGTTTATAGTTGTGTTTGGTGATACAGATCATTGTAACTTTTTGACTCTATGCCCAATGGATGGGGGACTGGTCTGCATCCTAGAGATATGAGGTTCTCGCCATGCCTGCAAGAGGCATGCATCCCCAGACGGAGCCTATGTTAGTAATAATTTATGTTTGGGGTATCATGCAGGCACCTTCCCAAAAAATCCAAAGAAGTCCTAAGTCTTCAGCCTCCTCAATATGTTTCAACTTCAGCATCATATTTTCTTCAAAGGAGGTCATCATCATCATATTTCCAGTCATCACCCTTTTGTTTCTCGCGGGGGTCATCATCATATTTTCTGTCAACCTGATCTTCTGCCCGTGGGGTGATATTTTAACATCGGGTGATCTTAGTTAAGATCATCCTGATGATGTTGCTGTAAAGTTCTAAGTATGACCCATTTTGCATCGGGGTCATCATATTTGAACATCGGGTGATCTTGGTTAAGATCATCCTGATGTTACTTTATCACTTCATGTTTGCTTTATCGCCCGGTGCTGCTAACGTCATTCTTTTATTGGGGTGATATTTGCCCGTCTGCATCATGTTCTCTTAGAAGGTGGTCAGCATCATCATGATATTCTATCGACTGAATATTTCATCAGGGTCATCATGTTTCAATATCGGGTGATATTCGGATATCATCTCGATCCTGTAGTGGAGCTATAGTGCACCTTGATATTTCTGCGGGGGGTGATATTCTGAAATATCGGGTGATCTTACGAATATCATCCTGATGCCGACATGATGGTGACGTCATCAGGATCCGAAGGGGGTCATATTTTTAATATCAGTCATTTTATGGAGATCCCCCGATGTTGCAAATATGATGGTGACGTCATCTGGATATGAGGAGGTGCGCGATGGGTAGATATGCTGATGATGTCAGCAGGATATGATGATGATGTCATCATGATGTTCAATTATTAGGGTGATATCTTTTATCAGGTGGTGCGAATTATCTGGATGAGCTCGGCAGGATGTTCACTGACGTCAGCAGGATATGACGATGACGTCATCAGGATTTTCATCGGCTAGACATTTGGTATCGGCAAGGCAGGAGGATCTTTCTCTGACACATCAGGTTGTGCCGATGAAGGCAATCGTCATGAAGGTGGGGGTGATATTTTCTACGGGGTGATATTTCATATCAGGGTGATATGAATTATCGGGAGGTTATCATGTAGTATGATGCTGACGTCACGGTGATACTTTTTACATATGGTACTGAGGCCTATTGACATCAGGGTGATATTTTGAGCAACAGGATATCATGCAAGGGATGATGATGATGAAGGTTTATGCTAGGTGCCGTCAGGAGAAAAATCACTGACATTATATATGTTAACGACCTAGTATATAAGGTGATGAGGAGGTTGTCGTGGGGTGCATGTGGGATAATTTGATCCTGCATGATTTGAAATATTAGGATGATACATTTTGGTGGGAAACGGTTGCGATGCACAATATGATGTTTTTCCTGAGGCTGCAGGTTTGGTGCACCACTAATGGTGGTTGTTGCAGGGTATGGGCGATGGCGTGGACGTTTCAACCACCTGATTGATGATGTGAATCCCTAGGCGGTGGCGCAAGTCTCGAGATCTCTCCCTGTCTCCTCTCCCACCTGCTGCATTGAATGTTTGAGCGCCATTTTCTCAATGAGCTGTATCTGGTGAATTTTGACTTTTGCCATGTAATTAATGCTAAGTACCTGCCTTGCTGTATATAGCAGGCTGTGTTGCTCATTTGTTGTTGTTGAAAACTAGACATATCTGGCTCTGTAATAAGATACAACTGGTTTTGGTTGCTCTGTGCAGGAGGTCTTGTGAGTTTATGTATCTCTTGTTGTATGTCTCATGCATGAATCTACTGATTTCATGATTGGTTTTATATGAGTAATGCTGTACTTGCATGTGTTTTGTTAATTCTGTCTCTAGTATTGCATGTGTCCTTCTTTTGAATCTAGATATCTAAAGGGTGTCTGGTATTCTAGAATATAGAATTCCTGTATTGAATGCTTGATCTTTCAACTTCTGCTCAAGGGGTAGATTAAAGTGTTTTCAGATTAAGTGTTGGGAAGGATATACTGCAATAGGGGTGCCATAAGTAGAGATAACTTAACACTATGTATTGGGAGGTATTTGTAAGGCAGATACCACAACATCCCCTTGAAATCTAGATTTAGTGTGTTCATGCTGATCATTCATAGGTGTATGTCTACTGACTCTAAGCCTTGGATAGGCACCAATCTAGCTCTGCATTGAGATTACACACCAGGTCCTAGTTTTGCATCCAAACACATAAATCAAACTCAAACTTCCAAATCAAACCATTAGGACTGTAGAAGTAGTTTAGGACCAAGATCCTCTGATTCACAACTGAACATAGGCCCAAAGCTAGCCCCTTTGCACTTATCTCACAGTTTTGGTCTTCATACAAGAGGATTTATCTGCTTTGTATCAACATCCCAAGCCAACCCACAAGCATATTCTCATGGGTGTTGAATAGGGAATACCCCCGTAGGTTTTGTAGAGCCTGAAGAAGAAGAGGAGATAAAAATAGAGTCTATCTCCTACACTGTTGGCCCCTGGCCCAGAAATCCTATTGATCACTGATGGCTACCTTGTAGGGAAATCTGGGAATGAGCATCCAGTTAGGGAAAAAACCAACAGACTGTAAGATTTAGGAAGAGATCTCAGAACCTTCTTCACAATCTCATCTTCTTTCATCTTCTATCATCCTTATAGTCTCAAATTTGCTCTTGAAAATTTGCATCTTGGCTTGCTTCACTTTACTATCTCCTTCATAAATGCTGCTTAGTTTTACCTAGACATCCGTAGCAGATTTGCAACTCATTACCTTCAGAAGTTCTGAATCAACTAGCCCACTCATGATAGCACTCTTTTCCTTGGCATTGTTATCATACAACTTAATCTGATCTGCATCTATAGGATCACTAGTAGGAGAAGTGTGACCATTCTTGACATATTTTCATTCTTGATAGATTGCCAAATACCAAATCCTAGAGAAGTAGATAGTTTTCCATCCTTAGCTTCCAAAAGGAATACTTTGTTCTGTCAAACATAGGTGTTTTGTGAGATCCATTATGAGCCATCCCAGACCTTCCTCAAGCGGTTAAGCTTCTTTTGAGTAACTTAGCCCTGATACCAATTGTTAAACACACCCAGATATTGAGAGGGGGGTGAATCAATATCCAAACAAACTTCAAATCCTACAGAGCAAATCAAAACTTAAACTTTATAGCATTAACATAAACATGAAAGATCAATACAATGCATAACAACACATAACACTAAAAGGGGAAAAACCACGGTGAGGATTAACTCACAATATATGAAGCTCACTGCAATAAAAGATTACAACTTTGTTTTAGGGCTACAACCCAAGGAAGCTACTACTTCCTGAAGAAAGTTTTTAGGGTCACTCCAAAATGAAGCTTCAACTCCCTACTAACTTTGTTTTAGCGCTACAACCCAAAGCAGTAACTACTCCATGAACTAAGATTAAACTCAGAAATGATTATAGTATGACAGTCCTTCTATTGCATGAAACTGACAATGAAGCTCACTCCTTTGATGATTGCACTTCTACCTCTTCACTCCTCTTTTGATGATTGAAATAATTAGGCACACTCTTCACTTCCCTTCTGTCACAAAAAATATCTTCAAGATGAATCAAGATAGGCTCTAACACTTCTGCTCTTTCTCTTTCAGTCACACATCATAATGCATATCATATTCATATTCTGCTCTTCATGTAATGCCCCCTCATTTTTGGTTTCGACAGTTGATAGTTTTTCTATTGCATTTAGACAGTTTTGAGACATTTGAGTTGTTAGACTTATGATTTATGCTTAGTATGATCATGATAGACTATGTTTGACTGATGTGGTTTTGACATGTGTTATGAGTTTATGCTGACATTATTGATATTCCAGTTATGATGTGATTGACATGATCAGTAATGGTTTAATATTATCATGTTTTAGGTGATTTGTTGATATCTGATTTTAAATAGAAATGTTTATGTTTATTGTCTTGTTTCAGAGCAGGGATGGTGTAGTACTATTCGTTTCGAGCACCCTACTATGTTGCGATTCTCTAACTCTGTGTGTGTTTGATATATATGCATTTGTTCATATACAACCTATCATTTTTATGCAGGTTGTAGGTACTAGGCATCGACTCCACCTGACTTAGAAGGTCTGAGCATGCCCTTGCACCAATGGATAATGTTGATGGGAGATAACATGAGGTTTTTCCTAGGTCAATCTCTATTTTCAGTCTATGGTTGTGAGTTTTGATGTCACTCTAGGATTCTTGTCTTGGTTTTGGTCATCATGTGGTTGTAGAGGTATTGTTGAGTTTTGCTTATTAAGCCAATGTGTATTTTGGGAATGCATTAATTATTATATTAATAATACTATTAATATGTCAAATATAATAGTGTTATGCTTAATCGTAGAGTATTAAGGAAAGTTGGAATATTCTTTGAGTAATTTTAATGTAGATTAAATTAATTATTTTAATGTTTTTAATAGTATTTGAGTCATAAGTTTTTAGTATGGTTAATTAGTATATAGTTATTTATAGACTAATATGAGTCAATAATTTAATGTTTGTTAGTTGTCGAAAGATTCTAGATTTGGGGAATCTTTATGAAAAGTAAAAATTTTAAATTCTTCTAAGTAGTGGGATTCTCTGTAACGGATTCATGATAGTGGAGATTTATGAGTTTTGAGGAAGTTAGACAAAAAATTGGGGAAGAAATTGTCACAGGAAATAGATGAAGAGCTGGAGGAAGCTGAAGGAATTTGAAGCTTGGGATCAAAATTCCAGGCATGCTTCTTGTAAAAGATATATTAGTTTAAATTTCTAGTTAAATCTTTGGTGTTTTTTTTAAAAAGTGTCTCTGTAGTCTAGTGAGATTTTTTGTCTTCCCGTCGCCTAAAGATCTTGTAGTCTTGAATTTGATAGTGTAATGTGGTCTGGTATTGATGAAAATTTATTCTAATGCAGACTTCTTACTAGACCTTATCTTCCGTGCTGCCCTCTGTGTCCAAATTTGGCTTACTTAGCTTTTGATTATTCAAATCCATTGTCATAAAATGAATTTTTTTTTAAACAATTGATGGCTCTGAGAAATCAGTGACAGAGATATCATTTAAAATGTTCCTTACCCTATCCCAGCATGCCAATTGTACGGCCTCCTCATTTATGCATCTAAGCTTAGTTTCTGCCTTTAAATTTTTTTATAATCTGCAAACCTTGGTGCCGCCGTACAACCCTATGATATTCTGGGTCTTCTAAATTTTGCTTAAATTTATAAATGTAAATCTTATCTCCTCATCATTGGACCTGCATTCTCTTTTGATTTTAATCTCTTTATTGTTGATTTTAATCTCTTTAAAAACTCTGGAAAATTCTTACAACTATTATCTCTGAATTCTTCTTCCATTCCATAATTTTCCTTGCAAGCCATTTTTCCTTGAAAATCACTTTCTGGTAATGACCTCTGAGAAGATTTCATCATCAATATATTGAATTCTTTTTTGTTTAGCAATAGTTTATAGAAACTGAAATTTATTTTGCCTGAAGAAAAAAAACCCTTATGCTGAAATTCATCCTGTACCTCTGAAATATGTATTGCCATCTTGCTCTCATGGATTTTCGTGGTAGACTATTCTCCATTTTTGCTAAAAAACCTTAGAAATCTTCTTCCAAAATTTTCTTCTCTCTAGATCCTTTTTTCCATAATTTCTCTTTTGCAAGCCATTATTCCTTTGAAAATATTTTCAAGTAATGATTTCTAAGTAATATTCATTATCAATATAATGAATTTCTCTTGTTTAACAATAGTTTATTAAAACTGAAATCAATTTTAGAATGTATGCAAATGTAAGCTAAGAAATAGAAAAACTACTATTTGAAACTCCTTAATCAACTAATAAATCTTGCTTTGTGATTATTTTTAGTTAAATTGTTAATTTGACTTGCTTTTAATCAACTCATTAATTGGCAATAGAGATAAAGATAATATTATTTTATCTCATAAAATATTAGGATATACTTGTAATATTTTAAATTAATTTTTATTAGAATAAAATTGATTTAGTAGATGCAAATTGTTAAATGAATGTTTAATAAACTTACCTAAATGATCATTATTTTGAGTTAGTTAATGATTGTTTAAAAGAATTTAATTTTCTTTTAGAAATTGAAAAAATGATGAACTATTGATTAGTGTATCTTATATATATTTATTAGGATAGATTTGTAATATTTTATCCTATAGAAGAATTTATTTATTGAAATAGAGTAGGAGGCTTGGCAAATAAGTTTATTTAGAAGGTTGCTATTAGATACTCCATGAATGTTTAGTAAATATTGCCTAAGTGAATATCACTTTGAGTTAGTAAATTGTTATCTAGATTTTTTATCAACTTTTTAGGAATAAAATTTGGTGAACTCATAATTGTGTTAGAATAGATTTGAAATATTCTAATTAGAATAAAATTTAATTAATAGATGTATGTTTGTCAAAAGAATTAAATTAGAAGTATTAATAGGTTATAATGGTAATGCTAGTGAATAAATAAATGATGAATGGTATTATTATTCTAGAATTAAATATATTGAGTTAAATATATTAGTTATACTCATTTTATCTTATTTAAATTTGTTTAGTTATGATTTAGTAATATACTATCTTGTGGTACATTGATTTTAATAAATAAATAATAAATTAGAGATTTATTGTGAATTGAGTTACTATGGTAATGGTTAAACAAATATTAGATGAAATTATAATTCTAGAATGGAATAGTATTTGGATTTTATTTAAAACAAAGTGAAAACCTTATAGTGCTTTCTGGTTTAAATCATTCAATGGTGTTATGTTGAGTTAATTTTAAATATGGTCTTGCTTGAAATTTAATTGTTTGTTAATGGCATCAAGTAGTAATGATGTAATTGGTTTATTATATTATTCTTTGGTTCTGAATCATATTGTGCTAATTAAGTGTCTAATCATTTAAATCTTCATTTTTCCATATCAAGAAATGGATGTATTAATAGTGGTATGGTGTTTCATTTTATCCGACTCCAGAGGTTAGGCTACTTGGGTTCCAGTACATCATTGAGTAATTTCGTTTTAAATGTTTTATTTGATTTGAGATTTTGAAGTGGATAGGGGAAGTTTTGTGGTTGAGGTTTTGGATTTAAAATTGTCTATGTAATGCTTTGGTTTGCAAAAAGATAGAAGCTTTATAGTTCCTTGTCCATGCATGTTATTTATTAGTTTCTGAATGTTGGTTAGGGGTGGCTAGTTGCCTGTAGGAGAGTGGCTTTCATGGTGGGGCCGGTGCCCAAAGTGGCTGCCTGGATAACCCCATGCAAGTTGTAATCAAGTGATAATAATTTATCTAGTTGGGTTGGGTAGTAATTCACATAACAAGATAAGTATGATGCCTCACCCATGCCTTGAGTGCTCTCACAAGCTAAGGATGGGATGAGAAGGCCTGGTTGGCAAGGTCGACCTCCTTGTCTCCATGAGAGGATGTGTCAGCTCTGCATGTGTCACCCTATGGGGCCGGTGCCTAGTGAGAGGCTACCAGGGTAACCATAGATGGGGGCTGGTTTCTAGTGAGAGATAGCCTGGATAACCCATGCTAGGACCATACGATGACACTCTCCCTACTGTAGTCTAGTTACTTCGTCTTTATCTTTTGTTGTTGCCTCTAGAGTACTGTCTTGTCTTGTTGATTTGTGTTGTCTTGATTATCTGTTTTGCCTGAGTCAAGTTTGTATTTGCTTGCTTGTATCCCTTGACTTAGTGGAACCTCATTGTTATCTCCTAGCTCAGAGGGGTGGACCTCAGGGTTCCACATGGTTGGGTGGAAGAGCTCAATCCTTTGGTTATTCTTGTTCATCTTGATTCATGTTCACTGCAGATGTGCTTCCAGATTCAGATTTGCACTTGCATCCCTAGAGTTGTGTTCTACTTTTAAAATTTTATAATCTTGTTGTATATTGTAAACCGATATGATCGGTCATGAACCTTGTAATATTGTAATCTTGTATTCAAACTTTTGTAACTATTCATATTTACAAATTAATGATGTAATCCTCTTATGTTGTATTATAATGTATATTACTTTTATTGTTATAGATTTATGTTTATCTGATGTAGTTATGTTCCCTAGAGGTGTTAGTCGACCATTTTGTGTAAATGTTGTAAATAATGTAATCTTATCTAATAATTAATACATTTACTTCAAAAAAAATATTTCTGTAGATTTTGCACTTGTTAGTCTAACACTCTAGGGTTGCATGACGGGGCATCACATTTGGTATCAGAGCCAGGTTTAAACACTGGGTACTCTAGTTATAATTGAGCCCATTGTGTAACCTAGTACTTAAACCCTGTAGGCTAACTGTCATCCTTGTTGTTTCCTTTCTCTGTGTAATGAATTATCCTTTGGTGTTGTAGATAGATGCCTAGAGGTAGAGGTCGGGGTCGTGGCAGAGGTAGGGGTCGTAGGAGAGGTGGTGGTGGCACACCTCCTTCTAGTTCTCCTCATGAGAGTGCCCATGAAGGCAGGGGTCAGGATATGGAAGGTCAGGGTCAGTTTGAGGGAGCTCAATTACGTCATTTACTTGAGGAGCTCCTTGCCCGTTTAGGCCCTAGACAAGAGGTAGATCAACCAGAACCTAAGGTAAGAGAGAGATCACCTAGGCAGAGAGATTTGACAGCTGAGCAGGAGGCCACTTTAGCCAGTCATATGAGAGATTTTCTAAGGGCACACCCTCCCACCTTTAATGGAGCTAGTAGTGGTTTAGAGGCCGAGACCTGGATACTTGATTTAGGTAGGTGTTTTTCCATGCATCTGTATGGTAGCAACACCAAGGCCAGATGTGCTATTCTACATCTTAGAGGGTTTGCTTCTACCTGGTGGCAGTTAGAGGAATAGAAGTTGCATTTGGACATTAGTATGGTGTCTTTGGAGTTGTTCTTAGAGAGATTCAGAGCCTGTTTCCTATCAGATCATTGGAGGCAGCGTCGCGCAGATGAGTTTCATGAGCTAAGGTAGATGACCATGTCAGTTGAACAGTATGAGCATAGATTCTACGAACTCAAGTAGTATGCTAGCATTAGAGATGATGAGGCTATGTTAGTACAACATTTTATCAGGGGCTTGAATGCCCAGATTAGTGAAGGGGTTCGTGTCTTCGAACCTAAGACTATGGAGGTAGCAGTGGAAAAGACCTGGTTAGTAGAAGAGAATCTAGAGAGGGCACTTGGAGGTCATTCAGGAGTACAAATTGGTAGTACACCTTTTGTAGGTGTTGTGGTCAGTCTCAGGTAGCTGGCTTTTCAAGAGACCATCATGCACCTGACAAAGGCAAGCAACAACAACAACAGTGTTCTCAGTCACAACCAAGGAATTCTCAACCTCAATAGGGTAATAGATCTCATAATAGGAAGGATCGGTCTTGGCAGCGTAATAAGCGCAATCATGTCGATCAGCCATCTACAACCTACTGTAAGTAGAGATAATTTTCAGTAGTCCAATGTTGTCTCGGGTGGTGGAGGTTTCGGTAGAGGCTTAGGATGTTTCTCTTATGGACAACAAGGCCATATAGCTAGGCAGTGTCCCTAAAGGAACCCTTCAGGTTTTGGTCAGAGACCGGCAGCTTTAGAGCCAACTGTAGGTGATGCAGGGAGGTCTCATAGAGTGTTTGTAGCGTATGAGCATCACCAAGCAAAGCATGAGGGGACAGTCTTGGAGGCTGTTGGTAGGGGACAAGAAGCTTTCTTTGGAGATCATGCACGTGCTGCAGCATCGAGAGTAGACTCTCAGGGGCAGAGACGTGGAGTAGGTTAGGGTCCAGTGGGATCCTAGTGGTGAGATTTTTGCTACCTGGGAAGATGTTTTCAGGATGCGAGAAATATACCCTTACTTTTGACAGGCTTCTAGGAGTAAGCCTGATTCTGGGGGGGAGGATGTAATGCCCCCTCATTTTTGGTTTTGACAGTTGATAGTTTTTCTATTGCATTTAGACAGTTTTGAGACATTTGAGTTGTTAGACTTATGATTTATGCTTAGTATGATCATGATGGACTATGTTTGACTGATGTGGTTTTGACATGTGTTCTGAGTTTATGATGACATTATTGATATTCCAATTATGATGTGATTGACATGATCAGTAATGGTTTAATATTATCATGTTTTAGGTGATTTGTTGATATCTGATTTTAAATAGAAATGTTTATGTTTATTGTCTTGTTTCAGAGTAGGGACGGTGTAGTACTACTCATTTCAAGCACCCTACTATGCTGCGATTCTCTGACTCTGTGTGTGTTTGATATATATGCATTTGTTCGTATACAACCTATCGTTTTGATGCAGGTTGCAAGTACCGGGCATCGACTCCACCTGACTTAGCAGGTCTAAGCGTGCCTTTGCACCAATGGATAACGTTGATGGGAGATAACATGAGGTTTTTCCCAGGTTAGTCTCTATTTTTAGTCTATGGTTGTGGGTCTTGATGTCACTCTGGGATTCTTGTCTCGGTTTTGGTTGTCATGTGGTTGTAGAGGTATTGTTGAGTTTTACTTATTAAGCTAATGTGTATTTTGGGAATGCATTAATTATTATATTAATAATACTATTAATATGTCAAATATAATAGTGTTTTGCTTAATCATAGAGTATTAAGGAAAGTTGGAATATTCTTTGAGTAATTTTAATGTAGATTAAATTAATTATTTTAATATTTTTAATAGTATTTGAGTCATAAGTTTTTTGTATGGTTAATTAGTATATAGTTATTTATAGAATAATATGAGTCAATAATTTAATGTTTGTTAGTTGTCGAATAAGATTCCAGATTTGGGGAATCTCTATGAAAAGTAAAAAATTTAAATTCTTCTAAGTAGTGGGATTCTCTGTAACGGATTCATGATAGTGGAGATTTATGAGTTTTAGCTATTTTTGCTTCTGTGGGGGGGTTTATTTTTGAGGGGAATGGTTCTGAGGAAGTTAGACAGAAAATTGGGGAAGAAATTGTCACATGAAATAGAGGAAGAGCTGGAGGAAGCTGAAGGAATTTGAAGCCTAGGATCAAAATTCTGGGTATCCTTCTTGTAACAGATATATTAGTTTAAATTTCTAGTTAAATCTCTGGTGTGTTTTTTTTAAAGTGTCTCTTTAGTCCAGTGAGCTTTTTTGTCTTCCCGTCGCTTGAAGATCCTGTAGTCTTGAATTTGATAGTGTAATGTCGTCTGATATTGATGAAAATTTATTCTAATGTAGACTTCTTACCAGACCCTTATCTTCCTTTTTGCCCTCTGTGTCAAAATTTGGCTTACTTAGCTTTTGATTATCCAAATCTATTGTCAGAAAATGATTTTTTTTTAAAACAATTGATGGCTCTGAGAAATTAGTGACAAAGATATCATTTAAAATGTTCCTTACCTTGTCCCAACATGCCAATTGTATGGCCTCCTCATTTCTACCTCTGAGCTTAGTTTTTGCCTTTAAATTTTTTTATAACCTGCAAACCTTGGTGCCGTTGTACAGCCCTATGATATTCCGGGTCTTCTAAATTTTGCTTAAATTTATAAATGTAAATCTTATCTCCTCATCATTGAACCTGCATTCTCTTTTGATTTTAATCTCTTTATTGTTGATTTTAATCTCTTTAAAAACTCTGGAAAATTCTTACACCTATTATCTCTGAATTCTTCTTCCATTCCATAATTTCCCTTGCAAGCCATTTTTCCTTGAAAATTACTTTCTGGTAATGACCTCTGAGAAGATTTTATCATCAATATATTGAACTCTTTTTTGTTTAGCAATAGTTTATAGAAACTGAAATTTATTTTGCCTCAAGAAAAAAAACCCTTATGCTGAGATTCATCCTGTACCTCTGAAATATGTATTGCCATCTTGCTCTCATGGCTTTTCCTGGTAGACTATTCTCCATTTTTGCCAAAAAACTGTAGAAATCTTCTTCCAAATTTTTCTTCTCTGGATCCTCTTTTCCATAAGTTCTCCTTTGCAAGCCATTATTCCTTTGAAAATATTTTCAAGTAATGATTTTTGAGTAATATTCATTATCAATTTAATGAATTTCTCTTGTTTAACAATAGTTTATTAAAACTGAAATCAATTTTAGAATGTATGCAAATGTAAGCTAAGAAATAGAAAAACTTCTATTTAAAACTCCTTGATCAACTAATAAATCTTGCTTTGTGGTTATTTTTAGTTAAATTGTTAATTTGACTTGCTTTTAATCAACACATTAATTGGCAATACATTAATTGGCAATACAGATAAAGATAATATTAGTTTACCTCATAAAATATTATGATAGACTTGTAATATTTTAAATTAATTTTTATTAGAATAAAGTTGATTTAGTAGATGCAAATTGTTAAATGAATGTTTAATAAACTTGCTAAATAATCATTATTTTGAGTTAGTTAACAATTGTTTAAAAGAATTTAATTTTCCTTTAGAAATTAAAAAAATGATGAACTACTGATTAGTGTATCTTATATATATTTATTAGGATAGATTTGTAATATTTTATCCTATAGAAGAATTTATTTATTGAAATAGAGTAGGAGGCTTGACAAATAAGTTTATTTAGAAGGTTGATATTAGATACTCCATGAATGTTTAGTAAATATTGCCTAAGTGAATATCACTTTGAGTTAGTAAATTGTTATCTAGATTTTTTATCAACTTTTTAGGAATAAAATTTGGTGAACTCATATTTGTGTTAGAATAGATTTGAAATATTCTAATTAGAATAAAATTTAATTAATAGATGTATGTTTGTCAAAAGAATTAAATTAGAAGTATTAATAGGTTATAATGGTAATGCTAGTGAATAAATAAATGATGACTGATATTATTATTCTAGAATTAAATATATTGAGTTAAATATATTAGTTATACTCATTTTATCTTATTTAAATTTGTTTAGTTATGATTTAGTAATATACTATCTTGTGGTACAATGATTTTAATAAATAAATAATAAATTAGAGATTTATTGTGAATTGAGTTATTATGGTAATGGTTAAACAAATATTAGATAAAATTATAATTCTAGAATGGAATAGTATTTGGATTTTATTTAAAAAAAAGTGAAAACCTTATAGTGCTTTCTAGTTTAAATCATTCAATGGTGTTATGTTGAGGTAATTTTAAATATGGTCTTGCTTGAAATTTCATTGTTTGTTAATAGCGTCAAGTAGTAATGATGTAATTGGTTTATTATATTATTCTTTGGTTCTGAGTCATATTGTGCTAATTAAGTGTCTAGTTGTTTAAATCTTCATTTTTCCATATCGGGAAATGGATGTATTAATAGTGGTATGGTGTTTCATTTTATCCGACTCTAGAGGTTAGGCTGCTTGGGTTCCAGTACATCATTGAGTAATTTCGTTTTAAATGTTTTATTTGATTTGAGATTTTGAAGTGGATTGGGGAAGTTTTGTGGTTAAGGTTTTGGATTTAAAATTGTCTATGTAATGCTTTAGTTTGCAAAAAGATAGATTCTTTATAGTTCCTTGTCCATTCATGTTATTTATTAGTTTTTGGCGGTTGGTTAGGGGTGGCTAGTTGCCTGTAGGAGAATGGCTTTCATGGTGGGGCTGGTGCCCAAAGTGGCTGCCTGGATAACCCCATGGAAGTTGTAATCAAGTGATAACTTAATAATTTATCTAGGTGGGTTGGGTAGTAATTCACATAACAAGATAAGTATGATGCCTCGCCCATGCCTTGAGTGCTCTCATAGGCTAAGGATGGGATGAGAAGGCTTGGTTGGCAAGGTCGACCTCCTTGTCTCCATGAGAGGATGTGTCAGCTCCGCATGTGTCACCCTATGGGGTCGGTGCCTAGTGAGAGGCCGCTAGGGTAACCATAGATGGGGGCCAGTTTCTAGTGAGAGATAGCCTATATAACCCATGCTAGGACCATGTGATGACACTCTCCCTACTGCAATCTAGTTACTTCCTCTTTATCTTTTGTTGTTGCCTCTAGAGTACTGTCTTGTCTTGTTGATTTGTGTTGTCTTGATTATCTATTTTGCATGAGTCAAGTTTGTATCTACTTGCTTGCATCCCTTGACTTAGTGGAACCTCATTGTTATCTCCTAGCTCAGAGGAGTGGACCTTAGGGTTCCACATGGTTGGGTGGAAGAGATTAATCCATTAGTTACTCTTGGTTGTCTTGATTTGTGTTCACTGCAGATGTGCTTCTAGATTTAGATTTGCACTTGTATCCCCAGAGCCGTGTTCTACTTTTAAAATTGTATAATCTTGTTGTATATTGTAAACCGATATGATCGGTCATGAACCTTGTAATCTTGTAATGTTGTATTCAATTCAAACTTTTGTAACTATTCATATTTGCAAATGAATGATGTAATCCTCTTATGTTGTATTATAATGTATATTACTTTTATTGTTATAGATTTATGTTTATCTGATGCAGTTTTGTTTCCTAGAGGTGTTAGTCGATGATTTTGTGTAAATGTTGTAAATAGTGTAATCTTATCTAATAATTAATGCATTTACTTACTTCAAAAAAAATATTTCTGTAGATTTTGCACTTGTTAGTCTAACACTCTAGGGTTGCATGACGGGGCATCACAATTCAGACAATCATGCTTCAACTAGATCAACTAGGTTTACAATATATACATGATATTACATTGATTACATTACAAGTCGGCCAATACAACAAAAATATTACAATTTACAAGTCGGCCAGAGATCACACAAAATGAAACATGTAGAGGGAAAGCCCTAACATGAACTACACACAAATCTTGAAAGAGACACACACCTTGCAGATCCCAACACATGCATAACCTAGTCCTAAAAATCCTTCACATCATCACCCTTCAAAGAACAACATCCACACGCTTCATAGAATTGAATTAGGTCACCCATAAGCAAGAAAACATGAAGCTTGTAGCGCATCGGTCATTACAATCTTGGCGGTACTCATGGGTGATTAAACATTGCTTGTGCTTCTCCTAGATGATTTGGCATGACCCACACAACATCTTCAAACACTCCTTGATCTCCGTACAACAAGAAATTTGTGGCGCATACCTCCAACATTCCTCAGTCAGCCTCAACAACAACTCTTCACAAACTAACTTGAAAACTTTGCACAATATTGGAAACATGAAAGATCTGAATGTGCTTCAAACATGGGAAACATAGAGATATGTAGAATGTTCGCATGAACTCATATAACTGATCCGTGGAATCTCTAACTAGCGCAAGTACTCAATCATATGTCTTGAGAACAATTAGGCATCTTGAACCATCTGTAGTACACTGTTGTGGACCTCCAAATCACTTGATACTACAAAGTAGCATGTATTGAACATCTCTGATCAAGTTTATAGAACCATATGATCAAACCCTCACTTCTGGAGGAATACAGAGCATTCTAACATGACTTCATCATCACTTTACACTGCTAGAGCACAGACTGAAACTTACTTATAACTTTCACTATTGAAGGTATAATGACTTGAACTCTTGGATATAATAACTTCATAACATACTAAAATCAAATTCTGATCCGCATGACCATAGCTTCAAATGAGGAGCATTTTACCAAGTAGCCTTCCAGGCAACTTCCTGTAGTAGAAACCTTCACTAACATCTGGAGACTAGAGTCTTCTTGTATCAACACATACATCCTTAGGACCAATAGGAAGGATCATACAACATGCTACAGGTCATCAACAACATCTTCTCAACCTCATCATAACTTCTAATTCCCATCTTAATATATCATCATTCATCAGAATGCTTCTAATTCCCATCTTAATATATCATCATGAAATCATTTTTGCTAACCACAAACATGCTCAATACTACTTTACTTGGCATTAATCAAGGCATGACATCTAACCATGAACATCAACAACCTCACTACTAGCACACTATCAAAGTATATCATCAACATAAGCCTCCAAGCATAGTGTCGACATCAATGCAACCCAAACAGAGTTTTGACATCAATAACAACCACATCGTGACAACCTTAGATAACATATGTGCAACACCTATGGGTTATGGGCCCACAATGTAACTTATGTTAAATAAATCTAGGTATCAAGTTTTTGTCTTTAGCTATCAACAAGTATAGTAACACCACTTCCTAAGAAATAGACATAAAGATGAATGAAAATTGGAATGGATTTACAAATTTGACTATTTAGAAAGACTAACTCATTAACTCTATGTTTTCAAGACAAATTTTGTGTACACGAGAGTACTAGTCAAAAGAAAAGTTGAATTAAATACTAAAGTGATTATCATGTAATTGAGATATCATGATGTATAAATTGATATAAAGTGAATCATCATTGGAGGATTAAATTCTAAGGTGTTTTCATCACCTACTACCTAGTTAATGACTTTAGTTTCTTTAATTACTGATCCTAACCATTAGTATAGAAATAAACCATTTCTATTAGGTAAATAAACACCAATAAGTTACCAACTCCAAGGTATCATTTAGGAACCCTCAACATACTTCAATGCATACTAAAATTATTCACTAGCATTGATATCAAGCTATCATAAAGAGTATTCTAAATAACATACCCTGGAAATTAAACCTACAACAACATCACAAGATCATTCAACTAATATTTCTAGTTCACCTTTTGAGAGTGGGTGTAAACTTAATTTCAATTCATAAATAGGTTCTTGTAAAGTTTGATCTCTAGTAGTAATTACATCATAGATTTGCCAAATACAATAATACTTCTCAATCCTCCAAGTCCATAAGGGCATTCAAGTAACATCATATTCATTCTATCAAGAGCCAAAACTATACTTACGTAAGTGAATTATCAGAGTTATGATTCTAAACACCTGTCACTAGTGATCAAGAATATAAAAGAAATATTTTTCCAACCTGTAATCATGGTTCCACCACAATACATTTTGAATCTATTATTATAGAATACTCCATATGTATAAAATACCTCCTTTATTTATAAATTACTTTGCACCTTAGAAGTATTCTTTTTTTTTGATATGTTAACCCTGGTTAGGGACCAGGGACCCTTCAAAAATAGGGTCGAACCTATCAGTCTGTAACAACAATAAAAAACATATGTCCATAATAGCCTGCCTAACAGAGTCTATAACCTACCAAAGGAGTAGGGCAAATTACCTCGGCCCAAACTCCTCACAACAAAAAAGTCAATTAAAAATAGTCTTCACCATACTCTGACATAGACAACCCAAAAGAAACAAAGCTAAGACAACATAACCTATCCTACTTATTTGCATCTCCCTCCAATACAACAATTCCTTCTTCATCACAGGCACGAGTATATAGTGGCTTGACCCGAGATGGAATGACAACTTCATGTTTTGTAGCAACTCCTTCCACCATCTTTTTGGTTTCCAAGACATTTAACAAGATGTCATGCAAGTGACCCAATGAGGCTTCATGGTTCTCCCTTGCTTGATTAGACGACTCCACCAAATCTTCATGTGTCAACACCGAGGCTGCAGCCACAAACAACATGGTTGCCACCGCTATGGACTGTGCAGCTCCAAACACATTCCAATGACCTCTGGACATTCCTGGGTCAAGCAGCAGGTGAGCCATGGCTTCACAGACATTGACTCCCTCCTGACCATCAACTTACTTAGCAACCTTGAGCAGATGAAACAACCATTCACACATAATAGGATTTTTTATCTCCTTCTCGATACATTTCAAAAAACCTTCCATAGCTGCCTCTGTCGAGATCTTCTGCATTCTCTTCATTCTACCACCCACTGATTTGTCGAAACCAAAGTGGGGGATTTGTCTGTGGTGGGCCACATGAGCTTGTACCTCCTTTCCCTTAGAGCCCAAGCTCCCAGCCTCCCTTGAAGCCATCTCTACACCCATAAAACCACACACAACAAATGAAGAGAGAGGAAACCGCCGTTGACGCTTCTCAAGAAAGGCAATTTGCCTTCTACCACATTCCACCTCCTTGAAATAATGATCGACCTGCCACCTTCCTTTCTCACATGTCTCGAAGCTCACCACCTCACTTCATGATTACTCCTTTTATGACTCTTTAATGTTTTATCCCATTATCGGGAACCTTAGAAGTATACTTGACTATAACTTTGAGTAAGGTAATTCTTTTCTTAAATTATGCAGTTAATACACTGCCACAAATAGATACTATTTAAATGAATGAAATTTCACCCTTATTCAACAATCCTACTATATCTTGGTATATGGCGGATGAAAACAAGTTACATAAGATAATCCCCTCATCTAAAGAAGTACCAACTTGATTTTTTTAGAATGTTATCTTTAGTTTTGTGGCACAATCTTAACTATAACAAGATTATAGAGAAATAATAGTTATAATGGAACAATATTATGATACGTGCTTAAATCTTGTGTGGGAATAACCTAGATCTACACATTTAAATACATTATAGCTAGACTATGCATAAAGGAATGGCACACCTAACATCATGAATTCTTTAGGAAGACTATTTCTTAACTTTAATCACCTAGCTTCCTCATAATTGAATCAACATGATTACTTATTGAGCTACATATAGGTTGCTAGGAATGACTGGGATTGAATAGGGCCCCCATAAGCCACATCTAATACCAATACTTAGAGCAACATGTGTTTACCTAATTTGTCAATGAGTAGGTTAACACTAACTTGGTGTGACCAACATATTACAACAAGACTAGTAAAGAAAGGATGATCCACATTACTCTTCTTAAACTCTAATCGACCCCTCAAAATTAACATGTATTAAAAGAAATAGCATTGAAATTCCCTAAAGATACGCACATATTCACTAATAAGAAAATGAGCATCCACTCCAAGAACTATGCAATGAATCCACATCTTATAATTCTGTGACCAATTTATAAAAATCTACTTTTTATTATTCTTCACCTCCCACCATTTTTGAATTTTCATTGAACTATATAATAATAATTCCTTCCTAACTTTAAACAATCATACGTTTAGCATCGAATTACTGCTCACATTTATGTGAGTGCAAATTTTCATTTATTTTTCATTAGGCCTATATGAAAGGATAGGCCTCTATTCTTTCATTAGCGACGCTTGGTAAGGAGAAGATTCCTTAGAAATGTGGAAAGAATTTCTTTTAATGAAATATGCTCTTTCATACTCCCTTCACCAAATCAATTATTATTTTCTTTTTATCTTAGCATACAAATGGAAGTAGTTTTTAATTACACCGAAGGCGTTCCCTTTGTGAGGAGAGTGGGCTGACTTTGGAGATCAACCATCTCCATTGCTGCATAAGCATGCAAGATGATTGTAGCTTCATGAACCATTTGATTTGGTAGATTTTATTTTTCCCTTTTCATCATTTTCCGTCTTGCTTTTCAATGTTGAAATCTCCATTTGTCTGCAGTTTTTCACTCTGGCCTGGCATTGAGATCAACGATGGAAGCTGTCTAATACATGATGCAAGATGATTCAAACAAATCTGCATGTTCCTTCTATATGCTTTGTTGTATTCCATTGAGACCTCGTAACTAGAAATTGTGAAAAATAAATTTCGCTGGCCGGTTCCCGGTTCGGCTTCCCCTTCTCTGCCAAAGCAATGATGTTTTCCATCATAGAGAAAGCGGTGGCTTTTATGAGGTTTATAGTCGTATGGAAGTCACCAAAATAGAGCTTTTTGCTAAATTGCATAAGAGGAGAAGTTAAGATACAAATAAAGGCAATTATTTTCGTGAGGTAAGCAACTATCTCTAAATTCTGTCTAGCTATGTTTTAAATAACACTTTTAATGTTATTAAATTTCTCTTAGGCTAAAATTGCTTTCTTTCAAATGTTTTGCCAATTTAATGGCCTCTATTTGCCTCCCATTGTTTTTTAATATAAAATTTATAATATCCATTATAATATATTATATTTTATATAATTTTTTATTTTAATATTTATATATTTAGGATTATATTTAATTAAATATTTTATATGTAATATTATATTTGTTATTTAATATAATATAATATTTTATTTTCATATTTATATAATATTATATTCTATATAATATTTAATTTTAATATTTATATATTTGTTATTTAATTTAATATTAGATTAATTATTATATATTTGTTATTTAATCATATTTTAGTTTTATATATAAAACCAATATTATAATTAGTGTAATTATATTAAATAATATATATTAAACTATATTTATATTTAACAATTTATATTATATAGAATTGAATATAAAATAAAAAATATAATTATAATAAATATATAATCAAATAACAAATATAAATATTTAATATATTATAATTAATGTAAATATACAATTTTATAATATAATATTTTTTTGGTACGTTATTTAGACTAGGAATGAACCCCCTGGGCGACATGCAAATGCCCCACTCCACATGTCACGGGTAATTCAAGATACAAGATCCTAGGGGCCTTAGGAAATTTTTACACCAACCCGAGCTAGTGGAGGGCATCTCATAGAGGACATGGGGGTGGGCTTGGTTCCTTAATATGGTTACACTCGACCTTACCTCAAGGTGCCCCCATGGCGAAACATGGGGGTGGGCATTGGTCCATGCATTGCCATAAGTGCGACCCCTACCTTCAAGTGTCCCCATGGCCACTACAAGGGAGCCCCTGCCCGGCGGGATTTGAACTTGGGTCTATGGTGTGAAACTCCTCGCTCCCCACCACTAGACCCAAACCCATTGGGCAATTTTGTAATATAATATTATTATAGAAATAATTTAATAATTATCAATATATCAAATATATTATATAGTATTATATAATTATTATATTATTATTTCATATATAAAACATATATAACTAAATAATAAATATCTTAAAAATATTAAATGTATAGTATATTTAATCTAGATATATAGTTTAATAATATAATATTTTACTAAATATATACAATAATATATTTTCATATTGGATAATGAATGAAGTTACCTTTTATGATTTTTACGCCAAAGGTGTTCCCTTTGGCAAAGAGAGGGCTGGGGCAAAAGATCCATTGTCGAAATTGCAGGAGAATCAAGCAAGACGATTGAAATGCTTTTGGTCATCCGATTTTACTAATCGCCGTGTTCCTTGTGCTTTGTTTCCCGTTCATTTGGAGTCGTTAGAAGTTCATTAAAAAAAAGAATAATAGTTTCTGATGACGCTCAGGGGAAAGCGGCTATCAAAAATCTGTCTTTTCACCGTCTATGTACCTAGTACCTACCCTTTTAAGATTAAATATACGAGCATGCAACTGTTAGTTCTAATTGTCTTTAATGGCTTTGAAAAGAGCAATATTTTAGTCCTTAATTATCTTAAGTGTGCCATCCCCTTCCTTAACTAATGAAATTTGACATAATGCTTCTCATTTTTTAAAAGAATATACCTAGCTATGATGGATGTAATGGAAAATCTTTAAATCCACATAAATAATTAGTAATTTTTTAAATATTTGTTTGGAATAAAATTTCAATTATAGAATAAAATAAAGAGTAGTGAAATAAAAAATTATATATTTAAGATTCATATCTTATTTAATTATATTTATTTTGTATATAAAATATATAATATAATTATATTTATTATTGTATACTATATTTTTTATATACTAAGAATTATTAAATATATTAATATAATATTATATTATAGAATGGTAACATTAAATTATATATATTTTTAATGTAATTATATATTTATTTTATAAATGTATATTGTAATTATATTTATTATTATATATTTTATTCTATATAATATATTATTAAATATAAATAAAATATACTACATAATTAATATATATAATATATTTTTTTTAACATTGAAATGAAGTGAAAAATAATTAAGAGAAATGGGCTCTCCTGCTCCTCTTCCCGCCCATGTTCCTAGTTCACATGATTCGTTTGTTGCTGGGCTAAATGCAGGGTCTTCTTTTGCTGCTGGTGTAGCTACAGCTGTTGGTGCACCATCTGTGGGCTCAGCTACTTTTGCTGTTGGAGCGTCGTCTATGTCTACAACTGCTAGCTTACAGGGTTCGTCTGCTACTTTACATGTAGGGGTTCAGTCTGCTACTGTTGGGTTTTCTTCTATTGATGGTGTGGCTGCGGCTGTTCGTGTGCCGTCTGTGGGATCAACAGCTCGTGTGGCTGCGGCTGTTCGTGCGCCGTCCTTGGGCTCAGTGGCTGGTGTGGCTATTGATGTGCTATCCATATCCACGGCTGGGGTTCTGTCTACTATTGGGGTGCTTGCGGCTGGTGTGTTTTCTTCTGCTACTAGTGTGGCTACGACTGTTGATGCACCGTCCCTGCATTCAACTGCTAGAGTTGCCATTGGAGTGCCGTCCATGACTACGGCTGCTGCTTTTCAGGGCTCGTCTGCTGCTTTATTTACAGGGGTTTCGTTTGCTATTGGGGTTTCTGCGACTGTTGGTACGCCATCCATTTCTGGGGCTGCTGCTATTGCTGCTACATCTTATGCAAAGATTGTTAGTAGTGGTTCTCCTCAGCGATGTGAGGAGTCTGCTAATGCTGCTGCTGTTTTGGTTTCTAGGAGATCTATTTCTCAGTCAGACTTGCCTCCCCCTGTAGTGGTCCTAGGGGATGAGGTTTTAAAAAATATAGACTATTTCTCTGAGCAGGGTTTGATTTGTAGATTTGACCGTTGGTGGCTTCGGCTGGGCGATTTGAACCTCTGGATTTCAGAGCATTGGTGCCCTATCACGGAGGGGAAAATAGAAATTTACCCTTGTGCAAAGGGTTTCTTTGTAGTTGTTTTTGCTTCAGTTTCTGATCGGAATGCTATTCTTCATGCTCAGGCCTGGTTTTGGGGCAATCATGCCCTCCTTCTCAAGCCTTGGGTTCCCTCCTTTAACCCATTAACTGAGTCTTTCAATAGAATGCCTGTTTGGATTCATCTCCCGAATCTTCCACTGCATCTTTGGTGCAAATCTTGTTATGAGGGTATTGGTAATTCTTTGGGTTCTTTGATTATGGTAGATCAAGCAACTACCTTATTTTCTCATACCACATATGCTCGTGTTCTTGTGGATCTCGATCTCTCTAAGCCTCTCCCGGCTGAGATTATGCTGTAGGTTGCTGATAATTCTTGGAGGCAAATTTTGGACTATGAACGTATTCCCTTCCAGTGTCATAGATGCTTCGCTATGGGTCATCTGGGTTCTGGGTGTCCTCACTTAAAGATCCCTCGTTCTTCCTCCTGGTGGAAGAATTCTTTGCATGAACATCTTACAGTTGGTGCTACTGAGGATATTTCTGGGTCAGAGGTGGTTGAATCTTCCTCTGATGATGATGGGTCTGCTCCTGATATTGAAGAGGTTCTAGATTTTATAGCTATGGATACTACTGCTGGTGGTTCTGCTGCTTGTTGGTGTTGCTAGTGGTTCTGCTGCTGGGATTGCTGGTGTTGCTGATGGTTCTGCTGCTGGGATTGCTGGTGTTATTGGTGGTTCTACTGCGAGGATTATTGGTGTTGCTGATGGTTCTGCTGCTGGGATTGCTGGTGTTGCTGGTGGTTCTGCTGCTAGGATTGCTGGTGGTTCTACTGCAGATATGTCTCGCACTGTTACTATAGGTACACAGGTTGTTGTTGGGGCTGATGTTGTTGTGCCCTAGGCTCCGCCCCCTTCCAAGGGTTTGGAGAGATTTTCTCCTCCTATTTTTGTGGATGGAGATGATGTTCTTTGGACTGTTGTCCAAAGGAGGAAGCGAGGTCTTCCCAAGCATATTTCTTTGAACCGCACTCGTGCCAAGGGTGTTCGACTTGATAGGTCTGGTACTGCTATTGTTTAGGTTGTTGCTCATTGCAACCTTGTTGCTTAGTCTGTTGGGCTTTGCTAGTGTTTATTTTATAGCAAGGCTGTTGTGCCTGTGCTACTGGTCTTTTCTCTGTGCTGGCTGAGTACTGTCAGTACGCTATTTTCTTGCCCCTTGGGCTTGGTTTTGTAAAAGGGTTCGGCCCTTGGGTTTTGCCGCCTTATTATATAAAAAACATAGCACTATTTAAATTAATCTATAAGAAATCTTATTTAAGTGACTTTATATGGGTAGAGAGAGAGAAGTCTGATCACACCAGGGGTAATCAAATGTCCCCTATTGCTTGCACTTTTAGTTTTTCTCCCTTATAATTATACTAAAGTGACAGTGTGTGTGCATCAATGGTTAAGTAGTTATGACTAAACACATCATTTTAGGTTGGGCCAATGTACATTCAACAAATCGACAAGAGAGTTGATACTATGCTAAGGCATTCGGTTATGACTCTGTACATTTTAGATATTATCCACAAGTGGCTAGAACAAGTAGGCAATGTGTCACCATATCACTAATTGATAGATAAATTAGTCTTAGTGGGTAATTTGTGTTAGGTATTAAAAACATAATATGTTTTAATGTTACGATCCTACAATATAATATTATATTAAAATATATTTAATAATATGTATTATATAAAATATAGTATACAACAATAAATATAATTGTATTATATTTTATATATAGAATAAATATAATTGAATTATATATATATATATATATATATATATATATATATATATATATATATATATATATATATATATATTCAAACAAGTCAAAAGTTTTACCCTTCAAATTAAATATTTTTAGACAATCATGAATTCTCAATCTAAAACTATACCATGTCTAAATTTAATTTTAATCTATTTGAACTCCGAATTATGCAAACGTCTAAAATTTTAAAAGTAATGATGATCACTAAGTTTGATTGATCTTTGTATCGTGTGTTATCCCATGAGAGGATGCATGATGGTAGGCTATATGACAAATAAACATGAAGTAGGTGGTGGCCATGCTTATTTTTGCAAGAGAATGCCTATTCAATGTAGGTGTCAAGATGTGAAATATGAGGCTTGTGATAAACAAACACACATGCTTCAAATAGTATGCATAAGTGACAACTAATTAGACAGAGAAAACAAGAAATTACTAATCTCTTTAAGTGCAAACAACTACAAAATAAAGAATTCCTTACTAGAATACCATACGAGTCTACAATTAGCAACATCCATACTTGCAATTATCCCATGTTGATTGTTCAAACAAATTTGCTACATAGATTAAAAATAACAATAATAATTAGATAGACAGAGAGATGGATGAATACCAAAAGGGAGATGGGGGCACAAAGTGAGGAGAGAGAGGAACCAAAAAGAGAAAGAGAGATAAAGAAATATATATGAAATTACATTATATATATATATATATAAATTATGGAAATCCTTAGTATGATGCAAGAAACATCCACCATTGGTCCTATCCATCCATTATGAGTTGCATACAAAACTAGGTGAGAAAAGGTGATATATACAAAATTGAGGTGGCCATATACAAATTTCTTAAATCATGCATTATTTCCTCAAATCTAGAGGAGTTCAACCAATAAAAATAGAAATCAACATAAGATCTTATCTTTATCTCTCTCTCTTTCCCTTAATCAGTCCTCTTCTTGTTTCCCAAGCATGTTGAGCCCATCTAGCTAAAATGACAGGCCTAGGTACAAACTTGACAAGACTTGCCAATCATTAGGACTATATTCTTGCATTGGATGTCCCCAGTCAAAAGGAGTTTCATTATCAGAGTCTATCAATGGATTTGGATATGTACGGTGTAGATTCCATGGGGCACTTGGCAAACATGTGGAGTGTGCATAACAATTTTTTTTTGGTGAGACCAATGTATAGATTTTCTAAGGAGGTTTACATGTCCAACATCGAATGGGGACATATCACGTGTTTCCAACTATCAGTTCTAAAAATGAATTTGGTGGGTCCACTATACATTTGGTGAAGGTTTCAACTATAAGTCAAAGCCACTTAAGCAATGCAAAGAGGGTTATGTGATTGTCAATGATTGGTGATAGCCAAATAGTGAAATGTAAGGTGCACAACTCTATTGTGTGCATTTTATTTGTGAGATCAATTTTATTTCAACTACCATCAAAGAGAGAGAGAGAGAGGGCAATGGGTATGTCGAAGAGTTGTGCAAGTTTAATTGCTATGTCTTTAAGTAAATGATGATTGTCTTGTATCCCTATGGGCCATGCGATTTTTTTGTGAGATTTCATGTTTTGTGTCTAGCCTCTATTTACATGCATCTCCTTTCTAGATTCTTGTTTATGCACTTGACGAAGGGGGTAAATCACAAAACACACAATAACATATATTGAACACAGCAAATAGAACTTTCTTTTATTGAACTGGGCAACTCATTACATTATAGAAGCTCAATTACAATCAGAGGATGAATCCTCTACTGGCTGCAACACATTACAACTTTCCCAACCTCAAGACTCTTGAATCTTCAGCCTTTTGTAACCCCAAAATCAGCTAGGGTTTCTATTTTCACACCTATTCTTGACTCTACACTGGCCCCCTTCACTCTACTACTCCCAGGGTTCCTAAAATAGTCATAAATAGCACTTTTTGGCGGCCTCCAGCCAAATTTCGAAATTTACAACTCCCTCCAAAAGTAGGTCAACTTCCGGGAAGCATAACTTTTGATCCGGGTGTCCGATTGACGAACCGTTTTAAGCGTCGGAAAGCTTGCGTGTGAACTATCACACCAAAAATTTGTAAACAGATTTCTATCAACTTTTTGGGACATTATGGGAAGTTTTAGTGCCTCATATCTCGTTCCAAAAATTTTCAGGGGCTTTTCGAAAAACAAAAACTTTAATATCTTTTAGCTCACAAATGATCTTTGCCTGATTCCTTCGCCAAAGGTCTTATATTTCCATTATGTAACTTTCTGAAAGTTTTTACTTCATTACGTGCCCAAATGTAAACTTTCTAAAAATAGCAGGTACACTTTCCTAAATAGGCAGGTCGCTATTTTTAGTAGTTTTGAAAAAACTGAAAGTCCTACATTATTATTCTGGATATTATGGAACCAAAAACACTAATTATGGGAAGAAATGAGAACAACTACAATGGTTTTGAATTAACTTCTTTTTGGGTGATGCAAGATTGCCTTTACACCTCTAGATGCTCCTGCATCAGACACCCAGGGTAATTTGAGAAGTGACCCTGTCACATCTCAGGTGTTTGTGTGAGGAAAACCCAAACGATCAACCTCTGCCTTAGACAACCAAGAAGAATCTTCAATAGGCCTTCCTTTCCATTTTACTAGATATTCTTCGTATTGATTGTTCTGAGTGCTTCTTCCCACACGGCTATCCAAAATCTCTTCTATCTCCTCTGTTGAAGTAGATGGCGGAATACTCCACTGCACTTCTGTTGGTCCATCCTCTGTTCCACCTTCATGATATTCTGATAAATCAACAATGTTGAAAATAGGGGAAATATTGATCCCACTCGGCAGCTCTACCTCATATGCATTTCCTGAGTCATGTTTCTTCAAAATTTTGTATGGTCCAAATTTCTTCATTTTCAACTTATTGTATGTTCCAATTGGGAACCTTTCTTTTCTCAAGTGAACCATGACTTCATCTCCTACCCGGAATTCCTTATATCTCCTCTTCTGATCTGCCTTAGCCTTGTACTGAATATTCATTTTATTAATGTGCTTTCTCACCTCTTCATGCAAATTCTTCAGATGTTCTGCAAAGTCTTCAGCTTCAGCACTTGTCTTTTCTCCGTTGTACAGCTTCCTTAACTCAGAAGCATTTCTTGGGCTATTGCCATATACAATCTGGAATGGTGATTTACCAGTACTCCTATTAACAGAATTGTTGTAAGCAAATTCTACCTGTGGTAAAATCAAATCCCATCCCTTGGGCTTATCTCCTACTAAGCATCGTAGCAGGTTACCCAAACTCCTATTCACCACTTCAGTTTGTCCATCTGTCTGTGGATGGTGTGCAGAACTAAACTTCAAATCTATCTTCAACTTCTTCCATAATGTCCTCCAGAAATAACCAACAAACTTGGTATCTCGATTTGAAACTATGCTCTTTGGTAGACCATGTAGTTTCACCACTTCCCTGAAAAATAACTCTGTAATATGAACAGCATCATTAGTCTTCTTACAAGGAATAAAATGTGCCATTTTTGAGAATCTGTCCACCACCACAAAAATAGAATCATGCCCTCTCTGTGTCCTTGGTAAACCAAGAACAAAATCCATACTAATATCATCCCATGGCTTCTCTGGTATAGGTAATGGTTGATACAACCTTGTATTTTGACTTGTTCCTTTTGCCGTCTGACATACTCTGCAAATTTGCACAAACTTCCTCACATCCTGCTGCAACTATGGCCAATAATAATTTTCACCAACAATAGAAATGGTCTTATCTCGACCAAAGTGTCCAGCCAGTCCTCCACTATGCTTCTCTTTAATCAGGTTCTCTCTCATGGAACTCCTCGGAATGCACAACTGGCTTCCTCTAAACAGCATGCCGTCTTGGATTATGAAATCCAACTATTTTGTCCTGTCCAAAGTAACAGGCTCCAGACAAGCTTTCCAAGCCTCTGCAAAATCTAGATCTTCAAGATACAAACTTTTGAGCTCATCGAACACAACAACCTCTATCCTCATTTTTGTCAACAAATTTTGCCTTCTACTCAAGGCATCTGCAACTCTGTTGGACTTCCCACTCCTGTGCTTCAAAACAAAGGTATAACTCTGCAAAAACTCAACCCATTTTAAGTGCCTTTGGTTTAAGTTCCCTTGACTATTAATATACTGCAAAGCCTGATGATCAGTATATAAAACAAACTCTTTTGGCAACAAATAATGTCTCCATTTCTTCAAAGCCTGAACTATTGCATAAAATTCCTGATCATAAACAGAATATTTTTTCTTGGCATCATTAAGCTTCTCACTAAAATAGGCAATGGGCTTACCTTCTTGGCTCAAAACAGCTCCTATACCACTACCACTAGCATCACAATCTACCTGAAATACCTTATTGAAATCTAGAAGTGCCAAAATAGGTTGTTCTACAACTTTTTTCTTCAATGTATCAAAGCTCTTGTCGGCTCCTTTAGTCCATCTAAACTCTTTTCTATCCCCTCTCATTGTTTCAGATAGCGGTGCACAAATGCTACTAAAATTCCTGATAAACTTTTTGTAAAAACTTGCCAAACCATGAAAAGATCTTACCTCCATTGCAGTCCTTGGTGTAGGCCACTCAATGATAGCCTTTACTTTTTCTGGGTCCATCTTAAGACCTTCCTCTGAGACAACAAATCCTAGGTATACCAACTCCTTCTTTGCAAAACTACATTTCTTTGGATTAATCGGCAGCTTCTCCTCCCTCAACTTATCTAGAACTCTTCTGATATGCATCAAATGCTCATCCCAAGTCTTACTGAAAATCAAAATATCATCCAAATAAACAATATCAAAACTTCCCAAAAATTCTTTTAGTACCTCGTTCATGAGCCACATGAATGTGCTCGGTGTATTGGTTAGCCCAAATGGCATGACTAACCACTCATACAAACCTTCCTTTGTCTTGAAGGCTATCTTCCATTCATCCCCTTCTCTGATACGGATTTGGTGATACCCACTCTTCAGGTCAATTTTCGTGAAGTACTTGGCTCCACTCAAACAATCTATGATGTCATCCATTCTTGGCAATGGAAATCTATACTTGATCGTTATCTTATTGATGGCTCAAGAGTCTGTACACATCCTCCATTCTCCATCTTTCTTTGGTGCTAGTACTACAGGTACCGCACATGGACTTAGGCTCTCCCTTATCAGTCCCTTCCTCAACAACTCCTGAACTTGTCTGTTCAATTTTTCATTCTCTGTAGGGGTCATTCTGTGGGCTGCCTTGTTTGGCAAACTGGCTCCTGGTATCAAATCCATTTGATGACTTATCTTCCTTACTGGTGGTAAACCTTCTGGTACATTATCAGAGATAATGTCCTGGAACTCTTCCTACATATCTGAAACTTCTGCTGGTACATCTTCACATTTCTCTTGACTAATCTTAGGAATCAATGCAAAGCAATGACGTTCATGCTTCATACCCTCCAAAAATTTCCTACCATCTACCAAACAAATTCTGGTAGTACTACATACCTTTTCTTCCACCTCCTTCAAGGGCTTCAACTTATGACGAACTCCATCCTTTGTTAGGGAATATGTGTTTGCATGCCCATCATGGACAGCGCTCCTATCATACTGCCACGGCCTCCCCAACAGCATATGACATGCATCCATTGGTATGATATCACACAGCACCTCATCATGGTAGTCACCAATCTTGAACTTCACTAAACACTGCTCATTGACCAAAGCTCTATGGTCCTTCTGCAACCATGCAATCTGATATGGATGCGGATGCTTTCTTCTTGTCAACTTTAACTTGTCAACCATCTCCTCTGAAACAAGATTATCAGTGCTTCCACTATCAATAATAATATCACAACACTTACCCTCACATTTACACCTTGTGCAGAATAAACTCTTCCTCTGATTGGGTTCTTTCTCCTCATTCAGCAAGGTTCTCCTGACAACTAGGGTTTCTCCCCTTTCAGCATCTTTAGAATGCTCAGAATGTGCATCTTCATCTACATGTGCAACTCGTACATTACCTTCAAGTCTTCTATTTGTTCTTCCTTGATGTTGTGGACACTCATATGCTCGATGCCCTTCTTCTCCACATTGGAAACAGGTTCCTCTAAAACCTCCTCTTCCAGGTCCTTGCCCAGGTCTGCCTCTTCCTCTTCCTCTTTGATCACCATTGTTCTGGTCACAAGGGCGGTAGGTATTATCCCCTCTTTGATTTTGACTGGTGCCTGTTTCTTCACTTTTCTTTTGATCTTCATTACGGCCTCCATAGGGTCTTCCACTAGTCCTTCCACCTTAACCTCTTCCCCTTTGTTTGCTATCAAATCTTTTGTTCAGCTTCTCTTCCACTTTCAGGGAAAATTGGTACACATCTTCTATGGTGGTCATTCTGACTAGGCTCAACTCCTCTTGAATACTCGGCCTCAACCCATTAATGTAATGGGCTACCTTCTCCTTGTTTGGCTCTGCATGGCCTATCCTGATAGTAATTTTATAAAACTCTTCTGTATACTCCTTAACAGACTTGTTACCTTGCTTCAGTCCTTGCAACTTCTTTAGCAACTCCATCTCATAGTCCACAGGAATGAACTGCTTCTTCAGTTTCTCCACCATCTGATCCCATCTGGTGATCTTTGCTTTTCCTCTTCTATTCCTCTCTAATTGGACCTCCTTCCACCAAATATTGGTGTGGCCCTTCAACTTTGTTTTTGCAAACTTAACTTGATCTGGGTCCTCCACACCTTCACACTCAAAATACTCCTCCATGTCATTGATCCAATCAATAAGATGTTCTGGATTCAAATCTCTAGAATATGTAGAAACTTCGATCCTGGGCCTCTTTCTGATCTTCGAAATGACCCTCAACAACCTTACTTTTGCAGCATCTTCGGTAGCTTCTTGTTCTTCCTCAGATAGCTCTTCTTCAACTTCATCTTCACTTTCTTCTCTTGTCCTTGGCTCAAACCCTCTTCGTAGCTCCTCTTGCAATGCATCGATTTGCCTTTGTAGGGCTCTAAAACGCTCTTCCATCAAAGCATTCCTCCCAACATGATTTCTTCGTGGAGGCATCTTGGTCTCCGCAACAAACCCACAACCTCAGGTCTTGGTGCAAACTGCCTCACGGTCGGCGATTTGTCTACACACTCAGGAAACCTGGCTCTGATACCACTTGATGAAGGGGGTAAATCACAAAACACACAATAACATATATTAAACACAACAAATAGAACTTTCTTTTATTGAACTGGGCAACTCATTACATTACAAAAGCTCAATTACAATCAGAGGATGAATCCTCTACTGGCTACAACACATTACAGCTTTCCCAACCTCAAGACTCTTGAATCTTCAGCCTTCTGTAACCCCAAAATCAGCTAGGGTTTCTATTTTCCCACCTATTCTTGACTCTACACTGGCCCCCTTCACTCTACTACTCCCAGGGTTCCTAAAATAGTCATAAATAGCATTTTTTGGCGGCCTCCAGCCAAATTTTGAAATTTGCAACTCCCTCCAAAAGTAGGTCAACTTCCGGGAAGCATAACTTTTGATTCGGGTGTCCGATTGACGAACTGTTTTAAGTGCCGGAAAGCTCGCGATGTGAACTATCACGCTAAAAATTTGTAAATAGATTCCATCAACTTTTTGGGATGTTATGGGAAGTTTTAGTGCCTCATATCTCGTTCCAGAAATTTTCAGAGGCTTTTCAGAAAATAAAAACTTTAATATCTTTCAGCTCACAAATGATCTTTGCCTGATTCCTTCGCCAAAGGTCTTATATTTCCATTATGTAACTTTTTGGAAGTTTTTGCTTCATTACGTGCCCAAATGCAAACTTTCTAAAAATAGCAGGTACACTTTCCTAAATAGGCAGGTCGCTATTTTTAGCAGTTTTGGAAAAATTGAAAGTCCTACATTATTATTCTGGATATTATGGAACCAAAAACACTAATTATGGGAAGAAATGAGAACAACTACAATGGTTTTGAATTAACTTCTTTTTGGGTGATGCAAGATTGCCCTTACACCTCTGGATGCTCCTGCATCAGCACTGCACCTCAGTTCACCTACATTCCATTAGTTGTCACCTATGCATATTATTTGAAGCATGTATATTTGTTTATAACAAGCCTCATTTTTCACATCCTAACACCTACATTTAATAGGCATCCTCTTGCAAATATAAACATGGTCACCACCTTGATCATGTTTACTTTTCATCTTTCCTACCATCATGCATCCTCTCATGGGACGTCACATGATACAATGTTTGATCAAACTCATTAACCCTCATTACTTTTATAATTTCACACCTTTGTATAATTTGGAGCTCAAATGGATTAAAATTAAATTTAGACATGCTTTAATTTTAGATTAAGAATTCCTAAAATTGTCTAAAAATATTAAATTTCTAGGGAAACACTTTTGATTTGTTTTAATTTGCAGATGATATGGGAACTATGTCATGGGAGCCCGTTGTGTTCAATCTTGCTTTGGCAAAACTTTTGTAAAAGGAACATGATTATTAGTTAAAAATAGGCCCCCCATCCAAGGAACAATCCTCATGAAAAACTAACATATACCTATAGAGAAAGGAAAAAATGCATTTAAAAAAATATCAATGTCCCAAAATTTGTATTCTGTCAAATAAAAAATATATATAAAGATGATAGATAAAGATAATAGAATAGAGAGAAAGTTAGAAAGAGATATTGACAAAGAGATAGAGAGGAGAGAGGGGGAAAGAGTTAGAGAGACAAACAAAGAAGTGGAGAGAGAAATAGGGAGAGAGAGATAGGTGACAAAGAGAGATAGGGAAAATAGAGAATGAGAGAAGCAAGGAAGCCCTTTTGGCTATATTACACAATATCAAGACAATTGTTCCTGCCACTTTTGTGTTGCATGCAAGCTACCTCATGCCTGGAAATGTGTAATCTGTCTCTCATTTTAGAAAGAGCATTAGCTATTGTATTCTTTTTTCCTTTAACACACTCTATAGCAAAATCATATGCGTGTGCATCTTACTTACCCACTTTTGTTGTTGATCATTCAAATCTCATTGGCCAAGAAAGAACTTCAAGTTATTATGATATGTTTTGACAACAAATCTTTGACATACCAAATACTTGTAGTCTAAGTTTTTTAATTTTTTAATTTTATTAGGGTACCAATCTAGAAAAAAACCACCTTGTGGATCCGTAGTGGAATCTTAAAGAGTTTGAGCAAGGCCTACCATACTTTTACTTTTACTATGTGTATAGTATACCAAAGGGTGTATGGACAAACCATATCCTTATTTCTATATGATGTTGAACTAAAATTTGTGGATTCAAAGTACCTTTTAGTTTCAACTAGAGAACATGGCTACATGCATATCCTTCCTATGAATAATTATTTCCAAATTCTACCTTTACCACCCATGACAATTGAAGAGACATTGCCTAAAACACAAAATCATTAGCCATCATGGGATTACAAAACTAAGCTTAACTACATAAACATAGTGAAAAAATGTTCTGTTGTGTGATAGACTTGGGCCTACGTTCAAGCATACTAATGGAAAACCCTTCATTAAAGATCAAGGTATGGTACTTAAATTACAATGTAAAAAATGGAGCTTGGTATGGGTAGGTCCATGCCATCTAGCTCCACCAAAGCCTCATGAAATGGTACTTCTCATGCCAATGATCCAACAATAAAGAATAAAAAGAGTGAATTTCAATCAGTTGTTCCATGCCAACGATCCATATATGGCAAGAGCTTTACTAGAGTGATGCAAGATGATTCAAATAATCATCTCCATTCATTCTAACCTGTACCTTCATTTGTACAAGTCAGAAGAAAGGAGAATTTTTGGATTGGCATTTTCCAACTATTCACACCTTAGAATGAATAGCACTTGCATGTTCGAAAGCATTCATTACCTATGTGTATTAGATGAAGTGTCAAGATTGAGTAACAAAAGCCCACACTTTTTGATCTATGGCGAAGACTAGAAAATGTTAAGGCCATGGATCAATCGACCAACAAAGATGATGCCCCAAAAAAATTTATTCAACTGGTGACAGTGGACAAATGATGAGTTCTGGTTCATGGGATTTATTAAACACCACAAAGCTCTCAACAACCTAAGATACTCTCTTCCAATGCTACATAATGGCATCGGCCATAAGGATACAAGACAATCACCATTCAATTAAATATGAGGTAGTGATAAACAAACATACATGCTTCAAATAATATGCATGGGTGACAACTAATGGAATGCAGGTGAACCCAAGTGAAATGCATGGACAAGAATCTAGAAAGGAGATGCATGCAAATAAAGGCTACAAACCAAACATGAAAGCTCACAGATTTGAAGTAGCTACTAAGAAAAACATTAAGATCTTGAAATCCAATAAAATTATGCAAATTAGTTCGTGATAATCAAGAGAACAAAAATGAAATGAGCCATAGAGATACAATACAATCATCATTCACTTAAATACATACCAAATGAACTTCTACAACTCTTCGGCATATCCATTGCACACCAAGGTGCGATTGCTAGTATAAGGAATTGTAATTGTGTCGTGCTAAGGCAGTTATGAGGTCATACGAGGAGATCACGATAGAGAAATTATCATTACACCAATGGCATTTCTTTACCCAAGATAATTTACCTAGAATATCAACTTAGCATTTAAGTATTGACAAACATTTATAGTGACCTATGAGAAATCATTTTGGATATTTTGTCCTCCAATCTCAAAATTTTTAACTACATTTTGTTCTTATATTTTATGTTAAGTAGATAGAAGGTTAAATGGAAAAAATTTATTAGATTTTTTAATTTATATATAATTTAACTATTCATTATAGTAAAATGATATTTTTCTTCATCTGTATTGATAAATATCATAGGGTAATGAGACTAATTAAACACACACACTTTTAAACATATGTTTTTAAAGGCTAGAGTATCACACTTTAAGTTTAGCACTCTCTATCTTCTTTTCTCAATAACTTTTTTTTTTAACATTTAATTATTATAAATCATTTTAATCCCATTACAATTCTTACCAATAATTAATATTGTTAAATATTCTTACCAAAATCATAATTAATTTCTTTTAGCTTTTAACCTTTTATAGAATTTAAATATTCATTATAGTAAAATGACATTTTCTTTCATCTATATTGATAAAAATCATAAGGTAATGAGACTAACTAAAATATTCATTATAGTAAATAAAAATTACTAGACAAAAAGACCAACTAAACACACACTTTTAAACATATGTTATTTTTTTAATAAAAAGAGGGTAAAAACTTTAGTGATCCAAGAAAATAGGACAAAGCTAGAAATTAGAAACCACCCACCAGGGGTCACAAACCAACAACAGAGCCATCAGGCAACACCCACAACACATCTCATGTCTTCCATAACCAAGTCCTCAAGCTCCCAAGAAAGGTCCTCAAGGAGGTAGATCTAGTCATCCACTTTCCAACTTCCTAACCACTCAGAGGCCCATTTAGCCAAACCATCAACCACCTTATTCCACTCCCTAGGGATATGGCAAAAGGTGATAGAATCCAGTACCTCACCTAGAGATATTATTTGTCTAACCACCCTAGCCAGCTGCCAATTAACATCCTCCAACTATTGCTTATTCAGAAAATCAACCACAATCTGAGAATCTGACTCACAAATTATCCTTCTCCAACCAAGGGTACAAGCCCTTTTCAGAGCCAAGAGAATAGCCAAGGCCTTCATGAAATTGTTAGAGTGTTGGCTATGATACTCAAAGAAAAAGAACACAACCACTCCTGAGCAGTCCCTATCAATGCCCCCAACACCAGCGTGACCCGGATTGCCTCTAGAGGAACTATCGGTGTTAATCTTCAGAACCTCCAAGGGTGGAGGAATTCAATGACCATCTCTCTGAACCTTTCCTCTATCACTCAAACCCAAACCAGGCCTCGTCCCCCCTTGGAACTAACAAAAAGCCCCAAACTCTGAACAATTCCCATATCTCCAGGGTCCACGGGGGCTGAGAGATCACACCTAACCACTAAAGTCTCTTGAAGAACTCCCAAAATCCTCATCCAAACCTGTCGCACCAGAAGCTTCTTATCCAAAAAAATCCTGCGATTACACTCTAACTAGATATGCCAAATGATGAAGCTAGGACCAATTGTCCATGTAGTGTGGAGGAAGGAAGTCTTAGCTGGAGTACTCCCCGACCTGTTCCAGAAGTCCTCTAAAGACAAGACATGCCTACATGGATGCCTCCAGAATTCCCATAAAAAATGTCAGATCACCCTAACAAAAGAGCACTGGAAGAAAAGATGAGGAATGTTCTCATCGCTATTAGAGCACATAACACACACAAAGGGGCCTTGAAATCCCCACTTCCAAAGATTCTCTCAGGTTAGACATCTGTATACGCCTAAAAATGACACGATTCAACTAAATAAATATTCTAAATATTTATTCCGTTCTTCTACCAATTAAATAAATATTCTAAATTTATTTAATCTATTCACTATTCCATAATTAAATAAATTCAATTTATTTAATTAAAATCCCTAAATTCTTCTAATGTCCTACACAATTAAATAATCATAAATTATTTAATTAATCCAAATTCCTCTATCCTAAGTTCTAATTCCAAAAATCCACCTCACACTTACACCTCACTTTTCCACCTCACATTGTCCACCTCATCGGGTTGCACATGTAATTAAATATATTAAATATTTAATTACCTATTTTCCCCCTCAACCACATGTCCTATTTCTTCTCAAGTCAAATGTTAGTTAACTAATCAATCAAAAGTGTTAACTAACCAGTCAATTGAGTTAATCCCTCAATCAATTCAGTCAATTCCATAATTCATTCTTCCAACTGACTAATCAAGTTTGTTAACTGATCAGTTAAAGGAGTTAACTCTCCAATCAATGTTGTCACATCCCCTCTTTCATGATGGAGCTGAGACACTTGTCTTATTTCCACTAGTTGCACATTCCTCAACCATTCTTAGCCATTAATTTTCATATCTCCTCTCAACCGTTGATTCTCATTCTTCTGAGTCTATAAAAGAAGCTTCATCCCTCCATTCTAATCATCCAGGTTATTTGTATTGTTACTCTATAGAATTCTACCCACGCGCCTTTGGCACCCCCAATACAATCTACTTGAGATCACCATTTGCTTTGAAGCTCTACTTCATAGCATTATCTATCAACACAGCCATTTACTACCGACATCCTACAACACAGCTAAAAGAGTGCACTCACTGAGGGCCTACTTCATCAGCAAAGGACGGTTGTAATAGGTGAACAACAAAAGCTTTGGAATAGGGAAGGTTTGCACTGTATTGTTCATTGCCTCATTTCATTCAATCTTTCTTGTTTTCATTATTCTGTTGATGTTTGGGTTTGATATTATTCATTTGATTAAACTGCATTTTACCCTAACATTTTTGGCGCCCACCATGGGGCCTTTGCCCCTTTATCTCATCAAAATCTGAGCTTTTTTGAAGGCAGGTCCCATACAGGTCACGCAAGGTCATGCACAGGCTACTTTGGTGCATTTGAACATTTCTGCGGTGCATATACCCACTGTTACGGTGCTTCTATTATTTCTGTGCATCTGTACTTTTTAGCTATGCTTTTGCGCACTGTTACGACGCATCTGTCATTTCTACGCTTATGTGTATTCCTGCGGCACTTTTACACACTGTTACTACGCATTCGTCAATTCTGCGCATCTGTTCATTATTACTACGCATTTGCAGACTGTTACGGTGCATTTGTCATTTCTGCGCTTTTGTGTATTTCTGCTGCGCTTTTACGCACTATTGCGGCGCATTTATTATTGTTGCACTTCTGTTGACTACCTCTACGCATTTAGTCACTGAAGTTGTGCATTTGTAATAAGCAATGGTTTTAGTGATTTTCTAGGAAAGTTTGCTAACACTAACCTTTTCGCAAGTGTTCTCTAGAGCTGTTTTGCAGGATAGGCTCAGGTTTAGTTCCATATAGTTGCATTTAAATAGTTCACACTTCACTTTCTAAGGGATAGTAAAACTGATGTTCATTCAAATCCTCACCTAGCTCTAATTAGGGAAGAAGTAACTGGATCATTTATTTCTTGCATTGCAACACTTTCCAAGTTATTGCTATTTGGGATTAAAACTAAATTCACCATTGATTTTGGGGTTAAAATTGAACTACTGCTATCTCATTGGACCAAAACTTCAAAGTCAACTATATGCTACGAGGATTAAAAACTAAATTCACCATTGATTTCTGGATTAAAATTGAACTACTGCTATCTCATTGGACCAAAACTTCAAAGTTAACTATTTCGTGCTATGCGGATTAAAACTGAACTCACCATTGATTTCTGGGGTTAAAAACTGAACCAATGCTATCTTGCTAAAATCACTTCAAAGTTCTGTGCTTGCCCAAGTAGATTAGCCCATTTAGTTTTTCCACTTTTAACTAGGTTGGATTAATCAGTGTCTTCTGTGCTTGATGAATGACAATAGGCTTATGCTCTCCCCTTTTCTGGGTGATCAGAGTGCCAGACTTGTCATTCTATTTGTTTAACCTTTAGGAGGGGCCTGCCCTTAGATGCACGCTTGTCCAAGTGGGAACCACCCTGAGTGGTAACAGGCTAAAGCCAAGCCCTACCAAGCCACTTAAAATAAATTGTGCTTGAGGTGAAAACTTCCTGCAACAAGTGCTGCTATGTTACACCGACGGCCAACCTCCCCTAAAACCCTCTCAGGTGCAACCCTTTGAGGCTGGGAGACTCCATAACAGAGAGTAGTGCCGCCGCATGTGTAACCACCTGAACGGTTGCCCTCATTAAACACCTCTTGTTCTAGTGGCCAAAAACCCTTGTAATCCATTTCGAGCCTAGGATTTTGTACTTGCTTTTTTTTCTCTTAGTCCAAATAGAGTAAAAAAAAATCACAAAAACAATTAAAAAAAAAAACTATAAAATATTCTTTGTGCTTGCTATGTTTTCTTGCTGTTAATTCATAAAATCATATCAAGAACTTTTTTCTGGCCAAAAATACCAAAAACAACAAAAAAACTCCAAACATTTGCAAAAAAAAGTTAGAGTTGCGCATCCATTCTTTATTCCTGCGCATTTGTGCTGATTAGCTGCGTATATACAGACTGTTGCTGCGCATACATTTTCCACCAATATGGCGCATATACTGTGACTTCCTGCACATATGCGCATTTCTGCTGCGCATCTATTTCAGCGCATCCAAACCAGTAAGCTCTTCCGATCTTGTGTCAATGGCAAACCAACTAGAATATATTGGTGAAAAACTCCAATATCTGCAATTACAGATAAACTTAGGTTCCTCGTCCCAAGATTATATAGCAATTTCTCAACAAATCCAAGTCTTACAACAAGAAATGACAATCTTGCAAGCTGAACATGCTAGTACTAGCTACGCCTCACCCCAAAATCGTATATCCTTTTCCCATACTCATGGCAAGGCAAGCAACACGCCAAGTTGGAACTCATATACCACCCCATCTACTAGTCCTCCTTCACCACCTTCTAAGACACATATTCCAAAACATACCAGTTCTACACCAACACCACCATCTAGTTCCTCAAACTCTAAATGGATGACCAAAAAAGAATCAGACGAGTGGTGGGAAAGAGTTTTTCCAAATTTATACAACCAGAGAAAAGCTAGGGAGAAAGCTAAATCCCCTCATTCATCTACCCATACACCTATGAAGGATGTGATCAAAGGGCTACTAGCAGAGAATCAACCATGTCCCCAAATTTTGGTCCTTGACCTTACAAAAGATGCTTCCAATAACATGTCAAATCCTACAACCCCTTCATGTCATCTGCAACCCCTTGAGCTTATCGAAAAACCTCCTACTATGAACCAAAGTCAAGGTCCGTCAAACATCCATGTTGTTGACCAAGAAGCTATCCAAGAGCTATCCACTTCCATCCAAGAAGACCAAGAGCTATGTCAAGAACACACCTTAGAGCATGTGGAAACATCCACCCTTTGTCTAATTCAAGATCAAAACACCCCCATCCAATTTCAAACCGTTCATAACCTTTATCTCTTCCACGATCAAGATAATACCTATGAAGAAGCTATCCATGAGCAACATGATCCTATACATGAGAAGGAAATCCAATTCTGACCCATCCATAATCTATATCTTTTCTATGATCAAGATATTCCCTATGAAGAAGATGTCCTTGAACAACTTGATCCCATACCCATCCATGACCAAGAAACCTCCATTACTTCTATCCCTCTCCCGTCTAATCCCATCCATGATCCAACAACTTCCACTTCCTCTAATGAGACACTTGCCTCCCAAGTGCACATGAATGATCAACCTAATAACTTAGATCCTAAAGAACATAATGATGATCAAGATTCTAGTGATCCTTCACCATCCATTATTGACCAAGCTGCAAATCCATTATCCTATATTCTTGGTCCCACTACCTTCATGCATGAACATTCTTTCTTAGAACACCAACAACCATTATCCTCTATCTCGTCTTCTCCATCCAATAAAGAACTTGTGTCTAGTGTTCCACCTACACATAATCCTGCTATCCGCCGCATACTCCAGAATATGAACTATCAAGGTAAAGGCTTAGGCCTTCATGAACAAGGTATTTTGGAACCTATCCATGTCAATGTTTCTCCACCTTCATACGGCCTTGGATACATACCCCAAGGTGAGCAATCTCACGATGTTGGTACTTCCTCCACTCCTTCTAAGTCTACCACTTTCCATCGCAAACCCTATCATATCCCCAAAACATATGTTGCCATCCCACTTCCATCATCCTACATTTGTTAAAAGCATGTGACCATACACTTTCCACCATCCAATCTACCTCTACTACTTCCAACTCCTAATAGCCTTCCGTGCACCCTACCTCCACTTCTTCCAACACCTTATCCATCCATCTATAAATCCTCTAAATTTCCCAATCATGGCCAACAAATGCACATGTTTTCTAAACAAAGGGCTTCCACTAACCTCACTTCCACCATCCCATGAGAATTCAATGTCAAAAATGTGGATGCCTCTACCTATAAAATAAAAAATCCTATGAGTCCTCATGACCTAGGATACAAAAGCCAAGAATCAAAGAAACATCCATCCCAAAAGCTGCATACACCCATACACCTCAATGCCAAACTGAAAAAGGTGTGGGTCCCCAAGCATCAAGCAATTACCTTCAAAGTTGCACACAAGCTACATACATCCGAACTCATACCTTCACAAGAAAAGTCTAAAAGCAAAATGGTTTGGGTACCTAAGCTAAAAGCCCTTAAGTCAAATGAGGCATCCACCTCTCTTGAATCCCAACCATCCACTTTCTCCTTTTCCATTCAAAAATTGCATTCCATCCAAAAGTATCAAATCCTTCCATCCCACATGACAAGCAAAAATCAGAAAAATACTAAGTCTATGTGGGCCTAAAGGCCTATATCATTCATCTACAAAGCAAAAATCTTCATTGCTTTCCACACCACCTGCTTATCATAAGCTTCAATGTTTATCACAATATGTGCAACCGTTGGTCATGGTTCCCTTCCATTCCATCATACTTCCGTATAACTCCATCTCCCCTCCCTCCCACTACTATCCTACATATCTTCCTCATCCTATGGTCCATGCTTTTGCATAAGCCTTCCCTCCGTATTCCACATCATCATCCACTATCACACCTTACATAATCTGCTATCTACCTTCTCCATATCACTTTCATGTAGTCTCCTACCAGCATCTGTGAGAACACTCGACATGGTCCATGCGACGACATCCATCTAGTTAGACTATCACCTTTCGTGGAACCTAGCCTTTGAGGCCCTCTCATCCATTCTACCTATCTTATCCAAATGTTCAAAAAAAAAAAAAAAGAGAGAGAGAAAAGAAAAAAATGAAAAATGACAAAAGTAAAGAAAAATCTCTTCATCCAATGGTGAAAACCTAGCAAATAGGCACCTTAGATAAGTACCATGATGAAAACCTAGCAAACAGGTGTCATGTGTAAGTTGATCTTCTATGTCACCTACACTTGGGGGTACCTTGTCTCATCAGCCTATCACTCTTCTCCTATTAGTCTCCTTCCGTACCATTTCCTATCCTATCTTGCCTATACTATCCAGTCTATCCATCCCAATCTTCCTTTCCTCTATTTTCTTTGGTCTTGATAAAGATTGGGGGCACAATGTTGACAAATGTTTTAGATGTCTCTTGATATACCTTATCCCTCCAAACCATGCAAATCCTTCATTACCCTCTCATTCTCCTATCGTCATAAGCTTTGCCATAAAAAATCTTAAGTATTCTACCTACAATGAGGCATGTTATTCTTATGCGACATAGTCCTTGGAGATCATATCCTTGATTCCTCCTATCCACTATTGCCCTTCCTCATACCTACGCATTCTATTCTTTATTCTCCCAACCATCTTCCTATCCATGGTGTTTCCTTGTCATTAGTATCTAGCATTAAGGCTCCTCTTCCCATCCATCCCATGTCTTTCCATCTGTCCATCTATCTGTCTATGTCTGCACCCTTTCACCAGGCAAAGCACGCGTAGCAAAGCCTGCTTCCAAACAAAAATTCTTGACACAAAGACATCAACCTGTCCAAAGCAGAACACCATACCAAAACACTCAAACTAATTCTATATCAATTATGGCAAAAAGACACATCTAATGCAAGAATGTTTTGTGAACGGTTAACTTACAAAGTCTTGGATTTTTGCCATTATGTCTTCCTATTCTACTCAAGGATGTCAAAAGCTAGAGATGCTATGATGGGGGCATAATCTTTTTCTTTGTCTGCTGCTTGTGGATTAAACTTTAGTAATGTAATGACTTTTGTCTAATGACATGATCAGCAAAAAGATCATCGAGGACTCCAAGGTCTGAAACATGAAAAAGGGCAATCCTTGTCTGTTGAAATGTAAGAAGTACTCAGGTCATCTAGATTCAAGTTTGACTAGATGCTTGTATTAACTTGCTATATTAAAATCCATGTAAGTAATACTCAGGTCATCTCGGTTTAATTATACCTAGATGCTTGTATTTTTGTACAACATAATAACGCCCAAAGATGAAATAAAGCACTCCAAAATACTTGTACCATCAAGATGTCAAAAGCAAAGCATCTATTATACATCCATTTATACATCCATACATCCATATCCCATGCAATAAAAGATCTAAACAATGCAGAGTATCAATACAAATAAAAGCTTGTGAGTCCTATCAAGTCATTCTTCTATCAATTAGTATTCCATCTATCGTTGTGATCCATTCTTCTCAATTTCAGTCAACCCGACAAATGATCCAAATGCAGGTCCATCCTTAATCCATACCAATCAAGTCAAGTCAATCTTGCACAAATGATCCAATCACAATCAGTGGTCTTGATCCTTGTCTGGTCGTAAACCAACTTGATCAGTTAATCAACCAATTGTCTTATACAAGATGTTGCATTGTTGAAATCAGACCAATACACGCGTCTTACATGACATGCTTCATTTCCTGAAACCAGACACTATCCTTCACATTGCTCTAGGGATCTATCATTCCCCGCCATGACAACATGCCTGCCATGTTGGTCTAGGGATATATCATTCCCCACCATGACAACACTGTTGTATATCATTATCAGTATATCAGTTGGTTTACTACTTGACAGGGGAAATACCTTGTTTGTTCTTGTATCATTTGTGTATACTTGCTTACTTGCCTGTGTGTGGTATCATTCCATCTTGCATCACATATCATTCGACTCTTTCTTCAACCGATTTCTTCATTCTAACCTAGCTTCCCTTCATCTTCGTGAGATTATCCGTCTTAAAATCTTTCACCCTTTTCCCGTCCAATCTCCCGAGGGGGCATCCTATCGTCATTAAACTTGTACTAGGGGCAAACTGGGGCATGTATCACTGTCAGACTATCGATTTCTTTGAAACAACGCTGTAAACAACATTGCATCAAAGAGGGGCAAAATGTATATGCCTAAAAATGACATGATTCAACTAAATAAATATTCTAAATATTTATTCCGTTCTTCTACCAATTAAATAAATATTCTAAATTTATTTAATCGATTCACTATTCCATAATTAAATAAATTCAATTTATTAAATTAAAATCCCTAAATTCTTCTAATGTCCTACACAATTAAATAATCATAAATTATTTAATTAATCCAAATTCCTCTATCCTAAGTTCTAATTCCAAAAATCCACCTCACTTTTCCACCTCACCTTATCCACTTCATCGGGTTGCACATGTAATTAAATATATTAAATATTTAATTACCTATTTTCCCCCTCAACCATGTGTCCTATTTCTTCTCAAATCAAATGTTAGTTAACTAATCAATCAAAAGTGTTAACTAACCAGTCAATTGAGTTAATCCCTCAATCAATTCAGTCAATTCCATAATTCATTCTTCCAACTGACTAATCAAGTTTGTTAACTGATCAGTTAAAGGAGTTAACTCTCCAATCAATGTTGTCACATCCCCTCTTTCATGATGGAGCTGAGACACTTGTCTTATTTCCACTAGCTGCACATTCCTCAACCATTCTCAGCCATTGATTTTCATATCTCCTCTCAACCGTTGATTCTCATTCTTCTGAGTCTATAAAAGAAGCTTCATCCCTCCATTCTAATCATCCAGGTTATTTGTATTGTTACTCTATAGAATTCTACCCGCGCGCCTTTGGCACCCCCAATACAATCTACTTGAGATCACCATTTGCTTTGAAGCTCTACTTCACAGCATTATCTATCAACATAGCCATTTACTACCGACATCCTACAACACAGCTAAAAGAGTGCACTCACTGAGGGCCTACTTCATCAGCAAATGACGGTTGTAATAGGCTAACAACATAAGCTTTGGAAGAGGGAAGGTTTGCACTGTATTGTTCATTGCCTCATTTCATTCAATCTTTCTTGTTTTCATTATTCTGTTGATGTTTGGGTTTGATATTGTTCATTTGATTAAACCACATTTTACCCTAACAACATCTATTATAAATCACCAACCAAGAAAAGAAGTTGCACTTGGGCCAAGAGAATTTATTCCAGATCTACTTCCATCATGGGACCCCCATGTACCCAAACTTCTGCTCATCCAGAGCCTGATAACTGGAGGCTACAGTGAATTTGCCTTTCTGGTCACCTCCCTAGGCCAGAACATCCCTCTCTAATAGAGAGTTGCAAACCCTACCATCCAAGATGCCAACTAGCTCCTGACGGTCCTCCACTGTTCCCCCAGATAGCTATTCATGCAGATCCTTCCACTTGTACATCGTAGCCCAATCCAAAACCTAAGGGGATTTGAAATCCATCACATAAGTCCAGCTAGCTTCCAAAAAATGCCTACAAAGGTCCTACAAGTGAGAGTGTGTAGACATAATCAGAGGATGCCCATACCAGGAATCAAACCAGAAGAGAGCCTTTGAGTCCCTATTACAAATCCAGAACAAACCTTTCTTAATCAACTAGGCTCCCCTCTTAAGGGTGGTCCAAACCATAGAATCCTTACGCACTAGGTTGTATCTGGGAACATCCACACTATCCACATCCCTGAGATATTTTGAGGTGAGGATCTTAGCCCAAGTCTGGTACTGTTGAGAACACCATCTCCAATAAAGTTTAATAGCCAAAGCTTGCCCATTCAAATCATCCCGGCGTAGCCCAAGACCACCCTCCTACTTCAGCCAACAAACAACATCCCACTTGACCAAACTCCACTTCATCAAAAGAAGATTACCAGACCAGAGAAACTACCGACAGAGATGCTCAAAGTCATTCACAAAGTTGGTAGAGGTAGATAACACAAAGCACTTGTACAACGGGAGAGCCTAAAACACGTACTTCAAAAGGGTCACTCTTCCTACAGTAGAAAGGCACCTACAAGTCCAATGACTAACCTTTTTTTGAGCTTCGCAATGCCATTTTGCTAGAACACTCAAGGTAATGAATGAACAACTAGAGGAATGTCAAGGTAAACAAAAGGAAGTGAGCCAATCTGGAACCTGAGGAAACCCATAATTCTTTGTTGAATAAGATTAAGAGTATTAAAGAAGTAAATAAAAGACTTGCCTTCATTGATGCTTTGCCCTGGAGCAACCAAATAATAGTCTAGGGCATTCTTAAGATTGACTACTTCATCCACTTTGGAGAGACCCATTAACACCATGTCATCCACAAACTAAAGACGGGACTAGGGGGATGTTATTGCCCCATCGCCAACCCTGAACGAGACTAAGCTCCACACGAGATTTCAAAAATCTCCCAAGCCCTTCAGCCATCAAAATAAATAAATATGGGGATAAAGGATCCCCTTGACGAAGGCCCCTGGAAGCGCCAAAAAGTTTAGAAGGCTCTCCATTGACTAGCATAGAAAAGGAGGTAGACGTGACACAGCTCATAACCCATTCAATCCAGGCACTGTCGAACCCAAAGGCTCTCAAAATCTTGGTTAGAAAATCCCACTTGACACGGTCATAAGCCTTGGCCATATCTAGCTTAATGAACATAGCTCTCTCCTTGGAGGAGGCCATAGAGCGCACAGTCTCAGCAGCAATAACCACATCATCCAGAATCTGCCTGCCAGCCACAAATCTACCCTATTCCTCATAAACCATCTAACCACGGATTCAGGCATTCAACAATCATCTTGGTGATTATTTTGTACACCACATTACAAAGGGCAATAGGCCTAAAGAGATCTAGAGAATTAGCCCCCTCCCAATTAGGGATGAGAGCCAAGAAGGTGGCATTCAAGGCTCTTAGCATTTGCTTATTCCTTTGAGATTCCTGAACAACCTCGAGAAGATCAAGATTTATAACCTCCCAAAACTCCTGAAAGAACTCAATCGAGAACCCATCAAGACTAGGAGCTTTACCTTTCCTCATCTGAAACACAATATTCTTCAGATCCAACAAAGAGATCGGCTTGAGAAGAGACTCATTCATTTCATCAATCACCAAGGGAGAAATGCAAGCCAAGATTGCCTCTTCTTTATTGGTAGGAGGGGAATCATCAAAGAAAAAAGCAGAGAAGAACCGGATAGACTCTTTCAAAATCTCAATAGAGGAAAGAAGAAGGTCACCATTCAGGGACTTGAGAGATGATAAGATATTTCCCTACCTTCGATCCTTAACCAAATTGTGAAAAAAGGAAGTATTCCTGTCCCCTTCCTGAAGCCAATCAATTCAAGATTTTTTCTTCCAAAAAATTTCCTCACGAAGCTCCCATTCCTCCACATCCTTCACAGCCGAAACTTCCATCATACTCAACTCCTTAGATAGCCTCTGAGCCTGGATTTGCCAAGTAATGGTGTCAACCATTTTAGCCTAGAAAATATTACCAAAATGGTGTCTATTCCAACGTTTCAACATATATTTGACATACTGAAGCCTTTTAGCAAAGGAGTACATAGCAGTGCCAAAATCAAGCTTCCCAACCCTCCACCACCTTGGGATCAGATTTTGAAGAGACTCATCATGAAGCCACATAAGCTAAAATTTAAAAGACTGTCTTTTAGAGAATCTAGATAGTCAAGCAGAGAATTTGATCAGCTAGTGATCCGAGCCCCACCAATCCAAAATCTCAGAGCTAGTTGTCCAATTGACCCCAACCCAAAAACTAGACACCAGGAACCTATCTAACCTTTTAGAAATGGCAGCATCACTAGTCCTCCTATTGTTCTAGGTAAATAACCCATTCAAGGGTTTGATATCCACCAAATTAATACATGCCACGTTGTCCCTCAAGAGAGCCAGAGAAGGATCCAGACGGGAAGTCCCACCCCTTTTCTCTTCCAGAGACTAGACATCATTAAAATTGCCTGTAAGAATCCAAGGAAGGAAGGGCTCCAAAGAACGCAAGTATCTAATATGAGACCACAAATGATCCTTGCCAAGGAGATCCATAGGAGCATAAATGTTAGAAAGAATGACTCTCTCACCTGATTCCAGACTAGAAGCAACAAGAGATATAGAGCACCTACCAAAAATCCACCAGAGAGGAATAACTCTGCACGGATCCCATAAGCAAGCAAGTCCCCATGAGCTACCTTGTGCCCCCACACATTGGCAGAGACCTCTACCCCAGATCTTAGAAGCCAAATTCAGCATGCTTTCAACAGATAACTTAGTCTCCTATAGGAAAACCAAATTAGGAGAATGAACACGAATCAACTCTCAAATAGCCTTTTGTTAGGGATGCTATTCATACCCCTAACATTCCAAGAAATAACAATCATCATTGGGGCTAGGAAAAGTGAGAATCAATAGTCCTCACTGAGCTAGATTCCACCAACGTCTCCCCAACAACTTTACCTTTTCCCGATCCTTCTTCCTACCTATTTTAAGAGGCTTCTTAGGAGGCCCCTTTTTTGGGGGGGTTTTGCTGCAGGCCCAAAATACGAGAAGAAGACTTGCTTTTACTTGAATCCCCAACAGTCTTCCCAACGATGATCCTAGAACCAAGGGTTTCGAAACCATATTAGTATTTGTCGTTAATCCAATTTCCCCAAGCTCAGGAAATGAGGAAGGTAGATCTATGTCCATCTGAGCTAATTATCCCCATGCCGGGGCCTAGATGGAAATAGCATTTGACTAGTCCCCCAGGCACTACTCAACAATAGTACTATCTGTAACTTGCATTTTGAAGGGAACACCTTCCTCCTGAACCAAGTCCTCTAACGTGTCAAACCGATTGAGAGTTTCCTCTTCTTGTCTCTCCTTGAAAGTTCTTTTCATTCCTTGATTTTTGTTGCGTGTCTTAGCAGTAATAAACCCTCCTTGTTAGTCCCCTCACCCAGAATAGGGGCCTTACCCTTATCCTCCCTAGCAGGCTTACTGGGTGGTGGAGGAGGATGAGGCTTAGAAGAGCAGAACTTCAGACATCTTTGCTACAAGTGACCATATTCATGACATAGTTGACACCGGAAAGGAAGAGTCTCATAGTCCAATTGTTCCACCCAAGAAGATGAGCCCATCTAAATTTCCAAAGAATTAGGAAGAGGATTGCTCAAGTCTATTTCCACACAGATGTGAGAAAAGGTCATAACCCTTCAATCCTGCATTTGCTAAGAAGGACCCACCAGCTTTCCCAGTAGCAATATGACCATATGTAAGCTATCATTTCTCTAGTACTCCACCGGAAACCAAGGAAGGCACACCCACACTGGGACCTAATTTGGGAGCTCCTTTGAAGGATTAAAGCCAGTGTGCCATTGCTTTAGAACTAGACCAATCTAGTTGTGAAAATAATGACCTCCTTCAAAAACCCTATGTTGATCAACCATGCAATTAAAAACAACCATAAAAAATTGTTAGCCAGCAACATCACCTCTACTTCTCCTTCGGGGTTCCAAGTCTTTCTAACCCACGAGTCCAAGAATGGGAGTGAGACCCACATCCCCATGAATTTGCATATCAAAGCATGATTTGAGAAGTATTCGACATGCTCAACAATCAAATCTAGTTGAATCACCAGAATAGGCCTATCCAAGCACTGCACCAAACACCCATTGATTTTTGGGATGTGAGGCCCCCCAGACAGAGCCAACCCATCAAATGCCACATCTTTAGATGGAGACTTATTCTCAACACTATGCTTGGATGAAGATGGAGAGATTGCACATAGGGAAGCTTGAAAATCCATATTATGATTAACTCTAGATGCCTCACCTGAGGCCATGAACAAAAGAGATCGGCTAACGGAGACCTCCTATGATCCCCCCAAACCCCAACACCCAGTTCCGGCATTGAACAACAAGCAAACAAAGAAAAAGAAATGATTGAGAACAAGAAAAAACTTCCCCATAGGCTTAAACACCCCTCCCCAAACTGCCCACCAAAGCCCGATCCACAACAAGAAAAGACATGCAACAAGAAACAAGGACATGCAGACCGTGATCTGCTACAAACCACGGGTCTGCACTAGGTCCCCACACATGCCCATTCCTTCCAATCAACAATTCCTTAAACATATGTTATTAAAGAGAATTAGGAACATTTATTTTTTATAAATCATCTAAATTACATTACATTCCTACAATAATTTATATTATTAAATATTCTTATTACTTCTATCTTCACAATTTTTTGGTGCTACATACTCTAAACTTATTTACTCATATGCATTTAAATGTATATTTCTATTTATATTTGTTATTTAATTTAATATAATATTTTATTTACATATTTATAATAATTATTATATTTAATATTTATATACATTTATAATAATTATAATAGTTATTTAATTTTAAATAATTGCCCATTTTAAAACACACATATAAAACATGCAATTTGTTTTAAAAATTCCTTTTTCTATATAAAAAAATCAATGCAATACCTTTCTATTAAAATATTATAATATATCATTTTATTTTAAATCACTTATATAATATTATATTCCATATTTATTATTTATCTCTATATTTCTCTCCTACTCTATCTCTCTTTCTCTATTCCTCTCTCTATCAATATGGAGTATAATATTGCATGTATTGGTTGTTCATCCACTATAATAACTTTATAAATTAGTGAATGTTCTAGTTCTTCCTATCTCCATTTTTTTAGATATGGTATAATTGAGTGGTATACCCAAATGATGCAAAGTAACTTTTGCACCCCCAGTTCTAGAGAACAAAAAAAGATATTGATCCCCTTTAGATAAATAGGCTTCAAAACAAAAAGATGGTATCCTCTCTCTCTCTCTCTCTATATATATATATATCTTTGTGGCTCTCTCTTTCTATCTTTTTGTCCCTCTTTATCTCCCTATTTTGGTTTAGTGGAGTTGATGATTCTAGATCACGTCCTTCAAAATTCATGTATTGATTGTTCATCTACTTACAATAACTTTATAAATTAGTGAATGTTCTAGCTCTTCCTATCTCCATTTTTTTTATATACAACATAATAATTGAGTGGTATACCCAAATGATGCAAAGTAACTTCTACACCCCCAGTTCTAGAGAACAAAGAAAGGATATTGATCTCCTTTAGATAAATAGGCTTCAAAAGAAAAACATGGTATCCTATGATGAACAATTTGACATCTATGGAAGCCAGGTTTTAAATGTTTGTCTTTCTCTCTATCTCCCTATCTCTCTTATATCTCTTATCTCTCTCTCTCTCTCTCATGTCCATTTTAAATTAGTCTCTAATTCTCTCTCGATTCACCCCTCTCTGTCTCTCTCACTTTTATCTCTTCCTCCCTCTATTCCTTATCTGTCTCTCTCTCATGCACCATATATCTTTCTCTTTCTCTCTTCCTCTCTTTGTATCAACCAATCTCTCTCTCTCTCTCTAAAGATATTGGGGGATTTTCCTAGCAAGGAGTAGTCTTCTTGGTCAAAACCCTTTAACCAATTTAATAGTGAAAACAAAATCGGAGACATGGTAAACAATCTTGCAATATATGCTTAGTTGCTAGATAATATTTTAATGCTTGGATTATCCTCTCTAAATGATGATGCAATGATAAAGTATGAGATGTGGGGTTTGGTGATGATTCAAATGGATCAGGGTTTGCCACATATTTCACATTTAAATTGAAAAATAATGATTAATAGAAAAGGAGTTCGTATAAGCCCAAGATTAGTTTTGAATTTAAAAGTTAGGAAGTTGAATCTCCATCAACCACACTTGCATATTTGACTTAGCATAATAAATGGATAAACTACAAATCAAGTCTAGATTAAAAAATGTCCTTCTCTATCTAATTATATCTCTATCTTTTTGTCCCTCTCTATCCTTATTTACTCCCCCTCTCTCTCTCTATCTTTTTTCCCTCTCTATCCTTCTTTATTCCCCCTTCTCTCTCCATGTCTCTTTATTTATCTCTCCCTCTTTATTTATCTATATATCTATCTCTTTCTCTCCATATTTCTCTCCCTATCTCTATATATGTTTCTCTATCTCCCCTTCTCTCTTTCTCTCTTCCTTTCTCTATTTCCTCTTTACCATGTCTCTTCCTTTCTCTCTCTCTCTCTCTTGATCTCTCTATATATCTTCTCTCTTTCTCTCCATCTTTATCTCTCTATCTCTTTGTCTCCCTCTCTATTTGTCCATTTCTCTATATCTCTCTTCACTTCTATCTTCATCTCTCTATATCCCTTTGTCTCTATCCCCCCTTCTTTCTTACCCATTTTTAAAACTTTTTTCTCTCCCTATCTATCTCTCTTTTTCTAAACCTCTCTCTCTCTCTCTATATATATATATCTCTATCTCCCTTTCTCTTCATCTTTATCTCTCTATCTCTTTGTCTCTCTCTCTATCTATCCATTTCTCTTTATATCTTTATCTCTCTATCTACCTCTTTCTTTATCTCATTGTCTCTCTCTATCTCCCTCTCTCTCTCTCACACACACACACACATGACTCATGGAAGATCAATTAAGTTATTAGATTTCATATAGGTTAATTTAATTAGTATTATATATATACACTATTATTAGCATATAATTATAAATGAATATTAAGTAATTATACAAATTCGCTAACTTATATTTATCTATCTTATATTTAATAAAATAAGATTATATATTATATCTCTATTAACGATTATATATTTATTATTAATTCACATAAAATCATCTAATATATTAATATTAATCATAATTATATAATTTATATAATATATATTATATTATAAATATGATTAGTATATTCATTATTATTAATATGCATAGGTGACAACTAATCGAATGCAAGTGAACCTAGGTGTAGTGCATGGACAAGAATCTAGAAAGGAAGCACACACATTTGATGTAGCTACTAAGCAAAGCACAAGGATCTTGATATCCATTAAGATTATGCAAATTAATTCATGACACTCCAGAAAAATAATGACATGGGTCATAGGGACAAAAGACAATCATCATTCACTTAAGACATAATAATTAAACTTCCACAACTTTTTAGTGTACCCATTGCACACCAAGGTGAGATTGCTAGTAGTAACCATTTGTTTTCTAGGTAGTTATGCAATCAGTATATGATTTAATCGACATGCTTTATTTGTATATAAAAGATCCTAATATTATCATACAGGAACAATGACGTAAAATAGAAATCACATTTAATAAGATATGATAATCTTTTTATGGTAGACAAAATAGAGAATTGCAAATATATGGGACGATGAAGACAAAAACACGCTTGGTCACATTTTGGAATTTATTGATTTTTAATCTCTGCAAACAAATGAAGTTGGTGACAATAAAAATGAACCTTTTAAAGGATAAGTCTTCATGTGATGGAAAATTGACCATTGTGGGAAAGTTTAGATAGGTGTGTGACTTTAGAGGGTGGAAGAAAATTTCTATAATCCTTACATTATTTTTGGTACTCATTTTATTTTGTTTTGGTCATTGACTATAATATCTTTTTTAATTATGTTTTGATAGATGTTCAATATGATGTCTGGATCTTGGTACAAGACATGAGAATGCTGGCTAGAGTCGCCGCATTTGGCTTGACACTTGATAATTAAGGTTTCTTCAAATTTATTAATGCTTTTCCAACATATTTATTTGGTGTATAATGTGCAATCAATGTAATATTATTTTCTTCATCTCTTTATCTCTTGAATATATTTCTATCTAGGCTATTGAATACATAGTGTTTGACAATAATTATTTATATTTTAATGGTAGTTATTTCCCTCTCATCTTGTAGTGTAACTCCATATGGATTTGATAATTTCACAAATGATTTATCCTACAAATTATAATTGAAAGTACAATTGAAAGCCATTCTAGGTTTTACATTGGACAAAAGTTTGATTATGATGGAAGATAATAAATATTTACTAAGGACACAAAATATTTGATCCTCATAGCAATTATTCTTTACTTCAATTTCCTAGGATGAAATCTTGGGAAATCTTTCTTTCTCAAAATAATAACACTCTTTTATTAAACAACATTTAATGTAAAGATTATCAAGACATTTAGAAGAGGCTCAAGTTTACCATAGTTAGAACACACTGTTATTGAGGTGGTGTTAAAGTTTCCATATCTGTTGTAGATATCCAATAACATACACCAAATACTAAATGTAGTATTCAATCTCCTCCTCTATGGAAAGAATTTATTTAAGGATGTAGTTTATATTATCGTTAATCATCCTAATAATCTATCCTTACATGTCAAGTAAGGATTCTCACAGGCACAGGATTGTTTTAGGCTCTGATACCAAATGTAACGCTACTTTTCCCCAGACTTATTTTGCAATGGATTTATCATGGTTAATATTTAGAGTTAAGATAGTTTAGAATATGTGATGATATCAAATAAATATAAATAGAAAATGACATTGTACAGCCAAATATTTCATCAATAAACTTTAATAACATCAATTTGCAACAATAATTTAATCAATGCAACATTTGTAACATTACTTGGAAATATATATCACTTATCTGTGAAGCACTGAGATGTTGTTATATGACACTCAGAAGAATGATCACAGGGCACGACTATTCCTGGCAAAGAAGCACGCCCAGAGGAACTGGTTCTTACACATAACCGACCATGCCTCACAACATAAAATTGTTACAAGTATGGGCCTAACTGGTATTGTTATTGATGTCAACACACTCCTGTTGCATTAATGATAAGGTTTGGGTGAGCTGTGAACTGAGGATATTGAGAAAATTAGTCTCAATTAGGAACAGTGAAGAACAGTGATGACTATAAGGCAAAAGTCCAAGATAGGATGAGGATCAGAGGATGCAGATTAAAGGGTTTGTAGATATGTGTCTGTAGGTGATCCAGTAGAGATTTCAGAGGTCCACATGAAGATATGAAGAAGTTGTGGCTGCTCAAGTAAAACCGGTTCTGGTAGGTGTTCAGAGGTGACAGAGTGTAACAAGAAAGGTCCGGTGAGATCTGGAAATGCATTTTCCTATTCTGTGGATTTGAGGAAGTGTTGAGGAAGTCTCAGAGGAGTGTTATATAGATTGGTTCATGGTTTGAATGTCCGAAAGCATGTATTATTTTGTGACAGTAATGACAGACTGTGTTCTTGAGGTTCCAGATGAAGAAGAGATGGTTTTCAGTAAACAGATAAAGTGCGGATGTTCTTGGTGAGTCAGGATTTCTTGTAAAGATCTTTGGATCGTGTCCAGCCCGTATTAGTGGTCCGCATTGGAGTTGGAGCCTACAATTGAAGAATAACCTCCAGATGATGATGTTCTTCTTGAGACAGGCCGACCGGATGAGTTATCCATCTAGCAGATAATCTTATGAATGTTTGCCGACTTAGATGATCATTCCTAAGTTGATGCCTTGTATAAATAAGGGATTACAAAGTTAGTTTGAAGTTGTCCTTGTGGTGATGAGTGTGTGGTAGCGAGGAGGAGAGTGAAAGGCAGAGCAGAAGTATTGGGCTTAAATGGAACTGATTCAAGCATGGTGAAGATGCTATTCTCCAGTTCATGTATGTGATATTTATTTCTTTGTAGATAGTGTGTCTCTTGTAGGTAGTGTGCCTCTTGTGAGCAGTGTGCTCAGGCCGTGAGCCCTAATTGGCATGTGCCATTTTGTTCTTTCTATTCTTCTAATAGAGAATACAATCTTGGGTTAATCACCCCGTGGTTTTTCCCTTAACCAGGTTTTCCACGTCAAAATCTTGGTGTCTTATGTGTTGATGTGTTTATGCTCTTGATATGAATGCATTATAGTTCATGATTAATATACTGCTAATCACTAAAAGGTTTTAAGTGTTTAAATGGAGAAAGTTTTGCACAACTGATTCACCCCCCCTCTCAGTTGTATGCCCTAAGTCTAACAAAAAACAAACATAACCTTGGCCAGGACACTCCCAGGTGTACGTTGTACCCTGAGTTGGACACACTCTATGTGCCCCTTCTCCAAATGCTCAGTGCCCAGAAGACCCTAATCCTCACTCCTTTGTGCCCTCTAATTCTTGTATACTTTCCTGTATACTTTTCTGTGTACTTTCCTGTATACTTTCCTCTATCAAATCTATAATCCTTCTCCTTCATGATTTATTGCCTTTCTTTCCTTATATTCCTTGAGTGTTCTCCATCCACATTTCAAGTCTCACACAAATGCCTTATATAACCTTTTAAGGGTGATTTCTAAACCATCACACCTTTTCACAAAGGTTGTCATTAATAATGGTTTAATAAACATAATAACTCCTCCATTTTAAAAGGGGTTTCTCATAATTATTCTTTATTTATCTCCCTTTTAACCAAAGGATCATAATATCCTTTATTTTCCATCTCTCTTTTAATTATAATGGGTAAATAAACTTTATCCTCTTATAATTTTAGAGGGTTACTCATAAATATCTTTCTTTTCCATATTGGAGAAAAAGTCACATAACATGATGCAAAGACCAATCATCCAACCATCCATAGTTGATCCTTGTAGTAGTTTTATCTTGACAATACTATATCCCATCCTTGATCCATATTTCATTGTACCCATTTGATTCCCTTCCTTATCATAGTAACTCCTCCTTTGCTACCATGAGTAGCCATTACTAATATGATACAATTGGTTGTTGTAGTTGTTCCTTTGATCCCATGTAGGCCCATAGTGATTGGATTGTTGTTTCTATGTAGTATCTATTGCAAATATGTGCCTAACCGATGTTGTCATTGATGTCAACATATCCTTGTTGCCATTGGTGTCAACTATATCCTATTTTGCTGCCTGTATAAAAGACTGGATTGTTGAGGATATTGAGAAAATTAATAAGGATCAATGTATGTGGACCACATGACTAAGTAGAGGATTGTTTGAAGAAGCTCTAGTTAAGCTTTGAAAGGTTTGCATGAAGATTTGAAGAAGCTATGGCCATCTAAGTAGAACCAGTTCTGCAATGTTTAGAAGAGACAGAGTGACAGGAAAGAGGTCCAGATTGTTCTGGATATGTCAAATGATGATTTGTAGATCTAGAGGCATGTTTGGGAAGTTAGTGTGTATCATCCATTCAAGTGGTTCATGGTTTGGAGGTTTGCAAGCAATATTTCTAAAGTGACAGTCATGGCAGACAGTGTTCTTAAGGTTCCAAAGGAAGATGCAAGTGATCCTGATGATTTGGAGGAGTACAAATGTTTTTGTTGAATTCAATGTGCTTGTGGAAGTCTCTAGATCATGTGACTGCTATGTTAGAGGTTTGCATTGAAGTTTGAGCTTGTCAATGAAGATTTCCCTCTTGGTGTTGTTGTTCTTCCCAGTCTTGGCCGACTAGATAATTCAAGCATGTTGCGGATGATTTAAAAGCATTTCTATGGAGCATGGCATATTGATTAATGAAGATTTGAGTCCCATTTATGTTTGGCTAATAGCTTAGTGATTCGCATTAAGTCAGATGTTTCTAGTGTTGACCTTGATGTTCATTCCAAGGTTGATGAAGCATATAAATACTTGTTGATGAGTTGTGGAAAATTATCCTTGTGTGAAAATGATATAATCCAAAGAAAGGATCAAAAGGCAGAGTAGAGTAGAGGAGAAGAAGAAGAACAAGAGCTATTTAGATGAAGAGTTAGAGAAGAAGTATTTGGGGCAAAGTAGAAGTTTTGTGAGCATTCAATGAAACTAAACCAGACATGAAGGAGATGCTATTTATCAGTTAATTCTTTCTATTTTAAACATAAATTTTGTAGGTAGTGAGCCTCTCTTGAGCAGTGAGCCTGAAGGCATGTGCATTCTTTGTTCTTCTAAGTACTTTTAATAGGGTATGAATCTTGTGGGTTAACCCCCACCATGGTTTTCCCTTAACCAGGTTTCCACATAAAAATCCTAGTGTTATGTGTGTTCAGTTTATTTCTGCTCATGTGTTATTGATTCATGCTTTAATGTTTACATTATTAATTTGATTGCAAGTTGATAAAGAAGATTAAAAGCAAAAAAGTTTAAATTTGTGAGACAACTGATTCACCCCCCCTCTCAGTTGTCTGGACTAATTCCAACAATTGGTATCAGAGCAAGGTTCCTCTAAAAGAAGCTTATGCCCAAGGAGATCTAGGATGTCGACCTACAAGAAGGATAGTTTGAGATTTGATGGAACACATTACTCTATTTGGAAGAGTCGCATGGAGTGCCATTTACAATGTATGGGTGATGCTTATTGGGTGATAACCAATGATGAATATAAACCTTCGGAGAAATGTCCTTCAACTCTAGATTAAATCAAAGATGCTAAAAATAACCTTCAAGCTAAAGAAGCCTTGTTGAGTGCCCTGACTAATTCAGAAATGACAAATGTCTTTGGACTAAAAACTACTCATGAAATCTGGAAGAAGTTGGAGAATCTTTATGAAGGTGATGAACATGTCAAATGTGCCAAGCTACAAAGTCTAGGAGGAAAATTTGAAAATATGAGAATGAGTGAATATGAAAACATCACAATCTACACGCAAAAGATAAATGAACTTGTGTGTGGTATCAGGTGTGTTGGTGGAACTTTGGAAGAATCATAGATTGTGGCAAAAGTGCTCAGATCTTTACCTAATTCATACAAACATAAGGTTCCTGCTATAGAGGAGATCAGGACTATCTCAAAAGTTACAAGAGATCAGCTTGTTGGCAAAATTTCATCTTTTGAATTAAGTGAGATTGGTGATTCTCTTCCTAAGTCTGAATCTTCTTTCAAGGCCAGTGTATATGGAAAACCAACATATGATCCAGGTGAAAGCTCTTCTGTAAGATCAAACAGATTTGCTAAGGCAAGGAATGATCTTGAAAATGATGAAATTGAGTCTACAGAACTTGAAGCTCTTACTGTCAAAAGAATGCCAAGAGGATCTGGTAAGTATGAAGGAAAGTTGCCATTCAAGTGTTTTGCTTGTAATAAGATTGGTCATTTTGCCTCAAGATGTTCGGAGAAATTTTCAAAGCCAAACCCTAACAGATATAAAGGTCAGAAGAAATGTTACTATGTCCAAGAAGCTGGAGAAGGAGTCATAGATGATGAATCTGATCATGGAGGTGCCACTGAAGATGATTGGGTGTTCATTGCTATCAAAGAAGAAGATCCAGTGTCTATTGAATTTGCTAGCTGTACAAATGTGGAAAGTGCCTTGGTTGCTCAGGTTGTTGAAAAGGATGAATGGGTAATTGATAGTGGATGTTCTCATCATATGATTGGTGATAAAAGTAAGTTTATAAACTTTGAAAAATGTGAAGGTGGAATTGTGAAATTTGGAGACAACTCAGCTGGTAGAATCCGTGGTAGAGGATCCATCTCTTTTTATGGTATGAATAACACAAATGATGTTCTATATGTGGAAGGGCTGAAGCATAATCTTCTTAGTGTTGGACAGTTGGTTGACAAGGGTTATGATCTCTGATTCAAGGATGGTAAATGCAGAATCTTGGAAAGCTCCGGAATTGAAATTGCATCTAGTACACAAACTAGAGGTAACATCTTTCAATTAAGTAGTTCTGGTAAAAGTTGTTTGATTTCTCAGACAGATCAAAGTTGGTTGTGGCATAGGAGAATGTGTCATGTGAATTTGATAACATTGTCAAGATAATTTCTACTCAGGCTATGAGAGATCTTCCAAGACTTGTGAAACTTGATAGCATATATAGAGAATGTCAATTGGGTAAACAGAACAAAACATCATTCAAAAGTAAAGAACAATTTTCAAGTGGGTGACTGAAACTTGTGCATACTGATTTATGTGGTCCTGCTAGAATTAGGAGTGTGTAAGAAGACATATATTTTATGTTACTGATTGATGATTACTCCCGGATGATGTGGGTAACCTTCTTAAAAGAAAAATCAGAAGCTCTTGACAAATTCAAAGTGGTCAAAGTTATGGTGGAAAATGAGATTGGTGTGAAGATAAAGTGTTTGAGGTTCGACAGAGGTGGAGAGTTTACCTCCGGTGAGTTTGATACATTCTATAAAAGGCATGGAATAAAAAGATAGCTATCTTCTCCTAGGACTCCGTAGCAAAATGGAGTTATGGAAAGAAAGAACTAGACCATTCAAGAAGCTGCTAGGACCATGATGATGGAAACAAATGTTCCACAAGTTTATTGGAGAAAAGCTATGAGTATTGCTGTCTACACTCTTAATCGGGTGCAGATCAAAGGCAATTTTGGTAAGACTCCTAATGAAATCTGGTTTGGTCATCCTCCTACTGTGAGATATTTCAGAGTTTTTGGTAGTAAATGCTATATCAAAAGAGATGAGGATCTAGGTAAGTTTGAAGCAAGAAGTGATGAAGGAATTTTCCTGGGTTACTCTACTCAAAGCAAAGCATACTGATGCTTTAACAAGAGGTTGAAAAAGATTGTTGAAAGTGCTAATGTTAGAGTTGATGAGAGCAAGGAAGGACATTCCAGGTCTTGTGGATATGATTCATATGATCAAGATGAAAATCCAAGTCAAGAAAGGCAAGTGCAAACTCAGATTTAGATCCAAACTGATCCATAAAATCTAGTAATTCAAGAGGATAGTGCAGAAGTTGAGGAACAAGATCAAGAAATAGAAGTTCAAGCAAATCCCAAAACTCCTAGGTATGTAAGGATGAATCATCCTAAAGATCAAATCATAGGAGATAGAAATAAAGGTGTTCAAACTAGGAGAAGAATTGCTGAAGATCAAGAAGAGATTTGTCTAATTTCAAAGATTGAACCAAAAATAGTAAATGAAGCCTGCAAAGATGAAAACTGGGTAAAGGCAATGGAAGAAGAATTAATGCAAATTGAAAAGAATCACACTTGGGATCTTGTTTCTAGACATGAGGACAAAAATGTGATTGGAACTAAATGGGTCTTCCAGAACAAACTAAATGAAGATGGTGAAGTTGTAAGAAACAAAGCAAGGTTGGTATGCAAAGGATATTCTCAAGTGGAAGGAATTAACTTTGAAGAAACTTTTGCTCCAATGGCAAGAATAGAAGCAGTCAGGTTACTTCTTGCATTTGCTACTTATAAAGATTTCAAGGTCTATAAGATGGATGTCAAATCAGCATTCCTAAATGGAGAGTTAGAAGAAGAAGTCTACATTGAGCAACCGGAAGGATTTATGTTGTCTGATCAGAAAGACATGGTCTGCAGATTGAGGAAAGCATTATATGGACTCAAACAATCCCCAAGAGCCTGGTATGCAAGATTAGACAAGTATCTACTAAAGCTAGGATATAACAAAGGCACCGCTGACAGTAATCTTTACTTCAAGATTGATCATGAGAATATTATAATTGTTGAGGTATTTGTTGATGATATCATTTTTGGTGGAAATGAGAGCATGTGCAAAAAAATTTCTGATTAGATGCAAAGTGAATTTGAGATGTCCATGTTTGGTGAGATGAATTTCTTCTTAGGTCTGCAAATCACTCAGTCAGATAAAGGTATCTTTATATCTCAGTCTAAGTATATGAAAGAATTGTTGAAGAAGTTTGGAATGGAAGATTCAAAGCCAGTAGGTACGCCTATGGTAACTAGATGTAAGTTGAGTAAAGATGATGACTCCCCTAAGGCAAATCAGAAAAAGGTATAGATCAATGATTGAAGGACTGCTCTATTTGACTCAGACCAGACCTGATATCATGAATACAGTTGGGCTTGTTTCTAGATTCCAAGCTGATCCTAAAGAATCCCATGTTGTAGCAATCAAAAGAATCTTTAGATATCTCAAAGGAACACTTGATTATGGCTTGTGGTATCCAAAAGATAATGAATTTACTCTTGATGCATATATAGATGCTGATTGGGTAGGAGATGTGGATGACAGGAAAAGTACGAGTGGTGGTGCATTCTTTTTGGGAAGTAGATTGGTTTCTTAGCTAAGCAAAAAGAAGGAGGCAATATCCCTATCTACAACATAGGCAGAGTATATAGCAGCAGCAAACAATTGCACTCAAGTTCTGTGGATGAAGCAAATGTTGAAGGACATCAAAATTATGCTTGAGGAGCTGGTCACAATCTTCTGTGATAATTCAAGTGCAATTAGCATCTCAAAGAATCTAATGTTGCATTCAAAGACAAAGCACATATCCATCAAGTTTCATTTCTTGAGAGAGAAGGTAAATGAGAATGAAGTCAAGTTGGCGTTTGTATCTTCAAAGGATCCGATTGTAGATATTTTCACTAAGCCTCTTCCCAAGGATACTTTTGAATATCTCAGAGAGAATTTGGGGGTTATTACCCCTCCTAATCAGAATTAAGATGCACTAGAGTGCATCAGTGCGGTAGAATTCATAGTCACACCTTGTGATCCAGATTGATGTCAAGGAGGCACTACTCAGGGGGAGTAGTCTACATGTAATTTTTGAGTTTGGTCTGAAACAAAAATAAGGAGAAAAGACTGCAAATATGTGCCCTTTGCCATTGATGTCAAAGGGGGAGAGACATTCATGTGAAAAACTAGTTGTTGATGAAAGGGGGAGAAATGAAGAAAGTGATTGTAGGAGTGATAAGAGAAAGGGGGAGAGGGTCTTGTCTTGATGGTCAAATTAGTTTTTCACATCATATGTTGTCATCAATGATAAAGGGGGAGATTGTTGCAAATATGTGCCTAAGCGGTGATGTCATTGATGTCAACATATCCTTGTTGCCATTGGTGTCAACTATATCCTATTTTGCTACCTGTATAAAAGACTGGATTGTTGAGGATATTGAGAAAATTAATAAGGATCAATGTATGTAGACCATATAGTTGAGTAGAGGATTGTCTGAAGAAGCTCCAGTCAAGCATTGAAAGGTTCACATGAAGATTTGAAGAAGTTATGGCCATCTGAGTAGAACTAGTTCTGCAGTGTTCAGAAGACACAGAGTGACAGGAAAGATGTCTGAATTGTTCCGGATATGTCAAATGATGATCTGCGGATCTAGAGGCATGTTTGGGAAGTTAGTGTGTATCATCCATTCAAGTGGTTCATGGTTTGGAGGTCTGCAAGCAATCTTTCTATAGTGACAGTCATGGCAGACAGTGTTTTTGAGGTTCCAGAGGAAGATGCAAGTGATTCTGATGATTTGGAGGAGTGTGGATGTTTTTGTTGAATTCAATGTGCTTGTGGAAGTCTCTAGATCATGTGACTGCTATGTTGGAGGTTTGCATTGAAGTTTGAGCTTGTCAATGAAGATTTCCCTCTTGGTGTTGCTGTTCTTCCCAGTCTTGGCCGACTGGATGATTCAAGCATGTTGCAGATAATTTAAAAACATTTCTATGGAGCATGACATATTGATTAATGAAGATTTGAGTCCTAGTTATGTTTGGCTGACAACTTAGTGATTCGCATTAAGTCATATGTTTCTAGTGCCGACCTTGATGTTCATTCCAAGGTTGATGAAGCATATAAATACTTGTTGATGAGTTGTAGAAAATTATCCTTGTTTGAAAATAATATAATCTGAAGAAAGGATCAAAATGCAGAGCAGAGTAGATGAGAAGCAGAAGAACAAGAGCTGTTTAGATGAAGAGTTAGAGAAGTATTTGGGGCAGAGTAGAAGTTTTGTGAGCATTCAATGAAACTAAACCAGGCATGAAGGAGATGCTATTTATCAGTTAATTCTTTCTGTTTTAAACATAAATTCTGTAGGCAGTGAGCCTCTCGTGAGCAGTGAGCTCTGGACAGTGAGCCCGAAGGCATGTGCCTTCTCTTTTATTCTAAGTACTTTTAATAGGGTATGAATCTTGTGGGTTAACCCCCACCGTGGTTTTCCCTTAACCAGGTTTCCACGTAAAAATCCTGGTGTTATATGTTCAGTTTATTTCTACTCATGTGTTATTGATTCATGCTTTAATGTTTACATTATTAATTTGATTTCAAGTTGATAAAGAAGATTAAAAGTAGAAAAGTTTAAATTTGTGAGACAACTGATTCACCCCCACTCTCAGTTGTCTGAACTAATTCCAACAGTATCATGCCCATCTGATGATTTCCTTCATGATTCTTGTCTCTCACAATGATGAAAGTGCTTATATATTGCATCCTTTGTTATCACTAGAGCCATCTCTAATTCTTCATCATCTTTTGCCACTTGTTTTATTGGGTCATGAATAGAATTAATTGTCTCCTCTTTTTTCTCTACATCTTTCTCTTGTTGTATGTCCTCTGATTCATTAGTGTAGTCTTTAGTAGATTCTTGAACTTTCTCTTCCTTGACTTTCATTTTGACTTCATTATGTGTAATATCCCATATTGTAACTTTTTTCCTCCTATACCAAAGCTTCATGAACTTCTTTTGTAAATTAATGTTTACTATTCCCAAAGATTCCAACCAAGAATAACTAAGAACAATATCCAACCCATCTATATCCAAAGCATAAAAGTTTGAATGTAAAGTATATTTATCCATAGAGAGCTTCAAATCTTCAAAAATTTGAATATCCTTGCTGTTAGACACACACGAATACTGAGAGGGGGGGTGAATCAATATTTAAATAATTTTCAATTTCAACAACTTCAACTTATCTAGAATAGATTAAACCTTAAGCATCATAATATCAACATGAAAGAATAACACAATGCACATCAACACATAACACATGATATACGTGGAAAACCCTAGAAAGGAAAAACCATGGTGAGGATTAACTCACAATATATGAAGCTCAAATAATAACTTTGTTTTAGGGGCTAAAACCCAAGGAAACTGCTACTCCCTAAGTAAATTTCATTTAGGGTCACTCCCAAGGAAGCTAGTACTCCCTGAAATGAGAACACCCTTACAAAAGATTACAGTATGACAGTCTTTCTACTATCTAAAAATGGACATTGAAACTCACACCTTTGATGATTGCACTTCTACCTCTTCACACTTTCTTCTGATGATTTGATTAGTTAGGCACACTCTATACTTGATCACTGTCACAAATATGTCTTCAAGATGAATCCAAACAACATCAACAACTTCTACTCTTTCTCCTTTAGTCACACATCAATAATGCATTTATTTTGCTTTTTATCTATTTGTGAGCTTTTCAATCATATTGCAATCACACACTCCTCACTCAATTTGATTCACTCTTTTTACATGATATTACATTGATTACATAGATTTTTGGCAAGATACAACATGAAAAATACATTTACAAGTCGGCCAAATAATACACAACATGAAACGTGTAGAAGATAGGTCCTAAGTAAAACCACACGTTACACCAGCAGAAGATTCAAGCCTTGTAGACTCCAACACTTGCCTAACTAGGTCCAAAACATCCTTCACAACTTCAAACATCAAGAAATTACATGTGCATACTCTGCTCATATGGAAATAGGACATATTTAAGGAAAACACATGAAGACTTGAAGTATAATGACCACATCAACTTGAAAACCTTGTGCGGAACTAGAAACAAGAAAGATCTTTGTGAAACTTTTCCAGATGAGTCTACATGACTCATAAAACATCACCAAACACTCCTTTGCCACCACACATCAAAGAATTGAGCCGCACAGCTTCAATCAATAACTCTTAAAACACTTTGTCATCCTAAACACACTGCAACATGCTATCATTTGAAAAACTAAGTTGTGGACCACCAAAAAACTTGAAACTATAAGGAAGCATGTAATACACATCTAGAAACATATCCTCAAAATCACAATGGCAACCATTCATTTCCACAGGAATGCAGAGCATTCTAATAGGCCTTCAACACTGCCTCACTCTACCAAGACACATGTTGGTACTTTATCATGCATAACTTTCACAGTGGAAGGGAAAATGATCTAAATCTCTAGAATTATCATCTTTACTGGAATCTTAACATACCTTCATAACCACATAGCTGAATTTGCAAATGTGGAGGAATGCGGAGCATTTCATTCTATCTTTATCATCACATCATACTGCCAGAGCATGAACCAAAACTCAGTCACTTATAGCTTTCACAACAGAGAAGCAGGTGATCTGAAACATTAGATTTAGCACTTTTACATCATACTAGACTTAACTCTTGAACTGCAAGACCATATCTTCAAAACTAGATGAATGCAGAGCATTCCATTACCATGCTAGAAACACCTTCACAGAACCAACACTGTCTTCAAACTTGTTAACATAAAAACATACATCCGATAATCAAAACATCATGAAACTTGGAACATATAAGATTTGACATTGTAGGAAGCTATGTTCCAATCCAAAAAAGCAGAATATTAATATAATGAGAATGCGAAGCAATCTCCTAGATAGTCTTCAAGGAGCAATCATCCTAAAATAGAAACTGTCACCAACTTCTGGAGGCCAAATATTCTTTGTACCAACACATACAAGTAAGGAACATTAGGATGGAACATTCAACATGCTTCAAGCCACTAGCAACACATCTGATCCTCTTAGTGCTTTTGATTCGCATCTCAATTTTGTACTGATCAAGGCATATCTCAATTCTGCATTGATCAAGGCATGACATCCAACCATGAACACCATCACACTTCCATGATAGTGTTGACATCAATGACAACCTCAATTATAGCCTTAACAATCTCCTCAACCTTGTGACAATGTTGACATCAATGACAACAACCTTAGGCGTCATATGTGCAACACTTGCCTGTTATTTTACTATTCTTGATGTGCTTTTCTTGTACCTATAGCTTCTTGGCTAGAAGTTATAGTTGCTACTAGGGTTTATAGAAATAATAACCTTTTCTTTTTAAATTCATCCATGAAATTGAAGGATTGAATCTTCCTTCCTTTGAGCTAAAGTGCATGTACTTGTATTCTTCATGATCTCTTCATAATCCTCTACTTCATCTTCATATTTTTGTTCTTATTCTTCTTATTTTCCTTCTTCTTCACATTCTTCTTCTTCTTAATCCCATCTATCTAAGAAAGCTTTATGTAGTTCATCCAACGAAGAAATATCCTTACATAATGGTGCATACCATTTGTCAACCTCACCCCTTATATGCAAATAAAAATATAATTTTCATCTCCCCTCTTAACCATAAGCTCTTTCATTTTGGTGTCACCATTCTAATGCATCTCCACTTCCATCAAAATTAGGGAACCCCTTTGAAACTAGGGTTTCTAAATTTTTACAACATACCTGACTTTGATTTGATTATTTTTTAATGTTTTAGGACTCAAAAATAAAAATATAGAGAATAGATCCCTAATAAATATTAGTGAGCTATCCATAAATATAAAATTTTTAGAAAAATTCTATGATTTATAGCCTAGAAAGTGAATTTATGAAAAATCATAAAATTGCAATAACTCATTCAATATCAATGATAGAAACTTGATTTTTGGATTGTAGCTCATCCTCAAATTATCCTCTAGATTCAATAAAAAATATAGAAAAATTTGTAGCCATTTGGAAGATATAGGTGAATCTTCAAAAATTAAGGTTTTGTCCACATTTGCCCAAATTGTAGCTCTAATACTACTTGATATTATCCACACATATAATAATAGAAATAATGTAATGTAGAAGATATATCTTACCAGCACAAGAGATGTTTGTGGTCCAAGATACCCGAATATCCAATATATGCAGAAATAGAATAAACCCTTGAGGTAGGGTAACACCTTACAATATTCCTTAAGGAAGATGCTACTCCATGTTATATCTCCAAGAGATTCCAAATAAAATATCATTTCCACACCCCTTTTACAATGATAATCACCTCCTTTATATATACCTCCTTATAAAATAATGGAGGTACAATCCGAATGAAGGCCTACTCAACACTTGATATAATTAATTATTCACAATACCTAATATAACTTAAGGTATGTGTGCCACATGTAAGCATATCCATCCACCTAAATACATTATAATATCATATCCCTAGTTACATAATAGAACAAGGCTAGGATTAGGTTGTTTGCTAACTTCCACACAAAAATACACCAAATTGCACACTACAATACATAAGGATAACCTAGTCATCATGGGTTCAAGCATAAGGGAGAATCACATGGCCATGTGATTGTTGGGAATTAAGGTGTCTCAACCTTGGTAATTCCTTGTATTATTTCATTGTATTTATTTATTTATTGCCTATTGTATAATTAGGATTCAAATCCTATGTTGTCATCTTGTGGGAGTTGGCACAGTGGTGTGTCATCCTACATGGCATATGACCACATGTAATTTTGTCCTCACATGAGGAGATAGGCATCCCACTTAGTGGTAGGAATATATTTCCATGTGTCAGCATCTTGGAATGTGTGTAAGGGAATATTGACTGAAACAGTCATGACAAATTCCTATGACAAAGTTATGACATGTAAGAGTCAGAAATAGAAGATCCTATGACAGGTATGGACATGTGTCGAGAAGCATCTTTGAGGAAGGCATCTTTGGGCACCCCAAGGTGGGTTATGACATGTTATAAGAGAATATATTATTTATAGCATGTGTATGATAGATTCGCTTACAACTGTAAGTTATGACAGATTCTATGACGGTCGTAAGAGTCGTAGAAGCATCTGTCATTACCCATTTTGGGAATAGGCGACCACTTTGGGATGGGGTGACTTGATAAGTGTTAGGAACATCCTACAGTGTTGGACAAGTGTCCATAGGTGTGGGTTTTGGGCCATGAGGCCATGTTGGACTCCCATCCCAAGATAGAGCCATTTTTGCCTTGTATATTCTATATAAACAGGTGCTTTGGAGAGGTGATGTATTACAGGTTTGACAGGTACTGTTATACTATCAGATCATCTCTAGATACTAGTGTTGAAGACTCCTACAAGAGAATTGGCTCTGTGTTGTATTGTAACCTTCATTATTTACGGAATACATTTGAGCTGTGTTTTGGAGTGTGGGGTTTTTCACCCGTAAGGGTTTTCCCCACATATATCTTGTGTCTCTCTTCTTCTATCTTACATTTTTGTGTATGTGTTTTCTGCAGTTACAATTGAATTTCTACTCACCTCTCCTCATTAGATTAGTGTAGGAAGCAATTTCCACACACCTAGCTTCCTTTCAGTTGGTATCAGAGCTTGGCTAGTTTTTGGTTCTAGCTACTAGGTAGGGATTTTTTGAGCTAATCTTAGGTTGAGTGGGAGTTTTATGTAGAGCATTTTGTATCTTTTTGTAGCAAGGAGATGGAGACCATATCTGGAAGATTAGAGGTGGAGAAATTTAATGGCACTAATTTCAATTTGTGGAAACTCAAGATGGAGGACCTACTTGTTGATCGTAACCTATGGGAAACCATAGCTGGTGTAAAACCTACATCAATGTCACAAGATGATTGGGACCTCAAAGATTAGAAGGCTAAGGGTCTCATAAGACTCTGTTTAGCTGACTCTGTCCTATTGAATGTCCATGAGAAGAAGAGCACAAAAGATCTTTGGAAGAAGATGGGTGATGTTTATCAAGCCAAGTCCTTGGTGAATAAGATTTTTCTGAAAAAGAAGTTGTTCACTCTGAAGATGGAAGATGGAGGATTTGTTGCGGACCACATGAGTGCTTTTAACATGATTGTTGCACAGTTGACATCTATGGATGTGAAGATGGAGGAAGAGGATCAGTGTATGGCCCTGCTTTGTTCTTTGCCAGATTCATGGGATCATCTTGTCATGGCTATTGGAAGCACCACTACCATCTTCAAGATGGAAGATGTGGTGTCCTCACTATTATCTAAAGAAATGCGAAGGAAGACATTCGAGTCGGCCAAAGAGGCTCTTGCAGTTCATGGAAGACCCAAACAGAAAGGGAAGAAGAAGGACAAGAAAGGTGAAAAGGGTAGATCCAAATCCCATGGGAGATCCAAATCCTCTAGAAAGTCCAAGGCTCTCCATTGGAACTATGGAAAATCTAGGCATTTTTGAAAGGAATGCAAAGAAGAGAAGAAAAAGAAAAATAAGACTGCCCCAGATTCAGATTTTGACAAGTCACAAGATGATGGTGATGCCTTCATCGCAGACTTGACCACCCATGCATCTGATGATGTGTGGTTGATTGATTCTAGTGCATCATTCCACATGACCTCACATTGAAGCTGGTTCACAAAGTATGAAGAGTTTGATGGTGGAAGAGTGTACCTGGGTGATGACTCTCATATGAAGATTGTTGGTTGTGGAAGAGTCTCAATCTGTTTCCCTGATGGATGAGTGAAGGGGATCACTAGGGTTATGCACATCCTAGGCCTAGCACAGAAACTACTTTCTATAAGTATGTTGAATGATGCAGGTGTGCAAGTTGTCTTTTTGAAGGATGGATGCAAGATGACTAGAAGATCTATGGTGCTTGCTAAGGGTACTCAGAGGGGTACTCTGTTTTAGCTGGAGGCATGTACTTCATAGTGCAATAGTTCTTCTGACTCGAAGAAAAGAGCTGCAGTCACTTCATCCCCACCATCTAAATGAGCAGTGAAGAAATCTGTTGTAACTAGTTCTGATGGTAGTGCACATGCTATGGAAGCTAAACTTCCTATTGAAAAGACTATGTTATGGCATTTGAGATGTGGCCACATTGGTGAGAAGGGTCTTAGAACCCTGAAAAAAAAAAACCTCATTGAGGGGTTATATCATTGTAATCTTGAGTTTGACTTTTGCGAACATTGTGTATATGGAAAGCAAAACCATGTTTAGTTTTACTCTAGTTCTCACAAGTCTTCTGATGTATTGGATCTTATTCATTCTGATGTGTTTGGTCCTATTAATGTTCCTTCGATTTCAAAATCAGTATATTTTGTATCTTTCATAGATGATTACAGTAGAAGGACATGGGTTTATTTTATCAGAAGCAATACTGAAGTCTTTAGTTGGTTTAAGGAGTTTAAAGCCTTTGCTAAAAATTAGACTAGTAAAAAGATTAAGTGTTTGAGAACTGACAATGGTGGTGAGTTTTATTCAGTAGAGTTTGATAAGTTCTGTAAAGAGCAAGGGATTGAAAGACATAAGACAAATCCATACACCCCGCAGCAAAATGGAGTTGTAGAGAGGATGAACATGACATTGGTGGAGAAGGCTAGGAGTATGCTTAGTGGAGCAAGCCTCGAACAAAAGTTTTGGGTTGAAGCTATTACCACTGCTTGCTACCTGGTAAACAAGTCTCCTACATTAGCTCTTGTTGGTAAGACACCTATGGAGGTGTGGTCTAGTAAGAAGCCTTTAGTAAGGCATCTTCATGTTTTTGGTTGTGAGGCATATGCACATATGCCTAGGGAGAAACGGTCTAAATTGGAAAACAAGGCTATTAAATGTATTTTCATTGGCTATGGTGTCGGTGTGAAAGGATATAAGCTTTGGGATCCTGTGGCTGAAAAAGTGTTGTATAGCAGAAGTGTTATCTTCATAGAGCTAACACCTTCTTTCGTTGTTCTACAGCTAGAACAGACAGAAAAGGAAGGAGATGCAGTTCAGTTTCCTTCTACCCTTGAGAAGATTGAACTGACAAACCTTGTGAGACCTGATGATGAGGAGAGCTCTAGCAGCTCTGAAAGCTTAGAAGAAGAAGAAGAACCTCAACCTCAGCCATTGAGGAGGTCTACATGAACAAGAAAGCAACCTGATAGGTTTGGTTATTCATTACTTGATTCTAGTTGTGCTTTTTATTTACTTACTAACATTGATGAGCCTGTTGGAATTAGAGTGGACAACTGAGAGGGGGGAGGGTGAATCAGTTGTCACACAAAATAAATTTTTTCTACTTTTAATCTTCTTTATTAACTTACTATCAGATTAATGATATAAACATTAAAGCATAGATCAACAACATATGAGTAGAAACATAATCAACACATTTGTCACCAAGATTTTGACGTGGAAACCTAGTTAAGGGAAAAACCACGGTGGGGGTTAACCCACAAAGATTTGTACCTTGTTAAAAGTACTTTAGAAAAATAGAAGGCACATGCCTTTGGGTGCACTGCCCAGAGCTCACTGCTCAAAAGAGAGGCTCACTACCTACAGAATTTATTTAGAACATAAAGAATTAACTGAGAAATAGCATCTACTTCATGCTTGGTTCAGTTTCAATGAATGCTCACAAAACTTCTGCTTTGCCCCAAATTCTCCTTCACTAACTTTTCACTCTACACTACTCTCGCTCCTTTTCTTCTTTACTTTGCTTTTGATCCTTTATTCAGATTTAATCTATTTTGCTCAAGGATAATTTTTAACAACTCTTCAACAAGTATTTATACACTTCATCAACCTTGGAATGATCAACAAAGTTGGCCAAACATAGCTGAGACTTGAATCTTCCTCTACTAACATGCCACACTTCATAAAATGATCTTTAGATCATCCACAACACACTAGGAATATCCGGTCAGCGAAGACTAGGAAGAACATCAACTTCAAAGAGGAAATCTTCAATAACAAGCTCAAACTTCAATGCGGAACTCCAACATAGTAGACACATGATCCAGAGACTTCCACAAGCACATTGAACTCACCAATAACATCCGCTCTAAACCAAATTACCAGAATCATTTGTATCTTCCTCCGAAACCTCAAGAACACTGTCTACCATGACTGTCAAACTAGAAGGATGGCTTACAGACCTCCAAACCATGAACCACTGGAGTTAATGATACACACTGACTTCCCAAACATGCCTTCATATCTGCAGATCATAATATTTCACTGTGGAGCAATTGAAACCAACTTACTGTCACTCTGTCTCTTCTGAATACTGCAAGATCTAGTTCTATTCAGATGGCCATAACTTCTTCAAATCTTCATGCAGACTTCTTTATTCTTGACTGGAACAACCTTTGACAATCCTCTACATAGTCATAAGGTCCATGAACATTGAGTCTTCATTAATTTTCTCAATATCTTCAACATTCCAATCTCCTGAATAGGCAACAAAATAAGGCACAGTTGACACCAATGACAACAAGACTATGTTGACATCAATGACAACACCGCTTAGGCACATATTTGCAATAGAGCCTAGAACTGTGAAAGAGGCTATGGGCATGAAAGATGCAGGTTCTTGGAAGGAGGCCATGGAAGATGAGATGGCTTCTTTAGAGAAGAATAAAACATGGGACTTGATGCCTTTGCCTGATGGATGGAAACCCATTGAATGCAAATGGGTGTTCAAGAAGAAATTCAGAGCAGATGGCAATGTTGAAAAGTACAAGGCTAGATTGGTTGTGAAGGGGTACTCACAAGTGGAGGGAATTGATTATGGTAAAATTTTCTCTTGTTGCAAAGCTGACATCCATTCGATTCTTGTTATCTCTTGCAGCTACTTATGACTTAGAGGTAGAACAGATGGATGTGAAGACAACTTTCCTTCATGGTGATTTGGAGGAAGAGATTTACATGTCATAGCCAGAGCATTACATAGAAAAAGGTAAAGAAAATTTGGTTTGCAAGATAAAGAAGTCTTTGTATGGTTTGAAGCAGTCTCCTGGGATATGGTATATGAAATTGGATGCCTTTGTGTTGTCGATTAGATTTCTGAGATCAAAATTTGATCATTGTGTGTATTACAATTTTGTCAATGATCTTATTCTCATTATTGCATTGTATGTTGATGATATGTTGTTGATTGGGAATGGTAAGAATATGATTTCTGATTTGAAGTCTCAGTTTTCAACACAATTTGAGATGAAAAATCTTGGGGCAGCCAGGTACATTCTGGAAATGGAAATTAGAAGAGACAGAGCTAACAAAACACTTTGGTTAAGCCAGAGTAAGTATGTGAAGACCGTGTTGGATAGGTTCAACAAGGTAGATTGTAGACCATTATGTGTTCCTGTTTCATTGGGGACAAAGTTGTTTGTTAGTGATTGTCCAACATCTCCTAGTGAGGTGGAGGACATGAGTAGAGCACCTTATGCTAGTGCTTTTGGCAGTTTAATGTATGCTATGGTCTACACAAGACCAAACATTGCCCAAGTAGTGGGAGTCCTTAGTTAATTTATGGCTAATCTTGGATGGGTACATTGGGATACAGTTAAGCGAGTGTTTAGATATTTGAGGGGTACTTCAGAATATTCCATATGCTATCATGGTAATGTTATAGGACCTCCGCATTCAATTTGTATTCGTGGATTTGTGGATTCTGATTGGGCAGGTGACATTGACAGTAGGAGATCCACCAGTGCCTATGTGTTCACTATATTTGGTGGTCCAATTAGTTGGATGAGTAAGCAACAACCTGTGGTTGCTTTGTCCATGACAAAAGATGAGTACATGGCAGCAACTCATGCTTGCAAAGAAGCCATTTGGCTTAAGAGATTGTGTTCAGATATTGGTGTTGATGTAGGATAGATTACGATTTGTTGTGACAGTCAGAGTGTGATTTACCTTGCAAAGAATCCAACTTTCCATGCCAGAACAAAGCATATTGATGTACAGTTTCACTTCGTGCAAGATGCATTAACGAAATCAGTGGGCACAGAGAAGTTTAGATAGTGTTCGGAGTCTATGGGCCTCTTGGCCTATAGAAATTAAATCTTGTTAATTCTATTGGCTCTTACAAGGTGTTCAACAAGTGGGAGAATGTTGGGAATTAAGGTGTCTCAACCTTGGTAATTCCTTGTATTATTTCATTGTATTTATTTATTTATTGCCTATTGTATAATTAGGATGCAAATCCTATGTTGTCATCTTGTGGGAGTTGGCACAGTGATGTGTCATCCTACATGGCATATGACCACATGTAATTTTTTCCTCACATGAGGAGATAGGTGTCCCACTTAGTGGTAGGAATATTTTGCCATATGTCAGCATCTTGGAATGTGTGTAAGGGAATATTGACCGAAACGGTCATGATAGATTCCTATGACAAAGTTATGACATGTAAGAGTCAGAAATAGAAGATCCTATGACAGGTATGGACATGTGTCGAGAAGCATCTTTGAGGAAGGCATCTTTGGGCACCCCAAGGTGGGTTATGACATGTTGTAAGAAAATATGTTATTTATAGCATGTGTATGATAGATTCTATTACAACTGTAAGTTATGACAGCTATGGCAGATTCTATGATGGTCGTAAGAGTCTTAGAAGCATCTATCATTACCCATTTTGGGAATAGGCGACCTGTTTGGGATGGGGTGACTTGACAAGTGTCAGGAACATCCTACAGTGTTGGACAAGTGTCCATAGGCATGGGTTTTGGGCCATGAGGCCATGTTGGACGCCCATCCCAAGATAGAGCCATTTTTGCCTTGTATATTCTATATAAATAGGTGCTTTGGAGAGGTGATGTATTACAGGTTTGACAGGTACTATTATACTATCAGATCATCTCCAGATACGAGTGTCAAAGACTCCTACAAGAGCATTGGCTCTGTGTTGTATTGTAACCTTCATTGTTTACGGAATACATTTGAGCTGTGTTTTGGAGTGTGGAGTTTTTCACCTGTAAGGGTTTTCCCCATGTATATCTTGTGTCTCTCTTCTTCTATCTTACATTCTTGTGTATGTGTTTTCTGTAATATCTCTGTTAGTGGGTTAACATAGTTACAATTGTAAAGATAAAATTGAATTTACACTCACCTCTCCCTATTAGATTAGTGTAGGAAGCGATTTTCACACACCTAGCTTCCTTTCAATGATTTTCACCATTATATTAATATGAGTAGTATAATTGTTATTCATACAAAAAATGGGTGGATGAAATCACATCACAATAGAGATTCATAGATCACATCAACCCAACAGTAAAAGCAAAAAATGTTAACTTTCACACACTAATTATTTAGGGCAAATTAAAAGAAAATTTAAACATTCATAACAAACTTATAAGTAGTATGTACTTTATCCACTTGAAGTTAGATTGAAAGTATAACATTTGAAATTATATACAACTTTGTTAGCCATAGATAAATAATAATTAATAGCTTCATGATTGCAAATAGCATCGCAATTTCAACATGAACTTCATAATTGCAAATAGCATCATAGTTTCAACAATGAACTTCATGATTGCAAATAGCATCACAATTTCAACATGAAAACATTTTCTAAATTTGGTTGAACTATGTAGGTGACAGTTGAATCTAGGATATCAAAATTCTAGGTGAAATTTATGTCTTAAAACTTTTAAAAATGGTGTGAATCCACTTACAAGTTGATAGAACATGAACATAAAACCAAAAATAATGTTTTATGATATCTAATTAATAAAAAAAAACAAAAAAAAAGGAAATAAATCCCTATATGTCTAAGTCTATCACCAACTAGAAGACCTTGATAAAGAAAATACCAACTAGAAGAGCTTGATAAAGAAAACACCAAAGAAAAAATATTTCTTTGTCTCAATAATGTATTTCTAAATTTTTGGAAAGAATTGATCTAAATGGTAGTAATGGACGAAATATTCTAGTGAGAGTTTAAAATTATAAATTAAAATTTTCAAGACAAAAGCCATTAGTACCCAAGTTGGGGTTTGTATTGGTGCAAAGGAGTGCCAATTAACCATTCCCAATCTTTCCACTAGAAAGGAGGAAATTTCAAACCAATTTCATGAAGATACTTGGCTAGAATGGACATATGGATTTACCATGGTCTCAAAATATTTTTTATTTAGTTGAAATGTGGCTTTTAAATCTAACTAATAGAGCTAGGGTTTAATAGAAGTGTTTAAAATATTCAAACAAGTCCCAAGTCTTACACTATTGAAATTTCATCATCTCCTCTTTCATGGAATCTCTCCAAGATTTTCTTTCCTTAGAATACAAAGCTTCTCCTATAGACATTGGTTCATCATTAGTACATGATAATGCAAAAGAACAATGAAAATCTAGTGGACTATACCCATTAGGTGTTTTCTACTACCTTGTATGTACCTTCTCATGATCATAGTTGGAGATCCTATTGCATCACAATTCTATTCTTCTTTAGAATTTAAACCTAAAGTACCTCCTTCCTTTCCATCTATACTCTCTTTTCCACTAGATTGTTAATTTACATATGCATCTTTCTACTCTATTTTGTGTTCAAAATGCATCCTTTGGATATCCCTACCTGGATAAAACTCTAAGTTCCTTGAATGTGACACCCCTTGAGTAGAGAACCTTCATGTATCTAGATTTCAAAGCTTATAGCCTTTCACATTTTCACCATAGTCTATGAAAATACACTTCTCAACCTTAAAATCTAAATTGGATCATTTTTCCTTTGGCACATAAACAAATACGTTACAACCTAACACTTTCAAATGTGTGACAACATGCTTCTTACCTATCCAAATCTCATATGGTGTCTTATCTTCAACTGTAGAACTGGGAGAAATATTTTTCAAGTAACAAGTAGTATTAATTGCCTTAGCCCAAAAAATTTGTCCTAGACTAGCACCACTTAACATGCTACTAGATTGATTCAAGAAGATTTTGTTCAGCCTTTCAGCTAATTCATTTTGTTGTAGTGTGTAGGGTGTTCTCTATTTAAAATTTTTATCATGTTTATAAAACATTTCAAAATCCTTAGAGCAATACTCTCCACATTATGTAACCTTAACATTTTTATTTTCTTAACAGATTGATTCTCTACAAGTGCCTTAAACTCCTTAAGATTGTGAAAACCTTCAAAATTATTTTTAAGAAAATAATCCCAAACAAGTCTAGAATAATCATCTTTGAAGAAGACATAATACTAAGACTTACCAAAGGGGTGCATATCCATAAGACCAAATACATTGATGTGAATTTGCTTCCAAAATCTCTCCTTCTCATTTTCTTCTTAGAGAAAACCGCAAGATCAAAAATTGCAAAATTTACAATTGTTGGCATGAGTTTTCCATAGTCCATAAAGTTATTATGAGATCTTTTTAGATTTAACTATGTATCTTTTTTCATCTTTCTGATGATGGATCACTATGTATGATCCAAAACATCAATGAAAAAAGATACACAGTTAAATCCAAAAAGTTCTCATAATAACTTTACAATTTCCTTTATTGTGTTTTACACTCATATTAATTACCCTATCACATGTGTGTTTGACTCCTTTTTCAACCCTCCTTGCTTTCCCTAGCCTTGTCCAAGTTTTCCTATGTCACCTTGTCCTCTTTCATGTGGTTATCCTTTTGATTTATTATTTATTTTCTTGTGTCTCCTTGGCTGAGGCTTCTTCCCTTCCTTATGACCCTTCACCCCCTCTTTTTGAGAGGAAAAGTACCCACAAACCCACTTAACAATGAAATCAAATATACACATAATTATTAAACATTACGAGCATTTCCTTATTAACCCTTTGAGGATATTAACATATTAATTAGATCTATAGAAATTATATTAGCATTTTGGCATGTAAACAACACACGAAAAAGAATGAGAGAGATAGAAGAGAAATCAACCACAAGAAAGAGAATGATACATATATATCCTAGGAAACCCCTTTTGTGAAAAACTTAGCCTCCAAAACACTAAACCAATATATTATTTAGCAATAATAAATCTACTACAATACAATATTACGTTCTTTCCTCTATTTAAAATCCTCTTCCTTTGGTAGAAATCTAGCAACATAACCCTACAATGTGATGTCCTGATATTTAGGCATTGTTTAAATTAAAGATTTAAACATCACGATAAAAATAGTGAAATGCTTTTATGAAATGCGATGTTTAGTTTGAATGATAGAGATACATAATATTATTAATATTTATTGTTTAATAATTAATATTAAATGATATTATTATATAAATAATTAAAATATAACGTATTAACAAGATATATATTATATAAAATAAATATAAGATATTATAAATTAAATTAAATATTATAAATCTGATTAAATACATTGACCAACTCCCATAAAAGAGTCTCTTTTGGAAGTTGAAATTAAATAAACAACTTAAAGTAAGAGGTCGACTCCATACATAGACAAAATGTTTTATTTAAAAATTTAAATGAAGTGATACAGGTTTGCATATGGTGCGATTAATGAAATAAAAGGACAAAAATCTGCATTGGTTATACTAAAGGCTGTGATTAATGTCTTCAAGGCAGTGATTGGAATATTAAAAGGAATCCAGAAATAAGAATAGTCAAAAGGCTATGATCAACTCTAGGAAGGGGCAGCGATCCCATTTAAAAGGCATGATTCCATGAAAAGTCATCACCCTTTCAAAAGGGATGACTCCTCTCACAAAGATGTAGAGGTATATTAAGAGAGGGGTATGGTGATGGGGCACTCTTCTAGGTATGCCACTCCAAGGGGATTGGATAATTCCAAGGGGATAAGGGGGTATGAGGGTACTACCCTTGGGCTTAGAAGAGATGGCTTCCAGGGCACCCTTTTATGATCTCATTCTCCTCGAGGAAATATGGAGCAAGAGGGGTACGGTGATGGGGCACTTTTCTAGGTATGCCATTTCAATGGGATTGGATAATCCCAAGGGGCCAAGGGGGTACAAGGGTACTACCCTTGGGCTTAGAAGAGATGGCTTCCAGGGCACCCTTTTGTGACCTGATTCTTCTATCATAGACATGCAAGTTCAAGGGAACCAATCATAGAGAAAGGGAAAGTAAATGACAAAACAAGGGGGAACGGGATAACAGATGCCTCATTAGGTACACCACCTCATATGGATGACATACGCCACATGAGGCCAAGGGGGATGGTATATCCACTCTTGGGCCTAGAGGATCTATGACACCACATCGAAGTCACTCTCCTCAACTTTCTTATGGTTGAGTTCCCTAGATAGTTAGGTCTTTGCATTATTAATGTTATTATGAATCTGTTAACTTGACTATGAAAAATATCATTATAAATATTTTCTAACTTGTTTGTAGGAATCAAATCAAGCCAAGGTACTCTCTAAATCTTTGTTTGCTTGGAAATTGATAATTTAGGATAAAATTAGTATTGTTCCTATAAGGGACATTACAAGTGGTATCAGAGCATCTTTCCTACCATCTTGTGTATAATTTATGTATTACATGTATTGATTACTTTGTGCATTATGTGTATACAAGTGTATACTTTGTGACTTATGTGTATTCAAATGTATTCATGTGTATACTTTGTGGCTTATATGTATTCAAATGTATTCAAGTGTGTACCTTGTGACTTATGTGTATTCGAGCATATACTTCATGGCTTATGTGCATTCAAGAATGTATTCAAAGGTATACTTTGTGACTTATGTGTATTCTTTGTAACATACGTTCATGTGAATACTTTGTATATTACATGTATTCACGTGTATGCTTCATGCTTGCTGTGTATACTCATGTGTATGCTTGGTGACCTTGGGATGGTGTACAGACCTGCGGTGTAGTATGGGATGCATCGAATCCCCTTCCTAGTTGTCTACTTACATGTATTAATGCAGCTTACGCGTATTCAAGTGTACTCAAGTGTATACTTCATGACTATGTATTTGAATATATACTCTGTGACTTTGTATTTGTATTTGAGTGTATACTCTGTGACTTTGTATTCAAGTGTATACTTCATGACTATGTATTCAAGTGTATACTCTATGACTTTGTATTCAAGTGCATACTTCATGACTATATATTTGAGTGTATACTCCATGACTTATATATTCAAGAGTATACTTTATGACTTTGAGTGTATATGTGTATTCGATTGTATACTCCATGAATTTGTATGTTCAAGTGTATAGTACATGAAATGTGTGTTCAAATGGCTTATGTATGTTCAAGTGCACACTTCATGACTTACTTGTATTCATGTGTATACTTCATATTCATGTATTACATGCATATACTTTGTGTTACATGTATGCTTCATGCCTTATGAATTACTTGCGTATACTTTGTGAACTACATGCATGCTTCATGCTTTATGTGTTACGTGCATGTATTGTATGTATGCTTCATGCTTGTGTATTACGTATGTAAACTTTGTGTGCTTTAGGATTTGTATATCGAGTGTATGCTATATGTTTCATGTATTTCTATCATGTCCCCTTTCCAAAAATAGCACTTTTTTATTTTTTAGTAAGTTTCCCCTGTCCGAAAATAGTAAGTCAGACTACAAGGCAACTTGGAGGGAAAAATAATTACTTAATATTTTACTTGTTCCGGAGCAATTTTAAATATCATGAACAAATAATATTGAGTAAATCTGATTTATTGCTAAAATAACTCCATGGAGCATGGGATTTGGAAGGAATCTTGAGTGGTTGGAAATAAGAGGTTTTGTATTTATGAGGATTTGGCATCTTGCATAAGTGGAGATATTGCAATTATTGAAATCTTATTTTTTAATATTATTTGGTGTAACTCCCAAAATATGGCATTGGGGATTTTGGATGCTCAATATTTCCTCTCATGGAAATAAATAGGTGTAATGTTGCAATATTGAGAATAATGCCAATTTTACAATCTTCTTGCAAAGCAGATGCTTTGTGTTGCTTCAGTGGACAGGGAAACCATTGGAGATGGAGCTTGTGGCCAGTGGACATGAGTTCCCAGCAATTTGAGGGTGGTGTTCTTGGGTTTCAATAGCAATTTCACCTCAGAGGTTGCATTTGAGCATAAAGGATTTACATAATTTCAGAGATTTTGTGTTTGCAGGGGATTTCAGTGCATTTTTGGAGTGTTTCAGGTGTAGTTTGTGGTGTTGTTTGAGTTTTCTATTGTGTAAGGGTTTGATTGTTGTACATTATTCTATAGATCATCATCCACAACATCTTGTTCAATCCATTCCAAGTGTGGACGCCATTCTGGGGGTTTGGAGGTTGCTGGATGAATTTTACATGTGCATTTCAACATTGTTTTATTGTTGTGTGTAGCTAAAGTTGTAGATTTGATGTAGTATTTCTCTGCTGTGGCAATTTATTGTATCAGACCTGTATACATTTTATTTTCATCAAAAAATTCAATAAATTATTATTGGAGCGCTTTCATTTATTTTGGGTTTTCATTGGTTCTCGACAGTGTTGATAATTGAGAGGGGGGGGTGAATCAGTTATCCTAATTATTTCTTCTTTTGAACTTTCTTATTAATCAAAGCAGCATTGAATCAAACAAACAAACATTACCATGAAATGAGAAACACATGACACAGTATTTTTGACGTGGAAACCCGGTTAAGGGAGAAAACCATGGGGTGATTAACCCAAAGATTATTCTCTGTTAGAAGAATAAGGAATTACAAAATGGCACTTGCCAATTAGGGCTCATTGCCCGAGCACACTGCTCACAAAGAGGCACACTGCCTACAAGGAGACACACTGTCTACAAAAGAATGTAATACAATACTTGAACTGATTGGAAGCATCTTCATATGCTGGAGTTCAGTTCCGGTTAGGCTCAGTATACTGATCTGCTGCACTTCATCTTTCCTCTGTTCTTTATTCTGCTATCTTTTCACATACCGGATCTTTCTTACTGCTTCTGCTCTGTTCTGTATTTATTCGCATACACCTTCACACCATTTCACTTTTCACAACTAAATCCATCCTCTATATATATCCGCACTAGTGATTTCATTATCTTTCTAGTCGGCACCCGGAATAATCTATCTTCTCACAAACTCAGTTCTGTCGGCTGAATCCTTGCATATCAAGTAATGCGGATCAAGCATATACTTGTAGATATCATTAATCATGTCGGCCAAACATGATTCATGCCTTCACAACCTTTACCATCAACAGTAACACATCTGGAAAATAGTCTGATACTCTGTCAGTCAGTTCTTGCTCTGTTCTCACTGTCTCTCAGGAATCCGGTACTCAACTATTCATATCTTTTTCTTTGTTCATCACCGGAGGCTAAATCCTTGGAATATACTACTTAAGGTAGTCCTCTTGACTTCCCCAAATCTGCACTGCACCAAGACACTTCCTCTGAGAGATCCGGACCAATCTGTCAGACCTTGCCACATGCTCTGTTCTTGTTCACCGGACCACAACAATCTTCATTCTGACTTCCGGTAGAGACACACCATGACTTGCGGATATGTGGGATGACCTTTGTTGCCATCAATGACAACAACCATGAATCCATATAGTGTCTCTTGCCAACAATCTCCCCCTTTGGCATTGATGGCAACACTTAGTGAAAAATGACTAAGTGTTTACACTATGCTCCCCCTTGGCTGATGCTCTATCTTTATATACAATTTCCGGAACTCCCCCTTAGTTGGATTCCTCATTTTTCACTGCTCCTCACTCCCCCTTTAACATCAATGGCAAAGGGTAGGGTCCGCACACCAAAATTTTCAAAAATTTTCTATACATAGCCGCATATTTACATACTCACATATACTGAAGAATGTCTGCAAAAGATGTCTTCAGTTGGATCAGTTCTGTAGCCCAACTTTGCTTCATTCTATCCAAAATTGAAATGTGACCACTCAACAAAAATGCAAATGCATCTGCCCTTTTTAGATCTTTCGGATCACTTGTCTGGGCCGTGATTTGAGCTTCTGCTATGGCCTCATGCATGGCCTCTAGCTTAGGGACAATTAACCCCCTGAGCTCACTCAACTTGCTTATTCTATTTTTCCTTTCCTTCTCCAATTTCTTGATTTCACTCAAGACTGCAATAGTCTAACATTCTTGATTTGTTATAGAGGAAGAAAGAGGATCAAAACTTTGAGACAAGCTGAGTAGTGTGTCCTCTTGCTCTTTTATTTTCTTCTCAATGTCCACTGTTACCTTGGACCAGGAGATACAAAATTTGTATATTTCACTGCCATCCTTAAGAGCATTTTCTAAGCTCTTTATCCCAATGTTCATGTTTCTCCTATCATTAATGATCAGACCCTGAACCTTGGAGAACCTTTTATCCAAAAACTCCTTCCGGACCTTTTCTTCAGCTGATTTTTCTAGAGATTCAAAATGTGTACTAACACTGCTGACTAAGGTTTTGAGATTACCGGAAGAGGAGGCTGTGGGATCCTTCTGAAAAGATGGCATGATCTTTTCCAGCACTCCAGATGCTACCTCCATAATCTCACAGTCTTCCATGTGAGATTTCAGTAGTTTCTCTTTGACTTTCTCATTTGCAAATGAGGCTATTTTCATTGTTTGTACCGGTGACAAAGAGTCAAAATCTAATGGTCCTTTTAGCAGGTCCGGTTCATCAATTTCTATAGTGGCTTTTGTCAAGAATTCTTGAACAGTTTGTCTAGTGTCTCTTGCCGGAGACAGATGTTTCTTCTCTTCTGCAGTTTTGTCCTTTGGAATCTTTTCTCCTTCCTTACTCTTACCACTTTCAGTTGTGGTTTTCTCTGTTGGGGTCTTCTCTTTCTCTGCATCCTTGGTGCTGTCAACCTCTTTTTCTTTAACTGCTGCTTCTTTCTCCTGTAGTTTCTCTTCTTCTTGGGATCTGGAGACTGTAGGGGAAACCGGAGGAGAGATGTTAGTCTGTTCAAGGGCCACTTCTTCCAGAGCAGATGATTCCAAGTCCACAGCTGTTTCTGCACCTAAGTCCTCTACAACAGGAAGATTAAACCTTTTGAAGGTTTTCCAGAGAATCTCTTTAGTGTCCTTGGCTACCTTGTCGGTCTCACCAAGCATAAGCTAATTCATCCTTGCTTTGCTCCTGAATTCATCCTTGCAGTCTTTGAATACCATGTTCATTGTTTTGTGATCAATTGAAGGATATAGCTGAATAGCTATCTGTTCCCTGATCTCAAGGTCTTTTGCCATGGCATTGTTCTTTCTTATCTCTAATTCCATCTCTAGGCTCTTTGGGATTTCAGAGATAATCTCAATAAAAGCTTTATTGTAGATGTTCAAGTACCTTATTATAGCTTCTTGCAGGATCTTTTGATCTTCCTCATTGTAGTCATCATAGAATTCAGCCACCGGTTGAAGGTTCCCATCCATAGTGACTGATTTGACTACACTGTCTAGAGACAGAGTGGGCTTTTTAGCAAATTCCTCTGCCATTTCTTCCTTGTCTTGGCCTGTGGAGGGTTTCCCAGATCCTTTCTTCTTCTGCTTCTTTATTTCTTTTACTCCCTCATCTGACTCAGTTTCCTCTTCATCCTTTTGGCTTTCATAAGCCCTTGTGGCTTTTGTCTTAGATCTTTTACCGGATGCCTGGACTTCCGGTTTTGAACTTTTGGTTGTGGGAGGTGCAGATCTTTTTGATGATCTGGTCCGGGTGGAAGTTTCAACCGGAACACTTTCTTTACTTTTCTTTTCTTCCTCAGCCTTTCTCCTCTTTTCCCGGCTGGCATCAAGTGCCTCTTTTGAGATGCCTAGGCCTTGAGCAATATGCTCTACTTCTTTTCTCACCATCCTCTTTATCTCAGGTTCCCTGAGTTCTACATGGATCTTTACACTCAGCTCCTCAAAGGTTCCAAACCTTTCTGCTTTTGGATCTTTGGGCTGACTTAGCATGTGTTGAACATGCAGCTCCACTATCTGTTCATCCACTTCATACCCCATGGGCATGATCCAGACAGTCCTTGGCTCCACTGCTTCCATTAGGCACTGATCAGTGTCCACCATAAAGCACACTGAGTCTTTGTATTTTTCAACAAGAGACTGGGGAATTCTTTCTCTTGCTTGCATCATGCTTTGGAAGTTTTTGAAGTATCCCCATAGGGCTGTATTTCTTGCTTTGGCATCCCCAAGCCCATGTAGATAGTCTCTTATCTGGATTGCAACAGGTTTGTCATTCTGCCATGCCCATCCACTTGATCCGGGCAGCTCATTCATGAAGTAGAAAAATAGACATAATATAAGAGTACCATACTTAAAGGAATTCTTTTTGTCCTTCTTGATTTTCTGTATATTTTCCATTAATTGGCTTAAGAGTAGTTTGCAGAGATCATATTCTGCATTCTTCCTTAGCATTTCATAGGCAGTATACACTGCAGTTCCGGATACAGAATTCTCCCTGCTGGAGTGATAGATCTTGTATCCTATTATCATGGATGCATACTTGATATCCGGATCAGAAATATCTTCAATGGTCATTGCCCTCTTATCAAATTTTGATCCGGTGGCCTCAATTACAATGTTATTTTTGACAGATTTGAGGATAGGTATCCCTCCGGAAGAGTATAGACCAGTTACTGCCCTAATTGCCTCTTTTGTGATCTTGCAGGGTCTATCCAGCCATAGGAAGTTGTCATGCATCCTGCTTAGTATATACCGGACCCATTCATCTTCTTCAAAGCAGGGGAAATGAATGAATTGATCAAATTGTTTCTTCTGGATACCCTTATACTCTGGTTTAAGCTCAAAAGCATTGTCTATCAGTTGTTTGTGATAGAGATCTCTCAATTTGAATTCCCCAAATTCCTCAATGCTTGCATGTATGTAAACCCTAATGTCTTCTGTGTGTAAAACTCCATGAGGAACACTGGAAAATGCTCCTAAGGGATCTACCTCCAATGACTTGTATGGATGTTTCTTAAATTCAAGTCGGGGCCTATCTGAGATTTTTACTATATTTGGAGTAGCCATTTCTTCAAAAGATTTGTAGCAAGATATCGAAAGTGGAAAATACCTTTTGCATCTTCGGTTGCACGGAGTGGCTGGATTGATTTCTGTATGTAATGACTTCGGCAGGAGATCTTCGGTGAACTTGATGAATTTTGTTTCAGAGCTCCGCTTTTCGCTTCTTCTTGGATGTGGAATGATCAAGTGATTGTTGAGAAATCCCTTATATCATTTCGCAAACCCTAATATCTGTTTGCAATAAATGCTTCACCTATATTATTCCGGTTTGCCTTGTCCGGATAGCTTGGAGTATCCCGGATCAGTCCTGATCTATGAACATCATGCGGATCTTTCAATCATGAATAAATCATGATGACACATTACAAGAACATCCCAAACATTTTGTCCAGTCCGCAGAGTAAAATAATGTACTTCCGGATCTCTTCGGACCCTTTTGTAGTCCTCTGTCATTCCGGAGCATCTCCCGGAACAGGTCTTTACTTGATCGATCACAACTTCTTTACATCTTCATGCGGACCTCTGAAATCTTGTCTAGATCATCTCAGGACTTGTATATTCAAACCCTTTACTCCGCATCTTGTGTCACATCTAGCACCACTTGATTGGCTGGGGGAACAGGATTTTCTTTGAGTCTCCCCCTGAGCCAGAGCTCACTTTTTAATTTCTGGAAGAAATATCAGCACCAGAGTCTGGTGCGGATCCAACCTCTACATTCTCTGAACTTTTCTTCACCCAAATCTTGTTCATCTGATTCCTAAATTCATCCGCATTCATCTTTTGTTTACCCTTGTCTTGATTCTGATTATACACCGGACCTCTTTTGTCCTGATTCTTGCTTCTGCAGACTTTAGCATTATGACCGGACCTATTATAGATTTGGCAAATAACATTTCTTTGCATATTTGACTGATAACCTCTTGATCTACATTGATTAGCCATATGACCTACTCTATTGCATGTAAAACATCTACCATTGAATGATTTGTTTACTTGCATATTTCTACATTCATGAGACTTGTGTCCATACCTTTTGCAGTTAAAGCACTATCCAGAGAAGGATGGATTAGTTTGATTCATCCTTTTTCTGCACTGATTAGCTTTGTGACCAAAGTGATTGCAGCTATGGCAGTATCCATTGAAAGATGGATATCTTTGAGCATTGGGCTGTCTTACCAGAGGTCTTCTAGGCCTATTCCTTGGATTTTCTGATCCAAAATTCTTTTGACCAGATTCGGAGCTTTCTCCTTTCTCATATCCCAAACCATACTTGTCATCTCTCCTCTTTTGACTTCCAAGAAGTACTTCAAGTTGGGCAGAACTTATCTTGAATTTTTCTTTATATTCATTTGCTGTTTGAAGATCTCTTTTGAGAGAGACAATTTGATCCTCAAGTTTTTCTTCATTATCTTTGGCATCTTCAAGATCAGATTCAAGATGTTTGATAATCCTGTCCATCTGGTGGCATTCTTCTGATTTCTCTTTAAGAGATTGTCTTAGATTGTCTTCAGCTTTTCTTTTTTCTTCAATCTCTTGAGTAAGCTTTATAGTTCCTGATTCCATTTCATGTCTTAACATGATGACTTCTTTTGATAATTTTTCACATAACTTGGTTTTCTCAGTCAATTCTTCATCTGTATTGCTTTCTTCACTTTGTCTTGCCAATTGTTGGAGCAGCTCCTTTCTCTTTTTCATAGAGAGACTTAATTTGTCCTTTAATTCTCTCATGAATTCATCAGCCTATTTGAGTCTTTCCTTTAATTCATTGACTTCAGAATTTGACTGTTCAAGATCCTCAAGGGCAGTCTTGAGTTGCTCCCTTAAACCATATGCATCCATTTGAGCTCCCAGATCTTCCTCAAGTTGTTAGGCTCTATTAGGAGGAACCTGGCTCTGATACCAATTGTTGATAACTGAGAGGGGGGGTGAATCAGTTATCCTAATTATTTCTTCTTTTGAACTTTCTTATTAATCAAAGCAGCATTGAATCAAACAAACAAACATTACCATGAAATGAGAAACACATGACACAGTATTTTTGATGTGGAAACCCGGTTAAGGGAGAAAACCACGGGGTGATTAACCCAAAGATTATTCTCTGTTAGAAGAATAAGGAATTACAAAATGGCACTTGCCAATTAGGGCTCACTGCCCGAGCACACTGCTCACAAAGAGGCACACTACCTACAAGGAGACACACTGTCTACAAAAGAATGTAATACAATACTTGAACTGATTGGAAGCATCTTCATATGCTGGAGTTCAGTTCCGGTTAGGCTCAGTATACTGATCTGCTGCACTTCATCTTTCCTCTGTTCTTTATTCTGCTATCTTTTCACATACCAGATCTTTCTTACTGCTTCTGCTCTGTTCTGTATTTATTCGCATACACCTTCACACCATTTCACTTTTCACAACTAAATCCATCCTCTATATATATCTGCACTAGTGATTTCATTATCTTTCTAGTCGGCACCCGGAATAATCTATCTTCTCACAAACTCTGTTCTGTCAGCTGAATCCTTGTATATCAAGTAATGCAGATCAAGCATATACTTGTAGATATCATTAATCATGTCGGCCAAACATGATTCATGCCTTCACAACCTTTACCATCAACAGTAACACATCCGGAAAATAGTCTGATACTCTATCGGTCAGTTCTTCCTCTGTTCTCACTGTCTCTCAGGAATCCGGTACTCAACTATTCATATCTTTTTCTTTGTTCATCACCGGAGGATAAATCCTTGGAATATACTACTCAAGGTAGTCCTCTTGACTTCCCCAAATCCGCACTGCACCAAGACACTTCCTCTGAGAGATCCAGACCAATTTGTCGGACCTTGCCACATGCTCTGTTCTTGTTCACCGGACCACAACAATCTTCATTCTGACTTCCGGTAGAGACACACCATGACTTGCGGATATGTGGGATGACCTTTGTTGCCATCAATGACAACAACCATGAATCCATATAGTGTCTCTTGCCAACAGACAGTGCTGTGTCGATTTGCAGTTTCAGTGAGTATTGGTGTAGAGATTTATTCTCAGTTTGGTATTTCAGATTACCATAGGTGTTACTGCTATTGTGTGGATGTTCTTATTGTTTTTCCTATGTTTTGGTTTAGATTCTGAGGTTGCATGTGTTATTCATTCTTTTTAGAGTAATTTGGCAATGTTTTGGTGAGATGCACAATGTGTATTTTAGCACAGTTGAAATAGTTTGTTGTGGGATTTCTAAGAAGTGTTGCAGAAGTTGTTACTATTATAAATTAGTTTTGTAGGCCTGATTATATGTTATTTGTATCAAATTTCCATAATAACAAATATTTGGTGTGTTTGTGTGAATTTTGGTGTCATACAGTGAAGACTAGTTTAGCTAGTTTGGCTATTTGGATGCATATTCATGTTTAATTGGAAAAATCATTTTTAGATAGGGATTTTATAATAAAAATCAGATTGGAGACATTACAGTGGTATTAGAGCATGATCTTTCTAGCCTGTAGGGTTGTTTGATTCATGCTTCTTAGTGAGAGAGACCTCAGAGCATTGAGAAGATAAAATCATGGCTGAAGATGCTAAGATATCCAAGTGGTATTGCTACGCCCTTAATCCTATAGTGTGTATAGGGTTATGAATAGTCGGCTTGTGGCTATCTTAACTCTTAATTAAGTCATATTATCATTAGTTTATTGTTAATTAGTTGTTTAGGTCAGCCTAAGGCTTATATAGGCCCATCTAAGTCGACCTAGGTGATATCCTAGGCATAAATAGGTATATATAGGAGGTAGTGAGTCTTATTTCATCATATTCAGTATTGTGTTCTCATTGAAGACTATTGGAGGTATCCCCCTCGAAGTGGTTTTGGAGGTTGCCCCCTCGAAGTGGCATATTATTATAAAGTATTTGCAGCATATTTACTAGTATATTCAGATATTGTGCAAGTTGTTTCATTACAAGTGGTATCAGAGCATTATCTTGGCACCGTAGAGGCAAAAATTTTTCTCATCATTGGAGGCGATTTTGGGAAGAGCATAACTTTTAGATTTTAGTGAATTTTTTAAAGATTTTTAAAGGGTTTTTGAAGACAATATTAAAGAAGATACAATCTAGATTTCAGAGGAATTGGAGCAAAAATAAGTGAGTTATTGCAAAATTAGGGTTTGCAACAAATTCACTCTCAAGGCAGTAAATTTGCTAATTTCTTGGAATTTTTTCTGGGTAAGTGGTATCTTGGCCTTAGTAAGTTACAGTAAAAATTTCAGAGAATTTGCATTTCATTTGTGTGATTTATTTCAAAATTATTTTTTCCAATCATGACGGGTCCTTCAACAAGGGGCAAAATGAATGTTACCACACCGGGAAAAACTCCAGGCAAGGAGGAGGTGGAAAATGAGGATGTTGATCAAAAAGAATATGAAAATATACTTGAACTTATTCATAAAGAAAATAGCAAGATGAAAGGTGAAATCTTGTCCATTATGGATGAACAAATGAAAGGGTTGGCAAAGTCATGTGATATTGAGAAAATTCTGGAGATACTTTCCAAACATAAGCAGTCACAACACCATGATGTGGAGGAAGAGGATTCTACAAAAGGGAAGGGTGTTTTTGGGTTTGAATCAAATCTCAAGATGGATCATCACACCACTCATTTTATGGCAAGGAATTTCACACCAAAGTTGGATATGTGAAAGTTTGATGGTCAAGATCCTACCAATTGGCTTTGTCAAATGGAGCAATTCTTTGATATCCACCATGTTCCATGTCAACAAAAGGTGGCCATGGCTTCCTTATACTTGGAACCTGATCAATTCATTTGGTACCGTTGGCTATGTGAAGAAAAGAAAGCAAAAGGATGCATTGTCACTTGGTCAGTTTTCCAAGAAGAACCATTACTCATTATGGTGAAAATCTTATGGATAGCTACTTCAGTCAAATTACCAAATTAAGGCAAACAGGTATGGTCAAGGATTACATTCATCAATTTCGTACTTTATCTTTAAGAGTAGAAAATGTGTCTACAGAAAATTTGTTGGAGCTATTCATTGGTGGCTTAAAGGATCACATTAAATATGAGGTACGCATGTTCCGTCCAAATTCCATCTCAGAGGCAATGATTATGGCAAGGAAGTAGAGGAAAAATTTATGGTTAATAAAAGGCAAGGTTTTATAAACATAAGAGATAAAAGCACTCCTACACAGTCACTTCCACAACCTACTAGGCTAACACCACAACAAATTGAAGAGAAGAGAGCAAAAGGATTATGTTTTAATTGTGATAGCAAATATAGTAGAGGACACAAATGCACTGAAAAGAAATTGTTCTATATTGAAGGGCCAAGTGAGGAAGAAGAAGAGGTACCAATAGTAGAGAGTGACAATGAGATTGAGGAGGAGTCAAGAGATACTCAACCAATCATTTCTTGCCATGCACTTTCAGGTTTTAGTACCCCACAAACTCTCAAGGTAGTGGGTTTCTTAAAGAAAGAAAAAGTAACAGTGTTGATAGACTCAGGTAGCACTCATAACTTCATCAACAAAAAGTTGGCCACTCGTTTAAATTGTTTTATATATCCAGCTCCAGAATTTCAGGTCTTGATTGCAGATGGTGGTACTGTTAGTTGTTCAGGAAAATGCCATAGCATTAAATTATCCATGGGAGATTATCATCTTAATTGTCCAATGTATGCTATCTCAATGGGTGCGGTAGATATTGTTTTGGGAGTACAGTGGCTTACCACTTTGGGAACAATTGAATTGAACTTCCAAGAACTATTCATGCGCTTTCAATCAGAGGGAAGAACAATAGAATTACGAGGGATGCGTGCAAAGTCACCATAGATAGTAAGTTCTTACCAAATGCAAAAGATGTTGAAGAAGGGGGTAGATGGGATGGTAGCCCAATTATTTTCATTAGAAGCATATCACTCAAAGGCTTCTACACCATTGGATCTACAAGCAATTATAGATAAGCACTCTATAGTTTTTGGGGAGATGCCAAAAGGATTGCCTCCTAGGAGAGATCATGATCATGCCATTCAACTAGTACCAGGGAGCCAACCACCCAACATCAGGCCCTACAGATATCCATATGCTCAAAAAAGTGAGATTGAGAAATAGTTCAAGAGATGCTAGAAGCAGGCATTATCAGGCATAGTCAAAGTGCTTACTCATCTCCTGTGGTAATGGTGCGGAAGAAGGATGAAACGTGGAGGATGTGTCCAGATTACAGGGAGCTTAACAAGTTCACCATAAAAGATAAGTTTCCTATTCTAGTAATTGATGATTTGTTAGATGAGCTTAATGGTGCTATTTATTTTACAAAACTTGATCTCCGTTCTGGTTATCATCAAATTAGAATTAGAGATGAGGATGTACATAAGACAGCTTTTAGAACCCATGAGGGCCACTATGAATTTTTGGTAATGCCTTTTGGTCTCACTAATGCACCGTCGACATTTCAAAGTTTAATGAACTCTATCTTCAGGCCATTTTTGAGGAAATTTGTTTTGGTATTTTTTGATGACATCTTAATATATAGTAAAACATGGGAGGAACACTTGCAACATGTAAATCAAGTGTTGGACATTTTGAAGCAAAGTCAGTTGTATGCTAAACCATCCAAGTGTATCTTTGGTGTCAAAGAAGTGGAGTACCTTGGTCACATTGTGTCACATGAGGGAGTCAAGGTGGACCCTCATAAGATCCAAGCGATTGTAGAGTGGAAAATTCCTAAAACCCTTAAGAACTTACGAGGTTTTTTAGGGCTTACAGGGTATTATCGCCGATTTGTAAAGAATTATGGTAGCATAGTATCTCCTCTCACATCCTTGTTAAAGAAGGATGCTTTCCAATGGAATGAAGTGGCGACAAGGGCATTTGAGAAACTAAAGGAAGCCATGTGTACAACTCCAGTCCTAGCTACCCCAGATTTTTCTAAAACATTTGTTGTTGAATGTGATGCTTCAGGACATGGAATAGGAGCAGTACTTATGCAAGAAGGAAAACCCATAGCATTTGAAAGTCGCCAACTCAAAGGTAAGAATTTGTTGAAGCCAGTTTATGAGAAAGAAATGTTGGCTATCTTGCATGCAGTCAAACAATGGAGACCTTATCTAATGGGACGACACTTTAAGGTCAAGACAGATCATGATAGTCTCAAATATTTCTTGCAACAGAGGTTATCATCTGAAGAACAACAAAAATGGGTTACAAAGATGTTGGGATATGACTTTGAGATCATATATAAGAAAGGAAAGGAGAATGTTGTGGCTGATGCTCTATCAAGGCGTGATGAACCCACAGAGTCATTTTTATTTGCCATTTCCATGTTACAAGCAGACTGGGTAAATGAGGCAAGAGAAGAGTGGGAGAAGGACATAGATACTCTAAGGCTCATTGAGAAACTCCAACAGGAATCAAGTGTGTCTGACAAATTTTCATGGAAAGGAAATATTTTATGGTACAAGGAGAGGTTATACCTTTGCAAGAATTCAACTCTTAAGCTTAAGGTGTTGGAAGAACTACATGCTTCTCCAATAGGTGGGCACTCAGGATTCCTCAAAACTTATCATAGAATCAAGCAAGATTTCTTTTGGGAAGGGCTGAAAGGGGATGTTCAAAAATTTGTAGCTGAATGCATGGTATGTCAACAACATAAAGGGGAGACAGTTAAGACTCCGGGTCTTCTACAACCCTTATGTATCCCAAGTCAAAGGTGGGAGGAGGTATCTATGGATTTCATCACAGGTTTGCCTAGATCTGAAGGAAAAAATGTCATCATGGTTGTTGTGGATCGTCTCACCAAATATGGTCACTTTTGTGCTTTGGCACAACCATTGGCAGCAAGCACTGTAGCAATAGCTTTTATGAATACTATTCAGAAACTACATGGGACTCCGAAAGTTATAGTTAGTGATCGTGACCCTATATTTACAAGTAATTTTTGGACTGACTTGTTTTCATGCTTGGGCACTCAGCTTGCTCGTAGTTCATCATATCACCCCCAGCAGATGGACAGGCAGAAGTGGTCAACAAATGCTTGGAAGGCTATCTCCGTTGTTTTGCTTCAGATAAACAAGAGAGATGGGTGCAATGGCTACCACTAGCAGAATGGTGGTACAACACTTCTTTCCATACTTCTTCCAAGATGTCTCCATTTTTAGCACTATATGGTTACCACCCACCATCAATCATCTCTTCATTGCGGGTACAACCAAAGGTTCACACAGTCGAAGAACACATCCATCATCAGCAAGAGGTATTGGCTAGTCTTCGAGAGAACTTGGCAATGGCATAAAACAGAATGAAGCAACAAGCTGATCAACACCGTAGTGAAAGAACTTTTGAAGTGGGAGATTGGGTCTTTGTGCGACTACAACCATACAGGCAAATGTCTCTAAAACAACAACATAAAGCTAACAAGCTAGCACCCAAGTACTATGGTCCTTATAAGGTGTTGCAGAAGATTGGCAATGTAGCATATAAATTGGAGCTGCCCATATCAACAAAAATTCATCCAGTTTTTCATGTTTCCTGCTTGAAGAAGGTTATTGGGAATAAAGTGGTAGCACAGACTAAGTTACCTGAGCTTGATGAAGAGGGAAGAATAGTTGTGGATCCAGAGAGAATTATTCAAACACGCACCAAGAAGCTGAGGACAAGGGAAATCATAGAATATCTAATTAAATGGAAAAACTCTCCGGTTGAGGAAGCTACATGGGAGAATGAGGAATTCATGCAAAAGCATCCACATTTGGTCAGCATTGAGGACAATGCTTCTTTGAAGAGGGGGGGCATGCTACGCCCTTAATCCTATAGTGTGTATAGGGTTATGAATAGTCAGCTTGTGGCTATCTTAACTCTTAATTAAGTTTATTATCATTAGTTTATTGTTAATTAGTTGTTTAGGTCAGCCTAAGGCTTATATAGGCCCATCTAAGTCGGCCTAGGTGATATCCTAGGCATAAATAGGTATATATAGGAGGTAGTGAGTCTTATTTCATCATATTCAGTATTGTGTTCTCATTGAAGACTATTGGAGGTATCCCCCTCGAAGTGGTTTTGGAGGTTGCCCCCTCGAAGTGGCATATTATTATCAAGTATTTGCAGCGTATTTACTATTATATTCAGATATTGTGCAAGTTGTTTCATTACAGGTATGAAGCCTATGTCTTGAGCAATCTGAAGCCTTCAAATCAGCTATTTCATTTGAAATAATTCTAGAAATTTTTGGTAAGAAGCAAAGGAAAAAGTGCAAGATAAGGAAGATTCAAATGTTAGAGTAGTAGAAGAACCGACAGAGCCACACAATATTGCTGAGGAAAATATTTTCTTGTAGAAGGAAGAAGAGAAATTCAATTCAAGGAACCCATTGAGAAAGAACCAGACATGCAGTTGGAAGGTAAAAATCCTTTGTTAATAGAAGATATTTATTTGACTTCTATTTTATATGTCAGGAAAGTATTGATGAAGTTAAGGATGGAAAGGAATCACTTGTCAGTTGTGAAGATGCCAAGATGGAGGAACATGCACCGATTCATGGAATTACTTCTGAACATCCATATGGGATTTTGAGTTATAGAAAGGAAGGTGTTGAGGATATCCTAACAATGTCTCTTATGGAAAAGGTGGATGAACATGTTGATTGCAGCTTGAGGTATGAAAATATTTCAAATTTGTCTCCTTCTATGTCACTACAAAATTCTTGTCATCACGGAAAGCATTCTAAGAAGAGTGATAGAGTGAGGGATACAACTTACAGTATAGGGCATGAGGACTCTTTGATTCAAGCCCAGAATTGTGTTTTCATATGGGATCTAGGTAATCTCTTGAGGATTAAATTAGTTACAGGCACTATTGATTTCTCCATCTCTTCCATCTGCAATGAAAAGAAGTTTATGAGGATTCATATAGAGTTTATTGTGCTTTCTAACCATATTATGAAAAATTATTGTTCACATTCTATGGATCACTTGTGCAAGCCAAGTACTGCACTTGAAGATAAGATGTTGAGTAATGGTCAAATGGAGATAGGTACAATGAGATACTTATCATGGGAATGTGGTAAAGAAAGGTCTAAATTTGATATTGTCAATTTTATTTCTAAGCATGGCATGGTACTTTCAATATCAAGATTCATGCAGGTTTACTACCATTAGTTGTATGGAAGACTCATGAAGGAGGAGTCATTACAAATGTTGGGCATCATGGAGGCAAGGCATTGGGTCATCCTGGTGGGTGAACAAGAGATTGCAAAGACTTCTTTATTAGGGGATTTGAAGGAATGCAATGTTATAGACACTATTCAGCCCACATACCATCTATGCCAAACCATCTTGCAAGTGGTAGAGCCTTGAGTTATATGGTAAGAAATTTTGATTTCATTAATGATGATCATATTTTGATCACCATCCATACTTGGGAAGATATTTGGGAGCATTTGAATATGGTTAGGAGTATAATTTAAGCAACATGATCATTCTTTCAAAGTATCTATGGAGGAGATTGACATAACCTATGTAGATCAAATTATAATGAGAAAGAATAGGTTGATGTTTTTAAAGGGGTTCATAAGTATACAAATATGGGTGAAGGGATTTTCTATCATTTTCTGGTTGTTTATAGCTTCCACATTGCAAATATTGTTGATTTTGATATTTCCTAAATGGATAATTACATTCATGCACACTTGCACATGGGAAGATTGGTATAGATTCAGGAGTATTTCAGCCTATAGTATAGTGATAACTCTAGCCATGAGAAAGACTATTTTCCAGCTTGTGATTATTATTACTTGGTCTCTCACCAATGTTACCTTGACTAGATGGATGATTCTTGCTCAGGATTATCATTGGTTCAGCTATTACATCATTTATATGTGGATGATTTTGAAATTTTTAGTTATGAACAGAAGTATATTGGTACATTTGGAGGAAGATTCCTTGCATAATGATGTTAGAAGAAGGTCTCCACTATTAGCGGGAATTACTCCATTCATTCTGATTCTAACCTGGAGGAGATCCAAAGAATGTGATTTATATGATGTGTTTTCAGCCTACAACCAAGTTGATTTATGCCATGAAGGATTCTCACGGAGGAGATTTGAGGAGGAATCCCAAAATAACTATATTGGAAGGCATGATTATGAAATTGATTCCTCACTAGTTACTAATGATGACTTTCATCTTGTCAAAATTTTTAGATCAGAAATTTATGCAAGAAAATTGAAATTGGACATACAAGAACAAAAGAAGCATGGTTAAAAGAGTTATATGGCACAAAGGTTTCAGCCTATGGGTCAAGTCATGAGTGCTCAAGGCATACAAGAAGTTGCAGCACAAGAAGAATTGAAGGGTAGAAAGAAGGTAATGGTTGATGATTCTACCAAAATGCCTATTCACTATTTTGGAATTCATGATGTTGGAAAGGTTTCTAACATGGTAGAACCTGTCATAAATGTATTTGCAACTAATATTTCATACATTTTGAGGAGTGATAAGTATGTAATGGGTGTTCTTAGGGAGTACATCATCTTTCCTCAGGATAAGTTATTGTTTGCATACTTGGAATTTAGAGTATGGTGGTTTGAATGTTGCTGTTGTATGATGCTAATGGCTATTCCACTACTAGTCTGTGGCTCCTAGAGGTCAGTCCATAAAGCTGAAATTAACATCTCTCAAGATGGGGTAATGTATGGGTCTATTACTTTGTATTTCTGTATTGTTTATTTCAATAATGTGAAGAGGAAAGAAGTAATTATTTCTAGAATATGCACTTGCTATTGTGGAATATGCAATGGCTGTTTTAATAGTCATAATAGAAGAAAAAATCAGACCCATAACATCACCAAATGTCTCAGGAGTCTCAGGTACAAGTTGCCCAATGACAGTGCTTTCCTAGTTGGAGTTTCAAGACACTACTTGAATTGTTGTGGGAGATTGTCTTGTAAGTTTTTTGAGGTGGGAACTATCAAGCACATCAGTAAGTCACCTACTATAGTTGAGGATACAATAAACTTATTTTCTACTCTCATTTTGAAATTACCTTTGGGCGATCCATTTTTGCTAGTTGGACCCAGAGAGTGCATAGATTACCACTAGGAGGGCTTGTGGTTTCCAAAGTCAATATCCAGAGTTGGGTGGAAAATTTGTTGTTGTTACATGATGATACTTTCTGTCCCTCTATAGATATTTTCATGTTATAGATCAGCTAATCAAGTTGAAGGTACCATCCTTCAAGTTAAGGTAAAATTCGGGCCTACTAGAGTGCATTTTAGCCATGCATTTTTTAGTGTTTTCATGATAGAAGTGGTTGTTTTCCTTCAAAGATGCACTTGTTGTTACAAAGGTTATAATGAATTTTATAATGGTCCTCATAAAAACACAAATCAGATTTATATCAATGGTAGAAGTTGCAGGGGACTCAGGTTTGATTGGTCACATGATAGTGCATATAAACAATGGAGGGCATTTGGTGAGTTCATAGAATTACATGGGAAAGCTATGGTTCAAATTTGGGATTGGAGCATTTGTAACAAAGTTTTGTATGGATATGTTTGTTGGTTTCATGACATTGTTGCACAGAAGTCCGAGTTTCTAGATTTGCATAATATTCTATGGCAAGAGTTATCTCACTTGATAGGTACATGAGCTAGGCTCTATAGATAGTTTAGCATGATTTACCACCTTGGCACAATGACTTCAAAACATCTTGAGGAGGGAGGACTTGTCATATCCCCTTTCCAAAAATAGCACTTGCTATTTTTAGTAAGTTTCCCCTGTCCAAAAATAGTAAGTCAGACTACAAGGCAGCTTGGAGGGAAAAATAATTATTTAATATTTTACTTGTTCCAGAGCAACTTTAAATATCATGAATAAATAAATATTGAGTAAATATGATTTATTGATAAAATAACTCCTTGGAGCATGGGATTTGGAAGGAATCTTGAGTGGTTGGAAATAAGAGGTTTTGCATTTATTAGGATTTGGCATCTTGCATAAGTGAAGATATTGCAATTATTGAAATCTTATTTTTTAATATTATTTGGTGCAACTCCCAAAATATGGCATTGGGGATTTTGGATGCCCATATTGCCTCTCATGGAAATAAATTGGTGTAATGTTGCAATATTGAGAATAATGCCAATTTTACAATCTTCTTGCAGAGTGGATACTTTGTGTTGCTTCAATGGATAGGGAAACCATTGGAGAGGAGATGGAGCTTGTGGCCGGTGGACATGAGTTCCCAACAATTTGAGGGCAGTTTTCTTGGGTTGTAACAGCAATATCACCTTAGAGGTTGCATTTGAGCATAAAGGATTTAGATAGTTTCAGAGATTTTGTGTTTGCAGAGGATTTCAATGCATTTTTGGAGTGTTTCAGGTGCAATTTGTGGTGCTATTTGAGTTTTCTGTTGTGTAATGGTTTGATTGCTATGAATTATGATATAGATCATCATACACAACACCTTGTTCAAGCCATTCCAAGTGTGGATGCCATTCTAGGGGTTTGGAGGTTGCTGGGTGAATTTTACACGTGCATTTCAACATTGTTTTGTTGTTGTGTAGCTGAAGTTGTAGATTTGATGTAGTAATTTTCTGCTGTGGAAATTTATTGTATTAGACCTGTATACATGTGATTTGTATTATAAAATTCAATAAATTATTATTGGAGTTCTTTCATGCATTTTGGGGTTTCATTGGTTCTCGACAGTGTTGTGCCGATTTGCAGTTTTAATGAGTATTAATGTAGAGATTCATTCTCAGTTTGGTATTTCAAATTGCTGTAGGTGTTACTGCTATTGTGTGGATGTTCTTATTGTTTTTCCCATGTTTTGGTTCAGATCCTAAGGTTGCATGTGTTATTCATGCTTTTTAGAGTAATTTGGCAATGTTTTGGTGAGATGCACAAAGTGTATTTCAGCACAGTTGAAATAGTTTGTTGTTGGTTTTTCTGAGAAGTGTTGCAGAAGTTGTTTCTATTGTAAATCAGTTCTGTAGGCCTGATTATATATTATTTGTATCAAATTTCCATAATAACAAATATTTGGTGTGTTTGTGTGAATTTTGGTGTCATACAGTGAAGACTAGTTTAGCTAGTTTGGTTATTTAGATGCATATACATGTTTAATTTGAAAAATCATTTTCAGATTAGGATTTTATAATAAAAATCAGATTGGGGACATTACAATTTCATGTGTATACTTGTGTATTACACACTATGTTCATGCTTCGTATGCTTTTAAACGTATAAGCTTGTGTATGCTTCATGTATTACGAGTATTTATGCTTTGTGTTTTACGTGTATACTTCATGTAGAATTCATGCTTCACATATATTTGTATATTCTATGTATCTATGTATATGCTTCAATCATGTATACTTCGTGTATCACATGTACTTAAGTGTATGATTCATGCCTCACATATATTTAAGGGTATACTTCATGTCTTATGTATCATGTATGCATCATATAATTATGTGTGTGCTTCAAGTCTAATAACAAGTTTAAACGAGAGAAACTTATCTTGAACATTATTAGTTACCAATGCTTGTTGTTGAGAGATATAAAAAAATATATACAGACACATGAACCAAAAGAATATTTGTCATTTAGGGAACATCATCAAACCTTATGATCTTAAAGAACAATAAGGGCAGTGGAACTAAGGTAAGTATACCAACAAGAATCCCTCAAGGAACTTGAATTGGAATCTTAAAGATTTTTATGATTGCTTGAGGACAAGCAATCTCGGGCAGGGTGGACTGTGATGTCCTGATATTTAGGCATTGTTTAAATTAAAGATTTAAACATCATGATAAAAATGGTGAAATGCTTTTATGAAATGCAATGTTTAGTTTGAATGATAGAGATATATAATATTATTAATATAATATATTGACAAGATATATATTATATAAAATAAATATAAGATATTATAAATTAAATATTATAAAGTAATATAAATTAAATATTATAAATATTATAGATACAAAAATCATAGAATAAATATTATCAATTAAATCAAATATTATAAATCTGATTAAATACATTGACCGACTCCCATAAAGGAGTCTCTTTTAGAAGTTGAAATTAAATAAACAACTTGAAGTAAGAGGTTGACTCCATACATAGACAAAATGTTTTATTTAAAAATTCAAATGAAGTGATACGGGTTTGCATATGGTGTGATTAAGGAAATAAAATGAATATAATCTGCATTGGTTATACTAAGGGTTGCGATTAATGTCTTCAAGGTAGCGATTGGAATATTACAAGGAATTCAGAAATAAGAATAGTCAAAAGGCTGTGATCAACTTTAGGAAGGGGCAACGATCCCATTTAAAAGGCATGACTCCATGAAAAGTCATCACCCTTTTAAAAGGGATGACTCCTCTCACAAAGGTGTAGAGGTATATTAAGAGAGGGGTATGGTGATGGGGCACTCTTCTAGGTATGCCACTCCAAGGGGATATGAGGGTACTACCCTTGGGCTTAGAAGAGATGGCTTCCAAGGCACCCTTATGTGATCTCATTCTCTTGGAGCAAATATGGAGCAAGAGGGGTATGGTGATGGGGCATTCTTCTAGGTACGCCACTCCAAGGGGATTGGATAATCCCAAGGGGTCAAGAGGGTACAAGGGTATTGCCCTTGGGCTTAGAAGAGATGGCTTCCAAGGCACCTTTTGTGACTTGATTCTCCTATCATAGACATGCAAGTTCAAGGGAACCAATCGTAGAGAAAGGGAAAGGAAATGATAAAATGAGGGGGAACAGGATAACGGATGCCTCATTAGGTACACTACCTCATATGGATGGCATGCACCACATGAGGCCAAGGGGGATGGTATATCAGCTCTTGGGCCTAGAGGATCTGGGACACCCCATTGAAGTCACTCTCCTCAACTTTCTTATGGTTGAGTTCCCTAGATAGTTAGGTCTTTTATTAATGTTATTATGAATCTGTTAACTTGACTATGAAAAATGTCATTATAAATATTTTCTAACTTGTTTACAAGAATCAAATCAAGCCAAGGTACTCTCTAAATCTTTGTTTTCTTGGAAGTTTATAATTTAGGGTAAAATTAGTATTGTTCCTATAAGGGACATTACATACAAATCACCTCTCATACATCTTCTATCCCAACCTCCAATATATAGACTCAAGGGGGGCCAAAAAACCACCATAAGGCATTACCATGGGCCCAAAGAAGGTCCAAAAATACTATGGTATGAATTCTCATGACTCTCATATGTGTGGAGCCATCCCAGAATAGAAAATAACTCATACACAACCATCTTTAATCTATATTACCCAAGTTGGCATATGTGTTTCCCAAGCACTCCCATATGAAACACTAATTACATTTACATGCCAACTAATAATAGAAAATGCTCTTACAATTCCACTATCTAACCCCCTCATCAATGCTCTTACATGTCATAATATCTCTTACACCATATCTTTGTCATAGATTATCTTACACATCATTCATGACAAGAGATTCTTTTACAATCTTATTTACACACATAAATGCCAAAATTAAATTAAATTACACATGACCTATAATGGCCAAGGCGTAAAGTGGGCATCCCATTTCATGAGGACACATAAATAATAAATAATTAAATAATATGAACATTAGGACTTGCAAGGTGTATGACATGCCTAATCCCAACATTATATCTCTTGTCATATGCCTTCCAAGAGAAAAATGAAACACTAACAAATGGTGAACTAATTGCCAAAGGTAAAGCATGTTGCACCAAATCCTATTGTGCTCATAAGCTCAACCAAGCATTTGTAACATCCATCAAGTGACCACCACCTTGACCATAACAATCTCGTCCTCCATCAAGATAAAGGATGAAAGATAAGAAACCAAATCCAAAGTCACACTCTGAATGTCTTTCTTCAACCCAAACACATACACCAAAGTCCATCTCCTCCAAAATAGCACAAGGTATCTACCAAATACTCAACAATAGATAGAATATAAGCCACAACATATTGCTAATTCATCCAACTAAACATACTTCAAAAAAGGGTACACACATCACACATAGACCTTCAACTATCAACATATCTAGCCCAATCCACAATCCTTATATATTCACTAGCCTGCACAAAGTCTATCTCCATTGGTAATAAACACATAGACATGTAAAAATCCTGAAGACCTCTATACTACAATCTAATGACACATATACCTCCCTAGGAATCCCATTGTATGGGCAATGTCTAGTATAAAAATGGACAAAGTCTCTAAATAATCCACCAACACTCACATAGAGGACATGGCTAAATCCTCTATCACATAATGTCAAAGAGAACAAATCAATCTATACACCTACAAACACAACTAATACAAAAATCTCTCCCTTCATCACCTAAGCTCTCCCAAGTTCTTCATATCACATAGAAAATAGAGATTAAAGAGCCCCAATCATCCTTACTATTAACACAAAATTAATGAAGTATAATAACAATAAATAATCAACTATACACAAATCTCAACGCCAACATGAAATGAACCAAACCTCCAAGATACACAAACAAACCATAGAGATAAAATCAACAAATTAAACCATGTCCTTTTACCAACACCAACACGTTCTCAAGCTATGATAAGTAAGATCTCCTTCTAAATCTCCAAATAGAAAAGTTGTCAACATTTAACCATTCAATTCCAATGTCAAATATAGTACCAATATATGTAAGCCTCTCAAATTCAAGATAGATCAAGCAAAATAACCATTCCCACAACAAGGGATTATTCCCAAAGCCACTAACCTTCTCATGTACTCTTCAAAACACATTGTCCCCAAAACTAACACCACAACTCAAGAACCAAACATAAGGAGATAAGATAAATGATAACCATGTATCTACTCCTCAAATAAATCCTCATAACTAACATCCATAGTTGAAGACTCAAAACACATGAGAAGGAAAGACACAAGGAAAGAATGCATCTAAAAAATAGGTGGGCAATAGCTATTAGATCATTCACTGTTGAGTGGATTGAAAGTGGGGTATGAGATTATTTCAATTTTGAAGCACAATCTCTTCAACAAGTCCATGCTAAACTCACATTCAAATCTAGGTGTAGTCTCTTCAGTCTTTCTGTTAAAAGAAAGTCAAGAGACTCATCACTCCAACACATGACCTCTAAATCTAAAGATCTAGCCTCACCCAAATATGATATAGGTGCACGTGATAATGATATTTGTATACCTTATCACACATTTGTCACCATTTTATCCCCATTATCCCTTATGCATGTTTTATTGCAATTTTAGCCCCTCTCCCTAGCCAATATTATCTCCTATCCATGTAGTTTCTGTTATTGTAAATAAAGACATTATAGAACTAGTTAGATTTTAGCCTATCTAGGAGAGTCCTATTCACACTTGTTAAGTCCACACATAGGTAATTTTACCTTTTTATCTCACCTCATAGCGACTTTACACATGTCCTCACACTCGTCTCAAGTGTCCTAATATGTGTTACACTCTTGGAGGGTTAGTTAGTTGTCTACTCTCACCTTCCTACCTCCTTCTTGTCCTACTTATACAAGGAGCCTCATTGTAAAATGTAAGCTTCACATTTGATTCACTTTTTATGATAGATATTTTAGCTTTGTTGTGCTCATATTCATTTACGGAAGCTATTTGGACTTTGCATTCAAATCTTGGTTGCTTCAACATGGTATTAGATCCATGAATTGTAAATCCATTCCCTTTTTTAAGTGAATCTAGTATTAAGCCCTAGTAAAAGTGACTTGTAGAGCCAAATAGGCCTCACCGTTGAGTTTGGAAGGCCCAAAAAAGCTAAAATAGCTAGTTATTTCATCAATTTTTTACTTGGGCATTTTTTGCAAAAGATTGTTTGCCCCCTTATACCCCCTATACTGTATGACCATACAAAAATACACTGTATGAATTTTATCAGTTTGGAAAGATTTTTTTTTACAAAATGATATTTTTGTAGTTTTGGATGATTTCTCAGTAGGTAATTTTTGGTTCGAAGGTAGCTGGTTCATCATTTTTGGTGGTCAATATTTTGGCCTATTGTGTTGGAAGTGTTATCATTGATGTCAAAAGAGATTGTTGGAAGTATTGTCATTGATGTCCAAGAGGAGTTGTGTTGAAAGGTAAATGGTTGTAAGAGAAGAAGAAATGTGTCTAAGGTAGAGAAGAGGTGAAAAGAAGAAAAAGTTTCTAAGGCAGAAAGGAAGAAAAAGTTTCTAAGGCATGAGTTCTACCTTTAATCGGTAAAATGTTCAGTTCGTGAACTCACGTGTTTTTCGATAGCCAAATTTACCAACATCTAATTGGCTGATGAAAAGTTGTCAAAGAAAAATCTAAGGCATGAATGATTTTTGCCTTTGGTCAGAAAAATGTCCAGTTCATGAATTGGGTCACAATTTTTGAAGTTCGCCGATTTGTTGATTTGCTGACAAAGGCGGGGAGAAGAAAAGTTGAAGTGTAAATCTTTATTTATTTGCAAAACCTTTTGTTTGCGAACTAGTTCACCAATTCGTCAACAAAAGGAACTTGAAGTCAAAATTTGTGTTAAAGAAAATTTAGTTCATGGTTTGATGATTTTGCCAATAAAGAGAAAAGTTGGCTCATGATTCAAGGAAAAGTTGACAAAGACTTCAAGAAAAGTTTTAGTTCGTGAAGGGCTCAGTTTGCCGACAACAAGGTTTGCTGATAGATGACTTTGTCAATAGTGGCAAAGGGTGATGAAATGAAAGTTCGTGGAAGTATGATTTCACTGACAATGAAAGGAGATGTGTTCAAGTTCATAGAATAAGGATTTTGTCGATTAAGGCCTTTGAGACTAAGTTTGTGTTAGTTTTCTTTTGGTGATAAAAGACATTTAAGTGATGGTTAGTGAAAAGCTTATTTTGTTGATAAAGGCCACTTGAGAAGAAGTTCATGGAAATGTTATTTTACTGATAAAGGCTTTTAAGGCTAAGTTTGTAAAGGTGTTCTTTTGGGTGATAAAGGTGGTTAAGTCAAGGTTTGCAAAAGGTAGAATTTGTTGATAAAGGTGATAAAGGCCGAGGTTTTTGATAATGAGTTTGTGCCCATAAAGGCACTAAAGACCAAGGTTTGTGATAGTGAGTTTTTTTTATAAAGGCGATGGAAGTTAAGTTGGTGTGGTAATGATGTGAAGACAAAATATATTTAAATTAAAGATTTAAATATCTAGTTTGAGGCCAACTTGGTGAGATGGGTTAACAGTTGTAGATCAAGAGTTTGACTGTTGGGGTCATTGTTGTAATGTGTGTTTTGGTTCCATACCTATACTGTATTTTGGGTCGACCTAAACTTGTGTGAATTGGGCCTAGTTTTAAAACATGGAATTCCAAGATGGGCTGCCCTTGTTCACATTGGAATTTAGAATTACAGAGGCTGACATTGAAGATTGTTTTAATTTAGTTTAGCCAACTTGGTGATTCAAATTTGCACAAGTTGATATAAATGGGAGATCATTGTTGTGCAATGAGAAATATCTGAGTATGTGTGTGCAAAGCAAAATATCTGAATGTATCTATGTATTTAAGCATAAAGAAAAAATTTGTATATCGATACAAGTGTGAAGTGAATGCTAATGTGAAGTGTGTGAAGGGCATCAATTGAAGATCTTGAATTCGCATAGTATGTGGTGAATGATTTGATTGTTTTGTTCCATTTCTGAATGTTGGGTTGGAGTTCAGTGTGTGTATAGGTTGGAGCCTATCAATTAGAGGTTGGAGCCTCATTTTGTAAGTGTTGTAGCACTTTAGGGAGTTGTTGCTCATAAACTTGTGCTTGAAGAAGTTGTTGCTTCATTGTTGAGTTGTTACTCAATCTGATTTAGAGGTTCAAATTCTTGTAGGTTGAAGCCTACAAAATATTGTAATTCACTATTTCATTTTTGTGAGGCTAGATTTAGACAATAGATCTAAGAAACTTGCTCACCATGGTTTTTCCCATCTTGGGTTTCCATGTAAAATCGAGTGTTATGGCCTCTTGTGTGGATGTGTGAATGTGTTTGTCTTTGCATAGTTCTTACATAATTTGATTGATGTGGTAAAGATCTAATTGTGGAAGTAGAATTGAATTAAAAAGTGGTATATACTAATTCACCCCTCCTCTCAGTATATTTGTGTGTTCTAACATATTGACCTTTGCATTCAACCCTTGGCTCACATTGGTGGTATTTTAATGGAGGACTACATTTGGGTTTGATTGTTGAGCTAGACTTTGTTTGCCTTTAGTTCATGATTTTTTTGGCGTATATTGCACTGTTGAGGATTTCTATTGCATCAAATATCATGGTGTGTATTTGGCAATGTGTGTTGCATAACAAAGAAGGGTGTCAACTCATTTTAAATTCCACCTTGAAACTTCCACCAATAGTCTACTTTTCCGTAGGGTTCCAACCTCTCTAAATCTGGTTAGAATCTTCTATGGTTAGGGTTTCAATGACCTTTTCACCAAAATAACTATTAACAATGTATACAAATCTACTCATGGTGTTTGATTTCTCTACTGCTGTCAAACTCTCTAGTGATCACAGTCTGAGTTCACCATAGTCATTATTTAAAGGTTGCAATCTACTTTGATAGTTGTAGTTAATATTAATTACCTACGGTCCTTCTTTACCACATAGTCATGGTTTGAATTAACCACTAAAATATTCTATCATGGTCTTCTTATAACCATGAAATTTCCTTGTCTCTAACCATTAGTGGTTCATCTAACCACCATAGTCACAATTTATAAATTGCTAATATTTAATGTAATTGTAACATTTTCTCTAACCACTAGCATTCCATGCTAACCACTAGAATCTTATGCTACTCAACATATATTCTCAACATATTTTATTTTTTGATGTCATGCAGACATCACCCATTTTCCCTCCTAAGTTGACCCCTCACCATTGCCCAGTCTAAATTTTTGGCTCAACTTTAGGAGCCTTGTTCTAGGATATACAAAAAAAATTTCTACGCATTTTTTTATTTAGATTAAATTTTGTGCTCTACATTATGGTGAAATCCTGTTGCAAGTATGGGCCTAACCAGTGTTTTCATTGATGTCAACATACTCCTATTGCATTGATGATAAGAATTGGATGAGCTGTGTGCTGAGGATATTAAGAAAATTAGTCCTAATCGGGAACAAAGAAGAATAGTGAAGACAATGAGCTAAAGATCCTAGCTAAGATGAAGATAAGAGGATGCACATCAAAGGGTTTGTAGATATGTATCTTAAGGTGATCCAGTAAAGATTTTAGAGGTCCGCATGAAGATCTGAAGAAGTTGTGGCTGCTTAAGTAAAACTAGTTCCGGTAGGTGTTAAAAGGTGACAGGGTGACATAGATAGGCCGGGTGAGATCCAGAAATGTAATATCATATTCTGCAAATTTGCTGGAGTGTTTAGGAAATCCATGTGAAGTGAAAACTCAATTGGTTCATGATCTGGAGGTTTGAAAGCATCTATTCCATTGTGACAGTGATGACAGACTGTGTTCTTGAGGTTCCGGATGAAGAAGTTAAGGATTTCAGTAAGCAGATGTAGTATGGATATTCTTGGTGATTTAGGAAAGCTTGTGGAGGTCTTTGGATCATGTCCAGTTCATGTTGGGGGTCCACATTGAAGATTGAGCTGGAAATTGAAGAATTACTTTCAGATGATGGTGTTCTTCTTAAGTCTGGCCGACCGAATGAGTTACACATCCTGCGAATGATCTGGAAGGTGTTCTATGAAGAATGGTGTGTTCCCAAAGAAAGATTGAAGTCTTAGATCTGTATGGCCAACAGTGTGTTGATCCACGTGAAGTATTTTTGTAATAAGTCATATTGTATTTGCTCTGTTATGTATGCTGACTTGGATGACAATTCCTAAGTCGATGTCTTGTATAAATAAGGAGCTGTAAAGTCATTTCAAAGTGTGTCTTGTGGAGATGAGTGTGTGGTAGCGAAGAGGAGAGCAAAAAGAAGAGCAGAAGTATTAGGATTAAATGGAACTGACTCAAGCATGGTAAAGATGCTATTCTCCAGTTCAAGTATGTGATACTTATCATTTTGTAGACAGTGTCTCTTGTAGGTAGTGAGCCCTAATTGGCATGTGCCATTTTGTTCTTTCTATTCTTATAATAGAGAATACAATCTTGGGTTAATCACCCCATGGTTTTTCCCTTAACCGGGTTTTCCACGTCAAAATCTTGGTGTCTTATGTGTTGATGTGTTTCTGCTCTTGATCTAATGCATTATGTTTCCATGATTGATTTATTATTATGTTACTGAATTACAAAGTGGATTTAAGTGTTTAATTAGAAGAAAGTTTTGGACAACTAATTCACCCCCCCTCTCAGTTGTCTGTCCTGAATCTAACAATTGGTATCAGAGCTAATTTCCTCTAAAAGAGCTTAACCACTTGAGGAGATCCAGGATGTCGTCCTACAAGAAGGATAGTCCAAAGTTTGATGGAACCAATTTTAATCTTTGGAAAAGTCACATGCAATGTCATTTACAATGTATGGGTATGCAGTATTGGACCATGGCTTCAACAAAGTATACTCCCCAGAATGGCCCAAAAACCACAAATGAAATCATAGATGCTAAAAACAATCTGCAAACTAAAGAAGCTCTTCTAAGTGCCTTGTCTAATTCAGAGCTGACAAATGTTGTTGACTTAGAAACTACTTTTGAGATTTTGGAAAAACTAGAACTTCTGCATGAAGGAGACAAGTATGTTAAATGTGCAAGGCTACAGAGTCTAAAAGAAAAATTTGAAAATCTGAAGATGAGAGAAGAAGAAAATATTACTGCTTTTATGCCAAGAGTAAATGATCTTGTTTGTGGCATTAGATGTGTTGGTGGAGTCTTGGATGAAGATGAGATTGTTGGCAAAGTTCTCAAATCCCTTCCTGCTTCTTATAAATACAAGGTTGCTGCCATTGAAGAATTCAGAGCCCATTCAAGTGTCATAAGAGATCAATTAGTTGGTAAATTGGCTGCATTTGAATTGACCAAGTTTGGAGATGCCCCCCCCCCCAAGACTGAATCTGCATTCAAAGCCAATGCCTCTGTAAAAGGTAAAAAAAGTTTTGATTCGGGAGATAACTCTTCAAGGAAACTATCATGGTATGAAAAAGCAAGAAAAGACCTGGAAGAAGAAGAAGTAGAAACTGCTCAACTTGAAGCCCTTATTACAAAAAGACTGCCAAGAGGATCCGGTAAGTATGAAGGGAAATTGCCTTTTAAGTGTTTTAACTACATTAAGATTGGTCATTTTGCCTCAAAGTGTCCGGAAAGATTTTCAAGACCAAATCCTAACAGATCAAGGTTCCAAAAGAATTGTTACTATGTTCATGAAGAGGATGATAATGGAGTAGCAGATGATGAATCAGAAATAGGAAACAAATCCGGAAGTGATTGGGTGTTTATTGCCATCAAGGAAGAAGATCCAATAGCCTCTGAATCTGTCAATCATAAAGTTGTAGAAAGAGCTCTGGCTGCCCAAGTTGAAGAAAAGGATGATTGGGTCATTGATAGTGGATGCTCTCACCATATGACAGGTGACAAAAATAAGTTCATAGATTTGGAAATGTATGAAGGAGGAGTGGTAAAGTTTGCTGATAATTCTGCTGGTAGAATCAGACGTAGAGGAACTATTTCTTTTGATGGAAAGAACAAAACTGGTAATGTACTGTATGTTGAAGGATTGAAGCACAATCTTCTCAGTGTTGGACAATTGGTGGACAAAGGCTATGATCTCTGATTCAAGAATGGAAAATGCAAGATCTTTGAAAGTTCCAGAATAGAGATTGCATCTGGTACTCAAACAAAAGGTAATATCTTCCATTTAGCTGGTACTGGAAAAAGTTGTCTATTTATGCAAATTGATCAGAGTTGGCTATGGCATAGGAGGATGTGTCATGTGAATTTTGATAATAGCATCAAGATAAGCAACACTCAGGCTGTAAGAGATCTTCGAAAACTGGTGAAACCTACAAATAGTTTGTGCAAAGAATGTCAGTTGGGGAAACAAAGTAGAGTCTCATTCAAAAGAAAGGAACAATCTTCTACTAGATTATTGGACTTAGTTCATACTAATCTATGTGGTCTAGCAAGAATAAGGAGTGTGCAAGGTGACAGATACTTCATGTTATTAATTGATGACCATTCCCAAATGATGTGGGTTACTTTTCTGAAAGAGAAATCAGAAGCTCTTGAGAAATTCAAAATATTCAAGGCTATGGTAGAGAATGAAATTGGATTAAAATTGAAATGTCTGAGGTCTGATAGAGGTGGAGAATTCACATCCGATGAGTTCATAGAATTCTATGAGAAACATGGAATAAAGAGAAAGTTGTCTGCTCCTAGGACTCCACAACAAAATGGAGTAGTGGAAAGAAAGAACCGACCATCTGGGAAGCATCTAGGACCATGATGATGGAAGAAAATGTTCCTCAGATCTATTGGAGAGAAGTTGTCAGCACTGCAATCTATACTCTCAACCGAGTACAAATCAGAAGCAATACCGGTAAGACTCCTTATGAACTTTGGTTTGGCATTACTCCTACTGTGAGGTATTTTAGAGTTTTTGGTAGCAAATGTTACATTAAAAGAGATGAAGATCTAGGAAAATTTGATGCTAGAAGTGATGAAGGAATATTCTTGGGCTATTCTACTCAAAGCAAAGCATACTGGTGTTATAACAAGAGATTAAGGAAGATTGTGGAAAGTAAAAATGTGAAGGTTGATGAAGGAATTAAAAAACCCTCAAGGTTTTATGAATATGATGAAGATGATCAAAATAATGTTTTTGTTCAAGAAGTCCAAGCTCCTTCTAAAATTTAGATTCAAACTGATCCGTTAAATCAGGAAGAAGAGATAAGTTTTGAACCTGTTCAAGAATCAAAAGTGCAAGAAACTCCCAAAGTTCCTAGGTATGTAAGACTAAATCACTCTGAAGATCAGATTATAGGTGATAAAAGAAAAGGTGTACAAACAAGAAGAAGGATTGCTCAAGATTCAGAAGAGTATTGTTTGATTTCAAAAGTTGAACCTAGGATAGTGAATGAAGCTTGTAATGATGAAAACTGGACTAAGGCAATGGAGGAAGAACTAATGCAAATTGAGAAGAATCACACATGGGATCTTGTTCCCAGACCTGAAAACAAGAATGTGATTGGAACCAAATGGGTCTTCTAGAATAAACTGAATGAAGTGGTGAAGTAATCAAAAATAAAGTCAGATTGGTCTGCAAGGGTTACTCTCAATAGAAGGAGTTGATTTTGAAGAAACTTTTTCTCCGGTGGTAAGAATTGAAGTAGTCAGATTATTTCTTGCTTTTGTTGCCTTCAAGGATTTCAAAGTATATCAGATGGATGTCAAGTCTACCTTCCTAAATGGTGACTTGGAAGAAAAAGTATACATTGAGCAACCAGATGGATTTCAATTGCCTGATCATCGTGATATGGTCTACAAGTTGAAGAAAGCACTGTATGGACTCAAGCAAGCCCCAAGAGCCTGGTATGAAAGATTGGATAAGCATCTTTTGAAGATTGGTTTTGACAAAGGTAATGCTAATAGTAGTTTGTACTTCAAAATTGATCATGAAAATATCTTGATTGTTGAAGTATTTGTTGATGATATCATTTTTGGAGGAAAAGATAATATGTGCAAAACCTTTGCAAATCAAATGAAAAGTGAATTTGAGATGTCCATGCTTGGGGAAATGAATTTTTTCTTGGGTCTGCAAATCATTCAAACTAAGAAAGGAATCTTCATTTCTTAGACCAAATATGTGAAAGAATTGTTGAAGAAATTTGGGATTGAAGAGTCAAAACCAATGAGTACTCCCATGGCAACCAGATGTAAACTAAGCAAAGATGATGACTCTCCTAAGACTGATTAGAAAAAGTATAGGTCGATGATTGGATAATTGTTGCATCTCACTCAAACTAGACTTGATATTATGAATGTTGTTGGTCTTATTGCTAGATTCCAAGCTGATCCTAGAGAATCTCATGTCATGGCAATCAAGAGGATTTTTAGGTATCTAAAAGGGACAGTTGAGTATGGTTTGTGGTATCCTAGAGATCATAATTTCTCTCTTCATGCATATACAGATGCGGATTGGGCAGGAGATGTGGATGACCAGAAGAGTACCAATGGTGGAGCATTCTTTTTTGGGGAAGAGACTGGTTTCTTGGCTGAGCAAGAAATAAGAGGCAATATCTCTGTCACTACAGAAGTAGAATATATTGCAGCAGTAGGTAGTTGCACTCAAGTTTTGTGGATGAAGCAAATGCTAAGAGACATAAGAGTGGAGTATGAAGAGCCTATCACAATCTTCTGTGATAATTCAAGTGCAATAAATATATCTAAGAATTTGGTGTTGCATTCAAAGACTAAACATATATCCATCAAGTTTCACTTTTTGAGAGAGCAAGTGAACAAGAATGAAGTCAAATTGGAGTTTGTGCCTTCCAAGGATCAAATTGCAGATATCTTTACCAAACCTCTACCTAAGGACTCTTTTGAGTATCTCAAGGAGAAGTTAGGGGTTATTACCCCTTCGGTGATGAACTAAGGTGCACTGATGTGCATCAGTCTGGTGGATATCACAGTCATATCTTCGGATTGATGATGGGGAGCTACTACTCAGGGGGAGCAGCTGGGATGATTCTGAAGTGGTGGAGTTGCAAGTATGTGCCCTTTGCCATTGATTTCAAAGGGGGAGAGAAGACATGTGAAAAACAAGTGGTTGTTGATCAAAGGGGGAGTAGGAAAGGAAGAGAATTTGTGACAGTAAGGAGAAGTTCTTGTCTTGATGATTAAAACAGTTTTTCACATCATATGTTGCCATCAATGACAAAGGGGGAGATTGTTGCAAGTATGGGCCTAACCAGTGTTGTCATTGATGTCAACATACTTCTGTTGCATTAATGATAAGGATTGGATGAGCTGTGTGCTGAGGATATTGAGAAAATTAGTCCTAATCAGGGACAGAGAAGAACAGTGAAGATAGTGAGCTAAAGATCCTAGCTAAGATGAAGATAAGAGGATACGCATCAAAGGGTTTGTAGATATGTATCTTAAGGTGATCTAGTAAATATTTCAGAGGTCCGCATGAAGATCTGAAGAAGTTGTGGCTGCTCAAGTAAAACTAGTTCCGATAGGTGTTCAGAGGTGACAGGGTGACACAGATAGGTCTGGTGAGATCTGGAAATGCAATATCCTATTCTGTAGATTTGGTGGAGTGTTTAGGAAGTCCATGTGAAGTGCAAACTCAATTGGTTCATGATCTGGAGGTTTGAAAGCATCTATTCCATTGTGACAGTGATGATAGACTGTGTTCTTGAGGTTCCGGATGGAGTTAAGGATTTCAGTAAGCAGATGTAGTATGGATATTCTTGGTGATTCAGGAAAGCTTGTGGAGGTCTTTGGATCATGTCCAGTTCATGTTGGGGGTCCGCATTGAAGATTGAGCTAGAAATTGAAGAATTACTTCCAGATGATGGGGTTCTTCTTAAGTCTGGCCGACTGGATGAGTTACACATCCTGCAGATGATCTGGAAGGTGTTCTATGAAGAATGGTGTGTTCCCAAAGAAATATTGAAGTCTCAGATCTGTATGGCCAACAATGTGTTGATCCACATGAAGTCTTTTTGTAATAAGTCATATTGTATTTGCTCTGTTATGTATGCCGACTTGGATGATAATTCCTAAGTCAGTGTCTTATATAAATAAGGAGCCATAAAGTCATTTCAAAGCATGTCTTGTGGAGATGAGTGTGTGGAAGCGAAGAGCAGTGCGAAAAGTAGAGTAGAAGTATTGCGCTTAAATGGAACTGACTCAAGCATGGTAAAGATGCTATTCTCCAGTTCAAGTATGTGATACTTATCATTTTGTAGACAGTGTGTCTCTTATAGGCAGTGGGCCTCTTGTGAGCAGTGTGCTTGGGCAATGAGCCCTAATTGGCATGTGCCATTTTGTTCTTTCTATTCTTCTAACAGAGAATACAATCTTGGGTTAATCACCCCGTGGTTTTTCCCTTAACCAGGTTTTCCACGTCAAAATCTTGGTGTCTTATGTGTTGATGTGTTTCTTCTCTTGATCTAATGCATTATGTTTCCATGATTGATTTATTATTATGCTACTGAATTACAAAGTGGATTTAAGTGTTTAATTGGAAGAAAGTTTTGGACAACTGATTCACCCCCCCTCTCAGTTGTCTGTCCTGAATCTAACAAATCCATGTTGCATATATGTTGTCATTGATGTTAGCAGGTTGTGATGCGGAAGGCATATTGTTGCATGTGATATCAAAGGAACAGATCAATGGAGAGATGATGATCAATTTCATTTGAAAATAGTTGTACCAGCAAAGAAGAGGATTAGTGATGATGTGATATAAGAGATTAGTATCACATGTACACAGTCATATTTTATCTACCTTATCTTCTGAAGTTCATGTGTAAGTTCACGATAAGTGTATGCTATCAATTTGTTTTTGATGTGTTATGTTGGTAATGAATGTCATGGAAGTTATGCTGGGTACATTGTGTTGTATTTGAATGGTATGAAGACATGTGACTTGGCACTAGATAAAGAATGTTGCAAAAAGTTTGAAGAAATTTGGTTTAGTATAGTTCAAGTTAGGAAAGGTGTCACAGGATTAGGAAAGTGTACCACATTCTACCGCTGATGCAGATATGGGCTTGCGTATTGGAAGATAGCTAGACACTACTCTCAGGCATGTATGGTTCAAATTTGAGATCATGGAGTCTACCGCAAAGTGTTTTAGAGTTAGAAGAGTGAAGGCAATAATGAAATAGGGTAAGTATAGTCACAGAGAAACACACTATAACAAATCCCTATGATTAGTTCCCATTTTTGCTCTATTTTTTGCTTCCACCCACTATTTTAATGTATTTTTCTCCAATTTTTTGAAAAAATCAGCGCTATTTATTAGGATGGCACTATTTTTGGAATTTTTTGCGCCGATCAAAACAAGTAGGCACTAAATTAGGCAAAAATTAGCACCTAACTTAGCACCCAAATTTGTGCCTAGTTTAGCTCCTAGTGTAGCGCCTAGTTTAGTGTCATACCTCTAAGCCTCTATGGATTGTTTGAGATGCTTCAGTTGGAATGTTAGAGGTTTGGAATCCTTTGAGAGGAAATATGCAGTTAGAGATTTTTGTACCACTCTATGACTTTTAAATGACACGGTTCAATGCTATTCCACCCATGTAAAGGAGTTGTATACCATCATTCAAGCCATCAAGCAATGATCTCACTACATCTTGGGAAAGGAGGTCCAATCATCCACTTTGATCACAAGCCATTCCAATTCTTGCAAACTCAGAACAAATTGGAAAATGTGCACCACATGAAATGGATGACATGTCTACAACAGTTCCATCTAGTTATCAATCATGAGAAGGGAAAAGACAAAAAGGTATTTGACTACCTAAGATAATAGCTAGTTCATGCACTCACCACAATGTTGGACTCATGTGGTCACAACTTATTTGACCAAGAACCTCTCTACCCACCAGACTTGGACTTTGCATAGATCTACACCAAGCTCTTACAAGGCAAATAGGTTGGTGAATTTTACATGTCTAACAAGCTTCTCTACAAGATCAAGTATCTCTATGTTTTAGACACCACACCACACTAGAGACTCATCTAAGAAGCATACTATGCCAAAATAACTCAACACTTCAACATTACTAAAACACTAGCAACACTTGAACAACACTTCTAGTGGCCTCACATATGTGCAAACATTGAGAACCACATCAAGTCTCTCATTCTTTGTAGCATTGCAAAATATTGCAAATAGGAAGCTTGGACTCTACACCCCTCTTAGTTTTGACACCACCTTGGGAATCATTAACATGATTTATTAAGACTACCTATGACAAAGCACTAGTGTAACTCCATGTTTCTTGTAGTAGATGAATTCTCCAAGATGGCCATCATGATTTCTTGCAAGAAAAGTCTCACCATGCTAAATATTGTGCCACTTTTATTCAACCATGTTTGGGTCCATTTTAGCTTACCCACATCCATTATCTTTTACTATGACCATCATTTTGTTAGTCACTTTTGGTAAATTTTGTGGACGATGTAAGATATGCAACTAAATAAATTTATATATTTCCACATATAGATAGATGGATAAATAGAAGTGGTCAAATGCATTGTTGTGCATCTATAATAGTGCACACCTACACACTTGAGATGACAACATCCTTTGCATTTAACATTCCTACAAAAATGCTCTACACAACTCTATGAGGCATAGTCCTTTCTAGACATGTCTTGGGTTCCAATAGGAAGCATCCCTTGACATATCATATTGCACACCATCCATATTAGAGTCATGTACATAGGAATAGGAAATCAGCAAGGCATAAAAGTTTATGCAGCACATCCAACATGTGTTCCAATGTGGACTAGCTTGAAGGATCTAGATAGTGTGGCTATACACATTGCTACACATGTTGGTGTCGACACATGGAACATCAACAACCACATGTTATGCTTCCATACATGTGTGCCACCTAATGACATTTGTACTGCAAAACATGATCATATAATTGGCACTGTATGCGTCTGACACATGGTGATGTCCCTGCCACATGCCACAATGATCTAGTTGGCACCATACAAGTTTAACATTTATTCTCATCCCATCCACATAAGAAATGCACCATACATGTTGGATACTTGTCAACATCTACATGGAGAATAACTGATGGTATTCTTGAAAAAATGCCTACTTTGTACATTTTGTAGAGTAAAAGAGGTATAACAAATTTTCATCTTACCTCTCTATATATTTCCTTTGTTCATTTTGAATAGATATGTTAGAACCCTTCTATATTTGAATGTGTTTTGATTTACATATCTATTTTCCTTTATGTATTCTATGATCTTATTACATTAATAGATAATATAGGATTGTCCCTAAGTTCACCTTGGGAATTAGATTAAATAACATCTGAATTTGACTATAAATTAACAACATGGCAAGCATTTTGTTGATTTTCTTGCTTATTTTCACCCTTTTGAAAACTAAATTTTCCTATTGAAATTTTGAAGGATGAGATCCATATTTAAGTGCATTAGACTTAAGAAGTTTCAATTCAATGTTTCTTACATTTGCACACAAATCCATGGAAGAATAATAGTTGTTTAGGTACATTGTCTCTTGGATAGTAGGTACATTGTCCCTATGTCCCTGGCCATATGCCTCACTCTCTATCTCCCTATCTCTCTCCTCAGTCTCCTCTATATCTCCCTATCATTCATCTCTCTCTATAAACCCTAAACCCTAAACCTCTAAACTTGAACCCCTAACCACTAAACAATAAACCCTAAACCCTAAATAATGCCCCTAAACCATAACCCCTAACCCCTAAACCCGAGAAACCCTAAACCCCTAAACCCTAAACCCCAAACCCCTAAACCCTAAACCCAAGTAACCCTAAACCTCTATCTCCCTATCTCTCCCCTATCTCCCTATCACCTTTGTCCCTCTACCTCTCAATCTCTCTCCCTATGTCTCTAGCCATGTCCCTCACTCTCTAATTTAGGCACTAATTTGCGCCTAATTTAGCACCTGCTTGTTCTGATCAGCGCAAAAAATGCGAAAAGTAGTGCCATCTTGATAAATAATGCTGACCTAAAAATACCACTGTTCCATCATTAACCCTAGGATTCATTACCTCCATCATAAAATATTTGATCAAAATCATTACACTTTCAAGGTTATAAACAATATTGGTGAGATAATACTACATCGGGGAGACTCTACATCCAGTCTCTTTTATGACCCAAAGGCATAAAAGACAAAAAGTAAAGTTATACAAAATCAAAGAAATAAAAGAAATTAAAGAGACAATGGATATCAGCAAGAGTCACTCAGCAGTCTTATCGATAACCTGAACATCAAACAGAAAAGGCATTTCAGCGTGACACCAACCTGTGTACGCCGATCAAACGATATCATCGAAAATGTTGACAAAGGGAGTTCAGGATGTTGAGGTGATAAGGTTTGGAGTCCCACCGATAGAAGGAGTCTCACTAATAAAAGAACAATGTAAGAGGTATTTCAGAATGACTCTACTATATCGAAGAGAAGGTTTTTCTAGTCTCTTTGAAAAATAAAAGAAATTGAAGCGACAAGTGATATCGGCAAGAGTCACTCAACCGTCTTATCGATACCCCGAACATCGAACAAACAAGGCATTTCGATGTGACACCAAAATGTGTCATGCCGATCAAACAATATCATCGAAAATGTTCACAAAGGGAGTTCAGGATGTCGAGGTGATAAGGTTTGGAGTCCCACCGATAGAAGGAGTCTCGCTGATAAAAGAACAATGTAAGAGGTATTTTGGAATGACTCTACTATATCAAAGAGAAGGTCTTTCTAGTCTTTTCGAAAAGGCGATGAAATAAAAACATCATAAGGTTAACTCCATGTTCGAAGAGACTTATATTATTGGGGAGACTCCATATGGGGTCACACCAAAATCCTGAACAAGCATAAAAATGAAATAAATGAGATCTCAAAGCATATCACCTCAAAATAAAGTGACAAGACATGATGGTGGTGATTCAACGTCCTTTATTCAAAAAATTAAATTCCCTTCGATGATATGAGATACACAAGCGAGATGCCATTAATTGCACAGAGTTAAGTTGATTGGATGTGAATTTTGAAGGGCACTGCAAGGAGCGATCACAGGGAGCAGCGGGACATTAATTCATAACTAGAGTGATTTGCCAAGTAATTACTTTTGACCAGCTCACATATATTAGCCTACATTCATAATTTACAGAACATGGAGGAAGTAATGCAAAACCCTAAGAGTAAGAGGCAAAAAATGGGAGATAGGCATTTAAACTAGGATTTACTAGTTCAGTGCCTCAGGTCAGGACAGAAGTCCAGAAGAAATGCCCAACTAAACCCACATGCCGAAAAGTTAGAAGATTTATACAAAAAAATAGGGGACATATGGACACCGGTTAGAGGGTATGATCTTTTTATCTTCCATTATAAGAATATGTATAGACGTAAACTCGTTTCAAATCCCTGGTGGCCAAATTTGGGTAAGTTAGTAGTCCCAAATGTGTTCGTGAATGTCCAGTTGCTAAGACTCCTTGCAAAAAAATACAACCCTAAGACTTGCTCTATTGAATTTGATGACGGGATTGCATTCTTTCCGATTACTAGAGATTATATTGCCACAATGTTTTAATTGGACATGAGTTTAGATAAAAAAATTCAGGCTCAAGGACTTGTTGGTTGAATACCGTAATATGAGTAACAATTACAAGAGATGGAACCTACCCCTGTACAGGCCTCGCAATGAAAACAATAAACTCAGGGTATTTTCTAGAGTTGAGGATCCACCATATTCAGTTGAATTGTTTGAGGATTACTTCAAAAACACATACTACTCTGTCTACCAAGTGTCGGGTATAGAAGCCTCCATGTTCATGGAAATTGCACTCATGGTTCTAGCTGTAGACATACAGAGTCATGATGCACGATACTTCAATTATGCTAAGTACCTAACACAACTTGCAAAATGATCTAATATCTCTTAAGAATGAAGGAAGTAAATTCAGACATTATTCTTTGTTTATGCATATGGTGTTATATGAAGGATAAAGTATGTGCTTGTGGGAAAAGAATCTCAGGGTAAGAGATTAAACAACAATGGTGATATAAAACCCATGCAAATGTGGACTGCTATCTGGGATAGAAGATGTGACAGATCACATTATTTATATTTTGAGGAGTTTTTTGTGAAACCTATATACAAACAGTTCAGTTGTCCTTGCAATTAGAAATTTTCACTGGAAATACATAAGTTTTTGAGGCCAAAAGATAAACATGAGGAGGGAAAGTTTAGCCATAATTGGGGTGATTGGTATGTTTTCAGGGACTGCACCATGATAAGAGTGTTTGGATATGAAGGACCACCCTTCCTGCTACCAAAAACTTGCCCAGATAGGGTTGCATATTTATAAATTGTCATGTAATTAGCTTCTTCAGATTTCATGCACCTTAAGAACCACAACAAATAGTCATTTATGCCTGGAACTCTATGCTTTGGAGATTTCACAATTCTTTCTAATAAAGGTTATCAATTGATTGACAAGAAACTAGAGAAATTCAGATTACCTTTTGGAAATGCAAGAGAAAATTTTGATCCTGAACACTTTAAGAACAGTGTAAAAATAAAACAAAAGTTAATAGGATATCATCATGTCTTGTTCGTTGATGAGGATTTAATTAGAAATTGTGATGAAAATGTGAGGCCTACCTTTTCCACCTCTAATCATAAGACTATTTGCGGTAAGATTGCTAATACTTTTATGTTGAAGGACTGTTGATCCTAGAATCTTGTTATTTAACCAAATTGATGTTTAAGAAAACAATTGTGCAATGATAGTGAGATGTTGCTTTTAAGAGAATGAGGAATGGATAATATCAGAAAAGGAACTTGAATTTGAGTTCGGTATGTTATATGGTAGAATGCTTTTATACTGCTTCGGCTATGATATCTGTATGTGATATTAACTTCAAGTTTGAGTGTGCAGGTATTACTAACGAAACCACAAATATAGGAGACCATCCCCTACCTATGTTGTATCCCTTGTGAGCCGATCTAGTTCTATGAGAAACTAAGATCAACCTCTTGTTTGGAGGAATGTTTGTAATGTTGTAATGTGTTAATTTTGCATGAGATCAGGGGAATAAGGGTTATTTTCTAATTTACTTTTATTATGAGAAGTGTTGTAAGAAATGTTGTTTTCAATCTTGTTTAAACTTTCTTTCTTTTAGACCCTTTTTCTTATGTTTTATTTTACTCTGGGAGTTCTAACTAGGCAAAAATCAACCATGGGTTATACCTCATGAGTCTAGGGACCTTTTTGACTAGGACAACCTTGGGTTAACTTCCATATGGTCACTTAAACTTCACAGTGAAGTTAAGTGACGAATTTGGAAGCATGGGGACAATGGGATGAGTGGAATCCACACTCAGGCCCACTTCCAAGTCATGGAACAACTCCATGATTCCCTAATAATGAAGTGCTTATTTCCTTGTGCCTCCCTTTTGGTGGGGTTCCCCTTATTAAGGGTAGTGTGTCATCCACTCCCTTTGTATTTTTATTTCACTTATTGTATTCTAATTCTCCATGTGTTGTTAAAAAGGGCTATAGTGGGGAACCTATTGAGTGGGGGTGAATTGTTTATAGACCACTAGGGTAATGCATGAGTTGTGGATTAGTTGTTTAATGCCACTTGGGAAATTAAGAAAATAGAGGGAACTAGTTTTAAAAGGGGAGGAGAAGGAGAGTAAGGGAGAGGTTGGATTATTGAGGAAAGAAGGAGATTTTGGAGGAGGCTAGAGAGGAGCTCTTCATCAGATTTCATCCATAATTGGGCTTTGGAAGGTTGGTGAACAAGACTACTCTCTTGTGTGAACTGTTGCTTAATATGTATGTTTGTTTCTTGCTTGATGGATGAATGTGCAAATGTCTTCTATGAGTTTTCTGTTATTTTTGGGATATGTGTTGGGTGTAGAAAGAGCCCCTTCCAGTTGGAAGGCAATGCTCATCTCATATAGGAAAGGGGAGGTGTGACCCTCCTCGGGTGTCATCTTGTCTCTTGATATATGAAATGCCTTGAGGGCATGAAGGTACTTTGAGTTGTTGGCTTGAGGCCTTGTGATAAATTGTATTAAAATGTGAAAGGATGACACCTAGAGGTAGAGATGCCTACTCCCCTACCCTCCCTGAACTCACCTAAGCTGAGTCTTTGTATTGTGAGTAAACCATGGGGGTTTGCGTGTTATTTGCCTTGTTATTGTTGTTCAATGTTGTGAAGGGTTGGGTCTGTTTTACCCTGGGTATGAGGATGGTCTCCCTAGCTCGGGGGTGACCCTCTTGCGAGTCTAAGGTAGGGAGGAGAGCTTGCTGGTTGTTGTTTTCCCCCTTGTTGTTTGCAGGTTTCTGTTGGAGTATGTTAAGAGGCTTGGAGAAGTTTATCTTGTTTAGAGGAATCATCCCTTTCCCTTGTTTGTTAAGAGAGCTTGGTCTCATATCATTTCATCCTGTAAGAACATTAGAGGAGAGATCTCCTCTTTCAGAATTTGATGTAAAGATTGTTATTTTTGTGAGTAGAGAGAGAAATTCCCCATAACATGTTGTTGGTTGTTCGTTTGTATTGTATATTTTATTGTATCATTTGAGAGAAAAGTAGGAAGAAATTTACTACAATTGTCTAATTCCTTGTATTCCTAATCTGTTAAGTTCCAAGATGTTTCCAAAATATAAATGCATTTTTGTCTGGATTCTTTTTACTCCAAATTAGTATAGTTGAAAATTAGATGCTTTTGTAAATAGATTTGTAATAGCTATATCATTACCTGACTTGTATAAACCAAAAAAAAAAAAATTAGTGGAGTTGATTGAAGGTGTAGTTTTGTCATTTGGGTCTTAGATGAAATTTTGTTATAAGTATGCTTTTGTTTTGTTGAGAATTAAAATTAAATTCTTAATTAGCCATTATGTTAAAGTTACCATAGTCAAATGGAATTAATGTGAACTGGGAATAGAAAAGTAAAATGAAAGGAAATTACACTGGATTACTTTTGCGTAATATTCTATAATTATATTTGCATTTGAAACTTGTTTTGCATTTGGAAATGAAATTTATATGGGATCTCATTATAAATTTTAAGTCAATAATTCTACCCTATCACTATATTGAAGACAATAATTTACATATTGGTTTAAAATATATATATTAATTTTTTTTATGAAGTGGTTAAAATGTTTATATAGTTAAAATAAAAAAAAAAGGTTGCAATGGGAAGTAAATTCAATTATATTGCGATTTTTATTTTGAGACAAAAAGAATATAAATAAAAATAAAAAATTGAATAACAATGGTGGGGGTTTTAACCCCCACCAAAATACTACATATAGAGGTGTGGGGTGGGGCAGAGCCCCACCCACACACCCCACTCGCACCACCGCCGCGGCCGAGCCTCGGACTCCCAAACCCCCGGCCGTGCCTCCAATCCCCCGTACTGCCTTCAGAACCCCCGTCGGGCTCTGCACGACATGGCCATCCGCTCCCTCTGCCGCCAGTGGCCCTTCACCAGCCGCTGCCCCGCGGCCACCAAAACCGCCCCCACACTCCGCCCTCACTGTGACCACCTGCCTCTGCCTGCGTCCGCCGTCCCCTACGACCATCTTGAACTCCGACGCCGCCGTATCTACAACCTGCAAACACAAACCACCTCATAAGGTTTTCGCTTAGGGTTTCACAAATGATTCTATAGGAAGGAATTATTAGTGGAATATAGTTGTATTCCATAATTTACTTCAACCAAACTTTTTAGAAAAATATATATATATGTTAGGTTTGATGATATTATATATATAAGCAAGTTAGATTTAGATAAATATATGTAAATATAATAATAATGTATAAGTATCTATGTTTTGAGTAATAATATAGGTGGTCAAATAAATATAAATAAACATATAATTATATGTGTGTTTATACTTTTGAAAAGTTATTTAGTAATCATATATTTAAGTATGCATATGGGTGTAAGTGTATATATATATATATATATATATATATATATATATATATATATATATATATATATATACATGCGAGAGGACAAATATCGATTATAATTATCTATCTATATATAAATAGATCATATATGAATTGAAAAGAGAAAAAAAAAATAGTAGATTACAACATTGGTAGACGATTATATAATTTTATCAATGTATACATTATTTTATATTATTACTTATTTTTGAGATGTTAGGAATAGTGAAATTTCGGGGGTTAATAATTTCAAATGGTAAACCAAAGTATTGAAACAAAATAAATAATTGATTAATTAAACAAGCAATTAAATAAATCAAATTAATAGCAGAGAAAATATGAGTCAATGGAATGAGAAAACTAACTAAACACAGAATATTTTTGATTAAATTTCAACGTTGAAAATGCATATGGGATATTGAATGTTTAGACTAATAAAGGTTTATACTAATTCGTTGTGGAAGAAATTGTGACCTTGGGGTGGTAATGTCCTTATATTATACTAATATTTATTAACGACTTGTAAGAGGAGGAGAAAAATAATGCAAGGCAGTATGGAATAAACTGAGAGGACCAAGTAGGTACCAATTAAATTGACAACTGAATTCAAACTTTGAACTGAACAAAACGTAGTAAGATGAGCATAGAGGATGCACATGGGAGTAAAATAAACCACTATCATATGCACCCATGCCGACTTAAACTTAAGCAACTGAGCACGCTTACACGTGCGAGGGGAAACTTTTCAAGCAGTTAAGAAAAAAATTTTGATAGTTCGTATCATGTCTACATGTCATATATGGACAGAACACGCGTGTTTGTGTGTTGTGACTGCATGTGAAATGTGGGCATGACAAAAAACATAGTAGTAGAAAGGAGGAGTTTGTACCATAAAACTATGTTAGCAGAGGCTTGGAGGGTAGCCAAAAACCCCACTTACACCAGAACCTTTCAGGATATTGATGATCCTATTGAAAGGTTGGATACTATGATTACACATGCATCCGAATTGATAATAAATGCCCCCCCTATGTATTTGATAGAAAAGGAAGACAACTTAAGGAAGCACAGGATGAGTATGAGATTCCCCTAGGTCACTTGTCACCTCAGCCCACTCCAGACATAAGTTTCTCTACAGATACTCACATTGCAGAAGGAGAAGAAAAATCTAAGGAGTACAAAACTATGACCCAACCATCGAGGGGTATGAACCTCCTGAAGATAGGGAAGTTGTCACTATGGAAGAACCAGATGACTTAACAGGAGACATAAGACACCTAGCCAACAACCAATTCATTTTAGATGATGATTTCATTAAAACACTTGAGTTTAAAGCCTTTTTGTATGAATACAAGGGCAAGCAAGCTAGGGAGAGAATGAAAAATATCACTCCTGAAATACAGGATGAGGTTCTATTGGAGCTTCAGAAGGAAATTGACAAAGAAATGGAGATAATGACTCTAGAAAAGGGGAGGACACTGTTACAAGAAGCAGGTGTAATTTTGATTCCTGGATGGGATATGGCCTCGGCCATTGTATTTGATACTTTCAATAGAAATCAAGACAAGATAAAACTCAACATAGAAGCCTTGGATGATATCATAAGAGGATCAGGGTATGACCCTGACAGAAGAGCATTGCTTATATGGGCATTGTATCCTCCTAATAAAAGACCACATATCATTGATGATCCAAATAAGGCGTTCTGTCACCTTTTGATACAAAGGATTGAGGATACTGATCCTATACAAACTGTTGATTTAAATATTAATGTTGCAAGGTTTACCAAGGCACAAATTGAAATATTGATTAAGGATAATGATATATACAAGAAAGCAGATAAAGGCGTGGTTCGATGGTTAAGTCACTCGGTTGTAGTGGTGGCCACCAGAGTTCAAACCCCTGCTGAGCCAATGAGATCGCAGGCTTTACACCTTCGTTGGTCCAACAAGCTCATGGGTTTCAAGTGTTCTTGCTAGGGGATGAGGTCCCCCGTGTTGTGGCCTCACCAGTTCATTGCTCCGGGCAAAAGCATTCATGTGGAGCCATAGGGCGTGTCGCACAAGCATCGCCAGTCACGTTAAAAATTTTACCAGGTGCATTTAAAAAAATGATATATACAAGAAAGAGAATGGCATGTTGAGACAGGAGATTGTTATTCACAGAGACAAATTGCCTTCATCTAGTAGCTATTCACCATATCTTGAAGCTAATCAAAGAGTTATGGAAGACAAAGCAAATGCTAATTATTGGAAGCTTAATACAAAAAAAATTCAAAAGAAAAGTGAACATTTGGAGACTGAATTGAAAATAGTTAAATACAATATGGCTTCCGAATTGATCCAAAAAAGATTTGACAAAATGATGGAGAATAGTGACAAAGTTTGGGACTTGCATAAGAGAACTCGCCAGATGTATCAAGAGCACAAAAGGCTGCACCTAAGGATGTTGGAGACAAAAGAAAAATTGAATGATAAATTTAATATTGAAAAGCAAGTGTTTAAAGAATATGAAGACCTAATCAGTGAACACGAGAGATTTAATGGTATACTTACACAAGATTTGAATGACTTCGACCAACATCCTGACATGGATTTCCAAATTTTTTCAATGATGATGGGAGTTTGCAAGATAATGATCCTTGGAAAGATTAATTGAATGGATTATTGCCACCACTGCTTGAGAATATAAATAATGAAGAACGAGTGACAGAGAATAAGTTTATACATGCTTGGGAAAGATATTCTCTATAGAGTTAATTATGAATAATCTAATGTCTACAGATACTTGTACTGATCAAGATTACATCAATCATATTGGCAGAATATCCAGGGCAGTGTGAGGAGGTGGTTGTAGTACAATTTTGTCATGCACAAGCAATGCAAGCATATCAATCTGTATCATGGAGATGAGGATGATCTTGCCAGACCTATGGGTCATGGATCACTCTAGGATGATTAATGGAGCTAGAACCTAATCACTGCATATGCTTCTATTTCTCTTTATGTTTCTTCATTACGTATTAGTTAGTTGAAAGGAAGCAATTATGAAACGACACAATGTTTTGGGCCTGAAGCTTGTTTGCATCCTATAAATAGGATACCAAGGCCATTTTGTAAAGCATCATCTCATCTATTTCTTACAAACATATATGCAATAAATAAAGGCAGTACTTAAAGAATATATTTGTATCTATATATGTTTTCAAACTAGTATGAGCTTCTGAATTAATACAAGAATTAGAGTTATTTGGTGGGTTTGAAAATTGATGTTCAATTGTTGTGTTGAATTTAATATTTATGGGCTGCATGATTGTCTCCAAAATGGTTTTTCAAGTTGTTTAAATTAATATATCAAGTATATAGTTAATTTATCAGTACACATTTGTTGTTACTGTATGATCTGTGTGATTGGTTTCTAAGGGAAGTTGATTTAAGTCCTGCTCAGTAGTCTATGTTTATTGGTCTCTGTCCATGACTGTGTTATCATTCTGTATTTTTCTTATGTTTTCCATACTTATTTCTTCTTATATTTGAATGAATATCAGTTATTGAGCCTCAATAATGTGCTTATGTGAATGAATATGCTGATATAGTAAAGCATTTACTGTGGATGTTTCCAGTTACATGTTCAAAATTATGTTCAACATAAAAATGGAAACTATTTAAAAATAATAAAGTTAACAAAGTTGCTTATTTAAATAATTGTGAGTTACGTGCATTAATATTTTATTAACTTTTGTGTCTTCACGAACATATGTTGATACAAAATGAATGGAAGAAGCATCCAAGTAATCCTAATTTTTTCTACCAACAATTCATACCAAAGATTGAACAATTTAAGGATATTGCAATAGGTAATTTGTGTCGACACAGATAATATTACTAAAGCATTTCAAATTTTAGGCCATAAGAATCATCCTTTTTTAAACATGGATTGCAAATAATTATGAAAATTTAGAAGTCTTGGTCATTAACATTATTGTCTGCTACAATGTCATCCACTGTATCATTGTCAATGTTCATATGTTCTTTCAAGTATTTAATATTATCATCATCTTCTTCTTGACTTGCATCATCTTCATCATCATTGAAATTTGAATGTAGACCATCTATATTGTTACCAGATGTATTTGGATCATCATTTTCTATACCATCCATATTGTTGTCTTCCATAACATCATCTAACTCTGGATTGTTGTCTTCTTGTGCTTGAACATAACCATCTTCAACATCATCATGGATGCCAATTTCTTCAATGTTCTCTAATCCCTTTCTCTCATTTTGTTGGCCATCATTGTTTTGCTCAGTATCCACTAATGCATTGTCAAATACACGCCTTAATCTTGGATCATAATGTATGACAAATATCCATTTTGGGTCCAAAATATCTTCATAGAAAAATGCCTGCACATGAACGACATACATATATTAGACGCATTGTATAACAATTTTATTGATTAATAAACACATGTATATATTTGCAATAAACTATGAATTAATAGATTAATGATCACTACCACTTCTTTTTTGAGTTAAAGAAATACCTTCTCACAATGAATTGGTAGAACATAAGGCTCCTTATCCTTTGGTAGGAAACATGAGGAATCTATAGAAAACAATCCACAATGGGTATGATGTCTTCATTCCTCTCAAATGCTTCATACCATCTACACTTAAAAATACAACATTTAAAAGAGTGGTAATCCAACTCAATAATTTCTTGTATTTTCCCAACATATTGTAGATTCCCTTCAATTATATTCTTATCTTTTGAGCTTGATTGACTGGATTGCTTGAAGTCAACCATGATGCCACAATCGAAGGATCGTCTCTTTACATCTACACTTTCTACACGATAATGTCAACCATATGCCCACATTGCTGGATATTTCCTCGCCTATGAAAGACCATTTATTTCAGTGAGAACAAATATAATGATGAATATTAAAATAGTTAATAGTGTCAAAACTGTAAGGAAATAACATTTTGTAAAATTACAACTGTACCTTTCTTTCACATCCTCTAGACATGTTGATTTCATCTTTTGTTATGTTTGAATCTATACCTGCATCTTCTATTTGATTTTGAATTTGTTTAGTAACCCATTCTAGTGTGCAATCTTTGCCCCATTCCCCAAGCAGATCAATGGGAACGCGAGTATTCCTTGGGTTCGATCTCTTAAACTATCTCCTTTCTTCTAACACTTCTTCTCTCTTTTTATCATACAGATCAATCCATTTGTTCATAAAGTCCATGTGGTACAAAATGAACTTATTGAGTATAGCACTTTCATCTACACCTATTACATGTCAACATGTTTATTTCAAACTCCAAATGTCATGTTGTTAATTTGACGAATAAATTACAAAGTAAATTAATGATTGCAAGAAAAACAACCACGCTAATCATGAATTTACTTACTAATTTCTACTTGAACACCATTAGATTGTGGTTTTTCTCCATCAATAATATCTGATGCTCATTCTTCATCCCAAAAGCGTGGTCCATCTTCAAAATACTTACCAAGGAATTCACACAGGAAGAAAAATGCTTCATTCAATACATACCCTTCAGCCATGCAACCCTCTGGATGTGCCTTTTGTCAGACATATCTTTTTAGAGTTTTCATATACCTCTCAAAGAAAAACATCCACCTCGTTGATACAAGACCCGCCAATTCAATGTCATCGACTAGGTGTATAAGTAAATGAACTTGTAGGTCCATGAAACTTGTAGGGAGCTCCTTCTCAAATACACATACAATTTTTGTAATTTCCTTCTTCCATTTTGGCACTTCATATTCATGGATCTCCTTGGAGGTCACCCACCTAATATAAGAATAGTAAATTAGTATGAACCTTTAGTCAAAAATTAAAATGCAATATAATATCTCTATGTCTCTCACACATGAACATTTCATATAACCACATACCTTGTAAATGTTGAAAATTGACTTATGGCATTCCTTAAGTCAATTGTAAGACATGAATCCCCCCTAATTGCTAATGGCATGATATGCTATCAAACACATTTATGAAAAGGTCATTAGTAATTTTTTCTCACACAACAAAATATCAAAATATATTTAGTACTTAATCAATGTTACCATTAAATGTTAAATGATGATATATAATACCTTCATAAAATTATGAAAATCATGTGTTTTAAATCTTGTGATATGTCCATCAACTGTAAAAGCTTTAGCTAATGATGACCCATAGCCAGTAGGTGTCCTTATTGAATGGATGACTTTTTTTAGTTGGTCTAGCTCTTTTCTTCAAAATCCATGGAGCTTCTACATATGTTTCATTTTCCCTGTTTGGCCACAAATGCTTTCTATCAATTTTGGTACTTGAAAGAGCAATATCTCTCCTCAAAGACAAGGTGTCCTTCCCTTTGCCTAATAGATGTCAAAATATAGAATTTGGGACATTTTTGAAGATGTGCATAGGATCTAATAGGTGAGATATTAATAGATCCTTCCAGTAAGGGAGCTCATAAAATATGGATTTCCTTTTCATTCCTTCTGGCATGTATTAACTACAACTTGTTCTAGTTCTTCAATTGAATCACCCCAATCAAAAAAATCCTCCCAATCTTTCAATTCAACATCTTCATACTTATTAAGCCAATCACCTGGACTCATAATCATGGTAGGGCCTCTATTTTCAACTTTTCCATCAAATTGATTCTTAAGGTGATTTATGAACTTATGATCTAGTGGTAGAAAAACCCTATTGTTTGCATAAATAAATTTATTTAGATCTTTAGAATACCACCCTTGAAATTGTTCTGTACATCTTGGACATGCAAATATCCCCTTTGTTTGAAGCCCTGCAATTCAATAAGTAATGTTAATAACATCCAAAAATAGTATAAAACTAAGTATGAAAGTTGGGATGAAAATAAATTATGAGTGTAAATATGTAAATATTTTATCTTACCAGAACAAACACCAAGTCATGTGAAATCATGAATAGACCAACATAGCACACCATACAACATGAAGGACATATTTGATGGGGGACGTGATATGTCATACATTCTTATGCCTTTCCATAGCAGTTGCATCTCATCAATAAAAGGCGCAAGATAAACATCCATGTTTTTAACTTGATGTTTTCTTGGAACTATGAGAATCAGCATAAGGTGCTCCTTTCTAACACTCATCCATGGGGGAATATTGTATACTATCAATCTGACTGGCCAAACACTATAATTTGAGCTCAGGAAAGAGAATGGGCACACTCCATCAATTGCAAGATCAAACCTAATACTACGGGGTTAATCTTTGAATTTTCTTGACCATTTTTCCTCTATGTGTTTCATTGTTTTAGAGTCGGCTAGAATTCACATGAATCCATCTTTACTCCTGTTCTTTGCATGCCAGTCCATCAATTGTGCAAGTGACTTGCAACGAAATATTCGTTGAAGTCTAGGTATAATTGGCATGTGACGTAAAACCTTCTTTGGAACTATAGGACCTTGTACATCTGTACGATATCTCTTCTCTTTGCATATAGGGCATTCTACCTTGTTTTGGTATTCATCTTTGTATAAAATGCAATCATTTTTACTTGAATGAATTTGCTTATATTCAATCCCCAACTCAACCAACAAAAGACGCGCCTCTTTGGAAGTTGATGACAACACATTCTCTTCAGGAAATATTTTAGTTTTTAGTGCCCTATAAGACTGCCAGAGATTAAATCAATTAAATGTTTGACTTATGATGAACATAGTAAACATGATATTTCCACAGTCCATGATAATCAAATGAAAAGTTTCTGGTTTAAACTGTGTTGCAAAAAAAGCAACACATTTTAAACCAAAAACTTTTCATTTGATTATGATGAACATGTTTGATATGTCAATCTATACTAGGACTGTTTATATACAATATATGGTTTTCAAATCCCCTTAAAGAATTATAAACGAAGTTGATGAATGTTTACGAATTATATACACCAATTAACAATGCAAAGTAAGAAATAGATTTCAACTCACTTCAGTAGGGTAGTGAATCCTTTGTTTGACCAACCAAATAGTGACTTGATTTCTAATAATATTAATGTGCATGCTAGTTTTGAGGTTCTACTTGCACCTGATTTGAACATGGGTGTCTTCGCTGCTTGCTTGATGGAGTCTTTCAGGTTGTTATCATAAACATTACGTTGGTGGTAATTACCCCTGCTATAATCATTATTGTCAACCATATGATCATTATTGTAATCATTGTTTCCATCCCCAAAGAAACTTGTAAGCATTTCATTCAATCCTTCTTCATGCACTGCATTTTCACTATCATGATCATCATCATTAAGGCTAGGTGGCATATCATCAGTGTATGCAGATCTCATGAGCTCTTCAAATTTCTCAGCTGGTAGTATTCTCTTCAATCTTGCTCTTTTCACCCTGGTATTGTTTAAAGGATGGTTTGGATCATCCCATCCAAATCTTAATAACCCAGTTGGATCTTGGGTATTACTATGTGTTTCATCAACATCTTCTACCTATCAAAAAATGCAAGCATTATTTAATGTTTGGCAACAATTGGATAAATCATAAATGTATCAATTTCAAAGAAATATAATCAAATATGGCTTAAAAAATAAAAATAAAAATTGTATGAACATATATACATCAATTGAATAATGGAACATTATTTAATAGACTACCTTTTTTATACAATAATTTAAATAAAACACAATTTTGACAACATAGTTTATAAAACATCAGTCCACACTCATTTATTATTCTTTGGTTTTCTGCCCTTAAGAACATCCTTAGGGAGACCTTGTTCTTCCATCTTCTTTCGCACAGGAATGCATTTTAAGAAGGGGTAATCAATCAATAACTCATCCCTAATGGTAAGGTCCATAATAACCTCAACCATTATCAATCTATCAACCTCTCTTTCCATATCTCCACCTTTATCATTTATAACCTCAAAAAATTGACAATTCAGTCTTACAGTAGGGTCCCTTCCCTTACAGTATTTATAAATCCTATAATATTTTTGTGTGTGTATGCACGTCCATCTATATACATAAGATGACCTCTATTCATTTCTTTTCCACTTTCCAATTGGAGACGATGTGTATACATATTCAAATTTAGACCATATGCTGACATGCTAGGCTTATATTATGCTAGCCTTCTCCATTCACCATTGTAATTGTTGTCATATTTTTCCTAGCCCCAAAATATTCCTATTTCCCTCTTTCTATCAAAGAAATCTGATTAGAGAAAGCATAAATAGAAGGAGAGAAAGCTTAAATCCTTCAAAAAGCCCATGCTGTGCCTTACAAAAATCCCAAAATCTTGTCTAAAGAATCTTTGCCAAAAACCCAGAAAAACCCATAAATCTTTTAGCTTCAAGTATTTTCCATCGCAGGGTTTCTCAATTTCATGCTTAGTATTTGTGTATGCATTTTTTTTAATGTATATTCGCATATACATTCGCCATTGTATGTTTACATCTACAAAGGCAGATACATGAGAGATACAAAAGGAAGATGCAAAGGGATATACATTCTCTGTTGTATGTTTGCATATACAAAGGTGATTGTATCTCATATACAAGTCGCAGGTGCAAAGATGAGATATGCAAAGTCTATATACAAGGAAAAGATACAAAGGTTCGGGACCACCAATCTCATATACAAGGGCATGTACATTCCTAATATACAAGGCCCAGACCCGAGTTGAATATGCATTCTGGTTGATAAAGGCACAGGGGTTTGTTTGCAGCTTTGTTTGTATGTTCGCGTTGTATGTTTGGACATACAAGGGAATATACAAAGGCAGCATACAAAGGTCAGACGCATGTTTGCAATGTACAAGTGTGGTTGTGTGTGGTTTTGCTTGTATATTTCGCATTGTATATGCGATATACAAAGGCCGATTTACAAAGGGAAAACATACAAGCCGGACCCGACTGGGAAGTCAAATTTAGCAAATTCAGCGTTGAGTTCCACAGCTTGTATGACGAGGTGCTTGTATATGCCGATATACAATGAAAAAAGGTACAAAGGCCAGACCTATAGCAAAGTTCCAATATGGCCGATAATCTCCCGAGTTCCACAATGTATGTATATTTGCAATTGTATGTTTACATACACAATCAGATATACAAAGGGTCGCATGCAAAGGGATTTCGGCGAGACATTGTGCATTGGCGGCTCATTTTAAGATCTTTCCGATGGCCGATGGAGGATGCATTGTTCAGCGATGGGTCTCAAAGCTCAACTCAGTGACCAATTAGGTGGTGCCACGTGTTAGGGTTGATTCAAAGGCTGATTCAAAAGGTAAAGACCCGTGATTTGATGAAGGCATATGCAAATCATTTTGAATATACAAAGAGAAAGAAAGCACGGTTGCACCAAGTAAACCTAAAAGTGCAGTTGCCATTGTATATACAATGGCGAGATATAGCAGTATACAAGTGTAGATATGCAAAGCGATATGCAGATATAGATGCAATTTGACCACAGCTTTGACTGTGAATATCTCCCTCATTTTAGTGAATTTCAACATGCTTCAAAAGGCAAAAGTGTTTATTTTTGCCTCCTCTTTCATCTGGCAGACTTTGAGCAGGTTTTTTTTTTTCTCACTTTAAAAATTTGATCCGGCTTTACATGCTTGGGCGACTGGATGTTTCAGTGACCTTTTTGACGTATGCAGAGGTTGTTTATTTTCATAGTAGCTCCGGTTGGTGAGTTTTATGGGTGCATTCATGGCGGATGACTTCACTCTTCAATGTGTATGGGCTCTATGTCTTGTTGGCCGATCTTCAGGTGTTGGACGGTGACTTTGGGGGTTTCTTCTTCAATGCCCTGTCCTATCTTGCATTTGGGCAACCGTTTTCTTTGGTTTTTGACCTGGTAGCAGCATGGTTCCTATATTTTCACCATGTCCCTGCCCATGCACCTTTGTTCTTGCATTAATGACCTCGAATCCTATGGAGAAACGACTTCATGCCTTTCTGCATAGGAGCCTGACCTATAAATGGCAATGTAACCTCATTTTTTGAGGATGGTTTTATTTTGGGTTGTTATGCTACCAATTTTTTTCTATAGTCAGACTTCTGCTACTAAATATTCTGTAATGTAATGGTTTCTGACCTTCATGATTAATATATGTATGACTTCTTGCCTCTCTTGTGTCTTGATTTCTGTGTTTTAATTGAAGTTATAGTCTGTTTTGTGAGTAAAACGGCTCCTCTACAGGTTTAACCTTCATATCGAAGCCTCAATCAATCATAAGTCTGTGTGAATCCCCTTCATCATTGAAATCATTGTTGTGTCTACACCAAGATCACCATCGCTCACTAAATCTAGTTATCACTACTTTTCATTTCAGTTTCCTTCTAACCCTTTTCCCGTGCTAATATTAGCACTAAATTTAGTTGCATTTCTCTAAGCAATAGGTTTAGAAAGAGGAATCAACCTTCTCTAGAGGTCTGGTCTCAGTTCGCAAGGTTCCACACTTCGGGATCATTCCCATGTTTCTCCAGATTGCTGAAGTTTTACAATAGCAGCAAGGGTGCAGATCTGAGAGATAATAGTTTTTGGCACACCTAGTGGGACCAATCTGGAATTAGAGACAGTTCAAATATTACAGTTTATCGTTGGTTTTGATGTGTAGCCAATGATTTTTAGACCTGTAAAATGTTAAAACCTGCATATCTGGCGACTCTGAACTTTGGTTTAGCAAAATCAGTATATTTCTGCTTATGAGAAGAATACAAACCAGAAGAAGTTCTTCATCTTTTGAATATTTGCAATTATCCCCACCTAGAAGAAGAGGGATAATAGCTAAGAAACCCAAGAAGACTCGTGTTTGTTCTAGGAGAGCTAAGTCTACCCCTCCTGCTGTTGGAACTCATACTATCCCAAGAATCCCAGTTACAATGATTCCTGCAATTAGAAATCAGCCGTTTGTTGCATTCAACCAAGGCAGCCCACTAAATTTAGCTCAGCATGATGATATCCCTATCGCTGCCTTGAAAAGTTTACCATATTTTAATGGTGAGGATCAGACTACTCCAGCTGAGCACATAAAAGACATCACAAACCTGTGTGTTGTCCATCATGTGACAGAAGAGAATGTTGCAATCAGGTTATTAGCAGCTTCCCTCAAAGGGAAGGCTTTGCAGTGGTTCAAAAGTCTGCCGGTGAACTCCATAGATTCATGGGATCATTTAGGAGAAGAGTTGTGCAGCTTCTTTGAAGAAAAATCAGACCATTTATCGCTGGTGGAACAGCTGTCTACAATTAAAAGAGCTCCTCACGAAGTTATGTCAGACTTCAACCACCGTTTCCAAAAGACGTGGGACAAAATCCCACCAACGGTAAGGCCTACAACTAACCATGCTTTCTTATATTATTTGAGAGCTTTAAATAGTGATATTTCTGTCATGATTCAATCTATGGGAGGAATTTCCTTACCACAAGCTTATGCCATAGCCATAAGAGCTGAAAACAGCCTCATTCAGGCTGGTAAAATTGCCCTTAGGCCTCCTTTGCCAATATTCCCCGCTATTCAGCCACCATTTCCAACATATGTGCCTCCTATAACTATTATATCTGCCACACCAGTGTTACTAGCAACTAATGCGCAACCCAATAAATTAGAAAATGCTTCTCAAACTCAGTCTTTCAAGTTACAAGAAATCAAAGGATTGTTGCGATCTTTTGGTAATGAGCTGACGAATATCAAAAAATAGCAGTTCCAGAATAGACAGCCTTATCAGCCACATAGCCAAGGGCAAAACCTGCCTTATTAGGGGCAAAACCAGCCATACCAAGCTAATAGGCCACCTTATCAAAACAATTACCAGGGTGCTAGGTAGAATGTGAACTAGAGGCCTTTCTAGCCTTACAATCCTGCACCCATTAATGCAGGTAGCGACCTTGTCCCTGTTCAGAATAACCTGGTAGCTGCGTATGAATGGTGTCTTCCTTGTAATCAGCCACACAGTCAGGCAACCTGTCCAAATGGAGTGATAAATTAGGCTCTAATGGTGCAAAATGTTGTAGTTTCACAGCTAAACACACTTAATGATCAGACTGCATAGCAGCAAGGGCAGCCTCAGAATGATACTGCCTTTCTAAATTGGTAGGGAGATGAGTTTTGTGGTATAAATAGAGATGATACTTTAGTTGTAGCGAATACAAGAGCTAAAAAGAGGGGCTATGAGATAGATCAAACAACAAACAAAGAAAAAGGACCTACTGATCCTTGTACATCCCAGTTTCCCCATAATTTGCAAAGGAATACTCAAGCAACTACCCGGGAGCAGCCTCATTTGCAGGCTGATATTGCTGCTATAAAGTCGCATCAGAAGGTAAATATTACTGCACCTTTCAATATCATTGAAAATATGAAGAAAATGAATGTGACAATATCTATGTGGGATTCCTTAGCGATCCCAGGTCAAAAGGACATGTTACAATCTGCTTTGTCTGGTTTAAAAGTGTCAAATGATACAACTGTTGACCTAGCTAAGGTTGTTCTTACTAATTCATCCCAGGACAGCAGTAAACAACCAAACAAGAGTGCTAAACCACTTCCTTTTTATGTGTCATTAATAATAGGAGACAAGTTAGTATATAACTGCATGGTGGATAGTGGTGCAAGTAGTTCTGTAATGCCAAAATAGATTGCAGACCAATTAGGATTGAAATACCAGCCCCTAACAAAGGGTGTGCTCTGGCTAGATGGCACGGCTGTTAACACTGTAGGTGTGATAAAAAAGACCTAGGTCTCACTTTGCATACCTATCCAAACGTTTCCATTTCTCAAGTGGTGTTCATCATAGATCTATCTCCTCATTTTGCCATGTGTTTGTCAAGAGAGTTCACAGCTAAGATAGGAGAATATTTATCCTCGGATTGGTCCCACATGTTGTTTAGGACCAGATATGGCACAAAAGTGGCCATAAAATCCAAATTGCTTGCCAAACATCACATAGAGCCTTATGTCCCAAGTGTTGCTAACGCAAATTGCATTATTTCTGATGAGTTTGAGCTTGTTGTTGCTCAGCAACTGCACGCTAAAAGTATACCAGAAGTGTTGTTAAAGGATTAGGCCTTGGAAAATATTGTTGATGATCTCGAGGGATAGATCAAAGAAATTGGTATGGGGTTTACATACTGCACGAACCTAAAACAATAATTCCAAACCTTGTAAAGAGTTTAGAACAGTAGATAGAACAACAAGATGAGGTATGGAAAATGTACTTTGATGGCTCTAGGAATAGGAATGGATTTGGTGGTGGTGCAATGTTTATGTCCCCACAAGTTGACAGATATTATTCTACTTTCCGTTTTTCTTTTTCGTGTACAAATAACATTGCTAAGTATGAAGGGTTGATTCAAGGTTTGCAGTGGGCAAAAAAGAGAAAAATTGGTTGTTTGCAGGTGTTTGGGGACAGTGAACTTATTGTAAATCAAGTGAGGGGATTGCATGTTACAAAAAATGATGCTTTGAAATGCTATAGACATAGGGTATGTGATATGATTGAGGAGTTTGATGCCTTCAATCTAATCTCTATTCCAAGAAATCAGAACAATCATGCAGATAGGTTAGCTACAATTGGGGCCAGTTCGATATCCCCAGTGATATTCAAAGAGAAAAGATATAGCCTCATGTGAAAATAGTTGATAGGCCCTCTATTCCTGACAATAACATTCATTGGCAGGTTTTTGAGAGTGATGAGCAGGTTCTGCGTTTCCTGTTAGAAGAGGATGAGTTTTCTGTGATGAATCAAAACAAACTCAAACAACAATATGATGATGATCAAGTTGTTCAGTTAAGGACTAATAAGCTTCCCAGAGGATTGGTAACCTTGGAATCCATTTTTGGTACTGATGATCAACTGAAGAAGAGCAAAACCAGTATGTAGGTCAAAAAGGAACATTACGAGGAGCTAGAAATTTTCAAAGGTAATTTTCTAAAAATTGGTAAAATCTGTTCACTTGAGGATAGGAAAGCTTTTATTGCTCTTTGCCAAGAGTTTGAGGCTGTGTTTGCTTGGGAATACTTAGACTTGAAAGGGTTTGACCCTCATATTGCCCAGCATACCATAGAGTTAGAGCCAGGTGTGAAACCTGTGAGGCAGAAACAAAGACCTTTAAATCCAAAACTAGAGCCTCTGATGTTTAAGGAATTAACCAAGATGATCGAAGGAAACATCATTTTTATGATCAAGCATACTTCTTGGGTCTCCAATCTTGTTCCTATGAGAAAGAAGAATGGAGAGATTAGGTTGTGCATTGATTTTAGAGATCTTAATAGAGCCTCCCTGAAGGACCACTACCCACTGCCCTCAATGGAGCAAATTCTGCAAGTAGTAGCTGGTTCAGAAAGATTCTCCTGACTTGATGTATTTTCAGGTTATAATTAGGTGTTAGTCAAGGAAGAGGATTAGTTTAAAACTGCTTTTACCACAAAATGGGGCACCATGGCCTACAGAAGGATACCTTTCAGTTTGTCAAATGTTGGCTCTACTTTTCAAAGAGTTATGGATATGGCTTTTAAAGGTTTGCTTTATAAATTGGTACTGGTGTACCTTGATGACATTACAGTTTTCTCTAAGGATACAGCTGAACACTTATTCCACCTGAGGAAAGTATTTGAGAGATGTAAAGAGTTTGGGATATCTCTCAATCCCAAGAAATGCATTTTTGTTGTGCATGAAGGCAAGCTTTTAGGACACATTGTGTCAAAGGAGGTGTTGGTGCCTGCATGTCCAGTCAGTTTTCAAGCATATAAACATGCAGACACCTTCCCTAAAAATCCAAAAATATTCTAAGTCTCTGGACCTCCTCAGCATGTTTCAGCATCAGCATCATATTTTCTTTGGAGGGGGTCATCATCATCATGTTTCCAGTCATCACCCTATTGTTTCTCGCGAGGGTCATCATCATATTTTCTGTCAGCCTGATCTTTCGCTCCGGTGTGATATCTTAACATCGAGTGATCTTACTTAAGATCATCTTGATGATGTTGCTACAAAGTCCTAAGCATGACCTGATCTTTCGTGGGGTCATCATATTTGAACATCAGGTGATCTTTGTTAAGATCATCTTGATGTTGTTTTATCACTTCATGTTCGTTATTTTATCACCCTGATGATGCTGACGTCATTCTTATGTCAGGGTGATATCCATTTTTCTGCATGTCTACATCATGATATTTCTGAAGTGGGGGTGATATTTCAAATATCCGATTATCTTTCCAATATCACCCCGATGTATGAACATGGTGGTGACGTCATCAAGGTCCGAGGAGTCATATTTTAACATCAGTCATTTTATGGAGATCCCCCGATGTTGCAAATATGACGATGACGTCATTCGGATATGAGGAGGTGCGCGATAGGTAGATATGCTGATGATGTCAGTAGGATATGATGGTGACGTCATCAGGATGTTCATCAGCTAGACATTTGGTATCGGTTAAGCAGGAGGATCTTCCTCCGATGCATCAGGTTGTGCCGATGAAGGTGAATATTAGGTTGATGTTTCACATGAAGGTAAGGTTATCATGCAGATGATGGTGCTGATGTCAGGGTGATATTGAGTATCTGGATATCATGCTGGAGGATGATGATGATGAAGGTCTTATACTAGGTGCCGTCAGGAGAAAAATCACCGACATCACATATGCTCACGACCTCGTAAATAAAGTGTTAAGAAGGTTGCTGTGGGGTGCATGTGGGATAATTTGATCTTGCATGATTTGAAATATCAGGATGATACATTTTGGCAGGAAAGGTTTGTGATGCACAGTATTCTGCATTTCCCAAGGCTGCGGGTTGGTATGCCATTAATGGCAGTTGTTGTAGAGGTATAGGCGATGGTGTGGACGGATCTAGTACCCGACTGAAGATGTGAATCCCTAGGCAGCGGCGCAGGGCTCGAGATCTCTTCCTGTCTCCTCCCCTACCTGCTACATTCAATGTGATGAGTGCCATTTTCTCAATGTACTAAGTTTTGAGTTTGCCTAGTGGTTAAGGCTAAGCACCTCCTTGTTGTATAAGTAGGGTTGTGTTGCTCATTTGTTGTTGTTGAAGGCCTGAGGCACTTTTGTGTAAATAACGAAGAACAAGGCATGATCCTGGTTGTTCTCTCCCATTTTGGAGTTTATGAGTTGCAACATGAATGTATTTTGCACATATGTTCAGTTTCAATGTTGATTTCATGTGAGAAATGCTTCATTGCATGTGTTTATCTGCTTGTCTCCATTTGCTGCATGTTATTCTCCTTCTGAATCTGGTTGCTAAGGGTTTCTCAGGTTCTGGGGTATGGTTTTTTGTATCACATGTTTGATCTCTAACTTCCATTCAAGGAGTGGATTAAATTTTTTTAAGTTGAGCATGGGGAAGGTTGCATGTCAGCAGGGATATCTGTAAGTAGAGGTAGTTGGATACCCATTCTTGGGTGATGTTTGTAAGGCAAGCATCAGTCCAACCCCCTGAAACTTGAGTGAAAGTTGCAAACCATCTGTTGTATATGTCTAGTTGACTCCTTGCCCAATGGATGGGCACCAGTCTGCTCCTAGATCACTAGTTATGAGCCAAAACCCCTTGTCTTGCATCCAGGACATTATGTCCACCCATTTCATCACCCCCATCTGTTAGCTGTAGGAGTAGGATTAGGAACCCCCTGCATACTCTCATCCATAACCAGACAATATGTCTAAGAATGTTGCCAACCTTGTGATCTATCATGCAGATCTTGGTCCATACATGAGAGTATTCTGCCTGTTGCTGTCAAGTTAAATCATTCTGTCATTGAGCTAGTCAAGGTTACATCTTGAGTTATAGGGATACCCCCCTTGGTGTGGCAGAACCAGAAGTGAAGGGGAGGTAGCTCACGCAACCTCCTATATTAGTTGGCTGAATCTGCCTATGCATTAGAACTAGCAAACCCTAATGCTGATTCAGAAAAAAAACCAACAAAATGGTGACTTTGCTGGGGATTGATTGATGAAAAAAGAATATATTTGTGGCCCATCTGAGTCACCAACAAAATGGTGGCTCTACTGGGGAGAGAGAGAAAGTCAAGTAACCTGAGGGTTGGAAAACCTAGTTTCCAGTGAAGTTGTTGCAGCAAGATCAAAAAAGTAACCATGTGGTGCTCTGCTAGCGTGGTGAATCTAGAAAATACATGTGCCTTGTTGATATTCTGTCCTCTCTGTGAGAGGTGGCGACTCTGTTGATTGAACCTATCAGTGCTGCAACATATTTCCAGGTATTCCATCTTTTCAAAAAATAATGAGTTTAGAACAACAAACCTGGTTGTGCTCTCAGAGAAGACCATTTTTTATTGAAAGATATAAAGCCCTAGATTTCACAAGGATATATGGCTACCCAAATATTATTCCCAATAAAATTAGAAAATGTTTGCCAAAATATAGTGGATCAGATTCTGAATCGGCAAACAAACATCTGCAAAGGTTTTGTGATTTAATAGAAGATTATGAGGTAGAGGATGAAGATGTAGTAATGAGACTGTTTGTTCAGTCATTAGAAGATGATACTAGGATATGGTTTTCAGACCTACCTATTTGTTTAGTTTCTTCATGGATAGCTTTAGAAGTTGCATTCCTAGGGCAGTTTGGTGAAAGGTTTGATGTGGCCGCATTGATCATACATTTTATGAATATCCAAAGGGAAGATGAGGAGCTGGTTCCAGCCTTTAATCTTAGGTTTATTAAGTTGCTCAGGCAAATTCCTGAATATATAAGACCCAATAATGTATTATGCTTGACAATTTATTTGGCTACATTTGATGAAGAAATGAGTTATCTATTGAGAGATAAAGAACCAGTCACACTTCACCAGGCTTTCCAATTTGCTATGGACATAGAAAACAATGAGAAATATGGAATGCCAGTAGGTTTCATGGCTGCAAGTTGTCAAAGCAGTTATCAAAGTGAATATATTTTAGCTCTCCCAGTATGTTCATTAAAGGATGATTTTGCAGAGGGAAATATATTTCAGAATAATGTGTGCAGCCATGATGTGATACATGAAGAAAATATTGTAGAAAATGTAGGCACATCCTATGATGATGAGGACAAAGACTATTATTAGCCTCTAGAAGACAAGGCTGTAGATGCAAGATGCTCTCTAGATGATGAAATGAAAGATATACATGAAGTTGCATCCTGTAGTGATAGGCATATCCCAGTTATTTCTGATTATTTATATGAGGTGGATATGTAGAGCTTCACTCTGAATATAGAAAACATTGATTCAAGGGATGGAGTGAATATGCTAGTGATTGTCAGCATTTAGATGCATGTATGAGCCTTTTAGATGATGAAATATATTTGGATGCTGAATATGAATATTTCCTTGAAGATTCTGACCACCTTCATAGTGCAAAAGTTGAAAAATTTGTTTTTGATTATCAATGCATTGGTGAAGAGAAAAATAGGGTCACTATTAAGAGGTGGACAGACATGTTGTAGATGTGTGTGCTCATACAGTTGGGGGTAATGTTAATTGCATGGGTAACTACAAAGTTTTTGATAAAGGGCTGCATTCTGAGTTATTTCTGCCTTCTCTTGAGACATTTCAGGTGGACCTTAGTGACAAAACTGCTGAGCATGATGATGATGGATATATGTATGTTCATCAAGATAAATTTGATTATGAGATGTTGCTTGTGCCTGAATATTGCATGTTTGATACAGAGGAGCTCTTATTTTTTGAGGAAGGGCAAAATTCTAATGTGGATTCATTTCTTTCATGTGAGTCTGTTATTTTTCCAAGCCACATCAGTGACTCATATGATGATGACATTCTACAACTGATAATAATGTATGCTGATGAAGCTAGTTGTAGATTTGTTGAAGAAAAAGAAATGAGTAGCAGCACAAATAATTGCCAAGGGGCTTGCTGCATACAGTTAAAAGCTTTTAGGCTTCATTTGAAGAAATCAAAAGAAAATTAGGTGTTTGACAAAGAAAAATTTTGGTTTTTCCTTTTTGGTGGCCTTGGGCCACCATGTTTATTTTTCAAATAATGTGTTTGGTGATGCAGATTGGTATAGCTTCATGACTCTGTGCCCAATGGATAGAGGACTGGTCTGCATCCCAGATATCTATGGTTCTCGCCATGCCTGCAAGAGGCATGTGTCCCTAGACAGAGCCACTGTTGGTGCCTGCATGAGCAGTCAGTTTTCAAGCATATAAACATGCAGGCACCTTCCCTAAAAATCCAAAAATATTCTAAGTCTCTGGACCTCCTCAGAATGTTTCAGCATCAACATCATATTTTCTTTGGAGGGGGTCATCATCATCATGTTTCCAGTCATCACCCTATTGTTTCTTGCGGGGGTCATCATCATATTTTCTGTCAGCCTGATCTTTCGATCCGGGGTGATATCTTAACATCAGGTGATCTTACTTAAGATCATCCTAATGATGTTGCTGCAAAGTCCTAAGCATGACCCGATCTTCTGTGGGGTCATCATATTTGAACATCGGGTGATCTTTGTTAAGATCATCCTGATGTTGTTTTATCACTTCATGTTCGTTGTTTTATTGCTCTGATGATGCTGACGTCATTCTTATGTCAGGGTGATATCTGCTTTTCTGCCTATTTGCATCATGATATTTCCGAAGTGGGGGTGATATTTCAAATATCCGGTTATCTTCCGAATATCACCCCGATGTATGAACATGGTGGTGACATCATCAAGGTCTGGGGGGTCATATTTTAACATCAGTCATTTTATGGAGATCCCCCGATGTTGCAAATATGACGATGGCGTCATCCGGATATGAGGAGGTGCGCGATAGGCAGATATGCTGATGACATCAACAAGATATGATGGTGACGTCATCAGGATGTTCATCGGCCAGACATTTGGTATCGGTTAAGCAGGAGGATCTTCCTCCGATGCATCAGGTTGTGCCGATGAAGGTGAATATCAGGTTGATGTTTCACATGAAGGTAAGGTTATCATGCAGATGATGGTGTTGACTTCAGGGTGATATTGAGTATCTAGATATCATGCTGGAGGATGATGATGATGAATGTCTTATACTAGGTGCCGTCGGGAGCAAAATCATCGACATCATAAATGCTCATGACCTAGTATATAAAGTGTTAAAAAGGTTGCCGCGGAGTGCATGTGGGATAATTTGATCCTGCATGATTTCAAATATCAGGATGATACATTTTGGCGGGAAAGGTTTGTGATGCACAGTATTCTGCATTTCCCAAGGCCGCGGGTTGGTACGCCATTAATGGACGTTGTTGCAGAGGTATGGACGATGGCATGGATGGATCTAGTACTCGACTGAAGATGTGAATCCCCAGGCAATGGCGCAGGGCTCAAGATCTCTTCCTGTCTCCTCCCCTACCTGCTACATTCAATGCGATGAGTGCCATTTTCTCAATGTACTGTATCTGGCAAATTTTGAGTTTGCCTGGTGGTTAAGGCTGAGCACCTCCTTACTGTATAAGTAGGGCTGTGTTGCTCATTTGTTATTATTGAAGGCTTGAGGCACTTTTGTGTAAATAATGAAGAACAGGGCATGATCTTGGTTGTTCTCTCCCATTTTGGAGTTTATGAGTTGCAACATGAATGTATTTTGCACATATGTTTAGTTTCAATGTTGATTTCATATGAGAAATGCTTCATTGCATGTGTTTATCTGCTTGTCTCCATTTGCTGCATGTTATTCTCCTTCTTCTGAATCTGGTTGCTAAGGGTTTCTCAGGTTCTGGGGTATGGTTTTCTGTATCACATGTTTGATCTCTAACTTCCATTCAAGGAGTGGATTAAATTTTTTTAGGTTGAGCATGGGGAAGGTTGCATGTCAGCAAGGATATCTGTAAGTAGAGGCAGTTAGATACCCATTCTTGGGTGATGTTTGTAAGGCAAGCATCAGTCCAACCTCCTGAAACTTGAGTGAAAGTTGCAAACCATCTGTTGTATACATCTAGTTGACTCCTTGCCCAATGGATAGGCACCAGTCTTCTCCTGGATCAGTAGTTATGAGCCAAAACCCCTTGTCTTGCATTCAGGACATTATGTCCACCCATTTCATCACCTCCATCTGTTAGCTGTAGGAGTAGGATTAGGAACCCTTTGCATACTCTCATCCATAACCAGACAATATGTCCAAGAATGTTGCCAACCTTGTGATCTATCATGCAGATCTTGGTCCATACATGAGAGTATTGTGCCTGTTGCTGTCAAGCTAAATCATTCTGTCATTGAGCTAGTCAAGGTTACATCTTGAGTTATAGGGATACCCCCCTTGGTGCGGCAGAACCAGAAGTGAAGGGGAGGCATCTCACGCAACCTCCTGTATTAGTTGGCTGAATCTGCCTGTGCATTAGAACTGGTAAACCCTAATGCTGATTCAGAAGAAAAACCAACAGGAGCGAGTTACCATTAATAAAGAAAGAGTAAGAGCTATTTTGGAGCTGCCTTTACCCAGTCACAAGAAAGGACTACAAAGTTTTATTGGCAGAATTAATTTTCTGCGAAGATGTATACTTGACATTGCAAATTTATTAAAACCATTGACCTCTATGTTAAAGAAAAATGCAGTTTTTAGTTGGATGAGAGAGGGCAAACTCAGCTTTGAGTCCATAAAAGAAGCATTATCAGCTGCACCAACTTTGGTAAATCCCAATTTCTCAAAAGATTTCATTTTGTATGCTTATGGTAGTATAGATACAATTTCTGCAATTCTGGTATAGCAACAAAATGAAGGCTTTGAGCAGCCAATCGCTTTCTTTAGTCAAGGACTGAAGGAGTATGAACAGAGGTATAGTTTCATTGAAAAACATGTCCTTGCAGTGGCAAAGAGTCTCAAGAAGTTTAGGCATCTTATTTCTAACAATAAGATACATTTGATGGTTGCTCACCCTGGCATGAAAGAGTTTCTGTTAGGTAAGGATGTTAATGAGAAAAGAGCTAGTTGGATTACCAAAGTCATGGAGTATGATGTAGTCATCAAGATAACCAAGCTCATCACAGGTAGAGGGCTAAGTGAATAGCTTGCTACTAGCTCTGAAAATGAAACAAAGAAGGAAGAAGAGGTGCTTCTGACCATTGAAGATGAACATCAAGATGGTACAACAACAATCGAAACAGGTTGGGTCAATGACATCACTCATTTTTTGCAAACTGGTGAATGTCCAGTAGGTTTAGATAGAACCAAGAGAAGATATTTTAGGCTACATTCTATTCCATATGTTTTAATTAATGATATCCTTTTCAGAAAGGATTTTAATGGTGTGATGTTAAGATGCATTGGTAATGATCAAACTGACAAAGTACTGCATGAGTTTCATGATGGAACAACAGGGGGTCATTTTGCCCCAAGAACTACTACTTGGAAAATAATGAGAGCTGGCTATTATTGGCCCAGCTTATTCAAGGATGCCCATGCATGGGCCAGAAAGTGTGTAAAATGTGCCATTTTTGTAGGTAAAGAAAGGCTGCTAGCTTTACCTCTACAGCCAATTCAAGTAGAGCAGCCCTTCATGAGATGGGGAATTGATTTTATAGGTCCCATTAACCCACCATCAAGTGCAGGCCATAGATGGGTACTTACAGCAATAGACTATTTCACAAAGTGGACTAAAGCAGTGGTTCTGAAGGAATCCAATGAGAATGTTGTTTTGAACTTTTATCAGGATTTGGTATCCAGATTTGGAGTACCTGAGTCAATTATCTCAGACAATGCTTTAGCCTTTGTTGGATTGAAGATAACTGACTAGGCTGTGAAGAATGGAATCTATTTGAACACTTCATCAAATTATTACCCACAGGGTAATGGTTTGGCTGAATCCACAAATAAGAATCTCATAAGGATTATCAAAAGATCAATGGAGGACAACCAGAGAACCTAGCACAACAATCTGAGATCTACCTTATGGGCAGATAGAATACCTCCCAAGAGATCTATTGGAAAATCTCCATATATGTTAGTTTATGGAAAAGAGGCAAGATTGCCTATGTCTATAGAGCTACCAACACTTGATGTCATGAATCAACTGGAGATGTTTGAAGAAGGAGACCCCATGGCTATGAGATATGCTCAACTAATGGAGCTTGAAGAGATCAGAGATAAAGCTATGAAATCTATGGAGTATCATCAGCTCCAGCCAAAAAGAGTTTTTGATAACAAGGCCACTCCCATAAATTTTAGGGAGGGCGATATGGTACTTAAATGGGATGAGTTGAAAAGTAGGCCAGGGAAGCACTCCAAGTTTGATAGCATGTGGAGTGGCCCATTTATCATTACTGAATGCAAGGAGCACAATACATTTCAATTATCAAACATGGATGGAGAAAGTTTGCCTATCCCAGTCAATGGGATACACCTAAAGAGGTGTTTTGAGGTATGAGTTGCCTTGTAAAATCAGTAGATTAGGTTTCTTGCTTTCAATAAGTGTTGCTGCAAAATAGTTTAGATGCCTTTTGTTTTCCCTAAGTGCTGTCTAGCACAGTTCGTGGGTTGCTTTCAACATTTAGTTTTAGTTTTTTGGTCTTCCTATGTTCTTCATAAGCGATATGCTGAGTTACTGAGGGCAAGATTGATTGTCAAAGGTTAATTTTTAAAGTCTCTGTGTGACTCCATGCCCAATGGATGTATAAGGCCACTGATCCATTTGTTTAGGAGGTAAACACCCCTAAGAGGTCACCAAAGATGTTGTCATATTTTGCATAGCCCCAAAATATTCTTGTTTCCCTCTTTCTATCAAAGAAATCCGATCAGAGAAAGCCTAAATAGAAGGAGAGAAAGCTTAAATCCTTCAAAAAGCCTATTTTGTACCTTACAAAAATCCCAAAATCTTGCTTGAAGAATCTTTGCCAAAAACCCAGAAAAACCCAGAAATCTTTTAGCTTCAAGTATTTTCCATCCCAGGGTTTCTTAGTTTCATGCTTAGTATTTGTGTATGCATTTTTTTTTAATGTATATTCGCATATACATTCACCATTGTATGTTTGCATATACAAAGGTAGATACATGAGAGAGATACAAAAGGAAGATGCAAAGGGATATACATTCGATGTTGTATGTTTGCATATACAAAGGCGATTGTATCTCATATACAAGTCTCAGGTGTAAAGATGAGATATGCAAAGTCTATATACAAGGAAAAGATACAAAGGTTCAGGCCCACCAATCGCATATACAAGGGCATGTACATTCCTAATATACAAGGCCCAGACCTGAGTTGAATATGCATTCTGGTTGATAAAGGCACAGTTGTTTGTTTGCATCTTTGTTTGTATGTTCGCGTTGTATGTTTGGACATATAAGGGAATATACAAAGGCAGCATACAAAGGTCAAACGCATGTTTGTAATGTACAAGTGTGGTTGTGTGTGGTTTTGCTTGTATATTTCGCATTGTATATGCGATATACAAAGGCCGATATACAAAAGGAAAACATACAAGCCGGACCTGATTGGGAAGTCAAATTTGGCAAATTTAACGTTGAGTTCTGCAACTTGTATGATGAGGTGCTTGTATATGCTGATATACAATGAGAAAAGGTATAAAGGCCAGACTTGTAGCAAAGTTCCAATATGGCTGATAATCTCCTGAGTTCCACAGTGTATGTATATTTGTGATTGTATGTTTGCATATACAATCAGATATACAAAGGGTCACATGCAAAGGGATTTCGGTGAGACATTGTGCATCGGTGGCTCATTTTAAGATCTTTCCGATGGCCGATGGAGGATGCATTGTTTAGCGATGGGTCTCAAAGCTCAACTCAGCAACCAATCAGGTGGTGCCATGTGTCAGGGCTGATTCAAAGGCCGATTCAAAAGGTAAAGACCCGCGATTGTATGAAGGCATATGCAAATCAGTTTGAATATGCAAAGAGAAAGAAAGCACGGTTGCACCAAGTAAACCTAAAAGTACAGTTGCCATTGTATATACAATGGTGAGATATAGCAGTATACAAGTGCAGATATGCAAAGCAATATGCAAATAGAAATACAATTTGACCGCAACTTTGACCCTGAATATCTCCCTCATTTTAGCAAATTTCAACATGATTGAAAAGGAAAATTTGCTTATTTTTGCCTCCTCTTTCATCTGGTGGAATTTGAGTAGGTTTTTTCTCAATTTCAAAATTTGATCCGGCTTTGCATGCTCGGGTGACTAGACGTTTCAGCGACCTTTTTGACGTATGCAAAGGCTGTTTATTTTCACAGTAGCTCCGGTTGGTGAGTTTTATGGGTGCATTCATGGTGGATGACTTCACTCTTCAATGCGTATGGGCTCTATGTCTTGCTGGCTGATCTTCAGGTGTTGGACAACAACTTTGGGGGTTTCTTCTTCAATGTCCTGTCCTATCTTGTGTTTGGGCAACCGTTTTCTTTGGTTTTGGACCTGGCAGCGGCATGGTTTCTGTCTTTTGACCACGCCCCTACCCATGTGCCTTTGTTCCTACATTAATGACCTCAGATCCTGTGGAGTAGCAACTTCATGCCTTTCTACGCAGGAGCCTGACCTATAAATGGCAATGTAACCTCATTTCTTCAGGATGGTTTTATTTTGGGTTGTTATGCTGCTAATTTTTTTTGTAGTCAGACTTTTGCTACTGAATATTCTATAATGTAATGGTTTCTGACCTTCATGATTAATTTATGTATGACTTCTTGCCTCTCTTGTGTCCTGATTTCTGTATTTTAATTGAAGTTATAGTCTATTCTGTGAGCAAAATGGCTCCTCTGTAGGTTTAACCTTCATATCGAAGCCTCAATCAGTCATAAGTCTGTATGAATCCCCTTCATCATTGAAATAATTGTTGTGTCTTCACCAAGATCACCATCACTCACTAAATCTGGTGTATCACTACTTTTCATTTTAGTTTCCTTCTAACCCTTTTCCCCTGCTAGCATTAGCACTAGATTTAGTTGCATTTCTCTAAGCAATAGGTTCAGAAAGAGGAACCAGCCTTCTCTGGAGGTCTGATCTTAGTTCGCAAGGTCCCACACTTTGAGATCATTCCCATGTTTCTCTAGATTGCTGAAGTTTTACAATAGTAGCAAGGGTACAGATCTGAGAGATAATAGTAATATGATGGACCGTAATATGGCATTAATCTCCTAGTGGTTTGTTCTGAATTATTTCTATGTTTGGATCCCACATGTACATTTTGGACAATAAAGAGGCCTAGATTTGCTCCATGAATATTGAAGGGTCGTATCATGTAGTTGTATCCCGAAAATCGAAACACCTCATACACTCTAGGTAGTTGTTGATCACTAGGCCAAGCACAATATAGTCGATGATCAAATGTCTCTTTGTAAATTGATCTCAATCTCAGGGGCAATTCATCATCTCCATCACATTCATTCTCATAGGGCATGTAGTCCACCTTCCCCTTGTCTTTAAGCAAATTATGCATCTTTAAACCGGTTCTTGTTCTATTACTTGTTTTCATCAATTCCTCATCTTCTGAGCTGGTATATTGGCACATATTTTTGTTAGATGTATCATCTGATAAATGATCATTGCCCTCTAGGCTGGAAGTTGGTGATCCAGGAAACATTAAACCAAGAACTTTATCCTGCAAGTATCCATTAAGAAAAAAATTAGTTATTTAAATAATATAAAACATTGTTTAAACGAAGTATACATGTTATTTATATCAAATTGGAAAATTCCTTACCACAATTCCTATTGGATTTGAATCAATTGTAGGAGGCATACTACCGACTGGAAGCTCATCATATATGTAATATCTTTGTACAATCACTCATTTGAATTGTTTCTTTTCACGACATACAGAACATCCACGAACAACAATTTTCTCAAAGTATTCATCCCATGTACTATAGTCCTGACTAACCTCTTGTTCAGTACAATCATTTGTTGTGTCTATAGAATCCATTATCATATCCTCTTCCACCCACTATCCTCTACGTGATTTAATAGTTTTATGTCCACGTCCACGTACATATCTTTTTCTTTTGCTAGTTGAACGCTTAGGCTCTGCATTTGCTCCAATCTCCATCTAAAATAATCAACAACATGTATTAATTTATGTCAAGATTGGATAATACATTATAAATTTCAATAATACTATGAAAAAAGATGGACGTATCACAAAATGCCATCAGATCATTTTTTCCTAAGTTAAGTCAAAATTTGAGTACCTAATATCCTGCTTCATCTGTTGTGTCCTCATTTGATATGACACAATCTGTTTCCATGGCCTCGTCTGGCCCCTATAATACACAACATAGTAAATAATGTTTAGTACACCAATTATATCATTTCAACCAATATGCTATCCAACACAAAATTGTTGAGACTAGGGCAGACAACTGAGAGGGAGGGTGAATTAGTTGTCTCAAAAACTTTTAACTTTGCTGTAACTTAAACTTCTTTACCACTTAATAATAGATGAATGATATAACCATGAAAGCATGAATCAATAACACATGAGCAGAAACAAATCAACACACATAACACTAGGATTTTTACGTGGAAACCTAGTTAAGGGAAAAACCACGGTGGGGGTTAACCCACAAGAATTTATACTTTGTTAAAAGTATTATAAATGGGGAAGGCACATGCCTTCAGGGCGCACTGCCCATAGCTCACTACTCCAAGAGGCTCACTATCTACAAAAATGATTACAAGAAGATTACATAATGTTTGAACTGAGAAATGACATCTACCAATGCAGAAATTCAATTTCAGTTAAGCACAGAATACTGATCTTACACACTTCATCGTTTCTCTACCCTGTTTCAGTCTTCGGCCATAATCCAAGCTTAGATCTTCACCTTCGCACTTCCTTTTTCACTTTTTACACTTACATCATCATCACATGACACACACACACACCAAAACACTCGAATGCATCAGCTATATATATCCGCATCAAGAAATTCAATCAACTGTAGTCAGCTTCAAGAAAACTTAGACTATTTATTAAGAACTCTGCTCTGTCAGCTAAATCCATGCACAAACAACAACATAGACCAAAAAATTGTGTTCTCAAATCATCAATCATGTCGCCAATATCACTGGTTATTACAAATTACTTAACCAACAACTTTTCTTTATCCGAACCAAGATCAAATACTAGGTTGACCTGTTCTTCTAACTATACTGACTAACTGGAACTCGATACTCAGATGCTTATAACTTTTGAATCATTTATCACCAGAGGCTAAATTCTTAGATTTAGATAGTCCTAACAATCCTTATTACTCCCTCAGATCCTCAATACACTGTGATTTACCACCAGAGAGATCTGAACCAAGATACTAGACCCTATCACATGCTCTGTTTCTGACTACCCAGACTTAGACAAATCTTCACTCTGACTTCCAGTATGAACAAATTAAGTAATGTAGATGTGTAGGATAGACTTAGTTGCCATCAATGATAAGATTTGTCTTGCGTAGTAGTGTCTCTTGCCAACAATCTCCCCCTTTGGCATTGATGGCAACACTTAGTGAAAAATGACTAAGTGTTGGAACAACTCCCCCTTACCTTTTATACGTATGCTTTTCATTGTTCTCCAGTGCTCCCCCTTTGCTAGATTCCTCATTTTTCACTGCTCTTCACTCCCCCTTTGACATCAATGGCAAAGGGTGGGATCCACATACCAAAATTCATGCAAAAATTTTATATAACAAGCCGCATATGTACAAACAATCATTAAGTCCTCTTTACATAAACTTAAGTATATCACCAAAAATGTTTTTCAATAGTGCCAGCTCACTATCCCAGCTGTTCTTCATACTGTTCAAAATTGAGATGTGGCCACTGAATAGAAATTTTTGTGACTTTGCCTTCCACAGATCAGTGGGGTCACTTGTTTGAGTGGCAGCTTGGGCTTCAGTCAAAGCATTGAACATTGCTTCCATTTTGGGGAAAATTAGTCTCTAGAGCTCACTCATCCTTGCCTCAATGCTCTCCTTTTCTTTTGTCAATTTCTTTATTTCTTCAATCAAGTTGATTGCCTGAAACTCTTTGCTTGCCACCAATGTTGTCAAAGGATCAAAAGAATAAATGCACTTGATAGTTTTTGCTTAGACTCCTTTATTTTATCTTCAATATCCTCTATAACTTTAGGACAAGATAAGTAAAATTTATATACATTTCCTCCTTCTGTAAGAGCATTTTGGATACTCTTTACACTAGTATCCAGCACAATTCTATCTACTCTAATCATTCCTTTTAGAGCATCAAATATGTTACTATTGAATTCATTTTAAACCTTGACCTCTACAGACTTCTCTAGAGATTCAAAATGAGAACTTACCAAGTTTATTAGACTTTTCAATTGGCCAAAGGGAGATGCTAAAGAATCCTTCTGAAAGGTGGGCATGATCTTCTCCAAGATTCCTGTTCCCAGACCGAGTAGCTCACTATCTTCTATGTAAGTCTTCAAATTATCTTCTCTGGCCTTAGCTTGTGTGAGAGAGGCCCACTTTATCTTCTGAACTGGTGAAAGATTGTCCAAATTTATTGGACCTTTCAACTCTTCTGCAACTAGTTTATCATTTTCCAAAATTTCTTTCACTGCTTCTACAGTATCTCTTGCCCAAGATGCTAATGTATCTATTTGATCCTTATTGGTACTATCAACCAGATTGTCTTGCTTGGGCTCTTCATCAATCTTTGCAATCTCTTCTTCTTTTTCAAGTTTGTCCTTGGCCTTTTCTACTTCTTGGTCCTTAGCTTCTTCTGTTTCATGTTTTTTATTCTCTAATGAATTATCTTCAGTTTGAGCATCTTTTTCAACATTCATCTCTATATCTTCCTTTCCATATTGATCTGGAGGAGTTTGAATACCTCCTGCATCATCAATTTTATCTGTCATCTTTTCATCCTTTTTGTTTATTGCTTCCTCTTCCAGAATAGAGGATTCATCTATCTTAGTTTGCTTCTCATTAAACTTCAATTCTTCAACATCTGGAATTGAGGAATCAATCATATCATCAATCTTTTCTTCAACAATGGGAAGATTATGCCTTTTCAATGCACTCAAAAGAATCTCCTGAGTATCTTTGACTATCTCATCAGTTTCTCCAAGCATGAGTTTATTCATCCTTTTCTTACTCCTAAATTCATCTCTCACTTCTTTGAATATCATGTTCATTTGATCTGGAGTAATCTGAGTGCACAATTTTATCAGCACATGCTCCCTAAGCTCAATGTCTTTACTTTTTGCATTTTCTTTTCTTAACTCTGGATTATCTACAAGACTTTTTAGGATTTCAAAAGTTATTTCAATTAAAGCCTTATTGTAGATATTCAGATACTTGACTATTGCTAGACTTTTTGGGATTTTAGAAGTTATTTCAATTAAAGCCTTATTGTAGATATTCAAATACTTGACTGTTGCTTCCTCTAGAACCCTCTTATTAGCATCACTGTAATGATCAAAAAAATTAGTCATTGGCCTTAAGTTCCCATCTACAGTGACTGATTTGATGATGTCATCCATAAAAAGAGTAGGCTTTTTAGTCTTTTGCCTCTTGCTTGCCCTTTTGCTTCTGGAGGGCTTCTCCTTAGATACCTTGGCTGCTTTTATACCTGAGGCCTTCAACTCTTTGATCTCAACATCATAATCAGTTTCTTCTTCATCAATTTTCATACTTTTGTATGTCTAGGCGGCCTTAGTTTTCACTCTTTTCCCTTCTTTTCCAGATGATTTGCCTTCTAGTTTCTTAGGATTGGTAGGTTTTGGGAGATCAGGGGCAGTAGTAGAGCTCCTAGTAGTCTTTGGTGTGGAGGAGGATTCTACTAGAGCACTTCCTTGTTTCTTATCCTACTTCTCCTTCTCAGCCTTTTCAGTTCTTTCCCTAAATTGTCTCACAGCTTTCTTGGTGAGGCCTAGATTCTCAGCCAACTTCTCAACTTCTTTCCTTACTTTCCTATTGATTTTAGGTTTTATGAGCTCAACATGTAGTTTCATACTTAGCTCCTCATATGTCCCAAATCTTTCTACTGTTGTGTCCTTTGGCTTGCTCAAAAGGTGTTGAGCATACATATTCCAATTTTTATCATCTACCTCATACCCCATGGGCATGATCCAAATAGTTCTAGGTTCTACTACTTCCATTAAGCATTGATTAGTGTCCACCATGAAACAGATTTCATTCTTGTACTTCTCAACAACTGATTTAGGGATTCTTTCCCTAGAATGCATCATATTCTAAAAATTCTTGAAGTATCCCCAGATTACAGTTTTTTGTGCTTTATAGTCACCAATGATATGTAAATGATCTCTTATCTGATTAGCAACTGGCTTGTCATTAGTCCAGTGCACACCCTTTATTCCAGGTACCTCATTCATGAAGTAGAAAAATAGACATAGAATCAATGTACCATATTTAAAGGTGTTTTTCTTGTCTTTCTTGATCTTGTTCAAGTTCTCAATTAGTTGGTTCTGCAATAACTCACATAGGTCATAATCTGCATTTTCTTTTAGCATTTGGTATGCAACATATATGGCCATTCTGGAAATAGAGTTCTCCCTGCTGGAGTGATAAATTTTGTAACCAATTACCATTGAGGCAAATTTAACATCCAGATCACTAATGTCATTGATAGTCATTGCCCTTTTGTTGAATTTGGCACTAATTGCATCAGTCACATTTTGATTCTTTATAGCCTTCAACATTGGTAGTCCACCAGATGAATTTAACTCTGTCACGGCCTTGATGGCATCCTTGGTGATCTTGAAAGGTTTCATTAGCCATATAAACTCATCATGCATTCGGCTTAGAACATACTAGGCCCATTCATCTTCATCGAAGTTTGGAAACCCCATAATTTGAATGAAATGTTTATCATGTAGTGCCTCATACTTAGGTTTAAGACTATGAATTTCATCCCTTAGATGATTCTTGAACAAATCTACAAACCTTGAGTCCCCAAATTCATCTATGCTCGCATGAATATAGACCCTAATATCTTCATCATACAATACACCATATGGAACACTTGAAAATGCACCTAATAGGTTGACTTCTACTAATTTGTGTGGATGCTTCTTGAATTTGGGTTGAGGCCTTTCAGTAATATCAACAACCAATGGTGTAGCCATTGCAAAAGATCACAAGTTCAAAGTTCTACAGAAAATTCCTTTTTCTTCATGGAATTAGGGTTAGCGGATGAATTTGCTGGTCACACTTCAAATCCTTGAAATCTTAGCTCAAGTTCTCTTCTGCTTGCTCTCTTTGAATGCAAAGTGATCCAAATGATGAAAGGATGACCTTTTAAGCTTTCCAAAACCTAATTCTCCATTGTAATAAATGTGTTGCCCTAACTTCATCCAGTTACTCTATTTCTTGATGTAGTTTCTCATGAAACGCTCTGCAAATCACCATATCCACTTCTTCTCTTCCAGAAATACTTTAAAATGATCTGCAATAACCCAAATTATCTTGTCTTATCATGCCAGATTTAGGCACCCACTTACTGGCTGGGGGAATTTGATTTTCAATGCAGCTCCCCCTGAGCTAGAGCTCCTGATTCAATTCCTGGAGGAATTATCAGTACCAGATTCCGATGCGGACCCATCACCATCATTTCTTACACTTTTCTTTACCCATGTCTTGTTCATTTCATTCTGGATCTCATTTACGTCAATTTTACCCTTGCCTTTGTCTTGTCTCTGCTCATCCAGTTTTCTATTTACCAGACTTCTTCTTTCATTATTCTTGCTTCTGCAGAATCTTGAAATATGACCGGGTCAATTACAATTGAAGCACACAACATTTCTTTGCCCATTTGATTGATTTCCTATTGATCTACACTAATTAGCGATATGTCCAAATCTATTGCATGCAAAGCATTTTCCATTGAAAGAATTTTCATTTCCTCTATTGTTAGAGTTATTCATTATCATACTTCTACATTCATTGGATCTATGACCATACCTCTTACACTTGAAGCATTGATGGGAGAAGGATGGACCATTTTGATTTGCTCTACTTCTACACTGAGTAGGTCTATGACCAAATTTATTGCAATTGAAACAATTTTCATTGAAAGATGGATACCTTTGAGCATTAGGTTGTCTTGCCGAAGGTCTTCTAGGTCTGTTTCTCCCATTTCTTGATTGAGAATTTCTTTGTCAAATCCGGAGCTTTCACCTTTCTCATACCCAAGACCATGCTTATCATTTGTCATCTTCTGACTATCAAGCAACACTTCAAGTTTAGCTGAGCTTATCTTGAACTTCTCCTTGTATTCATTTGCAACTTCTAGGTCATGTCTGAGAATGATAATTTGCCTTTCAAGTTCTTCCTCATTATATCTACATTCTTGTAGATCAGATTTTAGGTGATCAATTGTTCTATCCATTTTGCAGCATTCTTCAGTTCTTTCTTTCAGAGATTGATTTAGTTTTTCTTTAGTCTTCTTCCTTTCTTCAATTTCCTTGGTTAGCCTCATCACCCTAGATTCCATCTCATGTTTTAGAACAATAGCTTCTTTAGCTAACTTCTCACATTCCTTTGTCTTCTCTTTCAGGGCCTCATCCATGTTATTGTTTTCATTCAAATTTCCTAGTTGAAGAAGTAGTTCCTTCCACTTTCCATTAGATTTGCTTAATTTTTCTTTTAGGGTCTCAATGAAGTCTTCAACATCTTTAAGGTTCTCTTGCAGTTCTTTGACTTCTACTCTGGACTGATCAAGATCTTCTAAAGCAAGTTGAAGTTGTTCATTGAGGTTGTATGAATCCATTGTAGTACCTTCCTAGATCTTCCTCAATCTATTAAACTTCTTTCAAGGAACTTGTCTCTAATACCAATTGTTGAGAATAGGGTAGACAACTAAGAGGGGGGGTGAATCAGTTGTCTCAAAAAAATTTAACTTTGTTGTAACTTAAACTTCTTTACCACTTAATAATAGATGAATGATATAACCATGACAACATGAATCAATAACACATGACCAAAAATAAATCAACACACATAACACCAGGATTTTTACGTGGAAACCCAGTTAAAGAAAAAACCACGATGGGGGTTAACCCACAATAATTTATACTCTGTTAAAAGTATTATAAATGGGGAAGGCACATGCCTTCAGGGTGCACTACCCAGAGCTCACCACTCCAAGAGGCTTACTACCTACAGAAATGATTACAAGAAGATTATAGAATGTTTGAACTGAGAAATGACATCTACCAATGTAGAAATTTAGTTCTGGTTAAGCACAGAATACTGATCTTACACACTTCATCATTTCTCTGCCCTGTTTCACTCTTCGGCTATAATCCAAGCTTAGATCTTCACCTTCGCACTTCCTTCTGCTCTTTTCACACCTACATCATCATCACATGATACACACACACCAAAACACTCAAATCCATCAACTATATATATCCACATCAAGAAATTCAATCAACTGTAATCAACTTCAAGAACACTTAGAACATTTATTAAGAACTCTGCTCTGTCAGCTGAATCCATGCACAAACAACAATGCGGACCAAAAAATTGTGTTCTCAAATCATCAATCATGTCAGACAATATCACTGGTTATCACAAATTACTTAACCAACAATTTTTCTTTATCCGAACCAAGATCAAATACTAGGTTGGCCTATTCTTCTTCTAACTGTACTAACTAACTGGAACCTGATACTCAGATGCTTATAACTTTTGAATCCTTCATCATTGGAGGCTAAATTCCTAGATTTAGATAGTCTTGACAATCCTTATTACTCCATCAGATCTGCAGCACACTGTGATTTACCATCGGAGAGATCCAGACCAAGATACTGGACCCTGTCACATGCTCTATTTCTAACTACCCGGACTTAGACAAATCTTCACTCTGACTTTCGGTATGAACAAATTAAGTAATACGGATGTGTAGGATAGACTTAGTTGCCATCAACGACAACACCTGTCATGCATAGCAGTGTCTCTTGCCAACAAAAACCTCACTTTAGTCATATATTTGACATATTGATATCATGTTTTGGCCATCCTAATTTTCAAACTTTTCCCTTGATCATAGAATCACCATTCCTATGCATTTTCAACCAATAAGTTTGACCTCAGAGGCCTCATGGATAGAAAAATGACTTTATCTCCTCTATGTTGTAGCATTTGTGAATTCATAAACACCTTCCTCCTTTGGTTGAGGTTGCTTTCTCTTCTTACCTCTATTGTATCTGCAGCTTCCATTGTCATATCTATTTCCACCCACTTTCCTTTCTGTGATTTAGTAGTTTTACACTGTCCATGTTCTCTCTCCATGGCCTCCTTTGGATCTTGTAATACACAAAAATGACAATAGTCACATAACAGTTGTGCACCAAGAGAATATTGTTGAAATTATCTTGTTAATACGCTCACTTTTCATTAAGACACACTATGAAAAACAAAATAGGACATTGCAACATTTTGCTCTTCACAAAAAGTTTACACATGGAATCTTGACAACTAGAGCTCAAATCTTATGATTACAAGATGACTACAAATTCACATCAAAAAGGCATTTATTTACAAGCTGACTACAAATAAAACCTATTACTAATAATTTTAGCTGGTTCTCTACCTTACACTTCTTCCACAAATTCATTAAAACTGTAGATATTTTCTCTTTGAAAACTAGAGATTAGATTCCTTATTCTTGATTGAAACCTAATTTAGGATGGAATAATGAGATCTAATCAAGGATGGAATGATGAGATCTAACAAAGTGTAAAAACATGTCAAAATATGTAATATATGCATGGATAAAGGCAATAGACAAATATATATGCTAATACATGATGAATGATTTATCAATAATACATTAAATAAGGGTGGATTAGTGGGATCAAAGAGATTACACAAAAAAATCCCAAACCCTAATCAAGATAATAGCAATGAAACATAGATAAGGGGTGCATCCAAGCCTTACTAAAGTATACAACTTCCAAGCAAAATACATCATTTTGCACTGATAGGCACTAACTTAGGCACACTTTGTGCCACCTTTTGCATCCCAAAAAGATTACATTTAGGGCTAAAAGTCAGCACTAAATTTGGCATTAACTACACTGACTGTAGAACCAGAAAACAAAAAAATAAAAACTTCCCACGTGAAGGAAGAGATGAGAGGAGAAAAAAGCCGCGCGAAGGAAGACAAGAGAAAAAAGGGAAAAACACCGCGTGAAGGAAGAGATGAGAGGAGGGCACCCTCTGAGGGATCAACTACGATTGAGTAGATGAGAAATTTGATTTAGTTTGTGACACCATAGGTAAGGTTACAATTTGTTTTTTCATTCCCACAAATATTTTTGTTTGGATTAAATGGAGAGGATTGTGAAGAAAGGGTTGTGAATATTGTTTTTTTACAGGCAAGTCGTTCAAGTCTCATGTGGTTGCAAAGGAGGAGGGTAAAATTGTAGGCATTGCATTATTTCCTCCACATCCGAGAGAAGTGAATGCATTTTTGAAACCCCAATGCCCTAGTTCACTTATCATTCCCATCCATACCTTTCTCTGAAGACAACTTTCTCACTTCATTCCTAAAAAAGTAGTCGAGTGCTTTCAAGACAAGTTGTTAAACTACATCTGCCCCACTGCAACCAGGTCCTGTGGGAATAGAGGTTGGTCGAGACAATACAAGGAGATAGGGCTTTTGAGGTGAGGGTGAGTGAACTAAAATTAGGCCCAGAACTATAGATTCCCTCCCAAGGTAGCAATTGATTCATAGGCAATTGTTTCATACCTAGCAGTGTGTACTTCATTTGCCTCCACAGACTGGATGAAAATAATTTTCCCTAGGTCACCTCAAAATGTCAAGCAATAGAGAGAAGAGAGAAAAGGGAGCAGACTCTAGCCACAATGAGGTAATTCATTGTCAATTTATAGATTTGTAAATGTTTCCATTATTTCTTTGATTTTTAGTTTTTAGTTTTTTATTTCTAAATTTAAAAGAAGAAATTTATTTTATATATATATATAGGGACATGAGACTGACAAAGATAAAGAGGCAGTGGCTTCCATATTGGGGGTAGAGGTAGTGAACAAATTGGATGGTGTGGACTTGACAATGCTTGCCATATACATAGAAAAATGATCTAGTAAAGCCCCTGAAACATTGCAACCAAATCAACCATGTCCAAGGGAATCAATTAATTCCCCATCCAGTCCTAGATTGAGCAAAAGATTTAGGAGGAAATCAATAACAATAACCTCTAAGAATGTGGAACAGGGAGCAAAGACTTCCAATGTCCCAGCTACTCCTGGGACACAGACTTCTTTGACCACCATGCCATGTTTTGCATCTTGCATTGGTACCTATGATACCAAGATAGAATACGATGTGGTTTCAGGGGAAGTCTAAAAGACAGATGCTAGAAAAAAGTTTGTGAATAGGTTGAAGGAATCATGCCTTCAATGGTTCAAAAACCATCTACATTTTCCATTCTCAAAGATACCCATGCACCTACAAAAAGTAGTTATCCATGACATGGAGACTAAATTTGGCACATGTTGGTTTGCAAAGAAGATAAAGCTATGAATGTCTCAAAACTGCAAGAGATTTCAGTGCAACCAAACAAAGAAGAAAAAAAATCCCTCCCAAGGTAAGGCTCAAAAAAAGGCCAATTGATGTAAGTGTGAAAGTATGGAAAGAGCTTGTAAAAGCATATGAGAAGTCTGATGCACGGAGGAAGTCTGGTGAGGAGAGTACGCAGGTATTTGAATTTGCTCATAAGATTATATCAAATTTATTAAATGATTTTTAAATTTTATTTGTGCATAGTTAAATTGAATTAGTATATGTTTCAGGACAAGGCCTCCAAGGCTAGGCTTGACAAACTTCATGCCACACAACACAGTGGCCAGAAAGGTTTACATGCCTTGATCTGTACATTTGTAAGTATATTTAATATGTTAAATGATATTTTTTTTATTTCCTAGGAAAAAGTAAATGATTTCATATTAATTAGTTTAACTAGTCCATGTGCCATGTTTTGACAGGAGGAGAAATATGGCCGGCATCCAAGGCAATTTGAAAAGGAAATGTTACAAAGCAAAAAGTAGACAGATTTTGTAATCTGGATGGAGAACAAGGTATCAATAGTTGACTTTCAATAACTTAGTTGGATATTGTTGTGATAATATGTCAATTTGCATTTCTTGTGTTGAGTTGTTTATTGATGCGTAGGATGAGTTCTAAAGTGCTTCTCTATTGGCCCTAGATCCCACTCAATTGTCCCATTATTTGTAGTCTTGGACATGTGCACATGTCCTCCTAGTTACCTTATTACAGTGTTGAGATTTGAACTTCAGTCACTCTCATTATGAATGCACCTTTTTACCTTTACAGAACAATCCTTGGACATTTTTTACAGTAATTTCAATCCACAAAGCTCGACAATTATAAGGGCAATCACTTATATACAAATGTGAGTTATGTGAACAGGCCACTGAATCATCCACACATTTGTTTACATTGAATTAATGTATAGACAACAGATCCTTTATTGAATCATTAGGTGGTGATAGAACTTATGAAAATGATGAGTCCCTTATCAAAGGCACATCATTAACATCTTTATCAAAGGCACATCATTGAATATTCCAATAGTTGCAACAATGTAGGGAAATCCTCTATCTTGTGATCAACATCATAATAAGTATACATTGTAAACTTTGTACAACTATGCGAGGTATGCCCATGTTCTCCACACTAGTAGCAATAGATTCCTCTATTGTATACTCTACCATGGCCTCCTTGATTTCCTCCATGCTCCATATATTATGGCTCCTAATAGCATAACACCATCTATTGTGGTTGTGACTGGGGTTGTGTGGTTGTGTTTAATTTTGTTTTCCTCTTGCCTTGTGGAGGACTTGTACTACTTTTTAGGTGGTAGTGTCATGGGTGGATGTGTGACAAACCTTGCACTAGTAATTGATAGGAACATCCTTTCACTTTTGCAGTAGTGGACAATTTCACGAGTCTCATGACATATGGTGTAATTAGGTATGTGTTGAGCAAGAGGGAACTATGTGGCATTAATAGCTTGAGCTCCCACCACTAGATAGTTTGTAGTTGTATGCCCCTTAGTGTGGAAATTTGTTCATCATAAACCACATTGCTTAAGAGTTTCACTTGCAAGTTGTACTATTTGCATGACCATTTTTCCATTTGTTCTTTTAGGCATGTAGTAGAATCATATGTTGGGGCTTCCCCTAATTTTTATAATCTCAACACAACTTTTAAGGCAACTTTTTAATTAGGGAGAATGAGCTAAACTAGTTCATGTTGGATATGTGCAATTAGCCTACCAATAAATCATTCCTTCTAAATTTCAACATTTTATAGTTGGGTCAATCTTTAACACCAATTCCTTAGAGCGTTGATCATACCTACACACAATATCTCCTGATTGTTGCCTTATTTCCTTTAATGCCACAATATTATGATGCACCATCTTAGGGCAATTGAAATTGGGAAGGAAATATCTTAGCAGTTTACCAAGATTATCATTCTTGGTGCCATTAGGATCATAATGAGTATACTAGTCTTGTGCTTGCTTACAAAAAGTGGTTGCAATTAACCTAATCTTGTGGTCATTATCCACAACATTTTGTGTGTGCTATGCTATCTCATATGCTTAAGTTTGATGGGATAATAATGAAAAACAAACCCTTGTTTGCTTGCCTCCTTCTTATGACTGATCCCATTTTGGATTCCTTATGAAGTCAAGGTGATTTGAAGGAAGATCAAAGTTGCACTCCAAGTAGATGTGTGGATAAAGAAGGGCTTAGAGGAATATGGAAACCTTTAGATTTTGTGATTTTTGTTTTTTCCATTTCAAAACTATTTGTTTTCTTTCTTTTCTAATGAACATTTATTCATAAGCCCTTTCCTAAACCCAAATCTTCAGTTTTAAACTCACTTGCATGGAAGATGCATTAAAGGTATCAATTATATATGTTCCATGATTTAAATCCATTATTTTATGGTTCTCAGTATGACAGAAAGAAGGATGTTGTTGCTTCTTAGACTTGTTGTACACCTTGCACTAGGTCCATAGGCTGGTTAAATGGTATTCAAGGACACAATGGCTCTCATATCAGATTTTTTTGCAAGTAATCAATTTAAAATGGTATGAGGCCTAGCTTTAATTCCAACCTATGATTCCATCACAATAATGTCATATTACAGTCTTCAGATATGTGTATAGTTTATGCGCATGGTAGCAACCATTTGGTAATAATTCCTCACACACCACACTGTAACTGAGATGTGTGAATGCCCTAAAACTATAGAAGTTTAGTCCAAACACTATCATAAGATCATGCTTGATAAGATCATGGATACATCATAGTTTAGGTGTGGGTAGGACTTCCTTAGGGTAGGTAGGACTTCCTTAGTGTAGCCCTAACTATGCATTGTAGTAGAATCATTATATTAACCATTCCAAGTTCAGACTAGCAGGGACAATGGAGTTTCAAGACCCTTTCTAGACAAGGGAAGGTTGATATAAGAATTTTGAGAGACCTAGGGTAGTGTCAGTCATATAGGACTGGGTTTGTGTTATGTTTGGAACCCATAAAGTCTTGAGGTCTTCTTAGAGGGGTGATATGTGACTAGGGTATGAAGGCTAGGACTTTGTATGTAATCTTAAGCCCTCCTTTGAGATTTGTTAGAAGCTTTCTTCACTAATACATAAGGACTGTCAAGACTCCTATGATAGTGCATTAGACATGAATTGAAATCACAAAGGAGATAAGTGTTATTAGGCCATCACCCATTGGAGAAGGGATTGTCATAAAGAGCATGACAATGTTACCTTGTCATAGTCACAAAGGGGATAGTCTTTGTGGTAGTAATTATAGTCACTAAGTTTACATCCACCTTCCTAGGGTCTGCAGAAATACTTGAAGTTGAATATTCCTATTTTAAAAATCTTGCCATGAGTATTTTACATGCTTTTACCCCCTAATGATCCGAAGATTGAATATAAAGGTGTGGAAATTATTGACTAACCGTACTACTGTCACAGTCAATTTGCTAACATGCAAGACAGCCATGAGGTTTTTCTTGTTTTATTTAAGATTTATATAATCTTCCTTATTGATAAGATGGGGGCCTACTATTCCCAAATTGTCTATGACAAAATACCAATGGAGACCTCCCCAATCCTTATCTCAAGTTTCAAATGCACAATGAAACGATGGAGGACAATCATAACTGTCATAATAGTACATTAGCATTTTTTGTCTCAAGGTGGCCCTTGAGACTGCCAAGGGGATGGATATAGAGTTGGGATTGTGGTTTTTGTTTAAAATCCTTGTGTCATTGACCTAATATTTATTTGTGGCAAGGATCCCAATAGTCTAAATATTACAAATTGTTGTCAAGAAGGGACTGTCATAGTTAAGTGTGGTACAGTGATACAATTTCATCTTGGTTGAGCATTGTATAAATCTCAAGCTATTTAGAATGCATGGGGGTATTAGGGTGTGCTATCACTATATAGGTAACCATCAAGTGATTTCTTCAACCCAATCTTGGCCTATATAGTACCCAGTGTGAAGAGAAAGATAGTGTTGTCGAAGAACCTTGTTACAGTCACAAATGAGGGCAGTCTTAGCAATTGTAACCACAGTTGGAATCCCTTGTTGTTACCATAACATATGTGATATAAAACCATGAATCTATGAGTATGAGTTTGAAACTCCTCTGAGAAGATCCCACTATGGGAATGAATCATAATTCAGTGTTAAATAGGATTGTTGTCATTACAAAAAATCTAGGGCAGTCATTGTATCCTCTCATTGCCATCATAGAATTAATGCAACCATAGTTTTCAATACCAAAGAGATGGAATTGATGGTAACCATAAGGTCTGTGTTGACTAGTCCCAATCATCCATGAACCTTAAGATAAATAATTATTGAAAAAAAAAGTGCATTCCTTAATGACATGTAAGAGAATTTAATCAACTACTACTTAAAAACTTTTTAATGTTTCTATCTAATGCAGGTTATTAGATTAATAGTGAAAAATAACATACATGGACCAAGCAATTTGTGGCACTTAAGGTTATGTAATAGAATTTATAGTTGATAGTTAAATTGTATAACAAATTTTTTTATGATACTTTACTAACGTTCATTAGAATTGTTGCATGTTTTACATCATTGGAATGACATATTAGCTATAACTTTTTGAAATTTTATTATGGTATGTGCACTTTGATATGATGTAATATGATTATGGTTTCATTTCATATGTTGTAATATTAGATATAATTTTTTTTGTAGAACATGAGTCTTCCAGAAGATCAAGATGATCCTCATGATATAGATCCAGATTATGTTGGTTTTGGTATAGATCACATGGCAGAGGATGATGATGATGCAGATACAGAAGACGCCGAGGCTGATGACGATGATGATGATGACGATGATGATCATGAGATGATGATCATGATGATGATGATCACGATGGTGATGATGATGATGAGGCAGTTGCTGATAGTAGCCAGTGACATTCATGATCATATAGACTGCATCATGGATCATTGCTGATATATCGTTATGATGCCTCTTTTCATGGTTACTATCATATGTATCATTTTCACAGCCTACAGTACCATATTATTGAGTTGTATCATTTTGACTTATATCATTTGGACATGTATCATCTTGACTTGTAATATTTTGAGTTACATAATTTATCATTTTTACTTATATCATTTGTACATGTATCATTTTGACTTATGTCGACTATTGGACATGTTATTGATCTACTGGCATATTTAACTTTCACTTGTTTTAGTTATATATGATGATGATCTTATCAGTATTGACTTGTCAATTTATATATATTGAAAGTGGTTGATGATTTTTGGATGGATATTTATTACCTATGATGATTTTAATTTACTCCTCAGGATGGATGTTATCAAATTCAATTAAATTATAGATATTTGACTCACTTATTTTAATTATAGATGATGATCATGTTCTTTTTTTTTTAAGAAAAAGTGGCAGAGCCACTAAAATTATATTAATAATAAAATAAAATTTACAAAATGCCAGATTCAATAAGGCATACCGGCAGGAAAGAATCAGCAAAGAAAACCTCCAGTTGTAGCCCTTTAAAACAAATACAAAACAAAATTGACTCAGAAGGATGAATCAACCCAAAAAAAGTCTGTGGCTTAAAACCTTACAAGAATAAAACTTTGTGCAAACAACAGTCTTTACAAACTCACCAACTGATAAAGTCAACAGATAACAAAACTATCTACAAAAGGTTTTAATTGCCCTCTTGCAATTTTCATCAACAAGACCCTGTAGATCAAGAGCCTCTTCTTCTGCCAATTGTCTCCCCAACTATCACCTGTTAACTGCAAATATCCCTGCACTCAAACAAACCTCCCACAAGAGCAGTACCTGAATACAAAACAAAATTCTTTAAAACATTAATAAAAGCATCTACAAGAAAAAGAGCATTTTGAACAAACATAAGATTCAAATTTCTTACCATATCAAAGTTTTGCAAAAAAAACTATAGCACAAAAAACTAACACTATTGGCCACTCAAAGACTTCCTTCGCCGTGAGATACAAAGGCTTTATACTTTACACAGACCCAAACAGTTATTTAAAGATGGATAAGTCATTGTATGATTTGTATAATGTATATTAATTACATACATTGCAATGTGCATTGATAACATACAAGCCGCGGAACTAAAGTCATTATGAAAAGTAGTTAAACGCTTGTATATTCCGCACTGTGCATGTATGTTTCAACACATACATTGCTTTATACGGACAAGCTAGAATTCAAAGGGGATTAATATATGGTAAAAAGCATACTTCACATCCGAATGTATATTGAAAGATACATTGTGATTTAAACATGTCACGGAATTGAAAGTGAATAAGATGTGGTTTAAAAGGAGCGATAAGTTTGAAGCACATACAAAAGAATTTGTATGTATCTTTCTCTTCGGAGTAACATTTGTAACATAAACCTAAAATGCATTTGCGATATACTCATGGAAAGTTCTCAACATACATTAGCGATACATACACAAGCTGTATATTCAGTGAAACAACACAAAAATCACACTGACAAGATATAACCTTGCTATACAATTGTAGGATATACACGAAATGATACTCACAGGCATTTGTGATATACTCATGAAATGTTCTTAGCATGCATTAGTGATATATACACAAATTGTATATTCGGTCAAACAACACAAAAATCACGCTGACAACATACAACCTCGACAAAACAATTGCAGGCTACACACAAAATGAAACTCACATGCATTTGCGATATACTCATGAAATGTCCTTAGCATACATTAACGATATATACACAAATTGCATATTCGGTGAAACAACACAAAAATCACACTGACAAAATACAACCTCGACAAAACAATTGCAGGATACACACGAAATGATACAACACAAAATTCCTGATGACAACAACCCTTTTCTTAGACAACCTTGATGTAATCCTCTGTGACTCTTATAACCGAACAGATCATAAAGAAACAACTAAATCATACAAAACAGAAAATAATCTCGCACTATAGAGATGGATCAAGGTTATAACAAGCAAAACTTCCCCTTAAAAAAATTGCAGCAAAAACCAACCAAGTTATTTAATACTTTGCTTAGCCAAGATGTTACTTACCCCAGGGATCAACAAAAAAGAATTAGAGTCCCATTCCTTAGAAGAGTCAGTAATGCCAAAAGCAAAGTTAGCCAAGAAATCTGCTAATAAGTTGCCTTCCCTGTATGTATGGATTATTTTAAAAGATTGGAAGAGGTCAAGTAGATTCCTTCCAAATTTTAAAATGTAATCAATTTTCCAGTTAGGAGAAGATTTAATTGAAAAAGCTCTAATAATATTAAATGAATCCTCTTCTACTATAAGATTTGTAATGCCACATTTTAAAGCTAAGTTTAAACTAGCTACTAATGTTAATGCTTCTGCCTCATTGTTTGTACACAAACCAAGCTTAACTGACAAAGCTCTTAAAACTAAACCTTTATAATCTCTCAAAACACAAGCAACACTAGAATTACTAGGATTACCTCTGCTCACGCTGTCAAAGTTTAGTTTTATAAAAGATACAGGTGGTGGAATCCATTTGATAGAGGATCTATCTATCTTGATATCAGCACTAAAATAGTTTGAATTAGGCAATTTTAATAACTTCCAATTTTTTAACATCAAATCATCCCAAGACGTAAAAACTAAAGAACCTACCTTTCTAGAAAATAATGAGGCTGAAACTACTTCTGAAATGGATTTATCAATTTTTCCAATAATTACATCAAAAGGATTACTAATTTTTTTAAAAATTCTACTATTTCTTTCTAGCCACAAAGACCAAATAACAATACTTGGTGAGACCACCCATAGTGCAGAAAAGGTAGAATTTGAGAATAAAATGGGCCAGCTTTGAAACACTTGAAGAAGAGAGAAAGGAAGGGGGCCAAGCCAAAACAATTTTGAAAGGAGCCAATACCAAACTTTTGAAGAAAGATTACAGCTCAGTAGCAAATGATCCATTGTTTCCTCAACTTCAGAACAAAAAGGACATAAGAAAGGGTTAGCAACCCCAAGCCTGACTAACCTATCACTAGTAAGGATTCTATAATTCAGAGCTAACGAGGCAAAAGCTCCTACTTTAGGCAGGCAAGGACCGCTCCAACAAAGCTTATAAGGCCAATTAAAAAGTGAATTAGAATCCTTACTAATGATACTTAGATATCCTTGTTTAACCATATAATGCCCAGACTTTGAGGGAACCCAAATAAGCTTATCCTTTCTTCCTGAACTAAAAATTCTTCTTTCCTTCAAAATATTTTTAAGCAGGACCTTCCACTCTTGGGGAATCAAAAAATCATCAAAATTTCTCCACTTAACTTTATTAATATCCAAATTATAATCGATTTCAAAATAATCTTTAACTTAGATTCCCCAAGCTTGGCATAGAAAAAGCTTAATGTCTTGAAGGCCTTCTATTTTAGACAGAGGTTGATGACTATTCCAAGAATCATCCCAAAAGAGAGTAGAATTTCCATCATGAATAACCCAAGATAGAAATGGGGAAATCACTTCTCTACATTTTAACAAAAAATTCCAAATATGAGAACCCGCCTTTGGATTAAGAATAGTAAAAATTCTTTCAAGAGAAAATGAATCTAAATATTTAGAAAACATAATTTTTCCCCATTTTGACTCTGGCTTTTCATATAAATGCCAAACCAATTTAGCTCCAAGAGCCATAGTATGTGCTTCAATGTTATGAATCCCAGTTCCTCCTTTCTGCTTCGGGATGCAAATATTGTCCCAACAAATTAAAGGAACCTTTCTCTCGTTCAGATTAGAACCATTCCATAAAAATTTTCTCAAAATACTCACAAGGCAAGAAAGGATAGACTTGGAAACCATAAGCACTGAAAGCATATATATAGGCACTGCTAATAAAACTATTTTAATCATAAGAATTTTTCCAGCCAAAGTTAACCATTTACCTTTCCAAGAAGAAATTTTAGCTTTGATACTTGTAATAAGCTTATCCTAAAACATATTTTTAATTGACCCTGAGAAAAGAGGAATTCTGAAATATCTTGAAGGAAGGACATCCACTTGAAAACCCAGGAATTTTTCAACCCTTTTTTGCACTAAAGGAGATGAAAAAAAGAAAAAAAAATTAGATTTGTCTTGATTCACTTTTTGACCCGAAACTAAACAGTACTTAGAAATTACATCCTTCATAAATTTAGCTTCTAGCATCACAGGGTGCCCAAACAACAAAGTATCATCTGCAAACAAAGCATGAGTAATAGCAAAAGGAACTCTAGGAATTTTAATCCCCTTCCAATTACCCAACGAGTTTTGCCTCATAATCAATCTACTCAGACCTTCATCTATTATTATGAAAAGAAAAGGGGACAAAGGATCACCTTGCCTTATCCCTCGGGAAGTCTTGAAGAATTTAGATTGAGAACCATTAATCAGAACTGAAAAGCTTACACCAGAAATACACGATAAAATCCACTTACACCATTTCGGAGAGAATTCAAACTTAAGGAGAACTTGAAACAAAAAGTCCCAAAAGACTCTATCATATGCTTTTAACATATCCAATTTAACCAACATAGCAGGAAGTTTATATTCATCAATTGAATGCAAAACCTCATGAGCCACCAAAGCACCTTCAGAAGTTTCCTTGCCTAGAACAAAACCTCCTTGTTCATCAGATATAATTTTAGGAATGAGAATAGCAAGTCTTAAAGTAATTGCTTTAGAAATGATTTTATATAAAGTATTACAAAGCGAAATGGGTCTGAAATTAGCAAAGGAGGAAGGAGTAGCAACTTTAGGAATCAAAGCAATGAAGGTAGAATTAATCTCTTTTAGGACAATATGATTTTTACGAGTTTCTTCTACTGCCAACCAAACATCCTTACCTACAAAGTCCAACATTTTTGAAAGAAAAGCAGACTAAATCCATCCAGACCATGAGATTTGTCTAGGTCTAAAGAAAAAACCACCGCCTTAACTTCTTCTAAAGAAAATTGTTTCATCAATTCCAAATTATCTTCTTGCGAAATCAAAAAAGGAATATGATTTATGACTTCTTGCACAATCGAAATGGGGACATTAATATTTTCTTTAGAAAGGAGCTTCTAAAAAAAATTAACTCCTTTTTGAATAAGATCATCTTCTTGTAAAATATTCCCCAAAGAGTCTTTAATTGCATAAATAGAATTCTTTATGTCTTCTTACCATAGCCGATACATGGAAAAATTTTGTGTTTCAATCTCCTTCTCTCAACCAGGTTTCCCTTGATTTCTGTCTCCAAAAGATTTCTTCATGAGCTAAAACCTCCTCTAAATTAGATTGAAGAGCTTTTACACACTCAAAAGATGCAATATCCATGCCCTTTCTTATAATGACTTCATTCATTTGTTCTAGTTGTGATTGTAATGCTGCTTTTTGGGAAAAAATGTTACCAAACAAAAATTTATTCCATTCCTTAATTTTGCCCCTTATAAATTTTAACTTCTCATTAAGCCAAAACATACGAGAACCTTTCACAAAAGGGGCACTCTTCCACCAAGATTCCAGCAGGGGTAAGAAGTTATTATCTCTAAACCACATAGCTTGAAACTTAAAAGAGGATCTAAATTTCTTTCTAATCATATCCACATCCAGATGAAGAGAAATGGGAAAGTGATCTAATGTAGAGAATGGAAGAACAGAAGTACCAGAAATTTTAAAATCAAGACACCATTCAGAAGAGAACAAAAATCTATCCAACCTTTCTGCAATATTTAAAAAATCTTTTCTCCTGTTAGACCAAGTGAAACTCCCGTTCAATAAAGGACCGTCAACCAATGCATTGTCTGAAATAAAATCATTAAAATCTTTGATTACCCTCTGGGGAGGGCAAATCCCTCCCGATTTCTCTAATAAACAAGTGATAGCATTAAAGTCTCCTCCTAAGATAACTTTTTCTCTAGATAAATTTTCTAAAAGTGCATTTAAAATATCCCAACACCTTTTTTTTCACTAGTTGAAACTGGACCATAAATATTGAATAACCAAAAATTTAGCGATGGGGAAATTATCTTAACCAATAAAAAGTTTTGAGTAGAACAAATAAATTCTACATCACAGCTTTTACTATCCCAAAGAATAACTAGACCTCCTGAAGCCCCCTGAGAAGGAAAATGATGAAACTTCCATTTGTACCAATTTGGAAAGATAATATCAGCTTGAGTTTGGGATAATTTTGACTCCTGTAGCAAAACAATATCCATACCTAAAGAATCTATCTGACGCTTTACCAAGCATCTCTTGTTAGGGGCATTAATGCCCCTAACATTCCAAGAGAGGATCTTCATTGCTCTCGAGGAGAGTTTCTCACTCTCCCTGATCTTAGACATGTTTCTAGGGTAGCCTGCACCCCGGTCTTAATTTCTTCCTAAGTTTTGAAAGACTTTGGTTTACGACCTCTCTTAGAAGGAGAAACAGATGTCAATTTTGAGGGAGAATCTTGACTTAAAGATTGGGAAATAGACATTTTAGTAGCAAAATCAAAAACCTCACTGCCCATCCCATCACCTAGCATAATCTTCCAATCCGACTTCCACAAATTTAATTGTTTATCACTTACCAAATTTGAATCAGAAATGTTATTAACAATAGAAATATCTTCAACTGTATGAGAGTCTTCTTCTGCAATTACCTCATCCGCAAGTTCATCAATAAGACCAGAAGCAACTTTATGAATGGTCTTATCAACAAAAGCTTTTGCTTCCTCCTCAGAAAAAGAGAAGTTGACCAAATTTGAAACATCCTGCTGATCACCATTTGGAATGTAAATATCTTCCTCTTTATTAAAAGAAGAGAGTAAATTCTTTTTTACTATATTTTTGTGAGAAAAATTAGGAGTATCTAATTCTTCATGATTACCAATATCAAACTCAAAAGAACAGTCCTCTGAAAGATCATTAACAGAATGTTGCCCCTCATCCAAAATAGGGGAATCAATTAAATAGTTTAAAGATACTTCCCCTAAATTAACAGAATCAAGATCTTCCCTTGAAAATTTTTCTTTTTCTGAATCCTCACAAACCCATGATGGTTCAAAAAGCTCTGGCTTTTCCATAGACATAGGATTTTCAAAAACAACTGATTGCTTCCAAGACCCATATTTAGAATGGAATTCCATAAATTTAGGAAAAGGGAATGAAGTATTTAGAATTAAGGAAAACCTTACTGGCAATTTTGGTTTTTGAAAATTAGACATATCATGCTTAATAAAGAAACCCATTTTCTTAGCACAAAATTCAATAATGTTGAGATCTCTGTATTCAAAAGGTAAATTCGGCAATGTAATCCAAAAAGGGACAAAATTCATGTTAGCTTTAATTGGATCAAAATTAGGCTCCCATTTCTGAATACAAATCCCTTTGCTTTGGTAAAACCATAATTTTTGTTTTAGGGTTTCATCACGAAAATAGTTGTTCTCAAAAATTACCATAAAAACACATATATCCTTTTGCAAGAAAAAAACATATGAAAGCCCTTTCCAAGAAACCCTAACCCAATTAAGAAAGATATCAAAATTAAAATTAGGGTTCCAAACCTTACCGATAATTTCCCTTGTAGCAAGATCTTGAATATAGGGATTCACCATATCATCAGGGATTTAGACATTAACAATTTCCGCAGAAACCCTTGCATCGGTTTTAGACGCTTCTTCAAGAGTATTCTCTTTAAGAGGAACTTGTTTTTCCCTCCACACTTGGCGAATACCAAAACCAGATTCTATCTTTCCTAAAACTGAAGTTTGATTGGAAAAAATGGCTTCTGTGTATTGAACCTTCTATTATTATGGAAACCAAAAGAGCCATTGTTATGAAAATCAAATGAACCATATTGAGACTGGAAATGATATTGCCCATTATTTCGAAAAGATCTTTGAAACCCTTCTCCTCTAAAATCCTGAGAGGAAAATCGCCTTCTTGCCCTAACCGCTTCAAAAAACAAACTCTGCTGTGAACGCAAAGGTCTTCTATAAAAGACCTCATTATTTTGTCGCATTTTGTCACTATTATTATTATTATTATTATTATTATTATTATTTAGAGGATGATCATGTTATAATAATTATCTTGTTATTTAATCATATGAGTTAAATAATTAAATTACTTACTCTATAATCATATGAGTTATTTAAGAGGCATGATATATTTAACTAATTAAATTGAAATAAAAAATATTAAATTAATAAATGTAAGCAAAACAAGAAGCATTTTTAGAAGCAAAAAAAGGAAGCAACAATGGAAGCCAAACTAGAAGCAATCTTGGAAGCAAAACTTGGCATTATCTAGGAAGCAAAAACAGAAGCAATTCAAGTAGCAAACAAAGAAGTAATAATGGAAGCAATTTTAGAAACAACAAAAGATTCAATAATAGAAGCCATATTATAAGCAACAAAAGACACAAAAATGGAAGAAAATTTGGAAGCAACAAGCGACATTATATCAGAAGCAAAACTGGAAGCAAAACTGGAAGTAAAACCAGAAGCAAAACTAGAAGAAAAATTGGAAGCAAAAGTGGAAGAAAAATTGGAAACAAAATTGGAAGCAAAACTGGAAGCAAACCTGGAAGCAAAATTGGAAGCAAAACTGGAAGTAAAATCGGAAGCAAAACTAGAAGCAAAATTGGAAGCAAAAGTGGAAGCAAAATTGGAAGCAAAACCGGAAGCAAACCTGGAAGCAAAACCAGAAGCAAAATTGGAAGCAAAACTGGAAGCAAAATTGGAAGCAAAACTGGAAGTAAACTTGGAAGCAAAACTGAAAGAAAAATTGGATGCAACAAGCAATATTATATCAGAAGTAAAATTGGAAGTAAAACCGGAAGAAAAACTAGAAGCAAAATTGGAAGCAAAGGTGGAAACAAAACTAGAAGCAAAATTGGAAGCAAAATTGGAAGCAAAACTGGAAGCAAACCTAGAAGCAAAACTGAAAGCAAACCTGGAAGCAACACAAGAAGTAAAACCATAAGAAAAATCAGAAGCCAAACTGGAAGCAACAAAATCTGGTGCTAAATTCAGCACTAAATCCAATGCCAAAGTGAAATGTAGTTTGGCGCCAAGTTTTGCACTGACAAAATGTCCAATTCATGAACTCAAATGCAATAAATTTTGGCACTGTTTTAGGCACTAATTGCCTCTTTTGTTGTAGTGACAGAAGAATGCTCTGCACTTCTTCACAGAGGAAGAAATGACATTGTGATATGAGTAAAAGGTATGCATGTTTCAAATCTTAAGTGATAATATGTAAAGCAGAACTTTCTCTAGAGTTAGTTGTGTGAAGTCAAGTCTTGTTTTTGGTTAGGGTAAGTAGAGGGAGATAGTGGATGCCACCACATTTCATAGCACACTGATATTTGTCTTTGCTGATTGAATGATAAGCTTATATGATCTATTGATATGCTCAGTTCAAGTTTCAAACATTTTTTTACTACAAGTGTGATCTTCTATGTACTACATCAAGACTGTGTAAGCAAAGTATGTTAAGGATACCAAAATCAATGTTCAAGTGTTTCCGCCAGCATAAAACAACATGGATAAATAAAAGGAGAGTATAGGAATGATTTGCAAGTCATATAATGTTCGTTGTGTGGTTTGCATGATGTAATTTTGTCTCCTCCGATACCGCTTTAGGTCTGGAGCAAAATGCAAGGAAGGATAAGTGTTTGTTGGGTTGACTTGGTGTATGCTGATGATTATGCCACATGTTTGGAAGTGTATACCAGCATGGAAGAGTGTGCTAAGATAAATTAGGTCCTGATTAACTCTTGTTTTTTAACCACATTGGATTTCTACTTACTGCAACCAACTAGTTGTGGCCATTACACATTTCATCTTGGCCGACAAAGGAGAATGTTTTTGAAGCTTATGGAGGATATAAATGTAAGATTAAAGTTGTTAAATGATAGGTGTGATGTATGGCATGTGATATCATTGATAATGTGTGAATAAGATAATCGTAGAAGCAATTTTGATGATGAAATATGGAAAGGATCAGTTTATGTAATGTGATACTATTGTGGAGGTTATTGTAAGAGTTGTGATGAAAGAGAAGAGTTTTTTAAGGTGTTTTGATATTGCAGAGCTTGGTATTTTAATTGTACAGAGATAAGATAGTTGTGCAGAGTTTAGAGAGGTCAATAGAAGGTTGAAGCAGTCAATGTTGTAAAAGAATCATCTTAACAAGATTAGTATTTTGTTGTAGAGGTTGAAGCCTCTTTATGTAAAAGTTGTAAGTGTTGTAGCAGTTCAGGGAGTTGCAGCTTCCTTTGGGTTGTAGCCCATAAATGATAATATAATCTTGTTTTATTTGTGAGGCTGGATTTGGAAAGTAGATCTAAGTATCTTTCTCATCGTGGTTTTTCCCTTCTAGGGTTTTCCACATAAATCTAGTGTTATGGTTGTGTGCTTATGTGTTCTTGTGTTTCTCATGCTTTAAATGCTTACATTAGTTTGAATGTTGTTGGAAGAAAAAAATTTGATTAAATACTGATTTACCCCCTTCTCAATACTTCTATGTGTTCAACAATTGGTATCAGAGCTAAGTTCCTTGATGCAGTCTAACAGCTGAGGTAGATCTTGGATTGGAACACATGGGAACTAAAGTACTATTTAATGACAAGAATCCTCTAGAAGATGATAAAGATATGTTAGCCTTTAATGCAAAAGATTGTGAAGTTGAATTTGAAGGAGAACTCATTTCTACCCTAGAAGATCTGGATGCAACAAGGAGAGAAAATGAAGAATATAAGATTAAGCTAAAAGAATCAAAAGAAGTGTAACACTAATTTTTCTCATAATTAATTAACTTCTTGCGGTAGATTTTATTATAGTTAATATTTAGAGTTAAGATAGAATAATATATTCAATGATGTTAAAAGAGGTGTAATAACAAATGTAAATTACAATAGATGATAATTCAATAAGAACTCTTAAGTAATCATTAACAAAACAAATTAGATAACATAATCACATAATCATATTTACATCAAAGCCCAACAATATCTTTTATATAAGTTTAGTACTTCATTAATTTCCATCATAGAAAGGAATAGATACACATCTTTTGGATCTTGGAAGTTCTTCCAAATGTCACTCTAGATAATAGATTATAGACTCAACCCCCTTTCAGTAAGTGAGCACTTCTAGGAGGAATGTGGTTCTTGTTTAGAAACCATAATATTATTTATTTATCTCTTTTTTAACCAAAGGATCATAATATCATTTATTTTTCCATCTCCCTTTTAATTATAAAGGGTAAATAAACTTTATCCTCTTATAATTTCAAAGTCTTATTCATAAAATAGCCTTTTTTCCATTTTGGGGAAAAAGTCCCATAACAATTCTCCCCCTTTAAATTAGTTGTTGTCCTCAGTAGTTCAAGTTGAATCTACAACATAATTCACCAAAAATAATTAGTCAAGTGTGGATGTAACACTATCAGTATCCCAATGAATCTATTTCATTTTAACTTTATCTATAATTATATTTCTCATTTTTTTTAGATATTTTCAATAACTCTTGTACTTTAACTGAAACCACAATTAAATCCCATAGAAATACTTTGTTAATCAATAACATGATTAGAACTATAAGAACATTGTCACCTGAAATAGATAATGAATTTATACATGAGAAGCTAATACAAGTATATACAATAAATCTCCTATCAAATAATCTTTTGGGTAACCTTATCTTTAATACAAATATTTCAATCTTTAGGTGTTAATTTAATACACAAAAGTATTATCATGTAATCACATATCACTTACCTAGTGAATTACATGCCAATCCCATACTATGTAGTCACTCATCACTAAGTGTCATATACTCAAAAGACATTCAAAGATGATAGTCATGCATTCCGGGCTACATGAATATCCTCTTTTCATATACCAAATACAATTGGATAGAAACAAATACATCAAACATGTACAAGGTTATTGGGTTGATCAAGTCCAATAATGAAGTACAATAAAATAAAGATGGTACAAAACAATCTTACAAGGAAACTTAAGCAACAAAACATCAACAACTATTACCATCATAAAGTAATTCATAGAGAAACATTAGGTCTGATATTTCCTTTAAGTAATTAGGCTAATCGAATATATGTCTTCATCTTTTCTATCCCGATTAATCTCACAACCATCTAATTATGACTTCCTAAAATAATTAAAGACACAATTCCAAGTCTTTTGATTGATTTTCCAAACCCAAATCCCCAAAAAAACTCAATATTTCAAAAGATGAGTTACCAAACTAATTATAATAGCTATGATCATGGATTTTTTTTCATCTTGCACCTTTCCTTGGGGTTATATGTTAATCTTATACAGTAAGCTCATAGGAATTATGATTAGATATCCATGTGCCTAGGATGTGTAAGATGATTAGATTTTTACTCACAACAATGAGCTCAACCAAAATTTTCTATAAAATATAAAACATGATAATTTAAACATTACATAAACTATCTCTTTTCCACAAAACATCTTGAGGAACTTGTATATCACAAAAAAAGGTTTTATCTTATCCAAGAATAGCTTGAGTTTGGGATTGGCTCCCCCCTGTAATTTCCAACACATCCTCATGACAGATGCTAAGATAATCATTTTGGTTTCATATCTTGTAACAACATTTTTTCATTTCACCTAAACAACAGCATATTTTCTAAAGTTTATGTAACATGACATCTCACATTACCCATAACCAATCATAATTAACCATCTTATTTAAGGTTAAGAATACATCATGATTAACATAATCACAGTTTAGCAAGAATGAATCAATATTATCATGAAAAGTTAAACATGCTATTCTTTTCTAGATATTTCAAAAATTTAGATTTACAACAATCCAAAAACTACTTATTAATGAATAACCTTCACTATACAAGTACAAAGCTATGCTCATGACATCATTTATAAAAATATAAGTAATAATTGACTGTCAAGTCATATAATGAATGCACTATATCTAGAACTTTGACATTTGTCTTTATAAGCCTCGGTATGTCTTCTGCTTGGAAAGGAGAGCATCACCCAAGTGCTTTTCCTCCAACCAAAAACTGGTAGTCCCCTGCACAACTTTCTACCTAGAAGTGGCCCTACCCTTGACAAAGGGTATAGATATAAGGAACCATTAGGTTTGCCATCTAAGTATCTGGTGTTGTGTCCTTCATAATGTTTCACGGTCATACAACTATATATCCACTCTAACTATGCATGACACTACTGGAAACATTATACCATCTAGAGTACAGTGAACCGACTAATGCATGCAAGACAGATGCATTACTTTGGCCAAAGATTTACATACATATATGTTTCGTAATGAACGTAGTTGATTGTTTACCACCTCGACTTGACATAGAAATTGTCTCATCCTATAGTAATCAAGATTGACCCCTGTAGGTCTTGGAAAGATAGTTTCAATTCATTCGTAGTCCATTTCTTGGACATTTGGATCCTATTTCAGGAGTACAATCACTATTGTTATGTTGCCTTTGCAACAAGAAACCTGCGACTCCACATCACTCTTGTTCCTGACCTTTCTTAAGGACAATTACACAATCATGTTTTCAAGGCTTATGACCTTTGCCGATTCAAGATTTCATGTTTACCTTGTCACAAGGCTTATATTCTAATCCATATAAACAAGACTCATATTATAATAGTCTAATGGGTCAGTCCTCTTGAATAGACCCTAACTCAAAGAATCTACATGAGTTCTTGATGCCCTACACTTCGTTCGTGAAGCATTGCCATTCAAAAATGGATGGCATTCATATACATTTAAACACAAGAGTTTCATGCAAGACATTGTATTCGTTCTCATAAGAGTTTCTACCTATCATTGGCTTCCACTAGCCTTTTCTTAATCAGATGGACTTGCTCTTCCATTTCTGATAGTATTTCTAGGCCAAGGCTAATCCTATCTTCTAGCTTATCCCAGGTTATAGGGGTTCAGCATTTTCTTCCATATAATGCTTCAAATGGAGCCATCTTAATCGCAAAATGATAGGAATTATTATAGGCAAATTCCACCAAAGGAAGATAATCTTCCCATTTGTATTGCGGATCCATGCAATACATTCTCAATAAATCCTCCAGCACTTGGTTTACCCTTTCAGTTTGACCATCTGTCTGAGGATGATAAGCAGAGCTTATATTCAACTGGGTTCCAAGTGAAGAAAATAAGGTTTACCAAAACCTTGATGTCATACGGGCATCCTTATCTGAGATAATCTTCTCAGGAATACTGTGCAATCTAAAAATTTCTTGCACAAAATTGTAGGCTATGATGGGTGCCCCATCTGTTAGATTCCCAGATATAAAATGTGTTGCCTTGGTGAGTCTATCCACCACAACCAAAATAGCATTGTGCCTATTCCTTGACATAGGAAGTCCTTGCACAAAGTCCATGCTTATGATTTTCCATTTCCATTCTGGAACTTCATGAGGGTATAAAAGTCCTTCCGGGTGATGGTGTTCCACCTTCACCCTCTGGCATTCCATACATGTAGCTACAAATCTTACAACATCCCTCTTCATTCCCTTCCAAAAGTATAAGGGTTTCACATTAGCTAGTAACTTTGTTACTTCAAGATGTCTAGAATAAGGTGTAGAATGAACTTCTTTCCACACTATATTCCTTAACTTCTCAAAGTTTGAAACATACATCCTTCCTTTATATCCATCATATTTCAGATTCTAGGGCTTCTCCAAAAGGGCATGTTTTACCTGCTCGTAAAACTCATCTCCCTTAAACTTTTGTAACACTTGATTCTTAAAATTAGAATGTATGGAGATCATTAAGGAGATATGTCTTCTCCTACTTAAGGCATCTACCACTCAGTTTTCCTTGCCTTGAATATATTTAATCTTGAAATCACAGTATGAGATTAACTCTAACCACCTTCTTTGGTGAGCATTTAAATGTCATTGAGTGAACAGATATTTAAGCCCTTAGTGGTCTGTTTTGAGTTCAAAAGGTTTTCCAAGAAAGTAATGTCTCCACATTTACAGAGCATGTATTAATGCCACCAATTCCAAATCATGAGGGGCATAGTTTTGTTCATAAGTTTTTAGTTTCCTGGATTCATATGCAATAACTTGTCTATCTTGAACTAGTACACCACCTAAACCTTCCCCTGAGGCATCGATAATGACTAAAAAATGGTCTTCCAGGTCGGGCACTTTAAAGATAGGTGCTAAAGTCAACCTTTCCTTCAGTTGGTCAAATGCCTCCTGGCACTTGTCTGACCACTCAAATCTCTTGCCTTTTCTCTACAAAGAAGTTATAGGATAAGCAATTTTTGAAAAGTTCTTCACAAATTTCCTGTAGTACCCTGCTAGGCCCATGAAACTTCAAACCTCATGTACATTCCTTGGTGCTGGCCATTCCAATATGGCTTTAATCTTGGCTAGGTCCACAACTATTCCCTTAGCTGAAATTATATGGCCCAAATACTGTACTTCCTTTTGAAAGAAAGTACACTTAGAGATCTTGCCATACATTTTATGCTCTATCAACCTCTGAAGAATAATCCTTAGATGTTGAAGGTGTTCTTCCTCATTCTTAGAATAGATTAGGATGTCATCAAGAAAGACTAAGATAAACTTGTCCAAACAATCCCTAAACACACTATTCATTAAGTTCATAAATGTTGTAGGTGTGTTTGTTAATCCAAAGGGCAGGACAGTGAACTCATAATGTCCATACCTTGTTCTGAAGGTTGTTTTGTGGATATCCCTATCCTTTAATCGTAATTGATGTACCCAGATCGAAGATTGATCTTAGAAAACACAGTTACTCCTCTCATTTGATCAAAGAGATCATCAATGCAGGACAAAGGGTATTTGTTTTTTATTGTTGCCTTATTCAACATATGGTAGTCTATGCATAACCATAAGGTACCATCTTTCTTTTTCACAAATATTACCGGTGCTCCCCAGGGTGACACACTGGGCCTTATTAGTCTTTTATCCAATAATTCTTGCAATTGAGCCTTTAGCTCCATTAATTTAGTAGTGGTCATTCTATATGGAGCTTTAGATATAGGTTCTGATCTTAGAATTATAGCTATAGAGAAATCAAAACCTCCTTTAGGAGGTAATCCTGGTAGCTCATCCAAAAATACATCCTAAAAATCTTTAAGAAAAGGATACCTAACTATATCTGATCTCTCCTGATCTATGGACTCCCTCTTCTCACCTCCTTTGAGTTTCTAAGATTCATAAAACATTAAATCATCTTGGAAATTGGTTTCCTCAAAACCATTTAGTTTTTCCATTTTGACAGCAAAAAGTTGGCATGCTCTTCTTTGAACTCTTTTCATTTGTAAGGTAGATATTTGTCTTAGTTTGACCTCACTAGGGTTTCCTTTCAGAAAAACTTTGTTCCCTAGGTCATCTAGACATTCTATTGTTTTGGAAAAATAGTCCACCTTAGCCCGGTGTCTCCATAACTAGTTTATCCCAAGGAAAACATCATATGAGCCTAATGGGGCTACGTAAAGGTTCACCTCAATGGAGAAACTTGGAAGTTCAACCTTAGCCTCAAACAAGCATTGCTCTGCCTAAGCTTTGGTCTGATTTGCATATTCAACTGACCAAGTGTTTGCCATGTATCCATCTTTTCCAAGAATTTTATTTAAAACTTTTGGGGAAACAAAACATTCTGTACCACCAATATCTATCAAAATTGAAATTGGGAAACCAGATAAAATACATGTAGTTACAATGGGAGTGATTTGATATTTAGCTTGCCTATTATCCAAGGCTGCATGTATGTGTTGTTGAAATGCCCCCTACTGAGAGGGTAAAGAATTTCCTTGTGGCTGTGCTCCTTGCGTCTTGTTAGGACACTGGTTGGCATAATGGTTTCCGCCACATGTATAACACCCTCCCACAGGTCCTCGTCTCTCATGAGGCTTCCCAAAATTATCTCCATTTTTCTTGGAGTTATTATTGCCTTTCTTTATCCCCTTAGATTCATTTTTCTTATTCTTGGTCCCTTTATCATTTTTCTTAGAGAAATTCTATTTTTCCCCCCTTTTTCTTAAAAGATTGGGAGGATTGGGACCAATTATACCTTTTGTGGTTCATTTCCCTATAAGCAGACATAGATTTCAATTTTTGTTCCTGTTTGATGGCCTTCTCATAGACCTAGTCCATTGAGGTGGGACCATGCACATCAACTTCTCCCCCAATCTTGGTGTTCAATCCCATAATAAATTTTTGGATGTGAAACCTTTCATCCTATTATATTGCGGAACATACTTGAGTAGCCGAGTGAACTTTTCCCAGTATTCGTTCATAGTTAATTCACCCTATTTCAAATTCTAAAAATCTATAAGATTTTGGTTATAATACAGCTGAGGCAACCATCTTTGCCTAAAGAGTTCCACAAACCTATCTAAGGTTAAACTTGTAGACCTCAAGCCTAACTCCATTTTCTTATTCATCCACCATGTGGATGCTTCACCAGCCAACTGGTATGTGTCCCATACCACTTTGGTGATTTTAGTATAATTTCTTATTTCAAAGTATTTTTCCATTTCTGTAAGCCATGCCTTCGTGGCATCTCCGCTTACAGACCCATCAAACTTGGGAGGCATAACCTTTTTCATATCATGGGATAGTTCTAAAGCCAAGTGGCTTCTTCTATCCTCTTCATGTCTTGCTTTAGAGTTATTCTCTTCATGTTCACTTTGGGTGGTGTCCCCATGATGTGCCTCATCACCACCCCTATAATAGGCTTCCCACCTGGGTCCATGCTGACCCCTAACCTCCTGCTTAAGAGTTCCAATTCTCGTTCTCATCTCTTGGAGCATAGCAAGGATCTGGTCGAGTTTAGAATCAGAGTAGCCTGAAGGTTGCCCTTCTTCTTAGCTATCTCCCATAGTGGTTCTTGTCTGAACCATGCTGCAATCTACTTCTCCTGAAGTTTGTAGATTAATCATTCAATTAGTTTTTCATACCAATGTGTCCATTCATAAATGTAAATCCATTCTCATTCATGTAATCTTTAACAAGAAAGGAAAGATTTGCCAAAATTTTCAAAATGCATTATAGTTTTCCATAGATTACATATAATCCATCCATAGTTACAAAATTTTGTTTACATCTTGCTACTACAAGTCACTATCAGATTGGGATACCTTCCCATATTCATTTCTCATTCTTGAGATTTATCAAATCAGTTTTAGGAGGTGGATGTACTCGCAGGTACTCATCCACAACCTCCTTAGTAACATTAGGATCCTTAAGATCACTTTCCAAGATTGGTTCCTTAGGTGCAGAGGGTTTCACTGATTCATTTTCAGAGATAAGAGCAGTAATCCTAATGCTTCCTCATCTCCTGCTTGATGTGTTTAATAGCATTAGTGAAGGTTTCATCATCAGCCAACCATGTGCCTACCAAGCATCCAGTTTGTTCAAGGTTTTTCATTCTTGAGGCTCGCTCCCTCAAGGCCTTAAGGTAACATCCATTTCCTGTTACCTTCTTTTTGGGTGTCTTTCTTATTCTTACCATTATGGCATAAGAACATCCAAACATTAGCAACCGTTAATGTTGGAGAAGAAAAACATTATGTAGTGAGCTCATAGGTCCATGTATTGAACCTAGTAGCTATGATACCATATGTAACATGTGACATCTCACATTACCCATAAGCAATCATAATTAACCATCTTATTTAAGGTTAAGAATACATCATGATTAACATAAAAATAGTTTAGGAAGAATGAATCAATATCATCATGAAAAATTAAACATGCTATTCTTTTCTAGATATTTCAAAAATTTAGATTTACAACAATCCAAAAACTACTTATTAGTGAATAACCTTCACTATACAATTACAAAGTTATGCTCATGGCATCATTCATAAAAATATACATAATAACTGACTGTCAAGTCATATAATGAATGCAGTATATCTGGAACTTTGACATCTGTCTTCATAAGCGTCAGCATGTCTTCTACTTGGAAAGGAGAGCATCACCTGAGTGCTTTTCCTCCAACCACATACTGATGGTCCCCCACACAACTTCCTACCTAGAAGTGGTCCTACCCTTCACAGAGGGTATATATATAAGGAACCATTAGGTTTTCCATATGAGTATCTGGTGTTGTGTCCTTCATAATGTTTCATGGTCATACAACTATAGATCCACTCCAACTATGCATGACACTACTAGAAACATTATGCCATATGGAGCATAGTGAACCGACTAATGCATGCAGAGACAGATGCATTACTTTGGCCAAAGATTTACATACATATATGTTTCACAATTAACGTAGTTGATTGTTCACTACCTCAACTCGACTTAGAAGTTGTCTCATCCTATAGTAATCAAGATCAGCCCCTCTAGGTCTTGGAAAGATAGTTTCAATTCATTCTTAGTCCATTTCTTGGACATTCGACTCCTATTTTGGGAGTACAATCACTATTGTTACGTTGCCTTTGCAACATGAAACCTATGACTCCACGTCACTCTTGTTCCTGTCATTTCTTAAGGACAATTACACAATCATGTTTTCAAGGCTTTTGACCTTTCCTGGTTCCAGATTTCATGTTTACCTTGTCACAAGGTTTACATTCTAATCCATATAAACAAGACTTATATTATAATATTCTAATGGGTCGGTCCTCTTGAATAGACCCTAACTCAAAGAATTTGCATAAGTTCTTGATACCCTACACTTCATTCATGAAGCATTACCATTCAAAAAGGGATGGCATTCATATACATTTAAACACAAGAGTTTCATGCAAGACATTGTATTCATTCTCATAAGAAAATAAAAATCAAAGGAGGTTTTACTTCTCCAACAAACAAGGCATGCATTTAAAAGTATCCAGGTAACAATATTAGTTAACTATTACCATTTCTCCTTCAACAACGAGGAGTCATAGTACCCATTTATACACATAGGTTACACCATAGATAACATAATATCTTTCATAATAGTCAAGCACTATTATCCACAATACCCTTGACTGATAGACTAAGTGCCTTAGGCACAGTCAAGGCTTAAAGATTATCAATAAGATTATTATGGTCTGAGCACTGCTCTCAGCCTACTCCCATAATAATTCTTTGTATACACTTAGACAGTCATTATTATTCAATACTACTTTGGTTTGAACACAAACGAATCGAATAATAGACAAAGAGAGTATCAAGATGTATATAATGTGGTCTACAAACTTTCCCATATCAGCATTCAAAAGTTTTGCAAGCAACAACTATGTTTGGTGTCGGCCTCATGGCCTTGGCCGAACGATAGGTTTTAGCAATGTTTTCAAATGATAACACAGTGGTATCCTCTATGGCCTCGATGGCCTCATAATTATTACACAGTGGTAACAACTACGACCTTGATGGCCTCTTGATGTTTACACAGTAATACACTGCTAAATATGATAATAACATAGTCAACACCATTAAAATAGCAATAGAGATATCTACTCACGTTGCTAGTTCAAGTTCAATTCATAAACAAGATTCATACCTGTATATAAAATATATAGTTGAGTTTGGCCCTCTAAGGATAGTTCTTGTGTGCCTGTCAGTGGCTCTATCCACAAGCTACATGCACCAACCCCACGCTACTTCTGTAGCAATTCTTTTTCTTGTTTTCCCATTTTTGAACTTCCTATTCTTCATTAATGAACACCACAAAACATGTATCCAAAAAATATACCCTATGCACACTCTTGCATGGGTTAACTACCTACTAGAAAGATCTATCACCCTTTTCTATGGGTAGTGAAAGAAACAGTTCAAAATCCTCTGCCACCTCACATGGTGCCCTAAATTCCACAAACTCCATCATGATGTGGCAGCAAAGTTGAATCTCATGATAAGATTCTACTCAGTCTCCACTCACTCGACTTATCGTGGATGGTGGTTGGCTAACTACCCAAAAGATAAATATAAATATATTAATAAGTGATAAAGGGGGTAAATCACAAAACAAACAACAACAAAAATTGCACACAGAAAATAGAATGTTCTTTTATTGATTTGGACAACTCATTACATTACAGAAGCTCAAATACAATCAGAGGATGAATCCTCCATAGGCTGTGACACATTACAACTTCTAATCTCAATAGAATCTTCTGCCTTCTGTAATCCCAAATTTGCTAGGGTTTCTATTTTCCCACCTATTCTTGACTCTACACTTTACCCTTTATCTCTATTACTGCCAAGGGTTCCCAAAAATGTTTATTAATAGCCTTTTTGGCGGCCTCAAGCCAAATTTCAAATTTTGCATCTCCCTCCAAAAATAGGTCAACTTTTGGGAGCCATAAATTTTGATCCAGGTGTCTGATTGATGAACCGTTTGAAGTGACAGAAAGCTCACGAAGTTCTCTACACACTAAGAACTCACTCTACCAATTCTTCCTTTTTTCGGGCTCGAATGGGGCTATTTAGTGCCACAAACCTGAATTTGAATAATTTTCAAGTGTTTTTCAGGAAACAAAAACTTTAATATCTTTCATCTCACAAATGATCTTTGCATGATTCCTTCACCAAAGGTCTTATTTTCCATTTATGAAGCTTCCTATAAATTTTTTCTTCAATCCGTGCTTAAATTCAAACTTTCCAAAAATATCAGTTTGCTATTTTTAGCAGTTCATAAAAATTGAAGGTTCTACATCATTATTCAAGCGATTATGGAACCAGAAACACTAATTTTGAAAAGAAATGAAAACATCATCAATGATTTTAAATCAACATATTTTTTTGGGTGATGTCAAATTGCTCTTACACCTCTGGATGCTCCTGCATCAGACACCTAGGGTAATTTTGAGAAGTGACCTTGTCACATCTCAGGTGTTTGAGGAAAACCTCAAACAGTCCACTTCTGCCTTAGATAACCAGGAAGAATCTTCAACTGGCCTTCCTTTCCACTTCACCATGTATTCTTCATATTGTCTATTCTGAGTACTTCTTCCAACATGGCTATCCAAGATTTCTTTTATCTCCTCCTTCTCTGAAGTAGGTGCCAGGATATTCCAATGTTCTTCTATTGGTCCATCCTCTATGCCACCTTCATGATATTATGTTAAATCAACAATGTTGAACACAGGGGAAATTTTGATTTCATTTGGCAGCTCTACCTCATATGTATTTCCTAAATCATGTTTCTTCAGAATCCTACATGGTCTAAATTTCTTCATTTTCAACTTATTATATGTTCCAACTGGAAACCTCTCTTTTCTCAAGTGAACCATGACTTCATCTCCGACCTAAAATTCCTTATATCTCCTATTTTGATCTACTTTAGCCTTGTATTGAATATTCATCTTATTAATGTGATTTCCCACCTCTTCATGCAAATTCTTCAGGTGTTCTACAAAGTCTTCAGCTTCGGCACTTGTCTTTTCTCCCTTGTCTAGCTTCCTTAACTCTGAAGCATTTCTTGGACTGCTCCCATATACAATTTAGAATGATGATTTACCAGTACTCCTATTGACATAATTATTGTAAGCAAATTCTGCCTATGGTAAAATCAAATCCCATGCCTTGGGCTTATCTCCTACTAAGCATCATAGTAGGTTACCCAAACTCCTATTCACCACTTTCGTTTGTCCATCAGTCTATGGATGGTATGCAGAACTGAACTTCAAGTCTGTCTTCAACTTCTTCCATAAAGTCCTCTAGAAATAACCAACAAACTTGGTAGCTCGATCTGAAACTATGCTCTTAGGTAGACCATGTAGTCTCACCACCTCCTTGAAAAATAACTCTGCAATATGAACAACATCATTGGTTTTCTTACAAGGACTAAAATGTGCCATCTTCGAGAATCTGTCCACAACCACAAAAATGAAATCATGTCATCTATGTGACCTTGGTAAACCAAGAACAAAATCCATACTAATATCATCCCATGGCTTCTCTGGTACAGGTAGTGGCTGATATAGCCCTATATTCTGACTTGTTCCTTTTGCCATTTGACACACTCTGCAACTCTGCACAAATTGTTGGGAATTAAGGTGTCTCAACCTTGGTAATTCCTTGTATTATTTCATTGTATTTATTTATTTATTGCCTATTATTGTAATTAGGATGCAAATCCTTATTGTCATCTTGTGGGAGTTGGCACGATGATGTGTCATCCTACATGGAAGGTGACAACATGTAAATTTGTCCTCATATGAGGAGATAGGTGTCCCACTTAGTGGTAGGAATATTTTGCCATGTGTCAGCATCTTGAATAGTGTGTAAGGGAATATTGACTGAAATGGTTATGACAGATTTCTATGACAAATCTGTGACGCGTAAGAGTTGTAAATGGAATGCTCTATGATAGGTGAAGACATGTGTCATAAGGCATCTTGGAAGAAGGCGTCTTTGGGTGCCCCAAGGAGGGTTATGACATGTTGTAAGAGAATATGCTATTTTTAGCCTGTGTATGACAGATTCTCTTACATCTATAAAATATGTTAGTATGACAGTCGTAAGAGTTGTAAGAGTATCTGTCATTGCCCAACTTGGGAATAGGTGACCATTTTGGGATGGGGTGTTATGACAAGTGTCATTACCATGATGTAGTATTGGACAAGTGTCCTTAGGTGTGGGTTTTGGGCCATGAGGCCATGTTGGACGCCCATCTCAAGGAAAGCTCATCTTTTCCTTGAAAACTTCTATATAAATAGGTGTTTTGAGAGGAGATGTATTATGTGATTGATAGGTACTATCATGCTTCCGGTTTGTCTCCAGATATGAGTGTCAAAGACTCCTAAGAGCTTGCATTGTGAGTGTATTGTAAACCATTTCAGTTTTGATAATACATTGTGTAGGTTTTGGAGTGTGGGGTTTTTCACCCAATAAGGGTTTTCCCCACATATATCTTGTGTCTCTCTCTTTTGTCTCATTTCCATGTGTATCTGTATTGCTGCAATATCTCCATTGTTATGCTTAACATTCTGTAAGTGTAAGGATTAAAATGAATTTGCACTCTTCTCTCCTCTTTAGATTAGTGTAGGAAGCGATTTCCGCACACCTAGCTTCCTTTCAGTTGGTATCAGAGCCTGGCGAATTTTGGTTCTAGCTACTGGATAGGGATTTTTTGAGCTAATCTTAGGTTGAGTGGGAGTCTGTGCAGATTATTATGTATCTTTTTATAGGAAGGAGATGGCAATCACATCTGGAAGAGTAGAGGTGGAGAAGTTTAATGGCACAAATTTCAAGTTGTGGAAACTCAAGATGGAAGATCTACTTGTTGATCGTGACCTATGGGAAATTGCTGATGGAAAAAAACCTATTACAATGTCACAAGATGATTGGGACCTCAAATATTAGAAGGCTAAGGGTCTCATAAGACTCTATCTAGCTGACTCTATCATATTGAATGTCCATGAGGAGAAGACTGCGAAAGATATTTGGAAGAAGTTGGGAGATGTTTATCAAGCCAAGTCCTTGGTGAACAAGCTTTTTCTGAAAGAGAAGTTGTTTTCTCTAAAGATGGAAAATGGAGGATCTATTGCGAACCATATGAATGCTTTCAATATGATTGTTGCACAATTGACATCTGTGGGTGTGAAAATGGAGGAGGAGGATCGGTGTATGACCCTGCTTTGTTCTTTGCTAGATTCGTGGGATCATCTTGTTATGGCCATCAGGAGTACCACATCCACTTTCAAGATGGAAGATGTGGTGTCTTAGCTATTATCTAAAGAAATGCAGATAAACACAACTGAGTCAGCCAAATAAGCTCTTGCAGTTCGTGGAAGACCTAAAGAGAAAGGGAAGAAGAAGGAGAAGAAAGGTGAAAAGGGTAGATCTAAATCCTATGGGAGATCCAAATCTCCTAGAAAGTCCAAGGCTCTCTATTTGAACTGTAGCAAAATTGGGCATTTTCAAAAGGAATGCAAAGAGGAAAAGAAAAAGAAGAAGAAGAATGTCCTAGATTTAGATTCTGACAAGTCAAGATGATGGTGATGCCTTCATCACAGCCTTGGCCACCCATGCATTTCATGATGTGTGGTTGATAGATTCTGGTGCATCATTCCACATGACCTCACATCGAAGCTGGTTCACAAAGTATGAGAAGTTTGATGGTGGAAGAGTGTACTTGGGTGATGTTTCTCATCTAAAGATTGTTGGTCGTGGAAGAGTCTTAATTTGATTCCCTAATGGACGAGTGAAGGGGATCACTAGGGTTATACACATCCCAGGCTTGGCACGGAACCTGCTTTCTGTAAGTATGTTGAATGATGCAGGTGTGCAAATTGTCTTTTCGAAGGATGGATGTATGATGACTAGAGGATCTATGGTGCATGCGAAGGGTACTCGGAGAGGTACTCTGTTTCAGCTAGAGGTATGCAATTCCCAGTGCAATAGTTCTTCTCACTTGAAGAAAAGAGTTGTAGTCACTTCATCGCCACCATCTAAATGAGCAGTGAAGAAATTTGTTGTAACAAGTTCTGATGGTAGTGCTCATGCTTTGGAAGTTAAACTTCCTGCTGAAAAGACAATGTTATGGCATAAGAGATTTAGCCACATTGGTGAGAAGGGTCTTAGAACCCTGAAAAATAAAAATCTCATTAAGGGGTTAAATGATTGTAATCTTGAGTTCAACTTTTGTGAACATTGTATATATGGAAAGCAAAATCATATTTAGTTTTACTCTAGTTCTCACAAGTCTTCTGGTGTGTTGGACCTCATTCATTCTAATGTGTTTGGTCCTGTTAGTGTTCCTTCGATTTCCAAATATGTATATTTTGTATCTTTCATAGATGATTACAGTAAGACATATATTTGTTTTCTTATAAACAAGTCTGAAGTCTTTAGTCGGTTCAAAGAGTTTAAAGCTTTTGTTGAGAATCAGACTAGTAAAAAGATTAAGTGTTTGAGAACTGACAACAGTGGTGAGTTTTGTTCGGCAGAGTTCGATAAGTTCTGTAAAGAGAAAGGGATTGAAAGACATAAGACAACTCCATACACCCCACAACAAAATGGAGTTGCAAAGAGGATGGACAGGACACTAATGGAGAAGGCTAGGAGTATGCTTAGTGGAGCAAGCATCGAATAAAAGTTTTGGGCTGAAGTTATTGCCACTGCTTGCTACCTGGTAAATAGGTCTCCTACATCATCTCTTGTTTGTAAGACACCTATGGAGGTGTGGTCTAGTAAGAAGCCTTCAGTTAGACATCTTCATGTTTTTGGTTGTGAGGCATATGCGCATGTGCCTAGGGAGAAATGGTCTAAATTAGAGAACAAGGCTGTTACATGTATTTTCATTGGCTATGGTGTCGGTGTGAAAAGATACAAGCTTTAGGATCCTGTGGCTGAAAAAGTGTTGTATAGCAGAAGTGTTATCTTTAGAGAGCTAACACCTTCTTCTGTTGTTCTACAGCCAGAATAGACAAAAAAGAAAGAGGATGTGGTTCAGTTTCCTTCTACCCCTGAGAAGGCTGATTCAATAAACCTTGTGAGGCCTGATGATGAGAAGAGCTCTAGCAGATCTGAAAGCTAAGAAGAAGAAGTAGAACCTCAACCTTAGCCATTAAGGAGGTCTACACAAACAAGAAAGCAACCTGATAGGTTTGGTTATTCATTACTTGATTCTAGTTGTGCTTTTGCCTTACTAACACTGATGAGCCTAGAACTATGACAGAGGCTATGGGCATGAAAGATGCAGGTTCCTGGAAGGAGGCCATGGAAGATGAGATGGCTTCTTTGGAGAAGAATTAAACATAGAACTTGGTGCCTTTGCCTAAAGGATGGAAACCCATTGGATGCAAATGGGTGTTCAAGAAGAAATTTGGTGCAGATGGCAGTGTTGAAAAGTACAAGGCTAGATTGGTTGCGAAGGGGTACAAACAAGTGGAGGGAATTGATTATGGTGAAATTTTCTCTCCCATTGCAAAGATGACATCCATTTGGTTCTTGTTATCTCTTGCAGCAACTTATGATTTAGAGGTGGAGCAGATGGATGTGAAGACAACTTTCCTTCATGGTGATATGGAGGAAGAGATTTACATGTCACAGCCAGAGCAATACATAGAGAAAGGTAAAGAAAATTTGGTTTGCAAGTTGAAGAAGTCTTTGTATGGTTTGAAGCAGTCTCCTAGGATGTGGTATATGAAATTTGATGCTTTTGTGTTGTCAATTAGATTTCTGAGATCAAAATTAGATCATTGTGTTTATTACAAGTTTGATAAGGATCACATTCTCATTATTGCATTGTATGTTGACGACATGCTATTAATTGGGAATGGTAAGAATATGATTTCTGATTTGAAGTCTCAGTTGTTAGCATAGTTTAAGATGAAAAATCTAGGGGCAGCCAGGTACATTCTGGGAATGGAAATCAGAAGAGATAGAGCTAACAGAAAACTTTGGTTAAGCCAGAGTAAGTATGTGAAGACCGTGTTGGATAGGTTCAGCATGGCAGATTGTAGACCATTGTGTGTTCCTATTTCATTGGGAACAAAGTTGTCTGTTAATGATTGTCCAAAATCTCCTAGTGAGGTGGAGGACATGAGTAGAGTACCTTATGCTAGTGTAGTTGGTAGTTTGATGTATGCTATGGTCTGCACAAGACCAGACATTGTCCAAGCAGTGGGAGTCCTTAGTTGATTTATGGCTAATCTTGGATGGGTACACTGGGATGCAGTTAAGCAAGTGTTCAGATATTTGAGGGGTACTTCAGAGTATTCCATATGTTATCATGGTAATCCTACAAGAACTCTGCATTCAATTTGTATTCGTGGATTCGTGGATTCTGATTGGGTAGGTGACATTGACAGCAAGAGATCCACCAGTGCCTATGTGTTCACTATGTTCGGTGGTACAATTAGTTGGATGAGTAATCGACAACTTGTGGTTGCTTTGTCCATGACAAAAGATGAGTATATGGTAGCAACTCATGCTTGTAAGGAAGCTATTATCAAAAAATGTGAACAATAGAAATAAACAACTAATTATCCAATAATCTCAATAAATATGAAACAAATAAGATCAAACACAAAGAACACAATACCTTGCATACCTTTCTATTATGTGGCTTCCATTGGTTGCCTATCTCAAATTGATCTCATGTATGAATAGAGCCTTTAGAAGGTGCACTTCCTTGCTTTTTTCCAAGATGACAATGGAGAATCGCTGTTGATAGGTTTTGCAATGAAGAGGATCTTCACAATGCAATGATGATGGTGATAATGGTGTGACAATTGATCTCAAGATATGGAGTGATTTGTGTGAAAGGCATGCTGTGATTCTTGCAGAGTAAGTTTACAAAAAACTTGGATGTTCCAAATGGAGGAATAGGGGTTGTATTTATAGATTTGTGAGAAAGAAGATCAATGGTGTAGAATGAATAAGAAGATCAATGATTGAGGAAATTTGAGAGGATGTGCGCGAATAGGGAGAGGACAAGTGTCCTGTTCTATTTTGGGATATGGGAGTTAACAGAATAGATTGAGGAGTTAACTAAGATGACTGACCAGTTAACTGGGTAGATTGGGGAGTTGACTGAATGGACTAATCAGTTAACAGAAATGACCAATTAGTTAACAGATTTGATTGATGAGTTAACCGATTTGACTGGAGGATAAATAGGACATGTGGATGAGGGAATATTAGCTAATTAAATATTTAAAATATTTAATTACATGTGCACATGGATTAATTGAATTATTTTTGGTATTAATTCAATTTTGGAGGAAAAAGATTATTTAAATAAATATTTGGATTTATTTAAATATAGGGAATGATTTGATATTTATGGATTTGAAGACCTTGGAATTTTAGAAGAATTAATTAAATAATTTGGTATTATTTAATTTAGAATAATTTTAGAAGAATTTGGATGATTTAATTAAATAAATGATTTTATTTAATCTTTTGGAGAAATATGAATCAAACAAATAAATTTGGAATATTTATTTAATTGATAGAAGAATAAGAATTAAGATAAATATTAAAATATTTACTTAATTTGACACGAGCCAATTTTAGGTGTATACAGAAGCCATTTGACTTAAGACATTGTGTTCAGATATTGGTGTTGATGTAGGACAGATTACGATTTGTTGTGACAATTAGAGTGTGATTTGCCTAACAAAGAATCCAACTTTCCATGCCAGAACAAAGCATATTGATGTACAGTTTCACTTCATGCGAGACATGGTAGAGGATGGGAAGGTGAATTTGGAGAAGGTAAACACTTTGAAGAATGTTGTAGATGCATTGACGAAACCAGTGGGCACAGAGAAGTTCAGATGGTGTTCGGAGTCTATGGGCCTCTCGTCATATAGCAGTTAAACCCTGTTATTTCCATTGGCTCTTACAAGGTGTTAAACAAGTGGGAGAATGTTGGGAATTAAGGTGTCTCAAAATTGGTAATTCTTTGTATTATTTCATTGTATTTATTTATTTATTGCCTATTATTGTAATTAGGATGCAAATCCCTATTGTCATCTTGTGGGAGTTGGCACAGTGATGTGTCATCCTACATAGAAGGTGACAACATGTAAATTTGTCCTTACATGAGGAGATAGGCATCCCACTTAGTGGTAGGAATATTTTGCCATGTGTCGGCATCTTGGATAGTGTGTAAGGGAATATTGACTGAAATGGTTATGACAGAGTCCTATGACAAATCTATGACGTGTAAGAGTCATAAATGGAATGCTCTATGACAGGTGAAGACATGTGTCACAAGGCATCTTTGGCCACCCCAAGGAGGGTTATAACATGTTGTAAGAGCTATTTTTATCCTGTGTATGACAGATTCTCTTACAACTATAAGATATGTCAGTATGACGGATTCTATGATAGTCGTAAGAGTCGTAAGAGCATCTGTCATTGCCCAACTTGGGAATAGGTGACCATTTTGGGATGGGGTGTTATGCCAATTGTCATGATCATGCTACAGTGTTGGACAAGTGTCCTTAGGCATGGGTTTTGGGCCATGAGGCCATGTTGGACGCCCATCTCAAGGAAAGCTCATATTTGCCTTGAAAACTTCTATATAAATAGGTGCTTTGAGAGGAGATGTATTATGTGGTTGACAGGTACTGTTATGCTGCTGGTTTGTCTCCAAATACGAGTGTTGAAAACTCCTGAGAGCTTGCATTGCAAGTGTATTGTAAACCATTTCAATTTTGATAATACATTGTGCAGGTTTTGGAGTGGGGTTTTTCACCCGATAAGGGTTTTCCCCATGTATATCTTGTCTCTCTCTCTTCTATCTCATTTCTGTGTGTATGTGTATTGCTACAATAGCTCCATTGTTATGCTTAACATTTTGTAATTGTAAGGATTAAAATAAATTTTCACTCTTCTCTCCTCTTTAGATTAGTGTAGGAAGCGATTTCCACACACCTAGCTTCCTTTCACAAATTTCCTCAGATCCTGCTACAACTGTGGCCAATAATAATGCTCACCAACAATAGCAATTTTCATATCTCAATCAAAGTGTCCAGCTAATCTCCCACTATGCTTCTCCTTAATCAGGTTCTCTCTTATGGAACTCCTTGGAATGCACAACTGGCTTCCTCTCAACAACATGCCATCTTGGATTATGAAATCCAACCATTTTGTCCTGTCCAAAGTAACAAGTTCCAAACAAGCTTTCCAAGGCTCTGCAAATTCTAGATCTTTAGGATACAAAATTTTGAGCTCATCAAACCCAACAACCTCTATCTTCATTTATGTCAACAAATTTTGCCTTTTTCTCAAGCAATTTGCAACTCTGTTGGACTTCCCACTCTTATTCTTCGAAACAAAAGTATAACTCTTCAAAAACTCAACCCATTTTAAGTGCCTTTGATTTAACTTTCCTTGACTATTAAGATACTATAAATCCTGATGACCAATATATAAAACAAACTCTTTTGGCAACAAATAATGTCTCCATTTCTTCAAAGCCTGAACTATAGCATAAAACTCCTGATCATAAATAGAATACTTTTTCTTGGCATCATTAAGCTTCTCACTAAAATAGGCAATGGGCTTACCTTCTTGGCTCAAAACTATTGAAATTAAGGAACACTGAGATGGGGGGTGAATCAGTGTTCTACAAAACTTATTGTTTTGTTCCTTTATTAATTTACCACATACATTCAAAAGAAAGAAACATGAACTCAAGAACAGCAACAACAAAATCATTACACATGAACACCAGGATTTTTATGTGGAAACCTGGTTAAGGGAAAAACCACGGTGGGGGTTAACCCACAAGATTTTATACTTTGTTGAAAGTATTACAAAATGGAAAGGCACATGCCTTTAGGCACACTGCCCAAAGCTCACTGCTCAAAGGAGGCTCACTGCCTACAAGATTGATTACAAAGAGTTCACATAAGTACTTGAACTAAAAAATAGCATCTAACAATGCAAGATTACAGTTATGGTTAGGCTCAATATACTGACTTCACACACTTCATCTTTCATTGCCCTGTTTTACTATTCTACTGTGATTTGAGCTTCAAATCTCTACTTTGCACTTGATATTGTAATACTTCGCACCTCTTATCTCATATTTGCACAACCATATAACAAAATGCTCACACCCATCAATTATATATATCCACTATATGAAATTTCATCAATTACAGTCGGCCTCAAGAAACCTTAGATGCATTTTCAAGAACACTGTTCTGTCAGCTGAATCTATGCACAAATATCAATGCGGACCACAACTTATGAATACAAATCACCACACATGTCGGCCAATACCACTGGATCTCATAAATCACTCAACCAACCACTTCTCTTAATCCACACAAGGATCAAACACCAAGTCGACCTGTTCTTTACCGGACTGGAGTGTCTCACCCAAACCCAATACTCATATGCTTGTAACTTTCAATCCCTTTATCACCAAAGGATAAAAATCTAGATTTAGGTAGCCCTGACATCCCTTAACATTCCCTCAGATATGTAGCACAATATGATAAACTGTGGAGAAATGCAGACCAAAATGTTGAACCCTGTCATAAGCCATGTTCCTGTCTATCCAGACTTGGTCAAATCTGCAATCTGACTTCTAGTATGATCAAGTGATATAATGTGGATGTGCAAGATAGATTTAGTTTCCATCAATGACAACACCTGACATGCCTAGCAGTCTCTTGCCAACAATCTCCCCCTTTAGCATTGATGGCAACACTTAGTGAAAAATGACTAAGTGTTAGAACAACTCCTCCTTACTATGTACACTTGTGAATTCCAATGCTCCCCCTTAGCTGAATTCATCATTTTTCACTACATTCCACTACACCTTTGACATCAATGGCAAAGGTTGAGATCCACATATCAAAATTCATACAAAAACTCTATGTACATGGGCACATATATACAATCTTTATGTCTTGTCTACATAAGCTTAAACAAATCAAAAATATTTTTCAACAATGCCAGTTCACTGTCACAACTTTTCTTCATGGTATCCAAAACTGAAATATGACCACTGAATAGGAATGCTTGTGATTCTGCCTTTTGCAGATCAGTGGAATCACTTGTCAGAGTAGCAACTTGAGCTTCTGTCAAGGCATTAAACATTATTTCTAGCTTAGGGGATATCAATTCTCGAAGTTCATCTAGTCTACCCAAAACTTTAACCTTTTCCTTCTCCAAATTTCTTAATTCATCAAGTGTACTCACTACTTGACACCTTTTAGTTGTTACAGACTCAGTTAAGGGACTATAGGACTGAGAGATGTTAGACAACTTAAGCTCTAAGTCCTTAATCTTCTTCTCAATATCCTCAACAACTTTAGACCAAGCTAGACAAAACTTATAAATATCTACACCTTCAGAGAGAGCATTTTAAATACTCTTTACACTAAAATCAAGAACTAATCTATCATAACTAATTATTCTCTTTAATTTAGCAAACCTCTTCTCATTAAATTCATTTCAGACTTTAGCTTTTGCTAACTTCTCAAAAGATTCAAAATGAGTACTTACAGAGTTTATCAGACTCTTCAACTGACCGGAGGGGGATGCTGATGAATCCTTCTGAAATGAAGGCATGATTTTCTCCAAAATGCTGGATGCAAGACCAAGCAACTCACTGTCTTCTATATGGAATTTCAAAATTTCCTCTTTGGCCTTATCTTTTGCAAAAGAGGCCAACTTCATCTTCTATACCGAAGAAAGAGTGTCAAAATTGATTGGACCTTGTATTATATCTAGATCTTCTACAACTCTTTTGTCTTTTTCCAAAATTTCTTTCACTGCTTTTGCAATGTCTCTTGCCCAATATGATGTTTCAGTTTTAGGGCCTATATCTTCTCCCTTTCTGGAGTCAACCATATTGTCTTGCTTATCATTTTCATTCTTTTTCTCTGCTTTTGCTCTCTCTACATCATCAGCAATGTCTTCTGCATTCTATTCTAGAGGATTTTGTGTATCCTCTGTAGCAACATTATTGTTATTTTTATCAAGTTCCTCAACATCTAGAATGGAGGAATCAATTCCATCATTTGTTTCTTCTTCTTGACCTTCCTTGTCCTCAACCTCTTCTGCTTTCTGCTCCTTAATCTTCTCAAAATCACCTTTAGTAGGAGTTTGTATATTTTCTTCACCAGATTGGTCCAGAGGAATCTGAGTATCCTCTGCACCATCATCATTATCTTCCTTCACTATCTCTTCATCCTCTTTATTCATTATTTCCTCTTCCGGAGTAGAGAAAATATTTTCCTCAGCTTGTTACTCATCTTCCTTCAACTCATCATCATTTTAAATGGATGTATCATCAACAAGTTCTTCAGTGACAACATAGAACTTATTCTTGTCTAGGGCTTTACTCAGAATTTGTTCTGTTTCTTTGCCAACTTCATCAATGTCTCTAATCATTAGCTTATTCATCCTAATTTTGCTTCTGAATTCATTTTTAACTTCTTTGAAAATTTTATTTGCTTCCTTCTCAGAGATTATAGGACACAAGTTGGTCAACACATGTTCTCTTAGCTCCAAATCTTTTGCTTTAGCAGCCTCTTTTCTCATCTTAAAAATGTCACTTAGACTCATAGGGAGTTCTGACAAAATTTGTACCAGTGCTCTGTTGAATATATTTAAGTATTTAACAGTGGCATCCTCCAAGATTCTCTTGTTGTCTTTGTCAAAGCTATCATAATATTCTGTTATGAGCTTCAAATTCCCATGAACAGTTACTACATTCACAATGTCTTCAACTGATAGGGTGGATTTTTCAGTCTTCAGTCTTTTTCTTACCCTTACACTTCTGTAGGGCTTGTCTTGGGCAACCCTTGATGCTTTTTCTCTCTTTGAATTTGTGCTTCCGGAGGGCTTCTCCTTAGATACTTTAGCATCCTTAGTGCTTGAGGCCTTCAACTCTTTAACCTCGTCATTTGAATCAGTATTTTCTTCATCCTCCTTCTCCACACTAACATATGACCTTTTGCCCATTACTTTTGTTCTTTTTCCTTCCTTACCGATAGATTTTTCTTTGGATTTCTCTGCAATAGGAGAAGGTGATGCACCAGATGTTGTATCAGAACTCCTAGTAGTCCTTGGCTTAGAAGAAGATTCTACCAGAACACTTTCATGTTCCTTGTCCTACTTCTCTTTCTCAGCTTTCTCTATCCTTTCCCTATTTTGTTTCACAACTTCCTTTGTTATTCCAACACTTTCAGCATACCTTTCAACTTGCCTTTGGACATTTCTCTTGATTTCTGGTTTTTGGAGCTTAACATAAAGTTTCAAACTAAGCTCTCTATATGTACCGAATCTCTCAACAGAGGTATCTTTTGGTTTGCTCAGAAGGTGTTGAGCATACATTTCCAGTATTTGTTCATCAACTTCATACCCCATGGGCATGATCCATATAGTCCTTGGTTCAACTGCTTCCATCAAGCACTGATCTATTTCCACCATGAAACAAATTGTATCCTTGTATTTTTCTACCATAGAAGTAGGGATTCTTTCCCTTGATTGCATCATGTTCTGGAAGTTCTTGAAATATCCCCAAAGAGCAGTCCTTTGGGCATTGGAGTCACCAATGTTGTGCAAGTTCTCTCTGATTTGTATGGAAACAGGCTTATCACTAGTCCAACACATGCTTTTCTTGCCGGGTAACTCATTCATGAAATAGAAGAACAAACACAATACCAACATACCATACTTGAATGTATTCTTCTTGTCCTTTTTGATCTTGTTTAGATTCTCCATTAACTAGTTTTGCAGCAGCTCACACAGGTCATAGTCAGCATTCTCTCTTAACATCTGATAGGTGGCATAAATGGTTGTACCAGATATAGATTTTTCCCTACTAGAGTGGTATATCTTATACCCAATCACCATAGAGGCAAATTTGACATCCGAATCAGTTATATCATTTATTGTCATTGCCCTCTAATCAAACTTTGATCTGGTAGCTTCAGTCACAGTCTGATTCTTTGCTAATTTTAATATTGGCAGTCCATCGGATGAGTTCAATCCTGTTACATCTTGATGGCATCCTTGGTGATCTTGAAGGGTTTCATTAACCACATGAATTCAGCGTGCATCTAACTCAGTACATACTGGACCCACTCATCTTCACCGAAGGATGGGAACCCAATAACCTGAATGAGATGTTTGACTTGCAGCGCCTTATACTTAGGTTTAAGACCATGAATCTCATCCCTCAGATGATTCTTGAACAAATCTACTAAGTTCGAATCCCCAAACTCATCTATGCTTGCATGAATATAAGCCCTAATATCTTCAATGTGCAACACACCATGTGGAACATTTGAAAAGGCACCTAATGGATCAACCTCTATAGATTTTTGTGGATGCTTTTGGAATTTAGGTTAGGGCCTTTCGGTGATGTCAACAACTAATAGAGTATCCATATCCAAAGATTGCAAATTCAGAGAGTTTCACAGAGAATGCCTTGTTTCGCCGGTTAGGGTTAGTTGTTGAATTCACTTTTAGCATTTCAAATCTTTAAAATCTCAGCTTAGGTGCTCTTCTCCTTGTTCTCTTCAAATGCAAAGTGATTCAAATGTTGAGTAAATGACCTTTTATTCTTCACAAAACCTAATTTGCCATTGTAATAAATGCTGTTCCCTAATACATCTGATTACACTGTTTCTGCATACAGTCAATCTTCAATTGCTCCGCAATCACTCGCATTAACTTCTTTTTTCCAAAATTTGCTTCAACAGAACTGCAATAGGCTTCTTTATCTTTATTCATTGTGCCAAATTCAAGCACCCACTTACTAGTAGGGGGAATTAGATTTTCAATGCAGCTCCCCTTGAGCCAGAGCTCCTGTTTCAATTCCTAGAGGAATTAAAAGCACCAGATTTCGGTGCGGACCCATCACCATCATTCACTTCACTTTTCTTTACCCATGTTCTGTTCATTTCATTCTAGATCTCATTCACATTTACTTTACCCTTGCCTTTATGTTGTCCCTGCATATTTTGGTTTCTATTTAACGGACCTTTTCTATCATCATTCCTTCTTTTGTAGAATCTTGCAATATGACCGTATCTATTGCAATTGAAGCACACAACATTTCTTTGCTCATTTACTTGATTTCTTCTTGATCTACACTAATTAGCCATGTGTCCAAATCTATTGTATGTAAAACAATTTCCATGGAAAGAATTGACATTTCTTCTGTTGTTAGAGAAGCTCATTGTCATACTTCTGCATTCATTAGATCTATGACCATACCTTTTACAATTAAAGCATTGACTGGAGAAAGATGGACCATTTTGATTCACTCTACTTCTACACTGAGTAGCTCTATGACCAAATTTATTGCAATTGAAACAATTTCCATTGAAAGATGGATACCTTTGAGCATTAGGTTGTCTTACCAGAGGTCTTCTAGGTCTGTTTATCTGATTCCTTGATTTATGATTTCTTTGACCGGATCCAGAACTTTCACCTTTCTCATATCCTAGACCATGCTTATCATCTGCCATTTTCTGACTATCAAGCAACACTTCAAGTTTAGCTAAGCTTATCTTGAACTTCTCTTTGTATTCATTTGCAGTTTCTAGGTCATGTTTGAGAATAACAATTTGCCTTTCAAGTTGTTCCTCATTATCCCTGGTTTCTTGAAGATCAGACTCTAGATGGCCAATTATTCTGTCTAATCTACAACACTCTTTTGTTCTTTCTTTAAGAGATTGATTCAATTTTTCTTTAGTCTTCTTCCTTTCCTCAATTTCCTTGGTTAACCTCATCACCCTAGATTCCATCTCATGTTTTAGGACAACTTCTTTTGCCATCTTCTCACATTCCTTTGTCTTCTACTTCAGAGCCTCATCCATATCATTATCTTCATTATGATTTGCTAACTGTTGAAGTAGCTCCCTCCTTTTTCCATTGGATTTGCTCAGTTGCCCCTTTAAAGTCTGAATGAAATCCTCATCATCTTTAAGATTTTCTTTCACTTCTTTGACTTCTGCTCTGGACTGATCAAGATCTTCTAAAGAAACTTGAAGTTGTTCATTGATGCCATCAGAATACCTAGATAAACCCATTGAAACACCTTCCTAGATCTTCCTCAAGCTTTTAAACTTCTTCCAAGGAACCTTGCTCTTATACCAATTGTTGAAATTAAGGAATACTGAGAGGGGGGAGTGAATCAGTGTTCTGCAAAACTTATTATTTTGTTCCTTTATTAATTTACCACATACATTCAAAAGAAAGAAACATGAACTCAAGAATAGCAGCAACAAAATCATTACACATGAACACCAGGATTTTTACGTGGAAACCCGGTTAAGGGAAAAACCATGGTGGGGGTTAACCCACAAGATTTTATGCTCTGTTAAAAGTATTACAAAATGGGAAGGCACATGCCTTCAAGCACACTGCCCAGAGCTCACTACTCAAAGGAGGCTCGCTGCCTACAAGATTGATTACAAAGAGTTCACAGAAGTACTTGAACTGAAGAATAGCATCTAACAATGCAAGATTATAGTTCCGGTTAGGATCAATATATTGACTTCACACACTTCATCTTTCACTGCCCTATTTTACTATTCTGCCATGATCTAAGCTTTAGATCTCTGCTTCGCACTTGATACTGCCACACTTCTCACCTCTTATCTCATATTCGCATAACCATATAACAAAATGCTTGCACCCATTGATTATATATATTTGCTATATGAAATTTCATCAACTGTAGTTGGCCTCAAGAAACCTTAGAGGCATTTTCAAGAACATTGTTCTGTCAGCTGAATCTATGCACAAATATCAATGCGGACCACAACTTATGAATACAAATCACCACACATGTCGGCCAATACCATTGGATCTCATAAATCACTCAACCAACCACTTCTCTTAATTCGTACAGGGATCAAACACCAAGTCGGTATGTTCTTCACTAGACTAGACTGTCTCACCAAAACTTGATACTCATATGCTTGTAACTTTCAATCCCTTTATCATCGGAGGCTAAAAATCTGGATTTAGGTAGCCCTAACATCCCTTAACATTCCTTCAGATCCGCAGCACAATATGATAACCTGTGGAGAAATACAGACCAAAATGTTGAACCCTGTCATAAGCTCTGTTCCTATCTATCCGAACTTAGACAAATCTATAATCTGACTTCTAGTATGATCAAGTGATACAATGCGGATGTGTAAGATAGATTTAGTTTCCATCAATGACAACACCTAACATGCCTAGCAGTGTATCTTGCCAACAAAATAGCTAGTATGGCACTGCCACTGGCATCACAATCTACCTGAAATACCTTATTAAAATCTGGAAATGCCAAAATAGGTTGCTCTGTGACTTTTTGCTTCAATGTATCAACACTCTTGGCTACTCCTGTAGTCCATCTAAACTCTTTTCTATCCCTTCTCATTGTCTCAATTAGGGGTGCACAAATGCTACTAAAATTCTTGATAAATTTTCTATAAAAACTTTCCAAACCATGAAAAGATCTTACCTCTATAGCACTCCTTGGTGTAGGCCATTCAATGATAGTCCTTACTTTTTCTAGGTCCATCTTAAGACCTTCCTCTGAGACAACAAATCCTAGGTATACCAACTCCTTCTTTGCAAAACTAAATTTCTTTAGATTAATCAACAACTTCTCCTCCCTCAGCTTCTCCAAAACTCTTTTGATATGCATCGGATGCTCATCCCAAGTCTTACTAAAAATCAAAATATTATCAAAATAAACAATAACAAAACTTCCCAAAAACTCTTTCAATACCTTTTTCATGAGCCGCATGAATGTGCTTGGTGCATTGGCTAGCCCAAATGGCATGACTAACCACTCATACAAACCTTCCTTTGTCTTGAAGGCTGACTTTCATTTGTCTCCTTCTCTGATTCAGATATGGTGATACCCACTCTTCAGGTCAATCTTCGTGAAGTACTTAGCTCCACTCAAACAATCCATTATGTCATCCATTCTAGGCAATGCAAATCTATACTTGATCATGATCTTGTTGATGGCTTGGGAGTCTGTACACATCCTCCACTCTCCATCTTTCTTCAGTGCTAGTACTGCAGGTACCACACATGGACTTAGGATCTCCCTTATTAGTCCATTCCTCAACAACTCCTAAACTTGTCTGTTCAGCTCTTCATTCTCTACAGGGGTCATTTTGTGGGTTGCCTTATTCGGCAAACTGGCTCCTGGTATCAAATACATTTGATGACTTATCTTCCTCATTGGTGTTAAACTTTTGGTACATTATTAGAGATAATGTCCTGAAATTCTTCCAATAGATTTGAGACTTTTGTTGCTACATCTTTGCATTTATCTTAACTAATCTTAGGAATCAATGCAAATCAATTATGCTCATGCTTCATACCCTTCAAACATTTTCTACCATCTACCAAGCAAATTTTGGCAGTACTACATACCTTTTCTTCCACCTCATTCAAGGGCTTCAACTTATGATGAACTCCATCCTTTGTTAGGGAATATGTGTGTGCATGGCCATCATGGACAGTGCACCTATCATACTACCACAGCCTCCCCAATAACATATGGCATGCATCCATCAGTATGATGTCACACAACACCTCATCATGGTACTCACCAATCTTGAACTTAACTAAAAATTGTTCATTAACCAAAGCTCTATGGTCTTGCAACCATGCAATCTGATATGGATGTGGATGCCTTCTTATTGTCAACTTCAGCTTGTTAACCATCTCCTCTTAAACAAGATTGTCAGTTCTTCCACTATCAATAATAATATCACAACACTTACCTTCACATTTGCACCTTGTGTGGAATAAACTCTTCCTCTGATCTGATTCTTTCTGCTCATTCAACAAGGTTCTTTTGACAACTAGGGTTTCTCCCCTTTCAACATCTTCAAAATGCTTAGATTGTGCATATTCATCTACATGTGTAACTTGTGCATTACCTTCAAGTCTTCTATTCATCCTTCCTTGATGGTGCAGACACTTGTATGCTCGATGCTCTTCTTCTCCACATTGGAAATAGGTTCCTCTAAAACCTCCTCTTCCAGGTCCTTGCCTAGGTCTGTCTCTTCCTCTTCCTCTTTGCTCACCATTGTTCTGGTCACAAGGGTAGTAGGCATTATCTCCTCTCTAATTTTGACTAGTACTAGCTTCATCACTTTTCTTTTGATCTTCATTTCAGCCTCTATAGGACCTTCCACCAGTCCTTCCACCTTGACATCTTCCCCATTGCTTGCTTTCGAATATTTTATTCAGCTTCTCTTCCACCTTCAGGGAAAACTAGTATGCATCTTCAATGGTGGTCATTTTGACTAAGCTTAGCTCCTCTTGAATACTTGGCCTCAACCCATTAATGTAACAAGCTACCTTCTCCTTGTTGGCCTCTACATGGCCTTTCCTAATAGTAATTTTATAAAAATCTACTGTATACTCCTTAATAGACTTGTTACCTTACTTCAATCCTTGTACCTTCTTCAGCAACTCCATCTCATAGTCCACAAGACTAAAATGCTTCTTTAGTTTTTCCACCATCCGATCCCATCTAGTAATATTTCCTTTTCCTCTTATATTCCTCTCTAACTAGACTGCCTTCCACCAAATACTGGTATGGCCCTTCAACTTTATTTTTGCAAACTTTACCTGATCTAGGTCCTCCACATCTTCATACTTGAAATATTCCTCCACGTCATTGATCCAATCAATAAGGTGTTCTGGATTCAAATCTCCACAATAGGTAGGAACTTTGATCCTAGGCCTCTTTCTGATCTTCAAAATGGCCCTCAACAACCTAACTTCTGCAAGATCTCCTACAGCTTCTTGTTCTTCCTTAGATATCTCTTCTTTAGCTTCATCATCACTTTCTTCTCTTGTTCTCGGCTCAAACCCTCTTCGCAACTCCTCTTGCAATGCATCAATCTTCCTTTGCAGGGCTCTAAAACCCTCTTCCATCAAAGCATTTCTTCTGACATAGTTTCTTCATGGAGGCATCTTGATCTCTGCAGCAAACCCACAACCTTAGGTCCTAGTGCAAACTGCCTCATGGTCAGTGATCTATCTACACACTCAGGAACCCTTGCTCTGATACCACTTGATCAAGGGGGTAAATCACAAAACAAACAAGAGAAATTGCACATAGAAAATAGAATGTTCTTTTATTGATTTGGATAACTCATTACATTATAGAAGCTCAAATACAATCAGAGGATGAATCCTCCATAGGCTACAATGCATTACAACTTCCAATCTCAAGATTCTAGAATCTTTCGCCTTCTGTAACCCCAAATCTTACTAGGGTTTCTATTTTCCTACCTATTCTTGACTCTACACTTTCCCCCTTATCTCTACTACTGCCAAGGGTTCCCAAAAATGGTTATTAATAGCCTTTTTGGCGGCCTCCAGCCAAATTTTGAATTTTGCATCTCCCTCCAAAAATAGGTCAACTTCTGAGAGCCATAACTTTTGATCTGGGTGTCTGATTGATGAACTGTTTGAAGCACCAAAAATCTCATAGAGTGCTCTACGCACTTATAACCTGCTATGCTAGTTCCACCTATTTTCAGGCCCATACAAGGCTGTTTAGTGCCTCAAACCTAAATTTGAATAATTTCCAGGCATTTTTTGGGAAACAGAAACTTTAATATCTTTTAGCTCACAAATGATATTTGCATGATTCCTTTGCCAAAGGTCTTATTTTCCATTTACAAATCTTCCTATAAATTTTTGCTTCAATCCATGCCCAAATGCAAACTTTCCAAAAATAGCAATTTGCTATTTTTAGCATTTCAGAAAAACTGAAGGTTCTACATCATTATTCAAGTGATTATGGAACCAAAAACACTAATTTTGAAAAGAAATAAAAATAACATAAATGATTTGAATCAACATCTTTTTTTGGGTGATGCAAGATTGCTCTTACACCTCTGGATGCTCCTGCATCAATAAGGGTGCTCGACCTCTATGGAGGTTAAGAATAATTATATCACACACATAATTTCCCCTACATCTAAATGATGTTTAAGGGTTAACAAATAATCCAAGGTGTCACCAAATGATAACACCATTGCTAGGGTGGCACAACAACAAAATGCGACCTCGGGGTCGAGTTTTACTCCTCTTTGCCATAATAACCATAATTAATATATATATAAATAAAATGATAATCACAAAACCTAATTAAGGAAATAGATAAGGAAACAAGGAAATACTCGACAACTAGGTGAGATTACTTATCGACCAAAATTGATGTTCTAAGAACATCGTCTAGTCGAATCAACGTGAATGACATCGAAATAACTCAAATTGTCATGCTAACACAGATCGACTAAAAATGACTAACAAAGGAAAGGTGATAACTCACTCTACCTTGCATGGGTTCACAAAGACTAATTTTGATACTCAGATGACAATCTGACCTTTTCCCAGCATCTATCTCCTCCTCTCGGGTGATACTCTCCTTCCGTCCTTGGAGGAAGATTCTTTTCCTAATTACACTCACAACCATATAACCATGATTAGTGTATCATCATTTGATTCGTAAAACATTATGATAAAATAATCTTATCAACATGTAATCTCATGTCTATACTAAACATTAGTCAATATTCATATAATCAATGATTCTATTTGATATTTTCTACAAACATCAAATCATTAAACTATGATTAATTATCTTGTTTACCAGACAAAAGTAAGATTAAGCTAAATCATAAGTTGGGGATGTAACAGTTTAAGATGTGAAAATGATCCTGGGACTTGTGAGTTATGGGCGCACAATGTAACTTACATTAAACAAATACTTGGTCTATTATTTATTTCATGATTATTATTGGATCCTTTATTGTTATAATACTTTTGATGATATTATTTGTATAAGGTCAACTTAATTATAAAGTTTGTTGATAAAACATTAATAATGACACACTAAAATGGATATATACATTGAGAGATAACTAACTAACAAATTGAGGAGCCAATCCAAGATAATAAGGAAAGATGGGAGAAGTTAACTGAGGAATTTACAAATTTCTTTGGGATATATCAATATGAGAGCACGCATAGAAGATAGGAGTGTGAATATAACCAATTATTTAGAAAGACTATCTAGTTGAAGATTGATTATCTGAAGTTCCATCTACCCAATCACTTGTCAAGGTATTTTTAACTTTATTCAAGATATCTATGGTAGAAGAGATCAAGAATTAGAATGATAAATAATTTTCATACATAAAAGGACATGCATCATTAAAAATAGGACAATTAATTAGACGACTTATGTCATCAAAGGAGTTAATGAACCTACATCCAAATAAAGGAGACACTATAAAAGTAAAGAATCAATAAAATTTATGGAGCAAAAAAGTAAAATGAAAGCTATGGAAGGAAACAAAAGTCTAATACTAAAGAATCAACTCAATCCCAATTGAAAACTTGAGTTGGAGAGAGCTAAAGGTAGGAAGTAGTTTGTCACCCATGAAAAATAAGTGACCAAAGATTTTTATACAACTATCCATTCTTGATGAAGAAGATGAAGTCCCCATCTTGATATAGAACTTTAGAGTTTCATCATGGGTGAAAAGAGAAATGCATATATGGATAATGAGGCATACTAACTAATCGATGATAAAAATGGAGTTTGAGGACATTTAGCGATCAAGATTCTTGATAGAAGGAAAGTTTAAATGTCAGGGCATATTGGAAAGTGCTAAGAGAGAATAGGAATATTCATGATACACACTTAGGAAATACAAAGTCTAGTAACCCATACAAAGGAACAAAAAAAGCGATGGCTAATCCTTTGAGTCCTATCTAGAAGAGGTAGACATTGTTCATGTTTATTAGTGATGAGACAAAATAACCTATTAGACACTAGAGAATGTGCATACAAATTTAAACATCCATTAGATAGACAAATGCATATCATTAGTGGTAGTAATCTTCAACTGCTCTTACGAGGAATGACAACTCATGGGTATATCATCATATCATTGTAACGCCTTATAAACTACAAAATGATTTTGAGAAAGAATTTAAATTGATTAGAGACACATGATTGTAACATGTTTCTCATTAATAATTTTACACTTACCAACAAAGAAACATGAGTCTATTAGGGTCTTCAATAAAAGATTCGAGGAGTTATTAATATAGCTTAAGAAAGAATCAAATGTTGGACTTAGGAAATGATAGGTCCTTGAAGAATTAATACCCATTCTAAGGAAGGAAAATGAAGAAGTTACCACCATCTTATGAGAGTGCATACAATAGAACAATGGGTATTGAATAGAATATGATGTCTATGCAATCAAGAATGTAAAGTGATGACCACAATGTCTATAGAAGCCTTTGAGGAAGATAAAATGTGAATGGTGTGCGAGCTTAAGGATAACACAATGAAGGATATAAATCATGGATGATGTATTAATTATAAGAAGACCTTATCTCAAAGAGAATATTTCATGAGATCCTTCAACTATTCAGCCATTATATTGAATATTATCCACATAACATGAGGATTACAATTCATAGGTGCAAATCATGCACGATTCCCACTGCATTGCCCAAATGCCTAAACAACCATAATACTAGTACGGGATCAACTTTATTGAACCATAAATAGATGAAATAGCTATTACAACTAATATCGGCTTATCATGTAGTGCAAAAAATGCAACGAGTGGAGGTAATTCAAAAATTCTATCCAATAAGTAACAATGCAATTATTTATTAATGTGAATATAGCCAATATCAACAAATCCATAGAGCAAATGATTAGTAAACACAAAATTATAGTTTGTAATCGAACTAATTTGTAGAACTCTTCAATCCAAATGAACTATGTTCATTGAATTATGAATACATCTATTTCAAATGACAATCTTTTGCATAGTCCCACTAACAAGTTTGTAAGAGAATAATTCTAGCTTCTCTAGGACATGTGATATCCCATTCACAATAGTTAGTACCCCAAATATACATCTATAAAAAGGCTCGCGTCTTTAATTCAATCAAAATATAAAATATGATATCGACTATATTTCATATTATTAAAACATCATGCACAAAACAAAACTTCAAATATGACCTACAATCTACTTAGTTAGGAATGCACCCTTGAATTTGTTTTTTTCATATTTTTAAATGTTTGTGTTTTTTTGTTCTTTTAGGCATGGCCATCAAATAATTTTCTAAACATAGAAAACACCTTTGCCTTTACACATGAATGCTCCTCTACACACACATTCAAGACTTCACACTTTCGACCAGTCCATTGCCCGGGAACATGGAGGCTAATGTGGTTCGAGTAACATCCCCGATCAAAACATTTTTCTTCTACGAGTAGGCATGGTATTTGTTTAAATATTTACCATCTGATGTAATTTCTCCCAAAGATCCATCTCAAATGTATTTTAATTTCCTAACGAAGCACCCTCTCACATGTAATGCATATTTTATTGTGCTTTAGTTTTTTTTACGATGTTATTTTATCTTTAGTAAAAGGAACGGTGCCCTATGAAAGGAACATGATCCTTTAAAATAGACCTTGGTCGAATGGGTCTATATGGGTGTATGCGGGCATAAGTCGATAGGAAAAACAACAAATTTCTAATGACAAAAGTTCATGGGGTAACACAGGATAGGGAGAGAGAATAAGAGTAGGACAGATAAATATAAAAAATAATTATTTGTATATTACACTAAATAGATATAAGGTAGTGTTTAATTTTGTTTTGTATTTCAATAATAAATATATATATTATATAAAATTGTAAAATTTGGTTATAAGTTTTTTTGGTTTTGTATCTTTTTGAAAATGTTAGGAATCAATTTTATGATTGCAAATTAGCCAGAAGCAAGGCAAATAATTGAAGAATTAGTTAGAGCCCTTAATACAATTTGATCTCATAACCACAAATTATAAAATGGAACGTTCTTATAGGCACAAGATTGTTTAGAGCTTATATAGCCTTATCAAAATTGACTTAAAACATGTTACAGTTTAATTCATATGTCTAGGAAAGTAAAATGTAATGCTAACTATGGACAACATTTTAAACATAAATATGCATACAGAATTATGGTCCAAGATTTTCAATAATGCAAGTGAAGAACCACATATTAGTAAATGGACAAAGTTTATAGGTTATAACTTGTAACATTGGGTTTGATGTCTTAGAGGTTAAGGTGAATGTATAATGTTGGATATATACAAGGAGTGTATTATAGATTGGTCAATATTAAATTTGAAAGCATATAGCACACTTTAGATAGAAGGGCCTGATCGTTAGGCTCTGATACCAAATGTAACATTACTTTTTCCCATAATTAATTAACTACTTGTAGCAGATTTTATTATAGTTAATATTTAGAGTTAAGATAGAATAATATATTCAATGATGTTAAAAGAGATGTAATAACAAATGCAAATTACAATAGATGATAATTTAATAAGAACTCTTAAGTAATCATTAACAAAACAAATTAGATAACATAATCACATAATCATATTAACATCAAAGCACAACAATATCTTTTATATAAGTTTAGTACTTCATTAATTTCAATCATAGAAAGGAATAGAAATGTATCTTTTGGATCTTGGAAGTTCTTTCAAATGTCACTTCGGAGAATAGATTATAGACTCAACCCCCTTTCAACAAGTGAGCACTTCTAGGAGGAATCTGGTTCTTGTTCAAAACCCACAAGTTCTTATGCAGAACTCATCGTGATTTGCAGTACAGGATCATCCCACAATAGTGGGTTACACTTTTGTGGATGAAGAAAAATTGAAGGTGCCAAAAAAACTATAGCAGACACCTTCGAATGAAGGTATTTCCTTCGTTCAAAGGTCCTGTTGGCCTTATTAAATCTTAAAATAATAAGGCCTTTGTTCGAAGGGGGTCTCCATTCAAAGGTCTTTGGGTGCCAAATTAAAACAATAAAATAATACCTTCGATCAAAGACCCTCTTCGATCAAAGGTATTATTTTATTATTTTTTAATAAAAAGGTTAAAACTCTCAAATGATAGTTTTTTTTGTCATTTGAGAGCGACAGTGTTCACTTTGGTAGATTAAGGCAACAGGGCATTCGAAGGAGTCAAAGGGGATAGCAAAAAAGGCTATGACAAGGCCCCACATCAGCATTCCAGTGTCCCTCCAGGTGCATACCTACTGATATATGCTCATATAAGCCTGTCGTTTCACTATATATGTCCACAGTTTGTCATAGAATATTTGTTGTTTCTCAATTACATATACACCTACATGCATGAAAAATTCCATTGTGTTGTTGAATTCAAGTGAGTAGTTATTTAGTTTACTGTCAAACCCTAGTTTGCCAAACTAGGGTTTTTTCATGCCACCTTCTCAACCATATAACTTGTTCTCTCTATTTGGATAATAGATAATAGAGATCCATGTTATGAAAAAAAGAATCTATTTGCCATGAAAACTACTCTTGAGCTCTATGCAACTATGCATGACTATAGCTAAAAGAGAGATTCCATTTAATAGCTCACAACTTTGTAAAAAAAAACTCATTTATTATTTATGAAATCATGCCTCTTATATTACTTAACAAATTACAAGAGAATTACTTATATTCATTGCAATGAGACATCTGTAGCCACACAACCAATCTCTCTTTTTGCAAATGAAGGCAAAGAACTAGTTCAAAATTTGTAACTACTATACGCAGTTTAGATGTATCATGTTCGGCTTAATATGTGCTAGGTATCAAAATCCCTTATTTTAATTATTTCATGTTATATGACAATAAAAATCCATTTGGTGGCACTTGCTAAAAATAATTTAAAGATATATATAAATCCATTTCCAAAAAATTCTAACATGTAGACATGCAATTGCTATTAATAATGTTATCGACGATAATGATGTTGATGATTTTGGTCAAATCTAATGCTACATTTAAGTGTCTTATGATTTTACTTTGGCTAGGAATAGTCCAATTGACATATCAATTACCTAGATAGGGTTAACCACTAGAACCTAGTGAACCATACATAAACATATGGTCAAATCATCTCATGATGAAATAAATACCTGTTGAGTGATTAGCATCTATATGTTGTAGTAAAAGGTTGCAATGATAAAACAACTTGGAAATGAGTCTTTAGGAATTTATAAATGTTTGAGAATTAGATCAATCATCATGACCCCAAGAGTGCTTTAAGTGTGCAACATCGTTATGATTGCAATGAAATGTTAACCTCAACTCAATCATACTAATTGCCTCATAGCACTAAGGGTGACCAATGTGAATTCAATCAATTTTATATAATAATTATCTCATGAGCTAATGTGGGTTCCATACAAGACAAGTCCAAGACTTCAACAAGGCTCATAACAAGTGTAACTCAACCTTTGAGAGATTTAACCTAAACAACTATTAATTTGGAATGGTTTATCACAACCCAACCACTTGCAATGAGTATTTAAGAAGCAACTCTTCATAAGTCTTTAATTAAATAAAGGCTTGTGACCACACTTCATTCTCAAATAATTCATAAACAGGCAGCAACCATATAGCAAGTTTACAAATATCAAACTAAACTTGTCAATAAGAATCCTACTACAATACCCACTAAAAAACACATTTCTTGCCATTTCAAAACATATATAAGACCTTAAAGTTGTATAATTTATGTATTGACTTTATCCTAATTTCACCCATTGTTAAAAAAAGTTAATATTTAGATTGGAATATGTGTTATTATTGTAGTAGATCTATGGTAAAATCATTAGGTATAAATGTAAGTTCTATCTATCCAATTGGGTTGGATGATCTTTTACCAAATTCTAGATTGTTACAACATTTGGACCTCATGGGCCAAATTTTTATAGGTTTTCTTTTGTTTAGCATAATCTTTGGTGTTAAATGCTATAATTCAATTATGAAGTCTTGTGTTATTCCTTATTTTGTAAAATATGGAGAAGGTGCCCACTGTTAAGAGGAAATCCCCTCCATGATCTAAATGTCTCCATATTTGTCAAGGAATTTTAGGGGATAATAAAATCGTCCCTAGGACTATATTTGCTAGCTTGTTCTTATTTTTATTAGTTAATTATCGCAACACTTGTAAAATATTTTGAAACTCTTTGAGAATTCCTTTTAAAAATAGCATATGAGATTAATTATTCATTTATGGATGATTAAATAATGTCTAGTTATATGAAGTTTCTTGACTCTTTGAATTGCATTTAAATGAAATTGCAACTAGACATATGGAATCTTGAATGTAATACTAGTTATCTATTTCTATCAATTCATATCTTTCTCTTAAGCTCATATTTAAAAAAGTATTTACTCATTTATTCAAGACTTCACTCTATTGCCAATGAAGTAAAACATTGGTCCTCTTTGGTAAATTAGTCATGTTGAATATTGAATATCATTCTTTGTCCTCATAAAATTGTTGTATATTAGATCCTACCAGCATGCATAGACTCATTTGACATTTACCATTACCTTATCTCTTAAGAGCCTACATTTTTATCTACCTTTAAAGAGTTATTCATGTTTTGGATTTCTAAGTTACATATGAAGTATGGACTATAAAGGGTTTTACATTTAGGGATATAAATTATTTTTGCATCTTTAGTTGTACGTGTAAGTTGATATGTTAATCTAGTGATAAGAGATCTTTGATTTGTAAGACCAATAAGCCAATGTAAGGGGTACTTAAAATGAAAAATATTTGGAGTATCTCATAGTGTAAAGGGAATAGCTAATCTATGTAACCATTTTCTCTTTATTTCTCTTTGATTGTCCTATAAATATCTCTAGGAATACCCTCTTTGGCATAACAAAGCTAGAAGTGTAGAAGTGTTGTTTTCTCTTGTTAGTTGGTCAAAACCACTTGTAGCATGATCACAAGTCTTGCTTGTTAGTCTAAACCACCCTAAGTTCCTTGCATTTAGATTGATGTGCATTCTCTAGAGATTTAGTATATATTTTGGAGCACCAACACATCTACTTGCCACTTAGTAATCAATATCTCAATTTCTATTTTTTTAAATTGATATAAAGTTGTATGCCATTCTCAACAATTCCTTACCTATAATTATTAAATTCATAATTCTTTTTTTAAATAGATCCACTACATTTAAACGCAATATTAATGTTCTCTTTATTATTCTTAGGATGATTAGTAAGAGATTAGTTTCATACTCGTATTTTTTTTATACACAAGTCACATATTATTTATACCTCCTAACTCAATTCAAAATTCATTGAGATTTTGGGTAGCTTTAATCTATCTACTTAAACTTTGCCAAATTCTATTTCATCAAAATATATCATTAAATATATTAAGGGAACAACATCAAGGCTACAATGAAAACCCTTGAATAGATCTCACATGTAGGTAAAGTGGAGTGAGATGCAACTAGCACTAGTCGTGTTCTTTTGAACTATATGTTATCTACTATGTCATCTAAAACTATAACATATAGATAGTTATATATTATATATTATTGTTTATTAGAATAAATTATTATCATATCTTTGGTTTTGTCCTATGAATATCTATGATTATCACCAATCTTTTTATACTATGCCTTTTTATGAGGCTACCTCAACTTACACTATGTGAACCTACCCATAATAGAATGACATTAACTAACATATATGGCCAGTGGGAATTCAATGTAAATAGATAATCCACTTCAGTCTAGGGGAATAAGTAGACAAGTACACACATAATCACAATACTAAACTAGGGGCACTCTCTAAGATAAGTAGTAGCAAACATATAAACTACTAAAACACACTCATATTCCTACATGTTAATAGAGCATAACCAATTAACTCCTTAGTACAAAACTTAAAAGATAATTCTATATTAGAAAGCCAAAATATATCTACAAGAGGGCATAGCCCCTAATTATACAACAATGCGAAGCCTTGCACAATCCCAACCAAAGGAGACCATGAATATTTTACAAAAAAATAAGGAATTCAAGAGAGGGGATATATGCCAAAGGTTTTGCAACATGTGCTAGAGAATATTCAACTACCAAATTTGTTGATAAGAGACAACATACATGAGAAGTTAGAAACCTCAATCACAAATTACTAGAACCATACTGGCTTCCTCTACATGCATGTGGAACCTATTATTTCTAAGAGTAGAGGTCCCGTGTGATCTAAGAGGGGTGATGAGTCATGAAAAGGGAAAGAGAAAAATACCTAAGATAAGGAGACAAAAGAAAATAAAAATATATATTTAAAAAAGTTGATAATAATCTTAAGTATTTAACATACTATGAAAAAAAGTGGGCTTGTCATGTTAGATAAAAAAAAATAGTACATACCCGATTCTGGTCTACAATATCCACAATCACAACAAGCTTGCCATAGTCTGGGTCATAGTTGATAAGCACAATTCGCCCAATTTCCACATAACGTATGGAAGGCTGCAAAAAAAACCATTTGCATTAATATCATGCCAAACATCCCAAATTTTGATTAGCAATAACCCCTTAAAATAGTCACAAATCTACTGCATGACATAGTTTAAATTTAATGCGATTAATCATTTAAATTTACATTATGCATGTTTTTAAATTTATCTTGGCATGCAACGAATTTGATGGTAGACAACACATCCATTCAAACAAACTTACATACTTGAAGTTGTGATGTATCTATCTAGATATGATACAAATTATTTACCATGTGGTCCTTTAAGTTATTGCACTTGCTTTTCATGTTATCACTTACATTTCAAACATGTATTTAAATTTTTTCACTTAGTGAACTAGAATGTATGTTCAACTTGGATGTTAAATTTAAAAATTAATTTAGATACATAGTACTAGATGTGCACACATGTACATTGGAATAAGTAATTTATTTTTGTGCACAATTCAGGTTGAGATATATCATGGCACATGCACCACCACCTCTTGGACCTTCTATATTTACTCATACAGATATTGAGATCTAGATATTGAGAGGTGTTCTTTCTGACCCCAACACAATAGGGGTTTATAGGGACACCTATCAATCAATTTTATCTAGCTTACAATGCATTAGACAGAGTCTAGGAGGTACCCATGTTTATTCAGGTGATATTCTTGTTGCTATTCTTGCCCAAATGTGGCAAGAGGTGACTATTGATGTTTCTCTTGCTTCTATTCAGCTTAGTGTCTCGAAAGACACCATCAAATCCCAATGTTTTCCATATTATGTTGGTAGGCCTAATGTGAAGGGCTACCAAGTGACTAGATGTGTAGACCCTCTTATAGCCCCATTGATATATCCACGTTTTCTGGTTGCTCATGGTCGTTATCCCAATAACGACCAAATTCCTTTATATTTTGCACAGTAGTTATATGGAGAGGTTCATGTGGGCCTCACGGTCAACTAGTTGGATTTGCCAACATATTTTGGTTAGGGGCAAGGCAGGGTTGCTAACAGAGATGCCTATCATCGAGCAGATTGACAGGCTCCAGCTTATAGGGCCTTGGTTGGGGAGAGAATGCTTGCTATCTTCCCAGCCCTGGCCCCTATTGCTGATCAGGTTGTCATTGCTTCTTAAAGGGAAGCAATCAATAGTGTTAGTGCTATTGTAGCTGCCACATCTATTATATCTTCTGATCATGTGGGAAGATATTTGATGAGTCATCCTAGATGATCTAGACCATCGGATCATGCTATTGATCCTTATGCTATCGCGGGTGTCCCTTTACGCGTAGACATAGATGGTCTTATAGCATACCATATGCTTTGGACTATAGTGAGTTATCTTTCTAAGGACATATCAGAGTCATTTGCTTTCATTGCATTAGAGCTTTGTATCCCTTTACATGAGGTTAGAGGACATGTGGGTAGAGCTTGCCATTCACAGACTGGGTCACGATCTAGTCAAGCTGCAAGACCTTCTCATCAAGTGCCTAGTAGTACTCCACATCTTGATCCACCCACACATCATTTGGCTGTTGTAGAGGTAGACACACCTACCCCTCCTTCTGTGAGTGTTGGGCATCAGACATCCCAACCCTCCTTAGATTCACTTGAGGAGTTGCAGTTGCAGATGGGATCGTCAAGTTATGTGGATATGCTTCTACATTTAGGATCTTCGATGCCAACTCACCTGCATAGTCCACTTCACTCATCATTACTAGAGCTAGCCAAGGAGGCATCAAATACGATCATTGTAGCAAATCCTGGACCACCTGATACATAGGTATGTACATGTGTATGTGCACGCATGCATGATTTAAACTTGAACTTAAATTACATTACTTTGATATCTATAGAGTCCTAATGTACACATTTATAATTATATATATATATATATATATATATATATATTGTATGGGTTAGCTCATGTTACACCTAGTCTGGGGACGGACCATGTACGCAGGCATGATTCAGCTGATGCTAGTAATGTTAGTGGACAGGTGAGTTTTAAATTTTTAAATCATGTACTTACATGTTTGCATATAATTTGTACGTGCATGTACATATATATTTAACATTATTCTAATTTAACATAATGTACACTTTTATGTACATGTGTTGTACTATCTCCAGGGCTCAGCGCATCCATCAGAGTAGGATGCTCACTCAGAGGGTCGCTCAACTAGCAGCCAACATGATGACCAAGCTACCAGCACTGCCTAGACATGTTTCTCCAGATATTTCTCTAGATATTTGTTTTCAGACATTTCTATCTACATGTTTGTGGACATTTCTATCTACATTTGCACATGTGTTTGTGGACATTTCTACATGTTTGAGGACATTTCTATCTACATGTTTTCAGACATTTCTCTAGATCTACATGTTTTCATCTACATTTCTATCTACACATGTTTGTGGACATTTTTACATGTGTGTAGACATTTCTATCTACATTTGCACTTGTGTTTGATGATTATATATATTTATGTCCACATGTTTGTAGACATTTGCATGTTTGATGATACTTTTGTGGACATGATTTATGTTAAATGATGATACATAATTTAAAATGGAATTGATTACATGTTTGATTCAATTCATTTATATGGACATAATTTTGTTACGTCAGAAAATGTCCCCTTGAGGGATTTTCCCTCTTAAGGTTTAGCTCCCAGGTCTTGCTTATGCATTTAGAGCATTTTTCATGTTAATTTGACATCCCGATGAGAAAACCCTGAAGTTTCATGGAAAATGGGACCTAGAGGGTGCACTTGACATAAGTCCTACCTGAAATAGGGGGGAGGTCTTGGGCGCTCGCACCCTAGTCCTACCCTATTTTAGGTCAGGACCAATTTTGGAGTGTTGGTTTATGACTGTTATTTATGTTCTATGTCGACACGGTAAGTTTCAATTATGAAATTCTTAGCGAGAATGTTTGTAGTTGCATATATAAGCATGTTTAGGCATTCATTTGTAAACTAGATGGATATTGCAAACTTGTGGCTTATGTTAAGGTGATTCAAGGTATTCATTGTGTGTTACAGAGCAGAATTTATGTTTTTATTATGTTTGTATTTGTAGATTTGGCATCCATCTCCTCATGGCATGAAGAGCATCTTCCTTCCATGAGATCTTCACTACAAGGTGATATCAATTGTGTTTTCAATCATTTATCATTTAGATTTTGCCTCTATCCCGCAGGGATACACACTTTTTATCTGACAACGGTGTTCAGAAGACTTGAATGTCTCTCTGGGGCTTAACTGAGGTGAGCCTCTAAACACCACAACCCCCAATCCATTTTTTTGTGGTTGCAAGTTACAGGTTGTAGGAGCAGAAAAAGTGGAGTTGCAAGAGAGCAGTGTAGACTGTCAGCATTGCAAATCAGAGAAGAAAATAGGGACTTGGACTCAGGTGCTCACTCATTAGTCCTCTGGCTCCTACAACAGGAAAATCTCTGAAACAACAGGAACATGTTGCAGACAAGGTTTCTAGATCCTGACAAAAAAGTATGGCACTGGACTAGGGCACCCGCGCATTAGTCCCCGACTGTTCCTCTTTCTAAACTTCAAAATATGGTATGCATTTGATTGTCATTTGATATCTTTGTGTGCAATCATTTTCCGTGATTTGTCTATTTGCTTTCAAATTTGCATAATTAGGGTTTTGAGCATAATTGGGCTTAATTGAACAACTAAATCACACAATTCCAATTTTTCCCTATATTCTGAGTGACCACAAGCCTGTAGTAGACTTCCTACTTAGCTAAAGTCCTTGAGTGTTTAGAGATGAAAGGAGGATTCGTACAAACTAGAAAAATCAACCCTAAACACAAAGAAATCCTCTTCATCAAATTTCACCTTAAATAAATTTATATGTTTGACATGAGATATACTTTGCTATGGTTAGAGGGACTATCACATGCTTATTCAATATCTAGTTGTTGAGTGCAGTACCATCTTAATTGTTGAACATAACATCTAGTTGTTCATGCAATATCTAGTTGTTAATTATAGTAGCTATTTGTTGACTTCTATATCTAGTCACTTATGTAGTACCATGTTAGTTGTGCTTGTAGTATCTAGATACCAATCTAGGTGGTAGATCATTTAATTTTTCTAAAAATAGTTAGTAGTTGTGTTTATGCTTATTTTGAATGCTTTATGGTTGCTACTTACTTGGATCTTTTTCTTACTAAAAGATTTATTTTTGAACTACCCCTAAGTTGGTTTTCATAAAATATAGTTAAGTTTTCTTTCTTTTTTACTTACTAATGTATTAAACAAATTTATTACAAAGATAGAAAACAAAAAGTAAGTAAATCTAATCTAAATAGTAAATTTATGATTTTGGAAATGAAAAGTGTAAATAGATATATGCCACATAAAATATATTATAAATTGGAGTAGAGTAATTTGATAAACTTCTATGTACTCGATGACCATGAAACTTTCACTAGTTAGTCACTAAAAATCTATCATTCTTCTCTTATTTGCATATTCTTCATGTTGTGCTCTAGATTTGAGATATTATAAGGTGAATCTAGGGGATAAGAGAAAAAGCATGTGATGGTGTATTTCAACCTAAACAATAGCACTATAGGAAAAATTGAGTGTCTATAGCCTATTAATGGTGATAATGGTGTTGTGTGTAGAGATTTGGCTATCTACAACACAAACCCTTTTTACTAATGCACGTGTATAAATGCACGACCTTTTTACTAAGACATAATAATAAATTCTTTCAACTCAAGAATGATAGATATTCTATGAACAGTCAAATCAAGCATTTCAAAAACTAATTAAATACAAGTACAATAAGAGTCAAATAAATGCATGCAAATAAACCTCACACTTTACAAGTTTATTCATGACACATGGATCTAGAATCAACATTAATTCAGATCATGCTTTCATAAGGTTACACAAGGACTCAGCTCTGAACTCAAATTGAGTGAGACAAGGTATACAACATAAACACAATTACCCAAATAGACTATCTCCTAATTAATCACCATTGGGAAACACATGTCTACACACTCAATTAACACATTAGGTGTATTTACACAATACAAGATAGTTGAAGCACAACATATAAAACCCAACCAAACATGTAGTTAAACAAGGAATTTCTCCATCTTGAAATTGCATCATAATATCAAAATCTGACACCAACCCAACCACATTTAATCATATAACCACATCTTATTAAAAATAATTTCAATCATGAAATAAAAACATAAACTATCAATAAGCATATTCGACATGAGCATGACAATGCTCAAACATTGGACATAGATTGTCCTTTAAGCACTTGTCAACTAGCTTTAAAAAGTGATCTAACCCGAGAAATACCATAGGACTTAGACAAGGCAAGGGTTAACATATGTGGGGAATTACACAAGGGTGATCCTAAATGGCTAGGGTGATTTTCACTAGTAAAAGGCATGATCCTGAGATAGTTGACATTTCTTGAGCTTTTTTGGAATTTTTTTCTAAGAGTTTTCCATGTAGGGGTTTTAATTCATGAGAGAAGGTGATTGTGGTATAGTACCCAATCACCATGGTTAGAGACAACTCTACCCTCTTGTATGTCCATCATGGTGAGGTCATCACATGACAAGTTGATACTTTCACTTGTGTAGTGATGATTTGTGCATTGATGTTGAAAACTTTGATTTTAATTTAATTTATATTGTGACATCTCTAGTGCATATGTATGTATTGTAGCATGTTCAAAGAGCATATAGCATTAAATAAAAGCATTCAAAAATTATCATATCACATGCTTGAATAAGAATCTAGGGCATTCTCTACATGACTTCTAATAGAGAGATCATTTACATTAAGAACCACATGTTGAAATTAAAATTTGTTCAATGAAAGAATTATTAATTTAACTTACATAAATTGTAAAACAATTAATACATGAACATAGATCTAGATAGTGAATTTAGGTCTTCAAAACATTAAAAATTGTAAGTTTTTCATCCATATTTTTCATACCACATCAAGTGGTTCAACTCGCTCTTCAATGACATCTAATATTCTCTGATGATCATCACTATCTAGTCTCCACTTACAACGTCCACATGAATGTGAAACTATATGAAGAGATAGGCCGGTAGCAATTACTAGGTGGCTATACTGATATACCTTGTTCTCAATTTGATAATCAATAAAGTGAATCTCATGTTGAACAATCTTGACTTGTTTGAAATATGTGCCTTACACTACAACTGAACCTGTGGGAAACAACATTCCACGGTAAGACATAACATTTTCAAAGTAAATGTAACCTACATAGTTCATGTATAGCATTTTCATTGCTCAGTAAGACATAACATAAATTATAATATAAATTGAATGTTTAAATCACTCAAGGTACTTGACATGTACATATGTAACAAATTCAAAATTATTTAAAAATATATTAAATAAAGTTAAACTTGTGGGAAACAACATTCCATCACTTGTTTCTGGATTTATTAGCTTTTGCCTCTCTTCTGTGCAACACAATAAATAATAACTAATGTCTTCTATATTTTCAGCCTCTGCTATGACTGCAAAAACATCTCCTGCACCAAATTTACATGTCCAAAATTTGTAACTTTAAATATATATATATAAACACATACCTTTTTTAATCAATCCTGAAATATGGTTATAATCAATTGAAATCAAAGGAATGTCTTCAGAGCTTTCATCCTCATCTTCTTTGTATGTGTTGGTAACAACTAGTGGCACATTTTTCCATTCACTGACATATTCACGTTGTTGGTTCTTACAATTCTCACAATCTCCTAACATGCATTCATAACAAAAACAAGAGTAATCCCTAGTGCGCAACGTCCATATCTAGCTATCTGTACTCATGACACAATGCAAAGATCTTGTTTTCTCTACCCTCTTGCATGTTAGATTCCCAAAATCATCTGCAGGAAAAATTCTACAAGAGAGAGTTGCAAGAAAATATTGCAAAATCCGAATGCATGAATTAGTGCTTCACATTCCCCTTACATTATTTAGATATAAATACAAAGGATATACACAACCACTATCCAAGAATAGACAAAGTGGGGAAAGAAAGCATAAATAAAGCATGCGACACATGTCACAATGCTTTCAAGAGAAAAGAAAGCCTATGATACATCTCATGAGGCTCAAAATTGAAAAAGAATCTCCCTAATTAACTTATGTAAAAGTGAAAATATGATTTTTCACCAACACCCCCCCATAAGTACAACTTAGGGAGATTACACAAGCTAAAAAGAAAGAAAGAAAGCCATGTTAGGTACCCATGAACAACAAGGATCTCTCATAAGGTGGAGAAAAGGAGAAAACCCTAGTGGGAGAAAACGCCTCTCCAAAAGATAGAAAAAAAAGAAAGTACAAGAACATGTGATGGAAGAAGGACACTAAGACCCCCCATGGAATGAATCCATCACAAGAGTACAATCATGAGTGCCCCCCATAAGAGAGAGAGAATAGAGAATATGAATTCCCTCCGAGAAGAAGCTCCAGAACCAATGAAGAGATCTTGAAGACAGAATCTAATCCACTGCCTGCAAACAACATTTCTCCCTTTCAGAAGAAATAAATCCACTGGTGAGTGTAGAAGCCATTCCCACATCTTAGATGAATAGCGAATCCATATTGAAACATGTGCCTCTGAATGCAATCAAGTGACCTCATACTGGGAAAATATGTCGTCTCCAAAAGAGAAATTGTCTACCCAATTAGAGAAGAAGAACCAAGAGAGGATATGATCTGAACTACATCAGGAAACACAGAAGATGAAAGTGGTGATGCAAAGCCACCTGAGATAGCATCAAACAAGAGAGATAAACCCTCAAATGTGTCCTCCAAATCAGCAATGTGAGAATCCACAAACAGAGATTGATATGTCTGCAAGATAGGAATCCCAATGAGGTAGATCTGAAAGACTGATATTGACCTATTGCACAGAATTACTAGAATCCAATGATGATGCAACACTGAATTCTAAAGTAGCAATAGGTGATGAAGAAGATGTGATCTTAATAGGAGTAGAAGAGGGAGCAAGAGAGGTCTCTATCTCTGAACATTCAAGACATGCCATTGACTCAAGCTCCTCTAAAGTATCATCATCATAAGGTATATTATCTGCATCATCAAGTGGAATGAGACAATCTGTTGTAGGATCATTTGAAAATGGTGAGACATGAGGGTCTCCATACAACTCCCAATTTTTTGTCCAAAGTGTGTGTGGGCTCTCATAGATGGGAAGATCACACGCAATATCATAATCAATAGTGATACAAATTAAACCTACAACATGATCTTGATTGTTATCACAAACAAATTTCTTCATAGGTGTCTCTGGTTCAGGTATGAGCCCATAAAGATGAGGCAAAAGATGTAGCCACCTGAGATGTATCAGGATGCCTCTTTGCCAGGACTCATAATTATCCTTAGTCAGATTGACCACAGAAGGATGAGTGGTAAAACCCATGATACCTCCTCAAAATAATAGAGATCAAAACATGCAAATAGATTTATGCTGATAATAGAAGCCCATCAAAGAAAACAAAACCTTTCCAGGAGGCAGCATGTCCAAGATATCTAACAGAAGCCATAAAATCAACAAATTGAATAAAAAATACTTGGGCCTAAATCTAAAAAAATTACATAGATGGTTGTGTAGAGCTTGTTGATACCTTTCCAACGCCTATTTGTTTTCAAAAAACAGAGATTTTGGGCACAAGAACGGAGCTCAGAGTCCAAAAATGATGCTTTGACTTCAAACAGAAAAAACAAGTTTCAAATAGAAAAATCTTGAAAAAAGACTAGTATTACTGGATAGTGCTCAGAACCAGCTTTCTAATAGTTTTTCGTTTGCCAATTTTTGAGTCTATATGCTCAAGTTATGGCCGCTGGAAGAAAAACTGTCTTTTTAGGCCTGCACATGAATGCGGCATGAAAATTGAGGTAGATTCAGAGATTGAGCGGCATGGAAATCGAGGCAGACATAAATCAAGTGACACAGAAATTGACACAATTTTTTTTTTAAAAAATGGCACGCAAATTGAGGCAGCTCGAAAAGCAAAATAAGCTCAAAAAAATTTGGCACAGAAATTGAGGTAGCTGTACAAAAACTCCATGGAAATCAAGGTGGCCGTATGGATTTCTTCTGCACATAAAAAACCAAAACCCCCAAAAATGCCCAAAACTTTTTTTTCAAAAAAATATAGAGTGCCTTATATGAAAATAGGATTTTTGACACCTTCTGAGCGCAACCGTGAGGTCTGTTTTGCTCCAGGATGCACAGATTGTCTACTCATCGCTAAAACCCTCTCCAATTTGAGAAGAAACTAATAGATCTAGAGCTCTAATACCATGTAAGATTCCCAAAATCATCTGTAGGAAAACTTCTACAAGAGAGAGTTGCAAGAAAATATTGCAAAAGCCAAATGCATGAATTAGTGCTTCACATTTTTTTTATATTGTACATTATGAATATAATAGAAATAATTAAATTCAAACTAAAATAAACAAACTCATGTACACATATCATATATGAATATATATTTAAAGTATTAAATTTTCAAACAATACATACCTGATATCTCCCAAAACACTCTATGTGGAATGTATCGGTTTGTAGAACTTGAAGATGTGCCAACCTCATTTGATGCAAAGTGTGTCTTACACCATTCAACAACATCATGTGCATCATTTATATGATCTCCCTCATTATTCATTTGATGTTTTCTTAGAGCATGTTTGATGCAAGCTCATGCGCCATCATGTTCACCCTTTCCATGCCCACTCTCAAAGAAACTCCAAACATGTGGTATATTGTCATTTCGATGATATCTACATAGTGCATAAAATGGCCTTGAGGATTTGAATTGTGATGCACATCCATTTGACCATACAAAATGCTTTTCAATTTTTACACCTCTACTTGCCAAATATCCAAAAATAATCTTAAAGAAATGTTCTACAAAATGTGTGTCATGCTCTTTATCATCACTAATATAAAAGTGATATTCTTTCTTAATAAATCGTGCTTCAAATGTATTGTCAACACCATCCAAATCCAATTGTGCATACTGATAACACACATGCGCCATAATAGTGATCTGCTCTGAAAAGTAATATTTGTTGGTAGGTGGCGACTGATCATGCAAGTACTATACACTAGTAATGTATCCTTAGCCGACATAAAAACCCTATTTTTGTAACCAACATAAGGCTTGATAAAAGTGGCTAAGGGTTAGGGTTTTGGTTTATATTGTATTGTAGCATTTGCAACGGTATTGAGTTGCAGGGATTGCTGGTTGTAATCGGTTTGGTTTACTGGACAATAATATTGGACTCTCTATTGGTGGATGTAGCCCAAGTTTGGGTGAACCACGTTAAAACTTGTCTCTTGTTGTTATTTTTTCTGTGTATTTTTCATTCCTTTGTTTAATCTTTATTTTCATTTAATTGATATCTTCTGCCGGCTAACCCTAACAATATTGCGATTGAATCTCTTTTTGATGTACAAAAGAGTAATTTTCTGCAAAGTCGACTACTGATAAAACTGTTCTAGGTGGGAAAGTATCTCTTAATGTTTGAAACTATTTCCACTTAGAAAAAAAAGCATGATGTATGTATGGTTGTATCAATTTACGAAAAATTTTCATAAATTTTCCAATAGGTGTCTCCTCTTCTACATAATCTAACCTTGTGGATTGTTTCCCATTTTTTGTTTGAAACTTTATGTAATTGTAACTCTGGCAATTTACCAACTTCATTGGGTTGATATCTTCGTTTCTCAAAGGCATTTTAACTAAATTTCCACATGTTTCACAAAGACCTTTTATGCAATTTATTTGACCAGTTCCATTATCATCATCTGATTTATCACATAAGATGCATGCTATGAACTGACTTGCCCATTTAGGAGGTGCATTTACAAAACCATCAAGTTGTCTTCTCTAATCTTTTGAAACACCTGATAGTAGAGATCAAATTCAATATGATAATGACAACAACAACTTTCAAAAACCTTGTTTGTCTTCACATAATATGGCCTTAACCTTTCAAACATTGTTTGCCCAATTTTTATATGAGGATTTAAATTACAAAACTTCACATACATCTCATGTTGTGTCATGTCTAGGCAATGTTTTGTACGTAGTTCATGACTATTGGGCCCAATTTTGTGTTTGATAACATCTCTACTATTTGATGAAGAACGAGTATTATCATTCCAAAAGGTTGAGATCAAGTTCCTAACAACATCTTGAATCCTATCAAATCGAGGAGCTGTACACATAATTGCCCAATTGCCTTCTGAGGTACTTTCATCCAATAATTTTCCCCTTTTCACATATTGTGATAGTGTCTTTCTACTGAAACCAATCTCAGTTGAAATTGAAGACAATTGTCTTTTTTAGGAATTTTTTTCACTTAAAATACCTATCAACATCACTCTTCTTGAAATGGACTTATCCATAGATCAAGATTGTTTCCCAATGGAAGCCAAACCTTCTTTAACATTTTCAACAATATCTTTTTCTAGGTGTGAACCTTTCCCCTTTTTCAATGACAAATCTACACCCAACAATTATAATAGCTCATTTAGCTCCTTACTAAGAAGTACAATTGATAACAATTGGGTTCGCCCAAGTGTATCAAGATTATCGAAATGAGCAATTATTTCCTTTGCAGTTTTATTCATTGACCTCCTATCAGTACGTCTAGGTTGTCTAGCATAATGTTTCAATTTCTCAATATCCATTTCAAGTAAATGATCTAAATTTCTATAAGAAATTTTTCTCTTCACCTCTTTAGCTAGATTAATATGCTCATCCATACTAGTCAAAGGAAGCAATCCTGACCCCTCTCCAACATCCATTGTTTGCACTTGGGCCTCCCCTGGGCTAACATAAACTATGTATTCTTCAACCTCATTTGGTCCAATATTGTTGGAGTACTTGACAACACTGAGAGGGGGGGTGAATTAGTGTTGTAGAAAACAAAAAAAGTGTAAACACTCTTTTCAAAACTGAAGTATATGCTGATATAGGCTCTATCAATGCAAGTAATGGTGCATTAAAGAAATAAACAATCAAGTATAATGGACAAATTAAACATGCAACATCTGAGACCATAAGACAAAGATTTCAAAAGTGGAAAACCCTCTTGGGGTAGAAAAACCACTTAGTAAAATGCCTCATTGGCTTATTCAAGAACCATGCCTCACTAGCTACAAAAGTGTCTCATTGACTTTTATCACTGTCTCATTGGCAACACAATCCTCATCGGCAACATAAGCCTCACTGGTAATACATCAGTGTCACTGGCATTAGGTCAATCTATGTCTCACTGACATGACCTTCTATCATCTTCAAAAACCAAAGAAAGATATGCAATATAGAGGGTTTCTTTGTTTCACTACAGCTCAGTTCTTGATTATCTCATTGAATTTGGAGACCTCAAGAATCACATAACCAACACTGTGCACATCAACTTAGAAATATTTTTGCATTTCAACACACTGGTATTGTCCCAATGATAGTGTAAGATATAATATCATCAACACCATATCAAGTATTTACATTATATCTTTTTTATACAATTTCACAAAACCTTCTTTCTCTCATGAAACAGTTTGTGTCTGTAACCGAATCTCTTCAACTGCCTTAGACAATTTTCAACTGCATAAATAATTATCAAAGGAGTATGGTTGAATAGACCCATGTTACAATGTCTTTGAATCTTTTACAAAAATGAATCTTTAACCACAATGATGATGTTTAAACTATTTTATGAAATAAAGAATGCTTTTAACCACAGAGAATTATCAAGCTGTCCTCACTATTCGAGCAAGAAACCCTAGCTCCTTCAAACCCTAACCATAGGTTCATCACAAGTTTGCAAACCCTCATCTAAACCTCTATTGTTTATAACTGAGTAAGGAAGTTACATAACAGAATGTCCACAGTTCATATCTTCTAACTATTTTCATTCAATAGGAAAATGTAAACCCTCAAATGTTTGTGCCATACAACAGAAGAAGCCACAGTTTTGTTTTGGTTACATAACTACTGTACAACTAAAAATCATAGTATTGTAACCACTAAACCCCAGAAGATATGAATATGAAAGTGTTGGGATAAGGTGCCATTAACCTTGTAAATCCTAATATTATATTTATTCCATTTATTATTTGCAATTTGTAATTACCTATAAGGGATGTACAAGTTTCACCAGCAGAAGTAAAAATTATTTACTGTCCACGGTAATTACGGAGTTACTGCATGGTAAGTCCCAGAGTTACCGATGGTAGTTACGGGATGTCATTTACTATGGTGAATGGTAATTGGTCATAGTGGGGTGCATATGTGGAGGAATAATCTATTTTTAGTGTTATGACACACGTCATAGATGTTGTAAGAGGGTGTAAGAGATTCTATGACAACTGTAAGTTGTCATAAGAATCTATGACACTTATAATAGCATATGACGCGTCATAAGATACTGTAAGTGGCTATTTTTAGCCCCAAGGCATTCAATCTTGCATGGGCACATTTTTCCAAGTGTAGGATGCATGTATGACAACATTTATGACCCCGTAAGAGCCTATTCTTGGCCATGGACGCCCAAGGTTGTATTGTTGACTCTTGACAAGTGTTATGGGCTTTTAAGAAGTCATTTAATGTCTTGAGGTTGTGTAAATTCTATATAAACCATAGCATAGTAGATGAGAAGCATGTAACAGTTTACAAGTACCCAGGTTTTGCTGAAGTGAAGGTTGGAGGACAGAGGAAGTGAATGTATTTGTAATCTCCTTTTGTAAAGATAATACAACTTGACCTCTTTTCTTGGTGGAGTTTTTTACCCAAAAGGGTTTTGTCCACATTAAACGCTTGTGTTATGTCCTTCATTCTACTTCTAGTATATTTCTATAGTGTGGGTTTATGTTTTGCTACAATCTCCATTGTTAATAGCACATAGTTAAAGATTGCTGAAATTTATCTTGAATCAGATTTCCATTGAAGTAGTGTTGACTTCATTTCTAACATTTGGTATCATAACCTAGCTAGCTTTGACTCTTGGATGGTAGTGTGGAAGTTGTAGCTGCATTGGGAGATTTGGTTGTGTTTGTTTTGCAGATCTTGTGTTGTTATTATGGTTGCATCCACCATTGCATCAACCTCTTGATTGGACATTGAGAAATTCAATGGAACGGGGTATGAGTTGTGGAAGTTGAAAATGGAAGATTTGGTGGAAGAAAGAAACCAATGGTTGGCTATTCAAAAAGAGAAGAAACCCAATGATGTCTCTCAAGATGAGTTGGATAGACTGGATAAGAAGGCACGGGGAACCATCCGGTTGTGTCTTTCAGACTCTGCCTTGTTGAATGTCACAAAAGAAGAGACTGCATACAAGTTGTGGAAATGGTTGGGTGAGATCTATCAAGCCAAGAGTATGGTAAATAAACTTTATTTAAAAAGAAAATTATTTTCCATGAAAATGCGAGAAGGTGAATCAGTTCTGGAGCATTTAAATTCTTTTAATTTATTAGTGAGTTAGCTTGATTCAGTAGATGTTGACGTTAGTGAGGAAGATAAATGTATCTTACTTCTTTGTTCTTTACCTGAGTCTGGGGAGAATTTTATCCTTGCTATCACTACTAACCTTGCAAATCTGAAGTTGGATGCTCTTGTTTCAGTGCTACTATCACAGGAATTGAGGAAGAAGAGTTCATATAGTTTAGGGGATCCTCTCAGTGTCAGGGGAAGGTCTAAGGAAAGGGGACCTAAAGGAGATCAAAAAGGGGCTAAGGACAAGTCCAAGGGCCGGTCTAAGACTCCTGGTAAAAAGAAAAGAGTTAAGTGTTGGAACTGTGGTAAAAGGGGACATGTAAAGGAGTGCAGAAATCCTAAGAAACATTGGGAGAGTGCTTCGAATAAGTCCTTGAATGCAGGTGAAGAAGTTTTACTTTCTGCATGTAATGTTATTTTTGATGAAAATGGATTGGTTGACTTAGGATGCTCATTTCATATTACTCCACATAAGGAATGGTTCTCCTCATATGAAGAATATGATGGAGGTAATATCTACCTCGGTGAAAACTCTTCATATCTGATTGTTGGGAAAGGAAAGGTATTGTTGTGTTTCAGTGATGGGAGGATTAAAACCCTCCCTGGTGTTTTACATGTTCCTGGATTAGCTAGAAATCTAATTTCAGTTTCAAAGTTGAATGATTTAGGAATGCATGTGACATTTGACAAGCATGGCTGCAGATTAGTGAGAGGGAACTTGGTGGTAGCGAAGGGGAAGAGATTTAGAAGCCTGTTCAAGCTTGAAGCCACTACAGTTTATAATGCCTCCTATGTATTTGAGGCTAATACTAAAAATACATGTATGTTGTGGTACCGTAGATTAGGCCACACAAGCAATAATGTATTAAAAACTATTAAGAATAAAAATTTGTTGGATGGTTTCTCCTATTCTAATGAGCACTTTGATTTCTGTGAGCATTGTGTGTTTGGTAAACAAAATAGAAAATCATTTCCTTCAGGAAGCAATAGAGTAAAAGAGAAGTTAGAAATTATTCATATGGATGTGTTTGGACCAGTGGATAATGAATCTACTAGAAAATCTCGTTATTTTGTAACCTTCATTGATGATGTATCTAAATTTACATGGATTTATTTTATGAAGCATAAATCTAAAGTTTTCACTAAGTTTAAGGAATTCAAAGTCTTAGTAGAGAACTAATCAAGTTTAAAGATAAAAATATTAAGATCTGACAATGGAGGGGAATATTGCTCTAAGGAATTTGATGAGTTTTGCAAGCATGCATGTATAATCAGACAAAAGATAACTCCGTATACACCATAGCAGAATGATGTTGCAAAAAGGATGAACTGAACAATTATGGAAAGGGCCAGAAGTATGGTTAGTGATGCACAATTGGATAAATGCTTTTGGGTAGTAGGCTATGTGTATTGCTTGCTACTTGATAAATAGATCTCCTTGTAAGGCTCTTGATTCGACACCTTATGAAGTGTGGATAGGTAAGAAACCTTTTGTTTCACATTTAAGGATTTTTGGTTGTGAGGCTTTTGCTCATGTGCCTAAGGAAGAGAGATCTAAGTTGGATCCAAAAGCTAAAAAGTGTACTTTCATTGGATATGGTGATAATGTCAAAGGTTATAAGCTTTGGAATCCACTAACCTGCAAGATTATCTTTTCTAGAGATGTTATTTTTAAGAAACTTAGAGCTATTTCTGAACTTGAGTAGCCAAAAGAAAAAGATGACAAGGTCAAGAAGGTGCACTTTGATTTAAAGCAGCAAGATGCACCTCAGGAAGAACATAATGATGGATTGAGGGGTGAAGAAGAAAAAGATTCAAGTAGTTCTGATGAAGATGAGTCTGTTGTTACAGAAGAAGTTGGTGCAGATGATCATGCAAACGAATGCGTAGAATCTCTTACTCCACCCTTGAGGAGATCCACAAGACAACGAAATCCAGTTGACAGGTATAGCCCACTAGATTTATGTTGTGTATATGCTTTATTGAGTACTAACGATGAACCTAGATCCTACAGGGAAGCTATTTCTACAAATGATAGTGAGTCTTGGCAGTTAGCCATGCAGGAGGAGATGATGGCTTTAGAATCTTGTAACACCTAGGATCTTGTTCATTTTCCCAAAGGAAGAAAGGCCATAGGTTGTAAGTGGGTCTTCAAGAAGAAGTTTGGAGCAGACGGGTCATTGGAGAAGTACAAGGCTAGGCTGGTAGCTAAGGGCTACTCCCAGAGAGAGGGAGTTGATTTTGGTGAGATATTCTCTCCTATTGCTAAATTGACTTCTATTAGATTTCTCTTATCCATTTCTATAGCTTATGATTGGGAGATTGAGCAAATGGATGTTAAGACTATGTTTTTGCATGGAGATCTTGAAGAAGAAATTTATATGCAACAGCCTATAGGTTTTGAGGTAAAAGGAAAAGAACATTGGGTTTGCAGGTTAAAGAGGTCTCTCTATGGTTTGAAACAGTCCCCCAGAATGTGGTATCAAAAGTTTGATTCATTTGTTTTGAAATTGGGTTTTGTTAGAACTGAGGAAGATCATTGTGTTTACATTCATTATGTTGATGATTCTATACTGGTTATTGCTTTGTATGTTGATGACGTGTTGTTTTTCAGCAATACTAAGGGTATGGTCAGTGACCTTAAAGCCCAACTTTCAGGTGCATTTGAGATGAAGGATCTTGGTGTTGCAAGGTATATTTTGGGAATGGAGATTAGAAGGTCCGACAAAGTTAACAAAAAGCTTTGGTTGTCACAAAGTAAGTATGTGAATACTATTTTGTAGAGGTTTAGTTTGCAGGACTATAACCCAATTAGAGTTCCTTTACCCACTGGTACTAAGCTTTCATTAGATATGTGTCCAAAGACTAAGGATGATCTTGAGGATATGTCTAATGTTCCATATGCTAGTGTTGTAGGGAGTTTGATGTATGTAATGATTTGCACTAGACCATATATTGCCCAAGCAGTGGGAGTTTTGAGCAAATTTATGTCTAACTCTGGTAGACAACATTGGAACTATGCGAAAAGGGTGTTTAAATATCTTGTAGGTACTCCTGATCATTGTTTGGTTTATTTTAGTATTGATAGTGCTGATAAATCTTTGGACATATAGGGTTTTGTTGATGTAGATTGGGCAGGTGACTTGGATAGTCGAAGGTCCACTAGTGGCTATGTGTTTACTCTATTTGGAGGTGCAGTGAGTTGGATGAGTAAGAGGCTTCCCACAGTTACTTTGTCCACCACAAAAGTAGAGTATATGGTTGCTACTCATGTCTCTAAGGAGGCAATTTGGTGGAGAAGACTGTGTACCGGTATTGGATTTGATTGCAGGATCATTTAGATTGGTTGTGATAGCCAAAGTGCTATTTGTTTGGCCAAGTATCCCATGTATCATGCTTGAACTAAGCATGTTGATGTTCAGTATCACTTTGTTCGAGAGTTGATTGCAAATGGAGAGATTGAGCTGAAGAAGATAGACACTCAGGGGAATGTTGCAAATTCATTGACCAAGCTTGTGAGCACAGAGAAGTTTGTGTGGTGCAGAGAGGCCATGGGCCTTGTTTCTAGTGCCTGATTATTTTTCATTTGATTTCCTATGGGTTGATTTACAATGTATAATGTCAAGTGGGAGAATGTTGGGATAAGGTTCCATTAACCTTGTAAATCCTAATATTGTATTTATTCCATTTATTATTTGCAATTTGTAATTACCCATAAGAGATGTACAAGTTTCACCAGTAGAAGTAAAAATTATTTACTGTCCACGATAATTACAGAGTTACTGCATGGTAAGTCCCAAAGTTACCGATGGTAGTTACGGGATGTCATTTACTATGGTAAATGGTAATTGGTCAAAGTGGGGTGCATATGTGGAGGAATAATCTATTTTTAGTGTTATGACACACGTCATAGATGCTGTAAGAGGGTGTAAGAGATTCTATGACAATTGTAAGTTGTCATAAGAATCTATGACACTTATAATAGCATATGATGCGTCATAAGATGTTGCAAGTGGCTATTTTTAGCCCCAAGGCATTCAATCTTGCATGGGCAGATTTTTCCAAGTGTAGGATGCATGTATGACAACATTTATGACCCCGTAAGAGCCTATTCTTGGCCATGGATGCCCAAGGTTGTATTGTTGACTCTTGACAAGTGTTATGGGCTTGTAAGAAGTCATTTAATGTCTTGAGGTTGTGTAAATTCTATATAAACCATAGCATAGTAGATGAGAAGCATATAACAGTTTACAGGTACCTAGGTTCTACCAAAGTGAAGGTTGGAGGACGGAGGAAGTGAATGTATTTGTAATCTCCTTTTGTAAAGATAATACAACTTGACCTCTTTTCTTGGTGGAGGTTTTTACTCGAAAGGGTTTTCTCCACGTTAGACATTTGTGTTATGTGCTTCATTCTGCTTCTGGTATATTTATGTATTGTGGGTTTATGTTTTGTTACAATCTCCATTGTTAATAGCACACAATTAAAGTTGCTGAAATTTATCTCAAACCAGATTTCCATTGAAGTAGTGTTGCTTTCATTTCTAACATAAAGTGTATGACAAAGTGAGCCTTCTTAGGTCAAGAATCTTCAAGTTTTAGGCCAATGGAGAAAGATTTTCTTTTAAGACTATTCCAATGAAGAAATCTCATACCCTTAATCAAGAAACTTGAGAAAAGAACCATTACTCTTCAAATAGAAATGCAAATAACAATATCACCTAATGAGCTGACAAGTAAAACCTTTTACTATGACTTGGAGTCAAAAGAAGCAATAAAAAATGAACAAGCTCAGTCCACTGATAGTTGGCACTATCAAATCCCAAAGATTTATTTGAAATCATGACAAAAATCTAAAGTATCTTGCATAAATTTGAAACCCTAGGTCGAGAGAAGTATAAACAAAAGTTGCACTTTGCAAAATGAACTCTCAACAAAACCATTCCCATATTTCTTTGTTGACCAACTATCCCAGTGTGCCCTAAAGGCCCGGTCACAAATAAACATTAACATCAACTTTTGACCTGTCAAATCTACCCTGATACGTGCTAGGCAGGTTACCTTCTTATGTGGCCCGATAATGCTTTAAGATTATCAAATAAATTTCAAACTATATCAAGTAAATAGCCTTTATAAATTAATGACACATAATATGATGTCTCTTTCAAAACACTTAAAAAAACTGATAAAGACATCAAGACCTTGGCTTATCCTTGCATTATCTCATGTCATAACAAAAATGAAAAGAAACTGATACTGGTATAAGTCCACTATAATGCCAACCATAGAACCACTAAACTCGCATACCAAGGCAACCAAAGATTGCCCATTGAAATGAAACCTCTGCCAACTGAGTATATAAAACCAATGATGCTATAACCAACATGCACCTGTAGAGTATGCCTCAACCAAACAAGAATACCATATACCATATACCATACCTCAGCCAACATGCATCATAATACCATGTCAATGTGACATCAGAATATAAGATTAAGGATCATAGCATGAGAATGTGACATCGAAATATAACATCAAGGATCATAACATGAGAAGCGTAGCATGTGAAAACATCAACAACCAACTGTCATAATACCATGAGAGATATAGTACCATAAGAGATATAGCCAAATGTCAGCCAAATGTTGTCACAAACTAGAGAGTCTATATTTGTCATGAAGGACAACAATTGAGAGGATAGCATTCTTCAGCCTTCTTTGCTCCAGTATCTAAATTTGGGTCAACTTCAGTTTCTGTATCATACATTAAGGAAATACATATTAAAGAAAACTTATAATTTAGTTCCAAGTATTGATATATTTTAAAGAGGCTCCATATCAAATTACCATAAAAATTAATATATGTACATGTAGTAACTAATATTTATGACCACAAGTGATATATATGGACTCATGCACATAAATGACAAATATGAGTACAAGATAGATAGGTAGTTATACCATTTAGGATAAGTGTGTAAGCATGCACAAATATTCAAGTAAGATGTACAATTTTCAATATATATGAAATCTCCTATACATATGGTAAGATAGCTCTTAGAACCTTGAATGATTTAACAAAGCATGCAATACTTTGTTGGAATATATTTAAGATCAAAATGAAATAAGAATACTTGTAAAGAAAAGACAAGGCTTATATAAGTAGCAACATAATGTAGCAAAATAGGCCTAAGATTAAAGCAAAGAGAAACCCCACCATGGATTCAAGGTAGTGAAGTTCATTAAGCTCAATTTGAATTCAAGGAAAATCAAATGAGATAAAAGAAATAGATCTCTCCAAGTTAGTGCAACAAGTACTATCATCTCCATTCAAGATGAGCACAAGAAGAAAATTTTCCTATACAATTTTTTCTAGAGAACTAACTAATGAAAAGAGGGATGGGACTAGAATTTTAAGGACTAACCTTTGGCTCTAAATGGAGTTCTAGCTTACAAAATAATTAATCTAGTAGCTAAGTTAAAGAGGTTCAACTATAAAATATGGTAACAAAATCTAAGCTACCACAAGCAAAAGGTTCCTCTTGGTAATGTTTAGAAATTAGAAGCACGACACACTTCAGAGGTTTACTAACACATAACCCACTTGTTAAAGATAGAGGTGAGAAAAATAGTATAAAAGGAAGAAGAGAGAGAAAGTTGGAGAGAGGGAGAGGGATATGGAGAGTTAGAGAGGGAGAGAGATAGCTAGGGAGGCCCCAGTGACAGAGAGGTAGAGGTAAAGAGAGTGGGCAACTTGAGAGAGAGAGTGGTGGACAAAGAGAGAGAGGTAGGTAGTTATCTCTAGGTAGAGGGGTGGGGATTATAGCCAAGAATGAGGAATGACTTAAACTAAATGACATCCTAGATACATGAAATCAATGTGTATATATTTAAGCATAAATCAAGTGACCTAGATTAAATGACATCCTACTACATGATTCACTAATACATGTATATATTTAAGCATAAATAAAATGACCTAGATTAAAAATAGAAAAGAAAATATATGCATACCTTGTCTTTGTTTATAATATTTTTGCAATCTTTCTTCATTTAATCTTTATATAGTTTCTGCAGAAGACTTTCATGTAGTCTTGTTTTGTCTTGTCTTTTTATTTCCCATCTCCTTCTTTGTAAAATATGACTTGAAAATTCTTCTCTCAAATATTTTCTCCTCCCTTGCAGAACAAAAATGTGAATTTACCTTGTTACATTGATTTGTAAAAATGAAAAAAAAAATCCTATTTAAATGCAATACAAAAAAATTAAAACATTTAAAAAAACAAGTCGGCAGGGCCTTCGAACGAAGGTCAACAATTAAAAAATTTAATTATTTTTTAATGCAAGGAACCTTCGTTCGAAGGTGGTCATTATGGGGATGTATGTGCCATGTTTGGACCTTCGTTCAAAGGTATCTATACTTTGAACGAAGGACTTCACCCACCTTTCTTAGAAGGGGTTGTCTTCAAATGAAGACCCCCACTAGACACCTTCCCTCCTTCCCTTCCCTTTTCTTCTACAAAATTTTGGCTTTCGAAGCCCAGTTGAAGGTCCAAATGGATTCACCTTACGAAACCAAATTGGAGGATCGCAGTCCTTGAAACAAGCTTTCCAACGAGTATAGTTTTGATATATTTTGATTTTATTATTATTGTTTTTTTTAGTTTTACTAAACATAGGTTTTTCACCGAACATCAAGTTCTTTGTTCCACACACATGAAAAATTAGTAAATTACTGAATTTTTTTTTTGAAAAATATGTATGCCTTAGGTATTGATGTCCTTGTTTCAACAAAAAAAAATTGAATTTTGATACATACATAAAAATTATGTTTTATGGAATATGCCTATGTCTAAGTTATAATTGGTTTGACTTCAAAACTTAATTAAAAAAAAATATTCAACAAAACATTATGAAACCAAATGCATGCCCTAGATATCGGTGTTACCAATCTAAATTCAAAAGAATCAGAATTTCATCCTTTGTAGAAAAAAAGTTGTGTTATGGAATACACATCACTTTAAAAAAATGTTGTTTACTATTAAAAACTAGTTATCAAAGGAGACACAAAAAATTTTACAATTTAACTCCAAATTTTTAAAAAAATATATTTTGAGAATCTACAAACAAAATCTCACAAATCACTAGTTCGCATAATCTTCAAATTCCTAATGGTTTAGCGGCTATAGGTGTCAGAAAGTGAAGATTTAGTTCAAAATCTTGATTTCAATGTCAAGTTTGGCCAAAAAGTGTAACCCACTATTGTGGGATGACACTGTACACACACAAGTACTCCAGAGCCATGTTCAACAAAACATGCTCAACACAAGTGCACACACAATCCTTGGCTGGGACAATCCCGCGTGTATGTTGTACCCTAATTTGGACACACGTTGTGTGCCCCTTTCTCCAATACCCATTGTCTATCAAATCTATAATCCTTCTCCTTCGTGATTTTTTGCCTTTCTTTCCCTATCTTCCTTGAGTTTTCTCCATCTTCTTTCTTTTGAGTGATCTCTCCATGCCCATTCCAAGTCTCACACAAATGCCTTATATAACCTTTTAAGGGGTGGTTTCTAAACCATCACACCCTTTCACAAAGGTTGTTATTAACAATTAGTTAATAAACTTAATAATTCCTCCCTTTTAAAAGGGGTTTTCATAATTATTATTTATTTATCTCGTTTTTAACCAAAGGGTCATAATATCCTTTATTTTTCCATCTTCCTTTTAATTATAAAGGGTAAATAAACTTTATCCTCTTATAAATTCAAAGTCTTGTTCATAAAATAGCCTTCTTTTCCATTTTGGGGAAAAAGTCCCATAACAAGAAGCAATTGTCAAATTGAAAGTTCAAGTTGAAGAAGGTAAGAAGGTTGCAGATTGTCTAAATACTAAGTTCAATGACAAATTAGTTGAATGCTCCAAACTTGAAGTAGAATTGAATTAAAAAGTGTTTTATATTGATTCACCCCCCCCTCTTAGTATATCTGTGTGTTCTAACAATTAGTATCAGAGCTAAGTTCCTTGGTGCAACCTAACAAATGAAGGTAGATCTTGGATAAGAACACATGGTTGGATAGGAAGGATCCTCTTCTAGCAAAGTACTTCTATTTGATGGATCTAACTATGCTTTCTGGAGTATAAGGATGGAAGCCTATTTAACTTCTCTAGGGTATGATGTTTGGACATCTGTGATCGATGGTTATAATGCCCCTACAAATCTTGTCACTGATCAAGCTGATAAGAAGTCTTGTGAGAACAATGCTAAAGCTAAGAATGCTATCTTGAGTGATCTAACTAACATAGAGTTTGTCAAAGTAATGTAGTGCAAGAATGCTAAGGATAGTTGGAAAAATCTTAGTAATATTTATAAAGGTGATGAAAAGGTGAAACAAGCTAAGCTACAGACCTATAGATGCAAGTTTGAAAGTATGAAGATGAAAGAATAAGAGAACATAGCTAACTATCTACTCTGAATAGATGAAGTTGTGAATATAATCAGAGGTCTTGGTGAAGAGGTAAAGGATTTAGTGGTTATTAAGAAAGTACTGAGATCACTCCCTCAAAGGTATGACTCAAAAGTTTCTGTTATTGAAGAAGCCAGAGATCTGAATATACTCACAATGGATGAACTATTGGGTTCCCTCACTGCCTATGAGATGAGAATTGCAAGCAAAGAGACATCTAAAAGGGAAGCTGCATTCAAAGCAACAAAGAAAGAAGAAGCATCTAATTCAAGTAGTGAATCTGAGGAAGAAGAGGCAAACTTTGTAAGAAAGTTAAAGAAGGGTGTAGGTAAGTACAAAGGTAAATTACCCTTCAAATGCTTTAATTGTGGTAAAATTGGTCATTCTGTTGCTAAGTGACCTCAGGCCAAAAGTGAAAGCATCGATGAGGAAGAAGAGCATAACATAAGGAAAGATGGCAAACATTATCAACATAAAAAGAGCCACAAACAAGGCAAACATGAAAAGAGGAGCTTTAACAATCATAAGAAAAACCTCTATTCAAAAGAGGAAAGCATCTCATCTGATGAGAGTGGTGAAAGTTTCTCATACAGTGACAGAGAATAAACTCGGCTCATGGCAATAGAGACAAGAAGTGTTGTTTTTAAAAATGTAGACAACCCTGTAGAAGATGGTGAAGAAATGCTAGATCTTGATAAAGAAGACATGACCGTCATTGATGAAGAAGAATGTGAAGTTGATCTTGAAGGTGAACTGATCTTTGCACTTAAAGAGTTGGATTTAATAAGAAAAGAAAACAAAGAACAAAAGGCAAGGCTCAAAGAATTAGAGGAAATGATTGTTAGCTTGAAGATTCAAATTGAGGAGGGAAAATGGATCACAGACATCATGAACACTGTCTTCAAAGCCAAATCAGATGAGTGTTTAAAACTTGAAGAAGAAATTGTTTCACTGAGAACAGAAGTTGAAAAGGTTCATGATCAGTTGAGTAAGAATATCATGTTTGGAAAGAGCTCTAAAATTCTGGATGATATAATAAACATTCAGAGACCTCTATTCATAAAGTCAGGTTTGGGCTATGATGAAGAAGCTACACAATCTTCTACTCCCATAAAGAAGACTAACTCAGAGAAGATAATGCAAAATGAAGATATCCCAATGAAGAAGGAAAGAAAGGAAATTGAAGAAGTTGATTTCATCCCTGTCATCTCTCACAGAAGAAAATTCAAAAGATAAACTCTTGCAAGATAGACATTCATGAATAGGTTTAGTTATGCTTTCTCTGGTTATTATTTTAGCTGCAATCAATATAGTCACAAATCCATTGAATGTAGGTTGAGAATGAGGAGAAGCAATTATGTAAGTAGAAATTATTTTGCCCCTTTGTTTGATTTCAATATAATATGTCATATTGCAACAATTTTGAGCACATAGCAAGGTTTTGTAGAAGTAGCTTTGCAAAGTTAAAATCTCAGATGACTGATCTTGACAACCAAGACAAAAGAATAGACATTCTTGAAAACTAGAAGACAGATCAAAAGAAGGAATGGAAATTCAAGAAGAACAATCTTAAAGATGAAAACTTGAAATGATTGTCCAAGCTACATTTCATACACAAAGATAAGCAAGCCCATGGGGCATAGACAATGGATTCTCAAGTCACATGACAGGAGATAAGAGCAAGTTTATCAGTCTTGAAAAATGGAATGGGGGATCAGTCAAGTTTGGAGACAACACCTTTGTAAAAATTTGTGGCAAAGGCACAGTAAAGATTGATGGAAAGAATAGGACATAAGATGTTCTATACGTGGAAGGTCTCAAGCATAATCTTCTTAGTGTAAGTCAAATGTGTAGCAAAGGATATAATCTCATTTTCAATGCACAAGGATGTGAAATTAGAAGAGAAAGCATTGGCAAACTTGTGGCAAAAGCAAGTAGAACAGAGAGTAACTTGTATAATCTTAGTGAAGTCAAAGGAAGGAGATGCCTTCTAAGATAGACATATGAGATTTGGATGTGGCATAAGAGGATGGGGCACATCAACTTTGACAACCTTGTGAATATCAGCTCTTAACTTTCAGTTAGAGACATGCCAAAGATTGCCAAGCCTTCTAGCACCTTTTGTAAGGAATGTCAAATTGAGAAGCAGACAAGGACCAGGTTCAAGACCAAGGAGAACTATTCTACTGAGCCATTGGAATTGATTCATACAGACTTATGTGGCGTTACCAAAACAAGAAGTCTACAAGGTGAAAGGTATTTCATGTTGCTCATTGGTGATTACTCTAGAATGACATGGCTTACATTTTTGAAAGATAAATCAGAAGCTTTTAATAGATTTAAGATCTTCAAGTCTATGGTTGAGAATAAAATGAATGCTAGAATCAAGTGCCTAAGATCAGACAGAGGTGGTGAGTTGACATCAAATGAATTTGAAGAATTTTGTGAAGAACATGGGATAAGGAGACAATACTCTACTACAAGAAATCCTCAACAAAATGGAGTAGTTGAAAGGAAGAACATAACAGTCTAGGAGATGGCAAGAACAATGTTGAATGAAGCCAAGTTACCTGATGTGTATTGGAAAGAAGCAGTCCATATTGTTCTCTATATTCTTAATAGAGGACAACTAAGAGTGAACAACACTAAGACACCATATGAGCTATGGAAAGGTAGACATGCTTCTGTCAAATATTTAAAAAATTTTGGAAGTAAATGCTATATTAGAAGAGATGAAGATAATTTGGGTAAGTTTGACTCAAGATCTGATGAAGGAATTTTTCTTGGTTGCTCAACTAGAAGCAAGGCTTATAGATGTTACAATAAAAGACTGTGGAAGATAATGTAGAGTGCAAATGTTAGGGTTGATGAAGAGTTACATCCACCTACACATGATCAAGAGGACTATTGTTCAGATGATTCAACCTGCACAGAAGAAGAAGATGAAGTTGTTGAAGAAGAAACTCCTAAGGAGACTACAAAGACACCTGCAAAGTATGTTTAGAAGAATCACTCTGAAAATCAAATAATTGGAAACAAGAATGAAGGAGTTATGACTAGGAGAAAAATTAGTGAACAAGTAAACTTATCATTGTTGTCCAAGATAGAACCAAAGAATTTCTTTGAAGCCAACAAGGATGAAAGTTTGATCGATGCAATACAAGAAGAGCTAAATCAGATTGAGAAGAATAAAACTTGGGAACTTGTTCCAAGGCCAAAGGACAAGAATGTGATTGGAACCAAGTGGGTATTCAAAAATAAGTTGAATGAAGATGGAGAAGTAGTTAGAAACAAAGAAAGGTTGGTCTGCAAGGGATATTTACAAGTGGAAGGCATTGATTTTGAGACATTTGCTCTTCTGGAAAGATTGGAACAAATTAGGATGTTTCTTGCATTCACAGTTCACAAAGATTTCAAGGTATATCAAATGGATGTCAAATCTACTTTCCTGAATGGTGATCTTGAGGAAGAAGTTTACATAGAGAAACCTGAAGGATTTTAGCTATCAAAAGATTAGAATTTGGTATGCAGACTTAAAAGGCTTTATATGGTCTCAAACTCTACCTTCTACTCAGTAAATAAAACTTTTGTTAGATTCTTTCAAGGCTCATTCATCTTATCTTGAAAAGTAGGTTGAGCAAAAGATAACTGAGTAGGTAAATATTAAAATATTGGTAGATGCATCTGATAGATGTGCTAAAGCACATAGTAAATTGCAAGAGAATATGAAAAGCAATAAAAAATGCTTAGAGGATGCCAAAATCTTATATCAATTTTGCTTGAATTGGCCATCAACTACTAAAAGCATAAAAGATCAAATTGACTCTATTGCATCACAATTAACTCAAGTGGCCAAAGTATTTGATCCTTTAAAGGATAAAGATGGAGCTACTAGGGCCCAAATAGAAAATATCCATTCCCAGCTGAAGCAACTTTTGGATCAAAGGGAGCAAATAAAAAGTGAAATTGGACAGCTAAGGGAAGTGGTGAGTCTAAGGTTAGCAATCTTGACTAGAATTTTGATTGAAGCATAAAATGTTGCATAAAAAGTAAAGGTGCTAGCTACTTTGGAGGAAGCAAAAAAAATTGTACATTCAGCCTGAGAGCCAATTGCACGTTCTATCTTCTATAAAGAAGAACTGGGATACAACACTTGCCTAGTTGAAGGTAATTTACAAGAATGTTCTACTTCTAAGTAAATTGAAGATATGTTGAAGGTAAGACAAATTTTGATGTTTGTATAGATATACGAAGAATAAGATAGGAATAAACAGTGTTATTTTGAGTTGAACAAGGCACTCTGTATATATTGACTATGTATATCATAAGGAAGTTGGAGAACAGTTTTTGCTACATCAGTTTTGAAATGACAGAGGCTACTCCTTCGGGGGAGCGGACAGATAGAGGATGATAAGGATTGTTAAGATAGGGGGAGCCTATATGTTTTTGTAGGAACAGAGGAAGACCACTAGCCCTTTTTCGTTGATGTCAAAGGAGGAGAAATGCGTGCATATCAGGTCAAGTGTTGCCATCAATGACAAAAAGGGAGATTGTTGCATATGTGTTGTCATTGATGTCAATAGGTTGTGATGTGGAAGGCATGTAGTTACTATTGCATGTGATAGCCAAGGAGTGGATCAAAGGAGAGATGATGATCAGTATCATCTATACACAGTTGTACTGGTAGAGAAGATGAGCAATAATGATGTGAGATAAGAGATCAATATCATCTATACACAGTCATACCTTATATACCTTATCTTCTGAAGTTCATGTGTAAGTTCATAATAAGTGTATGTTATCAACATTTTTGATGTGTTATGTTGGTAATGAATGTCATGAAAGTTATGCTAGGTGAACTGTGTTGTATTTGGATGATATGAAGACATGTGACTTGGCACTAGATAAAGAATGTTGAAAAAAGTTTGAAGAAATTTGGCTAAGTATAGTTCAAGTCAGGAAAGGTGTCATAGGATTAGGAAAGTGTACCGCATTCTACCGCTGATGCAGATATGGGCCTGTGGATTGGAAGATAGCTATACACTACTCTCAGGCATGTTTGGTTCAAATTTGAGTTAATCCAGAGTCTTTCGCAAAGTGTTTTAGAGTCAAAAGAGTGAAGGCAGTAATGAAACAGGGTAAGTGCATTCACAGAGAGATAGAAGAATACTCTGCACTTCTCTGCAGATGAAGCTATGACATTGTGATATGAGTAAAATGTATGCATGTTTCAAATCTTAAGTGATAATATATACAACAGAAGTTTCTCTGGAGTCATCTATGTGAAGACAAGTCTTGTTTCTGGTTAAGGTAAGTAGAGGGAGATAGTGGATGCCACTGTATTTCACTACACACTGATATTTGGCATTGTTGATTGAATGATAAGCTTATATGATCAGTTGATATGCTCAGTTCAAGTTTCAAATATTTTTTGTTTACCACAAGTATGATCTTCAATGTACTACATCAAGACTGTTGGAATTAGACTGGACAACTGAGAGGGGGGTGAATCAATTGTCACACAAAATAAACTTTTTCTACTTTTAACCTTCTTTATTAACTTACTTGTAAGATTAATGATATAAACATTAGAGCATAGATCAAGAATATATGAGCAGAAACATAATCAACACACTTGACACCAAGATTTTGATGTGGAAACCTGGTTAAGGGAAAAACCATGGTGGGGGTTAACCCATAAAGATTTGTACCCTGTTAAAAGTACTTTAGAAAAATAGAAGGCACATGCCTTTGGGCACACTGCCTAGAGCTCACTGCTCAAAAGAGAGGCTCATTGCCTATAGAATTTATTTAGAATAGAAAGAATTAATTGAGAAATAGAATCTACTTCATGCCTAGTTCAATTTCAATGAATGCTCACAAAACTTCTGCTTTGCCCCAAATTCTTCTTTACTAACTTCTCACTCTACACTACTCTCGCTCCTTTTCTTCTCTGCTCTGCTTCTGATCCTTTATTCTGATTTAATCTATTTTGCTCAAGGATAATTTTTAACAACTCTTCAACAAGTATTTATACAATTCATCAACCTTGGAATGATCAACAATGTTGGCCAAACTTAAAGAGGATCTTTACACTATTGGCCAAACATAGCTGAGACTTGAATCTTCCTCTACTAACATGCCACACTTCATAAAATGATCTTTATATCATCCACAACACATTAGGAACATCCAGTCAGCCAAGACTAGGAAGAACATCAACTTCAAAAAGGAAATCTTCAATAACAAGCTCAAACTTCAATGCAGACCTCCAACATAGTAGCCACACGATCCAGAGACTTCCACAAGCACATTGAACTCACCAATAACATCCACTCAACCAAATTACCAGAATCATTTGTTTCTTCCTTCCGAACCTCAAGAACACTGTCTACCATGATTGTCAAACTAGAAGGATGGCTTGCGGACCTCCAAACCACGAACCACTGGAGTTGATTGTACACACTGACTTCCCAAACATGCCTTCAGATCTGCAGATCATAATATTTCACTGTGGAGCAATCTAGACCAACTTACTGTCACTCTGTCTCTTCTGAATACTATAAGATCCAGTTCTATTCAGATGGCTATAACTTCTTCAAATCTTCATGCAGACTTCTTTATTCTTGACTGGAACAACCTCTGACAATCCTCTAGGTCTGCGAACATTGTGTCTTCATTAATTTTCTCAATATCTTCAACATTCCAATCTCCTGAACAGGCAACAAAATAAGGCACAGTTGACACCAATGACAACAAGAATATGTTGACATCAATGACAACACTGCTTAGGCACATATTTGCAACAAAGACTGTGTAAGCATAGTATGTTAAGGATACCAGAATCAATGTTAAAGTGTTTGTGTTAGAATAAAATAGCATGGATTCATAAAAGGAGAGTAGAGGAATGATTTTCAATTCATATAATGTTCATTGTATGGTCAACATGAGGTAATTTTATTTCCTCCAGTACCACTTTAGGTTTGGAGATAAATGCAAGGAAGGATAAGTGTTTGCTGGGCTAACTTGGTGTATGCTGATGATCATGTTGTGTGTTTGGAAGTGTGCACCAGCGTGGAAGAGTATGCTAAGGTAAATTAGGTCCTGATTAACTCTTGTTTTTTAACGACATTGGATTTCTACTTGCCATAACCAACTAGTTGTGGCCATTGCATGTTTCATGTTACATGTTTCATCTTGGCCAACAAAGGAGAAAGTTTTTTAAGCGTGTGGAGGATATAAATGTATGATAAAAGTTGTTAAATGATAGGTGTGATGTATGGCATGTGATATCATTGATAATGTGTGAATAAGATAACCACAGAAGTAGTTTTGATGATGAAATGTGGAAAGGATCAATTATGTAATGTGATATTGTTGCAGAGGTTATTGTAGGAGTTGTGATGACAAAGAAGAGTTTCTAAAGGTGTTTTTATGTTGCGGAGCTTGGTATTTTGATTATACAAAGATAAGATAGTTGTGCAGAGTTTGGAGAGGTCAGTAGAAGGTTGAAGTAGTCAGTGTTGTAAAAGAATCATTTGAACAAGATATGTATTTTGTTGTAGAGGTTGAAGCCTCTTTGTGTAAAAGTTGTAAGTGTTGTAGCAATTCAAGGAGTTGCAACTTCCTTTGGGTTGTAGCCCATAAATGCTAATGTAATCTTATTTTATTTGTGAGGTTGGATTTGGATAGTAGATCCAAGCAACTTGATCACCATGGTTTTTCCCTTCTAGGGTTTTCCACATAAATATGGTGTTATGGTTGTGTGCTTATGTGTTCTTGTGTTTCTCATGCTTTAAATGCTTACATTAGTTTGAATGTTGTTGGAAGAAAAGAATTTGATTAAGTACTGATTCACCCACTCTCTTAGTACTTTTGTGTGTTCAACAATCCATTTACAAATTTGATGTATGAATTTTTCTAAAATCACAGATTCTCAAGGGTAAATCTAAATAGTTAACATTTTTGGAACTTCAGATGGATCGTTCAGGCACATACAAACTCTTTTTTGGGTCCTATTTTTTGAAACTACCTAATTTTTAGAGCACTATGTGGTGGTGTTGTTAGTTTTTCTTATAAGTGTTTCAAAATTGTACTTTTAACATATACCTTTATTTTAAGATTTTGTAAAAATATTACATCAAAACCACCTAGTGGTAATTGTAAATGCACTACATATAAAGTCCCACATCATTGTAAATTGCTTGGGGGTTCATTGATTGAATAAAGGGGGTAAACTTGTGATTTTGTATTTGCATTGGTTAATTTTGAGATCATGTCTCTCACACTAAATCCTTTCTATTTGACTATTCTTCGTAATCCTCCTAGAAATAAAAAATCAAATGTGGTTATTGTGGAAAGAAAAAGCATACTGAAGATTATTGTTTTCTAAGAAAAATTGATGAAATGAAGAAACTTCTTTTAGATCACAATATTGCTTTACTAGATTCTTCTAATCCAACACCTACAGAATCATCATATGGTCTCACTTAGACATCTTGTGGGACAAAAACATCATTTGAGGATGACCAATGTGTTATGATGACTTGCACCGACACATCATCTCTCCAATCTTCACCTATTGATACATTTGAATCTAGTGTTGATTTATCTATGACTTCTAGTGATTCTTTGTAGTAGGATATTGATATCAATTTTTGAAATCTAGCTCATTGGGACACATTCATACCAAACATATCATCCTTGTTTGTAGAGTCCCACATTACAAATTTAGAAGACACAATTGAGGACATTAGTCTTTTATTTGATGACAACTTCGATGGAGTTGCATCACCATCATTTTCTTTGTATCTTGTACATTTAGACCCTCTTATTTTGTGTTAGAATTAGTCCTTTGGGGGTCATGTTAATTCCACCTTATTTATTCTTCACTTGTACATTTTTCATTCATCTTTTCTCTTTTGGAGAGGAGTTTTATTTCCCACTAGGTTTTCTCCTTTACTCTGCTTGTGAGAAATTATTTGTACGTGGTTACCTCACATGGCCATATAGTCGGGACCCATATTTATTGATCTATTCTCTCTAAGTTTCACTTAAGGTATGGTTTTAGTGTAAATAAGGACATTATACAACTAGCTAGCTTTTATCCTATCTAAGAGAGTCCTATTCACACTTGTTAAGTCCACACTTAGGAACTTTTACCCTTTTTCTCACCTGATAGGGACTTTACACATGTCCTCACACATGTCTCAAGTGTCCTAACATGTGTCACACTCTTGGATGGTTAGTTAGTTGTCTACTCCTACCTTCCTACCACCTCCTTGTCCTAGTTATTAATATATAAAGACCCTCATTGTAAATTGTAAGCTTCACATTTGATTCACTTTTTATGATAGATATTTTGGCTTTGTTGTGCTCATACTCATTTGTGGAAGCTATTTGGACTTTGAATTTAGATCTTTGTTGCTCCAATAGTTTCCCCTTTATCCATGTTTCCTTACCCCTTTGTCATGTGTCCTAAGTGGTAGTTGTAATTAATTATTAGTCCCACTCCATGATCTTTTCCTTTGTGTTTCTTAGGTTGTTGATGCTTTTCCCCATGTTTTCCCCCTTAGTTTTCCACTCCTAGTTAAAATTCCCATGTGAAACCCACCTTTCCCCTTTCAATAGCATGGTTAAATCGTCAAAATTTCCACCAAAATAATTGGTTCTAAGAGTAAACTTGTTTACTTATGATTTGATGAAAAATTGGGCTTAAACCCTATTGGACAAAACCACCTCTATTATTACTCCCATGGTGGTGGCCTTGAATTTTTGAGATCTCAAGAAACCCTTGGAAAGAAATATCAATAAATGGCACACACAACCATAACCAATTAGCCTCTTATAATGTAGAAAATTGTGTACCTTCACAATTTCACATTGTGTCATGACCCACTTTAGTTTCCACTCCTGTAGCATGTGTCTAGGGACACTTGAGCCTAACCTTGGTTTATTTCACCCCTCACCAAGGTTTTCCAAATTTCATATAACATTCTTATCTTTCTTGATTTTCTAGGAACACATGTTGAAATCTTCATGGATTTTCCCAAGATGCAAGGACGATGCGTAAACATCCACGTGACACATAGGCATCTCAAAGATTCTAGAATTTTAAAATGTTTTTTTCCCACCTACTTACTCGATTTTGTAGGTGGTAACCTCACATGGCAACAAAATGGCCTCTGTAAGCATGCCCAACCCTTTGATTCTCTCCATATTTAATATAAAATGTAATTTTGAAATCCTTCCATTCTCCTTCCTCTCTCACACTTTTTGGCTCACAACTCTTGATTCTCCTTTTGTTGAAGCATCTATCTTTCTCTTTATTGAATATGTCATTGTGGATTGATCATTGAGGCTCTCTTGAAGAAATCGCATTGGTTGTACATCATCCAAACCCTTTGAAGAGTTTGTGACCTCTTCTTCACATTGCAAACTTAGTAATATTGTTTCTTTGTGATTGAATAACATTGTTACTATTTTTGTTGCATTCTCGATTGTATCCTTTTGGCAAACTTGTGGTGTAGACCACCACCTCACTTTTCCTTATACACATTAGGGTATTCTTCCCTATAGACTAGGGTTGATACTCATAGCTTTTCCTTATTGTCACTGCTGTTATTTTCCTAGACACACTTAGGAGATAGGAGCACATACTTGTTTTAAATCTATTCCATATTGGCTATCCATGGAGGTTGAAAGACTAACATAGGGGCTTGACTTGAAGGCAAGCTCCCAAACAACCCTAACAATTTTCTTTAGTCTTTACATTTGTAGGTATTTTAGGAGATTTAACCTCACGAAGGTTTTATTGTCTCCCTCTATTTGTCTCCCTCTTTCATTTCTTGTTTTCATCATTTAAATTGGTTGTTTCAATGTTTTTTAATATATTTTATTGTCTAGTACACTTATGGGTCTCTCTTGCAGTTTTTTGTGCAAGTTGGATGACCTATATGACTAGATAAAGAGACTTGTAGAAGTTTTCCTTTATTTTCTTGTCGTATAAATGACAATTAGATGCACAAACATCTGCATGACATGCTAGCATCCGAGGCCAAGGCCTCCCCCTTCTAGTGCCAGGTGCCTCTTTTATCCTTCTTTTCAATTTTGAATTTTTTTATTCAACATTCTATTTCTTAGACATTATAATTTTATCACTATTCTTTCATGGTTTATCTTATTCAAAATACTCTTCTTGTTTGGATAGAAGAAAAATACTCTTCTTTTGAAGCTAGTTAAAGCCTAATGTAATATCCTTGAAAAATAGTTCTAGTTAGAAAGCATAGACATTTTAATTAGAATCTCATTTTTCTATATTAAACCTCTACTATGTTTTCTCTAGAAAAACTATAAAAAGGCCTATCCCTTACCTCATTTTAGCATAGAAAAAGTAGTATTTGGAAAATGTTGTCAAGGTTTTCTATCTTTGGAAAGTTTGTGATAGTTAAAAATAATTTCAAAAACTTTTTGAGTGAGTCATATTCAACATAAAATCATCATAATATCCATATCGTGCTCAAGTAATTCGCCTACCAAGGTTGTTTGCAAGTAGGTCTTATTTTTTCATTGTTTTCAAGAGCTGTCAAGATTTATTCAAAGGGGTTTGTATGAAAATGGCCATATTTTTATAAATAATTATAGGTATTCCATCACCATCCATCCCACCATCCTTCAACTCCCTCACCCATCCATTCTCATCTCATTTAGATTGGTTTTTCCACCTCAACTCGTCTCCCCTAGGCTAGTTTGCATATTTTTTTAGTTAGTGAGTTTAGATCTAAGGGTTTTTAATCCAAAAATCACTTTCATCCCTAATTATATATAATAATATTCAATAAAATTATCCCCTTCAATCCACCTTAAATCATCAAGACTCTATTTTGTCACTTAGACATGCTACTCATCTCCCTGTTTTGAGTGAACGCTATTTTACCACCCTGTCAAAGATCCTAGTCAAATCCAAGTTAAAAATCCATTAAAGATACTTTATATTAGTGTTTATTCACCCTATAATATTAATCTAAAAACCCCTAAAATCATTTTGCAATAAAACTCATTTTGTTGTCCAAGTCCTTTCTCCCACCCTTGCTTGTTTGTGTAGTTCCCAAGAACCCTAAAACTAGGCTTTTAAAGTTTTAATGGATTGAATGTAATTTATAATTAGTTTTTTTACATAAATAATTTAATTTTTTCATAATAATGTTTATCTATTATGTGGACCCATGTTTGAATACCCACAAGGGGGCTAATTTAGGTTATATTATAACCCTTGTTTTGTAGGGTTTCCTATCACTTTGGCTTCACATTGTAGGTTATATTTGAAGATAGTTGAACAACATCATCAATAGTCATCTTAGATTCATTATTCCACATGGATACTTTTACAACCACAAATTTTTCCATCTCAAGTATTACTAGTCATTGGCCATCCATAGTCTACAAGGCCTCCATCCTGACCACCCACCTAGCCACCACTTCCTCCTTGGCCACCTAGTAGGCCACCATATTAGTTTTCACTTTCCCAAAGGAGACCTCAATCACCTCAAAATTACACAAAATCAATATCAATCCTTCTTTAGTCTATTTCTAGGCCATTCATGATTAGAAAATGTACATTTATTAGGTATAGGTGCCTTATTTCATCATTTTATGTCAAAATGTAGTAAATTATTTTTTTCATAGTTTTCTATGTCTAATCTATAGGCACAAGTCCATAAAGTTAAGAAACATTGATTGCAAACTCCTCTATCAACCCTTTTGATCACATGTATAGATCATTCCAAATTTAGGTGAAATTGATCCATCATTTGATATTTACATTTCCTTTGAGTATACATTAACATAATTTCTAGTGATAAAATATCCTTTGTTCATTTTTTATGTAAATATGCCTTTATTGATAAAATATCCTTTGTGCACTATAAATATGCCTTTAGTGATTCTCCTAGGAATTTATCCATGATCCTTATGATGATGACCCATTTGATGAAGATTCCCTATCATTTATTTCACCTACCTTATACCATTCTTATGTCTCCAAGATATCCATAGATGACATAAGCCTAGAAGACTTTAGTCCATATGACCCCTTCACCACATACTTTTTTGATAAGCCACATTATGTTAGTGAAATACATTTTCCACCTAAGCCTTTCCCTTTTTATATTGATCCACTTCATCACTTCATCAAACTATCATTATTTCTATCCCTATTGCTTCCCACTTCATATGACCCAACACCTTATCCTTCTACCACATGTGATGTCATGAACTTGCCTCCATGCCACTTTTCACTTTCTTAATTCATTATGTCTTCACCTTCATATGAGCCATCACCCTTTCCTATTGATACAATGCCCTCATCCACCTCATCCCCTCAACCAAGTGAATCCTCACTTCCTCCATCCCACAACCTAGCATCTACATCCTCCCCATTACCACATATTTTTACCAAGCATGAGGCATTTGGCACATGTAATGAGAATAACTTATGTTGTGAATTACCTATCATGATGTCTTATTTTCCATATCCTTCAAATGATAGCATGCTTAGTTAATTTCACAAAATCATAAACACATTCACTATCCACCCTCAACCTTTGTATTCCATTACTACTACACACTTTGTACCCACATCATCACCCATAACCAAACCTTTAACCCCTCCTAGTCCACTCCATTCTCCATTATCCCCTTCTCATCACATATCATTACTCTCTTCTCATTCACCCTATGTTCCATTGTCTCTTCATAATCGTTACATCCCCAATTTTTGTTTTGCTATACTTTTTACTTTTACTTGGATATAAGTAAATCTATTATGATGTTTAGATTAATGTCAATGAATGATATAGATTATATTGAATGTCATAAATAGAGTTATGGAAATGAATATTTTATTGTTGATTTAATATTGCATTATGAGATTTGGTTTATTATTTGAATAATGATGCACTGATCATAATTTGTTGGTTACAAGTTTGATACAAGATTATAGGTTTTCAGATGACTCTCAGAGAAAAGAGAGAGAGTATCTTTCGAGGAGATATATAGACCTCAGGTTACGAGTGATGATTTACCAAATGAGTATTAGTGTTTAACAAAAACATGAACCAGTGTTATAAGAGGTAAGTTTTGTCTTGTTAGTTTACTTTTGAACCCAATCGACAGGTAGTCGATATCTTTCGAATCTATTCAATTTGTAGTGTGTTGTCATAGTCATTTGTAACGTAAATGACGTCGTCTGAGTAAGAATTATGACCATTTACATTTAACATAAAAGTTACGATGTCATTGTCGTAAAATGGAGGTGTTATTATTATTAAGTCACTTAGTGTTTTTATTGTCGATGTTTAACGTCAAATGACAATCTCATCAAGTCGACATGATTTTAACGAAGGATTGTGATAGGGAGGTAAACTCAACCCATTCACATTATCCATAAACCTTTGTTTTATTATTATTATTCTTAATGATCACATCATAACTATCAAATAGAGATGATGTTATGTAAACCATATTTGATATAATCAAATAAGTATATATATATATATATATATATATATCGAATGAGGTTAATAACTCATGATATTTAATAATGCTTACTCTTGAGCAGCCATAGGCATATATTATGGAGTGCCTTTGTTATAACTGCATAATGGATTGAATCACTCCTTGTGATAATCGATTGCTCTACATTAGTTTTAATGTGTTGGCAGCCTCTTAGAAGAAGAGTGGTGGTTGACCCAACCGCATTCGCTAATCTCCACAAATGATGTTTACATCATCGACATATGTTGTCAATTGCATTTTTATAGTTGGCGGTTCAAACTGCATCATTAAGAGAACAGCTTGGAATTTAATGTGTTTTTCAACTGTAAGGAGTGGCGAATGAAAGTAGGTGACTCATTATGAGTTTTGTTAAGCCATTAAAGCCATGACTCAGCTAGTCATTGGGGGCATCTTTTGTTGTCATGTTATTTTTGCATAGTTTTCCTCATTAGAGGATACGCAGGAACAGAGAGTTTGCAGTGAGCGAGGAGATAACGAGTGTGAGAAATAAGGTCATGGTTGGCTTTTGGATGACCATAGAGATATCTTTATCTGCAATCCTTCTTAATAAACCATCACTACAGGTAATATACCTGTGTTTTATGCATTGAAAAGATAATGACCAATAGCAGTTTTGTTATGCCTATTGTATTGACTGGTTTAGGAAAATGTTTATGTTTGAATAGTACTCCTTAAGCTCATTATAATTGCTCAAAAAAAAAAGAGAAGTCGACTGTTTTGAATAGGATATAGAGACATTGTAAAATTATTTTAGTAAAAACCACAGAGCATCGACTTGGCTACAAAGGTTGATGCATGCTATATCAATAAAATCTATCTCACTATCATACAAGGCCAACCCTATACGTATTGTATTAAGACTATTATACTTGACAAAACTGTCGAATGAAGAACCAAAAGACTTCTATTATCACATACTTGATGAAGGATAATGTAGTTATCAAGACTCATGCAAACTAGTCGCCTCTTTGAGTAAGTTTCAAATGAGGTTAGTCGATGACATAGATATAAGTTAACCGTGAAATAAGATCTCTATTGAATTAGTGCAAATGATATATGATAAGAAAACTTACTAGTTATGAGTAATATGGGTGTAAGTTTCAAATGTTGATATTATCATTTTTAAAACTATTCTTGGTATTCTATGATAACAATGGTAAAACCTATCGAGTGGTAGAAGACTAGGGATAGTTTGAAAATGAGGTAAATATCAAAGAACCATCTTTTATGTATATTCTAGCAATTTTGATGAGTATAGCTTTATAGTAAACCATTAAGTTGAAATAGACTATGTCTATATTGAAATGACTTTGTATAAAATCATATATGACTATATATGTAGTGATGGTTAATGACATCATGTAAAGGTAAATTGAAAAGTATTCATATTCCTTTTGAATGGGAGTTATTATCTTTCCAAGAACTATAGTATTCCTAACCATGGTTGAGTTAAACCAAAGAGTCGATTATAGTCTCATAGAAATAAGAAAAGGATTTATTGAAATATCATATTATTCAAGGGTTGTTATGAAAACCCTAGAGTCAATTTTAAACCAAATGATTGGTTATGTCATATAGACTTATCTAAAGTCAAGAAAACTATTATCATGACAAGATGATTAAACCATTTTACATAAATATAGTTGGTGTGAATAAACTACGAGAATACGATAGTATCCAAGTTGAGTAGGGGTGGGTGAACACTACGACCACGTTCATTATGAACATTATTGATAATAAAACTTTGGCCAAAGTAATGCACTGGTTTTCAACATGCATTGTCAATTCACTGTATCTGGATTGCACAACCTATCAGAAATCATACTTAGCTAGAGGGTATCTAGGGTTGTATGGTTGATAGAGTAGTGTAGGATACAACACTATGTACTCTGAAAAGGCAAATTACCACTGGTCACCTAAGGTCTATATTCCTCGTGAAGGGTAGGGTCACTTCCTATGTGGAAGATGTGTGGGAGATCGCCAGTCTGTGGTTGGAGGTAAATCACTGGAAAGATACTCTCTCTCTCCAAGCAGGAAACATGACAGGACTTGTGATAAAGATGTCGAACATTCAGAAGCAATAATTATTTGAATTTGTTTGTGTAATTGATTTACATTTGTAAACATTGTAATTAAGAAAGACAATATGGTTTATTGTATTTTGTAAAGAGAAATCTTTTAATTGTAGTTACTTGATTATATGTTAAATAAAAAGAAAAATTGTCTCTATCTCATTTTTACCTTGTTGATTTACTCTATGGTAAATTTCCAGTTTTACTATGTTTTTAGAACTTGGATGTTACAATAATCCCATCCCATTAATAGTTCTCCTGGTCCACCATGTATTCCTTTATCCCCTCGTAATCCAATTCCACCACCCAATCCTAGTCCCCCTTATTCCATCATCTCTTCCATTTCATAATGTGGAAAATACAATGAATGAGAAGGAATAATCTTATTAAATGGGACACATAGGATGTCTTCTCTTCATGATGCTTTATATGTGAGACATCTTATGCCTACTTCACAACCTACCACAAAACCTTTGACACCTCCTTCCCATGATGATTTTTATCCACTTGATGCCCATGATTATAAAAAGATTAAATATAAGAACATTGCTAATGTTCTACACCTCTCAACATTATTGACCAAAGTAACAAATGATACTCCCAAATAGCCTCCACCTAAATCACCTGACATCCTAAAGCTTCATACCAATTTACAACACTAGTGACCTTGGTTGACAAGATTATGATACAAGAGAACTACCACCTTAGATTCCATGGTCATAATCACAATCTTGTACATAGACTTTTATTTTATTTTTTCCTTTTGTGTTTTATTATCTCTTCTTTGTCACTATGCATTGAGTAGTGTTATATTTTGATGTCTATTGTCATGCTTTCTCACTTCATTTGTACATATGTGTTTCCATATTTTTTTTCATATGCTTTCATATGATTCAAAACAATATTGGGATGATGCAAAGTACGTAAGGCATGTTAAAACCCTTTAGTCATGTTCATTAAAAATGTTTTTCTTCATTTTTGTTCATTTTTTCAACAATTCAAACATCAAGGACCAAGAACAATTGATCTCACAAGAAATATCTTTTATTTATGCACCAAAGATAATCAAGCATTTACCCAACATGCTTTTCCAAAATATGCTTTCTTGTGATTCCACATACACCATTTAAACCTTTCATCCTATTCCTCCCTATCATTTTCCATGATGAGTAGAAAGTTATAATCATATGACACTTTGGATATTTGAGCCCTTCACCATCTACTCCATTCAACCATTCACTTTAACTTTACCCATGATGAGAAACGCGTGTATTATTAGGTCCATGAGCACCATCCCTTCTATACATCTTGATATTTGAAACTTAGTTGCAAGTCCTAGAACCTCGTAAAGTGGAGAACCCCTTCCTCACTTCCATAGATCTATCAAAAAGTCAAAAGCATGCCATTTAAAAAAGCTAAAAAGAAAAAGCATGTTCATAATTGCCTAATCTTATCTTTGGTGATGAGACCTTACATATTACTAATTGAATGGGGTTAAATAATGGGGATGACATTCAAAATAAAAAGGAATACCCTTATCCACCTAATCTAATCTTCTATGATGAGCCCTTGCATCTTCTTGGTTGCATGGGGTTAGATCATGGAGAAAGGTAAAAATAAAAGAAAAGAAGGAAAATCAAGGCATGAAAGATTAAGAGATGAAATACAAAACTATATTATAATGACTCGAAGGCCCTCTCAAATCAAAAGAAAAAATCTAACAATCTTGAGGATTCCCAGTTATTCCCCTCCTCTTGATTCCTATTGGTATGTCCACTATGAGAAATTTTATGATGAGCCATGAGCTAGGATGCCTATACTCCTATTCTATTGGTTCCCATGATCTAAGAAGTACACCAGTTGAAAAATCATATCTCCCTTCATCAATTAATTTCCTCATTCCCCACATGATTGACTATTCCTACTATCCCTCAAAATATAAAGCAAACTATGGTTACAACCTAAAACAAATCATGGCAATTAGCTATCCACTTCATCCCACTCTATTACCCACTTTCCCATTTCAACCTTATCACTATCCATGCACACCACTTCATCCCTCTTTTTCCACACACTAAGCATACAAGAAAACATGGACCAAGCAAATCCCTTAAATATCCTAGTGCATAAACATTCAAAATGGCCTTGAAATTAATTGAACCAATCTTTGAACTTGAATTCCATCAAATAACCTTTGTTGTGTGCCACTCTTTTTTATCACTTATTTTTTTGTTCCCTCTTGGATCTTCCCTTTTTTGTTTTTATCTACTATTTTCTATTTTTTGTCCACCCTTTACCTCTTTCATTTTTCCATTTTGTTACCATTTTCCTTTTTTTTCCATTAATAATTGTGCACTCTTTGTCTTTGGTCTTCATACATTTTTCTCATCATTTTTCATCCACCTTTATCTCCTTTTCCTCATCCTCTTTGTGTTTTATCATGTCACTATTGTGTGCTTTGTTTTGTGTTAACCCACATAAAACTTTTGAAACTTAGAGAATGATGATCCACTATTTTAGTCACTATTATATATTGCTACTATTAGTACTAACTCCAAATCAGATTGTGAGATGTGGTTCATCCCTTGTGCTTTACTCATTTGTCTACCTTTCTATTTTGTTTGAGATCTTGCATACCATTTAACATATTTTTGTGAGAATCTTTGTTATAATCGTGTGTCACCTATTCTTGGACCTCATCATTCTCATCATTTGATCCTTCATCATCAAACCTTCATAGACCATAGTTCCATTTTTCCTAGTGCTATCTTTACATATCATCTAATCATAAAGTGACTCATCCTTGAACCACCTCCCTTAGGGGCATGACCATATAACCCCTCATTGAGCTTCATCATGGACTTATCCACTGATTATAGTGATCTCTCATCATCCATATACCCTGTTGAGCTTAACCATTACCATATCATTTGATCCATTATATCAAACACAAACCTCAAGCTTCATTACAAAATTAATTCAATCATTATTGGTAGTTTCCTCATGTTCCTTTATCATTGGCTCACATAATATTTTGACCACTCTTGGGGGAATGACCCATGATGTTCCCTAGCTCACCACTTTATTATACCATTACTTGGGGGCATGAGACCCCACCTCCCTTGTGATCTTCTTCTGAGCTTGACCTAGATTCTTACAATCAAAACCCAACCTCATGAACATTTGACAACAAAATCCAATCAAAAGTAAAAAAAAACTATAGCAAATGCAAAAACAATACTCAAAACAACCAAAATAGCATCTCTATTTTACCTTATGTTTATTGACTCTTTCACGCTATGTTCTTTCACCAAACAAAAGGGGTCATATCTCTTTCATCAAGCTTGCTATCACTCACCCCTTCAACCAAGAAACCAGGTCCAAAATTACTACCAATCTAGGCCTATCCCATCCAATCAATCAATCGATGACATCAACCAACCAACCTTCCAATAGGGTGGCTCCCCTTGAATTTTCTAAATAGGGGAGGATCCCACTAAATTTACCAAATAGGGGTGGCTCCTAGGGAGTTTTCCAAATGAGGTGGCTTGCACCAAAAATTCCACATCAATCATTCAAAAACCAAAATATAATAATCATATAGCATCTTTTATTTGTGTTCTTGCTTAAGCCCCATCTTTCAATTTATGTTCCTATCTAGATCTTCCCAATTGATTGTGTTTCCAAACACTCCATTATACAACTACCATTAGTGGGTCATTTCTACATTGTCCTCATATTATTTATGGAGTGGATCTCTATAGATTCCTTCCACCAAAAAATTGGGTTAGAATTTTCAAACAATCCACATGATCCATCCACTACATTTACATTTTCATATAGAACAACAAGTCTATTGCACCTTTGCATGCCATTATAGCTTCCATAATATAGTCATCATTTCCTAGCTTTTGTTTATGTTTTGTGTAGCCTAGTTTTCTCTTGTTAAGAATAGAATGGCCAATTTCACCTTGGGTGCGTTGCAGGAACATATACATGAGCTCACAATTTCACCTTGGGTGCTTTGTAGGAACATGTACATGAGCTCACACAAAGAACAATCAAAGATCAAATGAAGACTAGTATCTCTCATTTTGGTATCCATGTATCATTTACATTTTATAATTATTATCATTGTATTATTTAATTTATTATAATTCCTCCTTAGCCAATTGCAAGCCTTCTAAAGTGAGGGTGGAGTCTAATAATGATATTTGCATACTTTATCACACATTTGTCACCATTTTAGCTCCATTAGTCCTTGTGCATGTTTTGTGATGTTTTTAGCCCTTTCCTTAGCCAATGTTGTCCAATAGCCATGTCATTTACCCTTTTCCCATGTTTCCTTACCCCTATGTCATGTGTACTAAGTGGTACTTTTAATTTAATTATTAGTCCCACCACGTCCTAACCTTTCCCTTTGTGTTTCCTAGGTTGTTGACCTTTTTCCCCATGTTGTCCCCCTTAGCTTGCCACTCCTAGTTAAAATTTCCATGTGAACCCCACCTATACCATTTCCAAAACATAGTTAAATGGTTAAATTTTCCACCAAAATAATTAGTTCTAAGTGTACACTTGTCTACTTATGATTCTATGAAAAAATGGGCCCAAACCCTATTGGACAACACTACCTCTATTATTACTCAAAGGTCGTAGCCTTTAATTTTTGAGATCCTAGGAAATATTTTATAGGGAATATTAATTAATTCCTTACCTACCCATAAACAAAAATTCTCTACTAGATTTTCTCTGTAAAACATATAAAAAGGCCCAACCCTTACATCATTTTAACATAGAAAAAGTAATTTTTTGCAAAGGTTGTCAAGGTTTTTAATTTTTTGAAAGTTTAAAATAGTTCAAAATCATTTCAATTTTTTTTAGTGAGTCAAATTCAACCTATAGTGATTATGGTATCCATGTCGTGCTCAAATAATTCACCCACTAAGGTTCTTTGCAAGTAGGTCCCACTTTTTCATTATTTTCAAGAGTAGTCAAGATTTATTCAAAGGGTGTTGTATGAAAATGACCATATTTTTCTAAATAATTATATGTATTACCCCTCCATCCATCCCAAAAATATTCCATACCCTCACCCATCCATTATCTATTGGATGTTGACCTGGTTGTTTTTCCCAAAAGGCACACCTATTCAAGAAACTGCTACCATCCCAATTAAGGACCAGCGGGAGGCTGTTAAACCATGTCACGAATCCTAAGGGGAGACACTAGACACATTCCAAAAATCTCCCCCTCAACGTTACCCAAGGGGATTTGAACCCACGACCCTGATCTAATACCAATTGTTGAACACGCAGAAGTATTGAGAGGTGGAGTGAATCAATACTTAATCAAATTCTTTCCTTTTAAAAGAATTCAATCCAAACTAACATTTAAACCAAATGAATCATAAAGGCACATACATACATGACACCAGAATTACATGGAAACCCAAGATGAGAAAAACCATGGTGAGCAAGCTTCTTGGTTCTACTGTCCAAATCCAGCCTGACAAATAAAAAATAAATTTACAATAAATTTTATGGGAAACCACCCAAAGGAAGCTCTAACTCCCTAATACAAAGTTTTATGGGCTTCAACCCAAAGGAAGCTCCAACTCCCTAATACATAGTTTTATGGGCTCCAACCCAAAGGAAGCAACAACCCCCTAAAGTGCTACAACACTTACAAGATGAAACTCCAACCTCTGTACCAAAACACTTGACTAATTCTGATGGTTCAATCTCCTCTGCAGCAACATCACAACTTCTTCAAATATCTCTATAGCAACATCACTTCTACTCCACCAACTCTATTATCTTCACAACACCTTTGCAACACAACACATTACTACCTCTATTATGGATTATGCATCACAACATCCAGAGTTACTTCTTGAATCTCAGATCATTTTTCCTTTTCACACACACACACACACACTCTCTCACAACAATCTTGAACTTTCATCTATATGCTCCATAGGTCTTCAAAACTTCACATTTGTCAGCTTTGATGAAATGTGTAACATGAAACATGTAACGGCCTTGCTTATCGGCACCTAAATCATTTGCGGTAATGTAGTAGTGAAATCCCACAATGCGGTTCATAAAAAGAGGTCTACTGGACCCATTTTACCTTCTCCCAATCTTTCCTACTAGTGCACACTTCCATACACATGGTGCAATCACTCAAACACACCAAGTCAGCTCTTCAACTACTTATCCTTTCATGCCTTAGCTCCAGACATTATGCAGTACTGGAGAAGAGAGACATCACCATGCGGATCAAGCCATTAACTCTATATGTTCTGTAAAGCCTTCTCATACACTTCTTTTTCTAATTTATGATTCTTCTTTCTGGTGCAAGCAATCAAACTCTGATGCTAGTATCCTTTACATAGTCTTGTTACATTGTCTTGACATGGATCATTGAGAAACACACTTGCAATACTTTTTACCTTCTAAAAATTGGATATGTTATGAAAGACACCATTATTCACATAAGATTCAAACTGCCAGGTTATATCTTGAAGTGCAGAGAAATGCAGAGCATTCTTCTATACCTTTTAGACTGCAACAACTCTATAACACCACTATCTTCACTCTGCTAACTCTGTAAAGCTTTGTGGTACTTTGTATCCTTTGGAATTTGAGTATATCATTCTTATACCTTTGCTTTACTTAATCTCCAAACCATCAAGTCATATATGTAAATGTGGTGAAATGTGACAGCTTTCAGTTCTATCTCTGATGACCTTTCATAGGAACATGACTTGTTCTTACTCAGCTAACTCTAGAAAACTCTGTGGTAAATTTTGTGCTCTAAAACTTGGATCATGCATACCTCTTATCTATCTCTAGTTATCCCCCAAGTTGCAAGGTCACATCTTCAACTACGGTAGAATATGGTACAATCTTCTAAGCTTCTACAGTACAAATCCATGTGCCTTTAACAATTTGAAACCTTATACATTTTCTTTCATATCTCATACAATGCTTTTCATCAAGAGACAATGAATGCAACATTCACAACACCATAGACAACAATTATAACTCTTTTCACCAAAAACAAGAAATCACAACTTCTTCATGTTAGCATATCCTTCAACTTGACAATTTTCACCTGTCCATGAACTTTAGAAGATAAGGTACAAGTGTACACAAATGATAATGTTCTAATAGCATGCACATGCCTTTCATCACCATATATTTCACATCACAACACCTCTGTTAATGATTACCACTCTTTTGACATCAATGACAATATATGCAACATGAGTAGCCTTTTGGAATGTGATAGGAGGAACTTAGATGTAGGTTGAGTAACATTAGGTGTTGAATTTATGTAGTTATATGGAATGGTACTATAATGGCGAACAAGATTCCTTGTGGATAACCCAACACATGTGGTAACATTATTACTCAGATGTGTAGTAGTGGTGAGAATAGTAGAAGAATAAGTAGGAATAGGGAGTGTAGGTATGGGTGCCGACACTTGAGTCCCTATTTGATTAGAAGTGACATTAGTGATTATTTTAGTGCAACTAGATGCAGATAGAATATTGTTATGCACTATATGCGTAAGGCCACACAAGATTTCCAATCCTCTTTTACCTTTGAGAAAAAGACTTCGTAGACTCTCAACAATAGGGATGGCCTCTTCAGCTATGTGTTCCAAGCTTACATGTCACTAGAAATTAGCCAACTCTATGTCTAATTTATGAACTTGAGCTTTTAGAACATGAGCCACAAGGTCATCAATGTTGATGGATTCATGAAAGTTTGATGCTTCAGGAAGGTGTGAAGTAGGGATATTAGGAAGAATTGTTGGACCTTCTTGTGTGATAAGCCTAGGAATTTGTGGTTTTGATGTATTGGTATCATCATTATGCAAAGCATTCAAACCCATAATTCTATGATTTCTTCACACAAGAATGTTAAAATCAGGGCACTGGGTCACAAAGCTCATAAAGCATCTATAAGCATTAGTAACACACAAGATGCATCAATAGAAGAAATTAGTGATGAATATGTTATGTATAAAAAGAAGGAATGATGATAATGGTTGAAAGTGTGATTAAATCGTCCTTTCACATATAACATTCAAGGACATTAAACTGAGTCAAGTCACAACTTTTGCAAGAGGACTCAGCTATAGGTTTGGTATCACTTGGAATGATAAGGAAATTTAGAATTTGTTGATTAATTTGTGAAACCCTAGCCCGATTAAGCATTAAACCATAATTATATGAAATCATAAACAAACGGATGAAACAAGACAAATGCTCGCATAGGAAGGCACTAAATGCAGATTAGAAACATACCAAGATTTGGATTCTAGAAAGCGGAAACTTTAGGGACACTAGGGCAGGCACCCTAGTCCAATAGGTAGCTTTTTCTATGGATCTAGAGCTATCAGATGATGAAGACTGCAACCTGCTCAGGAGTTTCTGGAAAAGCCAAACTGGAGGACACAGGGATGGGTGCCCTTGTCCAAAAAGGAATATTATTTGTTGTTTTCTTTAGATCCTAAATCTTTATCCTCTACTCCGACCTCTTGCAACTCCTCTCTATAAGATCCTGCACCTGTAACCTGTAGTCACAAGAGAGGGGTTAGGAGTTGTGCTATTTAGGAGCTTGCCTCGGTCAAGCCCCGGAATGGCATTCAAGCCTTCCAACACTATTGTTAGATAGAGTGAGTGTCCTTGGTGGATGGAGGCAAAAGCAAATGATAAGATTGATTTATTGAAACATAAAACAGATATCACCTTAGTAGGTGTAAAGCCTCATGGAGATGAAATGCCTTCACATCATGAGGAAATGAGTTGATGGAGCCAAATCTGCAACAAACACATACAAACACAACACAATACTGGTCTACAACACAATGAATGACTTGAAGGATCTTTGCTTGATCATCATAAGTTCACCTTAATCAACTAGGAGTAAAGTGAAGTCCTAAACATGTTTATATATGCATTCCCGCTAAACATTCTTAAATTAAATTGACAAGGCCAACAAAGGGAAACCTTTTAACTGTCACTTTACCGATATTTTAATTTTGGGTCCTAGAAAAATAGGTCTAGACTAGGGTGCGGGCGCCTAAGTCTAGGGGCCTATATTGGGACTTGATTAAGCTTAAGATACACCCCTAGGCCCCATTTGACATGGGTTTCATGGGATTTTGCTCTGGGATTCATTTTTAACATGCATGATTAAATCTAAGGGACCTAGGAGGTAAACATAGGAGGCAAAAGTCCTAGGGGTACATTTTATGACATAACATTTAGCCCCCACTTTAATGTATGTATGATCTTATGACCCATACATGCATTAAAGTATGGCAGAAAACACATCAAACACACCACTTGAAGCTAAGGCATACACCAAGATTGAGGGACTATTGCTAGCCCCCAGTCTCACGTAAGCACTAGAAGACACATTGAAGACACACAAGACACAATGAAGATAGTAGGAAACACACAAAACACAAAGAAGATAGTGAGAAGCACACAATACATGATGAAGACATGAGAGTAGTCACGCAAAACATGATGAATACAAGAGTATAGCATTTTCATAACTTTTTCATATATATAAAATGAAATCCTAAAAAGTACGTAAAACAAAACCCAAAATGTAGGAGGAGCTCATCGCTACACCCTTGATATTAAACCTAAGGGAAAACACATCATACAAAACCCAAGTGTGGGAGGAGCTCATCACTACACCCTTGAAACCACACATGGGGGAAAACACACCAAACAAGACCCGAGTGTGGGAGGATCTCATCGCTACACCCTTGAAACCACGCATGGGGGAAAACACACAGAAGACACATGGAATACACGAGTGTCGTATAGCATGCCATAGACATGCTATACGTCTTAAACATGATAAACATGGGTGATGGAAGGAGCTTATTGCTAAGTCCCACCATCTAAAACATGTTGCAGACACACCTGACAGTTGGGCTTATGCCACAACAACTGCCAAAGACATACTTAAGGGAGGATAGCTCAAGATCCAACCCCACCTCCTGATCAGGACTTTGTATAAAAGGATGTGCACTATCTCAAGGGATACACCATCCTGCCTCATGATGAGGGCTTTTGTATAAAAGGATACACACTAGCTCAAGAGATATGATATCCCACCTCGCGGAGAGGGCTTTTTTATTGCAATTGATATAAGGATGTGCACTCATGTCAGAGATACAACATCCTGCCTCACAGAGAGGGCTTACAAACACACTTTGTTAGTACCAAAATCATCAAACATATATCATTATATATGCCCCCACCTTAAGGTGGTTGATGTCACTTACCGATATCAAGAAACATTAATGTAGAGAGAAAACACATAAGGAAATAAGAGCTCTCACAAGGTCCATGCCCCTAAGGTAACATGTACTTACGATCGCTGAATGTTCCCACAAACTCATTGATAAGATATGCTAAGATAAACAACAAGATTAAAGCTTATGCATGAAAACAATCACATCAAGGACCAAGGCTATACTACAGGTTCAGAACTGAGTATAACCATTGGGCTATACTGTAGGTACCTCAGAATCGAGTGTAGCAACAAGGTGCGATACCAATCAAAGTGTGCAAGATCAAGTTGAGTGGATTGTAAAATGTTAGTCATGAGAAATGCCATAAGATGATACATCACACGTAGTGATTCTACTAGCCAAGCATTGGATATATATATATATATATACAAGTGCCTTAGGAACACCGCATAGGAGGATGCCCCCAAGTCATCAACTGCAACGCTATGCCCCCAAGGCACAACACACAACAATAAAATGGAGGAGAGGAAAGATAAAAGAATGATGCAACAAATAGAAGAATGGTCACAACAGAGGCGGTCTCCTGGTATCCTTGACCTTACAAGTGTATCAAGGGTCATCCAAGGAGACCTAAACAACACATATCACAACACGTTCAAACACAACACATTGCTAACAACATATATATCTAGGAGGAGGCCACCCTTGAGAGAAACTAGAATAGATGCTATGACAAGTGTGGCTTAAGGAGGAAGAAATACTTACCTGATTCAATGGGATATTTCCTGGTGGACAATCCTTGTCTATCAGCTCAGGATATCTCGCATATAGTTTTGGTCTTGTTGATATTGTATTAACATTCAGTTTAGGATGATGGTAGGATTTGGTGGGCTTCAAAGAATGGTATCCAATACCTATCATGTAGTTAATTCTAGCTACTTGTAATGGTACTCTGATTCCTTGTTGATTTACGCCACAACCATTACCTACATAGTCACAATTGTTATAAAGGATTTTAAATCCTTGAGCATAGAGGAATGCCATTTCTTTAGAAGATGGTGAAGCCTCGTAGGTCTCATAATCTGTAGTATAAGTAAGGGTATTGTCTTTGTTTTCTACCAAGGAGACTTTAGGTTTCTTAGGTGTTTCAAAAGATTGCTTGGATGAGATCAATGCGACTTTTGTTGTGTCAGATTTCTTGAGTTTATATTCCCCTGGCCTAGAAGGAATAAAATCTAATAAACCCCAATCATCACCAAAAAGTGCATTTAATGGTGTAGAGTCTTGCACAACATTATCTGTGGCAAGATGTATTGATGAATCAACTCTTAAGTTGTTTAGACTTTGTTGATTGTTAAGTTGTTTTGTCATTTCGATATGTAGACAGTTATTTGGGTCAGGATCAACTTCCATGGTCTAGAGCTTGTTTTGATAAATGAACTTTATTGATCTATGAAGGGTAGACTGAACTGTCCCATGGCATGGATCCATGGTCTACCAAGAATCATATTATATGAAAGCGAACTAGGAATGACATGAAAAAGGGTAGATAATGTCACAGGTCCAACATTTATAGGTAAAGTTATGGTGCCCAGGGATTGTCTACCAACATTATCAAAGCCACGGATTCTAATCCTATCTGGTTTGATTAAAGAAGTGTCGATCTTGCTTTTTTGTAGTAAGTCAATGCCACAAACATTAAGAGTCGATCAATTGTCAATCATAACTTGCTTTATCAACATTTTTCTATTATGACAAAGATTACAAGAGGATCATATTGGTTTTGAACTTCGGTTGATGGTAATTCATGTGGTTGAAACAAAATATCTATTTTTGTTGCATGCATACAATCTAATAGAGCTGCTACATCATTCGGCTTAATACTAGGTGGTACAATAACCTTTTGTAAAGCTTCTTGGAGCATTCTATGGTATGTAAGTGATGTTTGTATTAAATCCCAAAGAGAGATCTTAGCTTGAGTAGCGCAAAGCTATTCAACAAGATCATATTCTTGACCACCTTTATGAGTAAGATGAGGTGGTGGAGGAAACATAGGTTGAGAAGATGGAAGAGAGATAGGCACATGTAGTACTTGCTTACTTTGCTTGTTATTATGGGTGTTGTTTATGTGAGCAATCACCTTGTAATGTGGTTGTTGTGACACATTTTGAACACCTTGATTTCTTTTAGTGATTTGTCTTGCATAGTTTAGAATGTAATCCAGGGGTCGAGGTGGTTTTTGATCACCTGGAACTGTAATCTCTGGTTTTAAGCAAGAAGGTGCATTAGGCGCCCCTCGCACAATCATCTTAGGAATATTACTACAGGTTTCTAATAACCCCTTAGTGGGTGGAATAAACCTATTAAAGGTAATTGAATTCACATTGCTTTTATTTTGATTAAGCTTGGCATTCATCCCTATAGAATTTAATGCAAGGGACCTTTATTTATCCATCAATGCTTCACCTTTTAAAGGGAGAGCATTAGAACAAAGAGAAAAGGAATTGTTGATGGTTTGATCTTTAGTGACGTCTAATGGAATAGAACTTGAAACCAAAGGGGAGCTACCCAAGGTCTTTGTATCCTTAGAGATATCCAAGGTTCTTGAACATTCAACTAAAGGAGGAATAGGATCACTCATGGAATCATCATCATTGCCATATACTTTAGATATTAATTCCAAGGCATTAAGAGAAGAACTTTCACACTCATCTTTCTCAAGAGTATTCTTAGAAATGTACTCAGTTAGATCTTCTAATGCCAAAGGGTATGTACTCATGAGAGATATGAAGTTGTCAAAATCAGATACATAATCAAGGATTTCAAATGAAAAGCATTGAAATATATCCTTATGATAAATAGTTTGTATATATGTGAGGACATGAGGATTCATGTTAAGAAATTTGTAGAAATTCTAAAAGTTTTTGATATATGCATGTAAAGATACCAAAGAGAAATGAGGTGAAAATTCTATAATAGAAGTTCTTGGAATAGCAATACATAATAAGATCTTTTCATTTATCAAATATAACCAATTGAGAGACTTTTGTGCACGACAACACTAGTTTGAGGAAATTAGGTTTGTGAAGTCTTTTTGTAAAGACCAAAAACACACTAGTGTCACTACAAATGAAGTGAATTTAATATTAAAGTGCTGCACAAAATGTGCTATTGGTAATTTTCTGATTTATTGCAAAATATGTGAAAAGGATCCTTATTTGCTTATGTTGAAATACACAGTGTAATTTAAAATATGCCAATTTTCACACAAAACTATGAAATGATGCAAAATTTTCAAATGACCAATGAATGTATGCTTGAAAATGAATGAAAGATCATAAATGAAAGATATTTATGACAATTTCAATGAAACAAAGAAAAACTATGCTTGCTTATGCACCTAAAATGCTCAATTTTTCCACTTTTTTCAATGTAAAATGCACAAAAAAAATGCCCAATGATGGATGAACGGAATCTAATCTGATTTAATGTGTGAAATAACTCCAATCATATTTGAAAATGATGCCAACATGCTACAATTCTCAATGCAAAGTCAAATTTAAGGCAAGATGAATGAATATGCTTGTTTTTGTTGAAATACACAATGTGTAAATAAAAAATTTGAAATCTAAATGCAATAACACTCAATGGTGAAACACTACAGTCTAGAATCAGATTTGAAAGGTATTAAAATGAGTAATAAAATCTGAAACAAGATTTTAATTACAAACCCTAGCTTTTAAAAATTACTAGGTTATATGAAAAATGCAAAATTTTAAGCAAACCCCTAGCAAATGAGAGATGCAAATGCAAGGTAAATGATGATGAAAAGATGAAATGTTGCAATTTATCTCAAATCTATGTAAATATCAGAAAATTCAATGTTTTTCAATTTTATGCAAGGAAAATAATGCAAACTATGTCTAAATGCAAGCTAAGAATGCTTATTTTTTCAAATTTTTCAATTTTTATGCAAGATTTTTGAATGTATGATGATGAAAATGATATAGATGAATGAAAATCTGATTTACAACACTCAACAAGATGAAAGTTTAGCAAAAATATGGGTTCACCAAAATGTTATGTAGGAAAAGAGGGAATGATGATAATGGTTGATAGTGTGATTAAATCCTCCTTTCACATATAACATTCAAGGACATTAAACCAAGTCAAATCACAACTTTTGCAATAGGACTCAACTACAGGTTTGGTGTCACTTGGAATGATAAGTAAATTTAGAATTTGTTGATTAATTTGTTAAACCCTAGTCCAATTAAGCATTAAACCCTAATTATATGAAATCGTAAACAAACGGATGAAACATGACAAATGCTCGCATAAGAAGGCACTAAATATAGATTAGAAACATACTAGGATTCAGATTTTGGAAAGTGGAAACTATAGGGACATTGGGACGGATACCCTAGTCCAATAGGTATCTTTTTCTGTGGATTTTGAGCTATCAGATGATGAAGACTGCAACCTGTTCAGGAGTTTCCAGAAAAACCAAACTAGAGGACATAGGGACTAGTGCCCTTATCTAGAAAGGAATATTCTTCATTGTTTTCTTTAGATCCTGAATCTTTATCCTCTGCTCTGACCTCCTGCAACTCCTCTCTACAAGATCATGCAGCTATAACCTGCAATCACGAGAGAGGGGTTGGGGGTTGTGGTGTTTTGGAGCTTGCCTTGATCAAGCCTCAGAATGGCATTCAAGCCTTCCAACACCGTTGTTAGATAGAGTGTGTGTCCTTGGTGGACAGAAGCAAAAGCAAATGATAAGATTGATTGATTAAAACATAAAATAGATATCACCTTAGTAGGTGTAAACCCTCATGGAGATGAAATGCCTTCACATCATGAGGAAATGAGTTGATGAAGCCAAATCTACAACAAACACATACAAACACAACACAATACTGGTCTGCAACACAATGAATTCCTTGAAGGCTTGTTGATTGATCATCATAAGTTTGCCTTAATCAACTAGGAATATAAATGAAGTCCTAAACATGTTTATATATGCATTCCTGCTAAACATTCGTAAATTAAATTGGCAAGGCTGACAAAGGGAAACCTTTTAACAATCACTTTGCTGACATTTTAATTTTGGGACCCTGCAAAATAGGTCTGGACTAGGGCATGGGCACCCAAGTCTAGGGGCCTATTTTGGGACTTGATTAAGCTTAAGATGCACCCCTAGGCCCCATTTGACATGGGTTTTAGGGGATTTTTCTCTAGGATTCATTTTTAACATGCATGATTAAATCTAAGGGACCTAGGAGCTAAACTTAGGAGGTAAAAGTCCTAGGGAGACATTTTATGACATAACAGAAGAAAAAGAAAGATTTGAGTTTTTTTTAAGTGAAGCAATAATATACCCTTGATCAAATTCAATTCTACTCAAATCCACTTAAATATCAATAATGCTAATGCTTAAAATCAAACCCAAATTTAAATACTTTTTTCAAAATGCAACAATTCAAAATTGTTCCTATCTTCAATTTTCAATGCAAGATGACAATTGTAATGTTGTAGAACAATTAAAAATCAGATTTGGAATGAAAATGATAGTAGAAAAATATGAAATTAAACCATCTTTCATAAACCCTAGACTGCAACATTAAGTAGGTTTCACAAAATGAGGCTTTTTCAACAATTTCTAGCAATAAAAAGGATTCAAAAGCACAATGTAATAATATGAAATGAATAACTATTGTAATTCCAATCAGATCTGATGGAAAAATTAGACAACAAAAAATGCTATGATGATCTATCCTTTCTAAATGCAAACAAAGTAACAACTATGTTTTTTTTTTTAAAATCTAGGATGAAGTTTTTATTTTTCCAAATTCCAAATGCAAGGATGCAAGAATGTTTTGAACAACAATATTGACAAGGTACAAAAAATGCAAATGCTCTAAACAAACTAACCAATGCAACAAGATGTAAAACAACTCACAAATCTACCAATCCTAGTTTCAAAACTAGCAAGATTTTCTATGAATGCAAGGTTTTTTTCAAACCCTAGTTTTGAAACTATGCAAAATTTAACTATGTATGAATGCAAAATGTTTAATGAAATCACTCCCAAAAAGATCTAGAGTGAAAAATCACTCAGATCTAAAAGAAGGATGCAAAAGTGCAAGAAATGACAGGTTCACCTTAATGTAATGTGGAAAAGTGTGATCTAGCCTAAAGAGTTAAACTAGGTCAAAACCCTCTTCACAAACATTAAGACACAAAATGAGCTTGGCTTCTACCCAAGAAGGAAAGCCAAACTACAAGGGTTCTACCCTTTTGTTGTAGATAGATGATATAGAAATAAGGCAACATATCATTCAAGCAAACCAAGGCTATACTTACGAGTTCAGAACCGAGTATAGCTACAAGGTGAGACAAAAGCAATTCAAAGGTGCATAGAAGCAGATTTAGAGTATTGCGAAGGCTTGTTAAAATAATTTCACAATATGATACATGTTCACATCATAACACAAAGTGATTCTACTAGTCAAACGTCAGTAACAAATTACCCTCGTCTTCATATATTGATTAGGTCCATTTTTGTTTTCTTGTCTAGGGACGCACGGTCCTTATCAGAAGTGTATATTTGTTGACATCATCCACTAACTAGTAAAGCCATAAGTACAATAGAAGAATGAAATCATGAAAATGAGAGAGGAGACAAAAGTGACTTAGGGTCACAACGTGGGAAGATGCCCCCAAGGCACCACACACAACAATTGTAACAAGAGAGGAGTGTAGAAGAATAGAGAAACAAATAGAAGGATATCATGATGGAGGTGGTCTCCTTGTATCCTTGACCTTACAAGAGTATCAAGGGTCATCCAAAGATACTTAAACAAACATTTAACACTATATGGGGGAACATAACACAACAATACACACACACAAATATATATATATATATATATAAGAGGAGGCCAAGCTTGCCAGCATCTTAGAGAGGTGCTCTATCAAGTGTGGCAGAATAAATGAGAAATTCATAACTGTTTGATTTTCAAAACAATTGTGTGGTGCTTGATACATAATTTTTGTATGTTTGAAATCTTTTGATGCTTGCGAGGAGGTGAATCATTACCTTTTTCAGTAGATTTTGATGACTGGTGCCTTTCTCTTTTTCTTACTTTTTCTTTCTTATTCTATTTTTCTTGGTGAATGAGTTTTTCACGATGAAATGGGATACTTTTTATCATTATAACTTTCTCTTTCTTATTGTGATTGTATGTAGTCTGTTCCTTTTGCGTATCTTGTGCATTTTGGTTATCTCTCAATCCTTGAAGGGATAATGGAGGAGGAACCTCAGCATAGATACTTTTTTTCTCATGGACGAGATGGATCTTTGAATTCAGACTGATTTTCATTTTCCACCATATCTAGTTCTATCATGCCAACTATTTCATCAAAGTCAAGAACTTCAACTTCAGGCTCTATTTCATTTTATTGTTCTACCATGTTGTTGATGTTATGCTTATGAAAAGGATTAGTGAAGATTTCTAGATTATGATTCAGAGGAGCAATTGATTTATTCCCATTGTCATTCACACCAGCTACCTATATTATGTTAGAATCGATGAGGTCTTAAATTTCATGTTTAAGATGCATACATCTTTTAGTGTCGTGTCTTGCCGAGCAGTGACACTAGAAAAAGGCTTTAGCATCAAATGAAGGTCATTTCATCTTGCTACTATCTATTGGATGAGTAGGAGGAAGCTTCAAGAGATTGTTGGTTACTTCTTGAATCATTATCAAATGAAGAGAATCTGATAATGCAATGTATTGTCTCTATTGCTGTCTGAATTTGAATGGGGTCCAATTGGAAATGGCTGCCACTTGTGATTAAAAATTGTTCAACTATTGCCCATTGATCTTGATGAAACTCTAGTTATTACTATTGAATGATTTTTGAGATGTTCTAGCTTTGGATTGACCAACTGAAGTCAATGAGTTATGATTCTCATACCGACTACCTGAAAGTTGGTAATCACAGAGAATTGTGCATAAATGTTGAAAAGAACTATACTTCATCAACAATATTTTGTCATGTATGTTCAGTTGTAGATTCGTAATGAATAGTTTTTTAACATCCTCATCTATAATCAGATATTGTATTTGTGCAAAGAGAGCTTGATATCGGCTAATGAACTCTGTTAATTTCTCTTTCAGACCTTGTTTACAATGGACCAAGTCAATCAATGAAACAGGAGGTCCAATGTTTGCTTGGAAATGTTGCAAGCATTGATCAACTAGTTGTGAGAAGGAATGTATTGAATTAGCAGGTAAAGAGAAAAACCATTCCAAAGTTGTATCTTTGAGAGATTGTGGAAAGAGTTTTGCTAACAATGCCTCGTCAAAGAAGAAGTCACTACACATAGTTGTGAATGCTGCCACATGATTATTAAGATCACCTTTGCCACTGTACTTTTCAAAGCAGGGAGTCTCAAATTTGTTAGGCATTTGAGCTCTTAAAATTGTGTAAGATAAAGGACTACGAGCATGATATGTTGGTATATTAGGTTGGGATGAAACATTGGCTATATTCATTACTTTTTGTTGCAAGGATGCCATACTTTACAAAAGTTGGTTTAGGATTACATCACTAGATGATGTGATTTGTGTATTGGAGACAAAGGTATTTAATGGTGCTTGAGAATAGTTATTCATGGGTATGGGCACACGGGGTGGTGTGTCTTGGTAATTATAATGCATAGTTTTGTAATTGTTTCCATTATATGTTCCCATACCAGTGGTAGTATTGCCACCAGCTTGTGTAGTATTAGTGAGAATTGATGATGTATAAGTGGATATTCTCATAGTTGGGATGGATGCCGATACTTTTGTGCTTGTTTGATTCAGTGATGACACATTTTTTATGGCCTTCACACAGTTAGCCGCTTCCATAATGTTGTTATCCACTATGTGGGATATTCCACAGAGTATGTCAACACCTTCTTGTCCTTATTGTAATAGTCCTCTTATACCTTCAACAATAGGTATTGCTTCTTGAGATAGATGTTCATTTCCCATAAATTCTTAAAAATTAGCTAGTTCTTTGTCCAGTTTCTTGATTTGATCTTCAAGTACATGTGTAGCTATGTCAATTATGTCTTCAAAATCATGAAATGTTTGTTCTTCTGACATGTTGATGTTGATTCACCTTTTGTAAATTAGTTGAGTAATGAATTTTCTGATGTTTCCACATCATTACTATTGAAAGCACTAGAACCCATTAATCTACAACTTCTTCTTACCAAGGTGTTGGTGTTAGGGCAGTGGGTTATATAACTCATAAAAAGTTTTATAACACTCAATGCACTGACCAAGGATATTATCAATAAGATTATGAAGATTAAGGTAGTTATGTTTGTTGAAATACACAATGTGTAAATGTGAAATTATGAATTTTCAAATCAAGAATATGAAGTGATGCACAATTATTATGCAAAATTAGATTTGATGAATATTTGATGCAACCAATATGATCATGCAAGAGAATTTTTAAAACACTAATGTAATTATTTTTCAACATGCAAGCTTTTTGAATGCCTAAATATGCACTTTTCCCAAAATTATGCAAGATTTTTAAATGAATATTGGTAAGTGTGTAATAAATCAATGCAATATCTGATTTGAATAATCAGCAAGATGCAAATGCTTGAAGCTATGGGTTCACCAAAATACACAAGATCAAACCCTTTTCCATATAACATTCAAGGACAAGACTGAGCCAAATCACTACCAAATGAAGGTGGACTCAGCTATATATCTTGTACTCAAGTATGTTATTGATGGATCCAATTTCATTTAATCTTTTCCTCAAACCCTAGGTTAACAATGCATGAAACCCTAGTTCTATGATGATCAACTTATAACAGAGAAAGTACAACAGATATCCAGAAACCAATTGCATAGGGATGATCATGAAGATGATAGAACCTATCTCCTGAAAGTAGAGGTGTTGGAGTCCACCAACTTGGGATCACCCAAGTCCTGAGTGAAGGGGCCTACAGAAACTGTAAACTGTAAAGATGCCACAAATGTTTCTATGATGCCAAACCTAAAGTCAAAAAGGGTATAAAGACTAGTGGGGCATCGCCCAAGTCTTTGATAGAGGAATATTCTGTGACTATTGTTGAATCCTAAAACCCTAATCTTCACTCAGTCTTCCTGTATCTTCACATTCTCTAGATCTTACTCATGTAACCTACACACAAGATGACAAGAGAGGGTTTCGGGGGTTATGGTGTTTAGGGACTTGCCTCAGTCAAATTTTGGGATAGCATTCAAGCTTCCCAACACCGTTGTTTGATAGAGAGTGCACGCCCTCATGGGGGCAGAGGCTAAAAATAATGATAATGAGATGATTCAAATGATGATAAACAAACAATGATATCACCTATGTGATGATCCCTTAGAATGATGAAGATCTGTCAAATCCTAAGGAGGATAGATGATAGCTCCATAGCTACAACAAACACACAATAACAATAGAAGTTTGCTCTATAATCATAATGAATGCTTTCAATGATCTTTTATCCAAGATCTCAAGCTGGCTATCTCTATTTAGGTTCATAACGAATTCAAAAACACACTTATATATGCTTTCCGGCTAACAATAATCAAATTAAACCAAAGGAGCAGATAAGGAGAAACCTCTAGAGAGGTGTAAGGCCAACCAATACTTAATTTTGCCCTGACCAATCAGGAGGGACTTGGGTGGGACCAACCAAGTCTTTTATCTCCTTTTGGGTCCAAGATAAGATAAATGAAGTGGCTCATACTCCCAATTTTATATTGGTGTAATGTAATCACAGGGACCTAGGAGCTAAACAAGTCCAGATAAAAAGATGAGTGGATACTTTTTACTCCATAACAAATCCTAAGCTTTTGATGAGGGTAGAAGCTCACTAAGACCATATGTCTTATTTTTCTTCTTTGAGATTTAGTTCTCTAGATGAATGAAAGGGGATTTGGGAGTGTTGTGATTATTTTCCATCTCAAAGGAGGGGGTTAGAGGTAGCAATAGATATTCTCCATACAAATTACCATGCATTTCCATATCCATATAATCATCCCCACAGTTATGAACTCATCCTTCCTAAAGTCAAAAATTAAAATCCAAATTTAACCAACTCCTACCTATGCCCTTCTTGCCTAGAGTTGACTAAACTCAATTTTGTGCAAAGTATTGTTATGTCCTTATATGTAAAGGAATTCAATACAATCATTTTAATGATCTTGTTATCTTAACTATGTTTCATGGGAAACAATGCTTCTAATTGTACTAACTCACATTTATTTGAAAGTAAATGATATTTTGACTTTTTTTAGCAATCAAGCATGGTATGGATTCATACATGATAATACCATGATTGATTGATCATAAAAATTCAAAATATCATTTACCTTCAAATAAATGTGAGTCACTACAGTTAGAAGCATTGTTACCCATGCAACATTGTTGGTTGATGCATGAACCAATAAAATGCAGGTCATGGGTTTGAATCATAGATTATTCTATAATGCCCACCCATTAAAAATATCAATAAATAACAATAATAAATTAATTTAGTAAGAAATAATGAATGAAATACGATGACAGGAGGAAATTCACTTATTCTAACTTAATAAACTTCATATTAAACATAAGTTTTAATCATTCATCGTAAATGAAAATTTAAGATACAAACATTTCTTATACAATTATACACATTTATAGTAAATGCCATATGATCATCCATGCACAAAGTGGGAGAATACTTTCTTAGCTCTAGTACCCTACACGGTTAACAAACCTAAAACTACACAACTAAATGTAAACATTAGTTTCGCAAAGTCAAGAAATATACATAATAGATATCAATTGCACAAGATGACGAGACTACAGACCCTAAGGGATAGACCTAATGTCTCAGGGGCTCATCATGGCCTTGCCTACATATGCACAGTGCAAAGACTTCATAGTTCAAGCTAAACTAGTCTTGCAACCATAAGGTTGACTTAGATACAATAACTCATAAGGGATCTAGATCATCACATAATATTTTCTAGAATCAATAAACCAATTAATATACACATTCCTATTGTTCTCAAGATTAAATACACCATATGCTAACTAAATCATTCAAGTTCTAAAAAGTGCATGCAACAATTAAATTTATAAATAATCCCTACAGGGGTAAAATAGGGAAGTTTTAACAACAAAAATATTCCAACCATTCTCTAGGATAAAAAGCATAAATTTCCACAGACAATTACTTAGATTGCAATAAATGAAAAAGTCTATCATAATTATGAAAATTATCATTTATATTCAAGTTCTAAATAAAATGATTTATAGCACTATTCCCCAATATATATTTTATCATTAACAAACACATAAAACCCTTATCAATGCCACACTAATGCATGCAATATCTACTCACTTAGAATAGATGAAAGAACATCCTTTACACATGCTCAAATAAAGATGACTAATTTACTCATTATTTTTTGACATTCAACTTCCTACAATGCATCAAGCAAAGACAGACATAACTTGTGACCATTTTACCATTGGTACATCCTAGGTTTTGACCACCATAGAAAGTTTGCGATAATATTCTCAAGGACTAGTCTTCAACAAATGTTTTCTCAATTTTATCAATAATTCAAGATAATATGGTAACTTCCAAATCAAGTATTCACACTTCATCGAAGTCAACAATAATGATCAAAAATATTAAATAGACATTATTGAAATAGATACATAATTTTTGTCTAATCTATGATTATATCTTATACTAGTATACCTATATTTAAAAAATATATCTAAAGTATGCTAAGGAGATATCCTTCTTGAGGCAATGTAAATAGAGATGAATGTGTGTCTTTTGATATGTCATTCGCTGTAACGTTTCTTTCTTTGATCTTAGTGGGTAGTGATGGCTTCTTTGAAATTACCATCCACCTTCCTTTACATCCTGCTTGCATTTTATTTTTTTATTTTTTATTTTATTCCTTTCACCTTCTCTTTTTTTATATTTTTATTTTTATCAGAATCTTATAAAATTTCATAGAATCTGAATCTGTTTATGAATCTTTTAGCTCTTGTTCTCCATCCATGCTATGAATGTAGGAACGCCTCTCGGTGTAATGATTTTTCTAACATATTGGTATTAATCTACTAACTATACATATAACTTTGTAAAATTTAAGAATTAACGACTTAAAAGATTAATACTTTTTCACCATAATTATTCGAAAGGTTCCTTGTATTTCAAAGTTGAAAACCAAGATAAAATACAATACCAATTTAAACTAATCTACTTACTAAAACATAATTCACTCCCTTTTAATTGTTAGAAATGAAAGCAACACTACTTCAATGGAAATCTGATTCAAGATAAATTTTAGAGTGTGCATTAACAATGGAGATTATAACAAAACATAAAACCCACTACAGAAAAGATGTCAAACATGAAGAACTCAACATAATGGCATAGTTTTTAAGTGGAGAAAACCCTTGCAGGTAAAAAACTCCACTAGGAAAGAGGCACAAGTTTGTATTAATCTCAACAAGATTGTACAATACATCAACTACACAACTCTCTCCACAAGTCTTCAATCTGACAGCATTCCGGCAGCACCTGAGTACCTAAAATCTATATTGCAGCAACAAATACATGGAAAATACTTATAGAAACATTTTCCACTCCATTCTAGGAGTTCACCTTCTCTCTCCTAAGATTCTCCAACCTGTAAACATTAATTACCATCTTACAAGCATCTTACACTTGTCCAAAAACAACCATGCAAAGGTTGGGTGCCTAAGACTAAATCTGGCCTTTTACAACATCTTATGATGCGTCATAACCGTCATAGATTCCACAAAAGAGTATCTTTTCAAGATAGAAACCTTGGGCTAAATATAGCAAAAATACAACTAACATATTTGTCATATGCGTCATAGAATCTCAGAATCTTATGATAACTTGCAGCTATCATAGATTCACTTACCAAACATTATGACAGTTGTCATACATGCCAAAAATAGTATATTCTCCAAGGGAGCATGCCTACCCTCATTTACTTTGAATTTTTACATTTGCCAATAGTTAAAGTCACTCTGTAATTACCTCTGATTACTCTAAAATTACCCCTACTAGTGAAACTAGTACATCTCCTCATGGATAATTACAAATTATATATAATAAATAGAATAAATATAATATTGGGATTTACAAGGTTAATGGCACCTTATCCCAACATTCTCCCACTTGACATTATACATTGTAAATCAACCCATAGGAAATCAAATGAAAATAATCAAGCACTAGAAACAAGGCCCATGGCCTCTCTGCATCATACGAACTTCTTTGTGCTCACATGGTTGCTCAATGAATCTGCAACATTCTCCTGATTGTCTATCTTATTCAGCTCAATCTCTCCATTTGCAACCAACTCTTGAACAAAGTGATACTAAACATCAACATGCTTAGTCTGACCATGATACATGGGATTCTTGGCCAAACAGATAGCACTCTGGCTATCACAACCAATCTGAATGATCCTGCAATCAAAACTAATATCTATACACAATCTCCTCAACCAAACTACCTCCTTAGAGACATGAGTAGCAGCCATATACTCTACTTCTGTGGTGGATAAAGCAACCGTGGGCTGCCTCTTACTCATTCAACTCACTGCACCTCCAAACAGAGTAAACACATAGCCACTAGTGGACCTTCGACTATCCAAGTCACCTACCCAATCTGCATCAACAAAACCTTGTATGTCCAAAGATTTATCAGCACTATTAGTACCAAAATAAACCAAACAATGATTGGTGTACCTACAAGATATTTAAACACCCTCTTCACATAGTTCCAATGCTATCTACCAGAGTTAGACATAAATTTGCTCAAAACTCCCACTGCTTGGGCAATATCTGGTCTAGTGCAAACCATTGCATACATCAAACTCCCTACAACACTAGCATATGGCACATTAGACATATCCTCAATATCATCCTCAGTCTTTGGACACATATATAATGAAAGCTTAGTACCAGTGGGTAAAGGAACTCTAACTAGGTTACAGTCCTGCAAACTAAACCTCTGCAAAATAGCATTCACATACTTACTTTGTGACAACCAAATCTTTCTATTAACTCTGTCCTCCTAATCTCCATTCCCAAAATATACCTTGCAGCACCAAGATCCTTCATCTCAAATGCACCTGAAAGTTGGGCTTTAAGCTCACTGACCATACCCTTAGTATTGCTGAAAAACATGTCATCAACATACAAAGCAATAACCAGTATAGAATCATCAACACAATGAATATAAATGCAATGATCCTCCTTGAGTCTAACAAAACCCAATTTCAAAACAAATGAGTCAAACTTTTCATACTGCATTCTGGTGGATTGTTTCAGACCATAAAGAGACCTCTTTAACCTGCAAACCCAATGTTCTTTTCCTTTTACCTCAAAACCTGTAGGTTGTTACATATAAATTTCTTCTTCAAGATCTCCATGCAAGAACACAGTCTTAACATCCATTTGCTCAATCTCCCAATCATAAGCTACAGCAATGGATAAGAGAAATCTAATAGAAGTCAATTTAGCAACAAGAGAGAATATCTCACCAAAATCAACTCCCTCTCTCTGGGAGTAGCCCTTGGTTACCAGTCTAGCCTTTTACTTTTCCAATAGCCTGTCTGCTCCAAACTTCTTCTTGAAGACCCACTTACAACCTATGGCCTTTCTTCCTTTGGGAAAATGAACAAGATCCCAGGTGTTACAAGAGTCTAAAGCCATCATCTCCTCTTGCATGGCTAACTGCCAAGACTCACTATTATCTACAGTAATAGCTTCCCTGTAGGATCTAGGTTCATGGTTAGTACTCAATAAAGCATATACACAATGAAAATCTGGTGGGCTATACCTTTCAATTGGATTTCATTGTCTTGTGGATCTCCTCAAGGGTGGAGTAAGAGACTCTACTCATTCTTCTGCATGATCATCTACACCAACTTCTTCTATAACAATAGACTCATCTTCATCAAAACTACTCAAATCTTCTTCTTCTTATTCACCCCCCAATCCATCATTATGTTCTTCCTGAGGTGCATCTTGCTGCTTTAAATCAAAGTGCACCTTCTTTACCTTTTCTTCTTTTTCTTTTGGCTGCTCAGGTTCTGAAATAGCTCTAAGTTCCCTGAAAATAACATCTCTAGAAAAGATAATCCTGTGGGTTAGTGGATTCCAAAGCTTATAACCTTTGACATTATCACCATATCCAATGAATGTACACTTTTTAGCCTTTGGATCCAAATTAGATCACCTTTCCTTAGGCACATGAACAAAAGCCTCACAGCTAAAAACCCTTAAATGTGAAACAAAAGGTTTCTTACCTGTCCACACTTCATAAGGTGTCAAGTCAAGAGCCTTACAAGGAAATCTGATTATCAAGTAGCAAGAAGTACACACAGCCTCTTCCCAAAAGCATTTATCCAAGTGTACATCACTAAGCATACTTTTGGCTCTTTCCATAATTGTTCAGTTCATCCTTCTGCAACACCATTCTGTTGTGGTGTATACGGAGTTGTCTTTTGTCTGGTTATGCTTGCATGCTTGTAAAACTCATCAAATTCCTTAGATAAATATTCCCCTCCATTGTCAGATCTTAATATTTTTATCTTTAAACCTGATTGGTTCTCTACTAAGACTTTGAATTCCTTAAACTTCGTGAAAACTTCATATTTATGTTTCATAAAATAAATTGATGTATATCTGGATACTTCATCAATGAAGGTGACAAAATAACGAGATTTTCCAATAGATTCATTATCCACAGGTTGAAACACATCCGTATGAATAATCTCTAATTTCTCTTCTACTCTATTGCTTCCTGAAGGAAATAATTTTCTATTTTGTTTACCAAACACACAATGCTCACAGAAATCAAAGTGTTCATCAGAATAAGAGAAACCATCCAACAATTCTTTATTCTTAATAGTTTTTAATGCATTATTGCTTGTGTGGCCCAATCTGTGGTGCCACAACATACAAGTGTTTTCAAAAGCCTCAGAAACATAAGAGGCATTACAAACTATAGTGGCTTCAAGCTTAAACAAGTTCCCAAATCTCTTTCCTTTTGCGACCACCAAGTTCCCTCTCACCAATCAGTAGCCATGCTTGTCAAATGTCACATGCATTCCCAAATCATTCAACTTTGAAACTAAAATTAGATTTCTAGCTAATCCAGGAACATGCAAAAGACCAGGGAGGGTTTTAATCCTCCAATCACTAAAACACAACAATACCTTTCCTTTCCTGACAATCAGATATGAAGAGTTGTCACCAAGGTAGATATTACCTCCATCATATTCTTCATGTGTGGAGAACCATTCCTTATGCGGGGTCATATGAAATGAGCATCCTAAGTCAACCAACTAGTTTTCATTAGAAACAACATTACATGCAGAAAGTAAAACATCTTCACCTACATTCGAGGACTTATCCAAAGCACTCTCCCATTATTTCTTGGGGTTCCTGCACTTCTTCACATGTCCCCTTTTACCGCAGTTCCAACACTTAACTCTATTATTTTTACGAGGAGTCTTAGACCAGCCCTTGGACTTGTCCTTAGCCCCTTTCTGATCTCCTTTTGGTCCCCTTTCCTTAGACCTTCCCCTAGCACTAAGAGCATCCCCTGAACTATCTGAACTCTTCTTCCTCAATTCTTGTGATAGTAGCACTGAAACAAGAGCATCCAACTTCGGATCCACAAGGTTAGCAGTGATAGCAAGGATAACATTCTCCCAAGACTTGGGTAAAGAACAAAGAAGTAAGATACATTTATCTTCCTCACTAACCTCAACATCTACTGAATCAAGCTGACTCTATAACAAATTAAAAGAATTTAAATGCTCTGCAACTAATTCACCTTCTCACATTTTCATGGAAAAGAATTTTCTCTTTAAATAAAGTTTATTTACCATACTCTTGGCTTGATAGATCTCACCCAACTGATTCCATAACTTGTGTACGGTCTCCTCCTTAGCGACATTCAATAGGACAGAGTCTGAAAGACACAACTGGATGGTTCCCCCTGCCTTCTTATCCAGTCTATCCCACTCATCTTGAGAGACATCGTCAGGTTTCTTCTCTTTTTGAATAGCCAACCATTGGTTTCTTTCTTCCAACAAATCTTCCATTTTCAGCTTCCACAACTCATACCCCATTCTGTTGAACTTCTCAATGTCCAATCGAGAGGTTGATGCAACGGTGGATCTAGCCATAATAACAACATGAGATCTATAAAACAAACACAACCAAATCTACCACTGCAGCTACAGCTTCCACACTACCACCCAAGAGTCAAAGTTGGCCAGGCTCTGATACCAAATGTTAGAAATGAAAGCAACACTACTTCAATGGAAATCTAATTCAAGATAAATTTTAGCAATCTTAAGTGTGCATTAACAATGGAGCTTGTAACAAAACATAAAACCCACTACAGAAAAGATGTCAAACATGAAGAACTCAACATAATGACATAGTGTTTACATGGAGAATGAAAGGAAGCTAGGTGTGCGGAAATCGCTTCCTACACTAATCTAATAAGGGGAGAGCTATACAAATTCAAATTAATCCTTACAATAATAGCAACATAGAACATCTAACAGAGATATTGTAGCAATACACATGAACCAGAAAGAAGACAAAAGAAGAGAGACAAAGATATATGGTGGGGAAAACCCTTATCAAGTGAAAAACCCCACACTCAGAAACCTGCACAATGTATTTTCAAAACTAAATAAGGTTTAAAATACACTTGCAATACAAGCTTCAATGGTCTTCAACACTCATGTCTGGAATCAATCTGGCAGCATAGCAATACCTATAAAACTTGTAATACATCTCCTCCTATCTTGAGATGGGTGTCCAACTTGGCCTCATGGCCCAAAACCCACACCTAAGGACACTCAGTCAACATTGTAGAATGTTCCTAAAACTTGTCCATAGCTCCCATCCCAAAGAGGTCACCTATTTCCAAAATGGGCTATGACAGATGCTCTTACGACACTTACGATTGTCATAGAATCTGTCATGGTGGTTGCAACTTACAGTTGTAAGAGAATCTATCATACACAGGCTATAAATAGCATATTCTCTTACACCATGTCATAGTCCACCTTGTGGCACCCAAATATGCCTTTTTCAAAGATGTTTCATGACACATGTCTTCACATGTCTTACAACCTTCTATTTTCGACTCTTACATGTCATAACTTCGTCATAGGAATCCGTCATAACCATTTCGGTCAAACATTCCCTTACACAACATCTAAGATGCCAACACATGGAAAAATACTCCTACCACAAAGTGGGATGCCTATCTCTTCATGTGAGGACAAAATTGCAAGTTGTCATCTTCCATGTAGGATGACACATCACCGTACCACATCCCACAACATGAAAATATGGAATTTACAAATATTTACAACATAGTCAATTAATTAATAAATACAAACATAAATAATGCAAGGAATTACCAAGGTTGAGACACCTTAATTCCCAACAAAGAGAACCCTTGCAGGTAAAAAACTCCACCAGGAAAGAGGCACAAGTTTGTATTAATCTCAACAAGATTGCACAATACATCAACTACACAACTCTCTCTACAAGTCTTCAATCCGACAGCATTCTGGCAGCACCTGAGTACCTAAAATCTGTGTTGCAACAACAAATACATGGCAAATACTTATAGAAACATTTTCCACTCCATTCTAGGCATTCACCTTCTCTCTCCTAAGATTCTCCAACCTGTAAACATTAATTACCATCTTACAAACATCTTACACTTGTCCAAAAATAGCCATACAAAGGTTGGGTACCTAAGACTAAATCTAGCCTCTTATAGCATCTTATGATGCGTCATAACCGTCATAGATTCCACAAAAGAGTATCTTTCCAAGATAGGAACCTTGGGCTAAATATAGCAAAAATACAACTAACATATCTGTCATATGCGTCATAGAATCTCATAATCTTATGACAACTTGCAGCTGTCATAGATTCACTTACCAAACATTATGACAGTTGTCATACATGCCAAAAATAGTATATTCTCCAAGGGAGCACATCTACCCTCATTTACTTTGAGTTTTTACATTTGCCAACAGTCAAAGTCACTCTGTAATTACCTCTGATTACTCTGAAATTACCCCTGCGAGTGAAACTAGTACATCTCCTCATGGATAATTACAAATTACATATAATAAATAGAATAAATATAATATTGGGATTTACAAGGTTAATGGTACCTTATCCCAACATTAATAACACCTTTCACATAAATTTTCTAAGTACATCAATTTAAAAAAAAACAAGATAATATTTAATTCTAAGCACATTTATTTTCTAATTTATTTTCTAACTCAGAAAAGTAAACAAATCTTCTAATCTTATTTCCAAACTATCTATTTAGTCTATTATTTTTATTCTAATCCTAACTTGGCTAACATGATAAAATATTCTTATCCAAATCATAATAAAAGGTAGAATATGAATGAAGATTTAACATAAAAAGGTTCTTCTAAACAAAATTATCAAGTTAAAATTCTCTAATCAAATATTCTAATTACTCTTACTAAATAATTCAATACCAATTTAATTCGAAATAAAAAAAGATTGTAGACAAATCATTATAGATTTAATTTTTAACATCAATATGAAATTATCATCATATATTCACTAATTCATTATATCATCCTAGAATTATTAAAAGAATGAACCCTTTATAGTCAACCCTACACCATACTAGAACATATGTATTAGAACATAATTATTAGAGATCTAAGAACATATATGATATTAATAAATTAAATGAAATTTCAACTTGTAATTTCTACCTACTCATTCCCATGGACATTGATATGAAACACACTTTCTATTATATTTCTCTCATCCTCATCTATACTGTAATTTAAAGTTTTAGCCTCATTCCTAAATTCTAATCTACATTTCTATTATCCAAAAAAACAAGTAAAATATAGCTTAAGGTATTTAATGAAGAGCCTACTACATTTTCCATTCAATAAGAAAACTTCCAATTCCTAATTCATTAGTGTTGCAAGTATGTGCCTAATCGGTGTTGTCATTGATGTCAACATATCACTGTTGTCATTGGTGTCAACTATACCCTTATCTTGTTACTTGCTTGTAATAAGTTAGATGCTTTGTATTCACCCATGTAATTGATTCTGATGTTGAGGATATTAAGAAAATTAGCTTCTTTGGTAGAAACAGTGAGTTGCAGTGAAAACAATGTATTGCATACTAAAGAACAGTCTAGAAGATTGCTCCGCATTTCATGTAGGATGAATATCTTTGTCTGCGAAGTGGAAGTTATTTAGAAGTCTATCTAAAGATGTTATATTCCAAGTTTGAGCCTTCAGTATGAAGATTTGAGTGAGTTATGTTCACCAGAGTGAAAATTGTTTTTCATGTATGTTTGGTGGTGACAGGGAGAAAGTGTTATGCTCTGCATTCCTCTGCATTGAAGTATTTTGGTCTGCGGTTCTAGAGTTAAGTCTGGATTGATGTTATGTGCCTTCAACTTCAATGGTTCATGATTTTGTGTTCTGCAAGCTATCCTTTCCTTATGATAGTGGCTGACAGTATTGTTCTTGTGCTCTAGTTTGAAGAATCTTCTTGACAGAATGGTTAAAGGTTGTGTGGTTGTTCTTGGTGATTACAATGTGCTTGTGGATGTCTTCTGATTGTGTTCCTACCTTTGGATTGGTCCACAAAGAGTAATTTGGATCATGGAAGAAGTCTGTTCCTTGAAGACCTAGTGTTCTCACTTGTCTTGGCTGACTTGGTTGATTTCACTAATTACAGAGATGCCTTGAAGTTTGTAGAAGTGTGTTGTGGCGTGGAGGATTGTGTTTGAGTCCCAGCTAAGGCATGGCGTGTTCATCATACTTCTCTACATCTTTCCTTAGCTAAATTTTGTAATAGGTCTAGACCTATTTCTGTGTATGTTTTGTAATGCCGACCTTGGAGAATGTTCCAATGGTTGATGAATGTAATGCCGACCTTGTGTACATTCCAAGGTTGATGAATTGTATAAAAGCATGTAATAGAGTTGCAAAAAAAGACATGTATGTGTGAATATGAAGAGATAAGTGCGAAGGTGTGAAAGAGCAAAGCAGAGAAGTTTTATTGTGCTTCAAAGGAACTGAACCTAGGCATGAAGTAGATGCTACTTAATCAGTTCACCATTTTGGCAGTGAGCCAATCCTTGGCAGTGAGCCACCCTCTAGCAGTGAGCTATTCTTTGCAGTGAGCAATTTGGGTAGTGAGCCTCTATTTTTTGGTATTGTTATAACTTATATATTTGTGTGGGCTAACACCCACCGTGGCTTTTCCCTTTTAGGGTTTTCCACGTAAAAATCTGGTGTCTACTGTGTTGGATGTGTGTTTGTGATTAAGTTTATGGTTTCATGCTTTCATGGTTAAATCTGATTATAAGCAATCAAGTAGTTAATGGTTTGATGTTCATGTGAAGCTAAGTTTTTGTGACAACTGATTCACCCCCCTCTTAGTTGTCTGATGTATTTCAACAATTAGAGCAATGCACAAGTATCTCTAGAGTTATTTTCTTTCATACATGACTAGTTACACATAAAAGATTCTAAGAAAATAATTCACTCTACTTAAATGAGATTCACAACTTCAATTATTGACCTATATAAAACAATTTCAAGTGTGGACAAAACATTCTAGATGATTGGTGTATACACCTAAAAATGACACGACTCTGGCTAAATAAATATTTTTAATATTTATTTAAGTCTATTTCCTCTATCAATAAATAAATAATTAAATTTATTTATTCAATTCGTATTTCTCTAAGTTAATTAAATATAAAAAATATTTAATTACTTCTTCTAAAGTCAAAATTAAATAAAATCCTTTATTTAATTTATTTCTTCCAAACAATTAAATAATTTCTAATTATTTAATTAAGTCATGCATTCTTCCAAATTTAAATAAATGATTTAAATTTATTTAAATCCTCTTATTCTCTAAAAATAAAATATAATTAAATATTTTATTTTATTCTTCTATTTTGCACAAGATAAATTAAATAAATTTATTTATTTAATTTGCTTTCTTCTAAAAATATCTTCTTGCTTTCTTTCTAAAATTTCAACTCATGCATATCTAATTAATTTATTTAATTAGATATTTCATCTATTATTCCTCTCATCTTTTTAGGATTTATTTCCTTTAAAGCAAAAAGTCAAATCAAATCTTCTTCCCTCTCCATAATCAATTAAATAAATTCTATTTATTTAATTAATTTTCTTATTCTTCTATTTTCCATCAAATGATTAAATAATTTTAAATTATTTAATTGTTGCATCCTTCTTCTAAAAATAAATAAAATTAAATATTTTATTTATTTATTCATGATGCACATAAATTAAATAAATTTTATTTATTTAATTTGTATTTCATCCACTCTTATCTATATCATTTTCTTCTAAAAATAAATCTTCCTTGTCATGAAAAAGAAAAAATTGAGTTTTTTTATTTAAAACAATCTTATTTTTATCAATAACTCTTAAATTAGAATAAAATATTTTAATTTGTGAAAATCAAATCTTATCTTTGTCATGAAAGTAGTTAACTCAAAGAGAACATCTTTTCTATGACACATGTTCTTCTATTTGCACACATGCCCTCAAACATCCTCTACCATTGATCTTATTACTTCTTCTACACCGTTCATCTCTCTCACAACTCTATAAATACAACCCTCTTCTTCCATTTCATATATCCAAGCTTTCCATATCGTTACTCTGCAGAATTATCAATGCACCATATCATTCCGTACCAATCTATAGTTTGTGACCATCCTCATTTGTATTTGAAGTTCATCTTCAATGCAAAAAGTATCTAAGCCACCTCTCTACCGCCATCTTGAAGAAGTGCAAGGAATTGCATTTCCTGAGGGCCATATCCTTCACAACAAAGATCAATCGACTATGCAAGCAATGGAAGTCGCAGGGGAACAGAGGTTGTATGATTCATTCTTATTTTAAAGCTTTTGTTATCTATATGTTCTATTGCATTTTTGGGTTTGATATTAATTTATGATATTATCTACTTTTACCCATAACAATTGGAAATAAAATGAATTAATTGAATAGAAATAGCCTTAACATGAAAAACCACCCAGTAATAAATCTGTCATAACATTCTTATTTCTAAGTGGAATTCTAAAATTCAAAATGTTTTGGAAAGGTAAGAATAAGGGTAATAAAACCCATAAAAAAATTAAAAAACTTTTGTAAGATGAGGAGGTAGTGTTTACTGCAATCATCTCTTTCCCTCAAATCTAGATTTAACCCAAACTTGATCATAAATCAAGAATGATTTGATTACTCAAAAGTAATCCCTATAGTATAATGAATGATAGAAATAATAAAGGATAAAATATCTATTATTTTGCTTTAATTTTGACATTCAAATAACTATTCAATATATATATATATGTATGATCTAACAATTGTTCTTATAAACTAATCAACATAAGGGTTTAATTGACCTTCTTGCACAACAAGTATATACTTGATTCAATCTAATTTTTACATGCAATTAAATATATGAAAGATTGTCTAATCAATACCCATTCCAATAAAGAAAATATACAAATTCATATAACACACTTATGTAATGAAAATAATTCATTTCCAACAAAGTAAACTACCAACAAAACCCTAGATTTTCAATTTCTTCTACAACAGTAATAAAAATGCCATATCTTTCAATATACTTAACGAAATCTAAAACCATAAAATGTTATAGAAATCTTAAATAAATATTCTCATAACCCAGAAATGATTTTACAATCCCTTTCCTGTACAGAGAGAAATTTACAAAACATCAGCAGGGTTTACAACAGGGTTTTAGCAAGGTTACATCAGTACTAAAATCGCGATAACTTTCTTAATAATTAATGAAATTTAAAACTATAAGATGTCTTGGAAAGCTGAAAACATGATTCTCAAAACTCGGAAACTTTTTTATAAACTAATTCCTATTATAAGATTAATTTCATGAGACAACAACAAGTTTTCTTGAAAATTTTTAGAAAAATTTTAACATAAATAATGGTGAGTTTTCAAGGAAATACCTCAATAATTTAATTAATGAAGAATACCTCCAAATGCACCTGAAGAGAGATTCCAAGATTCCTTAATATGAGAGCTTCCATCTTATTCAATTGTGTGCTTCCTTTCTTCTACCTAGGATTCTGTTGCCCTCCTCATGAAATTCAAAAAAAATTCACCTAACAAGTCATCATGGATGTACGCTTTCTTTGCCTCATCAAAAATAGATGTAATTTCCTTGAAGAATTATCTTCCACATCAGCTATCAACATCCTCTTGATGACCTAAAAAATTCAAAAATAAACTTGGGCTCTTCTCTTGTTTTCTCTTCTTGCTTGTGGCATCTGTTTCTTTTTTCCAGAAATGTGATTCTTGGGATTTCCTTTTATTTCTTTTTCTTACTGACTTGGATGCTCAAAGACTCTTCAAGAGAAGATGACTCTTCATCTGCCAATCTCATCACTTATTTTTTTGTGCACTAAAAATGCATTAAAACAACTCTAAAACATAATTTTTATGAATAAACAAGTACCCTACCCATAGGTGATTGACCTATGGTCTTAATTTTACCAAAAATAATGATAAAAGAGTTCTTATTCCCCTCAACACACAAAAATAATTAATTTAAATCAATTAACTAAACCATATGAAGACCTTATTGCTAAATTCTAATCTCTTTATAACTTATATCATAATTTCATAAACAAATCTATCATATGCATAAGAGATTGTTAGTAAAGATTAGGCCCTACATGTATGCTTCTGCAACAAATAATTATACATAAAATTATTTCTGTTGCATAATAGAATTACAAATATATTCAAATTAAACATATAATAATAATACTTACACAAATGCATGTAGAGGAAACATAATTGTAAACAAGGTACATAAAGTATTTGCATACCTGAATGAAGTAAATGAACAAAATGCAAATCTCATACTTTGTTTATCTCCTGGATTCTCCTTTACCGTTAATGTCTCTTGATATCATTATAACTAAAATCCTTTCAAGAATTCTAATTGACAATAATAATTAGCATAATAATTTCGTGAAGATTAGCTAGTCCTATATCATAAAATAAAAATCTATACTCATAATTTAACTAAATAAGAAAACTTTGATATATCTACCATTAAAGTTATTAGATAGGATTTAGGCACCCTTATATATTCACATAATTGTGTTCATATTATTTCTCTAAATAAAAGATGATTAAAATGAATGCATGTTGAATGCCTTTAAATATAAGGACATAACAACACTTCACACAAACTTGTGTTTAGTCAACTCTAGGCAAGAAGGATATAGGTAGTAGTTGTTTAAATTTGAAATTTAAATTTTGAGTTTGAGAAGGATGAGTTCACAATTGTCGAGATGATCCAATGGTTGTGGACTTGTCCTAGAACATGAAAAGGAATATATTAGAATAGGTAACATGTGTATGGAAATATTGTTGGGATAGGGTACCATTAACCTTGTAAATCCCAATATTGTATTTATTCTATTTTATTATTTGTAATTTGTAATTACCCATAAGGGAGTGAGTAGTTTCACCAGCAGCATTGATAATTCTAGACTTACTAGAGGAAATTGAGTGACATTTACAGTTGGCAATTGTAAAAATCATGAATAGAGAGGGTAGATACCACCTTGGAGGAATCTATTATTTTTAGCATGTATGACACACATCATAATGTTTGGTGAGTGCATGTAAGAGAATCTATGACAACTGCAAGTTGTCATAAGATTCTATGACACTATGACGACATATGACAAATATTTAATAGGTGTAAGATGATATGTTTATCCCTAGGTGCCTATCTTGGGAAGATGCTTTCTAGAAGAATCTATGACGGTTATGACACATCATAAGATGCTGCAAGATGATGCAGGAGCATCCATGGTTCAAGAGTAATCTTGCATCAACCAAAAACATTTGCATTTCAGTTTCTTTGCATTTTAATTCTTTCATTTTCCAGTTCAATTCAGGTAGTTTAGTTAGAAGCAGGTTCAGCTTGTGATCCAATTTTGGCAATTCACATCTTGCAGATCTGGACTTAGCATCTACATTCATTCATCTGTATCATATCAAGAATTTAGAGTATTTGGATCAGTTACCAGAAATATATCGCTATCAGAAGTTGACAATTTTCTCAGAGCAAAGCATCCTGACAGTCTCAGACAATCAGCTAAAGGAGAAGGCTTGCAGATCATTCCTTGACTTGTGAATCTCAATGACACATCATTCAACATCCTTTGGTTCATGGCTGACCTTCCCCAAGGGTCCGCATGTTGTTCCGTTCATTTGAGGAAGTGTTCTATGCATTTAGGTCTAACCTATCTGTGAACACGTTACAACTCTTCATTGGAGTTTGTGACCTTCCTTAGCTAACGCGGAGGAATCTATTGGTCTGAAAATGATATATATTGATGTAATAGATCCTTAGGAAAGTAGTTATCAAGTTGTAAGTTATTCACATAAGAAAGATCTGATAGTTTAGATTTGTGTGAAGGAGCTTCAAAGTTTTATCTTACACATGTATGTAATTGTGCCTTTGAGCCCATATTGTGAGCCCGCATGTTGCCGACTAGATTATTTTTGAATTCTATGATATACTGAATGATTGAATCTGCATTTGTCCCATTTCTTTGAGTTGTTTCTATTGTGTTTACTCTTGCTACACAGTCTGGATTGTTCATTCTGTGAAGCCTCCTACCATGACTGCACCAAGTGGTATCAAAGCGAAAGTTTGAATCTTGGAGAGCTAATTGAGCGAAGTTGGTGAAGGAATTCTGTAAGATCTTGTTATGGATAGATCATCGAATTGAGGTAGGTTACTTGTGTTACAACTGATCACCAATTGTGAGGTAGTTGTCACCTTGTAGCCCGATCGCTAAACCTGAGGCAGTTTACACTTGATCCTAGGAAGATATCACTGTAAAGAGTTCCTCCTATTGGTACAATGGCTAATAGAATGGATGAGATGATGGAATTGATGAGAACAATGTGAATTCGATTGGATGTTGTTGAAGAGGATAGGCGAAGAGGATTGACACCGAGACCTAATGTTGAAAGCAATGATGAGGAAGAATTTCAATCTGTTGAACACACTGGCGAAACCCTAGAAGATGATGAAGAAGAAGAATCAGATTAGATAAAGATGTTGCGAGCTATTTCAAAGATTGGAAAGAGACCTAGAGTTGATGTGTTGAATTATATTGGTAATTTGAATCCTAAAGAATTGATTGATTGGATAATGACATGGAAGAATACTTTGAATATGAAGAAATTGAAGATCTGGAGAAGGTGAAATTTGCAAAGACAAAGTTGAAGGGACATGTTGTTATATGGTGGAAAGAAGTTCAGTTAGAAAGGAATAGAAGAGGAAAAGAAAGATTACAAAGTGGGACCAGATGGTGACAAAGTTGAAGAATCTGTTTATACCTGCTAACTATGAGTTGGAGTTGTTGAAAAGATTGCAAAACTTGAGACAAAAGGAGAAATCTGTGAAGGAGTACACTGAAGAATTTCATAAGATGATCATAAGGACAGGACACAGTGAAGCAAACAAGGAGAAAGTGGCAAGATACATCAATGGACTGAGATTGAACATTTAAGAAGAACTAAGTTTCGTAAGGATGACATCTTTGGAAGAAGCATATCAGTTTGCCCTAAAAGTTGAAGAGAAGCTGAACAAGAGACATGATCAAAGATAGAGAGGCAAAGGAGGTAAATTTTAGAAAGGAAGAATGTTTTCTGGATGGGATAGACCATTTACAGAGCAGAACAAGTTTGACAGCCCATTGAAGAAGGATGACAGAGATAACAGTGCTTATTAGAGAGATGACAAAAAATTTTACTGGAGAGGAAACCCTAGTGCATACCAGAATGAAGGATACAAAAGAGAAGGAAGAGGATTGGATAAGAGGACATTTAGAGGTACTTGTTTCAAGTGTGGAGGTGAAGGAAATAGAGAATTTGAATGTAATTAGGGTAGTACAAGTAAGAGGACAGAAAATAGTGGAAGAGCAGCCTATGTTGAAGAAGAACCTGTTGAATCACCCAGTTCTATTGGTAAACCAGAGAAAGGAGAATCACTTGTGATAAGGAGAGCACTATTTCAAACAAAGATAAATGAGGAACCACCGCAGAGAAAGAGTTTATTCAGAACTAGATGTAAATCCAGAGGTAAGTGTTGTAAAGTTGTAATTGATAGTGGTAGTTCAGATAACCTAGTTTTAGAAGAGATGGTGACTAAGCTGAAGTTGGAAAGATTGAAAAACCCTAAACCCTATTAGATAGCATGGATTCAGGATGATCATAAGGTACTGGTGAGTGAGCAATGTTTGGTGAAATTTCATATTGGATCCTATCATGATGAAGTCTTGTGTGATATTATGCCTATGGATGTTTGTCATAGCTTGTTGGGTAGACCTTGGCAGTATGATAGAAAAGCTATACATGATGGGAGAAAGAACACATATACTATAACAACAAATGGAAAGAGAATTACTTTGATTCCTTTAGAAGATGATCCTAAAGATGTGGTATGTGGGAATGCTAGAATCTGTTTGGTAGATGGAAGAAAATTTCTGGATGGTTTGAAACATGAGAATATGTGTTATGCCTTGATTCCTAAAAAGCCTGAAACATTGAAGAAAGAAGCTGAAGAGACTGAACCGGAGGAGATAAGAGAGTTATTAATAGAGTACGAAGACATCATATCAAATAATGTACCTAAAGGATTACCATCTATAAGGAGTATCAGTCATCACATGGATCTTATACCGAGAGCAAGGTTGCCTAACAAAGCAGCACACCGGATGACACAAGCCGAGAATGAAGAACTAAATAGACAGATACAAGAATTGTTGAGGAAAGGTTTGATCAGAGAAAGCTTGAGCTCTTGTGCAGTACTTGCAGTGCTTGCACCAAAGAAGAATGGAGAATGGAGAATGTGTACTGATTCTAGAGCAATAAACAAGATCACAGTTAAGTATAGATTTCCTTTACCTAGGATGAATGATATCATGGATTGTTTGAGTGGAGCAAAATATTTCACAAAGATAGATTTGAAGAGTGGATACCATCAGATCAAAATCAGAGAGGGAGATGAATGGAAGAATACTTTTAAGACAAATGAAGGATTGTATGAGTGGTTAGTGATGCCTTTTGGATTGGCAAATGCACTGAGTACTTTCATGAGGTTGATGAATGAAGTCTTGAAGAAATTCTTGGGTAAGTTTGTGATTGTATCCTTGGATGATATTCTAATTTTTAGTAAGACAAAGGAAGAACATTTGTGGCATATTAGATAAGTTTTGCAGAGGTTGCGAGAAGAGAAATTGTTGATAAACATCAGGAAGTGTAGTTTCATGAAGGAAGAGTTGGTATATTTGGGATTTCTCATTACTGTGGAAGGATTGAAGATGGACCCTAAGAAAGTGAGAGAAATTATTGAATGGCCTACACCAGAGAGCATTAGAGAGGTTAGATCATTTCATGGATTAGCTAGTTTCTACCGGAAGTTCATCAGAAATTTGAGTTCAGTTTGTAACCCTATGACAGAGACAATGAGAGGTGACAGAAAGGATTTTAAGTGGACATCTGGAGCAGATAAAAGTTTTGAGTTGTTGAAACAGAAAGTGACAGAGCAACATGTTTTGGCATTACCAGATTTCAATAAGGTATTTCAAGTTTATTGTGATGCAAGTGGAAATGCAATTGGAGTAGTGTTAAGTCAAGAAGGTAGACCTGTAGCTTATTTCAGTGAGAAGTTGAATGATGCAAGGAAAAGATATTCAATTTATGATCAAGAGTTCTATGCCATAATTCAAGCCTTGAAGAACTGGAGACATTACTTGTTGCCTAAGGAGTTTGTGTTGTATACAGATCATCAATCTTTGCAATATTTGAACAGTCAAGGTAAGTTGAATCAGAGACATATGAGATGGGTAGAGTTCATACAGAGTTATACTTTTGTGTTGAAACATAGGAGTGAAAAATCAAACAAAGTAGCTGATGCCTTGAGTAGAAGAAGAAACTTGTTGACAGAGATGAGAGTGGAAGTATTGGGTTTTGATGAATTGAAGAACACGTATGAGGGAGACACTGAGTTTGTAGAACCTTGGAAATCTTGTAAAGAACCTGTTGTGACAGATTGGAGTAAGTGGTTGGACTATTTCATTCAAGAAGATATGTTGTTTAAAGGAAGTCAGTTGTGCATACCTAAAAGTTCAATGAGGGATAATTTGATCAAGGAAAAACATAGTGGTGGTTGGCAGGACACTTTAGCATTGTCAAGACAGTGGCTCTGTAAGTGAAAATTACTTTTGGCCTCAGATACATAAGGATGTTTAGAGATTTGTGTAGAGTTGTAGAGTTTGTCAAGTTGTAAAAGGAAGTAGTCAGAACATTGGATTGCATAAACCTTTGACAGTACCGGAGAGACCTTGGGAAGACATAAGCATGGATTTTGTGATGGGATTACCTAAGACACAGAGAGGACATGATTCAATATTTGTAGTGGCTGACAGATTTTCAAAGATGGCTCATTTCATACCTTGTAAGAAGACAACTGATGCAGTGCATGTAGCTGACCTATTTTTCAAGGAGATTGTGAGATTGCATGGATTACCTAAGAGTATAGTTTCAGACAGAGACACTAAGTTTGTTGGATACTTTTGGAGGATACTTTGGAAGAAAGTGAAGACAGATTTGAATTCCAGTTCTACTTTTCATCCACAAACAGACGAACAGATAGAGGTAGTGAATAGGAGTTTGGGAAACTTGTTGAGATGTTTGGTTGGAGAGAAAGCTGGAAGTTGGGATTTGATTCTTTCACAAGCAGAGTTTGCATACAATAATTCATTAAATAGGAGTACTGGAAGAACACCTTTTGAGATTGTTACCACAGCGAATCCTAGAGGAGTTGTAGAATTGAGAGATATTAGTACAGAGGAAAAGAGGAGTGTAGAAGCAGAGGAATTTGCAGATCATATGAAGATAGTGCATAATCAGGTGAAGAAGCATTTGGAGAATATGAATAGTAAGTACAAAGAGAAGGCTGATGAGAAGAGAAGACATAAGGAATTTGAATTTGGAGAGGAAGTGATGGTGTACTTGAGAAAAGAAAGATTTCCATTTGGGACTTATAACAAGTTGAAGATGAAGAAATTTGGACCTTGTAGGATACTCAAAAATTTTGATTCAAGAAATGCATATGAAGTGGAGTTACCATAGACATTGGGTATTTCACATATTTTCAACATTGTAGATCTTTATCAGTATCATGAAGTAGAGTTCAGTGATAGCATGGAAGCAGACTTGAAGAAGCAGTTACCACAACAAGCACTCGAACAGATTGAAGACATTTTGGACAGCAGAGTTAGACGCAGCACTAGAGGAAGAGAATACAAAGAATATCTTGTGAAATGAAAAGTCAGACCGGAAGAATATTCATCATGGATTTCTTAGGCGGAGGTGGATTGTCTTGGTTCTCCCCTAGCCCCAACAAAGTGAGGGACTCACTTTTTCAATAACCCTGAATGTCTAATGCAGGAACATCCCTGGTTCAAGAGTAATCTTACATCAACCAAAAAAATTTGCATTTTAGTTTGTTTGCATTTCAGTTCTTTCATTTTCTAGTTCAGTTCAAGCAGTTTAGTTAGAAACAGTTTCAGCTTGTGGTCCGGTTTTGGCAATTCACATCTTGCGGATCTGGACTTAACATCTACATTCATTCATCTACATCATATCAAGAATTTAGAGCATTTGGATTAGTTACTGGAAAGATATCGCTATCAGAAGTTGATTGTTTTCTCATAGCAGAGCATCCTAATAGTCTCAGACAATCAAGTAAAGGAGAAGGCTTGCGGATCATTCCTTGACTTGCAGATCTCAATGACACATCATTCAATGTCCTTTGGTTCATGGCCAACCTTCCCCAAGGGTCTACATGTTGTTCCATTCATTTGAGGAAGTATTATATGCATTTAGGTCCAACCTATCTGTGAACATGTTACAACTCTTCATTAGAGTTTGTGACCTTCCTTAGCCGACGCGGAGGAATCTATTGGTCCAGAAATGATATATATTGATGTAATAGATCCTTAGGAAAGTAGTTATCAAGTTGTAAGCTATTCACATAAGAAAGATCTGATAGTTTAGATTTGTACGAAGGAACTTCAAAGCTTTATCTTGTGTATGTATGTAATCAGGGCTTTGAGCCCATATTGTGAGCCTGCAAGTTGCCGGCTAGATTGTATTTGAATTCTATGATATACTGAATGACTGAATCTACATTTGTTCCATTTCTTTGAGTTGTTTCTAGTGTTTTTACTCTTGTTGTATAGTCTGAATTGTTCATTCTATGAACCCTCCTACCATGACTGCACCACAAGAGACCATATTTAGCCTTGGGTGCCCAACTTTGCATTGCTGACTTTGGACAAGTGGCATGAGATTGTAAGTAGGCATTTAATGTTTACATGTTGGAGATTCTTAGGAGAGAGAAAGTGGACACCTAGATTGGAAGGAAAACACTTCTATAAGTAAATTGCCATGTAATTGTTGTAGTATGACAGTTTTTTTGTACACAGGTTCTATCAGAGTGAAGGTTAAAGAGAAAAAGGAAGTGCATGTATTATGTTATTCAATTTTTTAAGATAATACAACTTGAGCCTCTTTTCTTGATGGAGTTTTTTACCCGAAAGGGTTTTCTCCATGTTATATCTTGTGTCATTCTTCTATGGTGTTTGTTCCTATGTTGTGATTTAATTTCCAAATACAATATCTATTGATAATACATTGTTTAAGAACCTAAAACATATTGTAATCAGATTTCCATTTAAGTAGTTGTTGCCTTTATTTCTAACATTTGGTATCAGATCCTAGCCAACTTTAACTCTTGGGTGGTAGTGTGAAGGTTGTTTTTCTATAGTGGGAGATTTGGTTTTGGTTGTATTTGTGTTTGCATATCTTGTATTGATATTATGGCTACATCCACCACTGCTTTAACCTCTTGAATAGCCATTGAGAAGTTCAACAATATGGGGTATGAGGTGTGGAAGTTGAAAAATGGATGATTTGCTAGAAGAAAGAAACCAGTGGTTGGTTGTTCAAAAAGAGAAGAAGCCTGATGATGTGAGTCCAAATGAATGGGAAAGGTTGGATAAGAAAGCATGGGGAACTATCTGACCATGTCTTGTAGATTCCATCTTGTTGAATGTCTCGAAGGAAGAGATTGGGTGAGATTTATCAAGCCAAGAGCATGGTAAATAAGATTTATTTAAAGTGAAAATTATTTTCTGTTAAAATGAAAGAGGGTGATTCTATTGCAGAGCATTTGAACAATTTTAATTTACTTTTGAGTCAACTTGATTCCATAGATGCTACAATTGTAGAGGAAAATAAATGTATACTTTTACTTTGTTCTTTACCTAAATCTTGGGAGAATGTTATCCTTGCTATATTACTACTAACTTTGAAGATCCAAAGTTGGATCGTCTTGTTGCAACTTTGTTTGCACAGGAGATGAGGAAGAAGACTTCTGAGGTTAACACTGAGGCTCTCAATGTGAGGGGAAGGTCTAAGAGGACCAAAAGGGGATTAGAAAGGGGATAAAGACAAGTCTAAGGGTCGATCTAAGACTCCATGAAAGAAGAACAGAGTTAAGTGTTGGAACTGCAGAAAGAGGGGACATGTGAAAAAGGAGTGCAGAAACCCAAAGAAACAGTGGGAGACCACTTCTAAGAAGTCCTCGAATGTAGGTGAAGATGTTTTACTTTCTGCATGCAATGTTGTTGCTAATGATCATTGGTTGGTTGACTCAGGATGCTCGTATCATATGACCCCACATAAGGAATGGTTTTCCACATATGAAGAGTATGATGGAGGTAAAGTGTACCTTGGGGACAACTCTACATATCTGATAGTTGGGAAAGGTAAGGTATTGAACTGTATTTCAGTGATGGAATGATTAAAACCCTCCCTAGTGTTTTGCATGTTCCTGGATTAGCTAGAAATCTGATTTCAGTTTCAAAGTTGAATGATTTGGGAATGCATGTAACATTTGATAAGCATGGTTGTAGATTGGTGAGAGGAAACTTGGTGGTAGCGAAGGGGAAGAGATTGGGAACCTTGTTTAGACTAGATGCCACTACAATTTGTAATTCCTCTTATGTTTCTGAGGCTTCAAAAAACACTTGTATGTTGTGGCATCGTAGATTGGGCCACACAAGTAATAATGTTTTGAAAATGATTAAGAATAAAAATTTGTTGGATGGTTTCTCCTATTCTGATGGGAACTTTGATTTCTGTGAGCATTGTGTGTTTGGAAAATAAAATAGAACATCATTTCATTTAGGAAGCAATCTAGAGAAAAAGAGAAGTTAGATATTATTCATTCAGATGTGTTTGGACCTTTGGATAATGACTCTATCAAAAAATCTCGTTATTTTGTCACCTTCATTGATGATGTATCTAGATTTACATGGATTTATTTTATGAAACACAAATATGAAATTTTCACTAAGTTTAAGTATTTTAAAGCCTTAGTTAAAATCAATCAGGATTGAAGATGAAATATTAAGATCTGACAATTTAGGGGAATATTGCTCTAAGGAATTTGATGAGTTTTGTAAGCATGCAAGTATAATTAGATAAAAGACAACTCCATATACACCACAACAAAATGGTGTTGTAGAAAGGATGAACTGAACAATCATGGAAAGAGCTAGAAGTATATTGAGTGATTCACAGTTGGATAAATACTTTTGGGTAGAGGCTGTGTATACCACTTGTTACTTGATTAACAAATCTCCTTGTAAGGCTCTTGATTCGACACCTTATGAAATGTGGATAGGTAAGAAACCTTCTGTTTCACATTTAAGAGTTTTTGGCTATGAGGCTTTTGTTCATGTGCTTAGGGAAAAGCAATAAGTTGGATCCAAAAGCACATAAATGCATCTTCATTGGATATGGTGAGAATGTTAAGGGTTATAAGTTGTTGATTATCTGGAACACTGAGAGGGGGGTTAATCTGTGTTCTATAAACCTTTTCTTGCACTTTTAATTTTAACCATTTCAAAGGATTAATCAAATAGAAGCATAATACACAAGTGAACAACATCCACAAAAGCATGACACATAACACCAAGATTTTACATGGAAAACCCGAAAAGGGAAAAACCATGGAGAAGATTAGCTCTCATATATATATTGCAATCTTTACAAAAATGATGTTCATGCTTGGTCACTCCACAGGCCTAGAACATGCTGGCTTACTGCCATGAAGTACAACTAGATTTAGTAGGCTCACTGCCTCAACCCTAAACCTAGCAAGATTACAATAAGGGCTATTAAACCCTAAGGGATGTTAAACCCTATTGGATGCTCACTGCTAGCCTTGATGACGAAAGATTGCTTCCAATCATATGCACATGAAAACTGAATACTTCTTAAGCATCTACCACTATGCTAGGGTGCAATCATTTAGCAACTAAATTTTGAATCCCAACTCTTCATAACCATTGATTTGTGTCACTGCTCTATTATTTGCATATTTTCATCACACCCACATGTTCTCTATTATATTCTACCTCTATTCTTCTCCTCCTCTTCTCTGCTCTACCTTTCAGACCTTTCTTATTATCTTCCTTTATTCGCTCAAGGACACCTTTTCCATGACTCAACTACAAGTATTTATACACTTCATCAACCTTGGAATGATTATCAAGGTTGGCATCACAATCATCAACCATTGGAATAATCTCCAAGGTTGACATTACAAACATTTACAAAATAGGTCCTGACCTATTACAACATTATGAAAAGGAAATGAAATGTGAATCATGCCATGCCTTAGCTAGGACTCAAACACGATCTTCCATGCCACAACATGCTTCCAGAGTCTTCCAGAGATCTTCGTAATCACTTGGACTAACCAGGTCAGCCAAAACTGGTTACACGTTACACTGTCTAGGAACAATCTTTGAACACGATCTCAAATCCTTAATGCGGACCAATATCAAGATAGGAACATGATTAGGAGACATTCACAAGCATGTTATAATCATCAGGAGCAACCACATGAACCTTAACCACTTTATCCATAGGAATCTTCTCACCAGAACACATGAACTTCATTGTCTTCAACTGTCACAAAAGAAAGATAGCTTGTAGACCACCAAAACATGAACCACTGCAATTGTAGGTAGTTATCATCATCCCAGACTTCCCTCTAGAACCACAGAGAAAAATACTTTATTGTGAAGGAATATGGAGGATAATAATTTCTTGTTGTTCCAACTAAACTTATAGAAAAAGCAGGTTTCACTCTTCAAGCAGAAATAAATACGGAATAGTTTACCAGACTGTTCTTCAGCATACAACTCACTATCTGTACTACACTTCTCTGTAACTCACTTGTTCCTTCCGGAGAGGCTAATTTTCTCAATATCCTCAACATACAAGTCTTCTAAACAAGTAATAGAATAAGATACAGTTGACACCAATGACAACACCGATTAGACACATACTTGCAACAATAAGCTTTGGGATCACTAACCAGAAAAATTATTTTCTCTAGAGATGTTACTTTTAGGGAACTTAGAGCTATTTCTGAACCTGAGCAACTAAAAGAGAAAAAAAAAGGTGAAGAGAGTGTATTTTGACTTAGAGCATAAAGAGACACCTCACAAAGATCATAATGATGGATTGGAGGGTGAAGAAGAGGAAGAAGATTTGAGTAGTTCTAATGAAGAAGATCATGTTGTTACAAAAGAAGTTGGTACAAATGATCATGTAGAAGAACAAGCTGAGTCTCTTACTTCACCCTTGAGGAGGTCCACAAGACAACAGAACCCAATTGATAGGTATAGCCCACCAGATTTTTGTTGTGTATTTTCTTTATTGAGTACTGATGATGAACCTAGATCCTACAGGGAAGCTATTCATGCAGATGATAGTTAGTCTTGGTAGTTAGCCATGCAAGAGGAGATGATGGATTTAGACTCTTGTAACACCTGGGATCTTGTTCATTTGCCCAAAGCAAGAGAGGCCATAGCTTGTAAGTGGGTCTTCAAGAAGAAATTTGGAGTAGATAATTCATTGAAGTACAAGGCTAGATTGGTAGTCAAGGGCTACTCCCAAAGAGAGGGAGTTGATTTCGGTGAAATTTTCTCTCATGTTGCTAAATTAACTTCTATTAGATTTCTTTTATCCATTGTTGCAACTTTTGATTGGGAAATAGAGAAAATAGGTGTTAAGACTATGTTCTTGCATGGAGATCTTGAGGAAGAAATTTATATACAACAGCCTACAGGTTTTGAGGTAAAAGGAAAAGAACATTGGGTTTGCAGGTTGAAGAGGTCTCTTTATGGTCTGAAATAGTCCCCCATAATATGGTATCAAAAGTTTGACTCTTTTGTGTTGAATTGGGTTTTGTTAGAAGTGAGGAGGATCATTGTGTGTACATTCACTATATTGATGATTCTATACTGATCATTGTATTGTATGTTGATGAAATGTTATTTTTTCAGCAATACAAAGGGTATGATCAGTGAACTGAAAGCCCAACTTTCAGGTGCATTTGATATGAAGGATCTTGTGCTTCTAGGTATATTTTGGGTATGAAGATCACCAGGGATAGAGGTAACATAAATCTTTTTTTGTTTTAGAGTAAGTATGTGAATACCATTTTGTAGAGATTTAATATGCAGGACTGTAACCTAGTTAGAGTTCCTTTACCCATTGGTACTAAGCTTTTATTAGATATGTGTCCAAAGAATGAGGATGATTTTGAGGATATGTCTAATGTACCATATGCTAGTGTTGTAGGGAGTTTGATGTATGCAATGGTTTGCACTAGGCCAGATATTGCCCAAGCAGTGGGAGTTTTGTGTAGATTTATGTCTAACCCTGGTAGACAACATTAGAATTATATGAAAAGGGTGCTTAAATATCTTGCAGGTACTCCTAATTATTGTTTGGTTTATTCCGGTACTGATAGTGCTGATAAAACTTTAGACATATAGGGATTTGTTGATGTAGATTGGGAAGGTGACTTGGATAGTCAAAGGTCCACTAGTGGCTATGTGTTTACTTTGTTTGGAGGAGCAATGAGTTGGATGAGTGAGAGGCAACCCACGGTTGCTTTGTCTACAGACCAAAGTAGAGTATATGGCTGCTACTCATGTCTCTAAGGAGGCAGTTTGGTTAAGAAGACTATGTACAGGTATTGGTTTTGATTGCAATGTCATTCATATTGGTTGTGATAGCCAGAGTGCTATCTGTTTGGCCAAGAATCCTATGTATCATACTCGGACTAAGCATGTTGATGTTCAGTATCACTTCATTCAAGAATTGGTTGCAAGTGGACAAATTGAGCTGAAGAAGATAGACACTCAGGAGAATGTTGTAGATTCATTGACCAAACCTGTGAGCACAGAGAAATTTGTGTGGTGCAGAGAGGCCATGGGTCTTGTTTCTAGTCCCTGATTATTTTTTCATTTGATTTCCTATGGGTTGATTTACAATGTATAATATCAAGTGGGAGAATGTTGGGATAAGGTGCCATTAACCTTGTAAATCCCAATATTGTATTTTCTCTATTTTATTATTTGTAATTTGTAATTACCCATAAGGGAATGAGGTAGTTTCATTGGCAGTGGTAATTCTGGACTTACCAGAGGTAATTATGGAGTGACATTTACGGTTGGCAATTGTAAAAATCATGAGTAAAGAGGGTAGGCACTACCTTGGAGGAATCTATTATTTTTAGCATGTATGACACACATCATAATGTTTGGTGAGTGCATGTAAGAGAATCTATGACAATTGCAAGTTTTCATAAGATTCTATGACACTATGATGACATATGATAGATATTTAATAGGTGTAAGATGCTATGTTTAGCCCTAGGCGCCCTTCTTGGGAAGATGCTTTCTAGAAAAACCTATGACAGTTATGACGCATCATAAGATGTTGTAAGAGACCATATTTAGACTTGGGCACCCAACTTTGCATGGCTGACTTTGGACAAGTGGCATGAGCTTGTAAGTAGGCATTTAATGTTTGCATGTTCGAGATTCTTAGGAGAGAGAAAGTGGATGCCTAGATTGGAGGGAAAACACTTCTATAAGTACATTACCATGTAATTGTTGTAGTATGATAGATTTTTTGTACACAGGTTCTGTCGGAGTGAAGGTTAGAGAGAAGAAGGAAGTGCATGTATTATGTTATTCAGTTTTCGAAGATAATACAACTTGAGCCTCTTTTCTTAGTGGAGTTTTTACCTGAAAGGGTTTTCTCCACGTTATATCTTGTGTCATTCTTCTATGGTTTTTGTTCTTGTATTGTGATTTAATTTTTGAATGCAAACTCTATTGATAGTACACTATTTAAGATCCTGAAACATATTGTAATCAGATTTTTGTTTAAGTAGTTGTTGCCTTCATTTCTAACAAATATGTGCATGCATAAGTTTAATAAATGATTAGATAGGGTGAATATGTGGGAATGAGTGAGCATGTAAATGGGTAAGGGGTAGGTGTGTACGGATCTGTATAATGGATAGGTGGGTGGCATAAGGAAATGGAACTCACTTTGCACAAATTTATGCATTTATTAAAATGTCTATGTATCAAGGAACTCTCCTCAAATGGGCCCAAAACTAAATGGGAAATGGCATTGGTATGCAAATTTCACCATTACGTTTTGCCCCCACTTTCAGGTGTATCTGAACCCTAGAATGATTATGCATCTCAAATTATGTAGCACTCACAAACATGTATGTAAAGTAAATATTCAAACATTAAATAATATCGTAGGTTCCATTAACAATCATGTTTGTAAAAGTAAATATCCAAACATCAAATGATATCGTAGGGGGTCCATATCAAAGTAATGGACCCTACAAGGTGTCATCATGTAGTTTTCCTTTTGTGTATGTACTCTCTATAGGAACTAAAGATGAGTCTCTCTAAGAAACTATAATGGTCTACAAAAGCTAAAAATGAGAATGTTAGTGAAAGGATATGCCCCCTTCAATTGGTTGCATTTGAAGAATACAAAGAATTGTAGGAGAGGAGAAAAATAATACATAAAAAGTAAATTTAATCTATACATCTAAGCATACAATCACATCATAAGAATTCAATAATATATATATATATATATATATATATATATATATATATATATATATATATATATATATATATATATATATCAATTACTATAAAAGAATGCATCATGTAACATGTATCAAAAGATAAGCATGATAATCACATGGGTTGGAGATGGAATTAATGAAGAATATGTTTCCCCCACCATGGGGAAAGTATTAGGAAATTATAGGTAGATCAAACCAATTCCACATAAGCCAAAGGAGATAATGATGCATACAATCTTACAGATTTACCATAATGTAAAGATCAATAGGCAATCAACAAGATAACACTAGATATACCCTGGGAAAACCCTCATTGAGGGAAAAAACCCAGCCTCCAAAAGCATCCATACTCAATGTATTATTCAGCAATAAGAAATTACAATACACTCATAGAGTCTCCATGAACACCTCTGAAACATCAAGCTCTTCTAATGCATCCTCCATATATCCAAGCATGAATCCACACATCCCATGCCATGCTTTACAATATGTACTCTCAAGAGAAAACTCAATACAATGATAGCCTCTCACACAACTTGTAAAATAAGAGCCAACCCTAACCACTAACCATGTTCTTGCTTTTATAGACTCAAGCTCACACAAATACAACTTGTGGTATTAGATAAAAACAATGTGACTCAAAACCATGAGCACAAAACCATTGACCCCAATATTTATTATTTTACACAAATAATAAATATTTTCCTTATCTCTCCCAATGTTAAATACAACTTTTACAAGTGATACCAAATAAATATTTAATGTGGCTAAACACATCACTTAAGATGCACCACAAAAGAATATTTATTTTACATAATTTAATTAATTAATGTTATGCAAGGTGAACAACACCTTTTCCCAACATTCTTTCACTTGTTGTATACATTGCATAAGAGTCAATTAATGAAATACATCATCATAGGAAAACATGAAACCACGTGAATCTCCAACATGCTCTTGTGCTCCATCATGATACCTGCAATAAAATCAAAGTAACCACCATCTCGAGCAAGACCTCCTCTCATCTTCCAACATGCCACCTATGGAAGAAAAGGAACATGCCAAGGTGAAGATGCACCAATCCAAAGAACACTAGCATCAAATCTAAGTGATAACACAATCTCCAAGTAGCTATCAAAGGTAAAAACCCACATGACTGGAAATAGCACCCACAACATATGCAAATACATCCAACCATCCATACCTCATAGGTATCAACAACATCAGTAAACTCATGCCAACAACATATCAAACCCGTATACCGCAATCATAAGCTCCATGTATAAAACATATCAATGAAGAACACATACATCTAGGAACTCCCACTGCATGGGTAGTGTCAAATCTAAAAATAGATCCAAGACATACCAAGTCCACCAATCAACACTCAACCCAAGGTGTAGCTAAACAATAAGCCAATGTAGTATTTGTTGCAAGGTGTGACACTTGGTCTCCTTGTTCAGCACTGTGCTGCGGTGGTTTGCGACAAGGGCTTAACCGCCTTCCGTGCTTGTTAAGTCAAGTGGTTGTATTGGGCATTAATAGGTCGATCTTTTGGTGCAACGGCAACTAACAGTATCAAGAACAATCACAATGATCCACACATGCAAGATAAATCATTGCATTCTGTCTCACAAGTCACCATAACTATCCCAAGTCCAACCATATCAACCTAATCCTCCAGGACGTAGCCATAAGACAAAGGGAAAACCTGTAAATCATAATGTCCTACCAACACCTCAAAGTGCAAAGTTGTGTCAAGTATGATCTCCTCTATAACCCCAAATGAAAAGCCTCAACAACACCCAATCATTCAATCTCATAGATTAAATGAACATATGTATCATATACCCAACATGGGTGTAAGCCTATCTAACCAAGGAAGATCAAAATCATAACCAGGAATAAGCCCAATCACATCCCCTAAACTCCTCATAATGGAAATCATAAATCAAACCATCTGAACAAAGAGATAACCATGCCAATGTCCCTCAAATGAACCCTCCAGAACCAATAACCATAGCTCAAGATCCATAACCATGAGAAGATAAAACATAAAGCAAAATGCATCTAAAAGGATGGGCAATACCTTATAGATGATAAACTGCCGAGTAGTCTAAGAGTGGGGAATGATAATGCCTCTCCAGGTTACACCAAGTCACAAAGAATCTATCCAAGAATAGTCTCCTCTAGGTCAAAATGAACTCACATCCATATCCAGGTGTAGGCTCCTCAGTCTATCTGCTGAAACCTCCAATGAGTAATTGTCTCAATAAGTGTCTCTAATCCAAAGAGAACTCCAGCCTCACCTAAGTCTCCAAGTATCCAAGGGTACCTCCATGATCAATCCATGCTAAACTCCAAATGCAACATTGTACTATCATGAAGCTCTCAAGCACATGATCAATGTACTCAATACCAAGAGATCCAACAAGATCACTATCAATGCTCCTACTACACATCTGCATAATCAAGAAGCCCATCATGACATCATGATCTAACCATCTCCTTCTACGAGATCATATGCATCAATGTACACATCTTGTCTCAAGAGAACCTATATCATGTCAAAACTCCAACATGCGATCAAGAGTCCATCAAGACATAATATCAACATCTCTAAACAAAGGAACAACATGTCAAACTAACAAGTCATAAATTGACACCTCAAACAAAGACTCCAAGAGTCTACCAAGGTAAAGAAGGATGTAAAAATCAACAATAACATGAAGATAACCATCTACTAACAATAGAACTCAGGATGTCAAAGCACTCTCACTGAAAAATGAATCATAATCCAAGAGCCTCTCCAAGACACCCACAACCACTGAAGAAGATCATCCATCACTAATGATGAATCCATGTCATTGCCAAAGCTCCCACTAAATCGTGATACCGAGCTATACATGGCAACAAAGTAACCATCTCCTAAATGAAGATCATCCATTGCCCCAACACAATCAAGGAATCCTACTGTAACATCAACAACTCCCAAAAGGTAAAGTAAAACCATGATCTCCAAACTAAGAAGATAAAACCATCACTGTCAAATGATCACATAAAAACATGTATCCAAGCTATCCATAACATCATGATAAACATGCTATAAGTCCCAATAACTGACTATCCAGGTAATCTAATCATCCATAACTCTCATCTCAATGCAACATACCAATGTACAAATGACCACAGATAAGGCCAAGTAACAAAGTTTGCATAAACACCGAATCAATCTCATGGATAAAGACAATCCACATACGAGTCATCTCACTGTAGCCAAGGGGTAGCAAATCCACAAAACTACATAACTCGAAGATCCAAAACAAATGTAACATGCAACTCATCATCACACTAGTAACATGCAAACTGAGATATCAAAGAAGATAACCTATAGACTCCAAGACTCAAACACCAAATCAATGCTAGATTCGATTTGCCAAATAATTCCACAAAACAAGTAACCATAGTCAAGGAACTACCAAGCATCCAAGAGATAAGAACAATCCCCTAAAACTACACCACAACACTACCTATAATCATGAATCAAACATCATAGCCCATACCTGTCAATCACATACATGATCATGTCATGCCAATGCAAAAGTGTACCTACATATCCATGACACCATAATCATCATCAACATTGTACATGTACTCAACTCCCACTGAAATGAGACTCCAAGTCTCACACATGTATCAATCATGTCCTCAAACCAAAAGACAACCTGTGTACCTATCTCCATCAAAGCCCAAATTCTAAAAAACACTTGTAAACCTATAACTAGAAGCACCAAATCTAAAAACCTGCTAGATCATAGTGATGGTCACATAGCAACATGCACTCCCACAAGTTTGTGCCCCAAAATCCATCTGAATGCACTCATAATTGCATCTTGAATCTCAGGCTCCCACAAGTGATCAAACAAATACCAAACTCTCACTACACACCAAACTGAAAAACTACATTATCCAATCTATAATATACCGCAATAGCTCTCCAACGCCTATCTGAAATCAAAAATCTGATTCCATATGCAAAAGTTGTGTGCATAAAACTATCTCAGACCAATGCTTGGCTTCGGGAAACAAATTCTGACACAAACGACAAAATCTGATAACCAAACCTACATCACTGCATAGTTCAAAGAGAGACATTTCCGATGCCTATAAGAAGTTGAAAAACTGATACCGTGAGTGAAAGTTATGCCTCCCGAAAGAAAATGCCCTTCGAGGGCTAAAAGTGGACCCCTAGCGGGACCCTGTACCTTGCTGACGTCATCACTGACGTGGCACTGATTGGACGCTTAGGTGGTGCTGATGTGGCGGGGTTGACTGCTGGCATCATCTTTTTGTCTTTAACTAGCGGATTCATTCAATGTTTTTCATCGGACCTCAAGCACATTTAAAAAGGGGTTTAATTTTGAAATAGTCTGAATTAAAATTTATAACCAATGTCAAAAAAGAGTTTTCACCACCTACAATAGAATATTCTGGCTACCGTTGTTTATATTATCCCCCACTGGGAATCTGGCTGCCGACAGCATTCTCACCGGATCGGTGGAATAGCCTATCGGCCGGCCGGCCTTGCCGAACCGGTAGTCCGGAGCCAGGGGCCTTAGTGCCCGCTGACCTGGATGCACCAGCCGGTGGCTAACAAGTTGACAGGCCCTACTTATCTGACTTGTGTGGCCCCTGCTATGCAAGCGCAAGGGGGTATGAGGTCTGAGGACACTGCCCACCAAAAGTATTTTATTTCATTTTATTTTTTTTAAACATGCAATTTTTATTTTTATTTTTCCAAACTATAGTAACTCATGCAAAATTAATTTAATTTTTGCAAACTATAGAAAGAACAATCATGCAAGAAAAATCAATATTTTTTTTTGTATCTGTAGATCAGTACGAAGGTACAGTCAACTTGGGCAAGGGTAAAAAAATTTGCTTTTTTCTCTAGTGACCTAAATAGGTCAAATTTTATATCAATCTTCATCTCTCAGGCCACCTAAATCCAACGATGAGGTCTATTTTTGCACAAGAGGTCATTTGTGAAAAATCCCTTCTCAAAACCCTCACAAAGCACATTCAAGAAACCCTTTTTCCAACTCAGATTTATAAACCCAGATTTGTAAAAAATCACCACAAATCTGCAACCCCAAAGCCCTTAGATCTGCAAACAAAAACTTGCACAAAACCTTCATATTTTGTATTTGTCCAAAATCTTTCCTGCATTGTCATGGATTTAGCTTTGCACCAAAACTACACAAACAAGGGTTATACCAAAACATGAATCTGTGAAAGCCCACAAACTCAAACCATGGTTCTAATAATATGGCTACTAATCTCATATATCTGTAAAATAGTGTTAACACATAGAAGATCTACTGCAACCCACAATTCCTTCCAAAGATTCTCAAAATGGAAGAAAATACCTAGAACCATAATTGTATAGATACATCGCATGCAAGCACATACAAGCAACATGCAAGTATATGCAAGACATGAAAAAGCCTTAAAGCTCTGATACCACTTGTTAGGAATTTACAGGTAGATCAAACCAATTCCACATACGCCAAAGGAGATAATGATGCATACAATCTTATAGATTTACCATAATGTAAAGCTCAATAGACAATCAACAAGATAACACAAGATATACCCTGGGAAAACTCTCATTGACGGAAAAAACCCAGCCTCCAAAAACATCCATACTCAATGTATTATTCAGCAATAAGAAATTACAATACACTCATAGAGTCTCCATGAACACCTCTGAAACATTAAGCTCCTCTAATGCATCCTCCATGTATCCAAGCATGAATCCACACATCCCATGCCATGTTTTACAATATGCACTCTCAAGAGAAAACTCAATACAATGATAGCCTCTCACACAACCTGTAAAATAAGAGCCAACCCTAACCACTAACCATGTGCTTGCTTTTATAGACTTAGGCTCACACAAATACAACTTGTGGTATTGGAAAAAAATAATGTGACTCAAAACCATGAGCACAAAACCATTGACCCCAATACTTATTATTTTACACAAATAATAAATATTTGCCTTATGTCTCCCAATGTTAAATACAACTTTTACAAGTGATACCAAATAAATATTTAATGTGGCTAAACACATCACTTAAGATGCACCACAAAAGAATATTTATTTTACATAATTAAATTAATTAATGTTATGCAAGGTGAACACCACCTTTTTCCCAACAAAAAGGATCGTGATATGGCCCTTAGTGGCCAAGAACACCCATGTAAGTATAATGACATGAAGTCATGATAAAGTCATGAGGTCACGATAATGGCATAAAGTTGCAATAAAAGTGGAAGCACGATATTCTTGAATAGAAAGATATGTCTATGAAGGCATAATATGTAAAGGGAATGTGGGATTCCACCCAATTTGATAAAGGGGAAGGCACAATGTCCCCCAATGCGATAAAGGGAGGATAAGATACCCTCCCAATGCAATAAAGGGAAAGGTGTGATACCCCCAAAAGTGATAAAGGGAAGGCATGATGCCCCCTAACTTGATAAAGTGGGTTCTTAGGATGTGAATAAATTGCATGAGCACAACAATGTAAGATGTAAGTGTGAAATCTCATATTAAATAAGATGACCCATATGGGCAAGATAATGTGATAAGGAACAAATGTGTGTAAAAGGGGGAAGTCATGATGACCCATATGTGTAATTATATGGTAGTGATAACTTGAATGTAGGTGGAGGCTGCATGACATGCCCCAATGTAAAGTTGAAATATGTCTCACTATAGGCTCATAATCAATGTGCAATAATGTCCATTGATAAGCATGAAGGCACAAGGAAGTAATGTGTATGGATGTGATCATCAACACACATTTATAGGGGGGAACCACAATAGTGTGTCCCACTTGTGGGACGGGGCTAAAAAATGAGCCCAAGGAAAAAAAAGTAGAACACCTTCAAATGAAGGTCCCTTTTTATTATTTTTTTAATCGTTCACATTCAAAAATGGGAGACACCTTTGTTCGAAGATACCTTCAAACAAAGGTATGAAGGTACCTTCAAATGAAGGTGCTTGAGATGTCATTTTCCCTTTATTCACTTGTTTCTTTGAAGAAATTTTTTGTTTTGAAGCATGGGTTAGACCATCAAACTGAGATTTATTTTCTATTTTCTAGTGAACATAGGTTTTTCACCAAACATCAAGGTCTTTGTTCCAGACACATGGAAAAATAGATAAATAGAGAAAAAATTCTAAAAAATTTCTACACACTACATATTGATGTCCTTGTTTCAAAAAAAAGTTAATTTGGATATATACAAAAAAATTTATGCATTATGGAATAAAACTATGTTTAAATTATAATTAATCTCACATCAAAAATTAATAATAAATAAAATTTGCAACAAAAAATTATGAAAGAATATGTGGGCACTAGATATTGGTGTTACCAATCTATGTTTAAGAATTTATAATTTTATCTTTTTTTGTTAAAAAAAGTTGTATTATGGAATAAATGCCACTTTTTGAAAATATTGTTAACTATAAAAACAAGTTATTAAAAAAGTACGTAAAAAATTTCACAAATTATTTTTTAATTTTTGTTAAAATATTTAGGATCTACACACGGAATCTACAAAATCACTAGTTCACATCATCTTCAAATTCTTAACAGTTTAGTTACTATAGGTGACAAAAAGTGAAAATTTGGTTTAAATAGTTGATTTTGATGTCTCACTTTGACCAAAAAGTGGGACACACTATTGTGGGATCACCCATAGCTAAATATGCCTAGATGGGTAGAATAACTCAATGAAGATCATGAAGGGGGAAGACATAATGCTCCCTAGCCTAATATGGTAACTCTAAAAGATATGTCAATATAAGCTCAATATGTTTAAGCTCTAAAAGAATGGTATGTCAATGTAGGATCAAAGTATATGAGTTCTATATTGAACTAGGTAAGCTCAATAAGTGACTCTAGGAGTGTGATATGAAAATGTAAGATCAATGTAAAGGATCTAATAAGCATGATGCATGAATACAAGATCAATGAGACATAAGCAATAGTTAAAGACTAAGGAACAAGAATGAGGATGCACATAAAATGCAAAGTAAGAAGCAACATGATAAAAGGGGAAAGGTTATGGAATTAAAAGATAAGCAAAGGCAAGTGGGAAACCAAAGTGAGAAATAAAAGAAAAAATGTAAAGGTGAGTAAAGTGTAGGCAAAAATTGAATGTAAACAAAACTAGGAGGAAGTATGCCAAGCAAGGAAAATGGAAATCAAAATTCCCACAGGTGGGAAAGATAAGCATGAAATCAAAGTGTAAAAAGCACAACAAACAAGATATAATAAGAAAAGGCCAATATGTAAGGACACACAAGGTAAATGGAAGAATAGGCAAGGGGCGCACAACATACATGGCATTAGCAAAAAAGCCCACCCAACTAGAAATGATACAAAACACAAGGAATACATGCAAACAACACAACACATGTTCAAAGTCAATGTCAACATGCATCACTAAAGGTATATTTGTGTCATCCACATGCTAACTAGGAACATGGACACAAAACATAAAGCTAAGACAAGGAAAGCAAAAAGCATAAAATATGACCTAAGTAATGTTAAGGATATATAAGCAATGAATTCATTGCTCATATCAGGTGGTTTCTTTTCTATGTTATGTGTCACCTCAATATAGGGCTACTAGTATGTCATAAGGGGACATGTTCTCCTAGGTCAATCCATGGAAATATGTACAAATGATAAAAAAACAACAATCTTCAATCATGCATATGCTCCTAGGAATGATTGTGCAAAACTAGATTCACTTTTGAAGTGTGTAAATGTGAACGATATGCTTAATTTGTGGATGATACAAGGACCTAACAACCATATTCCACAAATTTATGTTTAGTTAGCCCTAGGTGGGAACAGTATAGGTGGGAGCCGACTAATTTGACTTTAAATTTTTGAATTTGCGAAGGATGATCTATGACTATGAGGATGACCCCATAACTACAAACTTGTCTTGGAACAGGAAAGGGGGCATATAAGAGCAGGGAATGTGTCTATGGAACAAGTAAAAGCACCAAAGGTGCTATCAAATGGCCGATAGGCACAAATATTTATAGGCCTATTGTTAGATAGTTTATATTTATATTTTTACTGGAAAGTCATTACATGTAGTAGTGGGTGGACAAGGCTATAAATACTATAATTTTTTTTTTTTTTGTAAATAAAAATAATGGAATGGTATTAAATGAATATTGTGAATGAACCATTAGAGAACTAATTCATAAAGAAACCTGAGAACTATGGCCTTCCATTCAGCCACAATGCAATCTATTAACATTGTTATAATTAGTGTTATACTATTTGTAAGTTGTATTTTATACATGTTTATTTAGTGTGTTTCACTTTGGAATCTATTTATTGTTTTTGTTGAGTACAACTTTGGCATTCACTTTAATTTGATATACTTATTATTTGTGTGAAGTATGGGTTTGAACTTTGGCATTGACTTATATTTGTTTCACTTTGTATGTTTAAAATTGAATTCACTTTGTTTTGCATTTATTGTTTGTATGAAGTGTGTGTTTGTGCTTTGGCATTTACTTGGTGTGTGTGCTTAAATTTTGACATTCATTGATTATTTGTTTGAAGTGTCTTTGAATTTTGTTTGTTTAGTGTGTGTCAGTTTGTCATCCACTTTTTGTTTGTTTGAAGTGTGTTTGAACATTAGGCATTATTGTGTGTGCACTTATTGTTTAAACTTTTGGCATTCACTTTATATGTGTGTTTGAACTTTGGCATCCACTTATTTATTTGAATTTTGGAGTTCACCTTGTTTAGTGTTGTTAGTGTGAATAGGGATATTTCCTATCTAGTTTCCCTTGTATGAGGATAATTCATATTATTTAACTATTTATTAGTTAAATAATATTCCCTCACATAATCTACACTAGGTTAAGTTTACTTAGGGACTTTTTCACTTTATCCCACATTGGTTGTGTATTGAGTCTCTTGGGTGGAATATCCTTTATATATCGACCTCTTGCTCTCATATGAGCAACCCCATTCTATTGTATTGCTTTGCATTCTTTTGAGTTGAATACAGTTTATTTGGCTCATATCTGATTTCTGTTTTGCTTTCTCTCACTCACTTGCATTCTTAGGTAGAAATCTTATATGGTATCAGAGCGGTTGTGAGTTGTGTGTGGAGAAAACTCTGGTTCTAGGGGGGTTCATATTTTGACTTGTCAGTTGCAGGTTTTTTTGGAGCTTCCTCGAGACTCTTTGAGTTCAAATCTAACAATCCACTTGCATTTTATTTATTTTGATCAATCTTGCAGGTTGTAGCATGCCTTTGTTTGTCTTAGGTAGCTGATTTAGTCTTTGCATGCCATTTTTTGATTGTTGGGGTCATTTTTTGGTGTTAAAGACATTTGTTTTACATTAAAGTCGCATCTTCTGTAGATTACAAAGAAAAACGCCTTCTGGGTTTTGTTTGCAGCATCGAAAAACCATTTGAGTATCTGTTAGTTTTTGTATGCAGCTTATATCTTTTGCAAAAATGACATCAAAAAGCTACAGCAGACCCCCTCTGCATTGGCGTTTTGGAAATTGCAGTTCAACTTCCAAAGGCTATAACTCGGGTTCCCGACCTCCGATTTGCGAGATTCTTTTTTTTTTTTTGGCTAATTTTTGTGCTCTACATGCTGGTTTAAAAGATTTCTGATTTTGGTGTATGGATTTTCCATAAATTCTATTTTATCATCAGATCTGATAGGTAGTTTCAATTTTTATAACTTCAAACGGCTATAACTTTCACATATGATCTCGGATCGAGGTCATTCTTTTTTTGAAAGTGGATATTTTTCTGAGCACTACATATTGGTATTATTTTGAGGTTCTGATTCTAAGATATTTTTGTACTTTCAGTATTTGGGTCCATTTTGGACATTGTAAAACTCTAAAAAACTCTACTCCAGCATTGTAAACACACATATCTAAGGCCATTTTTATTCATGGAGGCTGATGTGAACATTCATCAGTGCATGTGGTGGTGCCTGCATAAACATTCAGGTTTCAAGTATTTAAATATGCAGGCACCTTCCAAAAACTCCAAGAAATTCTAACACTTTCGGTCTCTGCAGTTGTAAAAAATGCAAAAATTAATTAAGGTGCAGGTGTCTTTGTATATGCAAGGGTGTTTTTATATACATGTAGGTCAAATATACATTGGTGGGCTTGCAAAATCTCTATCGGCCTCCAAAAAATGATAAAGAATTGAGTTATATCCATTTTAGATGCATATCAGGTTGCATATACAAAGAGGGAATCTCTCGCAGATTCCCAGGAATATTTTGTAGTTGTATGCAAAGTTTAAATGCATATCGGGCTCAAAAGGATGCATGTACATTGGGGGAATCTGTTGAAGATTCCAGGAATATGCTGCCGTTGTATATCGGGTTTGCTTGTATATATTTTATTGTATGTCCAAATATACAACGACTACATGCATTAGAAAGATACATGGAAATGTACAAGGGCGGAATATACATTGCAGATTCTGGGAATATTCGACAAATGTATCAAGGTCTGTTTGTATATCGAGTTGTCTATTCGCACATACATGCGCAAGATACAAGGCAAAATATGCATCTCCTGGCATATAAGTGCGAATGTATGTCGCATATTCTCTAAAGATTCCCTGTTTGTATGTTAGGGAGGTTTGTATGTTTGCCTTTGTATTTTCAACATACAAACAAAATATACATTCACTGGATATGCAAGCGGCACATACAAGAGGGAATATATTTCACATATTCCAGGACAGATTCCCTATTTGTATGTGAAGGTAAATGTATATTCGGTGATATACATTGATAATGTACAAAGGCAGAGATGCATTTGATGGGGCCTGCCACTTGTATAATGTGATTGCATGTTCGAACATACAATGAAAGTGCATTCTAAAGAAGCAAAGTGGACCTGAAGTTGTTTTCAATCTGTTCTATAGTAGTGTGGGGTCCGTTGTATGTATATCACATTTGTATGATGCGATATGCAGGGAAATGTACAAGCGCATATATACAAGGCCTGGACATAAAGGGAGAATACAATGTAGCTCATGAGGTATTGAAATCCATAGTTTGCATGTATGTTGGGTTTGTATATGCAACATACAACCTGATATACAAAGAAAAGACATGCAACCCGGACGCGATGGAGGAATGAAATACAATGAATAAGTATTTGAGGTCTGACTTATATATCAGACGATTGTATATGCTTTCGCATATACAAAGGCGAAAGAGGCAAAATAAGAATTGGAAAAGTCTGCGATGGAGAAATTGAGTGCCTACGTGGCATGTAATCATTGGTTGGTGACTTTTCAATGTTTTTGGGCCGTGGATCTCGGCGATAGGGAGATAATCGACGGCTATGTTTTAATTTGCAGCTACGAGGGGGTTTCTTTGTTTGCAGCCCATTTTTTTAGCAGGAAATCTTCAGATGTTTTCGTTGCTGCATCCCGCGAGTAGCTGGGCAATAATGGCAGATTGTGCAGAGAAGTATGGGTCGAGTTGACAGGTTCAACCACCCAATTTAGGAAGAGGATCTCCATGCGGCAGTACTTTCCCCGAGCTTATCTACTCCTCCCTCTTCCTCTCTGTTGCATTAACTAATTTGAGCACCAATCTAAAGATGCATTGAATCTGGCGATTTTTTGATTTGCCTTGAAATTTTTTGCTAAGGGCACAGTCTTGGCATAAAAGCCAAATTGTGTTACTCATTGGGTTGTTGAAGACTTGGGCAATTTTGGGGAAAAAATAATGAAATACAGAACATTTCCTGGTTGTTGTATCTCTGTGGAGTTTATGAGTTGCACCTTGAATGTACATTGCATACATTTTCAGTTTCAGTGTTGTTTTATATGAAAAATGCTTATGGCATGTGTCTAGCTATCCCTCTCCACTTGTTGCATGCATTTCTTCTTCTGAATTTGGTTGCTAAGGGTTCCTCAAATTCTAGAATACAGATTTATGTATTGCATGCTTGATCTTTAGACCTCCATTCAAGGAGTGGATTAAATTGTTTTAGGTTAAGTATGTAGAAGGTTGTATGTCAACTGGGATATCTGTAAGTAGAGGCAGTTAAATACCCATTCTTGGGTGATGTTTGTAAGGCAAACATCAATCTAACCCCTTGAAACTTGAATCCAAAATGCAATCCATTCTTGTGTATATGTCTAGTTGACTCCTTGCCCTGGGATAGGCATCAGTCTATTCTTGTGAAGTAGTTATGATCCAAAACCCCTGTCTTGCATCCAAACCATTAAATTCAAACCATTCCATTATTCCAACCTATTAGTTGTAGGAGTAGGATTAAGAACCCCCTGCATACTCTCATCTTTAACCAGACAAATATGTCCAAGAATGTTGCTAACCTTGTGATTTGTCATACAAATCTTGGTCCACACATGAGAGTGTTCTACCTATTCTAAAAAGCTAAATCTTTCTGTCATTGGGTGAGTCAAAGTGTCAAATCTTTAGCTAATAGGGATACCCCCTTAGTGCGGCAGAACCAGAAGTGAAGGGGAGGTAGCTCACGCAACCTCCCATATCTATTGGGCAAGTCTGCCTGTGCATTGGAACTGGCAAACCCATATGTCGATTCAGAAATAAACACCAACAGATTTGGCGACTCTGCTGGGGAACAAGAGTCAAATAGTATGAAATAATTACTACATATCCAGTTCTTTTGTGTGAATATGGTGCTCTGCTGGTGGAATGAACTCAGAAAAATATTTGTTCTATGATGAGCTTTCAGTTATTTGAAGGTTTTATCCTCTTTGAAGAGGTGGCAACTCTAAAAAAAATTTCAGTGAACATGAAAGACTGATGTATGTTATTGTGATCTAAAAATGTTCTGTTCAAAACTTTAGCATTTGGATGAAAAGGTACCTAGTTCTTCCCACCTTTATTTGTTTTATTGCATAAGCTGAATGCCAAGGGGAAATATTAGGTCTTAGGTAGATATAAGATGTCTAAAAGTAAAGTTAACATGAATCCAAATATATATTCACCCATACTCAGTCAAGAGGGGGATGATGTATTGAGTAAAAGGATTGAAGAGATAAAGAATAGGTTGCTATCCTTAGAAGCTAAGCAAGTTTAGTTAAATAGTAGTAACCCTGTTGTGTCTCCCAGTCAAGATATAAACCCTCTTGTAAGCTCTTTTGATCCTTTGTATGACCAATTATATTTGTCATGGGTTGACTATGAAGTTGAAAGTATGTCTACTCAAATTTACAATCAGATGCCTAGATTTAGTGGACACCATATGTGTGATGGGGGTGTACATATCCAAAACTTTCACTGCTTCATGGAGAGACATTCATTTAGGGATAAGCATATGTGGATGAGGTTTTATGTTAGATCCTTTGGTGCTAGAGCTAGAGATTGGTATTTGAGCTTTCCAAAGAAATCCTTGCCTGTTGGGATGAACTTATTGACTGCTTTAGAAAAGAATTTGCAAGAGAACCTGCTGATCTTGTTGCAAGATTGATGGAAATTAGAAAACAAGATGAAGAGCCCATTATTAATTTCAGTCATAGATTTGTAGTAGCCCTTTCACAAATTCCTGAAGACTTCAGACTTGATACTCCAGCCTGCATTGGCGTATATTTTGAAGCTTTTGAAGAGGGCTCTAGTGCATTGTTGAGGGAATTCAATATAACAAGTATGCAGATGGCATACAAATTTTTAGAAAATACAGAAAAAAACTAGAAATGAGTACATGCTGAATTCCTTGTCCACATGTTTTGGTGTGAATAACAGTTGTAAGGTTGCAAATGACCAAGTAATCATGGCATCTTTTGAAGATAAATGCATAAATGAGAATATAGAAGTTGAGACTGCTATGTTTAAACATAATGCTAACAACAACGCTCAGCTAGATTGTTCACCAATGAATGATGCCAATGAAAGGATCATTGATGACTCCCAATGCAAGGTTGAGGTATATGGTTCTGAAAATAATCATGTGGTTATGGACAGTAGTGAATACTTGTTTGAGTGGGTTTGTGGAGATAATTGTGAGTATTGTGCACAAGATAGAGAAGAAATCAGCAAACAGAAGAGCAGTTCCATGTTTGTATCATTGCCTTTTATTCAGACACATGGAAATGATGAAGAGCAATCAAAGATTGAAACAAGTAGTAGTGCTGAGCATGATTGTTCTTTGTTTGATTATAGTTTTGCTTATGGCACGCAGGCTGATACTCCTCCACATAGAGAATTCACTGATAATGAAAATGCATGTTCTGCTGCCCATGAACCAGTGGCATATAGTGATGAGGATCTGTTTGAGTATGGTGGGAATCTGGACACTGTTATTGATATGGATTCTGATTTTCATCCTGATGAAGGAGCAACCAACATATATCATGAAGATTGTTGCAGGGGGTGCTAGAATCTGAGTTATTTCTGTTTGGTACAACTGAAAGTCGTGTGCATGAAGTGCACAAATATGGATTTGAGAGCTTTGTCTTTGATATGCCAGCTTATGATAAAATAAAGCCTGATGATCCTAGTTGTGTGGTGGACTTTGAGTGCTTCCAGTTCTCAGTCTAGCTGGGAGATCATTTTACAATGCATGTTACTGATGTAGATGATAATATGTGTCATGTTTCATATGAGAATGTATTATTTAACAAATATGCATTGTTTATGTTGGTTAATGCTGAGGGTTATGTGCATAAGGTTGACAAGGATAAGCTCAGTGAGATGTTTGAATATGCAAATGACAAGGGTTGTTTGTGGGTAAGTCATGGTAGCATCTTCAGGCCTGACCCAGTGAGATCAGAAGAAAATCAAGTGTTTGACAGAGGAAAACTCTAGTTTTTCCTTTTTGGTGGCCCTGGGCCACCAAATAACTTTTAATAAATGTGTTTTGTGTGCAGGTTGATGCACTGTTCGACTCTGTTGCCCAATGGATAAGGCCTAATCTGCGAAACCAGAGAGTCTGAAGTTCTTTCCATGTCTGCAAGAGGCATGCATCCCCAGACAGAGCCACTAGTGGTGCCTGCATAAACATTCAAGTTTCAAGCATTTAAATATGCAAGCACCTTCCAAAAACTCCAAGAAATTCTAACACTTTCGGTCTCTACAGTTGTAAAAAATGCAAAAATTAGTTAAGGTGCAGGTGTCTTTGTATATGCAAGGGTGTTTGTATATACATGCAAGTCAAATATACATTGGTGGGCTTGCAAACTCTCTATCGGCCTCCAAAAAATGATAAAGAATTGAGTTATATGCATTTTAGATGCATATCGGGTTGCATATACAAAGAGGGAATCTCTTGCAGATTCCTGGGAATATTCTATAGTTGTATGCAAAGTTTAAATGCATATCGGGCTCAAAAGGATGCATGTACATTGGGGGAATCTGTTGAAGATTCTAGGAATATGCCACTGTTGTATATTGGGTTTGCTTGTATATATTTTGTTGTATGTCCAAATATACAACGACTACATGCATTAGAAAGATATAATGGAAATGTACAAGGGTGGAATATACATTACAGATTTTGGGAATATTTGACAGATGTATCAAGGTCTGTTTGTATATCGAGTTGTCTATTCGCACATACATGTGCAGGATACAAGGCAAAATATGCATCTCCTGGCATACAAGTGCGAATGTATGTCGCATATTCTCTAAAGATTCCCTATTTGTATGTTAGGGAAGTTTGTATGTTTGCCTTTGTATTTTCAACATACAAACAAAATATACATTCGCTGGATATACAAGCGGCACATACAAGAGGGAATATATTTCACATATTCTAGGATAGATTCCCTGTTTGCATGCGAAGGTAAATGTATATTCGGTGATATACATTGATAATGTACAAAGGCAGAGATGCATTTGATGGGGCCCGCCACTTGTATAATGTGATTGCATGTTTGAACATACAATGAAAGTGCATTCCAAAGATGCAAAGCGGACCTGAAGTTGTTTTCAATATGTTCTATAGCAGTGTGGGGTCCATTGTATGTATATCACATTTGTATGATGCAATATGCAGGGAAATGTACAAGCACATATATACAAGGCCTGGACGTGAAGGGAGAATGCAATATAGCTCATGAGGTATTGAAATCTACAGTTTGCATGTATGTTGGGTTTATATATGCAACATACAACCTGATATACAAAGAAAAGACATGCAACCCAGACGCGATGGAGGAATGAAATACAGTGAATAAGTATTTGAGGTCCAGCTTGTATATCAGATGATTGTATATGCTTTCACATATACAAAGGCAAAAGAGGCAAAATGAGAACTAGAAAAGTCTGCGATGGAGAAATTGAGTGCCTACATGGCACGTAATCATTGGTTGGCGACTTTTCAATGTTTTTGGGCCATGGATCTCGGTGGTAGGGAGATGATCGACAGCTATGTTTTAATTCGCAGCTGCGAGGGGGTTTCTTTGTTTGCAACCCATTTTTTGAGCGGGAAATCTTCAGATGTTTTCGTTGCTGCATCTCGTGGGTAGCTGGGCAATAATGGCAGATTGTGCAGAGAAGTATGGGTCAAGTTGACAGGTTCAACCACCTGATTTAGGAAGAGGATCTCCATGTGGTAGCACTTTCCCCAATCTTATCTTCTCCTCCCTCTTCCTCTCTGTTGCATTAACTGATTTGAGCGCCAATCTGAAGATGCATTGAATCTGGCAATTTTTTGATTTGCCTTGTAATTTTTTGCTGAGGGCACAGTCTTGGCATAAAAGCCAAACTGTGTTACTCATTGGGTTGTTGAAGACTTGGGCAATTTTGGGCAAAAAATAACAAAATACAAAACATTTCTTGGTTGTTGTATCTCTGTGGAGTTTATGAGTTACACCTTGAATGTACATTGCATACATTTTCAGTTTCAGTGTTGTTTTATATGAAAAATACTTATGGCATGTGTCTAGCTGTCCCTCTCCACTTGTTGCATGCATTTTTTCTTCTAAATTTGGTTGCTAAGGGTTCCTCAAATTCTAGAATACAGATTTATGTATTGCATGCTTGATCTTTAGACCTCCACTCAAGGAGTGGATTAAATTGTTTTAAGTTAAGTATAGAGAAGGTTGTATGTCAACTGGGATATCTGTAAGCAGAGGCAGTTAAATACCCATTCTTGGGTGATGTTTGTAAGGCAAACATCAATCTAACCCCTTGAAACTTGAATCCAAAAAGCAATCCGTTCTTGTGTATACGTCTAGTTGACTCCTTGCCCTGGGATAGGCATCGGTCTATTCTTGTGAAGTAGTTATGATCCAAAACCCCTGTCTTGCATCCAAACCATTAAATTCAAACCATTCCATTATTCCAACCTATTAGTTGTAGGAGTAGGATTAGAAACCCCCTGCATACTCTCATCCTTAACCAGACAAATATGTCTAAGAATGTTGCTAACCTTGTGATTTGTCATACAAATCTTGGTCCACACATGAGAGTGTTCTGCCTGTTCTGAAAAGCTAAATCTTTCTGTCATTGGGTGAGTCAAAGTGTCAAATCTTCATCTAATAGGGATACCCCCTTGGTGCAGCAGAACCAAAAGTGAAGGGGAGGTAGCTCACGTAACCTCCTGTATTCGTTGGCTGAATCTGCCTGTGCATTGGAACTAGCAAACCCATATGCTGATTCAGAGATAAATAACCAACAACATGCACTATTTCCTTTCTTGCATGCATTAGGTTTGCATTTTCTCTGCACTTCATTTCAGTTCTAGATCATTTCTCAATCAACTGTTGCTTCATAGATTCTAGAGTTGTACCAGTTTGAGTTTTCCAGTGTTCCTTGGCATCGGGTCTACTATTTCTTTTTCATGATTCTGACCTGAGTCCTTGAGTGACTCTAATATGGTTTCTAGCAAACATAAATATCTTTCCTTGCTTGCCAGATTGAGGATTCCAGTGTTACTCCACAAGTGTGTTTCCAGTGCTTTTTGTTGTAGCAGTTTATCTCATTATGGGGGGATTGTATGATCTCTCTTATCATCGTTTGTGTGGATAGAGATTGATTGGATTTGTGATGGACATCATTGTTGTATTTCATCTCTCTTTTGAGGAGGAGTTTTGTCCCACTGGGTTTTCTTCTTTTCTCTATTTATGAGAGATTTCATTTGCATTTGTACATGGGTACCTAACATGGCCTAGTAGCCAGGACCCATCTTTGCATCTTTTTGCATATTTGCATAATAATATGCTCTGATACCATGTAAGATTTCTACCCAAGAATGCAAGTGATTGAGAGAAAGCAAAACATAAATCAGATATGAGCCAAATAAATTGTATTCAACTCAAGAGAATGCAAATCAATACAATAGAATGGGGTTGTTCATATGAAAGCAAGAGGTGGATATATAAAGGATATTCCACCCAAGAGACTCAATACACAACCAATGTGGGATAAAGTGAAAAAGTCCCTAAGTAAACTTAACCTAGTGTGAATTATGTGAGGGAATATTATTTAACTAATAAATAGTTAAATAATATGAATTATCCTCACACAAGGGAAACTAGATAGGAAATATCCCTATTCACACTAACAAGTGTCTTGGCATCCATTTATTGTTTGTGTGAAGAGTGCATTTGAATTTTGACATCCATTTATTATTTGAGTGTGCTTTTGACATTCACTTTGTGCATATGAAATGTGTATGAACTAAATTTCACATTCACTTTGTGTGTGTGTGTGAACTAACTTTGACATTCACTTGGATTTGAGCCACTTATTGGATGCAAAGCATATGTTTGAACTTTGACATCCCCTTAATTTTTTTGAGTTAATTGTGGATTCATATTTTATTGTGTGAAATGTGAGTGAACTACCTTTTTGTGTGTGTGAAGTGTGTGCTTGAAATTTAACATTCACTTTTTGTGTGTGTGAGTGTTTGAACTAACTTTGGCATTCACTTTATATGAAGTGTGTTTGAAGTTTACCTTTCACTTAGATTTGCTTAATTTTTGGGATTGACTATTTTCAATCTAGGTGGTCAATCAATGAAAGTTCCTTATGAAATACACACATGAAGCAATTCAAGAAATGGAATAGTAACAACTGTATTCTAACAACTAAGAGGTAAAATTAAAACTAAAAGATGAGATGTCATGCAATGGATCTCTCTAAGAGTTGTTTCAGTGACTGATAATTGTTTTCTTCTTTGAAAATTAACAGATACTTAGTTCCCAACCAATCTTGTGACAAATATCACTTTTTCCCATAACCTTTCTTCCCATCCACAAATAAATAGTATATATATATATATATATATATATATATATATGAACATTTCTCCAAAAGGATATCAAACCTTATAGGTATCATTGTGTCTTACAATACAGGAAGATCAAAGAACACCTAGGAAACACAAATTTTTATAAAGAACATAGCCCAAACTAAAGCCAACTCACGTGTCAGTTCCTAGTAATCACTGCAATAAATATTACTTTTTCCCAATTCACAAGTAAATCTATATATAAAGTCTTTGAAATTTATCGTTGTATTCTTCATTCCTATTGTCCCCTTACATATTTTTGAAATAGATTCTATCTTTCATGATAGTGTCCAGACCATTAAGCATACTCTCATCACAACCAAGTAAGCCCACAAGTGATTACCTGAGCCAACAGATAAAAGGCATATACCAACAAGGATTTTGTGAGCTGAAATGAAGAGACCAACAATTATAAGCAGTAGCCTTCCATCCAACTTTGTTTGCAATGATGTTGCTGCACGATCAGGATCAAACAAATTCAAGGGAAGGTATAGCATAGGGACTTTGTAAATGACATCCATGTAGAGCTATTCCAATCACGCATTCCATTTTCTTAGTTCACATTCAAGATTTTCCTTGAAATATGTAAACACCAATACATTGCTTGATATGCAATTTTGAGGGGGAAAAGAATCATTTTCAAGGGTAAAAGGAACACCAGAAAGAAAAGAAAATAATTTTGAATATAAGTATTCTTGTATTAAGATTAAACTGTGATAAAAACTTTAGGCTTTGGTAACCTTGCAGGGATATTGTTCTTGCCACTGAAAACTCAAGAGAATGTAAACACTGTAGAACAAAGATAAGGAATTGAGAATGCATACAAACACAAGATACATAACTGCCAGCCATTAATGGACCTAAGAGCAACCTAATTTCTAAGGAACAAATCTGTAAAATCACAAACCGCAAGTCTAGCTGGAATTTGGAATTATAAGTAAAAGCAGTAAGTAAAAGGGCATACCTTAAAATCCTACGCAATTTCTTGAACTAGTCTCTGAAAAGGCAGTTTCTGGATTAGAAGTCCGGTGCTCTTCTGATACTTCCGAATTTCACTGATACACACAAAAATCACGAAATTAGATTTGGCAATATGAATCAACAAAGCAAATTTTAAAATTAGAAGGCCTACCATGTTTAGCAACTTAGTGTTTAGCAAAATAACAAAACAAATTCCCGTAAAGATTACAAATTCAAACTCCTCAAAATAGGAGCCAGAGACAAATAAAAATACCATACCGCAGAGCGACAGTTCCAGGACGATATCTGTGTGGCTTTTTCACATAGGTCCGAGGGTATATCAAGGCATGATTTCTAGCGATTTGGGTGTCTATGACACCTGTAGCACCAGACAAGGCAAGGATTTAGGCAGATCAAGACAATGATTTATGTGTTATCAAGAACAATTTTAGGGTTCAAGAACAATATTACAGGTTTGATACCCACTGCCAACATTTATCATCATTGCCCCAAGTGATGGCCAAAGAATGTGTAGATGCCTTCAAGCCTACTTTTCCCATCGATTGATCCAACCAAACAATCTGTATTGTTTGGAAAAATGAAATAAATATCAATCAATTCAACACAAGGAAAAAATAGGAAAGAAAGATTAGATTGCTCATGCATATTACCTACTTACCCACTTCTATCTAAATTGAATTGCAAAGGGCGACAAATTTCTTCCTTCGACATACCTTAAAATTCCAATGCGAATGTCTTGGGTTCAAATCGCCTTCTGAATTGCCAATGCAACTTTAAAAAGGTAGTTTCGAATATGTAACTGTTCCACAATCATGTTATAGATTGCACATCCACATCCACAGGCATTAATGGGGATCTAGAAATCACAAGAAATGCCCTGATGAATGAGGCCGCTTGATGCTCAGACTTCTAATTAAAGTGTAATGGTAGTTTAATATAAAAATGTAATTTCGATTGAAGCAAACATTGTAGTAGTTGTTTAAACCAATTTTTTTTAATTTATTTATTGAGACGACGAATTTTTTTAAATTTTTGGACAACCAACAAATAATGGGACTACCAATTTTTTAAAAATTTTTGGACGACCAAAAAATAATGGGACTACCAAATTTTTGGCAGTTACAAGATGTGTACACATATAGAATGGCCTATCGGCCAAAATATATGCATGTATAAGGGTAATAAATGAGGGAATGCGTCTATGGAAATATATGCGTGTATAAGGGTAATAAATGAGTGGATATGACGAATGTGTAGGAATAACTGAACATGTAAATGGGTTAAAGGTTAGGTGTATAGGGATACACATAATAGAGGAAGGGACCTCACGTTGCACAAAATTATGCCATTTGTCAATATATCTATGCATCAAGCACTCTCCTCAAAATGGGCCCAAAACTAAATGGGAAATGGCATGGCTATGCATATTTCACCGTTACAATGTTTAAAACATATTTAAAGTTACAATGTTTAAAACATATTTAAAGTTTAGCTCCACGTGCAAAAACAGATATGCAAGACCCCGTGATGCTTCGTTGGAAGCATATTCTAGGAAGGGATGCATTGTATAGAAAACTTAAACCATGTGTATACGTTGATTGTTGAAGTGTTCATTGTAAAAGAATGGCACTGTCAAGGTGTAACTCTGCAATCCTGGGAAGGCCTGAATGCTTGAGATCAGAAGTGAAGCAACATGCAAATGCCCAATCGAGGAATGGAATCAGAACTTCTAAGCCTGTAAAGATGAAAGGCGTACAAATCCAACCCAAAAATGCCAAGGTATATCTATGTCTCGCAAGGCAATCAAATCATATGTGTCTTGGTTCCCTTTACATGGAGCTGCCCCATTAAAGCTAATAGAGCGTATTTTATTTCTGCTTTCTGTATTCAGAAAATGGTAAGAAGAATCCTTTTGATATACTTTTGGCTTGTGGGTGAGGGATATACTTTTATTCAGCACATATTGCGGTTTTATGGGTTGTTTTTATGCATTCATGCCAGGATTTTAGTGGAAGCAGGAGATCTTTTTACAGTTGGGTTTGTATATTTCCCTGTTTCTCTTTCTCATTGTCTTATCTAGTTCACATGTAGTTGCCGGAAACAACTTTTCTAAGATGCTTAGGGCTAGTCATTAATATGGGTATTGCTTATTTAATTATACCAACAGGACAAAGTCTGTTTACGTGACCATTTAGGCCTTTTAGGGCAGATTCCTCAGCTAGCATAGCTTATAGAATCTTACGGACAGATGATGTCATCTTATATTTAAGAGTGTTTTGTTCGCAATATATCCGATTGCAATGTTCTTCTGGGCCAGCTTGATCATTTTCCTTCCCTGATGGGTTCGGTAGAGAGACCTAAAATGTGGGAACCTAATCAAACTATGTGTTTGATCCACGAGAACATTGCAAGATGGCTTATTCTGTACTCTATTTGATTGCTGAAAATTTGCCCTAGCATTCCCAGGGTAAGAACAAAAAGAATATGTTTCCAATTAAGACCCGTCTAAATCAACCTTGGCACTGATTCCTTCCAGCACCAATTTGTGGAGGGACTCTATCTTTGAGCCAAGTAGGGAAAAGCCTTTTGCTGTGTATTCAGATGTCAGACTATTGAGGTTTTGCTATTTATTAGATTATTCATCCTGCGAGATGTGATGCCCAGGTCTTGTGGATCACTTTTCGTTCATGTGTCCCCCAGTTGGAGATCCTCCTTAGGCAAGTTTTGAACTTGTACATCCTAATAAGCACAGGGTAATGTTGAGCCTTGAGCCTCAGGAGCAGAAAATCTCTTAGAAAAATCAGGCTCTGGGTACATCTGAGCCTTGAATGTTGCCAGATGAAATTAAAAAAGCATCAAACTCTACGAGTACTTTATATCTTTTACATCTGGGATGGTCTCTTGGAAATTCAAATTTCTTTTTTGGCTTCAAGATGTGCATTCTAGATTATTACTTTTTAACAGTAAATGTATCATCATTAGTTAAGGATAGGTTTCTGAAGATTTGATGTGTTAAAAGTTAAAACTGAACTACAGTATCACTGTATGGCAATGTTATCCTGTGTACACAGTTTTTTACCAAAAGCTTTTTACTCTACCTCATGGACTGTGAAAACCTCTTGTTCATTATTGTTATCCTGCTTATTACCATGCTGAAGCTTTCTGAAGGATATGTTAACTTGTTTGTCACAATGCTACTTAAGTTCATTTGAGTGTGGCCATTTTTGGAAAATCACCTGTTGGATAAATAAATTCTAGTAATGCAACTTTGTAGATTATAATTTCAAGTTTGAAGATCAAAACTATACTATGAAATGATGATCTTTAACATCTCCCGAGAGCGACCATGTCAGTTGAACCTATGAACATAGTCATTTATGCTTTAAGGAATATTTCTACATACTAGCATATTGAAAATAAAATCACCGAGTTCCTTTTAATTCCTATAAGCAATTAGATGCAGCACAGTAGTGTTATTATCATATTATGAAAGTTTGTAAACTTGTTTCCAACATTGGCAAGAGTGTGTTAAATTAGCAAAGCATTGATCATCTTTTTCATTTTCCTTGGTTATCCATCTTCTATTCCCTTGGAATTAGTCTTCAATTACCTTGACATATCTCAAGGTTGCTTTTATTCTGTTTAAAGCAGATAGGAAGCCAGGGAATGGAAGTGATTAATTTGCAACCTTGTCTGGTGCGGAGGGAGGCTCTTGTTGGTTTTGGCACATCACTCTTGACCATAATTGTTGCCCCAGCTGAGTCTGCTGAAGCAAGAACTGTGAAGGTTGATATGAGGAAGAAAATACTAGAAAAGCTTGATGAGCTACGGGAGAAGGCAGGGCTGAAAAAAAAGGATGAAGATGAGAAGTCTTCAGCTGACAGCGAAATAGCACGAAAATCACCCTCAGAGTTGGCTCAAAAAGGGAAAGGACTTTTTGGGGACGTAGATTTTTCTTCTTGACTTAAAGAGATCATGGGATTGTCTTAAACTTCAATCTTTGTTTTTTCTCCAAATTGAAAAAGTCCTAAGTTGATGTAAATTGAGCTGACTGTTACTTTCCTCCCGAGGCCAGAACTGTGGATCACGCTTGAATGCATTATTTTCAGCATGCTGAATGAAAACTTGGATGTAAAACTGTAAACTCTCCAGTGCACCAGTTTATGTTGGCAGCAATTAGTATTACTCCCAAATTCAACACTGTGGTGAAGCAAATCTATTTTGGCACCATCTTATTTAAGTGTCTGATCTTTGGTTTGTGGCAACTAAATAATAAGTTTATCAACAAGAATGATTTCTGTTATCTGAGGGGTGCAAGCTTTCTCAACTGTTAAAAACTCATCTGATGAACATTGTTCTGAATGGTAGCATCTTGACAACTTTCTCTCCCAATATGTTGGAACAAGTTTTATGTCTTGATCAAGCATACTTTAAACTCTAGAGGATCAAGACACTTGGTATATTTCTTCTGAGTCTTGAATTTTGTCAGTCTTCCACATTATAATTTGGCATTGAAATGCTGACTACACAAGACTATATGATGACATGTCTTTTCTTGAATTTGAAAGCTTGCCTAAATATGCCTGAAGTCCATTTGAGTAGATTTGTTTTGCCTTATCCAAAAACAGTGCCTTAAATAGTCCACATTACATCACCTCCTTTGTAATTTGTATCAATGCCATGTTTTTGAGGGATAGCTGTGTGTTTGATGTTTGATGTTTGAACTTCAGAATCTCAGATGTGGTTTTGGTTTTAATTTGGCTTTGTTGCATAAATATGCTATCTGAAATTTTTGATATTCTTCCTTTCTTATAAATGAAGTTTTAGATATAATATCTCAATGGTTGAGCAAATATTATTTCTGGCAAAAGAGCCACAAATTGATGACATATATTTTCTTTATTGTGTACTGTTCATTTGAAATTTCAAGATTTTTTTATTTCTTATCATTTTTTATGTCATGCAATTGGTTTTAATTGGATTGTATGCAATATATCAAACTTGCATGTGCTCAGAAGCATATTGTGGACTCTTCTTAATAGTTTCAAGTTACATGAGCAGAGTGACACTGGTGGAGGGGTTTTAGGATATTAAGTAGTTGTTGGGCAACAGTTCGAACTTTGTTGTGTTTGTTGAGATGGGAGTGTGTGATTTGATTTGCTTGGTACCATGTTTGCTTGTCTTGACGGGCTATAAGACACTTCGGTTTGTCATTGAGCAGGGTTTTATCATCTATTAGAATCATTAGGATTGAATGCTTGAGGATTGGTTTGAAGGATCTGCAAGCCTGATGTAATTAATTTCTTTGGGATGGCCATCTGCTCTAGATTTGTGGTTTTCGGTTGCCTCTTATGTCCATTCTTTCATCTCTATTAGAAAAGACCGATTCAATCATGTTCAGGTTTACATGTCTGCCTTGTGGATTTTGGTTGGTGGATTTTTTTTTTTTAATCAATTACATCATTTCTTATCACCAGGTCATCTATTCATGTTAAGCATCTGGAATCAAAGGCCCCTAGTTGTTGCTTCATAGGAATCTCCCTTATAGAATTGTTTAGTAATTCAATCTGTTACCCCATTGTAAAACATCAAATGTCTTAGATATGTTATATCATGTTTGATGGTGTTAATACCCTATTATGAATGTCTCATGGCAAAATTCTGTTTACATTCGAAGAATCCTGATAATCAAGCTTTTAAGTAGGAAGAAAAACAAGTTTTGAAGGGAGCCGTGTTTGCCCGTACATTTACCATAATTTAACCACCAATGATAACCTCTCGTACATATGGAATCATTGCAACTGTCTTTATGTTGATTCAACAATATTGCAAACTCCTACTTCTAAATCCTTGATCACTTAATTCAAAATTAAATTTTAAGATTTTTATACCCAATTATTATTAGTAATTTATTTCACTTGAGCCATGATTATATGACTTGACTCCAGAGCATTAAGACCAACAATGATTTACCGAGACGCTTAATGTAGGGAACAAGCAAGCATTGAGAGTTTATTGAAAACACTAAGAATTAACACTCACTGTCATTGATCTTATTTATGTGGATGAGTATATATTTGTGAAGCCTTGTTAAATCTAGTTAAGAACTCTTATGGTTTATATGGACTAGATATATCTTGCACTTTTTATGGGAGATGATTGATCTTTGTTGGTTGTTTTCTAGAGGCATTTCTATTAGAGGGGCTTGTACCAGATTGATTACTTTGTATTTTCAACCCTCTCACTTTAGTAGGAAGAGGCTCCTTAACCAACTTCAAAGTTCATATTGTAGATTTGCAAGATGTCACAAACCTCGTGATCCCCATGGCCTCATGCCCGTCACACTTTTTTCCAGTCTTAAATATCAAAAAGTCTTTCAATTATCATCTTTAGTTCATACTTTTCTTTTTTACATTGATCACTTTTTGTTTATATTTTTATTGGGATATACACTTCCATTGTCCTTGCAACACTACATTTCTTTCAATCCCATGAACAAATTTTGGTCTTACATGAAAACCAATACATAAGTTAAATTAAATCAACACAATAGTCAAGAGAAATCCTCATTAATTGAGGTTTAATTTGGTAATTTCATTGATCGGGATTTAGGTTGGTAATTAACTTAAAGTTAATTCTTAATAACAATTGACATACACTTGTCATTTGAATTGATAATCCATTTTCAACTAAGCTATGATTAAAAGTTTAACCCATAAATATTAATCAAGACCAACAAGTTTTGAATTCCATATAGGTAAGAGACAAACCTCTTGAAGTTTAATTTTTCAAAATTTTGAACATTGCTAACAATATTATTAATGAGTTTATTTATATCTAGATAAATCAAATTGTATATATGAAATACCTTAGCATTACATGAGTAAAGAGAAATTTCCTTACTAGAATTTAGAGTTAATTATTACAATTATTTCTATTAATGATAAAATATTGATAGTGTAGTAAGCTAGATTGAGTGGTAAATGTGCTAAGACAGACAACACAGGCGCTAACAAAAACAATAGAGGCACTAAACCATAGATTTGTACCTGTTTGAAGCCAAAAAATCAAAAGCACTGATCTGGGGACTAGAGGTGCCGATCTGGGGACCAGAGGCGCTGATCTGGGGACCATAGGCGCCGATCTAGGGACTAGAGGCACTGATCTGGGGGCCAAAGGTGCTGATGCAATGGAGGCGCTAATCTGGTGACCAGAGGCGTTGATTTAGGGACTAGAGGCGTTGATCTGGAGACCAGAGGTGTTGATCTAGGGACTAGAGGCACTGATATGCAAACAACTCAAAATTAGGTAGAAACGAGGATTTTCAAGGTTTTGAAAAATTTAGTATAGGAGGAAATCTACCAAATAACAGGTGTTCAAACATCAATGAGGTTAGATATGAAGTATGTCACAAAACCCTAGAGAAAACCCCTAATAAAATGAGATAAAAACCCTAGATTTTAGTCCAAAAACTAAAGAACAGATACAAAGACTAGAAGTTCTAATCTGGGGACTAAAAGTGCTGATTTGGGGACTAGCGGCATTGATCTAGGGACTAGAGGCGTTGATCTGGGAATCAGAGGCGCTGGTCTGCAAGGGGTCAAAAAAATCACAAAAAAATCAGCCTCGAAGCTCAGAAGCGTTGTTCTATGAACCCTAGGCGCTGAAATAGGACCAAATGCACTGACAGAAGGCCCTAAGGTGTTATTTTGGGGACTAGAGGCACTAATCCGCAGTCTAAAGCGCTGATACGACTTGCACAACAAAATTAAAGAAAACTTGCCATAAAAGGTTAGCTATAGGGACGTGGGTCCCACCGGGCATGCCAAATGAAGATGGTAGAATGCGAGAGATGCAAATAAACATAAAGGAAACCAAAACAAGTGATTATACCTGAAGAATCTCCTCCATTAAAGTCTCCTTGGTAGAGTGGAGGATGCATGCACCCAATGCATTCTAGCTATACTCCATGATGAAGATGGGATGTAGATTGCTCTCACTAAGCACAAACTAGGGCAATGGAGAGGAATGAGAGGATATTTGGGCAGCATAAGATTACAATGAGATGAGGTGTGTTTTGGCTTGGATGAGGGTTCAATAAATAGACAGTTGAGAAAAGGATGGAGGGTTGAGACTGAAAGCTTAGATCAATGGCTAGGGTTGCTTGGGGATTAGGGTTTGGTTTGGAGTTGTAGTCATGTGACAAGTGTCACATGGAGGTTGAGTGAGAGGAATTAGGGCTTGGATTAGGCTTTGATAAGGATTTCTAGGGCATCCTTATGTGTGAAGGGTCAAAATTGAAAGATGAAGGGATGGTAGGGATTGATCTGTAGGTTTTTGTCCTCCAGTGGAGGAATTTTAAATTTGGTTTTATTTGTGGAGTGTTGAGGATAGTGACATGTGTTTAGGATAACTAATTAAATAATAGGATTATTTAATTAGTTGTGGGAATGGTATTAGATAGATGTTAGGATTAATTAAATGTTTTATTTAATTAATCTAGCTAATGTAAGGGATGTTAATTAAATAAATGTAGTTTATTTAATTAACAGGTAGGGATATGAAGGTTAGAAGATGGAATTAATTAAATAAAGGGGAATTTATTAATTAATAATGGATAAAGGGATAAATTAATTATTTAAATATGATTTATTTAATTAACTTAAACTCATGGATAAAGGGATGGATTAATTAAATAAATATGATTTATTTAATTAACTTAGGATAAGGATAAAGGGATGGATTAATTAAATAAATATGATTTATTTAATTAACTTATGATAAGGATAAAGGTGTCGCAAGGTGACACAAGGTGATATCGACAAGGTGTCACAAGATGTTGAAAATGAGGTTAGTGGGTGTCGACAAGGTGTCGCAAGATGTCGAAAGTGAGGTTCGCGGTGTTGGAAGGACACGACCGATTTTAGGTGTCTACAAAAACATACACATAGCATGAAACCCAATTGCCATCTGCAATGTTCTACTCCTTGAAGAAAGAGAGCATAACAACCCCTCAACCCCACCTCTGCTCGATTGGCTCTTGCCACATTAGCAGAGTGACTGGGAGGCCACATTTAGCAAGGAAGACAATTCATGTATCATGCTGGACTGTGACCCACTCGTAAATCTTCTAGGTCGCATTCTAAATAATACATATTTTGGCGAACCCAACATGAAGTGCAAATCCTTTTGAGGTGAATCTTTTCACGTTTTCCATTGTCTTTCCACACTTCCACTTCACCATTCTTCTCTTCATTCCACTCATCGCTTTCATCCTCTTCGCTCTTCATTCTATTTATTATGTGGTGTCTAAGTCACCCTTGAATATGACATAATCTAAAGCAAATCCAAGGAACATTCCCTCTAGAGAACCCAAAACACCATCATTTGATAGATATGCATCACCCGATCCATTGGAGTCGACTCCAATTGTTATGATTTTGAAGACTCAAATTACGAGAATGATAGATGAAAGATTCATCATTTTCTCATATTCAACAATCCTGCTTAGGAACATGAAGCTCAACCAATGCACTCTAACCATGGGAGAGCACGCTCAATGCTCATAAGATTAGAAATCCATCAAGCGTCAACTAGCCATGTAGGAATAGTAACATAGTTAGACGACGAATTGAGATGCTTAGAGAAACACTTACACGAAACTAGGGAAGCCCAAGATGCCTTACATATCGCACACCAAGCTGAGCAATTGGAAAATGTCTCAAGAGAGCATGCGAGTGGAGGAAACCACAATAATTCACAATCAACTAGAGAAGCACAAAGAACAAGAGCATCAACCCTTTCCAACCTCATAGATACCCTAGTCCAATAGATTAGGACATTAGAAGTTGTAGGGATAGAACATCCTCCCTGAGACAAAAATGATCCAAGAAAATAAAACACAAGTAAACTCACAAAACACAAGGATCAAACAAGACCAAGGGGCAATTCAAAATCCCCCTTATTTGAACTATTACTCATGTAATGGAAGTAATGATACCATTCAACAACTTCCACAAATAGGAGGGTACTATCCAAACTTTCAATTTCCTTAGAATTATCCTCGAGCTCAGCCAACATACACAAATGTGCCTGCATATAATGCACCAAATCAAAAAGTCCCTTTTGTAGGGCCCATACTCTCAACACCCATGTCTCATAACACTTTCTCAGGAACCTACCTCGAATACTTGAAGGATCCCTTAGACCATAATATACACAACATACTATTATTGCATCCTCTCCCAGACCTACCCAAGTTGAAGGGAGAAGGGTACGCAAATTCTCATGTAAAGGCTTTCACAACTACTATAATGGAGCTCCTTCCCTAGGATGGGGTCATGGTAAGAATTTTCCCTAAAACCCTCGAAGGGATTGCTTTAGATTGGTACCATTGATTTCATGAAGCCTCCATCCACTCTTTTTGCCAACCCATAGGAGACTTTGTCATGGATTTCGATGTGAACAAGCTAGTTAGGATAGGAATGTGGGAATTCCTAATAGTAAAACAAGATGTGAACGAATCAGTGACACATTTTGTCACTTGATGGAGACAAGTGTTATACTCTTCAACAAGCACTACCAATATGGACCATAGAGAACTATGCAACCTTTTCTTGCACACCCTCAAAAGGAATACAAGAGAAGAAGTTCAAAAATTACAGTACAAGTCATGTGAAGAAGCCTAGGAAAGTGCATTGAGAATAGACCAAGACGTAATTGATAATGAGTGAAGGACTTATGGAGCAAATAGCTGGCTAATAATGTAAGTAGGCGATAATGGTAACAATGGAAATAACTCCACAATTAAAAGAATAATTAGAGCACGACCACAAATGGGGTCATATATCAACCACCAACAAGAAATAAAGTGAGAGATGACTATAATAGGAGAGACTACATCCCTCAAAATGTAAATGCATGGATTGACCTAAAAAATAATGGCTACTACCAAAGAGACAATCAACAACCATGGAACCAAAACTAGAATGATAACAAATACAACCACCCACCATATGAATACAATCAATTCTTATCTTTCCATAGGACAAGGGGGCATAGCACTGAGTTATGTAGGGAATATAACAAATTCATAGCAAGGTTACTAGAAGACTAACAATGGTTGTTCATTGAAATGTTCCTTAATCTACATGAGGTCACGGCAAATAACAATGATAACAACACCAAGCAAACACAAGCACCTATCATGCCACAAAGTGTGGGTATGACAATATTCCAAGACCCCTTTTCGGCCCATAGGAATGATGAAACAAGCAACATTAACATGACTGCTTCAGGATCAACTAGCCTCCCAAAAACATCAAAGTTGAATATTCTCATGCAACTAGGACCAAAAGCAGAGATGAGAATGTTGGGGTTGGTAAAAATAATACATGATGAGGAAAATGTTGAACAAAGAGTTGAATTTAAGAGAAAAATAGTCTCAACCATAGAACCAACACTAGCCCCGATCGGACCATATGACTTAATAAATGATTTAAGGAAGACATGCGCTAAGATTCCTTTCATTGATCTTCTTAAAAATTCCCCTTCGCACCGGTCAGCTCTTTTGCAAGCAATAGGATTGAAGTATCTAGATTGGATTACTCCTCCTCCCAACAAACAAATCAATCAAGTTGACCTTGATATGAACCCACCAAATGCCAAATTACAAGATCCAAGGTTCTTCATCGACTTGAATCAAATTCCTTTTAAGGTTGAGTTAAAACCAAAAGGGGGATCTGACATTATACTTGCAAGTATGGATTTATGAAACCGGCATAAAGAGGACTTTGATTGATGATGGAGTTGCTATGAACATAGTCATGTTTTATCTTTTGGAAAGAATGGGATATGGACACACAAACATCATGGAATTTCGAGACACTTTGAGAGGTTACAACAACTTAAAGGCAACCATCGGAAAAAATACGCTCCCAATCTCCTTGGGACCCAAAATAGTCCCCACTATATTTTATGTCATAATTGATAAGGACACCGACTATAACTTGCTATTAGGGAGACCATGGATTCATAGGATGAAGGCAATACCTTCCACATTGTTCCAAGAGGTTCGATTCTTGCACCTTGGAAAGATCTATGTTACAAAAGGAGATCCTAAACCTTTTAGTATGGTCAAGATAGGTGCAACCAAAAGTAAGATAGGTATCCCCATTGACTATGAGCTATCGATAAATAAAATTACCATTACAGATCCAACGCCTTAGTTGATATGCATAAAGAAGGTAGAACAATCTAATGAAATAGTGTACCACGCGGAAGTGAAGACCTTCGAAAAGGGAGTGTAATCAAAGAAAAAACAAGTGATTCCAAAAGAAACAACAACCAAAATAATGGAATTGTTGGAAAAAGATGGCCCCATTCAATTCCCTTTAAATGTATTCATAATCAATGTATTCTTTGATAATGAACAAGAGGGAACTATTCAAACTATCCTAGCCAAACAAAGTATAGGTGAGGTTCCCCTAATAACAAATTGGCCTAGGATCAAAGAACATTTTCAAACTACAACGCTAGATCTAAGAGAGGCAGAGCTAGGAGCCTTTTATGATCCTAAAGAAGAAATGTCAAAAAGTTATACTTCTTTAACTCCACCAAGAGAGATGTTGTCAAGTGAATTATACGTGTCTCAAACTTAGGAAGTGAGTGACTTATATAGCACTGTTACCTCATGAAGAAAATTATATACCTTGGACTCCTCTAATGCAGGTGGAATATACTAATCAAGGAGAAGCTTATTCAATTAATAATGAGTCAACAACACTCCAGAAGCTTCATCAAGAGATTTTATAGCTCCAAATACCTAAGAATGACATTCTACATCAACCTCAATACACTCCAATAATACCTAGGAAGCACCGCAAGTTCAAATCAAAATGATTGAAAGGTTTCCAGATGAAGATGAGGTTAGTGAAGGAAAATTTTGCAAAAAGTGTAAAATACAAATAACCATAGGAGTAGAGGATCTTGTTATACTTGAATTACCAAAGAAATACATAGGATACTCCATGGACCTATGACTGGAGCCAAATGGTAAGACAAGCATAAGTTTTCTTCCCCCATAGGAGAAAAGGGAGCCTTAGACTCCCTTTGAGTTGTTTCAATTCTTCAAAAGTATCCAAGAATGTGATGAAGTTAAAATCTATATGCAAGATGAGTTTGATCTACTCATGCATTAATTGAATTGTGATGGAGTCCTATATTGGACCTATTGTCATCAACAAGCCTATGAATCCTTGGCCCACCTCACATTACCTCAACAAGTCACAGAGTTCAATCCACAAGAACAAGATAATCCCTTAGGACCTTACAAATTACAAGAAATTATCCTTAGAAAAGGCAGTACGAAGAACAAAAAGCATAGAAAGAAAGGGAAAATTTGTGAAGACTGGAAGGGTCCTTATATAATCAAAGAAGATGTTGGGAATGGTGCTTATCTTTTGTGCACTATGGAGGGTGAAGAATTTGGTGAAACGGTTAACGCCTTTGACCTAAAGAAATATTGTCTGAAAACCCATAAAAATCATAAAATACAAAAATTCCAAAACAATCAAATAATTCAAAAAAATCCATAAAAAACATAAAATAATGAAAAACAACAAAAAAGAGTGTACATTTTTGCATTTCACATTATGTTTCATCATGCATTAGTAAGTGACATGCTCATGTATGATTTTTGTCTTAGTAAGGAGTCTAAGGTTGCTTAGGTATAGGTTTACCCTTGGAGATTTTGAGATTCCTTATGATCATATTTTTGGCCTATCATTCCCCTTTACATCTTCCAACAATTTCAAATTAAAGACGAGCTCTTAGCTTTATATTGATCTCAGACTTAATGAATCATAATGTTAAGTCAAAATGAAGTTAGTACTTAAACCTACAGTACCCAATAGAAGATTGCAAGTAGACCTTCCCCATTCCTCCTTAGCAAAAGGGAAGTCTGACTGGATAGTGAAAACTCTTGGTGTCGTTCATCTCCTTATCTTTCCTAGCCAAAAATGTTAGGAGGATCATAACTTCGTAGGAAGCAATACAAAAGAATAAGAGTGCAAAAAAAGAGAGATCATAAAAAAAGAATTAAAAAAATCAAAACGAGAAAATACAAAAAATGAGAGAATAAAAAAAGATACTGCAAAATACAAAAAAAGGAGAAAAAAGAAAGACACAAGAGAGAAAAATAAATAGAGGATAGATGATGTTTGTACTCTCAAATGGAGATAAATCTAAGCTCAAAGATATGAGGGTGGCATCTATCAGAGAAAATAAAAGAGAAAGGTACAAAGCACACACATGCACTAACTAAGAAAAACTAGGAGTCTGACTATCTTTAGGACCATCTTATGCTCTAGAGCGTCTATCTTTTTGGCCATATTTGATCTAAGTCTAGAAGGTACTAATAAAATTTGTTTCTTGCCTAAGTTGAAAGCTCATCAGGATGTTTTGTCTAGACAAAGATTAATATCTAGCCTTTTGCAAAGCCAAAATAAAGAACTTTCCATCTCCCTCATGTTCCCACTTAAGTTATTCACAAAATGGACCATCCCAGGGTTTAGGCCTCCCTATGTCAAGTCAACTCACAATCCCCTAAGTCAAAAATCCTACTTAAGAGTAGTCACAATGTTTGTCCTTCTCGCATACATCATATCATAAAGGGAAAATTAAAGGAAATAACTCATGTCATAACTCATGACATTGCATATAAGTGGGAAAATGTGTCACATTCATACTTTCATGTGTTCTTGCATCCATGTATATCATATATCTCAGAAAAAGATCAAAAACATTGCATAATCATTTTGTTGTTTATAATAAAGGTCTAAACTATCCGTGTGCACAAGAAATAAAATAAGGGGGCATAAGATATCAAACATAATCACAAATTGAACTTGAGTGAAGTAATCATAATACATATCAAGAGAGTCGAAGTTCATAAAAAAAAGTGCACTCAAGCATGCAAGTCTCCCCATGCAAGGGGGAAAATCAAAACTTAAGACCAAAAACCTCAAGGATGATTTTGATAATGGAACCCTCAAAGCTCTTGCTTTGGGATCTCCTCTGACTATCTACTACCTCAAAAGGTCTATAGGTCCTATCAGAATAGGAGCGCATCCAACTAGGAGTACGTGAATGGGATGGGCTCATTGTTTGAGACTGTCGTTGAACCCCAAGGTTAGCCATCTCTTGAAGTAAGGCATTCTCGGCCTCAAGCACACTCATCCTAGCTCTTTGAGAAACAACTTCTTGACTTATATGATATGTGGGAGTTAGGATGTCTGTATGAAAACCTACTAAGGATGGCAAGTGTGCATCAACAAGGAGAGCATCCCCCGATCAACCTATAGCAGAGATTAATACGTTCAAAGAAGCATTACAAAAGAGTTCCCTCCATCCATCCACCATACCTATAAGGAGACAATGAAGAGATGATGATTCAAAGGTTAATTCCACGTCACTATGTCAAAATGATCAAAAGAAATGAGGGAAAAAGAGGAAATTAGTAGTATACTCATGTGGATTGCTTGGATGCTAGGAGGGGTCACTATGCCTCATATCCTCCTCTGAAAACTCTAAAAATAAATGATGCATGTGTCTAGGAGGAGTGGCCTCTGGTGATATCTCCTCTATATCTATAGGATCCTCTACATCCCCTCCATCACGTTCCTCCTCATTAGGATCATAGTCATCATCCAGAGAGTCATCAATCTCCTCCTTAATAGTGACAAGTCTACAAGATCGAGATATCTATGCTTTCCTGCAACCAGTCTCATGAATAGGCCTAGGAATCGGGACCCCAGGAATTAGAGAAACTCACAAAAGTGCCCTATGTTGGGCATCCACCATCTCCTAAAAAGATCTATAGCAAGTGGGTACTAGAGGCAAGTCCTCTAGAAAGTCCTCTCTGAACTACTGAAGAACTCAGGTAACATGATGGGCCTTAACCAAGCCATTCCTATTAGTCAAATGGCTCACCGCTCAATAATAATAATGTACTACCATGTCACCTAGCCACAATCCTTCCATGTCAACATAAGGGGCAAAAATAAATTTAGCATATGTAAGTGTAGCCATTGAACATATAGCATCATAAGGACCTAGGTGTCCCCATCACATGCCTCTCAACAATCTAGGATAAAAAAGAGGCACACCCCTCTAAAACAGAACAATGTGCTCTAGAACCAAGTCATGATAAGAGAAGGGTGGTTAAAAGAAAGAGAACCTCGTCGTGAGATATGATATAGGTCTTGATACACCATGGTAAGAATGTCAATCCCCCAGTCAAAAATAGAACCACGCTCGAGCCTCTAGATGATTGGTGCCCAGCACCACCTAAGAATGGTAGACCCCTTATCTCCTAATAAATGAGATGTAATCAATCCAATGACCTTTTGGAAAGGAGAATCGTGAGGCTAGAAATTGAGTTTAACTGAACACCAAGATGATCCTCAGGATTATTAACTCCCATATAAGCAACCCAAGACAATCTCTCCCTCTCTGATTCACTCCCAGGAAGAGCAAGTCAATCACCTCTAATAGGAATGCCAACAATATGATAAACATCATAGAGAGTAATGGTCTCACTCTCTAGATACCTGAGGAAGTCAAAATGTGTTCCAATTAGCATCCTAGTATGTCAAAATATCACAACAGATGCGAGAAGATGGATGTACAATGGGAATGTGAGCTATCTCATCCAAATCCATCTTCTTAAAGATAGCAAGATCTCCAGTAGATAAGGACTCAAAGGACTATGAACCAAAATTGCTCACAAGTCACATTCCACCTAATGTGCCTCTTTTGTCGAAAACGAAGAAATAACATGTTAGATAGTTGGTCAATCCAGAAAATTACAAAAAAAGTATAAAACATTCAAAACTTTTACAAAAAATCACATATTAATTGAAGTACGCAAAAAATGAAGAAGTTAGTGTCAAAAAGTAGAAAAAGCTAAGTGATGAAACCATCAGAGCATTCAAAATTTCCATCTGGTAAACTTTTGGTGGGTCATCCCTTTTACCAGAGTTAATCTCCAGGGGTAACCTGGAATTGCAGAGTGGATTTCTGGGGGTGACTTGCCCTAGTGAAAGGAGCAACCCTACCCCAAGCCCAAGCATGATAAAAATTTCTCAGAAAACATCATAAATGACAAAATTTTGACAATCAAAAACTCACTAAAGGACAAGAAGAAAAAATCTAGGCCATTATAACAAAGAAACTAAAAAAAATAGTGGATTCTTTGCAAGAAATTAACAAAAGGAAAACCTAGGGTTTTAAGAAGGGATTTTCTCATTTCTCATACTTGGTGACCATTAGGAGGAAGATTGATAGCCATATAAATGATCTCCTTGTCGAGCTCTCTCCATCACCTGTTCACTTGCATGATTTCATCACTGTTTGATCACTCTACCTCTTGATCACTGATTTCTTCTTCCCTTAGCCTAGTTTACATTTAGGCGTTTTCTTTATTTTAGCTTTTGTAGTGATTTCCATGTCCTTGTTTTGTGTGTGTTTCATTCTTACATGTCCTTAGGAAAAAATAAGATGACTCAAGTATACTTCACACATCAATGGTACATCTTTTTACTTCAATCATAGTGATTTATTTTTACAACATGACGTTGAATTAATAATTGTTATTTCAAGTACAAGCATAGGACATCAACAACAAGGAAAATCCTAGTTTACGAATGGTACCTACCTTTCATGTAGACTACCTTCCCTGAGGGGGCAAATATATAAGAATGAAAAATATGCACAAGCCTACATGGCGGCCCGAGGATGATCTATAGTCCTAATCACGTACATGTAAGCATGAATATATACACCTCTTAGCAACATTCCTCTTCATGACATGTCTTGATTCATTTTCCATTTTCTTTGTGCTTTCCTAACCTTTAGACTAACCTTCTACAGTCTTACACAGTTTCTAGGTTGTCTTCTAACCAAAGATCAATAAATCACTTTTGTTGCTCTCTAGCCCCAATAACCACACCAATTCACTTCACAAGAGGGGAAATTCATCTTCCCTAGGGGTATTTGCACCATTTCAACCCTTTAGAATCATCCAATCAACTTCCCCATTCCATCCCTGACTTCATTTATCTTGTCACTTTCTTCCTTTTTGGGTCATCCCTTGTCACTATACGATTTCCCTGGGTAAGCCTACAATTAAATCAGGATCTCTAGGGGTGACTTGTCCTGGTGAAAGGGGTGACCCACCCTATAGAGATCCTATGGCTAATTTAGGGATGCAAAAACCATTTTCACACCTGGATCATTCTCCAACCCAAAAACCACATATACAAAACCTCCTCTATGGGTCACCCCTTGTCACTGAAGGAGCTCCCTAGGTGACCCAACCACTTAAAAAGGATCTTCAGGAACAACTTGCCCTGGTTAAAAGGGAAACCCACTTCTCAAAAGGGCTGACCTTGTCGTCTTTTAACATGCATGTTTTCTTCTAGTTAAGGCCCAAATTTACTCCAAATTGAGCCCATATTGCGTGGGTCACCTTCCGTAATTGATCATGAACTCCTCCTAACTGACGTAAGACTCGCAATCACTCCATTTTAACTCACAAATCAATTCTACTCATCTCCCAATCAATCACATGATATCTCCATTTCTTCTTCTATGATAGGCTATCAAGGCTAGTCCACTCCCAATCAAACCCAATTCACTATCTAATCAAGCCTATTAACTCTTCAACCAAATGATTTAACACTCCAATCACCTCCACCATTGTTGTTCTTCTCACACCTGTAAATACCCCCTCCTTTATGCATTAGAGGAGGAAAATTCAGTATTGTTGCTCTTGTATTGCTTTGCTTTTTGTCTCCATAACATTTCTATGCTCATGCAGGACCCCATGAGTTTTTTCATTTTTTGCATTTAGCTTTTATAGCTCCAGGCCATTGCACTTTGTAGGCATTCTAATGCCCAATTCTTCTCAAAGATTCAAATATTCAATCCATAGTGCTTCATAGGCATTCTAATGCCCATTTGTTTTCCATGCTTTCATAGCTTCTATTTTATTCATTTTTCTCCTATCTTCACTTATGTCGCCAAGAGGTGAACCCTACTACTACAGAGGAAGATAGAGGGTTGCTAAAAGGACTTATGAGGGCTCAAGTTAGGCACTGCCATCTTTGTCATGCCAGGTTTTTCATGTTTTAATAGTAATTAGCTCACACTCTAGCTCTTGGGAAAGTAATCATTGTATTGCTTTTTCCTTGATAGGTTTTTTGCTTTGATTCAATTAGATTTGCTTTATTTCCATTAGATTACATTCATTTCAATTCTTACAATTTTAATTTCTTAGATTCGATTCAAAATTGCTCCACTAATACCACAAAAACATAAGACTAGATTGCATATTGGAAAACTCATATAGTTAAATGCATATTTCAATTCCTAGTTAATTAAACAACATTTTAATTTGGAAAAAGAAACAAAAATTGTTTGCATACATTTTATATTGCATTACATAATAAAATCACAAAAACATTAGGAAAATTAGAGAACAAAACCATCGATCACATCACGAGGTAAAGCACAAATCAATTCACACAATTCAAAAAAGGAAAAACCCTTGATCACATCACAAGGTAAACATCAACTTAAGCATCAAGTCAACACATTCAATGTACAACTCAACACTTCTCCATATTGCCAATCATTCAATGTGCCTATGCACTCGGGAATATTAGATACAATCCGTCCTAGATGAGATTAGGAAAAACTTTCCCCATCCAATTCAACAAAAAAACACAAAGCAAGCAAGGGAAGAATAAGATCAACAACCCTTGATTCAACAGATCTTAAGAGAGCAAGAAATGAGACTGGAATATCTCCAACTTATCAATGAGAAAAATATCCTTCATGCTAGGCTTAGTAGACTTAGGACTTGTGACCCTTCGGGTCATACAATTATTACTACAACATCAATCAAACATCTCCACAGGAATAACCGTCAAAACATACACGTAGTGCCAAAACCCAACCACCATCTGTAACATTCTACTCCTTGAAGAAAAAGAGTAGAACAACCCCTCGGTCCCACCTCCACTTGATTGGCTCTTTCCATGTGAGCGGGAGTGATTGGGAGGATACCTTTAGCAAGGAGGATGGTTCATGTGTCACACTGGACTATGACCCACCCACAAAATCATCTAGGTCACATTCTAAATGATACAAGGCCGAGATGGGGTGGATCTTGAGGTTAGGGAATGGGATCAAGCCTAGTCTAGGATGTAGGGATGGGGTAGCGAGGGTGTGGTGTGTCCAGGGTCAACAGGGTGTCCATTCCCGAATAGGGAGTCTAGGGTAGGGTTTGGGTTAGGGGTTAGGCTAGGGGCAAGACACAATGTCTGCCCTATGGACAAGGTGTTCATGGTGAGCACGGTTTATGGCTCTAGGTTGCTAGGGGTAGGGAGAGTAGGTTTAGGTCTAGGTTGTAATTTTTGGTTCAAATATTTAAATATTTAAAAGGTGAGTAGGGTGGGATGTGTGAGATACAAGCCCGTATAGGGGATAAAATTTGAAATTTAAATGTTTGAAAATCAAAGCCACCCCAACTTTACATTGAAATTTTAAAATCAAAGTTTTTTGTTTATTTTATTTATTTTTGTTAAAAGGAAAACAAAACAATGTTGCACATCTATAGAAAAATAGGTAGTATTTTTAAACTTTTTTAATATGAAATTTGGCAATAAAAGGAAAATAACAATAAACAAAACTAGAATCTCTAAATTACTTTCTTTTCTGGTTTTTGGTTTTTGTTTTTAGTAACTTTTAAAATAAAAGCAATAGAAATGCAACTAAAATAAATAAATTTTTTTATAAAAAAAATCTATTTTTTCTAACTTTACTGGGCGTGCCAAAATGAAGAACCTAAAAATGAAACCATAAAGAACTTAACATTAAATGCAAGCTCCTATTTCACATTTAACTCAACTTGGGTTAGAGCATGTAAGGAAGGAAACCCAAATTAATACAAAACTAAACAATACTTTATACCTTCCTTGATGTGTGGATGTGCTCCAAAATTATGGTGATAGTGATGTTGTATGTTGGTTACTTGAGATCCCTACAACACACCTTTACTTTCCAAGATTGCTTGGAAATGGCTTGAGTGAGGTTGAATTTACATATTTTTGGATGGGAGGATCAACAGATGAGATCGATTTGGAAGATCAACGAATGAGAATAATTGAGAGGAGAGGATGAATCAGAAGCTTCCAAGTGGCATCGTTTGGTTGATGCACATGATGAGGATTGGATTGAGAGGGTATGGATGGATAACATTTTCTATGAGACGATGGAGGGTGAGGATTCAAAGGTACATTTTATAAGCTTGTGCAATCTCTCACACATGTGTGAGAAGGGACATGGGGATGTGTGATGAGACTTATCACATGTGTGATTATGACAAGTGAGACTTCTCACATGTGTGATAAACATAGGGAAAGGGGATTATGACAAGTGATCTTCTCACACATGTGTGATAGGTGGGTAAAAGTGTTGCATATGTTATCATTGATGTCAAAAGAGTGGATATCAAAGGAGTAATGATAAGAGGTGTTGTGATGTGGAATGCATATTGTTGCATGTGTTGTCAAAGGAGTGATGATTAGAGGTGTTGTGATGGTGATGAAAGTCATGAGCATGTTGTTGGTTCAGTATCATTTGTACACAGTTGTATGCTATCTTTTGAAGTTCATGGATAGGTGAAAGTTGTCAGGTTGAAGGATATGCTAACATGAAGAAGTTGTGGCTTCTTGTTTTTGGTGAAAAGAGTTATGATTGTTGTCTATGGTGTTGTGAATGTTGCATTGATTTCCTCTTGATGAAAAGAATTGCATGATATATGAAAGAAAATGTATAAGGTTTCAAACTGTCAAAGGTATAGGGATTTGTACTGCAAGAGCTCAGAAGATTGTACTGCATACCTCTGCAAATGAAGATATGAGCCTACAGATTGGAAGTTAGCTAGAAATAGCCATAAGGTATGTGATTCAAATTTGAGAGAATAAGAACTACCGCAAAGATTTTTAGAGTCAGCGGAGTGAAGATAGTGTTGATATAGTGTTGTTTCAATCTCAAAGGTACAGAAGAATGCTCCACATTTCTCCACACTTGAAGATATGACCTTGTGGTTTGGAGGATAGATAGAAGCAAATATGAAGTATGCATGATCCAAATTTCAGAGCATAAAAGTTACCGCAATGTTTTCCAAAGATAGCAGAGTAAGAACAACTCATGTTATTGTTTAAGGTTATCAGAGGAAGAACAGAAAGCCACCGCATTTCACTGCACTTTGATGTTTGGCTTTGTTGTTTGAAAGTTAAGTTCAGATGGTTAGTATGTATGTTTAGTTTAGGTTTCAAGTGTTCTAGAGTACCACAAGTATGTTTTTCAATGTTCTATATCAAGATAGTATAATCAGACTATGTAAGGGATACTGACATCATATTTTGATTGCTTGCGCCAGCAAGCTGAAGTATGAAATAGAAAAAGGAGTCTATGAGAAGGATTTAAAATTCATATAGTGGTCGTGGCTTGATCCGCATGATCATATCTCTCTTCTCTAGTACCACTTTGGGTCTGGAGCTAATGTATGAAATGATAAGTGTTTGATGTGCTAACATGGTATACTTGGGTGATTGCGCGTGTGTTTGGAAGTGTGTGCCAACATAGAAATATGTGCAAAGGTAAATTGGGTCTAGTAGACCTCTTGGCATGAACCGCATAGTGGATTTCACTCTTACATTACCGTAGATGATTTGGGAACCAACAAGCAAGGTCGTTGCATGTTTCATGTTACATGTTCCATTTAGGCTGACGAAGATGATGTTTTGAAGAACTACGGAGGATATATATGAAGGATGGAAGATTGTTTCAAAGAATGAGAGTGTGTGTGAGAGTGAGTGTATGTGTGTGTGAAAAAAGATAAATGATCCAAAAGTTGAGAATTAACTCTTGAGACTATGATGCATGATTCATAACAAAGTCAGAGTGTATTGTGGAGATGTTTTGAGTAGAGATGATAGACCAGAGGTATTAAGGTGATGCTGCGGAGGTGATTGAACCATCAAAATTTATCAAGTGTTTTTGGTACAGAGGTTGGAGCCTCTTCTTGTAAGTGGTATAAGTGTTGTAGCACTTTAGGGAGTTGTAGCTTCCTCTAGGTTGGAGCCCATAAAATTGTGTATCAGGGAGTTGTTGCTTCCTTTACATTGGAGCCCATAAAACTTTGTTTCAAGGAGTTGGAGCTTCCTTTGGGTTGGAGCCCATAAAATTTATTGTAAAACTATTTTTATTTGTGAGGCTGGATTTGGATAGTAGATCCAAGTAGCTTGCTCAATGTGGTTTTTCCCATCTTGGGTTTCCATGTAAATGGTCTTATGTGTGTATGTTCTTTTGTGATTCATTTGGTTTAAACATTTAGTTTGGATTGAATGCATTTAAAAGGAAAGAATTTGATTAAGAACTGATTCACCGCCCCCCTCAGTACTTCTATATGTTCAACAATTGGTATTAGAGCTAATTTCCGTGATACAATCTAACAACTAAGGTAGATCTTCAATTTGAACACATGGCTCAGGAAAGGTCCTCTTCTTCTAATGGAGCATCTTTATTTGATGGAACCAACTACGCCTTCTGGAGTGTAAGGATGGAAGCCTATCTTACCTCTCTAGGGTATGATGTTTGGAGAGCTACAATGGATGCTTATATTGAGCCTGCTCATCCTCTTACAGATCCGGCTGACAAGAAGGCCCATGAATACAATGCTAAAGCTAAGAATGCTATCTTAAGTGGTCTAACCAATTCAAAGTTTGCCAAGGTAATGCAGTGCAAGACAGCCAAGGCTATATGGGATAAACTCAAAAATCTCTACAAAGGAAATGATAAAGTAAAGCAAGAAAAATTACAAACTTATAGAGCAATGTTTGAGAAGCTGAGAATGAAAGAAGAGGAAACCATTGCTAACTATTTGCTCTAGGTGGTTGAAGTTGTCAATGGAATTAGAGGGCAAGGAGAAGAAGTGACTGACTTAGTGGTTGTGAAGAAAGTCTTGAGATCTCTTCCTCACAAATTTGATTCAAAATTTTCTGCTATTGAAGAAGCCAAAGATCTGAACATACTTACCATGGATGATCTATTTGGGTCCCTCTTTGCCTATGAGATGAGAAATGAAGTCCAAGGTACATCCAAAAGGGAAAATGCTTTTAAAGCTACAAATAAAAAAGGAAAATTTGGTCCACACAGTGAGTCTGAGGAAGAAGAAACAAACTTTGTGAGAAAGCTTAAAAGGGGTTCAGGAAAGTATAAAGTTAAAAGTTAACTTTCAAATGTTTTAAATGTGGAAATATTGGTCATTATACATCTAAATGTCCTTTTGGAGAAAATGAAAATAGCAGTAAGGGTTTCAAAATGAGCAACTTGAAAGGAAAGCTCCTTTCCAAAGATAACTACAACTCTTCAGAAGAAGCAGATCACTACTCATCAGATGATGAAAGAGGAGAGTCCCTATTCATGGCTATGGTAATCTTTGACATTTCTGACAAGACTATAGATGAAGAAGAATGTGAAGTTGATTTTGAAGGTGAACTTATTTCTACTCTTGAAGACTTGGAATGTGTAAGGAAAGAGAACAAAGAACAAAGAGCCCTAATTGAAGTCAAGACAAATGAATGCTCAAAGGTTGAGGAAGAAATCTTTTCATTCAAAAAGGAATTGGAGAAAGTATATGATCAGCTGGAAAAAAATATCAACTTTGGAGAAAAGCTTGGAAATCCGGATGACCCTTAAGAATCAGATCTCATTCCAGTCATGTCTCAAGGAGGAAGATATGGAAGACCCTTTCATGCAAGACAAATCTTCATAAACAAGTTTAATCATGCCTTTTTTGGTTATTGTTTTATTTGTAATAAATATGGTCATAAGGCTATGGAATGCAAGTCTAGAATGTATAGAAAAAATTTTGTAAGTAGGAATCCTCTTGCTTCACTAGTAGATGTCAATGTTATATGTCATATTTGCAACAATTCTAAACACATAGCAAGATACTGTAGAAGTGGATTAGGAAAATCATAAACTCAAGTGGCAGATATTAATGAGCAAGATAAGGAGAGTGATACTTCTAAAGGATAGGAAACAAACAAGGAGGTTGAAAATTCAATGATTGTCCGAACAACATTTCATGCCTAAGGGCGAACAAATCCCTAGGTAATAGACAATGGATTTTCAAGCCACATGACGGGTGATAAGAGCAAATTCATCAATCTTGTTAAGTGGAATGGTGGATCAGTCAAGTTTGGAGATAATACATCTACAAAGATTTGTGGAAAGGGCACCATAAGTATTGATGGGAGATATAAAATAGAAGATGTTCTATATGTAGAAGGTCTTAAGCACAATCTTCTCAATGTAAGTCAGATGTGCAACAAAGGATACAACCTCATATTTCATGAACAAGGATGTGAAATTAGAAGAGCAAATACTAGTAAACTGGTGGCAGAGGGTTCTAGGATAGAAAACAACTTGTACAACCTAAAGGGTGTTAATGGAAGAAATTGTCTTCTAGGATAGACAAATGAATGCTAGTTGTGGCACAAAAGGATGGGACACATCAATTTTGAAAATCTTGTGAAAACACTAGTAGAATTTTGGAAAATAAATGACTAGGTGACTAAAACTTTTAGTCAAGACAACTAAAAATGATTAAATTCTAGTCATGTTTTGTAACACAGCTATAAATGACTAAATAAATGGCTAATTTGATGGTGGGTAGAAAATAGCTATAAATGACTAAATAAATGACTAAATAATTAGTCACACGAGTAAAAATTAGAAAGAGAGGGAAATTAAAAAATATTTCAAATTGGAAAGAGGGAAATTTAGAGAGGGAAATTTTTCCATGAAAAATAATTCAAACAAAAGAAACCTGACTGCCTCTATGCTCAAGACATTGTTCATGCATTGGACGTGTTGTATAGGGGTTGATTTCATGCTCAAAAATAGGTAAGTCTCATTGATGTCCCTCTTTTTGCATTGATGAATTGGAGCACAATCGCTTGAAGATGTTACTTTTATTGTATTTTTGTATTGGGCAGACCCATTTCAAGGGGATTCCCGGAAGTGATAGAAGAGTTTCTAGAGAAGGGCATGGCCAGATGCATTGCATTCAATTGCCAAGGAACCTTACTAGCAGGTTTGGTATTCATGCATTTTTTAAACTATATTTTTTTGTTGTGTTTGGTACTCTGTTTCAATTATGCCCATTTGCCAAATGCTATAAATACAGACACCGAAATCTAATTCAATCTGTTGACTGTTAATACTCAAACAATACCCCACTCTTATTAGGGATTAGGGTTTCAAAGCTCAGTTGTGAAGGATCAGGGATTCACCTAATTGTAGAAGAACTGCCTCAACCTTGCAAACTTTTTAAAAAGAAAACAACAAATAATCTTATATTGCTTAATACCCATTTCAGTTTTTGCCAGCTCTATCGCAGTTTAGTCCCCTGAATAGTCATTATTATGTTGAAGTATTCATTATTAATACTAGTGTTGGTGTGTTTTGAAGAGTATTCAATATGCTCTGTTGTTAAAATGGGGTTTGATTTTTCTTAATTGGGGTCATCTTAGGTGGTTCAGCTTGGCTTAAAATGCCCAAGTGACGAGCTTGCAGATCAATCTAGGGTTTCTAGCTTTTTTTGTGATATGGAAGTCACCCTTTCAAATGTTTCTCTCCTTGATGATCGTCTAACTAAAATATCCTTTTAGCATGATGATTATTACTTTTTTTAAAATAGAAAGTTCATAGTTTATAATACTAAGAAATCATCAATCTTTTTGCCATTTCTATGATCTTAAAGCAAATAACAAGCACTCTAAAAGAAATAATCAAAAATAACAAAGTCAATTAATATGGCAGCCTAAAATAAGCCTCAAACAATACAAGGAAACAAGGATTACAACCTAGTTTGAATCCTTTCCCAAAATTTTGAATCAACAATAAACCACTAATGATAAGAAACAATAATAGGAAACATGGTTTACAACCTGGTCCCCATAAATTGTTGACACAAAGCAACCTAAAGAAAAAAGAAACTAAAAGATGACATTTTTAAAATATCAGAGCTCTATAATTATTTAATTATCATTAAGTACATGTACATGCTAAACCTTCTCTATACGACGTACAGTACTGGCATGCCCAACATGTTGATGATTACCACCACCATGAGGATGCTCAACAGGATTCATTGCCACACCACGAACCTTGGGCCAACAATTTCTTTTGACCCTATATTTGTGATATGCATTGCCATCTTTGAGCATTGGCTTTTCTATCCTTCCACCACTAGTAACTTGACCAATCATGGCTCTACAACTACTTGGCACAATCTTCTTAGATCCAGATGGAAGCTTTACCCTATAAATTGAAACCAATTTCTAAGACTCGTCAAACAAGGCTATTAAAAATCTGCAAAATCAAAAATTACACAAATATGAACATTAAGAGAGAACTTAGATAATTGTTCCAAAATTATTTCCACTACCTTTGGAATAATTACATTTATCATCTCACTATAAACCTTGGAAAAAAAATTAAGCATAGAAATATGCCATAAGTCTCCACAAGGTGTACACCTAGAACTTAAAATAGTTTCAAAATAATTTGGAAAAAGCCACCATCCATAGGACATCACAATAGATGCATCACATGTTTGTTGCTAGCCAAAAAGCAAGATGATAAACAAAAATGATAATGAGTCAAGGGGAACATCAAGAAGTAGTACATTCAAATTAAATTTCAACCAGTTGCTAAACAAGCACAACCCACTTTGACTTGTCATAAGTTCAAACTATTAGAACAGGTACATTTTTATGTCTGTAAAGGTGACAATAATCCAACAATGAATCAAACGTTTTGAGATTGAAATGCAATAGAAATGCATTACAAATGACAGCAATCAAATTTGAAATTACTCAACTCATAAAAGAATAGTGGAGAAAAGGCAGAAAAAGTGTTCTTTGATTTGATCGAGAGAATGAGAAATATTATCTCAAAAATTCAACTATATCACCATGTCTTTGGCAACTTCGTTACCAATACCTTGGCCAACATTATTACATAAATGAAGAGCATTATAGGCAAAAATAAAAATTGATTTGAGGCTTTAATAAGATAGCTTGACAAAGAGAAATGATATATCTTACTAAGACATGCATATGACCCTGGAGATGGGATAATACCAAAGCTAAAATAGATCATACATCTAGACACAATCCACAAAATGATATTAATGGTGATATCATCTAGGATACCAATAGGCATTGAAAAAATGAGATTAGCAGTGATTGTCTATTGTTTTGACTTATTTTAACAAATGAGTTTCCAATGTGAAGTGTCAACCAAGGATTTTATTTCCATTCTATTGACTGTCATTTTCTTAAGTCATGACTATCAATTTTGAACAAAATGAGGCCTTCCAATGCTTTGGCTTTGGATGCTCATGATTTTATCGATTGCCTATGATGGAGTTGCCTGTTGTGTTTGCTTTTATGACTCCGACGAACACACATAATCAACAATAGAAACAAGAGAGGATGGCAACTATTGGAGCCAATGGGCAATAGATGCAAAATTAAAGTGAATGTCTAAGCATGGTTAATGATCTTTTATTTTGTTGCTTCTAATTATATTTGTTCAGCTAACAAGGGGGTGTAAGTCATGGCATAGCTCTATATCTCTTTATTGCCTTAAGGTAGATCCTCACATGATTCTTATCTTGGTAGCAGGGGAATCTCAACACCAAAAATTATTTAGGATCCCACTCCTTCATGAAATGTAATGACTACAAACTACTATCCCTTGACTTATCTCTACCATAAAGACAACTCTATGGAACATGTAGAGGGTGCAAGTCATGGCTTGGTTGTGTCTAAGAAAGTTCATAGTTTGTTCTATCTCCATTTTAGAAATATTGTCTCAAAAATTCAACTATATCACCATGACTTGTTCCCTGCCGTAGGACCACAAATTGTTTCTTTGACTATCACAGGACCGCGGTATACTAAACATCACTTGAAGCCTTTCACTGCACTACTACACTCCTTCATTGAAATCCTTGCGGAGCCGCGGTATTCAACACTTACATAACTTAAACTCCTTATACCACCATACCGCAAACCTCACTTGAGGCTACCGTGGGGGCGTGGTGTAATATTTTCTTCTGCTCCTTACCGCCATACTGCAAGCCTCACTTGAGGCCGCTGTGGGGGGAGGGTGATGTACTATTTTCCTCTGCTCCTACTTACTACATTACCGCCGGTTATTCTCTTGACTGCTGTGGGACCGCAGTGAAGTATCATATGCCACTTAAATTTATACCACCAACCCGCCACTTCATTTTGAGACCATTATAGGGCTGCGGTAATCAATCTCTGCATCCCGCAATGCCGCAAGTGTAATCTCTTCATGCTGCAAGATAGCGATAACTACTCCCTTGTTATCCTTGGTTCCTGCACACCCGCCAAGACCTTTTGAGTGACCTGCGGGACTGCGGTGAGAGACAAAAACACATCAATGGTCAAAAATACAAATATCTTTCACATGGATTTGGTATGGGGTGCTTATGAATGACTCCTAGAATAATTTTAAAATATGACTGATTTATGGAAGGAAAATTGCATGGATTTATCAAATGTTCTTCTATCAAATGTATGAAGGTATCTTTATTGTAAGTTATTTTCCCTATATTATTTATTCTTGGTTTGAACTCCTTGATTTTGTGGTTTTTTGTTAGGACCCAGAGCTTTCATATGCAGGACCACTTACAAGGTGCCAAAGGAGTCATCTGGATCATGACTTAGGAGCTGGTTAGTATTCATTGAGTGGTATAATGGTGGTTGAACTGTCTTGGTCTATACAACTAAGAGATGTACTTGTGTGCTTTGTAGTTTGTTTGTTTAATTTTTGATGCTTAGAAAAACATCATAAATAGATAGGATGATATTTTTTGTAATTTATTCCTTCAATCACTTGTCATAGGTCCAGTTGGAGGTAGTAGAGCTGGTGGAATGGAGGGTGTACCTTATCCGCCTATTTATTCAAGCAGAAATGTTGTAAGTTCCACTTCAGATCACCAAAGCCTTCACAAAAACATTTGCACAAAATTCAATAATGAAGAATTTATGCATAAATTCTCTTTTGAATGATGCACAAAGCCTCCAGTGCAACACCACATAGTTTGTTGTTGGGCCTTGCGGTGATGCGAGAATCACTCACATCACCGCAAGGCCCAACAACAAACTATGCGGTGTTGTGATGGAGCCTTTGTGCATCATTCAAAATAGAATTTGTGCATAAATTCTTCATTATTGAATTTTGTACAGAAATTTCTGTGAAGGCTTTGGTGATCCAAAGTGGAACTTGCAACTACAATATATGATAAAAATCTACTTCCAAATATGCTTTTGATGGATGTTCATATCCTCATCCAAAGCTCCAATTCACACACAGGCATGAAGGACACTTTCAAAGGTTAAGGAGTTGGGCTTTACACCCACTTGTTGCTTTTTCTTAAAATTTTCTAAGGACTTTTTAGAAAAACTCATTTTAAACATATCCTTTAATCACAACATTCCATGATATCACATTTCTTTGAGGCATTTTTTGAAACAGTTCGCTTGCCTTGTCCATGCTTCCACATTTTCATGTATGTCTAGTAGGGCACTTGTAACTACAACATATGACAAAAAAATCTCTGCTATTATGCTTTGATAGATGTCCCTTCATTATTAATGGATATCTGATGTAGTGCACATTATAATAGTGCAAGCCCATTTTTCAGATTGTTTCATTTAGCATCACTAATATTCTCCACAAGAACATTGTCCCTATTTAAAATGATGGAAATGGTTCACATCTCTCAGAACAATTTCTCTTGGAGATGAATTTAGATGCAGTGTGAAAATCAGAACATACTCAAAGGTTCTTAATAACTCTAATGGTTGTACTAGGGGCCATGTTTAACAAACCAAATGCAATTTCTAACTTTTCACTATGGTGGCAGATAAATGATTCTTTTTTCTTCTATTCCATAGCATTAAGTAAAAGTCTTGAATCTGGAAATACCCTACTACCTTCATTTGCCAAGCCAATTTCTCTAATTTTGCATAGCTCTCCCATGTTTGTGGATGTGATCTATCTCCTACACAAAAAAGCATGTACCATTTTATGCCCTTCAATCCAACTACATGTAGGTATCTTTTTAATTCCTCTGTCTTTCATCAATCTCCTTACTATTTGAACCTCACCACACCTGCTCACTTCTGCACAGATGTTTTAGAGAAGAACATAAGTTGCAACATATTTAGGATCCAACTAAAAAAGTAGTGTTGCTGGAATACTCAGCCTACATTCAAATTCTGAATTCTAGGAAATTATATACAGTAAATAGATTGATGGTTGTTTGGATAGTGAAATTATTAGCTTTCTTAGAAATTAACTGAAATATCCTGTCTTGAAATATGTAGAAGGATTATTTTAATTAAAGAGGATTTTGTGGTTATTTTTGTAACAATGATTTTACAATGCAGCTAGCTTGCTATTTTCATTCAAGATACAAGTCATCAAAGTCAAGCACATACCAAGAAGATGGTACTCTAATTCAAACCCTCAACCTCACTTAGTTTAGTATGCTTACATGGGGATATTAAGGAAGTTGCTAAACAATTAATATATATCATTTGTTGTTTATGAAGGAGAATCTCATGAAATCTAATATGGCAATGGATCAATATTCAGTTTCTTAAGTAAAGATGATGTCACAGTTGGGAAACTTGTTGTGAAACATGAGTTTAGTAATTTTTGGATGTTAAGGCTTCCCAGTTGGATATCAAAGATCTTTTCTCATCAACTTAATTTGGAATTTATGTATAATTAATGGATTCTTTCATGGTGCAGGTCTTTACTGAGACAACACATGAACTAGGGTTGACATTTTTTTTTGAATCGGTAAGGATGCTTAGAGCATCATAATATATTAATATTAATAAAAATGTTTTTACAAATTACAAAAAAGGCCCTTCCTGGCCAAAAAGATAACATAACAGAGCATTTTAACTAAGAGCCCTGGACAGAGCTATAGATCTAAAAGGCCCTTTCTAGCCAAAAAAGAAACCAAAGTTATAGCAAAGCTAAAAACTTAAAATAGAAAGAGTGGTTCACATGTTGTCCATATTTAAATTTGTAACCCTAAAGCCATGAACCCCCAGTTAGATTCTCTTGAGAAAGGACTATGTCATCATTGGTGAAGGGAACTACCAGTGGTTGGAAATTTGACAAGAAGCTCCATGCATTGAATACTTCCTCTATCCTTTCCCTCTTGGACCTTCCAAATGTAGATTTGTGAACCCACAGTGAAATATCAAAGAGCTCTTTGTTACCTAATTGCAAACTTGAAATCATCGCTTGATAAATACAGTTAAAACTAGGTTTATTAATGATATCTTCACGGAGGAAGAGTCCCCCTACCAAGGCTGAGCCATCATGGAGATTATAAGTAGCAAAAGCTTCAAATAGCTTGATATCTGGGACTAGATAGTCATGAACAAACATTGATGTTATCCTTTTAACCTTGTCAACCTGATGAAATAAGTCCATCACATTTGAGAGAAAATGAGATACCAGATGCGAAGCATAACATACCCTGGATTGCAATAGAAAATCTCTATCACATACATCTATCAAAGCATCCTCCACCAGCTCTTCATCAAGCAGTTTGAAGGCCCTAGCCATGAAATCTGAGTTGATGCTTCCGTGCATTGGTTGTCCCCATGATTGAACGGGCAAATGAAGTCAACAATTGTGGGGATAGATAGACATTGCAGATACACAACAAGAGCAAAATGAAGAGGCAAGAATGAAATAATTAATGACACAGATACCATTGTCTCTTGCATAAAAAGAGAATCACACAAGCCAACATAATGGATTGAAGTCATTCAAGCCGGAGGAGAAATAAAACCAAGGCAGATGCAATCCAAATGTGGATTATATTGCTCAGCTCGCAACACTCCTCTTACAGAGCATTCAATGAATAAAATCAAAAAGACATGTGCGAAGCGAACAATTATTGCCAGATGGAAATCTACGTAGATTGCAAGCTTCAAAATGACTAAATATACTACTAATTGACAGAAATCAGTGAACAGTGAATAAATATGACTAAGTATATGACTAGTGGTAAATCTATGAATAAAAATGACTAAATATACTACCTGTTATGGGAAAATTGGTGTAAATGAATAATCAATGAATCAACAATACCCAATAACTCAATGAAATAAGAAATAAAGAAGATTAAACAAACAAAGAACAAAAACCTTGCAAACCTCTTCACTTTGTGGCTTCCATTGATTGCTTATCTCAAATGATCTTGTTTATGAATATGGCCCTCAGAAGGTACACTTCCTTGCTATTTCCAAGATGTCAAGTGGGAATGGCTATGATAGTTTATTTCAATGAAGATGAGCTTCACAACAATGGTAATGGTGATGGTAACAAGTTGATTGCAAGCAAATGGAATGACTTGGGTGCCAAAGGCACGCTGTAATTCTTGCACAGTAAGTGTACTAAAAGCTTGGATGAATGAAATGGAGGAATTGGGTTCAATTTATAGACTTGTGAGAGAGAAGATCAACGGTATAGAAAGAATGAGAAGATCAATGGTATAGAAGACTTGAGAGGATGTGCACGAATAGAAAGAAGACAAGTGTCACACAAAAGCTGTTTTGTTTGAGTTAACTACTTTCTTTTATAAAGATAAGATTTTCTTTCATAAATTAGAATGTTTTTTTCTAATTTAAGAGTTATTGATAAAAACAAGGTTGATTGAGTCAGTTAACTCAACTTGTGATTTACTTTTGTACAATTTGAGAGAAACTAAATAATAAATTATTTAATTTTGTGTGCATGAAGAAGAAGATTTATTTTTAGAAGATTTGGAAGATTTTTTAGGAATTAGAAGATAAGAAAGCAAATTAAATAAATAAATTTATTTAATTGTTGTGCACGCTTTGGAAGAATAAATAAAATATTTGATTGTATTTTATTTTTGAGAGAATTTAAATAAATTTGATTTATTTATTTAAATTTGGAGGAATAATTTGATTTAATTAAATAATCAAGAATTATTTAATTGTAGATAAGAGGATTTGGAAGAACTTAATTAAATAAAGGATTTATTTAATTATTGGAAGACATTAGAAGAGGTAATTAAATAATTTGATATTTAATTAAATTAGAGGAATACGAATCGAATAAATAAATTTGTTTATTTATTGATTGAGGATTTTTTTTTTTTAAATGCACTTGGTAAACTTTTTAATGTGACCAGTGACATTGGTGTGACATGCCCTTTGGCTCCATGCAAATGCTTTTGCCCACAACATGGGGGACCTCATCCCCTGGCAAGAACACTTCAAAGCCATGATCTCGTTGGCCCAGCGAAGGCATAAAGCCTGCGAGCTTGTTGGCCCAGCGGGGGTTTGAACTCTGGTGGCCGCCACTACAACTAAGTGACTTAACCATCGAACCACGCCCTTATCAGCTTTATTGATTGAGGAATTAGAATGAAATAAATATTAAGAATATTTATTTAGACAGAGTCGTGTCATTTTTAGGCATATACACTACCAAATTGATCAAAATGATGATTAAAATTAATGACTAAATACACTACCAATGGACAAAAATTAGTGAATAAAAATGACTAAATAAGTGACCAGTTAACAACAATCAATGACTAGATTAATAACTAAATATATCAGTGAAAAAAATGACTAAATAAGTGACCATATTACATCAATCAATGACTAAATCAATGACTAAATATACTACCAAATTGATCAATCAAAACAACCAATAAATGACTCAAAATGGTTTAGTCATCAATTTGGTTGTGTTATAAATGATTGGCAATAAACTACTAATGGTCATGTGACCATGTTTGGTCATTTATAAGTAGTTTTTAGTAGTTTTTTTAGTAATATATTACTCTTTTTGTACTAGTGAAATCATCTCCATACAAGCAGTAAGAGACATGCTAAAGATTACCAAGCCTACAAGCACCTTGTGTAAAGAATGTCATATTAGGAAGAAGACAAGGACAAGATTTAAGATCAAGGAGTATTCTTCTACATGGCCATTGGAACTAATTCATACTGATTTGTGCGGTCCCACCAAGATAAAGAGTCTTCAAGGTGAGAGGTATTTTATGTTGCTTATTGATGATTACTCTAGGATGACATGGGTTACATTCTTAAAACAAAAATCAGAAGCCTTGAGTAGGTTTAAGATTTTCAAGTCCATGGTTGAAAATGAAATGAACTCTAGGATCAAGTGCTTAAGGTCTAATAGAAGTGGTGAGTTCACATCAAATGAGTTTAAGGAATATTGTGAAGAACATGGAATAAAGAGACACTTATCTACTGCGAGAACTCCTCAACAAAATAGAGTAGTGGAAAGGAAGAATAGAATAGTCCTGGAGATGGCTAGAACAATGTTGAATGAACCCAAGCTGCCTGATGCATATTGAAAAGAAGTAGTCCATACTACTGTCTATATTCTTAATAGAGGACAACTAAGAGTGAACAATACTAAGACACCATATGAGTAATGGAAAGGAAGACATGGTTCTGTCAAGTACTTCAGAATTTTTGGAAGAAAATGCTACATTAGAAGAGATGAAGAAGGTTTGGGAAAGTTTGACTCAAGATTTGATGAAGGAATTTTCCTTGGGTAATCACCTAGAAGCAAAGCTTACAGATGCTACAATAAAAGACTAAGGAAGATAGTTAAGAGTGCAAATGTTAGGGTTAATGAAGAGTCACATACAGTCACACATGAGCAAGAAGACTGATGTTCAGATGAACCTGCTTGCAGAGAAGAAGAGGAAGAAGTTGAAGAAAAGGAAGAAACATAAGAGAAGGCCACCAAGACTCCTGCTAATTATGTTCAGAAGAACCACTTAGAAGATTTGATAATTGGAGACAAGAATGAAGGAATACAAACTAGAAGAAGATTTGCAAAGACAAATGAACATGTAAACTTCTCTTTGTTTTCTAAGATAGAACCTAAAACTTTTGTTGATGCTAGTAGGGTTGAAGGATGGATCTAGGAAATGGAAGAAGAACTAAATCAAATAGAGAAAAATTAGACTTGGGAATTGGTGCCAAGACCTACAGACAAAAATGTGATAGACACAAAATGGGTGTTTAGAAATAAATTGAATGAAGACAGAGAAGTAGTTGGAAAAAAAGCAAGGTTGGTCTACAAAGGTTATTCACAAGTGGAAGGAATTGACTTTGAGGAGACATTTTCTCCTGTGGCAAGAATGGAAGCAATCAGGATGTTTCTTGCATTTGCAGTTCACAAGGATGTCAAGGTATATCAAATGGATGTCAAATCTACTTTCTTGAATGGTGACTTAGAAGAAGTTTACATAGAGCAGCTTGAAGGATTTCAGCTATCAGAAGATAAGAACATGGTAACAAGAATTAAGAAGGATTTATATGGTCTCAAACAAGCCCCTAGGGCTTGGTATGCAAGATTGGACAAGTATTTACTCTAGTAGGGCTTCAAGAAAGGTACAACAGATAGCAATCTATATATCAAAATTGAGAATGAACAAATATTAATAGTAGTAGTATATGTTGATGATAATATCTTTGGTGGAAATGATGAAATGTGTAAGAAGTTTGCAAAAGAGATGTAAAAGGAATTTCAAATGTCAATGATAGGTGAGCTATCATTCTCTCTTGAACTTCAAATCACTCAATCAGATGAAGGTATCTTCATTTCACAAGCTAAGTATGTCAAAGAGATGTTGAAAAAGTTTGGTATGGAAGACTGCAAACCAGTGAGTACTCCTATGGTAACATGCTACCATTTGAATAAAGATGATGAGTCACCATAGGCTGATCAGGCTCTATATATGTCTATGATTGGGGGCCTATTGTACTTAACAGCATCAAGGCCTGACATTATGCAAGTTGTCTATATGGTTGCAAGGTTTCAAGTTGATCGAAAAGAAACACATGTGAATGCAGTCAAAAGAATTTTTAGATATTTGAAGAGCACTCTGGATTTTGGACTATGGTGTCAAAAAGGTAATGATTTTTCCTTGAGTGCATATACTAATGCAGATTGAGCTGGTAGTGATGATGATAGGCGAAGTACTAGTGGTGGAGCTTTCATTTTGGGAGATAGTTTGGTTTCATGGTTTAGTTAAAAATAGGATTCATTTTCTTTATCAATAGTAGAAGAAGAGTATATAGCTATAGCATCCTACTGCAGTCAAGTGTTGTGGATGAAGCAAACATTGAAGGATATCAAGGTAATGTATGATGAGCCCATTTCTATCCTATGTGACAATACAAGTACCATCAATATTTCAAAGAATCTAGTGATGCACTCTAGAACCAAGCGCATATCTATCAAGTATCACTTTTAAAGAGAAAAGTTTGCAAATCACGAAGTAAAATTAAAACATGTACCTACAAAGGATCAAGTTGCAGACATATTTACAAAAGCATGTTCTAAAGACACATTTGAATATCTCAAGTAGATGTTAGGGGTTGTTGCCCCTCCTTCTTCTAACTAGATGCACAGATGATGCATCTATCCACGGGGAGTAGTTCAAGACATATTTATTATCCCTAGATTAATGGCGGCTACCTCTCAGGGGGAGCAAGTAGATAAGAGTCTAAGAAGTATGACAAGAATTGCACAGACAAGGAGAGCTTGTATGTATTTGCCAGTACAGAGGAAGACCACTAACCCTTTGCCCTTGATGTCAAAGGGGAGAAAAAATTGTATATCAGGTTAGTGTTGCCATCAATGAAAAAGGGGGAGATTGTTGCATATGTTGTCATTGATGTCAAAAGAGTGGATATCAAAGGAGTAGTGATAAGAGGTGTTGTGATGTGGAAGGCATATTGTTGCATGTGTTGTCAAAGTAGTGATGATCAGAGGAGTAGTAAAAAGAGTGATGATTAGAGGTGTTGTGATGGTGATGAAAGTCATGAGTATGTTGTTGGTTTAGTATGATCTATACATAGTTGTACCTTATCTTCTGAAGTTCACGGACAAGTGAAAGTTGTCAAGTTGAAGGATATGCTAACATGAAGAAGTTGTGGCTTCTTATTTTTGGTGAAAAAAGTTATGATTTTTGTCTATGGTGTTGTGAATGTTGCATTGATTGCCTCTTGATGAAAAGAATTACATGAGATATGATAGAAAATGTATAGGTTTTCAAACTGTCAAAGGCACAGGGATTTGTGTAACACCCCCACCAAGGAACCCCAGACGACAACACTAAAATAGGTCAAATCAATGGAACATTTTAAAAAAAAAGGAAATAACAATAGAATGCATAACATAACATAATAATATAAACCTAGGTCCTCTAAGGTTCCTCGACTGCACTACTCACAAACCAAGATTGTAAGAGACAAAGGTTACATAATCGATCTAACATCAAGAATTCTAGAAACCTTCATTAATGATAAAAGATCCATGATCGATATCACAAGCAAGGTTTGTTTTAAAGCACTAAGTTAAATGATCCTATATTACTCACTTCCATAATGTGACAACTGATAATCAAACATTGCAAATCATTTTCTAGCTAACTAACATACAAACGATACACTACCTTACAGTACTCTTTACAAGAAGAGATCATCAATAGTTGTTATATCTTACAATACTTACAATGATGCTTCCCTTAGAATGTGTAGGAAGATCACATCAGATTACATCAAGAGATACAAAATGAGATACAATCCAATATACAAATACATGAAAGGATAACTTCACAACTGGAACAGGAACTGGAGTCCTCAGTGCAATGAACAATCTCTACGCACACGAACATGCAACAAGAATCCCCAATGGAGAAAAGCACCAACCTTCCAACCATGTGGAACCCAGAGGTCCACCCCCATGCCAAGTGATAACACAAGGTCCCACATCTAGCAGATGGTCAGGAAAAAAATAGGTTAACATACTTACGGGTTATACATGACTCCAACACAACACCTCTAACAACACCAACAACACATACAACACTTGCTTCACTACCATAGGCACTCATAAATCAAGAGGAAATGCAACTAGGGAGTGCTAGACTGCAATAGGGAGGAGTGTCATCACATGGTCCTAGCATGGGTTGTCCTATCAGTTTCTCACTAGATCTCGGCTCCATAGGGTGACACAAGCAAAACCAACATACTAACACATCTCTCAAAGGTACAAAGCCTTACACATATGACACCCAACTTTCAACAATTACATAGGCACTTAACCCAATAATCAAGACACATTATTTAATACAACAATTAATCATTACACTATAACCATGAAAACATTCCTTTAATAAAGCATTATTCACTACAAATAATCATATTTAAGAATAAATAAAGCCATCATCTCTATTGAACTAATTTCCATGAAACCCTAATTATTTAAAAAGTTTGTTAAAAATTGTTAAATGGTAGTTGTAGGTTGGTTCAGGGGCATAAATTGATTGTACAAGCATAAATATAAGCCTCCAAGTCAAATGGAGGGTTGGTGTGTGTTGGTTAACAGATTTGTCACTTCCAATTTATACTCCTCACCCACAAAAATGACAAATGAACCAATAGTTGAGACACTTGCAATGGATAGTTGCAAATGCTCTCTGCTTATTTAACAAGGCGCATCTACCTTTGAAAGATATGCAAAGAATGAAAACCGGGGTATGCTTTTAACCAGAAAGTAGAAAGGAAAACTAACACCCACCCATAGCCATGAAAGTGAATGTGAAAGATTGATTCAGAGTGAAGTGAATGCAGATAAATAATGCAAAGTCCATTTACTCGACATCCACGGATATGAAACAAGAAAAGAATAGACAACAAATTCCCCTTCAATAGACAAATCCATCTGAATTCAAAGCTTTAGGAAAAATACCTATACAGTCTGATATAACAGAAAGACATTAAAGAATAATTACAAGGAAATATAGTTCACTTGCAAAAGATGCCTCTACAATGAAAAGAAAGAAATTTATATCGCTTTCCCTAGGCAACTCTTTAGTTCCCGTAACCAATGTTAGATTTAGGCAGACAGCTGAGAGGGGGGGTGAATTAGTTGTACAAAAACTTCCTTCCAATTAAACACTTAACTTCACTTTGTAATTTAGCAGCATAATGATAAATCAATCATGGAAACATAATGTAATGAATCAAGAGCAGAAACACATTAACACATGAGGCACTAAGATTTTGATGTGGAAAACCTGATTAAGGGAAAAACCACGGGGTGATTAACCCAAGATTGTATTCTCTGTTAGAAGAATAGAAAGAACAAATGGCACATGCCAATTAGGGCTCACTGCCTGAGCACACTGCTCACAAGAGGCCCACTACCTACAAGAGACACACTGTCTACAAAGAGATAAGTATCACATACTTTGAACTGGAGAATAGCATCTTCACCATGCTTGAATATGTTCTATTTAAGCCCAATACTTCTGCTCTGCCTTTCGCACTCCTCCTTACTACCACACACTCATCTCCACAAAGACACCACCGAAAATGACTTCGCAATCCCTTATTTATACAAGACATCAACTTAGGAATGATCATCTAAGTTGGCAAACATCAACAAGAACATCCACAGGATGTGTAACTCATTCAGTCGCCAATCTCAAGAAGAACGCCATCATCCGAAAGTTATTCTTCAATTGTGAGCTCCAACTTCAATGCGGACCACCAACACAAACTGGACATGATACAAAGACCTCCAAAAGCTTACCTGAGTCACCAAGAACATCCACACTTTATCTGCTTATTGAAATCCTTCTCCCCTTCATCTGAAACCTCAAGAACATAGTCTGTCATTACTATCATAAAGGAATAGATTCTTACGGACCTTCAAACCACGAACTAATCAAGTTGATACTTCTCAAAGACTTCCTCAACACTCCCTCAAATCCGCAGAACAAGATACTACATTTCCAGATCTCATCGGACCTATCTATATTACTCTGTCACCACTGAACATCTGCCGGAACCGGTTTTACTTGAGCGGCCACAACTTCTTCCTATCTTCATGCGGACCTTTGAAATCTCTACTGGACCACCTTAAGACACATATATACAAACCCTTTAAACCGCATCCTTTGATCCTCATCCTATCTTGGATTTTTACCTTACTGTCATCACTGTTCTTCATTGTTCCTGATTGAGACTAATTTTCTCAATATCCTCAGCACACAGCTCATCCAATCCTTATCATTAATGCAACAGGAGTATGTTGACATCAATGACAACACTAATTAGGCCCATACTTGCAACAATCTCCCCCTTTGTCATTGATGGCAACATATGATGTGAAAAATTGTTTTAACCATCAAGACAAGAACGTCTCTTCACTGTCACAACTCCCCCTATCAGCAACAACAATTCACATGTCTTCTCTCCCTTTACTACTCCCCCTTTGATCAGCAACCACTTGTTTTTCACGTCTTCTCTCCTCCTTTGACATCAATGGCAAAGGGTACATACTTGCAATTCACCACTTCAGAATCATACCTGCTATTCCCCTTGAGTAGCAGCTCCCCATCCTCAATCTAGATCACAAGATATGATTGTGATATCCACCAGATTGATGCACAATAGTGCACCTTAGTTCATCACCGAAGGGGCAACAACCCCTAACTTCTCCCTGAGATACTCAAAAGAGTCCTTAGGTAGAGGCTTAATAAAGATGTCTGCAATCTGATCCTTGGAAGGCACAAACTCCAATTTGACTTCATTCTTGTTCACTTGCTCTCTCAAAAAGTGAAACTTGATGGATATGTGTTTAGTCTTTGAATGCAACACCGGATTCTTAGATATATTTATTGCACTTGAATTATCACAGAAGATTGTGATAGGTTCCTCATACTCCACTTTGATATCTCTTAGCATCTGCTTCATCCACAAAACTTGAGTACAACTACCTGCTGCTGTAATATATTCTACTTTAATTGTGGACAGAGATATTACCTCTTGTTTCTTTCTTACCCAAGAAACCAATCTCTTGCCCAAAAAGAATGCTCCACCACTGGTACTCTTTCGGTCATCCACATCTCCTGCCTAATCCACATCTGTATATGCATGAAGAGAGAAATCATGATCTCTAGGATACCATAGACCATACTCAACTGTCCCTTTTAGATATCTAAAAATCCTCTTGATTGCCATGACATGAGATTCTCTAGGATCAGCTTGGAATCTAGCAACAAGACCAACAGCCTACATAATGTCTAGTCTAGTTTGAGTGAGATACAACAGTCCTCCAATCATTGACCTATACCTTGTCTGATCAACCTTAGGAGAGTCATCATCTTTGCTCAACTTACATCTAGTTGCCATGGGAGTATTCATTGGTTTTGAGTCTTCCATCCCAAATTTCTTCAACAATTCTTTCACATATTTGGTCTGAGAAATGAAGATTCCTTTCTTTGTTTGAGTGATTTGCAGACCCAAGAAGAAATTCATTTCACCAAGCATGGACATCTCAAACTCACTTTTCATTTGATTTGCAAATGTTTTACACATACTATCTCTTCCTCCAAAAATGATATCATCAACAAACACTTCAACAATCAAGATGTTTTCATAATCAATTTTGAAATATAAATTACTGTCAGTAGTACGTTTGTTGAAACCAATCTTCAAAAGATGCTTATCCAATCTTTCATACTAGGCTCTTGGGGCTTACTTCAGTCCATACAATGCTTTCTTCAACTTGCAGACCATATCACCATGATCAAACAATTGAAATCCATCCAGTTGCTCTATGTACACTTCTTCTTCCAAGTCACCATTCAGGAAGGTAGACTTGACATCCATCTGATATACCTTAAAATCCTTGAAGGTAGCAAAGGCAAGAAATAATCTGACTGCTTCAATTCTTGCCACCGAAGAAAAAGTTTCTTCAAAATCAACTCCTATTTGAGAGTAACCCTTGCAGACCAATCTGGCTTTATTTCTGATTACTTCACCAACTTCATTCAGTTTGTTCCGGAAGACCCATTTTGTTCCAATCACATTCTTGTTTCTAGGTCTGGAAACAAGATCCCAAGTGTGATTTTTCTTAATTTGCATCAGCTCTTCCTCCATTACTTTAGTCCAATTTTCATCATTGCAAGCTTCATTCACTGTCTTAGGTTCGATCTTTGAAATCAGACAATACTCTTTTGAGTTTTGAGAAATTTTCCTTCTTGTTTGTACTCCTTTTCTTTTATCACCTATGATCTGATCTTCAGAGTGGTTTAGTCTTACATACCTAGGAACTTTGGGAAATTCTTACACTTCTGATTCTTGATCAGGCTCATTGAAACTCATCTCTTCTTCCTGATTTACCAGATTTGTTTGGATCTGACTTACAGAGGAGGCTTGGGCTCCTTGAATCAGAACACCATTCTGATCATCTTCATCATATTCATAAAACCGTGAGGGTTTTTCAATTCCCTCATCAACCTTCACATTTGTAATTTCTATCATCTTTCTTAGTCTCTTGTTATAACACCGGTATGCTTTGCTTTGAGTAGAGTAACCCAATAATATTCCTTCATCACTTCTAGCATCAAACTTTCCTAGATCTTCATTTCTTTTAATGTAACATTTGCTACCAAAAACTCTGAAATACCTCAAAGTAGGAGTGATGCCAAACCAAAGTTCATAGGGAGTCTTACCGATATTGCTTCTGATTTGAACTCGATTGAGAGTATAGACTGCAGTGCTAATAGCTTCTCTCCAATAGATCTGAGGAACATTTGCTTCCATCATCATGGTCCTAGATGCTTCCTGGATGGTCTGGTTATTTCTCTCAACTACTCCATTCTGCTGTGGAGTCCTAGGAGCAGACAACTATCTCTTAATTCCATGTTTCTCACAGAAATCTATGAACTCACCGGATGTGAATTCTCCACCTCTATCAGATCTCAGACATTTCAATTTTAATCCGGTTTCATTCTCTACCATAGCCTTGAATATTTTGAATTTCTCAAGAGCTTCTGATTTCTCTTTCAGAAAGGTTACCCACATCATCCGGGAATAGTCATCAATTAGTAACATGAAGTATCTATCTCCTTGCACACTCCTGATTCTTGCCGGACCACAAAAATCAGTATGAACTAAGTCCAATAATCTGGAGGAAGATTGTTCCTTGCTTTTTAATGAGGCTCTTCTTTGTTTTCCCAACTGACATTCCTTGCACAAACTATTTGTAGGCTTCACCAATTTTGGAAGATCTCTTACAGCCTGAGTATTGCTTATCTTGATGATATTATCAAAATTCACATGACACATTCTCTTATGCCATAACCAACTCTAATCAACTTGAACAAATAAACAACTTTTACCAGTACCAACTAAATGGAAGATGTTACCTTTTGTTTGGGTACCGGATGCAATCTCTGTTCTGAAACTCTCAAAGGTCTTGCATTTCCCATTCTTGAATCTAAGATCATAACCTTTGTCCACCAACTGTCCAACACTGAGAAGATTGTGCTTCAATCCTTCAACATACAGTACATTACCGGTTTTGTTCCTTCCATCAAAAAAAATAGTTCCTCTACCTTTGATTCTACCAGCAGAATTATCACCAAATTTTACCACTCCTCCTTCATACATTTCTAAATCTATGAACTTACTTTGTCACCTGTCATATGGTGAGAGCATCCATTGTCAATGACCCAATCATCCTTTTCTTCAACTTGGGTAGCCAAAGCTCTTTCTACAACTTTATGATTGACAAATTTATAAGGCATTGGATCTTCTTCCTTGATGGCAATGAACACCCAGTCACTTCCAGATTTGTCTCCTATCTCTGATTCATCATCTATTACTCCTTCATTATCATCTTCCTCATGAACATAGTAACAGTTCTTTTGGAACCTTGATCTATTAGGATTTGGCCTTGAAAATCTTTCCAGACACTTTGAGGCAAAATGACCAATCTTATTGTAGTTAAAACACTTAAAAGGCAATTTTCCTTCATACTTACCGGATCCTCTTAGTAGTCTTTTTGCAATAAGGGCTTCAAGATGAGCAGTTTCTGTTTCCTCTTCTTCTAGGTCTTTTCTTGCTTTTTCATACCATGAGAGTTTCCTTGAAGAGTTCTCTCCCAGATCAAACCTTTGTTTACCTTTCATAGAGGCACTAGCTTTGAATGCAGATTCAGTCTTAGGAGGGGCATCTCTAAACTTGGTCATTTCAAATGCAGCCAATTTACCAGCCAATTGATCTCTTGTGACAGTTGTATGGGCTCTGAATTCTTCAATGGCAACAACCTTGATTTTGTAAGAAGCGGGAAGGGATCTGAGAATTTTACCAACAATCTCATTTTCATCCAAGACTCCACCAGCATTTCTAATTCCACAAACAAGCTCATTTACTCTTGGCATAAAAGTAGTGATATTTTCATCTTCTCTCATCTTCAGATTTTTGAATTTTCCTTTCAAACTTTGTAACCTTGCACATTTAACATACTTGTCTCCTTCATGCAGAAGTTCTAGTTTTTCCCAGATCTAAAAAGCAGTTGGTAGGTCAATAACATTTGAAAGCTCTGAATTAGATAATGCACTTAGAAGAGCTTCTATAGTCCGTAGATTGTTTTCAGCATCTGTGATTTCATTTGGGGTTTTCGGACCACCCTGTGGAGGTGTATACTTTGTTGTAACCATGTTCCAGTACGCCATTCCCATACATTGCAAGTGACATTTCATGCGACCTTTCCAAAGATTAAAATTGGTTCCATCAAACTTTGAACTATCCTTCTTGTAAGATGTCATTCTGGATCTTCTCAAGCGGTTAAGCTCCTTTTAGAGGAACTTGGCTCTGATACCAATTGTTAGATTTAGGGCAGACAACTCAGAGGGGGCCTGAATCAGTTGTACAAAAACTTCCTTCCAATTAAACACTTAACTTCACTTTGTAATTTAGCAGCATAATGATAAATCAATCTGGAAACATAATGCAATGAATCAAGAGTAGAAACACATTAACACATGAGGTACCAAGATTTTGATGTGGAAAACCCGATTAAGGGAAAAACCATGGGGTGATTAACCCAAGATTGTATTCTCTGTTAGAAGAATAGAAAGAACAAATGGCACATGCCAATGAGAGCTCTCTACTTGAGCACACTGCTCACAAGAGGCCCACTGCCTACAAGAGACACACTATCTACAAAGAGATAAGTATCACATACTTTGAACTAGAGAATAGCATCTTCACCATGCTTGAATCAGTTCTATTTAAGCCCAATACTTCTGCTCTGCCTTTCGCACTCCTCCTTGCTACCACACACTCATCTCCACAAAGACACCACCGAAAATGACTTTGCAATCCCTTATTTATACAAGACATCAACTTAGGAATGCTCATCTAAGTTGGCAAACATCAACAAGAACATCCGCAGGATGTGTAACTCATCCAGTCGGCCAATCTCAAGAAGAACACCATCATCCGGAAGTTATTCTTCAATTGTGAGCTCCAACTTCAATGCAGACCACCAACATGAACTGGACACGATTCAAAGACCTCCAAAAGCTTGCCTGAGTCACCAAGAACATCCACACTTTATCTGCTTACTGAAATCCTTCTCCCCTTCATCCGAAACCTCAAGAACATAGTCTGTCATTACTTCATAAAGGAATAGATGGGACCTTCAAACCACGAACTAATCAAGTTGATACTTCTCAAAGACTTCCTCAACTCCCTCAAATCCACAGAACAAGATATTGCATTTACGGATCTCACCAGACCTATTTGTATTACTCTTTCACCGCTAAACATCTGTCGGAACCGGTTTTACTTGAGCGGCCACAACTTCTTCCTATCTTCATGTGGACCTCTGAAATCTCTACTGGACCACCTTAAGACATATATCTACAAACCCTTTAAACCGCATCCTCTGATCCTCATCCTATCTTGGATTTTTACCTTACTGTCATCACTGTTCTTCACTGTTCCTAATTGAGACTAATTTTCTCAATATCCTCAGCACACAGCTCATCCAATCCTTATCATTAATGCAACAGGAGTATGTTGACATCAATGACAACACCAATTAGGCCCATACTTGCAACAACCAATTCATGAAAAAGAAAACTTTCTTTTCTTGTAACTGCTTTTTTTAAAATTGGCCAAATCAAATTCTAAAAATCTCGCCCTCCACATCTGCATAACTGTTTCTTAGTGACTCTTTGTATTCTTATTTGAAAACCTTTCATATCCTTTGTAGTAGCTTTCTACCTTTAATGTGGTCCCCATTGATTTTTCTCTATTATTGTTTAGAACAGTGATCCTCTCCTGCACAATATTTGATTAAATTTTTGGAGCATTATTACTACTCTTACAAGTAGCCACATATTCCATTACATAGGCTTTACTCTGGGTATTTTCCACATAGGCAGTTGCCAAATTGAAATGCAAGGATTGAGTTGATTTCTTAACTTGCTCCAAATCATAGCAATTACACAAAAATAGGCTTAAAGCACCATCTCCTGATTACACATCTCCATTGATTTGCGAAGACTATGGTGAATGACAAATCGGATATCTGGCTTGTTTATAATAATGCTCAGCTAATATGCCGCGCTGTCTCAATTCCTTACCAACCTGTTATATCACTAATGGTTGCCATGCCATTCGAAGACTTTCTTTGGAGCATTTGGTCTTACAATTCACATGCCTTGTCTTACTTAAATCAATCTCTCATCATTCCTAAACTAAAGCTCCCTTGGAAATAGAAGCCAGGCAACTTGGCAACACAAACAATGTGGTAATCAACATGATATTCATATATAGATCACTTTGAGGAGAGAGAGAGACGACAAACAATATCACCAAGTATAAGTCGTGTAGCTAAAAAGTTTTCCCAGAGGCGGACAAATGTCTAAGATAACTCTACGTTGGTGCAAATATCCGTTTCATAGTGTTTTGATGGATCTCTATAGCCTACCTGGAAAAATTTATCTTTGACATGATCTTGAAGAATGCTAGCGGGTGTGGAGTATAGTTTTCATCTGCTAGTGAATTATATCTGCTAGAAAGCTTTCAAACAAACTTACTTTGTGTGTATCCTACGATCATTTTGAGAGTTGGTATTCGATTGCAGATAATGACTGCCAGCAATTGAAGATTCAAATTTCCTCCATTAGTATGAATGTTGAATAGAGAGATGAATCATTCACTTCCAATCTAACTGAATTTAACCCTGCACTGAATGGTGAACAATGCCTGCTCCAATGCTATCAAGACCTCCTCATAGTAAAGGCGTTACCTTCGCTACACTCCTTATCTTGTCATGCCACTTGCAACTACTACATCTAATAACAATTTACTTTGTATTATGCTTACATGGATGTCCATACGCTATATCAAAAGTTCCCACACAATTAGAGTCATGAATTTTCACCTCTGGATTAGATTGTCTAGAAACTTGGAACGCAAATTCGTTGGATACACAAACTAATTGGCTAAGGGACCAAATACTAGAGGTGTTGCATTTATTCCTGTGCATTCATGCCCGATCACCATGGTTTATTTCACAGTGAAGCTGGCCAATGGTAAAGGCTTGAGATAGTGTACATTGCTGCCATGGGTTCCTATTGCCTTGTCTCCTCGTTTCACATATATTAGAGAATCAACATCTGACCACGAGGGCATGTATAACTACAACTTTTGACAAAGGTTGGGGAGACCGATTGCATTTATTCAAAAAACTTTCAAGCTTCCATTTCGCATATATCCTGTTATGATTTCATTTCATGAGATTGCATATCTTCCAGAGACATTCTGCTAGACAGTTCACGTGCATTGTTCGTGCTTCAGCCCATGATCCACCGGAAGACACCTCAATCAAGGAAGGGTACATCCCTTGAACTGCATTAGCTTGATAATTTCCAAAGTCTTTTCAATGAATCTATTCTGTAATCATGATGCATTTGCTTTGAAAATCTCTGCAGGCGTTTTAACAAAACCACTCCATGCACATTTTTCTATCATGGCTGCTCATGAGGCAATAACTTGACGTACTTCCATTTCCATTTGATAACCATACAAAGTGATATTATACTTACACCATTACAAAGAATCTGAAGAGTATATACAAAGTGATCAATATCAGAGAAAAGCCAATTCAAAGCTCAAGATTGGACATAGAGTATTGACCAAGACAAGAGTTTTTAAACCCTAACATTTCCTAACGGAAGAATGTACTTGGCAACGGGAATCAGGGAATCAGGGATATTAAGAACTTTAGAACCATAGAGTCGGGGATATAAGGGGTTCAGGAACTTAGAAAACCCTCGACTATATGAAATTCATAACCTTTAAATATGAACTTCAGAACTTTTTTATAAGCGATGTGTGAGGTTCATAAACTCATGGATTTCCTGACAACAAAGAGGTTACTAATAAATTTTCAAGGGCTGATGGGACCCACCTCACATTAGCTTTTTGGAAGTAATAGAAACATATGACTCGAATGGGATTATTTATTTTGAAATATTAACTTTATAACTATGCCTTAATTCATTTTCTCTAAAATCATGCTTTGGCTGGGAAACAAAAACCCTCACATCCTCCACAAAATAACTCAGTTTTTCATGAAATTGGATAGAAGGGTGAATGGACAATCCTGAACAAAACCCAGAAATCCCTTAAGCTCCAACATCACAGAAGTCAGATTTTGACTTTGTCTGTGGATCACGGGTGGAAAAATGTGAGGCTAAATTTTTTGCAATTGGTAAAGCATCTAAGCATGAAAACTTGCCAGATTGGATGAAATAGGGTTAGGATTATGCCCAGAAGAGGATTTTGGATCAGAAGTAATAGATTTTCAAATTTAATCATTTTTGTGACTTGGCAAATTTTGTGTGTGTATAGGAAAATGCACAAAAATTTGAAAATGTTTGAGTTCAAATTTTGGGGCAATAGTGTGTAGGTTGAACAAGAATCTTTGAATGAAGACTTGAATTTTTTATAGTTTCCAAACATTTTCTGTTGTTCTCATGCATGATATGGACATGTACGACCCTATACTTGTCTAAAACCAATTAGGAATGAAAGTAAATTGAATCTACTTTCCATTTTTTTTGTTGCATCTAATTTCATCGAGATTTGAATAAGTTATGGCATTTTTATTGAGGGTAGGTTTGTAAAGTTCAATTTTCTAAAAATGTAGTATGAAAACATGCATGGTACGGCCTGGTATGGCCCCATATTAGGGAATGTAATAGATGGATGGAAATATATTTGTGTCTAGTTTACAATGCTTTTGGTTGCATGTTATTTCATTAGGTTTTGAGTGAGTTACGACATTTTTACTAACAACGGGTCTGAACCCTGTCTAGGGTTCCCAGTTTGGAACAACCTTGTTTTGCCCTATTCCATACAAAACAACCCTAGCCCATTTTTACATATGTTTAATAAGGGCCAAAAGAGTATTCCAAACAGGTCCTAGATTCTGAATATCAGGTCTTTACTGAAAGTTATGATCAAAAGATCCAAATTGTTGCACCCATGTTTTAGGCTTTAAGAGCAAGTTGTCAAGAATGAACAAGAACACATATTTGCATCATTTGTATTGAAACCCTATTTGTAGTGTGTCAAGTTAGTCTTGTTGAGTCCTTTATTTGCATCATCAAAGTATTATAGTTGAACTACATTAATTTAATTTGCAAATGACATATTATCTCAAAGCATATAGAAAAGAACCTAATATAGAAAATGTAATATTAATGTCATTAGTAATCTCCTAAAAGAAGAGGACAACAAAAACAACAATATGGCCACAAGCTCTCCTCCCAACCATAGTATTGATGCTCAATCCACCTCCGAGCTTTTAGGGTCACATAGCTCTTCCCAACTTACATGGCTTACATTTCCAACATGACACAAATCAACCATTCATTCACATAACTCAAGATTAACTTTAACACACAAAAATGGCTATTCATGTTCAACTCAACAAGATGGAACTCCTACCCACACAAACCCCAACACACATAACATCCTCAAAAGGAAACCAATATTAACTCTTCACATAGATTTCAATCACAAAGACCCATTTAAACAAGGATCTACAAAGATATACATAGACCAACAAAAACTCCAACCATTCATTTTCATATCAACAAAACTCAAATCCAAAAGGGTAGATCTTACCAAAGAGAATTGACCACCCAAATATGGTAGAAACCCTCACTTTCTCCAAGCCCTTTCCTCCATTCTTCCTCGCCCATCCTTTCCTTTTCTTTCCATCCAGAAATCTCCTCCCAAATGAGGAAAAACAAGAACAACCAAGAGCAAGTGAGAGAAGACAAGGCAAAAGAGAGAAGCCCCCTCTTCTTTCAAAGAGAAGGAATATATATTGAAGGAAAAAAGGCAACCAACTCCCCATAACTTCCCAACCACCCAACCAACTCCAATTTTTGCCACTTTTCATAAGTGGGTATTTAGAGTGGGTTTTAAACTTTATTTAAGGGGTTTTATGGAATAAAAGGACCCCTAATCCATAGACCTACCACCTAGGAAACTTTTTATACAATTAAAACCACATAAAGACTACATAAAACATACAATAAGTAATCACATTTAAAAAGGTGACTCAAGGGTCTAATAAAACAACCTCCCACACATTCACAACCCTTACAAACAAGGTTAAAACACATTCACAAGAATAACATAAGGGAAGTAGCTATGTGAACCCTTCATCAACATTGGCCATTTTTTTACCTGTATACTCAACCAAAAGTGTCAATACTTCTCATAATTAATAGTAATTGAAACAAATGGCGTATGAAAAATAACCTTCCAAGAATAATAATCGAATAGAGGATTAAATCTACACAAGTATAATTTAACTCTCCCTACTTGCATAATATCTTTTAGAGTCAAGCAAATATTACCACTTATCAATAATCTAATTAACCTATAATAAATACTAGTACAAGAAAATATTTAATATCAATTATTACCTTTATATTCACACTTACTCACACTCATAATATAAAATCGCCTAACATGATGCAATCCATTTAATATACACAATAGTATTACCAACAATGAAACATCTCCATCATTGCATACTTACGTAGATAAGGAATAGAACTCATATGTCTATCACATGAAATCACAACAACCAATAGTTAGTTAGTTAACAATCAAGGTATAAGCCACTTGATGTATAGGAACAATAATCACTAATGTATATTGTTCAACATAAAAGATCATAAAATATACAACATAACCATTGATGACTAGTAGGATCAATAAGGTCACAAGGGATGGGGTCTTACACTCTCCCCCCTAGGATTAGGCTTCCTCCTGGAAGTCCATTTTAACTGTCTTTAAATATCCATATTATTTTACCTTCACCTCCAAGTTCCAAAGCCAACTACCTGCACATCCACGGTGAAAATGGAGGGGCACTACATTCTCCCCCCATAAAACTTGACTTACTCCTGGAAGTCACAAACTAGGGTGGAAACATATCACATTGGTACTACAATTTTTTATTACCAACATCAAAGCTGATTCATTACATCCAAAATAATATACACTAGTTTTGCCTATGAAAATAATCCATCTCACAAGAATATATACTTATATAGTCCATTTCAAACATGACCTGTCCTTTTTGTTTTCAATGTCACAATAATAACACAATCAAGACTTGTAATTCAAAAATGATTCCATAGTACATAAACCACTCAAAATCCTTACATATTAGCATTAACACCCATCAGTTTCTTTCTGAACAAAGAAAACATTGCACCCTTTTAGTCTTAACTGGCAGAATTTCTCATAACAGAAACATATAAAGGTATTCAATTTCAAATGCATTACCATTTCATTTTCTTTACCTTTAAATTACAATTCCTCTTCCAATACACTGTTAAGCAATCAATTCATCAGAACTATACATTTCCATAAAACACAACATAATTATACACACCAAGCGCACATTGTTTCATTAAATATCCATCAAGATATATCACTTTATTCATTTTACAACACTAGATCTCATAACATATTCAACAAAGATCATGATTTTCCACCTTTTTAGAAGCATGTGAACACAATTTATCATTTCTTAAGTACTATATTCATGATTTAACATACATTCTTCACATACACACGAATGCACATCAGGGAATCACATCACAAGGCTACACAAGGGTCCATCTGGACACCGGGAAGCAGCATACTAAACCATGATACATAATCCATGAGCCAAGAGCCAATATCCATCTCACATAATCCATACCTCACACTCAGTGGCTTATTGGTGTTAGGCCACACACACAGGGTGAGACCATCCAAACAAGACCACAATGACCTCTCTCTTGTTGTATAAGGTGGTTAGTCTCCAAGAGATGGTCATCACACATAGGTGGGTAGTGGTCCTAGCTGTATAACAGCCTCACATACCCCCATCCTCAAGGTTCCTTGCATCTTCTCCCTTGTATACACTTGCCAAGTCCGCCTCATATGTCCTTAGAGAGGAATCACAATACGACACATGGCCGACATTGAAAATAATATGGATAAACTAGTCTAGCCACCAAAGTCATAAAGAAAGATCAAATAAAAATTCAATTTCAACAATAAAGCAATAAATGTTTGCAATTTCAACACTAAATCAAATGTAACCATGAGGGCTATGTGAAAATAAGATCACAAGGTGTTGCTAAACCATCACAATCAAATATAAACAAAATGTCGGCCTTCACAGTCAATAGAAAATCATCAATACCATAAAGGAAATACACAATCTTCAAAATTGCACTATACAACACTGCGTGATTAGATACTAGCCACCAAATGACAAAGGAGGGAACAATGTCAGGCTATGGCAGTAGCCCTCATGTGGTGCGGAGTGAGCATGCCATCCACATGGCTCAGAGTGTACTCCTCAGCTTCACCCTACATCACATTGTCACGTGGCATGGACTAGCCAAGGGGCCCACACACTCCTTGGTTGCCTGCATGGGATATGCACCTTGGCCACATCCCACATCATGTCTCAGCACTGTATGGTCATACGCCAGCTGAAGAAGGCACGTACTAGTCGTATGCCACATGGCAGTGTGTCTGTGGCTCCGTGGAAGTAGGCACGCACAAAACACACCCCACACAGTGATACCTCGTGGAGAAGGCACACAAAGGCACTCGTCGTAGCCAGAGGTATACATGGCTAGGACATACCCATATACTAACTGACCTAAACACTATCAAAAGCAAACATGAGTATCCCTCTATAAGTGTATGATATCCCATTACACTCATCACACAAGTAGGCTATCAAACACAATCTCATAGTGCACCTTCACATGTCTATGCGCGTGGCATTGTGTCCTTAAGCCTAGCTCGCTACCATCAGCAACATGGCATCATCACCAGCACTATGTCAAAACATCAGTGGGGTGTGGCATCATACCTATTGCATCATGTAGGAACATGTGTAGATACGGAATCCATCTCAGCATGGGTAAAAAACCTCCCTCCACATGTTGGACCTCGAAATATACTTGGGGCACATGGTCTCACTTGGATTGTCCATGCAGGTCCCTTTCACCCTAGACCCCGGCCCCCAAGTGGTGACACATGTCATCACATAGTTCCAGTTGGGTTGTCCATGTAGGGTCCTCTCACCCTAGACCCTGGCCCCTAACTAACAAAGGTAGATGATCATCCAAGAAATACCATCAATATGCTCAATAACTATGGGGATTAGGCTAGCACATATGGATCAAGTACCCTAATCCATCATAAGGAGAAGTAGTGAGTACTTTCCTTGGGATTGGTTGAGCTAAGATTGCTTTGCGCCACAATATGCATATGCTACACACTCCGCCCAAGGAACTTTGTGGCTGCTACTACCCCTTCACAGATTGAGGGACTAAAGAACCAAAGGAAGAGAATCTATGAAACCAACTTTTGGCTACTCTCATATATATAAATTTCAACTACACATGGGTTGGCCCTCAATTAGGTAACAAACATACACGCACACATAATGGTATGGTTAATCCCACACCTAAAATATGACATATTCCCCATGGATGGGTACCTAGTATCACCATCCCATGGCACACAAAGCAAGTACAAGGTATTCACAACACTAAACCAATGCACAATTACTAGTTTCTCACATTTACAGGGGGGTTACATTTACATACTCAATTCCATTACTTTTCAAAAGATCACATACCATAAGTACATTTATTTCTATAACCAATATGATCCCCTTTTCAAAATCATATCATTACCCATTAGGTACAACCCAAAGGAGAAGACTAAATCACCCTCCTTGCAAACACCCATAAACATCAAGACATAATCATCATAAATTCACTTGCAATGCTTTCAACATAATACAATATTGCATGAACATGTATAACATCATCACTACCATCTTTACATTAGTGCATAAACATAAGTAACATCTTCACAATCATCATTACATTCACTTCTATATTCACATAATGATATACATCTCATCTTACACCCGTTACACTCTCATCTCATAATAACACATAATGCGACATCATATCACAAGTCACAATAATACCATTCGTTCACAAGAAAATAACAACTAACAACACAATTAAATGAGTTTGGTTGAGGACCCCAAGTCATTTCTCAACATTCACATCCATACATATAAGCATAAGTAACCTTAGCTATGTCAATGGCATTCAGTTGCTCACTCAAAGGAAGATATGCAAAATTCTTATTACCTTAGCATTCACTATTTTTAGTTTGCATTAAAGTACAAGTGTTCACCTATATGATCTCATTAAAATCACAATGCAATAGAGGAGATCAAATCTCATCAACAAGATATATCCACCAAGCAATTACTGTCCTCATTCAAGCTCATTAAACAAGGAGGCACTAATTAACATATAATCACCTTCAACACATAACCATAACAAGCATAAGGTCTTCTTCACTCCTATCTCACTAACTCCTTCACTTATTGGAATTTTAACATACTAATTAAATCCATATGCCATTATTCTAACATCTTGTCAACTATTGACAACTAAGAAGAGGAGAGAAAGATAGATTTCATCTCTAGTCAAGACATTACATGCCATCCAATATTCATCATACAAACATACAAATTCTATTAAGGGTAAGTTTAAGGCACCATTAATGCACCAATTACTTCAATTTGTAACTAAAGAATGATAAATGCAGTAATCTAGCACATCATGACGAAGGGGGTAAATCATGAAACAAACAATAATAGAAATTGCACACAGAAAATAGAATGATATTTTATTAATATGGACAAAACATTACATTACAGAAGCTCAAATACAATCAGAGGATGAATCCCCTACAGGCTACAACACATTACAACTCCCTCTCTCAAGACTCTGGAATCTTCAGCCTTCTGTAACCCCAAATCAACTAGGGTTTCTATTTTCCTGCCTTTTCTTGACTCTACACCTTCCCCCTTAACTCTCCCCCCAAGGGTTCCTAAAAATGGTCATATATAACCCTTTTTGGTGGCCACCAGCTTAATTTTGAAATTTGCATCTCCCTCCAAAAATAGGTCAACTTCGTGGGGTCATAACTTTCGATCCGACTGTTGGATTTTCAATTATAATACCTTTTCGGAAAGCTCTCGAAAAGACAGTTGTGCAAAAGTAGTACCTAAAGGTAGACTACTTGGGTTTCCCACCAAATTTTGGGCCCATCTAGAGCCTCTAAGTGCCTCAAATTTGACTTTAAATATTTCAATAGGATTTTTGGAATTTGAAATTTTAATATCTCACAAATGACAACTGATATTGAAGTGATTTCTTCACCATTAGCTTCAATTCACCATTCTGGAGGTCTGTATAAGATTTTGCATCCAACCGTGCACAAATGCAAACTTAATAAAAATAGTAACCTTACGAAATTTAGCCCTTATTGAAAAGAAACAACATTTTTTTTGGTTGATGCAAGATTGCTCTTACACCTTGGATGCTCCTGCATCACATCAAGAGGTTACAAGCAAAATTTGGTTTGTAGCCTTAAGCGATACACCCGATAGGGTGTTGAATGCCCACCTACATCATCAGAGTCATTTCAAATGGTAGGCAAAAGTATAACTTCTCCAGAAGCATACCTGTACCTAGGTTCTATAGAATGGGCACTAACTGTGCTACTGGATCGAGAGGAGCTGGTGATGGGAGCATCGCTATCCTATCTTTACTTGACGAGCCTACGCCACTTGGCCGGCCTTTCGAACCATGCCATAACACGATGATTGATTAGGCGGTCGTATCCATCCAAGAGAGAGGAGAGAGACGGCGATAGGAGGAGCATCGCTATCATAGTGGCCCTACGCCTCCTACACTTCAGAATAAACAACTCTTTCTTCTCCTTCCCCATTCCAAATACAGTTTATGATGAATGTTTCCCTGGTTGTTGCTGATTTGAGTAGAGTAGTGGGAGCGCGCTCTACTACCTTTGATAGGGGAATCAACTATGCTGAACTAGAGATCTCTTCAAATAGGAACAAGACATCTCTCATGCATTTACAAACAATTATAATAAGAACCATATGGTCATCCTTAGCATAGTGGAAAAACATATTCTTTACTCCAGTAATCTGCTCAGTTAACAGACCTGTATCTGTGCATCTAAAAGTGAACATTAGTTCCACAAAGATTATCAATAAACATAAAAGAGAACTATATACTAGCCTAAGGCCCTAAGGGCCCGACCTAATGTCTCAAGGGCTCATGATGGCCTTGCCTACATACATGTAGTGCAGAGACTTCGTAGTTCGAAACAACTAATTTTTCAACCATAAAGTTGACTTAGACACAATATCTTAGAAGGGATCATATATTAATTTCTAGAGCATCATTCAAGATCTAGAAAGCACAATAACTTCCTTCATTCATTAAGACATTCACAATCACATGAAAGATAATCATCATTTCAAGGAAACATTCATCAAACTTAATCCGATTATTCACCAAGTATTGTTTTGTTATTCAATCAAGGTGAAACCACTTCCCATTAGTCAATAATCTCTAACCAGAACAATAATGAATTTTATCTTTTTACTACCTAGAACCATTTCCTGGCACTACATTACTTTAAATATTCATATCAATAAGTCTTTAATATCATAATATTGAAAAGGAGGCCACGATTCGTAAAACAACTAAGTGTAGAAAGTAAAAACACCCTATTTTAAATATCTACTAGAGTATTGAAATTGCTAATTTAATCCTTACTAAGTCACTTACTTCAGGTGAAAGGATAAGGTAAAGATCTATGTCATGCAACCTCTTTCCTTTCTACACCATATTCCACATGATTAACCTACTTACATATATTTAGATCCATTGTGCTACGGACATACACACAAGTAGATCAAATGGTGCAGGAACACCCTCAGGACCTAATGCCTATAGGAGGAAAAGTTTGAGTTTTTATCTTATTTTGTGTTTTTCAATGTTAATAAGGTCATTTTAGGCCAATATAAGTCACTTGGAGTCATTGATGAAGGTTGGGTGTCATTTAGTTGAAAAAAATGGAAACATTGTCAAAAGTTGTCAAGTGTTGTCATAACAACTTTTCTTGTCAAATGACAACATTTTAAAAAGTTTGTTAAAAGTTGTTAACTGATAGTTGTAGGTTGTTTGGGGGGTATAACTTGATTTTACAAGCATAAATATGGGCCTCCAAGTTGAATGGAGGGTTGGTGGTTGGATTTTGGAAGTTGAAGCAATAAAAATACCCTATTTTCTGCAGTTTCCAAACATTTTCTGTTGTTATCATGCATGGTATGGATCTGTACGACCCAATACTAGTCTAAGACCAATTGGGGATGAAATTATAGTTAATATACTTTCTATTTATTTTTGTTGCATCTAATTTCATGGATATTTGAATAAGTTATGGCATTTTTATTGAGGGTAGGTCTATAAAGTTCAATTTTCTAAAAATATAGTATGAAAACATGCATGGTACAGCCTCATATCAGGGAATGTAATATATGGATGGAAAGATATTTGTTTCTAGTTTACAATGCTTTTGGTTTCTTGTGATTTCATTAGTTTTTTAGTGAGTTATGACATTTTTACTAACAGTAGGTCTGAACTTTGCCTAGGGTTCCAAGTTTGGAACAACCTTGTTTTTCCCTATTCCATACAAAACAACCCTAGCCTATTTTGACATATGTTTAGTAAGGGCCAAAAGGATATCTCAAAAAAGTCTTATATTTTGAATATAATGTCTTCAATGAAAGTTATACTCAAAAAGGTCTAAATTGCTACACCCATGTTTTAGGCATTAAGAGCAAGTTGCCAAGAATGAACAAGAATACATATTTGCATCATTTGTATTGAAACCCTATTTGGAATGTGTCAAGTTAGTCTTTTTTGAGTCCTTTCTCTGCATCATCAAAGTATTATAGTTGAATTGTTGTTATATGGAGCCTAATCAAACTCGGAGGTTAAATTTTCCCCACTTTTATCGGCACAGTTTCCCCCAAATTATTTAATGGGGGAGTGCAGACGGGCAGAGCCCCTCCTACAGGGCTCGGGGACTTATCCCCCCAGTGGGGGCTCAAGGGCGGAGCCCATGGTGGGGGTTTGGGGGCAATGTCCCCAGCAGGGGTTGTTGGGGGCAGCGCCCTTGAAGCAAAAATTGCCTATTATTTTATAAAGGTGTCGGGAGTTATTTTTCTATTGACTGACATAAAAAAAACTATTTTTGTAACTGACATAAGCTTGATAAAAGAGGCTAAGGGTTAGGGTTTCCATGGAGATGTATTGTAGCATTTGCAACGGTATTGAGTTGCAAGCATTACTAGTTTTAATTAGTTTGATTTACTGGATAATAATATTGGACTCTTTGTTGGTGGATGTAGCCCGAGTTTGGGTGAACCACATTAAAACTTGTCTCTCATTGTTATTATTTCTGTGTATTTTCATTCCTCGGTTTAATCTTTATTTGCATTTAATTGATATCTTCTACATGCAATCCCTAACATGAACTACATCAATTTAATTTGCAAATGACATATTATCCCAAAGCATATAGAAAAGAACCTAATATAGAAAAAGTAATATTAATGTCATTAGTAATCTCCTAAAAGAAGAGGACAACAAAAACACCAATATAGCCACAAGCTTTTCTCCCAACCATAAGATTGATGCTCAATCAACCCTCGAGGTTTAAGGGTCACATAGCTCTTCCCAACTTACATGGCTTACATTTCCAACATGACACAAATCAACCATTCATTCACATAACTCAAGATTAACTTTAACACACAAAAATGGCTATTCATGTTCAACTCAACAAGATGGAACTCCTACCCACACAAACCCCAACACACACAACATCCTCACAAGGAAACCAGCATTAACTCTTCACATAGATTTCAATCACAAATACCCATTTAAACAAGGATCAACAAAGATATACATAGACCAACAAAAACTCCAATCATTCATTTTCATATCAACAAAACTCAAATCCAAAAGGGTAGATCTTACCAAAGAGAATTGACAACCAAAATATGGTAGAAACCCTCACTTTCTCCAAACCCTTTCCTCCATTCTTCCTTGCCCATCCTTTCCTTTTCTTTCCATCCAAAAATCTCCTCCCAAATGAGGAAAAACAAGAACAACCAAGAGAAAGTGAGAGAAGCCAAGGCAAAAGAGAGAAGCCCCCTCTCCTTTCAAAGAAAAGGAATATATATTGAAGGAAAAAGGCAACCAACTCCCCATAACTTCCCAACCACCCAATCAACTCCAATTTTCGCCACTTTTCATAAGTGGGTAATTAGAGTGGGTTTTAGACTTTATTTAAGGGGTTTTATGGAATAAAAGGAACCCTAATCCATAGACCTACCACCTAGAAAACTTTTTATACAATTAAAACCACATAAAGACTACATAAAACATACAATAAGTAATCACATTTAAAAAGGTGACTCAAGGGTCTAATAAAACAACCTCCCACACATTCACAACCCTTACAAACAAGGTTAAAACACAGTCACAAGAATAACATAAGGGAATTAGCTATGTGAACCCTTCATCAACATTAGCCATTTTTTTACCTGTATACTCAACCATAATTGTCAATATTTCTCATAATTAATAGTAATTGAAACAAATGGCATATGAAAAATAATCTTCCAAGAATAATAATCAAATAGAGGATTAAATCTACACAAGTATAATTTAACTCTCCCTACTTGCATAATATCTTTTAGAGTCAAGCAATGATTGATCATACTATTTAATATCAAAATATTACCACTTATCAATAATCTAATTAACCTGTAACAAATACTACTACAAGGAAATATTTAATATCAATTATTACCTTTATATTCACACTTACTCACAGTCATAATATAAAATTGCCTAACATGATTGAATCCATTTAATATACACAATAGTATTACTAACAACGAAACATCTCCATCATTGCATACTTACATAGATAAGGGATAGAACTCATCCATCTATCACACAAAATCAAAACAACCACTAGTTAGTTAGTTAACATTCAAGGTATAAGCTAACTTGATGTATAGGAATAATAATCACTAATGTGTATTGTTCAACATAAAAGATCATAAAATATACAACATAAACCATCGATGATTAGGAGGATCAATAAGGCCACAAGGGACGGGGTCTTACACTCTCCCCCCTAGGATTAGGCTTCCTCCTAGAAGTCCATTTTAACTATCTTTAAATATCCATATTATTTTACCTTCACCTCCAAGTTCTAAAGCCAACTACCTGCACATCCACGGTGAAAATGGAGGGGCACTACAATTAGCACTGCAAGAGCTCAAAAGATTGTACCGCATGCCTACACAAATGAAGATATAAGCCTGCAAATTGGAAGTTACCTAGAAATAGCCATAAGGTATGTGTGGTTCATATTTGAGAGCATAAGAACTACCGCAAAGCTTTTTAGAGTTAGCAGAGTGAAGATAGTGATGATACAATGTTGTTGCAATCTCAAAGGTACAGAAGAATGCTTTGCATTTCTCCACACTTGAAGATATGACCTTGCAGTTTGGAGGATAGCTAGAAACAGATATGAAGTATGAATGATTCAAATTTCAGAGCATAAAAGGTACGGCAATGTTTTCTAGAGCTAGCAGAGTTAGAATAAGTCATGTTACTATTTAAGGTTATCAGAGGGAGAACAAAAAGCCACCACATTTCACTGCACTTTGATGTTTGGCTTTGTTGTTTGAAAGTTAAGTTTAGATGGTCAATATGTATGTTTAGTTCAGGTTTCAAGTGTTCTAGAGTACCACAAGTATATTTTTCAATGTTCTATATCAAGACAGTATAATCAGACTATGTAAGGGATACCAGCATCAAATTTTGATTTCTTGTGCTAGCAAGCTGAAGTATGAAATAGAAAAAGGAGTATATGAGAAGGCTTTACAAGTCATATAGTGGTCGTGGCTTGATGCACATGATGATATCTCTTTTCTCTAATATCGCTTTGGGTCTGGAGCTAATGTATGAAAGGATAAGTGTTTGATGTGTTGACATGGTATACTTGGGTGATTGTGCCGTGTGTTTGAAGTGTGCACCAGCATAGAAATATGTGCAAAGGTAAATTGGGTCCAGTAGACCTCTTGGCATGAACCGCATAGTGGGATTTCACTCCTACATTACCATAGATGATTTGGGAGCCGAAAAGCAAGGTCATTGCATGTTTCATGTTACACATTTCATTTAGGTTGACGAAGATGATGTTTGGAAGACTTGTGGAGGATATATATGAAGGATGGAAGATTGTTTCAAAGAGTGAGAGTGTGTGTGAGAGTGAGCATATGTGTGTGTGAAAAACATAAGTGATCCAGAAATTGATAATTAACTCTGGAAACTATGATGCATGATTCATAACAGAGTTAGAGTGTATTGCAGAGATGTTTTGAGAAGAGATGATAGAGCAGAGGTATTATGGTGATGCTGTGAAGGTGATTGAACTATCAGAATTTGTCAAGTGTTTTTGGTACAGAGGTTGGAGTCTCTTCTTGTAAGTGTTGTAAGTGTTGTAGCACTTTAGGGAGTTGTATCTTCCTTTGGGTTGGAGCCCATAAAATTATGTATCAGGGAGTTGTTGTTTCATTTGGGTTGGAGCCCATAAAACTTTGTTTCAGGGAGTTGGAGCTTCCTTTGGGTTGGATCCCATAAAACTTTGTTTTAGGGAGTTGGAGTTTCCTTTGGTTTGGAGCCCATAAAATTTATGCTGGATTTGGATAGTAGATCCAAGTAACTTGCTCACTGTGGTTTTTCCCATCTTAGATTTCCATGTAAATCTAGTGTTATGTGTGTATGTGCTTTTGTGATTCATTTGGTTTAAATATTCAATTTGGATTGAATATATTAAAATGAAAGAATTTGATTAAGTATTGATTTAACCTCTCTCTCAATACTTCTATGTGTTCAACAAAAAGTTCAAAGTTGTTTAACACTTCAGGCTAACTTATTGGCATAAATGAATTTAAGTATTTCCAACTAAAATTCAATTTTAGTGAAACATATATTCTATCTGGATTCATTTTAGCTAAATTAGATCTGGACAACAACTTTTTCAACTAGAACCATCCACTAAAAACATATTTAGCATCACTTTGGGGCTAATTTACCAAAAAAATGAAGTTATTGGAAAAACTTGATGTTCTAACAAATCCTACTCATGCAAATAATTATTTTAAAAGAATCTAAAGATGCCACTTTGTAGATATATAAGTCTACTTTGTAAAAATATAAATTTTTAAACATTTCAATTAGTGTTTATATTTTATATTTTATTTTTACTAAAAGTAGGTCATCAGCACCAAAATACGATGTTGATTATCCTCTCAAGAAAAAATAGTAATGTTTATCAAAAAACTGAAAAAAATATGATGCACTAGAGGAGAGATTTCATGTCGAGATGATATAATTTTTTTCCTATTTCGGATAAATAGTTAAGACAAAAGTTGACGTCCCATTGAAACAATTATGTTTTCAATACATGCAATTTCTAAGACTTATTTAAAATATATGTATTTATCAAAATGGGGAAAAATTAATCCATGCACTAAAGTTTCAAGTTATGAATACACAAAAAATAGAAGGAAAATAAATAAAATTTACTATATAAAGTGCAACGTCCCATTAAACCTTATTTTTCAGCATTTTATCAACAACTAAATTATAGTGTTAATTTTATAAAATACTACATTTAAATATACAAACATAAAATACACTAAAAAATCTACATTTTATTAGTTTACATCATTTTAAAATTCAAAACTTATACGTCTCTTTGTAGTGATTCAAGTTAAAAAATTAGATCACTATTGACCATTTCCTTTATAAAAGTGTGATACAACTTTGAACTTTCCCCTAGGCATAGGGAAGAGTGATTATGACACTTGTGGATTTTCTCACACGTGTGAGTCACATGATTTACATGTGTAAAATGGAGGGTAGGAATTAAAAGATTGAATGAATGGATAAGATTGAAAGTTAATTTGGGTTAGGATTGATGATGTGGATTTTGAGCTATGTGCAAGTGATTAATTAGTCAAATAAACATGATTTTTTTATTTAATTAATGATAAGAAGAGAAAATGGATGAATTAAATAAATGTTGGGTGTTTATTTAATATTTGGAGGAATAGACATAGGAATTGATGATTAATTAAATAAATGTTGATTTATTTAATTAAATGTTGGACCATTAGAGCAAGTGTTAAAATGATTAGTTAATTAAACAAATAATGAAATTTATTATCATTAGGATAAGATAGATGGGGGATCTAGTGATGTTAGGATGTGGTCATATTTAGGTGTCTACACCTTGAAATGCTTTCAATATTTTCTTGCAAGACAAAAAATTCAACTAGGCACAAGATCCACTCACACCAAGTGTTACAACTAGGAAGATGTCTCCTCTTACAACCGTACAACCAAGCTCAAATACCAAATGAAAGGAAATTGCAGAAAAATATACCATTTCCACATAACCCTCATGAGAAAAAATGTAAAACAAGTATTCAAAATCCAAATGCAAAAGAATAACAAAACATAACACAAGGTAACACCAGTTGTGGCCTTGGAAAAACCCTTTTAAGGAAAAAACATGACCTCCAAAAGCACCCACACAACTTAATGTATTATCTCAAAATCAAGATTACAATACACTTGTAGAGTCTCCATGGAAATCTTTTGAATCATTAAGCACACTAGTTGCATTCCTCCATGTGAACAAGCAAATAAGAACTATGTAGCCTCACATCCCAATCCATGTGTGAACAAGGAAGACAAATGAAGTTAGAAATACTAACCAAATGCATAAATACACAAAGTTATACCTTCAAATGTGATCCCTCTCCTTGATAGGGTGGAAGGAGTTGCACCCAAACTCCTTAGATTTACCCAAGTAGATGAATGTGGATTGCTCTTTGAGATTCAACACAATAGGATGAGAGATTTGGATTTAGATGGAGATTGAGATGAGGATGAGGAATGATTTTGGCATTATGATGGTATGATGAAGAGATTTAAGAGAAATTTGGGCATAGTAAGGATGCAAGAAGAAGTTGTTGTTAATGGCTTGGGTGAGGGTCTTATTTATAGATTTTTGGAAAATAGATGGAAGGTGAGGATTAAAAGATGAGATCAAGGGCTAGAAATGCTTGAGAGTTAGGGTTAGGATTGGATTCATAGCCTTGTGATAAGTGTCACAAGAGGAGTGGATAAGAGAAATCAAGGGTTGAGATTTGGTCAATGGGATTGGAGGGCTCTCATTATTTGTGAATTTTAAATTCACATGGGGAAAGGTGTGGAGGATAAAAATGAATTAAAAATTCATTTTTGGGAAGAGTGGATATGACAAATGAATTAAAAATTCAACTCATGGGGGAGTGTGAATTAAAAATTCACTTTTATGTGGAGATGTGAAGTTTGAAGGACACATGTACACTTACATGTGTAAGAGGGTGATAAATGATGTGTTAGGAGGATTTGACCCTTTGAATAAAAAATTGATTTTTATTCAAAGGTGTGTGGGAGGATGGGCTAAGCAAGGTTAATTAAGTGTTTATCTTAATTAATTTAGGTCTAGGGGGTAGGTAGGCTAGGGTAGCTAATTAAATAATTGATATTTAATTAACTAGGATAGGGATAGGTTGATTAATAGGGTAGATTAATTAGATAAGCATGATTTATCTAATTAACAAGGATTAGGGAGATGGACAAATTAGTTAAATAAATATTGTGAATATTTATTTAATCAATGAGGATATAGTTATAAGGTAAAGTGATAAATTAAGTGAATTAATTGATCACAAAGGATGGGTAAATGGTCAAGGTAGATGATGAGGGATAAATTAATTAAATAAAATAAATTTATTTAATTAATAGGGGGGATAATTGGTGTAGAGATACAGGAAATTAGTTTGCGAAGCAAGTCAATTTTAGGTGTCTACACCATGCTTCCACATATTCAACCTACAAGAGATGCTTAATCCAACCTGAGCCAACAAGTAAAAGGTTACACAAGCCAACAAGCCAACCTTAACAATTACTCATGTGCTTACTTTTGTAAAGACAAGATTTCACAAAACCACTAAGTGGTATTACATAAACCATGTGCCTCAAAACTATGACCCCAAATTAAATATTTGGTACTATGTTTTCCTAATAATAAATATTTTCCCAATTTGACACCCATAAATAATATTTATCCCAATGCTACATACAACATACAAGTTGTCACAAGAATGCCTAACCCATGTGGTATGCACATATCTAAGATGCACCATAGTTGAATATTTATTTTTACATTATTAGCATTATTAATATTATGCAAGGTGTATAACACACCTTTCCTAATACTACTTTGGTGCAAGTCAAAGGTAATCCACAACCCAAATACAAGAAACACCCCTAGAAAGAATTACAAAAAGAAAAGATGGGGCTTTCTCTAATGTACTAGCATACTGTTAGAATATGAAAAGATTATTAACCCAGAAAACTAGTGCAAACGAATAGATATCTAAACTATGAATGCAAATGATACGAAATCAAAATAGCAACACAGAGTTAGTCTCCAAGAGAGTAATGCAAATGCTAGAAGCAAAATAGCATTAAGAGGATGCAAAAGCAAAAGATACAAAATACAAGCCAGGCAGCATGCTTATATAGACCAGGGAGAGGGAGGAGGTGGCAACACCGACCAATGAGGAGCAACCATCTATCCGACTAAAGATAGCAAAGTATCTTCCCAAGATAGATAATGGATGCTCACATGTAGGAAGGTGATACATCGCAACCACTCACCTAATAAGACATGCTTTATTAACCTAAGCGAGATTAATAGAAGTGTAGGAAAAACCTAGGAATATAGGGAAAAATAAATAACCCAACTAGGAAATAAAAAACTACACTAACACCCCCCCATAAGCAAAGCTTAGATGGATGTAGAATGTTAGATTTAGGATAGACAACTGAGAGGGGGGGTGAATCAGTTGTCCAAAACTTTCTTCCAATTAATCACTTAAATCCTTTTCTTAATTCAACAACATAATAAATAAATCATGGAAACATAATGCAGCAATTCAAGAGCAGAAACACATTAACACATATGACACCGAGATTTTTGATGTGGAAAACCCGGTTAAGGGAAAAACCATAGGGTGACTAACCCAAGATTGTATTCTCTATTAAAATAATAGAAAGAATAAAATGGCACATGCCAATTAGGGCTCACTGCTTGAGCACACTACTCACAAGAGGCCCACTGCCTACGGGAGACACGTTGTCTACTGAATAATAAGTATTACATACTTGAACTAAAGAATAGCATCTTCACCATGCTTGAGTCAGTTCCATTTAAGCTCAATACTTCTACTCTGCCTTTTGCTCTGCTCCTCTCTACCACTCTCTCATCTCCATGAGTTCACTTTGAAATGAATTTACAACTCCTTATTTACTTACTCTCAAGATGTATTTGAGACAACCTTATGAGTGCTAGTCAAGTTACCCCGAACAACGAAGCCTCTACGCTGCACGTACATAGGCAAGGCCATCATAGATGAGCCGCCGAGGCATTAGGTCAGCCCTTAGGGCCTTTAGGTTCATGCATTGATATGTAATATGTTATTTATATATCTTGTGGGACTAACGTCTATATCTAGTTGTGCAGGTTCAAGTTGGATACAGGTTACTATTGCTAAGACAATATTTTGTGAACATCGTAAGGTGAATGGAAAGGTTACTGTGCTAATTGGTTCATCACTTCAAATGGAATGACTTTATATTGGATGCCTATGCTTCTAATCTAGAGATATAAGGTGTAGATGTAAGGTACCTATGTTGCAAACTAATTTATGTATGATGTTGTACATCTTGCCACCCTATAAGGGAATTTTATATTCTCTACTCTTTCTAGAAGTAACGATTGTAATAGAGATTTATGTATCATGCAAAAAGATTAGTGAATGGTGATTTCCATAGTTTTTCTTAGATGTGCAAAGAAATGTTTAAACCTTGGATTTACATTTGTGTAAGATTATACAAAATACTATCTAATGTAAAAATTTGTTCATCGCATGTAAGTTGAAGTATGTCATTTCAAAAAATTTGTACTTTGATTTTACTAATGTTTTATTAAGTTTAAACATTTGACAGATTAAAGAAAAGATTTTTAGATTGTGCTCAAGTGTAACAACTTGGGCATGACAACCATGTTTGAGTCAGTTCCATTTAAGCTCAATACTTCTGCTCTGCCTTTCGCTCGACTCCTCTCTACCACTCTCTCATCTCCACGAGTTCACTTTGAAATGACTTTACAACTCCTTATTTATACAAGACATCGACTTAGGGATAATCATCCAAGTTGGCAAACATTTCAGAGCAAATACATAAATACAATATGACTAATTACAAAAAGACTTCACGTGGATCAACACACTGTCGGCCACACAGATCTGAGACTTCAATCTTTCTTGAAGAACATGCCATTCTTTACAGAACATCTTCAAGATCATCTGTAGGATGTGTAACTCATCCGGTCGGCCAGACTTAGGAAGAACACCATCATCCGGAAGTAATTCTTCAATTACAAGCTCAATCTTCAATGCAGACCACCAACATGAACTGGACATAATTCAAAGACTTCCACAAGCTTCCCTAAATCACCAAGAACATCCACACTACTTCTGCTCACTGAAATGATTCTCTCCTTCATCTGGAACCTCAAGAACATAGTCTGTCATCACTGTCATATTAGAATAGATGCCTGCGGACCTTCAGACCACAAACCACTTGAGTTGTCAATTCACATTGACTTCCTAAACACTCCATCAAATTTGCAGAACAAGATATTGCATATCCAGATCTTACCGGACCTATCTGTGTTAGTCTGTCACCTCTGAACATCTACCAGAACTGGTTTTACTTAAGAGGCCATAACTTCTTCAGATCTTCATGCAAACCTCTTAGATCTTTATAGGATCATCTTAAGACACATATCTACAAACCCTTTGAAGTGCAAACTCTAATCTTCATCTTAGCTGGGATCTTTACCTCACTGTCTTCACCGTTCTTCTCTGTTCCTGATTAGGACTAATTTTCTCAATATCCTCAATACACAGCTCATTCAATCCTTATCATCAATGCAACAGGAGTATGTTAACATCAATGACAACACTGGTTAGGCCCATACTTGCAACAATCTCCCCCTTTGTCATTGATGGAAACATATGATGTGAAAAATTGTTTTAACCATCAAGACAAGAACTTCTCCTTACTGACATAACTCCCCCTATCAACAACAACCACTCACATGTCTTCTCTTCCTTTATTGCTCCCCCTTTGATTAGCAACCACTTGTTTTTCACATGTCTTTTCTCCCCCTTTAACATCAATGGCAAAGGGCACATACTTGCATTACTTCAGAAACATATCAACTACTCCCCTTGAGTAGTAGCTTCCCATCATCAATCTGGACCACAAATATGACTGTAAGATCCACCGGACTGATGCACAACAGTGCACCTTAATTCAAAATCAGAGGGGTAATAACCCCTAACTTCTCCCTGAGATACTCAAAAGAGTCCTTAGGTAGAGGTTTAGTAAAAATATCTGCAATCTGATCCTTGGAAGGCACAAACTCCAATCTGACTTCATTCTTGTTCACTTGCTCTCTCAAAAAGTGAAACTTGATGGATATATGTTTGGTCTTTGAATGCAACACCGGATTCTTTGATATGTTTATTGCACTTGAATTATCATAGAAGATTATGATAGGTTCCTTATACTCCACTCTGATGTCTCTTAGCATTTGCTTCATCCACAATACTTGAGTGCAAATACCTGTTGTTGCAATATATTTTTCTTCTGCAATGGACAGAGATATTGCCTCTTGTTTCTTGCTCAGCCAAGAAACTAATCTTTTCCCCAAAAAGAATGGTCCACCACTGGTACTCTTCCAGTCATCCACATCTCCTGCCCAATCCGCATCTGTGTATGCATGAAGAGAGAAATCATGATCTCTAGGATACCACAAACCATACTCAACTGTCCCTTTTAGATATCTAAAAATCCTCTTGATTGCCATGACATGAGATTCTCTAGGATCAGCTTGGAATCTAGCAACAAGACCAACAACATTCATAATGTCAGGTCTAGTTTGAGTGAGATACAATAACCCTCCAATCATTGACCTTTACTTTTTCTGATCAGCCTTAGGAGAGTCATCATCTTTGGTCAATTTACATCTGGTTGCCATGGGAGTACTCATTGGTTTTGAGTCTTCCATCCCAAATTCTTCAACAATTCTTTCACATATTTAGTCTGAAAAATGAAGATTCCTTTCTTTGTTTGAGTGATTTACAGACCCAAAAAGAAATTCATTTCCCCAAACATGGACATCTCAAATTCACTTTTCATTTGATTTGCAGAAGTTTTGCACATACTATCTCTTCCTCCAAAAATGATATCATCAACAAACACTTCAACAATCAAGATATTTTCATGATCAATTTTGAAGTACAAATTACTGTCAGCAGTACCTTTGTTGAAACCAATCTTCAAAAGATGCTTATCCAATCTTTCATACCAGGCTCTTGGGGCTTGCTTGAGTCCATAAAGTGCTTTCTTCAACTTGCAGGCCATATCACCATGATCAGACAATTGAAATCCATCCGGTTGCTCAATGTAAACTTCTTCCAAGTCACCATTCAGGAAGGCAAACTTGACATCCATCTGATATACTTTGAAGTCCTTGAAGGCGGCAAAAGCAAGAAATAATCTAACTGCTTCAATTCTTGCCACTGGAGAAAAAGTTTCTTCAAAATCAACTCCTTCTATTTGGGAGTAACCCTTGCATACTAATTTGGCTTTATTTCTGACTACTTCACCATCTTCATTTAGTTTATTCTGGAAGACCCATTTGGTTCCAATCACATTCTTGTTTTTAGGTCTAGGAACAAGATCCCAAGTGTGATTTATCTCAATTTGCATCAGCTCTTCCTCCATTGCTTTAGTCAAGTTTTCATCATTGCATGCTTCATTCATAGTCTTAGGTTCAATCTTTGAAATCAGACAATACTCTTCTGAATCTTGAGCAATCCTTCTTCTTATTTGAACTTCTTCTTATTTGAACACCTTTGCTTTTATCACCTATGATCTAGTCTTCAGAGTGATTCAGTTTTACATACCTGGGAATTTTGGGACTTACTTGTACCTCTATTTCTTGCACAAGTTCATTCAAACTTGTCTCTTCTTCCTGATTCACTGGATCATTTTGAATCTAAATTTTAGAAGGGGCTTGGACTCCTTGGATCAAAACATCATTCTAATCATCTTCATCATATTCATAAAATCTTGAGGGTTTTTCAACACCTTCATTAACCTTCACATTTTTACTTTCTATAATCTTTCTCAATCTCTTGTTATAACACCGGTATGCTTTGCTTTGAGTAGAATAACCCAAGAATATTCCTTCATCACTTCTAGCATCAAATTTGACTAAATCTTCATCTCTTTTAATGTAACATTTGCTACCAAAGACTCTAAAATACCTCACAATGGGAGTGATCCCAAACCAAAGTTCATAAGGAGTCTTACCGGTATTGCTTCTGATTTGTACTCGATTGAGAGTATAGACTGCAGTGCTTACAGCTTCTCTCCAATAGATCTGAGGAACATTTGTTTCCATCATCATGGTTCTAGATGCTTCCTGGATGGTCTGGTTCTTTCTCTCCACTACTCCATTCTATTGTGGAGTCCTTGGAGTAGACAACTGTCTTTTTATTCCATGTTTCTCATAGAATTCTATGAACTCACTGGATGTGAATTCTCCACCTCTATCAGACCTCAGACATTTTATATTCAATCCAGTTTCATTTTCTACCATTGCCTTGAATATTTTAAATTTCTCAAGGGCCTCAGATTTCTCTTTCAGAAAGGTTACCCACATCATCTGAGAGTGATCATCAATCAATAACATGAAGTATCTATCACCTTGCACACTCCTGATTCTTGCCAAACCACATAAATCAGTATGAATTAAGTCCAATAATCCAGTAGAATACTATTCTTTACTTTTGAATGTGACTCTTCTCTACTTACCCAACTGACATTCTTTGCACAAACTATTAGTAGGTTTCAGCAGTCTTGGAAGATCTCTTACAGCCTGAGTGTTGCTTATCTTGATGATATTATCAAAATTCACATGACACATTCTCCTATGCCACAACCAACTCTGATCAATTTGAACAAATAAACAACTTTTACCAGTACCAACCAAGTGGAAGATATTACCTTTAGTTTGAGTGCTAGATGCAATCTCTGTTCTGAAACTTTCAAAGATCTTGCATTTTCTATTTTTGAATCAAAGATCATAGCCTTTGTCCACCAACTATCCAACACTAAGAAGATTGTGCTTCAGGCCTTCAACATATAGTACATTACTGGTTTTGTTCTTTCCATCAAAAGAAATAGTTCCTCTACCTCTGATTCTACCAGCAAAATTATCACCAAATTTTACCACTTGTCCTTCATACCTTTCCAAATCTATGAACTTATTTTTGTCACCTATCATATGGTGAGAGCATCCACTATCAATGACCCAATCATCATTTTTTTCAACTTGGGCAACCAGAGCTCTTTCTACAATTTTATGATTGACAGATTTAGAGGGCAATGGATCTTCTTCCTTCATGGCAATAAACACCCAGTCACTTCTGGATTTGTTTCGTGTCTCTGATTCATCATCTATTACTCCATCATCATGATCTCCATCAACATAGTACCATTTCTTTTGGAACCTTGATCTGTTAGGATTTGGCCTTGAAAATCTTTCCGGACACCTTGAGGCAAAATGGCCAATCTTATTACAATTAAAACATTTAAAAGACAATTTCCCCTCATACTTACTAGATCCTCTTGGCAGTCTTTTTGCAATAAGGGCTTCAAGTTGAGCAGCTTCTGCTTCATCTTCTTCCAGGTCTTTTCTTGCTTTTTGCTACCATGATAGCTTCTTTGAAGAATTCTCTCCCGGATCAAACTTTTGTTTTCCTTTTTACAGAGGCACTAGCTTTGAATGCGCCAAATCTCATATGCAATTTTAGATCAACAACATTTGTCAGCTCTGAATTAGATAAGGCACTTAGAAGAGCTTCTTTGCTCTGCAAATTGTTTTCAGCATCTCTAATTTCATCTACGATATGAGGATCATTTTGGGGAGGATCATACTTCTTTGAAGCCATGATCCAATACTGCATTCCCATACATTGCAAGTGACATTCCATGCGACTTTTCCAAAGACTGAAATTGGTTCCATCAAACCTCAGACTATCCTTCTTGTAGGACGACATCCTGGATCTCCTCAAGTGGTTAAGATCTTTTAGAGGAACTTAGTTCTGATACCAATTGTTAGATTTAGGATAGAGAACTGAGAGGGGGGGTGAATCAGTTGTCCAAAACTTTCTTCCAATTAACCACTTAAATCCTTTTCTTAATTCAGGAGCATAATAATAAATCAATCATGGAAACATAATGCAGAAATTCAAGAGTAGAAACACATTAACACATATGACACCGAGATTTTTGACATGGAAAACCTGGTCAAGGGAAAAACCACAAGGTGACTAACCCAAGATTGTATTCTTTATTAAAAGAATAGAAAGAACAAAATTGCACATGCCAATTAGGGCTCACTGCCCGAGCACACTACTCACAAGAGGCCCACTGCCTACGGGAGACACACTGTCTACTGAAGAATAAGTATTACATACTTGAACTAAAGAATAGCATCTTCACCATGCTTGAGTCAATTCCATTTAAGCTCAATACTTCTTCTCTACCTTTCGCTCTGCTCCTCTCTACCACTCTCTCATCTCCATGAGTTCACTTTGAAATGACTTTACAACTCCTTATTTATACAAGACATCGACTTAGGGATAATCATCCAAGTCAACAAACATTTCAGAGCAAATACATAAATTAAATATGACTAATTACAAAAAGACTTCACGTGGATCAACACACTATACGCCACACAAATCTAAGACTTCAATCTTTCTTCAAGAACATGCCATTCTTCACAGAACATCTTCAAGATCATCTGTAGGATGTGTAACTCACCTGGTCAGCCAAACTTAGGAAGAACACCATCATCCAGAAGTAATTCTTCAATTACAAGCTCAATCTTCAATGCGGACCACCAACACAAACTGCACACAATCCAAAGACTTCCACAAGCTTGCCTGAATCACCAAGAACATCCACACTACTTCTACTCACTGAAATCATTCTCTCCTTTATCCGGAATCTCAAGAACACAGTCTGGCATCACTGTCATATTGGAATAGATTCTTGCAGACCTTCAGACCATGAACCACTTGAGTTGTCAATTCATATTGACTTCCTAAACACTCCATCAAATCCGCAGAACAAGATATTGCATATCCAGATCTTACTGGACCTATCTGTGTCACTATGTCACCTCTGAACATCTGCCAGAACCAGTTTTACTTAAGAGGCCATAACTTCTTCAGATCTTCATGTGGACCTCTGAGATCTTTACTAGATCATCTTAAGACACATATCTACAAACCCTTTGAAGTGCATCCTCTGATCTTCATCTTAGCTAGGATCTTTACCTCACTATCTTCACTGTTGTTCTCTGTTCCTGATTAGGACTAATCTTCTCAATATCCTTAGCACACAGCTCATCCAATCCTTATCATCAATGCAACAGGAGTATGTTGACATCAATGACAACACCGGTTAGGCCCATACTTGCAATAGTAGAAATGGGTCCTAGCAAATCAAGCCTGATGAGGTACCCATGTACATGAAATTCCCCCCAAAGAGAGAGAAAAAGCCCCCCCAAAAGAGAGAGAAGAAACCCCTTCAAAATTAGAGAGTTAGGACTCCGAGTGAGAGGAAGAAGCCCCCCAGAAGATGAAACATCCCACACCCCCAGCAAAGCTCGCAAATGAAGGAACTTGCTCTTAGTGAAGGGTTTGGTGAAGATATCAGCAACTAGCTCAGAAGTCAGACAATAGCGAAGGTCAATGACGTGGTCATGGATGAGCTCCCAAATGTAGTGCATGTGGACCTCTATGTGTTTGGTCTGTTGATGATGGACCGAATTCTATGAGATCTGAATGGCACTTTGGTTGTCACAAAATATGACTAATGGCCATCTGATCTAGATACCAAACTCAATGAGAAGATTTTGAAGCCAAATGGCCACAGTGGCGGCATTCATAGCCCCCCGATACTTGGCCTCAGTAGATGATAGAGCAATAGCAGACTTCTTCTTGCTTGACCAACAAACAGGACCTGAACCAAGTGAGAAGTTGTAACCTGAAGTAGACTTGTGATCCTAAGAATTGCCCACCCAATTTGAATCTGTGTAGCCCACCAAGTCAAGCTCAATGCCCGCTACGTAGTGAATCCCAAAACCATGAGAACCCTGAATGTAGTGAAGGATCCGCTTGGCTGCTTTCCAGTGCATCTCATGAGGCTCCTGCATGAATCGAGAGACCATGCCTACAGCATATGAAATGTCAGGTCTCATATGAGTCAGATAAATGAGACTCCCAACAAGCTGTCGGTACAAAGTGCCATCAACAAGTGGAGAAGAACACTGAGCCCCAAGTTTGACTCCAAAAAGAAAGGGAGTCAGAGTAGGCTTACAGTCATCCATATGAAACCTCGAGAGCAAATCTAGAGCATACTTGGAGTGATGGTGATCCCAGAAGAAGACTGAAGGATCTCAATCCTGAGAAAGTAATGCAACAAGCCCAAGTCAGTCATCAAAAACCTATCATGAAGGGTAGTTTTGACAGCCCCAATGGTGGATGAAGAACTCCCTGTGATCAGCAAGTCATCAACATATAGATCCAAAAATAGGAGTGAATCATCCTGCTACAGAATGTAGACATTGGGATCAGAATGACACCGAGTGAACCCAACTGATAGAAGGAAGGAGTCCATCTTGGCATACCAGAATCGAGGAGCCTGTTTGAGGCCATAGAGAGACTTCCAAAGATGGCACACAAGTGAAGAATCTTGAATGAACCCCTTGTGGCTGCTCCATGTAGATCTCCTCCTAAAGGTCACCATGAAGAAAAGCACTCTTCACATCCATCTACTATACTTCCCAACGATTAGCTGCAGCAATGGAAAGAAAAAGTTAGATGGAATTCATTCGGGCAACTGGCGTAAAAGTCTTAGAGTAGTCAATCCCAGAAACTTGGGAGAATCCTTTGGTGACCAAGCAAGCCTTATGCTTGTCAACTGACTCATCTGTTGCAAATTTTGTCTGATAGATCAACTTATATTGAACAAGTTTTCTTCCCTTAGGAAGAGGGACAATATCCCAAGTGTGGTTCCTCATCAAGGAACTATACTCCTGCATAGCTGTATCCCATTCAGGAATATCATAAGCCTCATGAAAAGACTCGTCAGAAGATCTGTCATGTATCCCAAGTGACTCCAATGTCAAGGTAGAAGGAGTTGGATAAGTGATAGAAAGTGAGCTCGAAGAGCCCTCCTCAAACTAAACACTCCTCTCAATGAACAACTCATGTGTAGTAGGGTGGAGCAACCGATAACCCTTCACACCATCAGGATAACCTACAAATATGCAAGGTCTTCTCTATGGATCCAAGGCCTTGCATTTTTTTTGCAGGAATGTGGGCCCATGCAGGAGAACCAAAAACTTGAAAGTGCTTAACTGATGGTTTCCAACCGTTCCAAGCTTCAAAAGGAGTGACTCCCTTCAAGGCTCAGTGAGGAACACAATTCTGGATATAACAAGCACAGTTAATGGCCTTTGCCCAATATTGTGGTGCAAGAGATCTGGATTGAATCATGCAGTTCGCCATTTCCTTCAAGGACCTATTCTTCCAGTCTGCAACATCGTTCTGCTAAGGATTGTATGGAACTTAATGCTGCAAATCAATCCCCTCTGAAGTGTAAAACCTCTCAAACTGATGGTTGACATACTCACCACCATTGTCAGTGTGCAAAACTTTGATGTTTTTCCCGGATTGCTTCTCTACAAAAGTTTTGAAGTCCTAAAAATAATCAAATACCTCTGACTTTTGTTTGAGAAAGTACACCCAAGTATATCAAGAAAAGTCATCAATGAATGTGAGGACATATCTAGCCCTACTGAAAGAAGGATGCTGAAATGGACTAGCCAAATCACTATGAACTAACTCTAATATCTGTGAAGCTCTCCATGCCTTACCTTTGTCAAACTTTTCCTTAGGATGCTTACCAAGAATGCAACCTTGGCAAACATCACCTGAAAACTAAATTGAAGGCAACCGTGTGACCATGCTCTACTGGTTGAGTTGCTGCAAGTAGCAGAAGTTAAGATGGCCAAACCATTCATGCCATAATCTACTCACATCATTAGAATGAGTGAGCAAAATAGTCGAAGGAGGATCAGGAACAAAGTGTGAAAATAGATAGAGCGGTGACTGATGATCTGCTCTCCTAACTGCAACTGTAGAACCACTGTGTAACTCATGAATCTCCACTGAATTAGGAGTGAACTCAACCCGCTTGCCTGAACCTGTGTGAGTGATCTGGTATACTGATAGGAGATTAGTTGATAATGAGGGCATACAAAGAACATCATGGAATGTACCATCCCCCACATCAACAGACCCTCTCCCACACACCTCAACAGGAGTGTCATCACCCATCAAAATAGAAGGCATAGTACATGACTCCAAAGATGCAAGTTCTTCCTTAGATGAAGCCATGTGGTGTGAAGCACCCGAATCAAGAACCCAAGTAGATGGTGAAGAAGCAACTGCTACAAGGGCCTTGCCCTTTCCTTTCCCCTTGTTGTTTTCTTTTGCCTTGTTAGACCCCTCATTAGAACTCTGTTTGATAGACTCAGGAACACTGATATTATTCCTCTCAAGAATGTGTGTCAAGTGATCAATTTGTTTCTTCAAACATTTATGTTCATCATGACCAGGTCTTTTACAATAGGCACATTGGACCTTCTCTTTCTTAGGCTTGTCGCCCTTGGAAGATTGGGTCTCATTAGTTGCTTTTGAAGCAACCGATATATGATCCTTCTTCTCCTTACTATTCTTCTGTTTCTTATCCTTACTATTGTTGTTACTACTTTGTCCTTTTTATTCTTTTATGCCTTGGTTGGCAGCCAAGGCATGTGACTTAGAGGACTTAAGAGTGCCCATCTAGATTAGCTTGTCCTGTTCCTGAGTGAGATTGACAACAAAATCATCTAAAGATGGCATGGTGAATTGAGTACCAAATGCACCCTTAGTAGCATAGAAGGTAGAAACAAACACAGAATACTCTGAACTTAGCTTAGAGAGAATACTAAGAATCAGTTGTTCATTTTTGTTTTCAATTCCACATTATTTTAACTACAGCCTTTGTGATTTCAATTTAGTGAAGAAATCCTGGATTGTGTTGAATTGCCTGGACTTAAACTAATTAGTTCATTTTCCAACATATGACCCCTCATTGAATCTTGTGTGCCAAATAGTGTTTCTAGCTTTGTCCATTTTTCATTTGGTGAATTCAAAGATTCAATGTGAAAAAGCAAATCAGGAGAAACAGACAAACACAATGTTCCATATGCCTCATCACATTTGTTAAACCACTTAGGCTTATCTTCATCTTTAGTAGGTTCAGTTTCAAATCCCATAGTTATCCTATTTAATCTAGCTTTCCTTAAGTGAATTGTCATGTGTGATTTTCACTCAAAGTAATTGTATGGAGTTAGGATAGGCACATTTGTTTGATCCATGATGAAGAAATGCCGAAAAAAAGAGAACACAACTAAGACAACCCCCCCTTTTCACTCAATCAAAGAACCCCCCAATAAAATATGATTTGACACTTTATATTAGTGCATTTACAACTGCCACTAGCAAGAAATATTAAGTGGTCTTGATTTCAATGCATTACAAAACCCTCACGAAGAGCATATGCTAAAAATACAACTTTGGCACAATACCTAGAGAAATAAACAGTCCCACTGCGATCTACTCGAAAAATCATGCACTTTCAAACAATGAATCGCCTTGATACGAGGTCATATGTGAAAGTTATGATCCTCCGAAGTTCCCAAAACGAAAATTGTGTAGTGTCACGACTAGAAATTTGCAATTTCTAAAAAATCTCTGCATCAAAATAAAAAAACATCTGCACTAGTGCATACAGCATGAAAAAATAGCCAAAATCAAAAGAAATTTCATGGGAAACGGAGTCTATATGATCAAGAACGGAGCATTTGAAAACTACCTTCAAAACTGCAATTACCAACAGAGAGGGTTCCTGCTATAGCTTTCTGAGTGCATTTCTACAAAATATATAGACTGCATGCAAAAACTAAAACATACCCAAATGGTTTTTCTGTGCTGCGAACAAAAACTAAAAGGCATTTTTCTTGTTGATGTACAGAAGATGTAGTTCTAATGTAAATAGAACACCTTTAGCAATAAAAAATGACCCCAGCAACCAAAAAATGGCATGCAAAGGCTCAATCAGCTACCTAAGACAAGAAATGGCATGCTATAACCTGTAATATTGATTGAAAACACCAAATATGTAAGTTGGTTGTCAGATTTGAGCTTGAAACCCTAATTTCACAACTGTGTATGACGATCTCTGATTTCAGTGAAACGAAAGCCAAATCTAACTTTCTCAAGCCTCCTGGACATGTTGGAACAGCAAAAAATGTTGCCAGTATAACCAAAAATGCTGCAATCACCTAGATTTTATAAAACACATATGCAAACCCCAGAGATTAAAAAAAATTATGTCAAACTTTTTTGATTCTCAAGATCATCCGAAGATGCAAGAGAAGAGCATACTGGGTTTTTCAAAAAACTATAATAAAATTTATTAGCCTCCCCTGAATCTCTCAAATAAGGAAACTAAAATCTACTCTTGCACATATAAAATCTCTGATACCATGTTAGAATATGAAAAGATTATTAACCCAGAAAACTAGTGCAAACAAATAGATATCTAAACTATGAATGCAAATGATACGAAATCAAAATAGCAACACAGAGTTAGTCTCTAAGAGAGTAATGCAAATGCTAGAAGCAAAATAGCATTAAGAGGATGCAAAAGCAAAAGATACAAAATACAAGCCAGGTAGCATGCTTATATAAACCAAGGAGAGGGAGGAGGTGGCAACACCGACCAATGAGGAGCAACCATCTATCGAACTAAAGATAGCAAAGTATCTTCCCAAGATAGCTAATGGATGCTCACATGTAGGAAGGTGACACCTCACAACCACTCACCTAATAAGACATGCTTTATTAACCTAAGCGATATTAATAGAAGTGTAGGAAAAACTAAGGAATATAAGGAAAAATAAATAACCCAACTAAGAAATAAAAACCTACACTAACACATACATCTTATATACATGGAAGAAATTCACAAGTATATTCATACCATGTTGATGAAAATGGATCACGCTCAACTAGAGATGGAGTGGCTAACCCTCACCATCATAAATCCAAATATAGGGGTATGAGAGTATATATCCTTATCGAAGTATTGGGGAGATTAAGTTAGATATGTGAATATTTCCCAAATTTTTGTGGATAACATGTGTGGGTGAGATTGATGTTGAGTGGAATTCACTTTGAATTCATGTATTTGGACAAACCTTACCAGATCATGAAGGAGGCTATAAAGGAAGTAACTAGATTATGGGATAAGAGTGATCTTCCCACAAAGAAGAAAGTAAAAAATGAACAAGTGATGTAATTAAATAGATCCACTTTTGATGGCTAGAATTTGGCAGTTATAAACATCGTCAACCTTGTCATGTATTATGCTATACAAGGGACATAATATTAAATTTATTCTACAAACAAGGAGAAATTTGCTACCAACACAACAATCATGACTGCATAAGAGATGGTGGTCAACAAAAAGGACTCAAATGATCTAGATGTAGACCCTTTGGGAATAGTTTTTTGAGAACCATGACAAAAAAAGTACATACACATCTTGGTATCAAGCTTTGATTGTCTATCTTGCATTCTATTTTATGAGAGCATTACCAGGGACTCCTTGATATAGTTGGGGAAACATGAAACCAATAGGAAGCCAAATCATGGCACATATTAAGTCTGTGAGGCCGATTATTTTTCCTTCCTTATTTTGATCATTATGCATTTCAGTTGGTGACATTATCAGACTTTTAGAGACTATGGTTTCATTATGCAGATTTGATTATATCTCCTGATTTTGATATGACATTGATTAGACAGATGGTGATTCGATTTGATCATATTTTGATGTTATTTTGTGATTCGACATACGAGATATATTAGATGATGTTTTGTGATATGATTTCTAGTTATTTATGTGATGATGATTAATTGACATGTGATAGAAAAATGCAGTTTAATTCAGAATTATGTTATAGATGATTATTGTTGTATTAGATGGCATGAGTTTAATTCTAGTTGCTTCGGCTATGATTATTCATGATATGATTGACACTTGATCGAGATGTACAGGTTTTACATTCCCAAGCCACGAGAAATTAGAGGTAGAATTCACATATTTGTTATTCCCTGTAAAACTGACCCATTCCCAAGAGGGATAAGGGTCACGTTTGAATTGAATGTTGATTTAAGTGCTTGATTTAATTTTATCATTTTGGCCTAGTACCCCTTTGTGTAATTAATTAATATTATGTGTTGTATAATTTTTATTGACTTATACCACTTGGTAATTATTTTTATTTTTGAGGCCATTTAAAGTAAATTTATGACCCCCTCGGTGAACCTTAGTGTCCCAAAATCTACCCTAAGTGGTTACCCATGGGTCTAGGGTCAATTTTGACTAACTAACCCTTGGATTAACTCACTTTTGATCACTCTAAACTATGGTTTAGTCAAAGTGACGAAATTTGAAATTAGATAAGCTGGGAGATGAGTCATGCTTTGGGAAAGACACATCTCCCTTCCCAATGTTTGGGAATCCCTTCCCTAGGAGGACTTGGGAGGTCTCCAAGACTCCCAAGTGTGTGTGATCTTCCTCCAAGACTCTCACACACGTGTCAGAGCATCTTGGAGGGAGATGGCTCTTTTAGAGAATAAGAGGATGCCATATGGCATCCCTTATCCTCATAGAGGTTTGAATGGGAATGCCACCTCACCACTTGTTCTCTCACATGTGTGAGAGCACAAGTGGATAAGGTGAGGATTGAGATGGAATTGGAGGATGACACTTGTCACCCTCACACTTCCTCTCCCTTGCAAGTGGCATTGGAGGAGGAAGGAGAAGGTGACAAGTGTCACCTTCTTATTCCTCAAGGCCAAAATTGATGGCCTATATTATCTCCTCTTGTTGAGGAGTGTGGGGTTCTTGCATTTTAGATTTTCTTTCTATTTTTGAGAAATTTTGGGAAAGTTAGAGGAATTCTTGGAGGTTGGAAGGTTTGGAGAAGCTTAGAGCTCATCACCAAATGTGCTTCCATTATAGGGCTTTGAAGGTAAGCCTCATGAACTATGTTCTTCACCCTTGCTTATTATTGTGATGTGTTTGTGTTTTTTGTTGGTAGTTGTTTCATTATTTTTGTGTGGGATGGGAGTATGGTGAGAGCACCTCCATTTGGAGGTAAGGCTCAACTTGTTTGGGGTAGGGGAAAGGAACCTCCTTGAGGTCACTCCCATATTGTGTTATTTATGCCTTGAGGGCTTCTTACTTGTGTGGAAAATATTTGAATGGCAAGAGTGCCATGGGAGTATAGTTTGAGATATTTGAAGAGTTGTGTATATGGAGATTTTTGGCTTAAGGCCATGAGATTGGTATTTTAGTATTTTGAGTGGCCTTTAAAGTAGAGGGGTCCATTCCCTACCCCCATCAAACTCATTTTCATGAGTTGAATTATGTGTTTATCCTTGGGGTTGATTTTGTGTTGATGTGGTTTGATACTTGTTGTTTAGTGTTTGCACCCATGTGAATCCCTACCTCCCTAGCTCGGGGGTGACCCTCTTGTGGGTCTACGGTAGAGAGGAGGGCATTTCGAATTCACTGCAGGTGTTTATATGGAGGAAATAGAGTTTTAGAGAAGCTCTTTTTTGTGTAGCTTGGTCCCTTTGTTGCTGGCTGTTTGAGCCATGGCCATTGGGGCCCTATTGTATTTATTTTATCAAGTTTATGCCCTTGAAGTTGGCTGTGGTAAATGTTGAAATGTAAACTTTCTATTTATGTTATTTAAAAGTTGTTTATTTCCTATGATGTGGAGTTAGTGAGCTTGCGAAATGCATGTGAAATGGTATATATTTTTCTGTCATTATTCTTTGCAAAAAATATATATATGAGTGAGTTAGATAAATCCTAGTATTTGCAAAAGAAAGAATGAGAAATTTTAAACTAATTTTTTGTTTTGGTTGTATTGAGAGTTTATATTATTAGTTGCTGTTAGAAAAGTTAAATGAGAATGCTTATTCTGCCATATAGGTTTATTTCAAAACAAAAATACATCTCTGTTATTTTATGTTTCAAAAAGAAAGTTACTACTAGGTTATCTATTTATGATTTTGAAATGACTATATTAGTAAAAAAAAAAGATTAGAGTTAAATGGAAAAGTTAGGACTCTGTTTTTAGACCAATGCTTTGGGGAAAATGGATGCAATGGACATTTATACATATATATACATATATATATGGGTATATATATATATATATATATATATGCTAGGTTGTTTTATTCTTTAAAAATCTATTTATGTTCAGTTTATTTTCTTTAACACTGTGTAAATATACAGAAAAATAGAAGAAACCACAGAAATTGTAAATATTGCTGGTTATATATATTATACAAAAAAAGAAGAAAAGATTTAGACCACATTTAAATTCTGTAAATATTATATATATGTGTGTGTGTGTGCATATATATATTAATAAAGTAATATATTTACTGTGTTATTAAAACAGGGCAGCATGTATATATGCCTGTATATACATATGTGTGTATATATATACATATGTATATACATATGTGTGTATATATATACATATGTATATACACATATACTTATGTATGTATATATATGTTAAACTAAAATTTTTAAATGAAAAAAAAAATAGTGATTAAAAACCTGCTAACGGCAGACTGAATTTTTAACTGTTGAAAAAAGGAAAAAAAAAATTGCTAAGGAACTGGGATGGGCGTCAGTGCCCATCCCAGACCCCTTTACAGTCCCTACCGCGCCCATAAAACATAGAGTGGGTGTGGGGAGGAGGTTGTGCCTCCACCCACACCCCCCTCTAACTTCGGCCCTCGCACTCCTCACTGTCCATGCAGAACTCCACACCCACTCCCCTACACTACTCCTATGATCTCCGCCGGAAACCCCAAGCTGCCCTCCATCGACCTTTCTCTGCAGTCTGTAGCTCTGCGCCACCTCTTGCCCCCATTGCACCGCGTTCGACCCCTTCACACTTCCACCACAGTCGGCAGCAGCGGCACCATGCCCTTCCCTAATAACCCTGCAACATGAACTCATTTTATAACATTTGCATTGTAAATATATATATATATATATATATATATATATATATATATTACTAAAACTCTATAAAAAAAGGCTATAAAAATAAGCTTGATGTGTATACCTCCATGGGAGGTAGCAGCAAGCTTCCATCCATGGCATCCATTGTTGTATTCAAAACCCTAACCTGTATGAGCATGAAACAATAAAATAAAATAAAATAAAAGAAGAGAGAATAAGATAGAGGATTAGGGCAACAATAAAATGAGAAAACGATAAAATACTATTAGGGCATCCCTTTTGAAAACCAAGTTTAAAATTGAAATTAGGGCTTTTCTCATTTAGGAAACAATATTTTTATTGAGAGGATTTTTTAGAGAGGTTTGTTTTAATTCTTATATTTTAAAAAAAACTCTCTATTTTGCCCATGTATTTTAATTCTTGTATCTCAAACCAGTTATTAATATTTTAGATGGGGTTTTGTATTTTTTTTTATTGTCTTGCGAATAAATCTTATTTGGGAGGGATTGAATTTTGTTTATATTGGGAAGAACTTTTCCTTGTATTAAATCATTCCAGTTGGGGTATTTACTTTAGTTTCTCCCTAACGGGAATTTATCATTTTAATTATTTATCTATTTTATTATTATTTTATGGGAATGAGTATCTTAATCTCTTCCCTTCTCTATTTTTCTAAGTGAGCTAATAAATATAATGTCAAAATTATATTTATTAATGAACTCAAACTTATTATCCATTTTGGCATCATGTTTTTATTTCCTTATTATGATTTTATTCCAAAATTTCAATCCTTTATGCTAGGTCAATTTTTTAGACCTTGGTAAGGTATCTATTTTTGTTATTTTAAATTGTATTAAATTGTCCTTAAGTTTTATTCTTAAATTTTATTTTTTTTCTTATTGAAGTTTTACTTTAAATCTTTTAAGTCGTTTATCGAAAACGCGTTATGCTGTCGAATTTTTCCTAGATTTCTAAAGTCTTAATTTTACGGCTTTTTATTAGCTTTTAATTCATCATTCTACTTTAATCATGCATCCATCATGTCATTTTACTTAATCATTATCTCATTTTCATTTGGACCTGAATTAGAGTTAGGTTTCGATGCTAGTGGAATCATCTTCACACCTAGGAAACTTAGGGTTCAGATTAAAATCAGTCTAACCCTAAAAATAACACACTTCGTGTCACATACCCCCTAAATGGCTATCATCACATAGGGGACTGCATGGGACAATGCACCTCCCTGAATTATGTTGAGATGTTTACACCTTATGTGTATTGCCATTGAGCACGCAGACGCGTGCGAGGGGGTTCCTAGGGATAGGTCGAAAAGTTTTTTATAATTCATGTCATGACCACATGGCAAATGTGGATATGACATGTGTGTTATGTGTCGTGACCGCATGGGAAATGCAAGCATGACATTTGGTATTAGAGCCTAAGTTTAAACACTGGGCTTGTTTTGGGCACATTATTATTTCTGCAACTTTGATTAATTTGTGGTTACCTCATTTTTGTAGGATGCCTCCCCGATGAATTCAGCGAGCGCAGTCCCATCACACTCCATCCCCCGAGGTTCACAGTGACTCTTCAGCTGAGGGACAGGATCAACCGGTCCTATAGGCACTGTAGGCACCACCGGCCCTACCAAATATTGGGCCACAAATATTACAGGCTTTACAGGTAGTTTTACATAGGCTTCCATCGGCCATAGCTGAGCCGTGCATAGAACCATGTGTTGAGCCCCGCAAGGATCTGTGAGAGGAGCCACAAGCTGAGTCCCATGTCGAGCCACGTGTGGAACCCCGCGTTGAGCTGCAAGGGGCACCACGTGTGGAGCCTTATGTTGAGGTGCCAGAGATGATGGCAGAGGAGATTGGTTCGGCGACAAGGCTTGTAGCAGGAGCCCTTCACGCCATGCTATGATGAGGCAGTATGAGTAGAGCACATTGTTCACATACCTTATGACTATTACATAGATGAGCCTATCAGAGGGCATAGAGAGTGAGGAGATCCCATTAGGGATTTGTTGAGGCTGAACCCTCCTACTTTCATTGAGACCACAGAGGGAGCTGAGGCAGAGGCCTAGCTCATCATCTTAGACAGATGCTTTGCTTTGTGTCCTTACGAGGGCAACATGAAGGCTCGTGTAGTAGTACACCTATTGTGATATGTAGCAGCTACCTGGTGGCGCACTGAGGAGTGCAAGCATCACCTTTCTTTAGACACTCTCACATGGGAGACCTTTATTGAGTGCTTCAATGCGCAATACTTATCAGATCATTACAAGCAGCATCGTATAGATGACTTTCATGACCTTCAGCAAAGGGGACTTACAGTGGCACAGTATGAGCGTAGATTCACTGAGTTGTCCCGATATGCAGACTATCTCCATGACGAGAAAATCTTGGTTCATAAGTTTATCAGAGGACTGAACCATAGCATAGCAGGGCCTATTCGTATGGCAGACCCCCAGACTTTGAGTGATGCTTCCGAGAAGGTATATATCGCTGAGGAGATTCAGGGACGAAGGCAGAGTTCACGCCCTCAGTTTCAAGATTGTGGATAGCAGAAGCATCAGTAGAGTTTCTACAGACCATCACAACCACCTCATAGGGGAGGATTTAGTTCCGCTCCCTTACCTCCTAGGCTTGCATAGCAGCAGCAGAGAGCTAGGACATAGCAGAGGGCACATGGGGGGAATAATAGAGGTTGGTAGTAATAGGGTCCGCACAAAGATCAAAGATAGCAGGGACCACCTGTGGGACCTGCGAGGTTGCAGTAGTCATATAGGGGTTCACAGGGGTCTACTGGTAGATCAGGATAGCAACAGTCAAGTAGGACTCAAACTGGACAGGTACAGGCTAGGGGCCCTTGTTATGTTTGTGGTGGAGTAGGACACCTAGCCAGAGAGTGTCCACAGGGTTTTATAGTAGGGGGACAGCCTCATGTAGGAGGATCCGAGTAGACTATTGGTGATGTGGGTAGATCCCACCATATGTTTGCAGCGGTTGATAACCGCCAGGCTAATTATTAAGCTTCAATGATTAAGACGTCAAGTATGATTAGGGGTATCCCCATTTCTATTCTCTTTGATTTTGGTGCTACTAACTCTTTCATATCTCCATCATTAGTAGAGCGTTGTAGGCTAGTGGCCTCTAGGCAGGGTGATAGGTGGGTGGTTGAGTTGGCCTCAGGGGCCAAGATGACAGTAGATGACTTAGTCCACGACTGTGAGATTGATTTGGGACCCTTTGCCACATTATGTGACCTTAGAGTTATGACATTAGGATCCTACGATGTGGTGTTGGGTATGGACTGACTTGCGACTCCTCAAGCCAAGCTAGATTGTCGTTGAAAGGTGATCAGCTGCTTAGACGATCACGGTACATCAGTCGAGATAGTGGGCATGCAGAAGCCCACCGCAGTGTGTATGATATCCACTCAGCAGCTTAAGCGCTGCATGCAGAAGGGATGCCAGATGTTTGCCATCACAGTGAATGACAGATAAAATGATGAGCCTGAGGCATCCTTGGATGATCATCCCATCCTTAAAGAGTTTATCGATGTGTTTCCAACAGAGTTACCAGGGATGCCACCCCGTCGTGAGGTAGACTTTCATATTGACTTAGTGCCAGGTGCCGAGCCAGTTTCTCATGCACCCTATAGGATGACCACACATTAGCTCACTAAGCTTAAGTTACAGTTAGAGGACTTGCTCAAGAAGGGGCACATCCGACTGAGTGTTTCACCTTGGGGCACTCCTGTCATCTTCATGAAGAAGAAGGATGGGTCTCTTCGATTGTGTATGGACTATAGGCAGTTGAATAAGGTGACGGTGAAGAACCATTATCCTCTATCTAGGATTGATGATCTTTTTGATCAGATGCAAGGAGCCAAGGTGTTCTCTAAGATTGACCTGAAGTCCGATTATCATCAGCGATGTATCACAGAGGCAGACATCCATAAGACTGCCTTCCAGACTCGATATGGCCACTATGAGTTCACTGTGGTTCCCTTCGGCTTGACGAACGCCCCTACAGTGTTCATGAGTCTCATGAACGGGGTGTTCCGTACCTATTTGGATCAGTTCGTGATCATTTTCCTTGATTAAATTTTGATCTATTCACGGACCGAGGAGGAGCATGAGGAGCACCTACGTCAGGTTCTAGAGTGTTTAAGGGAGTAGAATCTTTATGGGAACTTGGTGAAGTGTGTATTTTTTAGGACAGAGGTACAGTATCTAGGGCATATCCTATCTAGCGATGGAATCTTAGTAGATCCATCGAATATCAGGGCTATCAGGGATTGGCTAGCACCCACCAGTGTGACAGAGCTCAGGAGTTTTATGGGGTTAGCTGGTTATTACAGTCTCTTTGTTGAGGGGTTTTCTCAGATAGCGCACCCCATTATTTCCCTTCAGTGAAAATGGAAGAGTTTTCTATGGACTGAGCAGTGTGAGAGGGCCTTCAGGGTCCTCAAGGAGCATCTTACCAGCACTCCCATTTTACCGCTTCCTGATCCTACAGCAGATTTTATGGTTTGCACAGATGCATCATTTGAGGGTTTGGGAGCCGTACTTATGCAGGGTGGTATAGAGATCATGTATGAGTCACGAAAGCTCAAGAGCCATGAGCTGAACTACCCCACACATGACTTGGCGTTAGCGGCAGTGGTTCATGCTCTAGTTCATTTCTAGACATTTCTTATTGGGTCATTGTTTTGAGCTTCATTCAGATTACCATAGCCTTCAGTATATCATTACACAGCTGAATCTAAACGCTCGTCAGCGGTGTTGGATGGAGTTTCTCTTCGAGTATGACTTTGATGTCCACTACATCAAAGGGAAGGAGAACGTGGTTGCCAACACATTAAGTCAGAGGTGCCAGGAGCTCTTGACCTTGACTTTGAGTGCGGACTTGAGAGGACACATTATTCAGAATCTGTCAGAGGATGAGTGGTTTCTTGAGGTGTAGCAAGAGATCAGTTCATAGAGGGCCCTTGTGGGCAAGTTTGCAGGGTATTCAATTGAGGTAGATGGGTTACTTCATCATCGACAATGCATCTATATACCCTGTGCAGGTGACCTACGTATTGTAGTGTCATTAGAGGCTCACAGAGCACCATATGAGATACATCCGGGGGTGAAGAAGATGCATGCCAACCTTCGATAGCTGTAACATTGGGCGGGTATGAGACGGGATATTGCAGAGTTTGTTGCTCAATGCCTTGAGTTCCAAAGGGTCAAGGGCGAGAATCAGCATCCAGCGAGTCTTCTATACCCACATGAGATACCTGAGTGGAAATGGGACACCATTTCCATGGACTTTATTGCTGGTCTTCCTATGTCTTCGTGTCGCCATGATGCCATCATGGTGACATTCGACAAGTTGACCAAGGTAGCACATTTCTCACTTGTACGCACGATGTACAATGCGCCAGCAGTGGCGAGAGTATTCTTAGACGATATTGTGAGATTACATGGAGTACCTCACCGCATCATATTTGATAGGGATCTAATTTTTACTTCAGCATTTTGGAGAGCCTTGCAACAGGCATTGGGCACACAATTCAACTTTAGCTCTGCTTATCATCCTGAGATAGATGGACAGACAGAGTGGGTGAATCAAGTGTTGGAGGACATCCTTCATATGTATGTTATGGACCACCAATCTAGATGGGAGGAGTATCTGTATCTGGTTGAGTTTGCCTACAATAATGGGCATCACAGCTCGTTGGTTATGCCTCCCTTTTAGGCTTTATATGGCAGACCATACAGGACACCATTGAGTTGGGATCAGATAGAGAACAGGGTTGCCATTGGTCCAGAGTTAGTTCAGCATATGGAGCAGCAAGTCACACTGATTAGACAGAGACTACAGAAGGCACAGGATAGATAGAAGAAGTATGCTGATGCTAAGAGGACTGATCAGAGCTTCTCAGTGGGTGATAGGGTATTCCTTAGAGTGCGGCCACATAAGAGTCATATCCGTTATGGAAAGGGCTCTAAGCTCGCACCATGATTTGTAGGGCCTTTCAAAATCTTGGAGTGGATAGGACTTGTTGCATATCATCTAGCATTGCCACCTAGCCTGTCACGTATCCACGATGTCTTTCATATTTTTGTATTGAGGCGATATATATCTGATTTATCTCACGTACTGGACTAGAGTGCTCTATAGGTAGAGGCGGATGGGCAATTGACTTTGGAGCCAATTCGCATATTGGCTCATTAGACGGCCTTCAAGGTCGAGAGCTGGACCAGGTTAAGGTCCAGTGGGATCGTTATGATGAGGTCACAGTGACTTGGGAGGATGCAGCTAGTTTGAGGGCACTCTATCCTCACCTTTTTTACAACTTCCAGGAGGAAGTTTAGTCTTAGGGGGGGAGGATGTGAGGCCGATTATTTTTCCTTCCTTATTTTGATCGTTATGCATTTCAGTTGGTGACATTATCAGACTTTTAGAGACTATGGTTTCATTATTCAGATTTGATTATATCTCCTGATTTTGATATGACATTGATTAGACATATGGTGATTCTATTTGATCATATTTTGATGCTATTTTGTGATTCGACATACGAGATATATTAGATGATGTTTTGTGATATGATTTCTAGTTATTTATGTGATGATGATTAATTGACATGTGATAGAAAAATGCACTTTAATTCAGAATTATGTTATAGATGATTATTGTTGTATTCGATGGCATGAGTTTAATTCTAGTTGCTTCGGCTATGATTATTCATGATATAATTGACACTTGATCGAGATGTGCAGGTTTTACATTCCCAAGCCATGAGAAATTAGAGGTAGAATTCTCACATTTGTTATTCCCTATGAAACAGACCCATTCCCAAGAGGGATAAGGGTCACATTTGAATTGAATGTTGATTTAAGTGCTTGATTTAATTTTATCATTTTGGCCTAGTACCTCTTTGTGTAATTAATTAATATTATGTGTTGTATAATTTTTATTGACTTATACCACTTGGTAATTGTTTTTTATTTTTTAGGCCATTTAAAGTGGATTTATGACCCCCTTGGTCAACCTTAATGTCCCAAAATCAACCCTAGGTGGTTACCCATGGGTCTAAGGTCAATTTTGACTAACTAACCCTTGGATTCACTCATTTTTGGTCACTCTAAACTATGGTTTAGTCAAAGTGATGAAATTTGAAATTAGATAAGGTGGGAGATGAGTCATGCTTTGGGAAAGACTCATCTCCCTTCCCAATGTTTGGGAATCCCTTCCCTAGGAGGACTTGGGAGGTCTCCAAGACTCCCAACTGTGTGGGATCTTCCTCCAAGACTCTCACACGCATGTTAGATCATCTTGGAGCGAGATAGCTCTTTTAGAGAATAAGAGGATGCCATATGGAATCCCTTATCCTCATAGAGGTTTGAATGGGAATGCCAACTCACCACTTGTTCTCTCACACATGTGTGAGAGCACAAGTGGATAAGGTGAGGATTGAGATGGAATTGGAGGCTAACACTTTTCACCCTCACACTTCTTCTCCCTTGCAAGTGGCATTGGAGGTGGAAGGAGAAGGTGACAAGTGTCACCTTCTCATTCCTCAAGGCTAAAATTGATGGCCTATATTATCTCCTCTTGTTGAGGAGTGTGGGGTTCTTGCATTTTGGAGTTTCTTTCTATTTTTGAACAATTTTGGGAAAGTTAGAGGAATTCTTGGAGGTTGGAAAGTTTGGAGAAGCTTGGAGCTTATCACCAAATGTGCTTCCATTATAGGGCTTTGAAGGTAAGCCTCATGAACTATGTTCTTCACCCTTGCTTATTATTGTGATGTGTTTGTGTTTTTTGTTGGTTGTTTCATTATTTTTGTGTGGGATGGGAGCATGGTGAGAGCACCTCCATTTGGAGGTAAGGCTCAACTTGTTTGGGGTAGGGGAAAGGAACCTCCTTGAAGTCACTCCCATATTGTGTTATTTATGCTTTCAGGGCTTATTACTTATGTGGAAAATATTTGAATGGCAAGAGTGCCATGGGAGTATATTTTGAGATATTTGAGGAGCTGTGTATATGGAGATTTTTGGCTTGAGGCCATGAGATTGGTATTTTAGTATTTTGAGTGGCCTTTGAAGTAGAGGGGTCCATTCCCTACCCCCATCAAACTCATTTTCATGAGTTGAGTTATGTGTTTATCCTTGGGGTTGATTTTGTGTTGATGTGGTTTGATACTTGTTGTTGAGTGTTTGCACCCATGTGAATCCCTACCTCCCTAGCTCAGGGGTGACCCTCTTGTGGGTCTATGGTAGGGAGGAGGGCATTTCGAAGTGGCTGGGTTTTCCCTTGTTGTTGTGTTTGATTGCAGGTGTTTATGTGGAGGAAATGGAGTTTTAGAGAAGCTCTTTTTTTGTGTAGCTTGGTCCCTTTGTTGTTGCCTGTTTGAGCCATGGCCATTGGGGCCCTATTGTATTTATTTTGTCAAGTTTATACCCTTGAAGTTGGCTGTGGTAAATGTTGAAATGTAAACTTTCTATTTATGTTATTTAAAAGTTGTTTATTTCCTATGATGTGGAGTTAGTGAGCTTGTGAAATGCATGTGAAATGGTATATATTTTTTTGTTATTATTCTATGAAAAAAATATATATAAGTGAGTTAGATAAATCCTAGTATTTGCAAAAGAAAGAATGAGAAATTTTAAACTAAGTTTTTGTTTTGGTTGTATTGAGAATTTATATTATTAGTTGTTGTTAGAAAAGTTAAATGAGAATGTTTATTCTACCATATAGGTTTATTTCAAAACAAAAATACATCTCTGTTATTTTATGTTTCAAAAAGAAAGTTAATACTAGGTTATCTATTTATGATTTTGAAATGAATATATTAGTAAAAAAAAGAGATTAGATTTAAATGGAAAAGTTATTAATCTATTTTTAGACCAATGCTTTGGGGAAAATGGATGTAATGGACATATATACTTATTTATACATATATATATGGGTATATATATATAAATAAATAAATATGTTGGGTTGTTTTATTCTTTAAAAATCTATTTCTGTTCAGTTTATTTTCTTTAACACTGTGTAAATATACAGAAAAATAGAAGAAACCACATAAATTGTAAATATTGCTGGTTATATATATTATACAAAAAAAAAAGATCTAGACCACATTTAAGTTCTATAAACATTATATATATATATATATATATATATATATATATATGTGTGTGTGTGTGTGTGTGTGTGCATATATATATATATATATATTTATATATACATTAATAGAGTAATATATTTGTTGTGTTATTAAAAAGGGGTAGCATGTATATATGTCTTTATATACATATGTGTATATATACATATATATATTATATATATGTTAAACTAAAATTTTCAAATGGAGTGATCAAAAACCTACTAACGGCGGACTGAGTTTTTAACTGTTGAAAAAAAGAAAAAAAAATTTACTAAGGGACTGGGATGGGCGTCAGCGCCCATCCCAGCCCCCTTTGTAGTCCCTACCGCACCCGTAGAACACAAAGTGGGTGTGGGGAGGAGGTTGTGCCTCCACCCACACCCAAGGTAGTGGGTGGAGGCACAACCTCTTCCCTACACCCCCCTCCTCTAACTTTAGCCCCCGCACTCCTCATTGTCCGCCCAGAACTACACACCCACTCCCCTACACTGCTCCCGTGATCTCCACTGGAAACCCCAAGCTCCCCTCTGTCGACCTTTCTCCGCGGTCCGCAGCTCCGTGCCACCTCTCGCCCCCACTGCGTCGCCTTCGACCCCTTCACACTTCCACCACAGTTGGCGGCGGCGGTGCCATGCCCTTCCCTAATAACCCTACAACATGAACTCATTTTATAACATTTGCATTGTAAATATATATGTGTGTGTGTGTGTGTGTATTACTAAAACTCTATAAAAAAAAAGGGGTCTAACAATAAGCTTGCTATGTATACCTCCATGGGAGGTAGCAGCAAGCTTCCATCCATGGCCTCCATTGTTGTATTCAAAACCCTAACCTGTATGAGCATGAAACAAAAAAAATAAAATAAAATAAAAGAAGAGAGAATAAGATAGAGGATTAGGGCAACAATAAAATGAGAAAACAATAAAATACTATTAGGGCATCCCTTTTGAAAACCAAGTTTAAAATTGAGATTAGGGCTTTTCTCATTTAGGAAACAATATTTTTATTCAGAGGATTTTTGAGAGAGGTTTGTTTTAATTCTTATATTTAAAAAAAAAAACTCTCTATTTTGCCCATGTATTTTAATTCTTGTATCTCAAACCAGTTATTAATATTTTAGATGGGGTTTTGTATTTTGCTTTTTATTGCCTTGTGAATAAATCTTATTTGGGAGGGATTGAATTTTGTTTATATTGGGAAGAACTTTTCCTTGTATTAAATTCATTCCAGTTGGGGTATTTACTTTAGTTTCTCCCTAACGGGAATTTATCGTTTTAATTATTTATCTATTTTATTATTATTATACAGGAATGAGTATCTTAATCTCTTCTCTTCTCTATTTTTCCGAGTGAGCTAATAAATATAATGTCGAAATTATATTTATTAACGGACTCAAACTTATTATCCATTTTGGCGTCATGTTATTATTTCCTTATTATTATTTTATTCCAAATTTTTAATCCTTTATGCCAGGTCAATTTATTAGACCTTGGTAAGGTATCTATTTTTGTTATTTTAAATTGTATTAAATTGTTCTTAAGTTTTATTTTAAGTTTTATTCTTAAATTTTATTTGATTTCTTATTGAAGTTTTACTTTAAAATTTTTAAGTCGTTTATCAAAAATGCGTTATTTTGTCGAATTTTTCCTAGATTTCTAGGGTCTTAATTTTATGGCTTTTTATTATCTTTTAATTCATCATTCCACTTTAATCATGCATCCATCATGCTATTTTACTTAATCATTATCTCATTTTCATTTGGACCTGAATTAGAGTTAGGTTTCGATGATAGCAGAATCCTCTTCACACCTAGGAAACTTAGGGTTTAGATTAAAATCAGTCTAACCCTAAAAGTGACACACTTTGTGTCGCATACCCCCTAGACGGCTATCATCATGCAGAAGGCTACATGGGACAACGCAGCTCCCCGAATTATGTTGACATGTTTACGCCTTATGCGTATTGCCACTGAGCACACAGACACGTGCGAGGGGGTTCCTAGGGATAGGTAGAAAAGATTTTCATAATTCATGTCATGACCACATGGCAAATGTGAACATGACATGTGTGTTGTGTGTCGTGACCGCATGGGAAATGCGGGCATGACATTTGGTATTAGAGCCTAAGTTTAAACACTGGGCTTGTTTTGGGTACATTATTATTTCCACAACTTTAATTAATTTGTGGTTACCTCATTTTTGTATGATGCCTCCCTGATGAGTTCAGCGAGTACAGTCCCGCCACACTCCATCCCCCGAGGTTCACAGTAACTCTTCAGTTGAGGGACAGGATCAGCCGGTCCTACAGGCACCACAGGCACCACCGGCCCTACCAGATATTGGGCCACAGATATTACAGGCTTTACAGGTAGTTTTAGATAGGCTTCCACCGGCCATAGCTAAGCCGCGCATAAAGCCACGTGTTGAGCCCTGGAAGGATCTATGAGAGGAGCCACGAGATGAGTCCTGTGTCAAGCCACATGTGGAACCCCGCGTTAAGCCGCGAGGGGCACCACGTGTGGAGCCTTATGTTGAGGTGCCAGAGACGACAGCAGAGGAGGTTGGTTTAGCTGACAGTGCTCATAGCAGGAGCCCTTCATGCCATGCTAGGCATGATGAGGCAGTACGAGTAGAGCACATTGTTTACAGACCTTATGACTATTACACATATGAGCCTATCAGAGGGCATAGAGAGTGAGGAGATCCCATTAGGGATTTGTTGAGGCTGAACCCTCCTACTTTCATTGGGACCATAGAGGGAGCTGAGGCAGACGCCTGGCTCATCAGCTTAGATAGATTCTTCGTGTTACGTCCTTACGAGGGAAACATGAAGGCTCATGTAGCAGTACATCTATTGCGAGATGCAACAACTACCTGGTGGCGCACTAAGGAGTGCAAGCATCACCTTTCTTTAGACACTCTCACATGGGAGACCTTTATTGAGCGCTTCAATGCGCGATACTTATCAGATCATTACAGGTAGCGTCATATAGACGACTTTCATGACCTTCAACAGAGGGGACTTATAGTGGCACAGTATGAGGGTAGATTTGTTAGGGTTAGCCGGCAGAAGATATCAATTAAATGCAAATAAAGATTAAACAGAGAAATGGAAATACACAGAAATAATAACAACGAGAGACAAGTTTTAACGTGGTTCACCCAAACTCAAGCTACATCCACCAAATAGAGAGTCCAATATTATTATCCAGTAAATCAAACCGATTACAATCAGCAATCCCTGCAACTCAATACCGCTGCAAAATGCTACAATACAATACCAAAACCCTAACCCTTAGCCACTTTTTATGTCAGTCAATGAAAAAATTAACTTCCGGTGCATTATAAAATAATTAAAAAATTGTGTGAGGTTTCAGGGGCGTTGCCCCCGAGCCCCCACGGGGGCGCTGCCCCTCGACCCCGCCCTGTATCGCGACAGGGAACACGCCAGGGGCGCTGCCCCTTGACCCCGTGGGGGGAAACCGTGCCGATAAAAGTGGGGTAAATATAACCTCCGAGTCATATGCCAATTAAAGGAACAATAATCTTCAAATTATTTGCTATAATACTCACCGCCATTATCAGATCTGAGACATTTTAATCTTTTACCCGTCTCATTCTCAACCAAGCTTCTCCATTTCTTATATGTTTTAAATACATCAGATTTCTGTCTAAGGAAATAAATCCAGACCTTCCTAGTTGCATCATCTATAAATATAACATAATACCGAGAGCCACCGAGAGAAGATACCTGAGCTGGTCCCCATACATCTGTATGCACAAGCTCTAATTTTTCATTTTTCTTTTGCTTCCCATCCTTGAGAAAACTGACTCTCTTTTGTTTTCCATACACACAACTTTCACAGAAATCCATATTAATACATTTCAGACCTGGTAAAACTTTCTTAGAATAAAGTACCTTCATACCTTTTTCACTCATATGCCCAAGTCTGTTATGCCATAGTGTTGTCTCAGAACCTGCAGCAACTTTTCCAGTCTCTTCCTGCAAACCTGCAGCAACTGTTCCTGAACCTATTTATTTTTTCTCTGTAACAGCTAAAGTAGAAGGAACAGTATGACCTGTACAAAGATATAAGGTGCCTACTTTCACACCTTTTGCTACTACTAAGGCACCTTTTGAAACCTTCCAATTTTTATCAGTAAATGTAATAGTGCAACCTTGTTCAGTTAGCTGCCCTGCTGAAATTAAATTCCTTCTAAGCCTTGGAACATGCCTTACCTCTTGTAGTAGCCAATGATTCCCATTCTGCAACTTAATCTTGATTCTTCCCTTTCCAACAATCTGACAAGGTTCGTTATCTCCCAAATAAACCAACCCAAAATCCCCTTGGACATAATTAAGGAAATAACTTCTATGGGGCGTAGCATGAAATGAGGCCCCTAAATCTAAAACCCATGAATCATCAGCATTATCTAGGGAAAGAATCAAAGCATCATCTTTAGACTTATTGCTTACCACATTTGCTTCCTTATTGCCTTCTTGTTTGTCTCCTTCTTTATTTTTCTGAGACCAGCAATCTTTCTTCAGATGACCTGGTTTTCCACAGTACCAGCAATCCTTCTGTTCTCTGGTTTGGGATCTTTTGTCCTTTGATTTTCCTCGTGACTTCCCATGACCTCCAAAACCTTTTCCTCTCTCTTTTGATCTGCCCTTGCTTTCTGCATTCAAAACACTGCCTGATTTGGATCCACCTGAGCTTTTCTTACGAATTTCCTCACTCAGAATAACACCAACAACATCATCAAATTTTAGGGTATTTGAACTAGAAACAGAGTTACTAACCGCCATTACCAAACTATCCCAACTTTTAGGCAATGAACATAATATCAAGAGAGCTCTAACTTCTTCATCAAATTTTACATTTATAGAAGTCAATTGACTGACAATCATATTAAATTCATTTAAATGACCTGTCACAGATCCACCTTCAACTATTTTCAAATTAAACAACTGCTTCATGAGAAATACCTTATTTGAGGCTGAGGGTTTTTCATACAATTTTGCCAAAGCTTTCATCAGACCATCTATTGTCTTCGCTTCCGTTATATTGAATGCCACTGACGGTGCCAGGCACAACTGAATGGTTCCCAGTGCCTTCCTGTCAAGAAGATTCCAATCCTCATTAGACATTGTTGCCAGTTTCTTGGCTACTCCTTCCAACAGACTCCATAAATCCTTTTGATAGAGGTAATCCTCCATCTGCATCTTCCATAACTGATAGTTCTGCCTATTGAATTTATCAACCTTCGTTTTACCCTCATCCGCCATTGCTCCCACTCAACCGTGAGACTTTCCTGTAGATGATAATCGAACACAACCCGCTCTGATACCACTGGTTAGGGTTAGTTGGCAGAAGATATCAATTAAATGCAAATAAAGATTAAACAGAGAAATGGAAATACACAGAAATAATAACAACGAGAGACAAGTTTTAACGTGGTTCACCCAAACTCGGGCTACATCCACCAAACAGAGAGTCTAATATTATTATCCAGTAAATCAAACCGATTACAATCAGCAATCCTTGCAACTCAATACCGCTGTAAAATGCTACAATATAATACCAAAACCCTAACCCTGGACCCCGCAAGGGGCGCTGCCCCTTGACCCCGTCTTGGGGGCGCTACCCCCAAACCCCTGTAAGGGGTGCTGTCCCTTGACCCTGTAGGAATTTGGGGGGAAACCGCGCTGATAAAAGTGAGGTAAATATAACCTCCAAGTCTGATTAGGCTCCATATAACAAGATTTACCAAGTTATCCTGATATATGAAGTATCTCCATGACGAGAAAATCCTGGTTCATAAGTTTATCAGAGGACTGAATTATAGCATAGCAGGGCCTGTTCGTATGGCAAACCCCCAGACTTTGAGTGATGCTATCGAGAAGGCATATATCGCTGAGGAGATTCTAGGATGAGGGTATAGTTCACACCCTTAGTTTCAGGATCGTGGACAACAATATCATCAGCACAGTTTCTACAGACCATCACAGCCACCTCATAGGGGAGGATTTAGTTCCGCTCCCTTACCTCCTAGGCCCCCACAACAGCAGCAAAGAGCTAGGACATAGAAGAGGGCACATGGGGGGCATAATAGAGGTTGGTAGCAGTAGGGCCCATGCAGAGATCAGAGGTAGTAGGGACCACCTGTGAGACCCGGGAGGTCGCAGCGATCATATAGGGGCTCACACGGGTCTATTGGTAGATCAAAATAGTAGCAGTCGAGTAGGACTCAGACTGGATAGGTACAGTCTAGGGGCCCTTGTTATGTTTGTGGTGGAGCAGGACACCTAGCCAGAGAGTGTCCACAAGGTTTTACAGCAGGGGGATAGCCTCATGCAGGAGGATCCGAGCAGACTGTTGGTGATGTGGGTAGATCCCACCGTATGTTCGCAGTGGTTGATAACTATCAGGCTGATTTTTAGGTGTCAATGATTGAGACATCAGATATGATCAGGGGTATCCCCATTTCTATTCTCTTTGATTCTGGTGCTACTGACTCATTCATATCTCCATCCTTAGTGGAGCACTGCAGGCTGGTGGTCTCTAGGTAGGGTGATAGGTGGGTGATTGAGTTGGCCTCAGGGGCCAAGGTGACAGTAGATGCCTTAGTCCATGACTGTGAGATTGCTTTGGGACCCTTTGCCACATTATGTGACCTTAGAGTTACGACATTAGGATCCTACGATGTGGTGTTGGGTATGGACTAGCTTGCAGCTCATCGAGCCAAGCTAGATTGTCACCAAAAGGCAATCAACTACTTAGATGATCACGGTACATCAGTCAAGATAGTGGGCATGCAGAAGCCCACTGCAGTGCGTATGATATCCGCTCAGCAACTTAAGCGCTGCATATGAAAGGGATGCCAAATGTTTGCCATCACAGTGAGTGACAGATCAAATGACGGGCCTGAGGCATCCTTGGATGATCATCCCATTCTTCGAGAGTTTGCCGATGTGGTTCCACTAGAGTTATCGTGGATGCCACCCCGTCATGAGGTAGACTTTCACATTGACTTAGTACCAGGTGCCAATCCAGTGTCTTGTGCACCCTATAGGATGACCACACATGAGCGCAGTGAGCTCAAGTTATAGTTGAAGGGGCACATCCGATTGAGTGTTTCACCTTGGGGTGCTCCTGTCATCTTCACGAAGAAGAAGGATGGGTCTCTTCAATTGTGCATGGACTATAGGCAGTTGAAAAAGGTGACGGTGAAGAACTATTATCCTCTGCCCAAGATTGATGATCTTTTCGATCAGATGCAGGGAGCCAGGGTGTTCTCTAAGATTGACCTGAAGTCTAGTTATCATCAGCTACGTATCACAGAGGCGGACATCCATAAGACCGCCTTCCGAACTTGATATGGCCACTATGAGTTCACTGTGGTTCCCTTCAGCTTGACGAATGCCCCTATAGTGTTCATGAGTCTCATGAACGGGGTGTTCCGTACCTATTTGGATCAGTTTGTGATCATTTTCCTCGATGACATTTTGATCTATTCACGGACCGAGGAGGAGCATGAGGAGTAAATACGTCAGGTTCTACAGTGTTTGAGGGAGCATAATATTTATGGGAACTGGCGAAGTGTGCATTTTTCAGGATAGAGGTATAGTATCTAGGGCATATCCTATCTTGTAATGGAATCTCAGTAGATCCATCGAAGATCAGGGCTATTAGGGATTGGCCAGCACCCACCAGTGTGACAGAGGTTAGGAGTTTTATGGGGTTAGCTAGTTATTACCGTCACTTTGTTGAGGGTTTTTCTCAGATAGCGCACCCCATTACTTCCCTTCAGTGAAAAAGGAAGAGTTTTCTATGGACTGAACAGTGTGAGAGGGCCTTCGAGATTCTCAAGCAGTGTCTTACCAGCGCTCCCATTTTAGCGGTTCCTAATCCTACAACAGATTTTATGGTTTGCACGGATGCATCACTTGAGGGTTTGGGAGCCGTACTTATGCAGGGTGGTAGAGCGATCACGTATGATTCGCAAAAGCTTAAGACCCATGAGCTGAACTACCCCACACACGACTTGGAGTTAGCGGTAGTGGTTCATGCTCTAGTTCATTGGAGACATTTCTTATTGAGTCGTCATTTTGAGCTCCATTCAGATCACCACAGCCTTCAGTATATCTTTACACAGCTGAATCTGAACGCCCGTCAGCGGCATTGGATGGATTTTCTCTGCGACTATGACTTTTATGTCCACTACATCAAAGGGAAGGAGAACATGGTTGCTGATGCATTAAGTCAAAGGTGCCATGAGCTCTTGACCTTGACTCTAAGTGTGGACTTGAGAGGATGCATTATTTAGCATCTACCAGAGGATGAGTGGTTTCTTGAGGTGCAGCAGGAGATTAGTTCACAGAGGGCCCTTGTCGGCAAGTTTGCAGGGTATTCACTAGAGGCAGATGGGTTACTTCATCATCGACAGCACATCTATGTACCCCGTGCAGGTGACCTATGTACTGTAGTGTTATCAGAGGCTCATAGAGTACCATATGCAACACATCTGGGGGTGAAGAAGATGCATGCCAACCTTAGACAGATGTACCATTGGGCGGGTATGAGACGGGATATTGTAGAGTTTGTTGCTTGATGCCTTGAGTGCTAGAGGGTCAAGTTCGAGCATCAGCATCCAGCGGGTCTTCTATACCCACATGAGATACTTGAGTGGAAATGGGACACCATTTCCATGGACTTTATTATTGGTCTTCCTATGTCTTCGCGTCACCATGATGCCATCATGGTGACAGTCGACAAGTTGACCAAGGTAGCGCATTTCTCACCTGTACGCATGATGTACAATGCGCCAGCAGTTGCAAGAGTATTCCTAGATGATATTGTGAGATTACATGGAGTACCTCACCGCATCATATCTGATAGGGATCTAGTTTTCACTTCAGCATTTTGGAGAGCCTTACAGCAAGCATTGGGCACACAACTCAACTTTAGCTCCGCTTATCATCCCAAGACAGATGGACAGACAGGGCGGGTGAATCAGGTGTTGGAGGACATGATTCGTATGTATGTTATGGACCATCAGTCTAGATGGGAGGAGTATCTATATTTGGTTCAGTTTGCCTATAGTAATGGGCATCACTACTCATTGGCTATGCCTCCCTTTCTGGCTTTATACGGCAGACCATGCATGACACCATTGAGTTGGGATCGGATAGAGGACAGGGTTGCCATTGGTCTAGAGTTAGTTCAGGATATGGCACAATAGGTCACACTAATTAGGTAGAGACTACAGGAGGCACAGGATAGAAAAAATAAGTATGCCGATGCTAAGAGGACTGATCGGAGCTTCTCAGTGGGTGACAGGGTATTCCTTAGAGTGTAGCCACACAAGAGTCCTATCCATTATGGAAAGGGCTCTAAGCTCGTACCATGGTTTGTAGGGCCTTTCGAGATCTTGGAGTGGATAGGACCTATTTCCTATCATCTAGCATTGCCACCTAGCCTATCACGTATCCACGATGTCTTTCATATTTCTGTATTGATGCGATATATATCTGATTTATCTCACATACTGGACTAGAGTGCTCTACAGGTAGAGGCGGATGGGAAATTGGCTTTGGAGCCAATTTGCATATTGGCTCATCAGATGTTGGGCCTTCAAGGTCGAGAGCTAGACCAGGTTAGGGTCCAGTGGGATCGTTATGATGAGGTCACAACGACTTGGGAGGATGCAACTAGTTTGAGGGCACTCTATCCTGACCTTTTTGACAACTTCCAGGAGGAAGTTTAGTCTTAGGGGGGGAGGATGTGAGGCCAAATATTTTTCCTTGCTTATTTTTATCATTATGCATTTTAGTTGGTGACATTATCAGACTTTTAGAGACTATGGTTTCATTATGCAGATTTGATTATATCTCCTGATTTTGATATGACATTGATTAGACATATGGTGATTCTATTTGATCATATTTTGATGCTATTTTGTGATTCGACATATGAGATATATTAGATGATGTTTTGTGATATGATTTCTAGTTATTTATGTGATGATGATTAATTGACATGTGATAGAAAAATGCAGTTTAATTCAAAATTATGTTATAGATGATTATTGTTGTATTAGATGGCATGAGTTTAATTCTAGTTGCTTCGGCTATGATTATTCATGATATGATTGACACTTGATCGAGATGTGCAGGTTTTACATTCCCAAGCCACTAGAAATTAGAGGTAGAATTCACACATTTGTTATTCCCTGTGAAACTAACCCATTCCCAAGAGGGATAAGGGTCACATTTGAATTGAATATTGATTTAAGTGCTTGATTTAATTTTATCATTTTGGCCTAGTACCCCTTTGTGTAATTAATTAATATTATGTGTTGTATAATTTTTATTGACTTATACCACTTGGTAATTGTTTTTATTTTTGAGGCCATTTAAAGTGGATTTATGACCCCCTTGGTGAACCTTAGTGTCCCAAAATCTACCCTAGGTGGTTACCCATGGGTCTAAGGTCAATTTTGACTAACTAACCCTTGGATTAACTCACTTTTGGTCACTCTAAACTATGGTTTAGTCAAAGTGATGAAATTTGAAATTAGATAAAGTGGGAGATGAGTCATGCTTTGGGAAAGACTCATCTCCCTTCCCAATGTTTAAGAATCCCTTCCCTAGGAGGACTTGGGAGGTCTCCAAGACTCCCAACTGTGTGGGATCTTCCTCCAAGACTCTCACACACATGTGAGAGCATCTTGGAGGGAGATGGCTCTTTTAGAGAATAAGAGGATGCCATCCTCATAGAGGTTTGAATGGGAATGCCACCTCACCACTTGTTCTCTCACACGTGTGAGAGCACAAGTGGATAAGGTGAGGATTGAGATGGAATTGGAGGATGACACTTGTCACCCTCACACTTCCTCTCCCTTGCAAGTGGCATTGGAGGAGGAAGGAGAAGGTGAAAAGTGTCACCTTCTCATTCCTCAAGGTGTGAGAGAACAAGTGGTGAGGTGAGGATTGAGATGGATTGGAGGATGACACTTGTCACCCTCACACTTCCTTTCCCTTGCAAGTGGCACTGGAGGAGGAAGGAGAAGGTGAAAAGTGTCACCTTCTCATTCCTCAAGGCTAAAATTGATGGCCTATATTATCTCCTCTTGTTTAGGAGTGTGGGGTTCTTGCATTTTGGAGTTTCTTTCTAGTTTTGAGCAATTTTAGGAAAGTTAGAGGAATTCTTGGAGGTTGGAAGGTTTGGAGAAGCTTGGAGCTCATCACCAAATGTGCTTCCATTATAGGGCTTTGAAGGTAAGCCTCATGAACTATGTTCTTCACCCTTTCTTATTATTGTGATGTGTTTGTGTTTTTTTTTGTTATTGTTTCATTATTTTTTTGTGGGATGGGAGTATGGTGAGAGCACCTCCATTTGGAGGTAAGGCTCAACTTGTTTGGGGTAGGGGAATGGAACCTCCTTGAAGTCACTCCCATATTGTGTTATTTATGCCTTGAGGGCTTCTTACTTTTGTGAAAAATATTTAGATGGCAAGAGTGCCATGGGAGTATATTTTGAGATATTTGAGGAGTTGTGTATATGGAGAATTTTGGCTTGAGGCCATGAGATTGGTATTTTAGTATTTTGAGTGGCCTTTGAAGTAGAGGGGTCCATTCCCTACCCCCATCAAACTCATTTTCATGAGTTGAGTTATGTGTTTATCCTTGGGGTTGATTTTGTGTTGATGTGGTTTGATACTTGTTGTTAAGTGTTTGCACCCATGTGAATCCCTACCTCTCTAGCTCGAGGGTGACCCTCTTGCAGATCTACGGTAGGGAGGAGGGCATTTCGAAGTGGTTGGGTTTTCCCTTGTTGTTGTGTTTGATTGCATGTGTTTATGTGGAGGAAATGGAATTTTAGAGAAGCTCTTTTTTTTGTGTAGCTTGGTCCCTTTGTTGTTGCCTGTTTGAGCCATGGCCATTGGGGCCCTATTGTATTTATTTTGTCAAGTTTATGCCCTTGAAGTTGGCTGTGGTAAATGTTGAAATGTAAACCTTCTATTTATGTTATTTAAAAGTTGTTTATTTCCTATGATGTGGAGTTAGTGAGCTTGTGAAATGCATGTGAAATGGTATATATTTTTCTGTCATTATTCTTTGCAAAAAATATATATATGAGTGAGTTAGATAAATCCTAGTATTTGCAAAAGAAAGAATGAGAAATTTTAAAATAATTTTCTATTTTGGTTGTATTGAGAGTTTATATTATTATTTGCTGTTAGAAAAGTTAAATGAGAATGCTTATTCTGCCATATAGGTTTATTTCAAAACGAAAATACATCTCTATTATTTTATGTTTCAAAAAGAAAGTTAATACTAGGTTATCTATTTATGATTTTGAAATGAATATATTAGTAAAAAAAAAGAGATTAGAGTTAAATGGAAAAGTTAGGAATCTATTTTTAGACCAATGCTTTGGGGAAAATGGATGTAATGGACATATATACTTATTTATACATATATATATATATATGGGTATATATATATATATATATAAATAAATAAATATGTTGGGTTGTTTTATTCTTTAAAAATCTATTTATGTTCAGTTTATTTTCTTTAACACTGTGTAAATATAAAGAAAATAGAAGAAACCACAGAAATTGTAAATATTGGTGGTTATATATATTATACAAAAAAAAAGAAGAAAAGATCTAGACTACATTTAAGTTCTGTAAATATTATATATATGTGCATATATATATTTATATATACATTAATAGAGTAATATATTTACTATTTTATTAAAAAGGGGCAGCATGTATATATGTGCACAGCCTCCTCCCCACATCCCCCCCTCTAACTTCGGCCCCTGCACTCCTCACTGTCCTCGTAGAACTCCACACCCACTCCCCTACACTGCTCCCGTGATCTCCGCTGGAAACCCCAAGCTCCGCTCCATCGACATTTCGCCGCGGTTTGCAGCTCCGCACCACCTCTCGCCCCCACTGTGCCACCTTCAACCCCTTCACACTTCCACCACAATCAGCGGCGGTGGTGCCATGCCTTTCCCTAATAACCCTGCAACATGAACTCATTTTATAACATTTGCATTATATATATATATATTACTAAAACTCTATAAAAAAGGGGTATAAAAATAAGCTTGCTGTGTATACCTCTGTGGGAGGTAGCAGCAAGCTTCCATCCATGGCCTCCATTGTTGTATTCAAAACACTAACCTGTATGAGCATGAAACAAAAAAAAAAGAGAGAGAATAAGATAGAGGATTAGGGCAACAATAAAATGAGAAAACAATAAAATACTATTAGGGCATCCCTTTTGAAAACCAAGTTTAAAATTGAGATTAGGGCTTTTCTCATTTAGGAAACAATATTTTTATTGAGAGGGTTTTTTAGAGAGGTTTGTTTTAATTCTTATATTTAAAAAAAAAAAAACTCTCTATTTTGCCCATGTATTTTAATTCTTGTATCTCAAACCAATTATTAATATTTTAGATGGGGTTTTGTATTTTGCTTTTTATTGCCTTGTGAATAAATCTTATTTGGGAGGGATTGAATTTTGTTTATATTGGGAAGAACTTTTCCTTGTATTAAATTCATTCTAGTTGGGGTATTTACTTTAGTTTCTCCCTAACGGGAATTTATCGTTTTAATTATTTATCTATTTTATTATTATTTTACGGGAATGAGTATCTTAATCTCTTTCCTTCTCTATTTTTCTGAGTGAGCTAATAAATATAATGTCGAAATTATATTTATTAACGGACTCAAACTTATTATCCGTTTTGGCGTCATGTTATTATTTCCTTATTATTATTTTATTCTAAATTTTTAATCCTTTATGCCAGGTTGATTTATTAGACCTTGGTAAGGTATCTATTTTTGTTATTTTAAATTGTATTAAATTGTTCTTAAGTTTTATTCTTAAATTTTATTTGATTTCTTATTGAAGTTTTACTTTAAAATTTTTAAGTCGTTTATCGAAAACGCGTTATGTTGTCAAATTTTTCCTAGATTTCTAGGGTCTTAATTTTATGGCTTTTTATTATCTTTTAATTCATCATTCCACTTTAATCATGCATCCATCATGCCATTTTACTTAATCATTATCTCATTTTCATTTGGACCTGAATTAGAGTTAGGTTTCCATGCTAGCGGAATCATCTTCACACCTAGGAAACTTAGGGTTCAGATTAAAATCAGTCTAACCCTAAAAGTGACACACTTCATGTTGCATACCCCCTAGATGGCTATCATCACGTAGGGGACTGCGTGGGACAACGCACATCCCTGAATTATGTTGACATGTTTACGCCTTATGCGTATTGCCACCGAGTACGCAGATGCATGTGCAAGGGTTCCTAGGGATAGGTAGAAAAGTTTTTCGTAATTCGTGTCATGTCCTCATGGAAAATGTGGACATGACACGTGTGTTGTGTGTCGTGACCACATGGGAAATGCAGGCATGACAAAGTCCTTCCAACAAGTAGTAGAATATAAGAAGGCCTATGATGAACTTTTCAATAATTTCTAAACACAAATGTAGGCAAGAGAGAATCTCCTTTGACATAGTTGGAAAATATCAAAATTATATAACCTTCATAGTGGATACAAATTTTGTTTATTTGGAATCCATAGAACCTTGGGTATCATGGGTACCTAGGTTACCATATGAGGTCTCTAACTACCTAATTGATCCTAATTCCCAACCCTTGTTAGCTCTACCCAAAGACCCTAGGGTGGAGAGGTTTAGAACTTATGACAAATTTTGTGACAAAAGGAGCAAATAAGAGGCATAAGAAAAATTTCAAAGGGGAAGGCTTGAAAATAAGCCCATGTACTACATAATCATGTTCCACCTATTATGATAAAAATATATGACACTCCACCCACTATAGAAAAGAAAAAGTAAAAAGAGAAGGAAGTGTGGAGGTCAAATAGGCTAAAAATTAGCTTCCCATCATTCAAATCAAAGATTAAAAAACACATCAAGCCTTATGAGAGGTAGAACTAGAAAAGGTCCCCACAATATGTGGTGAGAAGAAAGCTATCTACCACACCACAGTAGAAGGAGAAACAAGGCAAAAATCAATTATATTCACCTATCAAGACAACAACTAAAGAACTACTTTAAATGAGTGTAGAGAAGAAAAAAGGTAGAAGCTGGTGCATCATAGGGAAAAGAAAAAAAAAAGAAAAAATATAAACACACATTAGTGTAACTATCTAAGGAAGATGAAGAGAAAGAACAAGTTGAAGAAGAAGCATAAGTTGAGGTTACTAAGAAAATAAAACTAGATATATTGTAGTGAGTTACAAGAAGCCAATTGGGTAAGGGAAAAGAAGAGGAAGAATATGTAAGCAAAAAGAAGAAGCTTTAAATACCTACCACCCCACCAAAATTCACAAAGAGTTAGTTTTAAAAGGATAAAGAGGAAGCACTAAATCTGAAGAGCATCTACAACACACTTTTTTAAAAAGGGAAACCATTGGAGATAGTAAAAACATATGTTATATCTATCACACCAAATAAAAAAGTCATTTTTGAGGCTATGTGTGACTTCATATGTTTTAGTCCTTACCTAATGGTCAATCTAACTACGGATTTCCCAGAAGAGTTGATGGAGGCAATTAAAGAAAAAGGGAAGAATCAATTCAAATAGAGGAGAGAATTAGGAAAGATGCTTTAGAATAGGTCACTCAAGAATTAAAGTTGACACCAAATAATAGAGCACAAGTGGAGAACCTGAAAAACATAGAATTGAGATCTAAACAAAGGGTTGACACTTTGTTATTACAAATAGAGAATGCAAAAAATGGATAAAATATGAGACAATTTAGGAAACTAGGAAAGCATATGGTAGCTAGCTAGTGAAAAAATTCAAGAGAAGAAGAGATACAAAAGAAAATAGACTGTGGAATAGAGGGAATAGCAGCATAATGAGTAGTTAAAGATATCAAAGATAGTACAGAATAGGGAGAGGAGGAAGCAAAGACCAAAAAGGTGGAAATAAGCCAAACAAAAGTTCTGGGATCAATAGGTGAAGAAGAAAATATTGAGAAATAATAGTATGAGGAAAAAGAATAAACATATCAAGAGATCTCATTGCAAGATGACACCTTAGACAATGGGCTTGGCCAAGGTGAAGAAGAGAAACAAAAAAAACATAAGGGTAAAGGAATTATTAAGGAAACCACTACAAAGAATACCCCTAAGGACCAAGTGGATATCATCCCACTCTTACCTTAGATATTCGATCCCGTGGAGAAAATAAAAGATTTTATTGCTCAATAGAAGTAGCTCCAACCAATGGTGACCTTGGAACTAACTTTTAGCACAAGTACACCATTAAGGACATAGGAGTCTTATCATAGATCTCACCAATTTAGTGGTTTGAAATGGGGGATATCTTATAGAGTAGTGGAAAGGAGAATTTCTTGACACAACATATGGTCACAACTGAAATATTATAGAAAATCATGGTAGAAATTCAATCACAATTGTTGTAAATTGTTGTGGATTCTTCTCTACCCATAGAACAACACTTGAGATTAGTGGTTAGTTGCTTACTTGCAGAAATGAGGAGTTGGGATGAACAAAAGACTAAACTTGAGGAGGAGATTTTGATAGAATATGAGGAATATCAATTCGACGCTAACAAGGAAAAATATGCAGTAGGTCATAGAAAAGTTAAATAAAAAAATTACAAACATGGAGGATTGTTCGGGTTGGACCACATCAACCAAATCATTAAAAGAACTGGATAATTTGGAGACAAAATTCTACAAACCTCCAATTCATATAATGTCATGCAAGATCTAGATGGAGCCATCAAAGTATAGATTGAGAACCTCCATACTCAATTCCATCACTTACAAGAGAAAAGAGTCAATATTATATCTCAGATGAAATAATTAAGAGAAGTGGTTAGTTTGTGATTATCTTTGATGATAGGCTAACAAGGGTCATTGTACACCTTGCATTTAAATAGATTAGTTTGTCTAGTTTGTCAAATCTCAGGTGTGTCCATGGCTATTTGTGGTACATTTTAATTAGCACTCCTAACATTATTCCTAGTAAACTGAAGTTGAAAGTATGCTACTTTAACCTTCTATTTTAACCATGCATCTAAATTTTTATTGGAAGAAAGAATTGTTGGCAAGAGACACTATGTGGCTTCATGATTGTTGTCGTTGATGGCAATAAAGTCTATCCCACACATCTGTAGAGCTTAGTATGCCTATACCGGAAGTCAAATTGAAGAAGTTTTGGTCTGGTGAACAAGAACAGAGCATGCAACAAGGTTCGACAATCAGGTCTGGATCTCTCAGAGGATGTAACTCAGCAAAGTGCGGACTTGGACAAGTTAATAGGAGTATCATGTCTACTATATTCCAGAGATTGAGCCTCCGGTGATGAATGAGTGAAAAGATATGAGCATCTAAGTGTTGGGTTCATGACAGGCAGAGTAGACTAAGGAAGAACTGACCGGCAGAGCATTAGACCTTAATCCGGATTAGAAACTGATGGTGATCAACCTTTTTGAGGGATCATTCATGGTTGGCTGACATGATTGATGACTTCCAGGTCTATGTCTTTGATATGCATCACATATTAAGCATGGATTCAGCCGACAGATCAGTGTCTTGGAAATATCTTGAGTATTCCGGTTGTCGACTAGAAAGATGTTGAAATCCTTGGTGTGGATATATATACTAGATGGATTTTGGTATGAAGGTGTGTGTGTGTGTGTGTTGAAATGTGCAAGGAAAGGTAGAAAGCAGTGTGGAAACAGCAATACAAGTCCGGTATGTGACAAAACAACAACACTAAAGCAGAGAAAGAATGAAGTGCAGTAGATCAGTATATTGAGCCTAACCAGAACTGAACCTCAACATATGTGGATGTCTCTTAGCAGTTCAAACACTTGGTTACCCTCCATAAACATTGTAGATAGTGAGTCTCTTATAGGTAGTGTGCCTCCTGTGAGCAGTGTGCTCGGGTAGTGAGCCCTAATTGGCAAGTGTCATTTTGTACTTCTTATTCTTTTAATAGAGAATACAATCTTGGGTTAGTCACCCCATGGTTTTTCCCTTAACAGGGTTTTCTATGTAAAAATCCTTGTGTCATGTGTGTTGATTTTATTCCTACGCTCATGATTATGTATGCTCTTATGTTTTGATGCTGCACTAATATAAAAGAAGAAAAGAAGGTTAGGATATTTAAGATAACTAATTCACCCCCCCTCTTAGTTAGCTTCCTTATTACCAACAATTGGTATCAGAGCCAAGTTCCTCCAAACAGAGCCTAACAGCTTGAGGAAGATCTGGGAATCTCAATGGATATGTATGGTATGAAGGAACAACTTCAGTCTACCCTAGATGATCTTGAGCAATCTCACACTGAAGTCAATAATTTGAGAGAAAGACTCAAACAAGCTGATGATTTCATAAATGAGCTAAAAGAAAAACTGTGTATCTTTGTGAAAAAAGAGAAAGGAACTTCTTCAACAATTAGCAAGTCAAAGTGAAGCCAATGATACTAATGAAGATCTGAATGAGAAAAAAAAGCTATGTGAGAAGCTATCAAAAGAGATAATTATGGTAAGACATGAAATGGAATTAGGAGTTATGAAATTATTGTTCTCAAAATCAGCTACGCTCATTTTTGTAGAAAACCCCTATGAAACTTGTCTGTTTCGTAATCTACACTCTAAGTTCACAAATCAAGACAAGTACTCTTGATCTTGAATGAAGTCATCTGACATCCTAGAAGAGTTTGCGACATCCCCTCGCCATGATTTCTCGAAAATCATGAAGCTTGTTGTGATCGTAAACTCACCAAAATATCAATTATTGGACATTTTGGGGTGTTAGAAAAGTTTTTGTTACTACATGTAATGGCGGCCTAAACAACTGCTCTTACATGTATTTTGGTTCTTTTATATGCAGAGTCAGCTCTTTTTGCCGCTTTCGCATATCTTACTAATTCTTTGATTAACACATGCAAGGTCAGTTTTTTTCCCCGCCTACACATGTTAAAGGTTTTTCTCAAGACATGCTTGAGTGGTCTTTTCCTCCATCTTCGCATGTTGATTAACACATGCATGATCGCTCATTCCCGCCACCCAAGCATATCTTTTCAGATTAGTGGCATTAATGCCACTCATGTTGGCATTAATGCATCTGGTTTAAACCTTTTTAAATCATTTTAATTTGTTTTGTTTGTTTATCTCTTGTTATCAAACTACCCATTCAGCTGTTGATCCTCTTGGAGATCATTTGAAAGCATGCGATTGGTAGATTTGTTTGTGTTTCGCAGTTCGTGTATGATTTAGGGTTTTTGTGTCGACCTCTCAAGGTAAGTCTTCCTTTCGTTGCCTTGCTATTTCTAATAGGGTTTCATTTAAACATTTTTTGTTTTAAAGATTTTTTGTAGATGTTTGTTATGTTTTCAAAGTATGTGTCAGTATGGTCTAAGACCTTATGTTCTATACTAGTTTTCGTTGTTCTCTTGCTTGAGTAGCCTACACATTTATCATACCTCATTTCATTTGCCTGGTAAAAACCTTGTTTATGTTTTGACCCTGGTGCATTAGTGGAGTAACCGCCCATCGTCGTACCCTATGAGAGTTTTCCCAAACACAATGTAAGGGCGGGTGAAACTGCCGCCCTTACATGAACAAACTTAACCCTTGCACTTTCCAATATGTAGAAGTGGTAGAAACCACTGCCTTTACACATTCTGGAGGTTAAAAAGAAAATTGATGTAGTAGCGGTATTTTTCACCGACTATGCATCGAGTTAACAGCATACATGCATTGGCGGTCCAATCATTCGACCATGCACATGCCTTGAAAGTTGCAAAATACCCTAATGTAAGGGCGGCCATTCTAACCGCCCCTACATGTAAAACATTCTTCCAAAAAGAAAACACATGTAATGTCAGTATTTTTCACCAACTTTGCATGATAATGATAAATCCTTCCCAAACATGCAAGAGCGGTCAAAATGACCGACTTTACACATGCAAATAATTCCTCATGTAGGAGCGGTCATTTTGACCGCTCGTGCACATTTTCCTAAATTTTTCTCAACAATGGGAAAATTCACCTTTTAAGACCTGTTAGCCCACTTCCACCCTTACCTCGATTTGCGCACACTCAAGCCCTTCAACGCATGCTTTCCTGTCCATGATCATCGAATCGCGGTTATCCCAGTTTATCCATTTTTTCCCTAATTACGAGATCATGGCCTTTTGTAGTTCTCAGCAAGTGTTCGTGGTAGATATTTCTCTTAGAGTTCTCTCCAAAGCTGATGTCAGAGCCATCTCCATCCAAAGCCAAGATCATGAAGTACAAGTACCAAGGTGTCTTTCCAGTGACGGCAGTACAGTCAAATATTGATGAAATCAGGGATACAAAAATTGGACATGTAGACATGGTAGAATTTGTGGAAAGAACAAAACAGACAAATCCTTCTAGGCATATGCAGAAGATCATTGATAGTAATATTCATTTGGTTGCATCATTTCTAGTTTCTGCACACAATCCTGAGTTCATTCTTCAGGTAGCCAGCCATTACAACAGGGACACTAGAGTTGTGATAGATTCTCAAGGGAACATGATCATGAGATTGGATGCAGAATTCCTAGACAAAATCTTCATGTGTCCACCCATTGTAAACATTGGACAGATTGACTTTGCTCAAGGGCAAAAGGATTATGACACAGATGTGGAAGCTGCCAGGAGGTACATCAACAACAAATGTTTGAAAATCCCTAGAAGTAACTTGACCAGATGGCCAAAAGATCTTCCTAGGAGTGACTTTGTTGAGGAAGTTTGTGATTTGATCACTCTTTTGAGTCGCATCAGAGGACTCCCCTCTTCTTCCAAGTTCCAAGAATGGATGTACACTTACATCAAGGTGATTCTTCGAGGTACACAAAGAATATTCTGGGGAGAGCAGATCAGTAATGCATTTCATGAGCAACTGGTAAAGGTCAACACAACATTCAAATTCTATATGACCTCGTATCTTGTATATGCTACTGCTAGCATGAGAATCTTTCCAGGTTTGACTTAGGTTGGTGATAGGAGATTGATTCCTGTATATGAGTATTACCTTCAAATTACTTTGAAGGGATCAATTCATCATTTTTGAAGGGTCAATGATGCCTTCTTTTCAGTATTCATGTGCTTGTGGGACAATGAACTTGTTCAGAAAAGGGTCTCAGATGAAGCTTGGGAGGTAGTGAATTCTTTTGGTTGCTTGTTCCTGCAATTCCCCACTTTCACATATCTCAGGGTAGGATATTATCCTGGTTACCCTTATATTCTTCCACGGTATCCAAGTGACCATCTTGTTCTCATGGAGCTATGTAGACAGCTAATTGTAGTGCACAATAAATAGGTGGAGTTGAAGAAGTCAGGGATAAAGTTCCCCGTTGAAATTGGAAGGTATTCAATTCAATCAGCTAACAAAGCAAAAATAGTTAATTCTGAATTACAACTGGTCACCATGAGAACTTACAAGAAAAGAGACCATTTTGACTTCAGAAGAGTTCAAGATAAGATCAAAAGGAAGTCAACCTTCCATGTACCAATGGTTGAAGATATTTGGGCTGATCTCAGGAAACAGAATGAGATCAAAAAGCTAGACTACTGCAGACTTCACCTGAGTCAGATTGAAGAGCTGGGCCTTGCTGATATTCCAGATGGAATGGAGGATGATGGGGATGTTCTAGATCCCAAATATAACATAGAGAATTTTGAAGTCTCACCTCTCCCAGAGGTGAAATGGTTAGTCAAAGAAGAAACATCCATAAGGAAAAGATTTCAAACAATCCTGGCCAACACAAATGTGTCGTTGGAAAGTAAAGGGATTAAATTGAAAGAGTTCCTCATAGGGTCAGAGACTGAAGCACAGGAATAGACAGGCAAGAAGGTAGAGAACAACACCAAAAACAAGAGTGATGCCCCTTCTTCCTCTAAGATACGAAAACCAAAAATTAAGTTTGTATCCAAAGGAGGGAAGAAGAAGGAAGTTGCAGAAACTTCCAATATCACTGAATCAGGTGTTGAAGATACTAATGTTGATCAAATGGAGATTGAAGATGTTGAGGTTGAAGAAAAAAATATTTAGAAGTCTAAGGATGCTCAACAAACAAAAGTATCTGATAAATTTGATGAAGAAGATGAAACTGAACAAGGCAAAGATGAGGATGCAGAAAAGGAACAACTTGGTGATCCACCTCAATCCCCTGAGAAAGATCTTCCCATAGGAACACAAGTTTCTACACCTCCTCCTCATGTTCTGGTTTTTGGTAGTTTCCCAGTGATTTCAAATGTACCTCTTTCACCTATCTTTGTTGTTTCTTCTGATAATACCCCTACTTCTGTAAAAACTAGTTTTGGGACCATTTTTGATTCTTTTGGTTCCATCCCAAGTTTATCTTCTCCATCTTTTGACATTGGTGAATAGTCTGTCTTAGAAAATCTTCTGGATGCTTCAGAGAAGGTTGTTGATACAGGTGTCATTTTTACCAACACCAGTCCTATTGTGACTATAACAGGTATAAATATGGATCCAGCAAAACAAGTAGTAGACTCATCTCCGGTTGTTGATGCTTTTGTTCTTCCCCCATGGTTGTCTACATATACTCCAAAGAGGAAGAAGCAAGCTATTTTGCCTAATGAGGTTGATATTGAAAAGTTGTTACCTATAAAAGCAAAGATTGCGAAGAAGTCTAAGACTGTTTCTAGGCTTATCAATGAGAAAGGAATTAGATACGTAGAGATTGCTAAACCTCCAGAAGATGCCACTGTTGACAATTTTGACATGAATAATTATGCCATTTCAAGAGTTGAGTTGGGCAAGCTAACTCATGAGGGCATAAAAGTAGATTTTCAAACTACTGCCAGCACTTTACTTGAAAAGTATGATGAAGTCAAAAAAGAGAAAGAACAGTATAAGACCAAAGCAGAACAACTTGTTATTGTTCTTCAAAAGATAGTAAAGTCATCAGAAATTGTAGAACCCATGGCAGTGACTGTAGAAGATCCCCTGATCCAAAAGGTTGAAAAAGCACAAGCCAGAGGAAGGGTGGTAGGAGATATTGTGGAGCGTCTGTTAGCTCAAGAGTGAATTCTACTAAAAACCACTATAGAAAGAAAAGAGAAGATGGATAAAGCTCAAGCTGAGCTAGACAACCTGGTTGTCTTACTCTCACAAGAGCTGCAAGATCAAGAAGAGAGCTTGGAGGAGTGGATAGATATGAAAAAGATTAAGATAAAGAATCTGATCACCATCGAGGTCATTGCAAATAGGGAATCATATCTCAAAACCAAGGAGACTCTGACTCATCATATCCACATAATAAAAGGTTTACTTGAAGATCTATGTCAAGCTCGAGAAGCTAGTGAAGATAGTGATGTCACGCTTCTACACAGGCTGGAAGAACTTCCATGCACCCTCATAGGTGAAGACCATAAGTTCCTCTCAGCAGAGGAGATGGTAAGTTCCTTCAAAAAGATGGTTCAAAGGAAATTCGAAGAGGAGGTGCCCTCAATACTTTCCATGGATAATCTATATGATCAACATTCAACTTTGGAGAACTTGAAGGACAATTTGGACAAGCATGAAAAGGCAATAAAAGCGGTAAAGGATGCAATTCTTTGGGCCTGCACTATCTCAGAAAATATAGCTAAATTAGATGCATGCGAGATGGCAGCCATACAGGCCATGTACCAGAATTTTCTAAAGAAGAATGACGGAGGAAGCTAGTGCCTTAGTTTATTTTTCTTGTACATGTCATTTGAATTTTGTTGTGGACATATCCACATGTAATTTTCCAAAATGTAATTACATGTGAGACAAAGGAAGTCCCAATTCAAATAGGACTCTCTTGTTGAATAAGTCAAAGTAGTTGTAAATTTCTTATTTTTGCTCCAGGCTCCTCCCTATAAATAAAGAGGGCCTCTTTTGTAAATTTTATCTTTTTTCTATTGCAAAGAAACTCTGCCAAATTGGAAAACATTTCAAGACTTTGAGTTTTTTATGTTTATCATATCTTTCAAGTGAATATCAATATAAGAAGGCAATTTGAGTATCAAACTTTGAGTTGAATCATATTGTTTTATGATATCAATGTTCTTATGTCATTGGTGTTATATTATATTGAATCATTGTTGGAATCGTGGAGTTTATTGAAATTTGAGAGGAGTGTTCTTGTTATGGTTGAATACACTTTGTGCTATTTTTCTCATTGCGGGAGTTTGTATTTATTTGTGGGAACGAAATTGTTTAGAGACTTTGTGCTATAAACTGTTGTGTTCAAGTCAGTTATATCATATTGAGTGAAAGTGGAGACTTTGGGCTGCATTTGAATTCAATTAAGTTTGTTTATGAGAAATAAGACAAATGATAGAAAACTTTGCATTTCTATGATTTGTCTTGGTTCAAGAATTATCCAATATCATCTATTGTGAAGTTGTTATTTTGTAAGAGAGAAACATCTATTCTGAAAAAAAAGAATAGGATGCTATGGAAACACCCCAAGAAAAGTTTTAGTTTATTTAAGTATTAAAATTTGTTTGTTAGAAAGAGCTCATTATCTAGAGGGAACCTCCCCTTGCTGAGAGGAGAGACTCAGTCTCATCATAGCTGTGGTGATATAACCATTTTGTCATTAGTTAGCTAAACGATAAAATATTCACCCAAGAAATTGAAGAGAAAAGAAAAATTGAAGATAATCTAAAACAATCTCTCAAGGAGAAGTCAGAAGACTGCCAAAAAATGGATAGAATAATCAGGCATCTAGAATCTGATCTTGAAGAAGCTATAGATAATGAAGAACAACTTGAGAATCAGATAGACACTCTTAAACAAGATCTTCAAACAGCAAATGAGTACAAAGAAAAATTCAAGATAAGTTGAGCTCAACTTGAAGTTCTTCTTGAAATCTAAAAGAGGGTAGATGACAAGCATGGTATGGGTTATGAGAAAGGTGAAAGCTCTGGATCTGGTCAGAAAAACTCAGGATCAAGAAATCAAAGAAACAGGCCTAGAAGACCTCCGATAAGGCAACCAAATGCTCAAAGATATCCATCCTTCAATGGATACTGCTACAATTGCAACAACTTCGGTCATAAAGCAACTCAGTGCAGAAGAAGAATGAATCAGACTAATTCATCCTTCTCTAGATAGTGTTTCAACTGCAAAAGGTATCGTCACAAATCCCATGAATGCAGAAATATGCAAATAAACAATACATTCAATGGTAGATGCTTTGCATGCAATAGAATGGGACATATGGCTAATCAATGCAGATCAAGAGGATATCAAAAAAATATGCAAAGAAATGTTGTTTTCTACAATTGCAATAGATCCAGTCATACTGCCAAATTCTGTAGAAGTAAGAATTAGGATAAAAAGGGTCTAGTGCATCATAATCAAAATCAAGATAAAGGAAAAGGCAAAGTGAATGCAGATGAAGTTCAAAGGGAGATGAACAAGATTTGGGTAAAGAGGAATACAGAAAATATTGGGGATGAATCTGCACCAAAATCTGGTGCTGATAATTCTTCTAGAAATTAAAATAGATGAGCTCTGGCTTAGGGGGAGTCACAAAGGAAAGTAAATTCCCCCAGCCAATCAATTGGTGCCTAAATTTGGCACATGGAATGTTGCAGATTAAAGGGTTCTCAGAGAAATATCTAAATAACCCTTAGTAAAAATATGAAAGATCTGCAAGGAGTTTTGAAGAATTTAATCATCCAAGATTGATCCGGTTTGACAGCCATCCGGTAAAAGTAGGATTTTCACAGTTAGATCCAGTGTGATTCAAAATTGAAATATCTTGACCTGCGGATAAATGGCTTGATTGGAGGAGAGGAGATACATTGTCAATTATCACTAAAATTGATTCCAAGTGCACCTCAGTGATTCGAAAAGATCTCTCTTAGAACAAGGAAGAACAAGGGAACCGAAATAACTTAAGTTGTGCATTTATTGCAATAGGAAATTAGGGTTTACGCAGAGATAAAATGCATTCTTTATTCATCATTTGCACATTTGCATTTGAGGAGAAGAAAGGAAGAGCTTTGCATCAAGATTGTTTCATCCTTCTCAAAGATCAACCAGAATCTGATTCAACCTGCAATCTTTTCTAGCTCATATTGTGAACCCTAGAAACGTAAAAAGGTATTTCCATTTTTGAATATCTCTCGCTGAATCTTGTACAAAGATGGCTACTCCAAATGTTGTTAAGATCATTGATAGGCCGTGCCCAAAGTTTAAGAAACATCCCTACAAATCCCTAGAAGTTGATCCCTTAGGTACCTTCTCTAGCATTCCGCATGGGTTTCTACACGTAGAAGATGTTAGGGTATACATACATGCCAATATTGAGGAATTTGGGGAATCCAAGCTGATGGATATCTATCACAAACAATTAATAGATGAAACGTTTGAACTTAAACCTTAGTACAAGGCCCTTCGGGACAAACATTTTGGACATTGCATCCACTTTCCCTATTTTGCAGAAGATGAATGGGTCTAGTATGTTCTTAGCAGAATACATGACAACTTCATGTGGTTGATGAGACCATTCAAGATAACAAAAGATGTCATTATTGCAGTAATCGGATTGCACTCATCTGGTGGGTTGCCTGGTCTCAAATCTGTCAAGAACCAAATAGTAAGTGAGGCTACTGGGTCAAAGTTTGACAAGAGAGCAATGACAATAGAAGATATTACAGATCCAGATATCAAATTTGCCTCTATGATAATTGGCTATAAAATATATCACTCCAGCAGGGAAAATTCTGTGTCTGAAACTGCAATATACACTGCATATCAGATGCTAAGGGAAAATGCAGATTATGATCTATGCGACCTTCTCCTGAACCAACTGTTAGAAAACTTGCAGAAGATAAAGAAGGATAAGAACTCATTTAAGTATGGTGGCCTAATACTATGTCTCTTCTTTTACTATATGAATGAGCTACTCAGATCAAGTGGTTGGGTATGGCAAAATGATAGACCGGTTGCTATACAAATCAGAGATTACATGTATGGGCTTGGTGATGCAAAGGCTCAAAGTACAGCACTCTGGGGATACTTCAAGAACTTCCAAAGTATGATGCAGGCAAGAGAAAGAATTCCCCAATCTATAGTTGATAAATACAAGGATACAATGTGTTTCATGGTAGACACTGATCAATGTCTAATGGAGGCAACGGAACCCAGAACAGTCTGGATTATGCCAATGGGCTATGAGGTAGATGAGAAAATCCTGGAGCTGCATGTCCAACATTTGTTGAGTCAGCCTAAGGACCCTGAGGTAGAAAGGTTTGGAACCTTTGAAGAATTGAGTGTAAAGATTCATGTTGAACTAAGGCAACCTAAAATAAAAAGAAAAGTCAGAAAGGAAGTAGAGGAAATCACCAAGAGATATGGGATATCAAAAGAGGCAATTGATGCAAATAGAGAGAAAGTAGAAAGAGCTGAGAGAGAGAGAGAGAGACAAGAAGCAGAAAAAGAAAGTGTTCCAGTGCAAGCCTCCTCCTGGACTAGATCCTCAAAGAGCTCTGCACCTGCCACCGCTAAGAGCCCAAAAGCCTCAAAATTGGAAGCCAAGACATCCAGAAAGGGAGAGAAGAGAACAAAGACAAAGGCCACAAGGTCATACACAAGCCAAAAGGATGATGAAGGAACAGAGTCAGATGAGGAAGTTAAGAAAATGAGGAAGAAGAAGAAAACATCTGGGGAATCCTCTACCGGTCAAAACAAGGAAGAAGAGGTAGAAGAATTTGTTGAAAGGCCTACTCTCTCTATTGATGATGTCATCAAATCAGTCACTGTGGATGGGAATCTGCAACCAATGAATAAATTTTATGATGAATATAGTGAAGCTGACAAGAAGATCTTGGAAGATGCTACAGTCAGGTATCTAAACATTTATAATAAAGCATTCATTGAAATCATCTCTCTAATCCCCAAAAGTCTAGAGAAGGAACTTGAACTGAGAAAGGAGAATGTTAAAGCTAAGGACTTAGAGATCCGAGAGCAAATTTCTATTCAGCTCTATCCTTCTATTACTCCAAAATAAATGTACATGATCTTTAAGGATTGCAAGGATGAGTTCTGGAGCAAAGCAAGAATGAACAAACTAATGCTTGGAGAGACTGATCATGTAGCAAAAGAAATAGAAGACATCCTCCGGAATGCATTCAAAAGATTTAACCTTCCTATCATAGAGGAAATAGATGAAGAACCTTTTACCATGGATGTCAAAGGATTAAGTACATCAAAAGAAGAATCTACTGAGAAAAATGCTGAAGAGTCAAAGGAGATAGGTGAAGAAAAGACTAAGGACTTGAATTCCTCTGTTCTAGAAGGAAGTCCATGAAGAAGTAAACATCTCTCTTCCGGACCCCCCTACAGACTCCGGAACTAAAGGAGAAGGAAGAAAAGAGGAGAAATTGAGTCAAGTAGAGGAAGAAAAGGGAAGAGAAGAAGGACACACAGAGAAGATGTCTGATGATAGTTCTGAGGATACAAAAGGAAAGAAGACTCTATCTCTAGCAAGAGACACTGTAGAAGCAGTGAAGAACTTCTTGACCAAAGAGACGATGGAAATAGATGAACCAGAACTATTTCAAGGACCACTCAATTCCCTCTCTCTGGTCCAGACAATGAATGTAGTATCTTTTGCTCAAGCTAAAGCAAAAGAAAAGCTTCTGAAGTCTCACATGGAAGACTATAAACTAATAGAGATTGCATCTGGTGTGCTAGAAAAGATCATGCCATCCTTCCAAAAGGATCTTTCAGCCTCTTCATCTGATAATTTGAAATCTCTTGTTAATTTTGTTAGCACCCATTTTGATTCTTTGGAGAAATCAACAGAAGAGAAAGTCCAGAAAGAATTTTTGGGAAAGAGATTCACTAAAGTCCAGGGACTCATAACTAATGATAGGAGGACCTTGGATATTGGCATAAAGAGCCTAGAAAATGCTCTTAAAGATGGTGGAGAAATATACAAATTTTGTCTATCATGGTCTAAAGTGACAGAGGATATTGAAAAGAAGGTAAAAGAACAAGAAGATAAATTGTCAAGTTTATCTTAAAATTTTGATCCCCTCACCACATCTTTAATGAATCAAGAATGCCAGGCCATCATCATTATAAATGAAATAAAGAGGCTTGAAAAAGAGAGGAAGAATATAATAAGTAGGATGAGTGAACTAAGAGGGATAATTATCCCCAAGTTAGAGGCCATGCATGAGGCGTTTAACTGATGCTCAGACCACAGCCCAGACTAGTGATCCAGCAGATTTAAGAAGGGGAGAAGCTTTTGCATTTTTGTTGAGTGGCCACATTTCAATTTTGGACAGGATGAAGTAGAGTTGGGTGACAGAAGTTGTACAGTTGAAGACTACCTTTGCGGATATACTTAAGTATATGTAAGTATAACATGTATAAATACTTATGCGACTATGTATCAGATAATTTTTGCAAATTTTGGAGTGCAGATTCCACCCTTTGCCATTGATGTTAAAGGGGGAGTGAGGAGTAGTGAAAAATGTGAAATCCAGCTAAGGGGGAGCTTCGGTAAAAATGTACATAAGACAGAGCATCAGCCAAGGGGGAGTTTGCTACGACACTTAGTCATTTTTCACTAAGTGTTGCCATCAATGCCAAAGGGGGAGATTGTTGGTAAGAGACACTATGTGGCTTCATGATTGTTGTCATTGATGGCAACAAAGTCTATCCCACACATCCGTAGAGCTTAGTATGCCTACCAGAAGTCAAATTGAAGAAGTTCTGGTCTGGTGAACAAGAACAAAGCATGCAGCAAGGTCTGAAAATCAGGTCCGGATCTCTCAGAGGATGTAACTCAGCAAAGTGCAGACTTGGCCAAGTTAATAGGAGTATCATGTCTACTATATTCTAGAGATCGAGCCTCCAGTGATGAATGAGTCAAAATATATGAGCATCTAAGTGTTGGGTTCTTGACAGGTAGAGTAGACTAAGGAAGAACTAACCAGCAAAGCATCAGACCTTAATCCTGATGAGAAACTGATGGTGATCAAGCTTTTTGAGGGATCATTCATGGTTGGCCGACATGATTGATGACTTCCAGGTCTATGTCTATGATACGCATCACATATTAAGCATGGATTCAGTCGACGGATTAGTGTCTTGGAAATATCTTGAGTATTCCAGTTGCCGACTAGAAAGATGTTGAAATCCTTGGTGCAGATATATATACTAGATGGATTTTGGTATGGAGGTGTGTGTGTGTGTGTTGAAATGTGCGAGGAAAGGTAGAAAGCAGTGTGGAAGCAGCAATACAAGTCCGGTATGTGACAGAACAGTAGCACTAAAGAAAAGAAAGAATGAAGTGCAGTAGATCAGTATATTGAGCCTAACCAGAACTAAACCTCAGCATATGTGGATGTCTCTCATCAGTTCAAACACTTCGTTACCCTCCATAAACATTGTAGATAGTGAGTCTCTTATAGGCAGTGTGCCTCTTGTGAGCAGTGTGCTTGGGCAGTGAGCCCTAATTGGCAAGTGCCATTTTGTACTTATTCTTTTAACTGAGAATACAATCTTGGGTTAGTCACCCCATGGTTTTTCCCTTAACAGGGTTTTCCACTTAAAAATCCTTGTGTTATGTGTGTTGATTTTATTCCTACTCTCATGATTATGTATGCTCTTATGTTTTGATGCTGTACTAATATAAAAGAAGAAAAGAAGGTTAAGATATTTAAGATAACTGATTCACCCCCCCTCTCAGTTATCTGCCTTATTACCAAAAAGAATTTCTGAAATAACTTTAATCTAAAGAAATTGAAGCATTGAAGTTTTTGAAAGCAAATTTACTTAAACCAAGATCTAAAACAACTACTTTAATAAAGTAATAAATATAATTAACAAATTTAAATGTGAAGACAAGGTTCTGCCTGGTGAAGATTTTTGAAATGGACGTGAGCGCAAAATCGAGCTCGACCGTTGCCCCTGAGATCACGGGCTTGGGTGCTGCTACCGCAAATAATGGTGTTGTAGTCTCATTCTCTGGTTCTCAGGGGGGTGTGCGTGATTCTGAGCTTGGCGTTCCTGCTAAATGGGAAGGGGTTCCCATGAAGAATGTTGTGAAGAAAGGTGTGAACAAAGTGCAGGCTGAGGTTGGCATTCCCTCTGAATGGGAAGGGGTTCCCACAGAGAATGATGTGAATAATGGTGTGAACTATGTGTAGACTAGGGCAAGGATTAGTACATCTGTTCCTAAGCAGCATGCTCCTGGTGGCCCTCGGTGGACATTTGTGGTAATGACTGGTTCGGGTGCTCATTGTTCATCCCAGGGGGTTTCGACCAATCCCTTGTGCCCGTTCTTCCCCAGTTGTGGTGTGTGGCCCTGAGGTCACAGAAAATGACAAGTTTTACCACAATAGAGGCATGATATGCAAGTTCAATGGATTATGGCCCTCTCTGCCCGATCTTCACAATTGGGTCATGGAGTCATGGAAGTCATTTTTTGCTGGTAAGATTGAGCTTTTTCCCAGTGCACAAAGATTCATCATTGTGACTTTTGCTTCTTCTGAGCAATGAGATTTAGTGCTTGATGGTAGGGTTTGGATGTGGGGGAACATTCCCTTTCCATCAAATCCTGGACTCTTTCTTTCAATCCCCTTATCGAGCCACTTAATATCAAACTAATTTGGGTGCGTCTCCCAAACCTCCCTCTCCAATTTTGGGAGGATTCTTGCTATGAGGGCATTGGCAATGCCATCAGTCATTTTCTGAAGGTAGATTCTACTACCTCCTTCATGGGGCACTCAACAGTTGCTTAAATTTTGGTAGGTATTGACATCTCCAAACCCTTTATTGGAGATGTTTTGTTGGTAGGGGACCAGCCTTGGAAACAACTATTAAACTATGAGGGTATCCCCTTTAGATGCTAGTGTTGTTTTACTATTGGTCATTTGGCTTCTGGCTGTCCTCTATCGCACCACAAAAGTGTTGCAACTTGGTGAAAGGATGCTCTTTTGTATCACTTGACAATCAGTGCTTCCCAAGTGGATGGTTCGTCTCTTGGGGATGATTCCTCTCAAGAGGATGAGCTCCCTCTTGAGACTATTCCTGAGGGGGTGCTGGCCGTTGCCATGACTTTGTTGGATTCTTTTGATCATCTTTTGGCTTCTAAGTTGGCTCTTTCTACTCTGGGCTGAATCACTACTACATCAGCTACTATTCTTTCTTTGGTTTTGCCTTGTTCAGACTTGGTAGGTCTGTGCACAGGGGTTTTAGGCCAAGCTGCTTCTTCCTCTACTCCGGTCACTATTTTGGTTATGCCTACTTTTGGTTTGGCCTCTTTATTTGTAGCTTCCTTGGCTGTTGCTGCTAGAGAGTATCCCCCCTATCGCCAAGCTCTAAGGACTTTGACTCAAAGGTTTCTTGGACTATGGTTCAGTGTAGAAAGAAAGGGCTCCCCAAATATGTTGTGAAGCTATGCCCTAGGGATAAGGGTGTTAGGTTTGCTTGTTTAGGATATGCTATTGTTTAGATCCCCTATCTAGTTTTTCTGTCGTCAATATGCATCCGGTGCACTATTTGGGTTGCCTTTTAGGATGTTGGTTTCTTGTAGCTTGGTTGTTGTTGTTCTGTTGTGTCCTACTTTTCTGCCTTTGGGGTTTTGGTTGTAAAGGGTTCAGTCCCTATAAGCTGCTTACCATAATAATAAAAAATTTAGAAGTGAACAAAATAATTAATCTAACTAAGAGATACTAGTCCTTGTCCTTTGGTGAGAGTGGGCCCTTGCTCCACCTCCAAAAAAGAGACCACTTAAGCCTTCAAGTCACAACAAATATGTAAACTACTTTCTTTGTTTCTAAATCTGAGAATCAAAGTATATGCATCTTAAATATAAGAAAGTTCTTATTTCAACAACAATAATCTATATCTATTCTATGCTATGGATATATATATATCATCCTTTCACTAATAGATACCTTTGAAGTTATTATTTGCTAACTACGAGTCTTGTAGGACATGTGGAACTTGTTTTATTAGTCTACTAGTTGTATAACTGCTAAATCTAAGGGAAAACATGTAGTATTAAAGAAAATCATAAAGTGGCACTAATTGTTGCCTTTTTAAACAAAGAGTTATTTGTGATTTAATGGTCATGAGAATCAGCCTTAGTGAAATAAAATAGCATAAAATGGTAGTTGGTGGTATGCTTTGTAGTTCCTACATGAATAGTCTTTGTGGCACCTTCTCTTATCTGACTAGATCTGCTATCTTAAGGATGGACATCAATTGATTTACCCTATAAGAATCCTGGAGCATGTGCTAGCAATCAGGAAAAGTTCACTGTCATTCTTAAAAATATCTTTGGAGCCCCTTAGATGACTTTGGAGTGCTAAAGACATGTCTAGAGCTCTATAAAAATCCCTACTGCTGACAACTTCAGAGTCCTGAAAACATCTCCAAAGCTCTATAGAGTTTTTTTGTTGATGATTCATGAGCCCTGCAACAAAAAGTATACCTATTTGCAAAATTTGGTGAGATTTCTCTAGAGCTCATCATCCCCCAAGCTTAAGGGTTTACAGGTCCTCTTGTATTTCTGTGAAGCCTCAACCTATTCATCAGATATATCTTTTTTGTAATATTATAGTTAGATAGGAATGTGGTCTAGGTTCTCCTTGTTGTATTTGTATTGCCTTGAAATTGATCCACCTATTCTAACCATTTTTAAAAATTTGATTATTCCATCTGATTTTCCCACATGGGCATAGGCTCAATGATTAGTGGGGGTTTGAACATCATTCCTATTCATTCATGTTTATACTTCTCTATAAACCTAGCAACAATTTTGGCTTTCCGTAGGAACCATTTTAGATTTTCTAGTGAAACCAATTCTCTCATTTTAGATGATTTGTGGACATATTGCTCCACCTTTTCTTGCAGGCTATCAGGACTTTGTTGAATGAGGACTGCACATACATATCAAACTCCATAACACAATATTCTAAATTTTGCTTATAGAGAGGCAAAAGATTAGGAGTGTATACACATGTACAAAATTATGTTTTGAGTGCCATTGGGGTTGGGATTTCATGTCTAATTTAAAGCCCAACATTTTCTTCATTATGGGTATATTCCTCCATCCTTTGTAACCATACCTCATGATTTTGCATCTAGGAATGAATGCTCTCAATTGGCATTCCCCAACAAAAAGATTTATGAAAAATGTTATATGTTCATCGATAAGGAACTTATGGAGAAAGAATTCACATAATAAATTCTAATTTTGAGGAATGTTGGTTTTGTATATTCCCATGAATTCATGCCCATCATTGGAGGAGTCTATAACTATGGAGATGTTTTGTGAAGTTTTTTAGAGGAATAATTGTTGTCTTAAGTACATGGTATAACTACCACTAGGTGGCCTACATGACATTGCTTTAGAGTCCAAGGTTGTTATTGTTACCACTTTTTCTTCCAATGTCTTTACCTTTGTTGTTAATGAAGAAACTTCATCTTTGAGTTGCAACATTACACTATCACTAACTAAAACATAACATCTTTATTCCCAATGATATAAGGCTCTAGGAACATTCAATTGGAATTGTTCTAAGAAAAATATTAGTCTAGGTACTCTCATTTTCTATAGGCATGTGGATAGACAATTCTTTGACTTGCTCCTCTAGCTCAAAAACTTTGTTATTGACATTTGTCAATTGTGAGGCTTGATGGTCAACTTTTTCCTTAAGTGCTTCCATGAGAGTAATATAGTTACCTATTGTTTTAGCTAATTCAACTTCCTTTTATTCTAATTTTTGCACTACCTCAGAAAACTACTTTTTCTTTTGTTCAATTTTAACATCTCTTTTGTGTTTTCCTTAAGAGTAAGGATTTCTTGGTATTTTGCTTGACTGATAGCCTCTTTTTCCTTGATAGTATTTTTCAAATTCAAAATGATGAGGTGTTTGTTCCAGAGCAGTTGTTTCAAGTTGGAGATTTCTTCTTGTTGTTCCTACTCCTTGGAGACTTCTATGTCCTCATAATTTGTGGCCTAGGATTGGCTTCCTATTTTAAATCTTGCTTCTATTTCCATCTATGTCCTTTCTTCTATCTCTGCCCCTGCTTCTTCCTCTAGGTTGTTATCATCTACTCCAACCCATGTTTCTACTTCTGTAGCATTGTCATGTGCACTTGATGGTCCAACTTCATCGTTTTCAAGCCTCTCAATGTCCCCTTTTGAAACAATTTAGGGCCAAAGAAAGTTGTCATCTAGAGTTCAACAATAATTCCTACAAAAAGTTTAGAATCCTTTTCTTATTGAGTTTTATGCTTTCGATATTTGCTTCTCCAAAGTCCTCTAGGTGACTATTGTTCTTGTGTCTCTAGTGCCTACTGGGGTTCTTCTGTTTTGGAAGAAATGGTCTGTGGCTCATTTGTTGTAGCCTCTAGTGCTACTAAGGTAGCAGATGGAGAGTGTTGGTACTTAATAGGAGAAATGCTAGGGCTTTCTAGGGGACTTGGGGATGATTTTTTTCCAGTTGTTTTTCCCCTTTTCCTTCTTTTCAGGGCTAGAGATGGATCTTCAGCCTTTGTTTCTCCCACTTTCTTCAATTTCTTTCTTCTTGCTGGAGCCGGAGAAGGTTCCTCTATAGTTGTCTTTCTCTTCTTCTCTTTTTTCTTTGGAGTCTAAGAAGACTCCTTAACAACTATTTCTTTTTCCTTTTCCTTTTCCTCTAGATCTTGAAGAGGTTCTTCTATATTCTTCTTCTTCCTAAGGACCAGAGATGGTGCCTCAATGGTTAATGTCTTGCCAATTTTTTTCTCCAGAGACTAAGGAGGTCCCTCAACAATTGTTTTCCCCTTTATTTTCTCTAGAGTTGGGGATGGCTCTTCAATTACAATTTTCCCTTTCTTCTTTTCCCCTAGAGATGGAGAAGGCTCTTGTGATATGGCTTTGCCTCTCTTTTTCTCCTCTGGAGTCAGAGAAGGCTCCTCTATTATGGCCTTCACCATTTTTTTCTTTTCTATATATGAACCTTCCAAGAAGGCTTGTCAATGAGTTCCCCCCTTCTTTTGGAGATGAAATAGTCTTGCAAATAAGAAAAACAAGACAATGGTGCTTAATTGGTCCTTTACCCTATTGATATTGCTAGCCATTGTGATTATCTAGCAGAAAATAAGAAATGTGGTAAATTTACCTATACTCTGGATGATTTTGGCCATGCCTAAGGTTAATTAACATTTCAATATTGGTCCTAAGACTATGGCAAATTTCCCATCACATGTAAAATACATCATCATCCAGGTTGCTATTTTCTACCATGGCTCAGGGAAGCTCTCTTGGATAAGACCTTTTACTTCTCCTTTGTTAATCATTGTTCTTATCTCGGGCTCATTTTCACTAGAGAAACTCTTCATTAATTCAAAATATGGAGTTTTAATGTGGTATAATTTCTTACCTTTCTTAGGGAGCCCAGAGATGGCATTGATGACTAAAGAGGAGATTAGAATTGTGACATATCTCAATCTACTTTGGCCATTCTGGAGCTTTGTGATAAATTCTCCAACAATATCCTCTTGAAACCCTTCAAACTTTTCTATGAAAGCCAACCACCCTGCATTTCTGAGAATGTCAGTTGATTCCTAGTCCTGAAGGAGTTTTTGGGTGGTCTTTGGTTCAAACTTCTTTTTAATCCCCATTTCGTGAGATATTGTCAATGCTAAACAAAGATTGTTGTTCAAACTTGGCTCAAAAACTTGCAAGAGTCATTGTTTGTTTGCAAGAGAGATGAAATGTTGTTTTTTTTATTGTCTCTTTTGTTCTAGGTAATAAGCTATGGAGGTGGTTATTTCCATGAGAGGAGATGATTGAGGGGAAGGATTATAATGAGGGGTCATTAATTTCCAAACAAACAAATTATGTCACATTGGTACCTTTCCACAAAATGACAGTTATTTATCTTTTGTGGACAAGTGTTTGGGTTGGTTTGGCAGGCATGGTAGCATGGAAAGTAATAATTGATTTGTACATAATTAATTGAAAATTTCCTAGTTTAATTAGTTAAGAATAAGGCAATACATGCGATCATTTTTGAAATCGTTAAGTTGTCATATTGTTCGTTAAGTTGTCATATTGTTAGGCCACTTCACAATGTCAACAAAATTTAATCTGATCACTCCCTAATATATGCAACATGACGTGATAGGTCTGCAACTATGACAACACTTGATGTGATGGCTCCATAACATCAACTATGGCAACACTTGATATGACAGATGGACATAATGTCAGCAACTCTTAATGTGACAGTTTGACCACAAAAGCAGGATTTTAGAAAAGATTGTTAGATGTCTGAGTGACAATTGTCTTCATAAAGTTGTTAAAACATGACTCATCAAATATTTTGAAATTGACATGGATGAGTCTTAAGGACACTTTGTTTCCATTCGTACAAGTGTCAAAGATGTGTAGAAGAAGCTTTGAAGTGCGAGCAGCGAACGTGCGTTGGAAATGATTTGAAATACTAGTGCTAGAGGTGCTTTAGAGATGCCAACTAAGTGCTAAAGTTGCTTCAGAGATCCTTTTGAGTTGTTCTTGTACTGACTAGAGAACCACCATTTTATTGGTTTTCAATTCTTTTTTTGAATGTAAGAAGAACCACAATTTTATTGGTTTTCAATTCTCCTTTTTTTAATGTAATATTATTTCTAGTTGTCTTCTTTGATAAAAGAGGATACCTCTTTTAACAAACACAAATATGGATGCAACAGGTGTTTAACAAATTTCTCTTTGGTAGAAGGACATTGATAAAGACGAAGTCTACATCCATTTATCAAAAATATTTTATGCTCTCCATCAATTGGTGATAGCTGAACAATCCCATTATCAAAAATTTCCTTGACCTCATATGGTCCCATCTAATGTGTCTACAACTTGCCCTTAAATTATTTAAACTTTGAGTCATATCAGAGGACCCAATCTCCAATTTGAAATTTCCTTTGCTTGATGTGTTGATCATGCCACAGTTTCCTTTGTTGCTGAATTATTTATGTTTTTTGAATTGCCTCCAATCTAATTTCATCTAACTCATTCAATTGGAGAATGTAGTTTTGTTGTGCATAGGTTAGCTCAATAATATCCATTGATTTTTTGAGAGTTTGTAACTCAAATTACAAATTCTATGGGTAGTATTGGTTTCTTTCCATAGACCAACTCATAGGGAGAGAACCCTATAGTTGATTTCCATGTGGTGTTATATGCCCATACAGCTTTATGTAACCTGATTGCTCAGTCCTTCCTATTTACTGCTACTATCTTTGTCAAAATATTTTTCCAATTCTTTATTTGTTACCTCCACCTATCCATTGGATTGTAGGTGATATGGTGAAGATTTCTTGTGCTTCATTTGGTAAAGATTTGTGAATTCTTGGATTACTTGTGAGGTGAATTGTGGACCTTTATTTGAAACAATTGTTTTAGGTGCACCAAATATTAAGAAAATCTTTTTATACAAGAAATCAAAAACATTTTCCTCTCTAGCAAATTGTAGTGCATGAACTTCTGTCTATTTTGTTACATAATTTTTACACACCAAGATATATTATTTCCCTGCATATTATGGTGAGATTGGACCAAAAAAATCTAGGCCCCACTGCTCAAATGGGTCTAAGACAATTTGAGGATGTAGGGACATCTGATTAGTGAATGTAGGTTGACCTATCTTCTGGCATCAATCACATTGTCTCACATATTTCTTGACATCTTTATGAAGGGATGGCCAGTAGTATCAAACTCCTAAAACCTTGTGGATTGTTCTTTGCAAGGAGTAGTGTCCTCCTATGGGTTCATCATGATAGGTTCTTCGTATATCAAATATTTCATCAGCTCTCACACACATGCACATCACAAAGTCAGGTCCACATTTGAATAACATGCCATTAAACCATTTGTAGGATAGACTTTCCTTTACCAATCTTTTCTTTTGCTTTAAGGTGAAGGGTGAGGGGAAATAAGCATGTGGATAGGAGATTAGCTATATCAACGAACCATGGAATGATGGAAGAAATATAAAATAGGCTTTCATTTGGGAATCCATCTTCTACAAGTTTATTATCTCTACTTGTATGCAGTCTAGATAGAAAATCAACAACTAAGTTGAACTTCCTTGGATTATCAATGATGGTGATGTCAAACTCTTGTAATAACAATAGCCATCTTATAATTCTTGCACCTACAATTGGTTTGTTTATCAAGTACTTAATTGTTGCATCATCAGTGTGTACAAAAACTTTATATCCAGTGATGTAATGTCTAAATTTGTTAATGGCATAGATCATAGCCATGAACTCTTTTTTTGTTGTAGTGTAGTTTCTTTCAATTGGGGTGAGATTTTTACTAATGTAATAAATTGCAGACATATCTCCCCCTTCTTCCTTTGTCCTAGGATTGTCCCTATGGATTCATTTGAAGCATCAATTTGAATGTGGAAGGGAAAATTCCAATTAGGTCCCCTCAAATCAGGAGTGGTTGTCAATTTTTCCTTTATGGTTTCAAATGATTTTTGACAATCTTTTGACCAAAGGAATTCAATGTCTTTGGTGGAGAGAGAGAACATTGGACCAACTATTTTATTGATTTTTTTATAAATCTTCTCTAAAAAACTCCTAATATCAGTTTGATTCTTAGGTTTAGGTAGTTGTTTGATTACATCAACTTTGTTGGCATTATCAACTTAAATCCCTTTTGCAAATATATGTTGTCTAAGGACAATACCATGTTCCACCATCATAAAACACTTATCATGACTTAGAGATAGATGATGTTTTTCACAACATTGCAAGACTTTTTTGAAAAAATAAGATTAAAAAAAAGTTATACACATGACATGAAAAATTAATACTTTATTTGTAATATAAATATATTATAATTTATTTATTTTGAATTATATAATATTTTTTAAATCCCTTAAAATCACCCACATAAAGTGAAATTCTAAATCTAAAAGGTCTTTCATCTTTAATAAAAATAAGTAAAATAGAGAATAATTTTAAAAATACATTTTTAACAATTTTAAATAGATAGAGATGTGAATACACTTAGAACTTCTTCCTTCTGAGGATTTGGTAAAGGCAAAGTCATGCCTATATGTACAAAAGGACAATTTACAATTCAGGCAAGGGTTATTTCATGCTTTAGACATCCTTCAAACATAAATGACAAGAAGAGATTGAGTATTTTATTTACAAACAAGGATTGTGAATCTAGGATCCATGAATAAGAAATTCATCTACTATTCTACTTTTGACTTTTCACAGTTATTTTTCAACCCTTCTTATCATCCTGCAATATTGTTGTGCCTTTTCATGTGTATTTGACATAGAGCTTATAGGAGAATGCATTGTCTCTTGTGCTTCTATTGTAAAAGATGAAGCAACTTGTTCAGCCTCCTCTTTTGGTTATGGTTGATGGTCATTACCATTTTGCAGCGGGCAATGATGATGAGAGGAGTGAATGTGAATCGCAAGGTAAGGACTAAATCTACATGTGAATTTGGGCAAGACAAGATTCAAAATACACCACTCAAAGATACCTCTAGTTGCGCCCACATTCACACCTTGTTGAGAATTAAGGTGTCTCAACCTTGTCAATTCCTAAGTTTATTTATTTATTATTTTTCTTGTAATGATTTGGCATTTATATTATTAAATATTTGTGCTCTATCAAAATGGGGTGTGGATTTTTTAGTTGGTACTTCTGTCACATGTCGGTGCCTTGAAAATTGGTTTATTAGTTGTCAAAAAATGCTCACTTAGTGGTATATTATAGAAAGACTATTTTTAAGGATGTTATGATAGATTCTATGACAATTGTAAGGGTCAAAAATAGGTGAATTTACTTTGGATGTGAGAGTCTAATCTTAGATTGAAATTTTGCCTATCTTGGGCACCATACCTCATGGGAGGTTTAACACATGGTTTTGTGTTTAGGGTAAAATTGGATTTTGTTAATCTTTTGTTGTTTAGATGTTAAAATCTTCCTCTCCACTAAACATTAAGGGATCTAGGGTCAAGTGGCGAGCACTATCATACCCTAGGTCACTTACAAATGAAGGGAACCTTGGATTAGGGAATTAATTATCAAATTTTCCTTCTCCTATGTCCAATTGACCATTAAAACCCTAATTATGCAAATACGACAACAAATTGATGAAAGACGGAGAAAGCTCTTGCAGACAGGAGTAAAATAGCAAATCACAGAATACATGTTTTCGGGGTTCCAAAGTGGAACAGTCAAGGACTAAGGTGCGGGCGCCCAAGTCCAAGGTACCTTCTTTTTGGGGGAATCTAGACATCCTTTCGACACTGATCATCCTTGTAACTTCTGTTTCCTAAAATCTATCTACAAAGGACACTGTTGCAGGCACCCAAGTCCTGGAAGTGCTCCTGTGTCCTACTTTTCTTTAGATCCTGAATCCCTGATGCTTGCCGAGCCTTCCTGCAACTCCATGTTTGCCGGATGCGACACCTGTAACCTGTAATCACAAGACTTGGTTTGGGTGTTGTGGTGTTTAGAGGCTTGCCTCAGTCAAGCCCCTGAGGACACTTAAGTCTCTGAACACCGTTGTTAGACAAAGGGTGCGTGCCCTTGTGAGGCAGAAGCAAAAACCAAAGGAATCAATGATAAAAACACAATGATATGTCACCTTGTAGTGAAACTCTTATGGAGGAAGATGATTTTCATGCCATGAGGAGATTGATTCTCAAATCTGTAAATATCAACACACAAAACATACAAGTCTACTCTTGTAACACAATAGAAAGCCTTGAATCACCTTGAGAACACTTGAACATCACAATTGCCATCTAGTTTACAAATGAATGCCTAAACATGCTTATATATGCAACTACAAGCATTCCTGCCAAGATTTTAAAAATCAAACTTTACCGTGTCGGCAAAAGAACCAACTAACGATCATAAACTGACACTCAAAGATTGGGGCTACCCCAAAATAGGACAGGACTAGGGCGCGGACGCCCAAGTTCTCCCCCTATTTTGGGCAGGGTACAGCTCAAGGGGTCCACCTAGGTCCCATTCCATTGAGATGCCAAAATATGAACTAAAATGTCCTAAATGCATACTAAAGACCCGAGAGCTAAACCTTATGAGGGAAAAGCCCCCATGAGGACATTTTTTGATGTTACATTTAGCCCCCACTTTAATGTATGTATAAATGCAAGGCCCATACATGCATTAAAGTAAGGTCACAAACATAGAAAACACACCAAGCATAGAGAAGACCACAAATCACATAGAAAATAGTAACAGGCACGCAAAACATGGAGAAGATGGTTACAGTCACGCAGAACACAGAGAAGACAACCAATTCATAGAAGACACATTAATGCATGGAAGACAGAAATGATATCTTTTCTTTTCTTTTTCTCATATATATGAAATGCAAATGCAAGTACTGGAAAGTAAACAAACCTCCCATAATACAAGATGCACTACCCTAAGGCGCAGGTCTCTGTATACATGGGGCAACACACATGTAAGACACACAAAACCTCCCAAAATGTAGGAAGCACTACCCGAGGGCACTGGTCTCTACATATGGGGCAACAAACACACCACACAAAACAAGCACGCCAAAACACACACACTTGAAGACACAAAGAAAACATGACAGACAAGTGATGGCGTGTACCTATTTCTAGGTCCAACACAATCTCAGGCACATTACAGGCACACACCGACGATTGGGCTTCGCCACAACAATCACCGAAGACACGCTTAAAGGTTGAGTTAGTCACAAAACCACTCCTTGCCTCTGTAGAGGACTTTTAAAAATGACAAGATAATGCAATCTACTCTGAGAAATACACCATCCCTGCCTCCGTAGAGGGCATACATGATTGATTGATTGACTACAAACAAACTTAGGATGCACGATGCACTACCCTGGGGCGCAAGTCTTTGCATCTAAGGTCAAACACATTGCTAACATCTATAACATATAGCTTACCTTATATATGCCCCCACCTTAAGGTGGTTGATATCAATTATCGATATCAAGCACATTAAGGTAGGAAGAAAGCACACAAGGGAACATCAACTTTCGCCAAGCCCATGCCCCCTAAAGGTGACATGTTAGTGTCTACAACATCATGATAAACAACAAACATCAATGCATATGATTAACCACACAAAGAGCCAAGGTTATACAACAAATTTGGAGTTCAAGGATAACCGTGGGGCTATATCATGAAGCTCTCCAAATCAAGTACCGCTAAGGCTAGATTTAAAGGCAAACAAAGGTGCACAAAGCAACAGTATTGTTAAGGTTTGTAAATGTGACAAAAACATCATAAAATTCACTACACAAAAAGCACGAGTGCTTCCACTAGCCAAGCGTCGAATAAGATATACAACCCCATTGTCATAGTAGGAACTAAGTCTATTTTTTGATTGCTCTCGAAAGGGACACTAGGTCCGCATCAGTATAAATGTTTGTCATCATCCGCCTGCTAGATGGAAACACTAGAGGAAGGGAAACAATAAATAAGAGAGGAGAAACAAGTGTCTTAGGGACAGTCATGTAGGAGGGGTGCCCCCAAGTCACCAACCACGATGCTATGTCCGTAAGATACAACACACAACAATGAAATCAGACAAAGAGCAATTCAGAAGAATGATGATACAAATAGAAGAAGGTCACAATAGAGGTAGTCTCCTAGTATCCCAAACTTTACGAGTGAATCTGAGGTCATCCTAGGAGGCCTAAACAACACATAACACATCATGGGGGAAGCACATTACAAGAGAGAGAAAGGGTTAGAGATACTTACCTGTAGGGTCTTCATATTACATCTTGGAGCTCTCGAACCTCTTGGAGAGGTATAAAATCATATTTAATGCAAAATTTGAGTGGTTCTTATGAAATTCTTGGTTGTTAACATATGATGTTTGTTCCTTAAATTCTTGTTTAAATGAGACTTTTTGTTGCTTGTGAGGGGGAGAACCACTATTATTTATGGCTATTGATTGTCATCTTGCTCTTTTCTAATTTTTAGCGAGTTTTTGTTGTTGAATCTTTCTAGAATAGTAACGGGAGTCATCCTATACCATCTTGCTCATCTGTATCGATTGTTATTCTTGTTTTTCAAAGACATTGTGATTATCTCTTGATCCATATAAGGATAATGGAGAAGGAACCTCAGCATAAATTTCATTTCTTCGTGGACGAGGTGAATTATCCACTTGTTTCTTATCCACTTCAATCATTCCAACGATACTATCATAGTCCAAGTAATCATCCTCATCTACTTCCACTAAATCTTGTTCCACCATATTATTTTCAGTATGTTTAGGAAAAGGATTAGTGAAGATTTGTAAATTCTGATTTAGCGGAGCAACCGACTTATTTCCAGTATCATTCACACCTGATACCTGGATGACATTTGAATCAATAAGGTCATGTATCTCATGTTTAAGATGCATACATCATTCAGTGTCATGTCCTTATGTCCAATGATAATGACAAAAGGCATTAGCATCGAAGTAAGGTCCTTGTTTACTAGGATCAATAGGCTTGATTGGGGGAAGCTTCAAAATGTTATTACTCACAGCTTGGTTCATGATAGAATGATAAGACTCAAATATCAGAGTAAATTTTCTTGGTTGATATGATTCTTTCTTTGGATTATTTATAGCAGACACATTCATATTTGGTCCATTGATCTTGATGAAACTCCTATTATTGTTCCTCTTAAAATTGTTTTGTGATGATCTGCCTATGGATTAACCAACTTGAGCTGATGAGGTTTGGTTTTCATACTGACTAGACAAAAGTTGATAATCATGAAGGGCGGTGCATAAATGTTGAAAGGAGTTATACTTCATCAAGAGGATCTTATCATGAATATTAGGTTGTAGATTTGTAATAAATATCTTCTGAACATCTTCATCTTTCATTTGATATTGAATTTGTGCATAAAGCCCTTGATACCGACTAATGAATTCGGTCAACTTCTCTTTCAGACCTTGTTTACATTGAACCAAGTCAATAAGAGTGATTTGGGGTCAGATATTTGCTTGAAAATGTTGTAAAAATTGATCAATCAACTACGAAAAGGAGTGTATTCAATTCAGAGGCAAAGAGCAAAACCATTCTAAAGCAGTATCTTTGAGAGATCGTAGGAAAAGTTTTACCAATAAATCCTCTTCAAAGTAAAAATCACTACACATAGTTATAAATGCTACCACATGGGTATTAGGATCACCTTTTCCACCATATTTTTGAAAGCGAGGAGTCTCAAACCTCTCAGGCATAGGAGTTCTCAAAATTGCATAGGATAATGGATTACAAACATGATATGTTGGTAGACTAGGTTGTGAAGAATTTGTCAAATTTGTTACCTTTTGTTGCAAAGCAGTCATGCCCTGTAAAAGTTGGTTTAGGATGGCATCATTGGGAGATGCGGTTTGTTGTGAGGAATTGGAACCAAGGTGAAGAGGTGATTGAGCTTGAGATATAATATGCGAAGGCTGAGAATATGTTAGAGGTGGTTGGCCATAATGATAGGTAGAAGATGGTTGTGAGTATGTAATAGGTAGCTTGAAATGCGTGGAATAGATAGGAGGTTGAGAACAATTATTCATAGGAGAGGTCCCTTTAGGAATCAAATTCTAATAATTAAATCCCATAGCTTTGTAATTAGTGCCATTAGATACTCAAATACCAGTGGTAGCATTACTACAAGCGTTCACATTAGTTGTTAAGATCGTTGATGTGAAAGTGGATATTCCTGTAGTCAGTATATGTATGGATACTTGAGTATGATATGGTGATAGAGTGTTATTTATCACTTGTGCACATTCAGTCACTGGCATAATGTTGGTTTGTACAATATGTGCTAGACCATGAACTGCATTAAGACCATCTTGTCCTTCCTTTATCAATTCTCTTATATTATGAATTGTAGGAACGGCTTCTTCGGCTATTCTCTCATTTTCCATAAATGTTTGAAATTCAACTAGCTCTTTATCCAACTTTTCTATTTTCTCATCGGATACATACCCTGTTGCCTCAATAGTGTTATCAACATCATGAAAAGTTTGTTCTTCCATTGAGGTTTGAGGATGTGTAATATCTTGCACAATTTGAGTTTCTCCCTTGGTAAAGAAGGTGTCTAAAGTACCAACTTCTTCAGGAGCACTAGATCCCATTAATCTTTTACTTCTTCTCAAAGGGATATTGTTTTTAGTACAGCGTGTCATAAATCTTGCACAAACTAAGAGAACAATCCTAGGAGAAGGATATGATTGACGGCCAAAATGCTTGATTTTTTGTACTCTTTTCAATGCAAATGAATGAAATAAAGGATGCTGTGAGGATTTTAGTCAAGGGAAGAAAGTTATATGTCTGATATTAGTCCAAAATATCATTATAATCACTCTCAACACACTCTTTATGTGAATCCAAGATAATGCCAAGTCAAAATATAGTGAAAATATGTTGAAATAGGCACTTTTTCACCAAAATTCAATGCAAAAGAGCATAACAAAGGGTGTTGTGAGAAAAATGATGATGGAAAGAAAATAATATCAATAATGACACCCACTTGGTACCAAAATATCCAACACAACATGCTTTTAGTGCCACTTAAGGTAAAACCCTAGTGAAAATATAGCAAAAATAGGCTATTTTTCACGATTTTTCAACTCCAAGACCTAGCAAAAGGGGTGTTGTAATAAATTTTAGGAGTTATATAAAATAATATCAAAAATATTAGTCACTTAAATCTATAAAATTGGTCACAACATGCTTGGAGTGCAAACTAGGTCAAACCCTAGGGCAAAAATGGCCAAAATGTGTAGTTTTTCACTGAATTTTCACTACAAGAGCCCGTTAAAAGGGTGTTGTGAAGATTTTTAGGAGGGGAGGAAACTTATTACCCTAATAAAAGAAAATTAATGCAAAAATACTCTTCACAACAAGCCTATGGTGCAATTTTATAAAGTCGATAAGGCCAAATTTAGTGAAAATCGTTGTTTTTGAAGCCCTAGGTTTAAGATCTTGACACAAAATGCTATGAAAATGTTTTGAAGTCTGATTTATGATTAAATTTACTTACTCTTAGATCTGAAAATAATTTTCAAGCCTTAACATGAAAAATGCCCATGCGAATTTAATAAAAATGCATCAAAATTGCTAGTTTTTTGTTGAATTTTTCTATGCAAAAGAGCAAATATTTTAAATCTAAATGCAAATTCACACTAAAATGCAAGACTACAGAAAAATGAAAATTTAAATGAGCCTCTAAAATCAGTAGAAAAATCTGATAAAAGATTTTGCCTACAAACCCTAGATTTTGGAATTACTAGATTATATAAAATTGTCAAAATTTCCACAAAACCCTAGTAATTAAATGATGAAAATGCAATGTAAATTTCTGATTTTTTAGATTTTTCTATATTTGATATCAAATCTGATGCAAAAATCATGAATTAGGAAAATTTAGGAAGAACTGATGCAATTTAGTAAGCCAAACAATGCAATTTTTTTGTATTTTTCCAATTTTTCAATTTTTTTGAAATTTTCTCAATGCAATAAAGTAAATGCCTATATGAATGAATGAAATCACACCAAATCTAAAGACAAACACTCAGAAAGTTGCAATTTAAGTCTAAAAACATGGGTTCACCAAAATGTTTAGGGTAAAATTAGATTTTGTTAATCTTTTATTTTTTAGATGTTAAAATCTGCCTCTCCACTAAACATTGAAGGATCTAGGGTCAAGTGGTGAGCACTATCATACCCTAGGTCAATTACAAATGAAGGGAAACTTGGATTAGGGAATTAATTATCAATTTTTCCTTCTCCTATGTCTAATTGACCATTAAAACCCTAATTATGCAAATACGACAACAAATTGATGAAAGACGAAAAAAGATCTTGCAGACGGGAGTAAAATAGCAAATCACAGAATACCTATTTTTGGGGTTTTGAAGCGGAATAGTCAGGGACTAAGGTATGGACATCCAAGTCCAAGGTATCTACTTTTTGGGGGAATCTAGACCTCCTTCTGACACTGATCAGCCCTGTAACTTTTGTTTCTTGAAATCTATCTGCGGAGGACATTGTTGCAGGTGCCCAAGTCCTGGAAGTGCTCCTGTGTCCTGCTTTTATTCAGATCCTGAATCCCTGATGCCTGCCAAGCCTTCCTGCAACTCCACTTTTTCTGGATGCAACACCTGTAACCTGCAATCACAAGACTTGGTTTGGGGGTTGTGGTGTTTAGAGGCTTGCCTCAGTCAAGCCCTAGAGGACACTTAAGTCTCTGAACATCGTTGTCATACAAAGAGTGCATGCCCTTGTGAGGTAGAAGCAAAAACCAAAGGAATCAATGATAAAAACACAATGATATGTCACCTTGTAGTGAAGCTCTCATGGAGGAAGATGCTCTTCATGCCATGAGGAGATTGATGCTCAAATCTGCAAATATCAACACACAAAACATACAAGTCTACTCTTGCAACATAATAGAAAGCCTTGAATCACCTTGAGAACACTTGAACATCACAATTTCCATCTAGTTTACAAATGAATGCCTAAACATGCTTATATGCAACTACAAGCATTCCCGCCAAGATTTTAAAAATCAAACTTTACCATGTTGGCAAAAGAACCAACTAACGGTCATAAACCGACACCTAGAAATTGGGGCTGCCCCAAAATAGGGTAGGACTAGGGCATGGGCGCCCAAGTCCTCCCCCCTATTTTGGGTAGGGTACAGCTCAAGGGGTCCACCTAGGTCCAATTTGCCATGGAACCTAGGTCCCATTCCATTGGGATGCCAAAATATGAACTAAAATGTCCTAAATGCATACTAAAGACCCAGGAGCTAAACCTTATGAGGGAAAATCCCCCAAAGGGACATATTCCAATGTTAAATTTTGTAAACCACAAATAGTTTCCTAGTTGCCAGAAGTCTATAAATTGATGGCTTGAGGAGAAGTTTTTATGATTGTTTTATGTAGGTACTATTATGCTGCCAAAATTACTCCAGAAATTGTATGCTGGTGAACTCCTATGATAAACTTGCTTTGCAAGTGTATATAATCTAATTATTGGATTTCAAATATATCGAGTAGGCTTTTGGAGTGGGGTTTTTCTCCCAAAAGGGTTTTCCCCACGTATATCTAGTGCTATGGTATATTTGTTTATTGTTGATTTTATGGTTTATGTTGTGTATCTTCTTATTGTAATTGAAAAGATTAAAAATTTGCACAACACTCTCTTCATTAGATCAGTGTTGGAAGTTGTTTCTACACACCTTGCTTCCTTTCAGTTGGTATTAGAGATTGATCACCTTTGGTTCTAGTTGTTGGGTAGAAGGTTTGTGTATTGCTCTTTGTTTGAGTGGGAACTTGTGCAAAGTATTTGTGATCTTGTTGCAGGAAGGAGATGGCTAGCACATCTAGAAGAATAGAGATGGATAAGTTTAGTGGTGGCAATTTTGTGTTGTGGAAACTTAAGATGGAGGATATGCTCACAGATAGAGACCTAAGGGCTATAATATTTGGTACCAAACCGTCAAGCATGAATCAAGAGAAATGGGAATAGATGGATCAAAAAGATAAGGGTCTTGTGAGACTTTATTTGATAGACTTTGTATTATAGAATGTTTGTGAAGAGACTATTGTGGAAATATTATGGAAAAAGATTGATGAAATTTATCATGCTAAATCCTTGGTAAATAAGTTATTTCTAAGAAAGAAGTTGTATTATCTGAGAAAGGAAGATGGAGGATTCGGAATTGATCATTTAAATGCTTTCAATATGCTAGTTGACCATTTGAATTCTATTGGAGTGAAAATGGAGGGGGATCGATGTATAAATTTGCTATGTTCTTTGTTGGATTTGTGGGACCACCTTGTCATGGCCATTGGGAGTACTACCACTAAGTTCAAGATGAATGAGGTGGTTGCATTGTTACTTTCTGAAGAGATGCAAAGAAAATCTTCTAAAATGGCTAAGGAGGCTCTTGCGGTTCTGATGCAGAGGTGTCAAGACTTATGAGATGATTTAATAGAAACAAAAGATTTCAATGGTTTGTGGCTTCCACCAATAAGACTTCATTAGTCTTCCATTTGCCTTAAACTACTCCAAAGGGCTCAACTTAGGGTTCCAACTTCTCAGATGAAATATTGCATCTTCTAGGGTCTCAACCTACCCCTACCAACAAGATTCAATAGGTTTTACAAAACAATTTGATTGGTTCTTGACAATTCCACTTGACTAGGCCTAATCCTAGTAGCCCTGTTCAGCGACAAACTTGCACTTTTCTCCAAACTTTCCCAAAGAACTTCCAAAACTATTGACTAATCTGAGTACCCTCTATTGATTTCTTTAACATACTTCAAAATCATGTACTATTGTTTTGGACGAAATATGACTGTCCTAACAACCCGGCTGTCTTCCTACAGGGCCTAATCCATCCACTTTACAAAGGAACCCTATTAAATATTTATCCCCCTCACTCCAAAACTAAAAAAAGTATTAGGAAATGATTAAAAACAAATGATTTTCAAGGTTTCAACTAGTGGTTTTCTCATTTGCATGTTTAAATACAAAACCCCCTTTCTAGGCCCCAAAAACCTAGTTAACAGAGCAGTTTTAGAAAAAACGTGATATCTTCCTCTAGGAATCGAGTTAAGACCTCCTACCAGATGCATTTGAAAGGTAACTCAATCTTATTTCCAACCATATATGTATTTCCCCTATATCTATCTGTACAGAACCATACCAAACGCTGCAACAGGACTGTTATAGGAGAATTCTAGAAATTGCAGTCACTAAAACGGTCATAACTTCCTCAATATTGCACCAAATTCGATGAGAAAAAAAGGAAAGGGAGGGTGATTGAATATAATTTTATTTTAAATCAAAAATAAATGTCCTCCTACCCTTACTGGGCCATACCATGCAAGAAAACAGTAAATTTTTGTAGAAATGCCTAAAAAAATAGTCTTCTTTATTGTTCCAATTCTTGAATTCAATCACCCATGAGTTTCTAAAGGTTACAAGGCCTTTTTAAAGGCATTAGACATGTCTTTTCAGTTTCTAACTTCCTAGGAATGAATCAAGAGCCACAAGACTCTTCACCTTCCAAGTTTTTACATTGTTGCATTTTTTAAAGATAACTTTTCCCATTTTGCAAAAGAAGACAAAACTTGAACATTTAACCTGCCTAATGACTTCATCAAATGAAATATGACATAATTTATCTTATTACAATATTGAACCATTCAAATTTAATCCAACTCCTATGGAAGTCTCAATTTGTCAAGGTGCTCCTGCACCAGGTTCTTGGTAGATCTAAAGAGAAAAGTAAGAAGAAGGACAAAAAGAAGGATAAGTCAAGATCCAAATCTCGTGGGAAATCTAAGTCTCCTGGTAAGTCCAAGGCATTATGTTGGAACTGTGGCAAACCAAGACATTTTTGAAAAGTGTGTAAATAGGAAAAGAAAAAATAATGATTTTGATTCTGATTCTGATAAATCCTCTCAAGATGATGGTGAAGCTTTTATTGTTGCCTTGGCTACACATGCATTTGAAGATGTGTGACTTATTGACTCTAGTGCATCTTTCCATGTGATCCTTGTTGCCAGCATGTGCCTAACCGGTGTTGTCATTGATGTCAACATATCAGTGTTGTCATTGGTGTCAACTATGCTCTTGTTTTAATGAGTCAAATGTTGAAGATAATAATAATTCCTGATACAGCAAAACAATCCAGTAGATTGCTCCACACTTCATGTAGACTGAATATGTTTGTCTATGGATTGGAATTTAGTTAGAGACATGTCTGAAGATCTTATATTCCCAAGTTTGAGCCTCCGCTATGAAGATTTGAGTGAGTTATGTTCACCAGAGTGAAAACTACTTTTTCTGTATATTTGGTGACAACAGGGAGAATGTATTATGCTCCGCATTCCTCCTTTAAGTATTTTAGTCTGTGGTTCTAGAATCAAGTTTGTAATGATGATAAGTGCCTTCAACTCCAATGGTTCATGATTTGTTGGTCCGCAAGTGATCTTTTCCTTATGACAGTAGCTGACAGTGTTGTTTATGTGCTCTGGTTTGAAGAATCTTCTTGACAAAGTGGTTAGAGCTTGTGCAGTTGTTCCTGATGATTACAATGTACCTGTGGATGTCTCCTGATTGTGTTCCTACCTTTGGATTAGTCTGCAAAGAGAAATTTGGATCGTGGATGAAGACTATTCTTAGAAGACTTAATGTTAACACTAGTCTTGGCCGACTTGGTTATTTTTATTACTTGCGAAGATATATACAAGATTGTGAAAGTGTGTCGTGGCATGCAAGATTGCATTTGAGTCCCAGCTAAGGCATAATGTGATCCACATACATCTTTCACTTAGCTAATTTCGTTTAGGTCCAGACCTATTTCTATATATGTTTGTAATGCCAACCTTGGAGATTGTTCCAATGGTTGATGAATGTTAATGCTGACCTTGATATACATTCCAAGGTTGATGAGTTGTATAAAAACATGTAACATGTAGTTGCGAAAAATATGCCTTGTGGAAAAATGCGAAGATAAGTGCGAAGGTGTAAGAAGAGAAGAGTAGAGGAGTTATATTGTGCTTTAATGGAACTGAACCCAAGCATGGAGTAGATGCTATCAAATTAGTTCAACAACCCTTGGCAGTGAGCCTTGTTGATGTATAAAATTGCACGGGTTTCAGCACCAACATGGGAAACTTCAAGAATGTGGGATTGACTCTTGAAGCAACCTCTAGATTTTATAGAAGCTAGCTCTTCCTTTTAATGGGGTTTTGGGAAAAGGGCAGAAAAAACAAGATTACAAATACAATATAAAACTATCTTCCTAAGGTGATGCGCCAATGATATGTTTTAATTCCACAATAAGCACAATGATTAAATCATAAAAATTTCTGCTAAGTTAAAGAGGTACAGGCATGATTAACAGAAACAGAATGTATAACAAATTTCATTCAAAGGCTGAATTTAAAGATCTTGCAAAATGACTCAGAAAACATCACAGAATGCCTAGAACAAATGTCTCTTCTCATTAATATTTCCAACAAATTATACAAGGCAAAGAGTATGCACATATACACAATGTTTCTATTTTGAAATCAACTGCAAAGGCAAAATGATATATCCTTAGTCGACAGCACAAAATCCTCAATTACAAATATTTCTCTTGAATATTTCTCTATATGTTATGTATTACAAACCCTCTTATTTATAGCATAAAAATGAAGCTCTAAACCCAGACAACGACTATGAATCCAACTGCCTGTAAAAATAGAACTAGCATTTAACTGAAGATGCCATTGAAGACCCATGCCTTGAAGATTTTCTTTAGATTCTGGACACCTGCTTCGACTCTTCTCCTTATAACTAACACTCTGAGTCTTTAGATATACTAAATCTTCCTACCCATTCTCTGCATCCTCATTGGTCGACAGGCGCATCAAATACTATTGAAACATGTGGCACTAGCCACGGGCTTCAAAAGACTCCAAAAATAATATATGTGGCATCACGGTGCTCTCCTTGCGAGGCCCTTTTCAAATGCTTCCTTAAACATGTGCCATACTGACACGTAGTATCCTCTGCCGCTCCCATACTTTACAAAAGACTTAACTTCTTTGTGAAACAAGGCGGGCCCCGCTGGTGTCAAAACTAAGAAATGTGGCAGCTTCGCGTTGATTCTAAAAACTTTACCAAAACTTCCCCTTTAAACATCCGATGTGCTGACACATGGTGTCATCTGCTACTCACTAATTTTGAAGCTTAGGTCCCATCATGATCATACATCACCTTAGGACACGTAAAGATTAATAAAGAAGCCCGAACACAGGAACACATGGCAAGCTCCACCATATACATAAAAAGACACGTGGCAAGATGGCGGGCATTTGAGATACCTCCACAAAAAGTTCTCCCTTGAATCTCTTCCATGGCAACACGTGGCGCCATTTATCGAGATTCAAAATTCTTTAAAAGAAACATATGGGGAACACATCAACCGCTATAGACAAACTGAAAGATGACACTTGCTCATTCCGCAGATACCACTTGGCAACTTCACACTACTTCTAATTTTCTTCACCACTATGTATCTTCAAAACCCCTCCGCCTTGACACATGTCATATGCGTGGGCATAACCTGATAAAACACTGATACTTAGTCGATCCAGGGTCGCATATTGCCAGAAATGCTAGAAATAAAACATAGCAAAATGTAGAGTTTTAAAACTCTATAGTTCTTGGTGACTCACTTGGGACTCTGTGTCTACATAGAGAGAACCCAAAAATATGCAAAAAGATACATAAAAACCAAAATTGCACCATCATTGAAATAGGGATCTAGAGCTTTTGCAAAGCGGCCTGGTACCCAGACCACTCAGAATCAGATAAACTCATTCTCTTCTGCAATGCTTGGAATGTTAAATCCAATCCAATGATATCTTTATGAGAAAAGGTCTCTGCACCACTGTATGCAATTGGAATTCTAACTGAGCTATTGGAAGTAAGACTGAATCCACCTCCTGAACACTCGATGAATCACTCAAACTCTGGCAAACAGTCTGATCATTTTGCTTCAAGAGAAGTAGTCTCTTTATCTCATTTGTCATTAAAATTGTGCTATTATCAGGGAAAGGGGATGAGAGTCCCATCTATACCAACCTTTCTATATGCCCCTTCATGCCTTTAACACCATCTTTCACAACATTCAGAAATGACTTACACATTGTTGTAGCTTCATTGCAGCTCAACACTTCATTGACTCTTTCTGTTGCAGTCATCCTATCGGTAACCCTTGCTGCTAGAAAGGCTTCATCTGGGGCATCATATAATTTTTGCAATAAAAGTTGAGAGTCTGAAACTCTCATAGAAACATAAGACAAGGTAGCTTCTACCGAAGACTCAACCTTTTCACACAACCGCTAGGCATTCAAGAGAAAACTAAAAACATACTTCAATTGTGTGACCTCCTCTGAGATCCTCTACCATGAAGATACATAAAGTTCTTTTACCATTGCTAAGACTCTAGTGCTTTAAGGCCTCTGATGCAATTCAATGGTCAATTGTTTAAGCTTCTCTTGCTTGGTCATAAATTGCACTTGATACGCACTGCTCTGGTCCTGTTCTTTCTTTAGACTTTGTTGTAGATGTAACACCTCCTGGACCTTGTCTTGGACCTTCTTTTTTGCAAGAATCTTTTCCTACTCAAGTGCACTGGTAGTACCCTTTATTTGTATCAATTCAACCTATAAGACCGTAGCATTCACTTGAGATGCTTGATACACCTACAGTGATATAGTAGATTGGATATCTTTATTCAAGTTATCAATCTCCAAGTCCTTTGCCTTTATCTCAGTGGTAAGGCGACAAATGGTGGCCCTTGTTTTAGTGAGGTCTGACTCTGCCTTTTGTAACTTCTTAGTCACCTTTAAGTAGTCTATTGTTACAACTATAGAAGTTTTATTCATCAGCTCCACCTTGTCCTGTGGCCTAAATTGGGTCAAATCCATGGCCACTGCATTCATAGTATAATCTTCTGGCCTCATCTCCTCTAGAGGCTTGAACACATTGGGGCTCATATGAGTAATGGTGAGAGATTGCTGAATTAGATCAAAGAATATTTTCATGTGTGGAGTAGTGGAGGTTTTGCTCTCCTGCATTCTCTTCTTTTCTCTTCTAAATTCCCTTGCTTGTTTTGCTACTTCTGCTTGGCTTTGAAAAGTAGGGGGAGAAGCTATTAGTCCTCTAGAAAAAGGATAACCTTGTGGGAGACCATATGGTATAGTGGTAATTTGTTGATTGGGATCAAGTTGGACAAAGGTTCTTTTTGGCATGGTTGGGGAAAGCATAGGTAAGCCAAAATCCTGAGTTACTAATAAGATTGATGAGCTGACAGGGGAGGAAACAAATTGTGAAGGCACGACAGAGGTGGTGAGAGATGTGGAAATATGAGGCATTTGGGTTGCCACCCCCAAAGAAGAAGAAGACTGAGAAGGAGACAAGGGAGGAGAGACACTTACCTGTGGTAGCATTTTTGCAGCAAGGGTTTGTTGTTGTGAACCCTCCATGATATCTTTCTCATCATCTACTACCTATTTCTTCGGCTTCCACCTCTTCCTCAGAGGCTTCTCAACTATGTCTTTAGGATCTTCCTCCTGTGTTTCTTCTTGTATAGAAATGGGTGATTGTTTTGAAGTAGCCACTCCAAGACCCCCTGATGCTGAAGCTATTTGGGTCTCAAGAGGCAGTTGTTGTGTAACTTTCTGCTATGCAAGGATACTAAGAGATAGTGGCCAAGTGGTTCTTGGGATTTGTTCAAGAGTTTCTTCTTTTCCTTCTGTCTCCTTTTCATGGCTCAGAAAATTGCTTGTGTCAAGGCTAGAAATAGGAGTCATGTGATCTTTATCCCATAATCTTTCCCACTCTTCGTATGTTGCAACTTGCCCAAAAGTTTTGGTAAGCTCTAAAATTTCTTGCCTATATTTCCAATAGGCTACTATCTTTTCAGCTGACCAATCTTTATTCTTCAAATACAACCTCAAGCCATGAGTCATGTGCTTCTTAGGGTCATAATCTTGAATAATAGTGTAAAATGTCTCCCATGGCTTGGGAGCTTCAGCAAGCACATCTGTCAAGTCCACATAGACATTCAAAGTATCCATCTTTCGTGATCTCCGTTGCTCCCAAAATGGCCGACTCTCATGAAGGAACACCGTACGAACATTATTCTTCTAAATCCAGGAGACCAGGAATTTCTCTGGATCATAATTCCATTGATCTTGTATCATTAAAAGCCCATAACTTGCTAGCTTATTTAGTAAAAGATACTCCACTTCCCTTTTGTTTATCATGATTCCTGATTTAGTCCAAGGGGTATCATAAAATTTCTTTTTCCTCTTCTTACTCCCAAAGTTATTATCAATTATTGACATCTGGTGGGAAACCTCCAATACCACAACCCTAGGAGTTAAAACCTTTGGAAGCATGACTGGTTTACCAAGAAAGCCATGAAGCCTTACTATAGTAAAATGTGCCCCAAAGAAATAGTCACAAGGAACTTTGGAATTTGCCATAAAACCCCTTGTCCTGTCAGTCATTCTACTCTCAATACCCTCAGTGTACCATTGCTCAAAAATGGGTGCTATAAAATACTCGGCAAACTCATATGGGTCTAAAGTTTCTGAAAGAATATGAGTCCATGAAGACACAGGAGTGGTTTTCTTACTATCTACCTCTGGGTCATACATCTCCAGCCAAAAATACCATTAAAAAAACTAGTAATTCTAATATAAAATTAGGTGGAAGAGATATGCTGAGTACCTGAAAGTCTACATGGACTCGAAATTGGAGAGTTGCTGAAACAAGGCCTATGAAATATGCTCTGCAAAATCAAATTTGTATTGTGTGGCCTTATCAACTGTCTTGAGTCTAAAAATAGCTGCCAATTGCCAATCATGTACAATTGCATCATCATCCTAACCAAAAATGAAGGCCAACATAGAACAAGCATCATGCATGTCTGAAGTGAACTGGAGTCGGGCTAGAGGCAATAGATGCAACTGAGCATTATCTTCATCTAGATGCAGCTCTGCATTTAGAAACCCAACCTTTGCACGGACACCCTGCCATATTCTCTACATTCTAGGTATATCATAAAAATGAGCATCTCGGTCATGATATAAACCTAACATGTCCTGAATTTCCTTAGGAGTAATATGGAGCATAAGGCCATTCTTCTTAATTGTTGAAGTTCTAGCATCAAATAGATTTGCGCACAGCCAAATTAACTCGAGATAAGGATGAACAACAGGAACCATGAATTGGGCCAATTGAGAAGTCCAAATTCTCATGCCAAAAGTCTCAGACTCGCCCTTCTTTGCTCGTAGGAGAAATCTCTGGTGTGCTCCCTCCCTCAAATTCTTTGGATTCTTGGTAACATGAGGGTTAAAAATTCCATCTGCATAGTCCTCCACTTGCAAAGGGTCGACCATGTTCCTCTTGTCTAAGGGCCTCATCCTAGGCCAATTGATTCTTGGTTGCCCTTTTGCTGATGCATATGCCTTACTTTTCTTCCATTTTTCTAGTAAATCAAAGAGACCCTCTTGCTAAGCCCCTTTAACGGGTTGCCCTTCCTCCATGATTCTTTTCTCTGTTATCTCTGCACAAGACTCTAGACTCTAGAAACCTAAACTTGAAACTTTGCTATGGCTAGAATCACACTAAATGCTTAAAAGGAATGGATAGAAGGAATTTTAGAAAGACCTATGAAGCAATGGAATGGCAAATGAAATGGAAAGGGAGCATTTTAACCTCTTGACCCTGTCAGGAATGAGTAATCATGATGAATGACTCAAGATATGCACCAAAGTGACAGTTGGAAAATATTTTAAATCTAACAAGATTTTGTGACACTTCTCATTAATGACAATGATCTTTTAAGAATGATTAGCTATCACCCTTGAAGTATGTGTACTTTAACGGCCTAGAGGGAAGGGGAAATATGAGGTACGAAGGCCAATGTGATGAGGACATGTGTTACTAGAACACTTATTAGGAAAGCAGCAAAGGCAAACAAAAAAGGAAACAAACATTAAAACACTAACTAACTATAGCACAGGGGCAAAATTTGAAACTATGTGAAATGTTTCAAAAAGATCCTGTTAATAGGAATCTCTTTAGGTTCTCCCTTCATAGTCTCTAATTCATATGCGTTATGTTGCTTGCATGTATGGATTCTAAAAGGACCAGTCCATAATGAATCAAACTTGCTATGACACCCCAGCTTAGAAGCCCTTTCATTCCATTTTAAAACCAAAGACCCAACCTCAAAATTTGGTTTAGAAGTCTTTTGGTTAAACCAACTCTTTACAGTCTGCTAATAGTTCATGAAGGATTCATGTGTTGATTCTCTCTTCTCTTGAATTTCTAATAACTCTGCGAGTCTCACCTGCATCAGAGCATTCTCTTCAATTTCCATTCGTTTAACCATTTGTAAAGCAGGAATTTCCACAGTTAATGGCATAACTGTTCTCTTGCCATAGACTAATTTGTAAGGAGATATCTTGATCACTTGCTTTGGTGTGATTCTGTCAGCCCATAGTGTTGTTTTGAGATACATATGCCATTCCCTTTGGTGATCAGTCCCCATCCTTTTTATGAGTCTAATTATATTCTTATTAGTGGACTCTGCTAAACCATTTCCCTATGGGTAATAGTTGGATGAAGTCTTCGAATATATACCATTCTTCAAAGCAAACTTAGATAATTTTGAGCCTAGAAATGCCTTTGCATTATCAGATATAATGGTGCAAGGAGGGCCAAAATGAGTAATTATCTCTTCCACAAAATCCAAAATAACCTTCTCGGTGGCTTCTTTAAGTGGGACCGCTTCACTCCATCTAGTAAACTAGTCAATGGCGGTGAGAATCCACTTGTGTCCCAAACTAGAGATTGGATTAATCATACCTATGAAATCCAATCCCCATTGTGCAAAAGGCTCTTCTATAATTATAGGATTCAAGGGCAAAGCTGCATTTCTCCTTTTCCCAACATAGAATTGACAGGCTTGACATTCTTTAACCATTTGATGGTAATCTGAGAACAATGTAGGCCAATAATACCCAGCTTGTGTAATTTTGATAGTAGTAGTCTTTGCTAAAAAGTGTGCTCCTGATCTTCCATAATGTAACTCATATAGTATCTTTTGAGCTTCATCCTTTTCAACACACCTTAGTAAAATTCCATCAAAATTCTTTCTAAAAAGCATGTGATCAATCAAGATAGAATTAATTCCTTGTTGCATATAGTATCTTCTTTTGTCAGGAGAGAGTACCCTAGGGAAGATACCAATTCTCATAAACTGTACCCTGTCAGATACCCAAGAGTCTTGATCAAGCTCTTGGAGTTTTAACATTGTTTCATCCTCTGCTTCTTTTGACATCGATGCTTCTGTGTCTTGGACAATATATTGGCAGAGCCCTCTTCCTTTAACCAATTTAGTAGTTTTTACTTCTACATCATATTCGAAGATCTTGGTTATCCAGTTAGCTCTTTTTCGGTAATTTCACCCTCCATAATGTATTCTCTAACACTTGAATGAGTTACTAGTATCAAGATTTTGTTCCCTGTTACCAAGTACCTAAATTTCTTAAGTTCTTTAAATATGGCATAAGCTTGCTTTTCAACAAAATTATACCTGGATTCATACTCTCTCAATGTCCTGGAGAAGAATGCAACTAGATGTTCTCCTTCTTTGTCATCTTTTTGAGTTAGGACAGCTGCAATATTGTGTTCACCTCTGTACACATACATTATGAAGTGTTTGGAGAAATCAAGGTTCCACAGTACTGGGGCAGTAGAGATAGCCTTCTTAATTTCTTCAAAAGCCTGCCTCCCTTCAGTTGTCCACTTAAAGGTTAAGTCCTTCTTTAACATCAGAGTAATAGGCTTGACTAACCCTGCAAAATCAAATATGAATCTACTGACAAAATTGATCTTCCCCAGGAAAGATTGGACTGCCTTTTTATTGACTAGTAAGTATAAGTCCAGTATGGCTTTAACTCTTTCTGGATCAATAGAGATTCCATCTTTTGAAACAATATGTCCTAAAAGTTTCCCTTGAGGTACAACAAAAACACACTTCTTAGGATTTAAAGAAATCCCAAACTCTTGGCACTTCTAAAAAATAGCTTCTAAATGCTCAAAGTGATCTCTAGCATTTTTTGTAAATATAGTGAGATCATCTAAATAAATCAGAATGATCTTATTTATGAGTCCTTTAAATGCTATATCCATAGCGCGCTGAAAGGTGGCACCAGCATTTGAGAGACCAAAAGGCATCTTGACATATGCGAAGGTTCCCCATTTGGTTGTGAATGTTGTTTTGTGTTGGTCTTCAGCTGCCAGCCAAATTTGATTGTATCCAAAAAAACCATCAAGCAAAGAAAGTCTTTCTGATCCAGCCATTGTGTGTAAGATCTGCTCCATGGATGGCAAAGGATAATGATCCTTTAATGAAGCTTTATTTAAGTCTCTGAAGTCTACACAAAGCCTAATATCCCCATTCTTCTTTCTTACTGGCACTAAATTTGATACCCAGGTTGAATGTTTGATTGGGAAAATAATCTTAGACTCAAGAAGCTTTTGTAACTCATCCACCATTAAAGGTTCAATTCTAGGATTCACTGGTCTCTGTTTCTAGCAGACAGGTTTTGATCCTTCAACAAGCTCTATGGTATGTTGGATAATGTCCCTATTATAACCATGGAGATCATCATAGGTCCATGTGATCACTCTATCATATTGGTTGCATAAAGAGATTAACTTATCCTTTTCATCCTGAGTGGTGGCATTACCTACTTTCAGCTTCCTTCCTTCACTAACCTAAATTTTAGAATAATCTTCTTTACTTGTTGTGAACTTTCTCTTATCTATACTTGCATCATCTGGGTCAAAAAGGTTTTCTAATGTTATTAACCCCCTCGGAAGCTTATTTGATTTGAACTGAATGATCTGGTCTCCATATGCTTCCTCAATCTTGGGCTACAACTGGTCAGCAAAATCTCCAGACTGCTATAAAAATAGAAGTATTTGAAGGTCATTGTCAAAAACCTACCAGTTTTGAATATTATTAGGGATCGCTGGTCTAATAATGACTTTCACTGCTTCATTATTGCTAAGCAGGTCCCTCATTGGGTCAAACTAAGAACCAATTTGTGCCATCCTATCAGCTTCAATATTCTAAGCTCTAGGTACAACCTCTATATTAAAAGCATCAAAGCCATCAATCAGGTCCCAGATCTTGTGGTGATAAGATCTCATTCTCACATTCTTTGTTATAGCCTTCTCTCTGATTTGTTTCACAACCAACTTTGAATCACCTTTGACTATTAGGTTCTTTATCCCTTTCTTCTTGGCTAACATAAGACCATGCACCAAAGATTCATATTCAACATCATTATTTGTGCAAGCAAACTGGAAGCGTATGGCTCTGAGAATCTTTTCTCTCTTTGGAGAGGTGAGATAGATACCTTCTCCTGTACCATTCTTACTCCTAGCTCCATCAAAGTTTAAGGTTCAAATCTTAGAGTCTTTATTAGAATCTTCCTTTTCAACTATCTCTTGACTCATTATGTTTGGTATTTCTTGATCTTCCTCAAAGATTACATATGTTCCTAAACTAGTGGAATCATAGTTGCCATAAGGGTCACTTTGCATCATAGACATCAGATGATTGTTCTCTTCTTCCTTTTGATCATATTCAGTCCATTCCACTATATCTTCAATAAAGGCTATGTCCTCTCTATTCATCATAGCATGAGATGCTTCAAACTTTGATGGTGTTTCTTCAGTGATATGTTCTCTAGATAGAGGCTTAGATAGCACCTTCATCTTTGTCCCATACTTAGTTCTCAAAATCAAGTGTGACTAATCTAGTGACATATACCCTCCTATTTTAGCAGTGAAATCTCTAGATAGGCATAGTCCAAAGATTGGGGGAATATCAATGATCACTACATCTTGCAAGACAGTAATATCTGGGCAAGTATATGGCTGCAATGGGAGTTGTTTGATGATTCCTATGGTTTTAATAGACTTCCCATCTAACTACATGACTCCTTTAGCTAATGGTTGGTACTCTATTTTCAAAGCATCAGCTACTTGTTTAGGCATAATTGTAGTACTAGCTCCTAAATCTATCATGGAGTTATGTAGCAGTTTCTTACCCACTATTAGGGTTAAATAAAATGGGTCTAGCGTAGGCTTACTTTCCTCTAGCATGGTGTTTACCAGAGAGGGAGTCTACTGAGGTGGAGTATCTTTATTTTGAGCCTTTCCTTTGTCTCCTTCTTTTGGGTTAATAACTTTGGAATCTGTCTGAGACTGCAATGCTTCTTGCAATAGTGACTTCTATTCAAGAATAGCCAACATATCCCATATTGACACATTTGCAGGGGTTTTCTTTAATTGCTCAACCACATTCATAGGCTCGAGCGTATGTGTCTTAGGATAGTAGGGGTATCTTGTTATTTCCATCACTTGATTGGAGACTCCTTGATTCTGAGTTGCCATAGGTACCTCTTGTCTTGAAGTGGGGTTATATTGAACTTGGAATGATGGAACTCTAGTTGCTTCATTATTGATAGCTTTAGGTTGTTCAACCATCCTTCTTTTTGACCTGGTGAAATACTCAAACTATACCAAGGGCTTCTTGGAAGCAGATGCTTAATTTACAAACACTAAGTCCTCTTCTTCAATCCATGAAAATAAAACATGCTCTAGTGCAATTTCTTCTTCTTGTTCAATGGACATTCCTTGCATTTGGGCCACCGTTACTGCATTCTGAACACCAGGTGACTGATATGGAGGAGTATTAGACACAACAACTTGACTTTCCATTCTTCTTTGCCATGCTATCTTCTACTGTAAATTGCCCCTAGGATAATCTCTAGGCATATGGGCATTGTTGCAAGGGAAACACCAAGAATTTGCATCTTCTGCTAGGTTGTTTTGTCCAGGGACCATTTCTCTGTCTGGGTTAGCTGGGATAGCTTGTAATGGTGTGGGTACTGTAACTAACTAGTTTGAAGGTTGTAGATTGTGTGGTCTCTATGCCCCTTGGTACTGGTTTGGCTGGTATGGAGGCCTATTACATTGAAATCCTTGGTAAGGAGGTTTTGGGTAAGAAGTCTAATTTCATTTGAAAAGGTCCTAAGGATATTATTGGCATCATCCATTTCAGATGGAGGGGCAGAAGGTGTTGATGTAGTGGGTTGTTGATGTATCAGAAAAGTGTACATGGGCACAAGGACAGATGGAGGGTTAGGGGCTTCTTGTGGCAAGGGAATAGAAATATCTAGGAACATAGGCATAGGATGCCTCGGAGGTAATTTCCCAGCATCTATTAGGCTATTCTTATCTCTTACAGCTAATTCATACACTTCTGGTAGGGTCTGTCCTCCTAGGGACTGAATCATCACTGAGATATTAGAATTAAAAGCCTTAAGATAAAATACAATTGCCATACCTGCTGATGGCCTAGTTGTGGTAGGGATTCTATCCCAAGTCTTTTGAAACCTAGTGTTGAAATCTATTATGGCTTCTTGAGGTGCTCTCTTTATTGCGATTAGTTGATGTAACAGGGATGATCTATCACCTTTCTCACTAAATCTTGCAAAGAAAGCATCTCCAAGCTAATCCCAAGTAGATATTAAATTTGAGGGCAAAGACCTGTACCAATCCAGAGCTTTTCCCTTCAAAGAAGCAACCAAAAATCTGATAGCAACATTTTGTTCTGTGATGACATGTATAGCACACACAGCTGACACATCTTGGAGGTGTTCCCCTGGAGTCTTGGACTCTTCTCCACTAAATTTGGGTAATGCTTTCAAAGCATTAGCAAGAATTGGATCCCAAGTATCTGGAAGCATCAAGAGAGCAAGAGGGCTGCTATTATTCCAATTTGCAAAATTCCATGGTGGATTAGGAGGAGCATTTGCTGCCATAGCCATTCCTGGTACTCTTGCTAGTTGATTTACCCTTCTTCTTGGAGTAGCTACCAATGGGGGCAATACGATTCTCGGATTAGCGGCTGACTAGGTTCTTGTTGTTGGTCCATAGCTCTGACTCCTTCCTGGCTACTAGCTCATATGACCCTGATCAAGATCTTGTGAATGGTCCCACCAGGTGTGCCAAAAACTGTTGATGTATAAAATTGTGCGGGTTTTAGCACCAACATGGGAAACTTCAAGAATGTGGGATTGACTCTTGAAGCAACCTCTAGATTTTACAGAAGTTGGCTCTTCCTTTTAATGAGGTTTTGGGAAAAGGGCAGAAAAAACAAGATTATAGATACAATATAAAACTATCTTCCCAAGGCAATGTGCCAATGATATGTTCTAATTCCACAATAAGCACAATGATTAAATCATACAAATTTCTGCTAAGCTAAAAAGCTACAGGCATGATTAACAAAAATAGAATGTATAACAGATTTCATTCAAAGGCTAAATTTAAAGATCTTGCAAAATGACGCAGAAAACATCACAGAATGCACATAACAGAGGTCTCTTCTCATTAATATTTCCAAGAAAGTATACAAGTCAAAGAGTATGCACAGATACACAATGTTTCTATTTTGAAAGCAACTGCAAAGGCAAAATGATATATCCTTAGTCGACAACACAAAATCCTCGATTACAAATATTTCTCCTGAATATTTCTCTATATGTTTTGTATTACAAACCCTCTTATTTATAGCATAAAAATGAAGCTTTAAACCCAGACGATAGCTATGAATCCAACTGCCTGCAAAAATAGAATGGGCATTTAACTGAAGATGCCGTTGAAGACTCGTGTCTTGAAGATTTTCTTTAGACTCTAGACACCTGCTTCGACTCTTCTCCTTATAACTAACACTCTAAGTCTTTAGATGTACTAGATCTTCCCGCCCACTCTCTGCATCCTCATTGGTCAACAGGTGCATCAAATACTGTTGAAATAGGTGGCACTAGCCGTGGACTTCAAAAGACTCCAGAAATAATATATGTGGCATCATGGCACTCTCCCTACGAGGCCCTTTTCAAATGCTTCCTTAAACACATGCCATACTGACACATGGTATCCTCTACCACTCCCATACTTTACAAAAGACTTAACTTCTTTGTGAAACAAGGCGGGCCCCGCTGGTGTCAAAACTGAGATACGCGGCAGCTTCGCACTGATTCTAAAAATTTTACCAAAACTTCCCCTTCAAACATCCTCTATGCTGACATGTGGTGTCATCTGCTGCTCACTAATTTTGAAGCTTGGGTCCCATCATGATCATACATCACCTTAAGACGCGTAAAGATTAATAAAGAAGCCTGAACATAGGAACACGTGGCAAGCTCCACCATATACATAAAAAGACACATGGCAAGTTGGTGGGCATTTGAGATACCTCCACAAAAAGTTCTCCCTTGAATCTCCGTCATGGCGACACATGGTACCATTTATCAAGACTTGGAACTCTTTAAAAGAAACATACAGGGAACACATCAAGTGGTGCAGACAAACTAAAAGATGACACCTGGCTCGTTCTGTGGATACCACATGGCAACTTCGCACTACTTCTAATTTTCTTCACCACTATGCATCTTTAAAACCCCGCCTCCTTGACACATGTCATACGCGCAGGCATAACCTGATAAAACACTAATACTTAGCCAATCTAGGGTCGCATATTGCCAAAAATGCTAGAAATAAAACATAGCAAAATGTAGAGTTTTAAAACTCAACAAGCCTCAACATTTGCAGTGAGCATATTGGGCAGTGAGCCTCTGTTTTTTGGTATTGTTATAACATATATATTTCTGTGGGCTAACACCCACCGTGGTTTTTGAAAGGAAGCTAGGTGTGCAAAAATCACTTCCTACACTAATCTAATGAGGGGAGGAGAGTGCAAATTCAATTTATCCTTACTATTACAGCAATTTTAAACTCACTAACAGAGATATTGCAGCAAACACATAAACAAGAAAGTGAGACAGAAGAAGAGAGACACAAGATATACGTAGGGAAAACCCTTATTGGGTGAAAAACCCCACACTCCAAAACCTGCACAATGTATTAACAAAACTAAAATGGTTTACAATACACTTGCAATGCAAGCTCTCAGGAGTCTTCGACACTCGTATCTAGAGATAAACTGGAAGCATAACAGTACCTGTCAAACCTGTAATACATCTCCACTTAAAAGCACCTATTTATATAACAAATACAAGGCAAATATGGCTCCACATAGGGATGGGCGTCCAACATGGACTCATGGCCCAAAAATCACACCTATGGACACTTGTCCAACTCTGTAGGATGCTCCTGACACTTGTCAAGTCACCCCATCCCAAGGAGGTCGTCTATTTCCAAGATGGGCTATGATAGATGCTCTTATGACTCTTACGACTGTCATAGAATCTTTCATAGCAGTTACAACTTACAGTTGTAAGAGAATCTATCATACACAGGCTATAAATAGCATATTCTCTTACAACATGTCATAGTCCACCTTGGGGCTCACAAAGATGCCTATTTCAAATATGTTCTTTGATCCATGTCTTCACCTATCATAGAATCTCCTATTTCTAACTCTTACATGTCATAACTTCGTCATAGGTCTATCATGACCGTTTTAGTCAATATTCCCTTACACAACATCCAAGATGCTGACACATGGAAAACTATTCCTACCACAAAGTGGGATGCCTATCTCCTCATGTGAGGACAAAATTACAAGTTGTCATCTACCATGTAGGATGACACATCACTGTGCCAACTCCCACAATATGACAACATAGGATTTGCATCCAATTAATACAATAGGAAATTAATAAATAAATACAATGTAAAAATACAAGGAATTACTAAGGTTGAGACACCTTAATTCCCAACATTCTACCACTTGTCAAACACCTTGTAAGAGCCAATAGAATTAACAGGATTTAACTGCTATAGGCCGAGAGGCCCATAGACTCCAAACACCATCTGAACTTCTCTGTGCCCACTGGTTTCATCAATGCATCTGCAACATTCTTCAAAGTATCTACCTTCTCCAAATTTACCTTACCATCCTCTACCATGTCTCGCATGAAGTGAAATTGTACATCAATATGCTTTGTTCTAGCATGGAAAGTTGGATTCTTCGCAAGGTAAATCGCACTCTGACTGTCACAACAAATCGTAATTTGTCCTGCATCAACACCAATATCTGAACACAATCTCTTAAGCCAAATGGATTCCTTAGAAGCATGAGTTGCTACCATGTACTCAACTTCTGTCGTGGACAAAGAAACCACAGGTTTTTGCTTACTCATCCAACTAATTGCACCACCAAACATTGTGAACACATATGCACTGGTGGATCTCCTGCTGTCAATGTCACCTACCCAATTAGAATCCACAAATCCACGAATACTAACTAAATACGGAGGTCCTGTAGCATTTCCATGATAGCAAATGGAATACTCAGAAGTACCCCTCAAATATATGAACACTCGTTTAACTGCATCCTAATTTACCTATCCAGGATTAGCCATAAATCGACTAAGGACTCCCACTGCTTGGGCAATGTCGAGTCTTGTGTAGACCATGGCATACATTAAACTACCAACAACACTAGCATAAGGTACTCTACTCATGTCCTCCACCTCACTAGGAGATTTTGGACAATCACTAATAGATAACTTTGTCCCCAATGAAACAAGAACACACAATGGTCTACAATCTACCATGCTTAACCTATCCAACACTGTCTTCACATATTTACTCTGGCTTAACCAAAGTTTTCTGTTAGTTCTGTCTCTTCTAATTTCCATTCCTAGAATGTACCTGGCTGCCCCTAAATCTTTCATTTCAAACTGTGCTGCCAACTGAGACTTAAAATCATAAATCATATTCTTACCCTTCCTAATCAGCAACATATCATCAACATATAATGCAACAATGAGAATATGATCACCATTAAACTTATAACACACACAGTGATCCGATTTCTATCTCACAAATCCAATTGACAACACAAAGGCATCAAACTTCAAGTACCACATCCTAGGAGACTACTTCAAACCATACAAAGACTTTTTCAATTTGCAAACCAAATTTTCTTTACCTTTCACTATGTAATGCTCTGGCTATGACATGTAGATTTCTTCCTCCAAATCACCATGAAGGAAAGGTGTCTTCACGTCCATTTGTTCTACCTCTAAGTCATAAGTAGTTGCAAGAGATAACAGAAATCTAATGGATGTCAGCTTTGCAACGGGAGAGAAAATTTCACCATAATCAATTCCCTCCACTTGTGAATACCCCTCCGCAACCAATCTAGCCTTGTACTTTTCAACACTGCCATCTACACCAAATTTCTTCTTGAACACCCATTTGTAACCAACGGGTTTTTGTCCATCAGGAAAAGGCACCAAGTCCCATGTTTTGTTCTTTTCCAAAGAAGCCATCTCATCCTCCATGGCCTCCTTCCAAGAACCTGCATCTTTCATGCCCATAGCCTCTTTCACAATTCTAGGCTCATCAGTGTTAGAAAGTAAAGCAAAAGCACAACTAGAATCAAGTAATGAATAACCAAACCTATCGGGTTTCTTTCTTGTTTGTGTAGACCTCCTCAATGGCTGAGGTTGAGGTTCTGCTTCTTCTTCTTCACCTCCAAAGTTGATAGAGCTCTCCTCATCATCAGGCCTCATAGGGTCTGTCAGTTCAGTCTTCTCAGGGGTAGAAGGAAACTGAACCACATCTTCTTTCTTTTCTGTTTGTTCTGGTTGTAGAACAATGGAAGAAGGTGTTAGCTCTCTAAAGATAACACTTCTTCTATACAACACTTTTTCAGCCACAGGATCCCAAATCTTGTATCCTTTCACACTGACACCATAGCCAATGAAAATACATTTAACAGCCTTGTTCTCTAATTTAGACCTTTTCTCCCTAGGCACATGTGCATATGCCTCACAACCAAAAACATGAAGATGTCTAACTGACGGCTTCTTACCAGACCACACCTCCATAGGTGTTTTATCAACAAGAGCTGATGTAGGAGATCTGTTTACTAGATAGCAAGCAGTGGCAACAACTTCAGCTCAAAACTTTTGTTTGAGGCTTGCTCCACTAAGCATACTCCTAGCCATCTCCATCAGTGTCCTGTCCATCCTCTCTAAAACTCCATTTTGTTGTGGGGTATATGGAGTTGTCTTATGCCTTTCAATCCCTTGCTCTTTACAAAACTTATCGAACTCTACCGAACAAAACTCACCACCGTTGTCAATTCTCAAACAATTAATCTTTTTACAAGTCTAATTTTCAGCAAAGGCTTTAAACTCCTTAAACCGACTAAAGGCTTTAGTCTTGCTTCTGATAAAATAAACCCATGTCCTTCTACTGTAATCATCTATGAAATATACAAAATATATAGATTTTGAAATCGAAGGAACATTAACAGGACCAAACACATCAGAATGAATAAGATCCAATACACTAGAAGACTTGTGAGAACTAAAGTAAAACTGAACACGGTTTTGCTTTCCATAAATGCAATGTTCGCAAAAGTCAAACTCAAGATTACAATCATTAACCCCTCAATGAGGTTTTTATTTTTCATGGTACGCAAACCCTTCTCACCAATGTGGCCATATCTCAAATGCCATAACATAGTCTTTTCAGCAGGAAGCTTAGCTTCCATAGCATGTGCACTACCATCAAAACTAGTTACAACAGATTTCTTCACTGCTCATTCAGATGGTGGGGATGAAGTGACTGTAGCTCATTTCTTTGAGTCAAAACAACTATTGCACTGTGAAGTGCATGCCTCCAGCTAAAACAAAGTACCTCTCTGAGTACCCTTCGCAAGCACCATAGATCCTCTAGTCATCTTGCATCCATCCTTTGAAAAGACAACCTGCACACCTGCATCATTCAACATACTTACAGAAAGCAGGTTCTATGCAAGGCCTGGAATGTGCATAACTCCAGTGACCCCCTTCACTCATCCATTAGAGAATTAGATTGAGACTCTTCCATGACCAACAATCTTCAGATGAGAGTCGTCACCTAGGTACACTCTTCCACCATCTAACTCTTCATATTTCATGAACCAGTCTCGATGTGAGGTCATGTGGAATGATGCACCAGAATCAATCAACCACACATCATCATATGCATGGGTGGCTAGAGCTGCGATGAAGGCATCACCATCATCTAAATCAGGAGCTTTCTTCTTCTTTTTCTTGTCCTCTTTACATTCCTTTCAGAAATGCCCATTTTTTCCACAGTTCCAACAGAGAGCCTTGGACTTTCCAAGAGATTTGGATCTGCCCTTATCACCTTTCTTGTCCTTCTTCCCTTTCTCTTTGGGTCTTCCACAAACCACAAGAGCCTCTTTGGCTGCCTCAGAAGACTTTCTCCGCATTTCCTTAGATAACAGCGAGGACACCACATCTTCCATCTTGAAGGTGGTAGTGGTACTTCCGATAGCCATGACAAGATGATCCCACAAATCTGGCAAAGAACAAAGTAGGGTCATGCAACAATCCTCCTCTATTTTTACACCCATGTATGTCAACTTTGCAATGATCATGTTGAAATAACTCATGTGATCGGCAACAGATCCTCCATCTTCCATCTTTAGAGAAAACAACTTATTTTTTATGAAAAGTTTGTTTACCAAGGACTTGGCCTGATAAACATCACCCAACTTCTTCCAAAGATCATTCGTACTCTTCCCCTCATGGGCATTCAACATGACAGAGTTAGCTAAATAGAATCTTATGAGACCCTTAGCCTTCTGATCTTTGAGATCTCAATCAGCTTGTGACATTGCTATAGGTTTCACACCGGATACCATTTCCCATAGGTCACGATCAACAAGTAGGTCCTCCATCTTGAGTTTCCACAACTCAAAATTAGTGCCATTGAATTTCTCAATCTCTAACCTTCTGGATGTAGTTGTCATCTTCTTGCTACAACAAGATATAGAATCCTCTGCATAACACTCCCACTTAATCTAAGATCAGCTCAAAAAACCCCTACCTAACAGCTAAGACCAAAACTGGCCAAGCTCTGATACCAACTGAAAGGAAACTAGGTGCGCAGAAATCACTTCCTACACTTATCTAATGAGGGGAGGAGAGTGCAAATTCAATTTATCCTTACTATTACAGCAATGATAAACTCACTAACAGAGATATTGTAGCAAACACATAAACAAGAAAGTGAGATAGAAGAAGAGAGACACAATATATATGTGGGGAAAACCCTTATCGGGTGAAAAACCCCACACTCTAAAACCTGCACAATGTATTAACAAAAATGAAATGGTTTACAATACACTTGCAATGCAAGCTCTCAAGAGTCTTCAACACTCATATCTGGAGACAAACCAGTAGCATAACAGTACCTGTCAAACCTGTAATACATCTCTCAAAAGCACCTGTTTATATAACAAATACAAGGCAAATATGGCTCCGCATAGGGATGGGCATCCAACATGGCCTCATGGCCCAAAACCCATGCCTATGGACACTTGTCCAACTCTGTAGGATGCTCTTGACACTTGTCAAGTCACCCCATCCCAAGGAGGTCGCCTATTTCCAAAATAGGCTATGATAGATGCTCTTATGACTCTTATGACCATCATAGAATCTGTCATAGAAGTTACAACTTACAGCTATAAGAGAATCTGTCATACACAGGCTATAAATTGTTCCAAGGTGTGGCCCTTGGTCTCCTTGTTCAGCACTATGCTACAGTGGTTTGCAAAAAGGGCTTAACCGCCTCCCATGCTTGTTAAGTCAAGTGGTTGTATCGGGCATTAATAGGTCGATCTTTTAGTGCAATGGCAGCCAAAAATTGGTATCAGAGCTGAGGTCACGGGTTCAAACTCCGCGCTTGCGCTAGGGGGGATTGTTGCAAGGTGTGGCCCTTGGTCTCCTTGTTCATCGCTATGCTGCAGTGGTTTGCGATAAGGGCTTAACCGCCTCCTGTGCTTGTTAAGTCAAGTGGTTGTATCGGGCATTAATAGGTCGATCTTTTGGTGCAACGGTAGCTAACATAAATAACATATTCTATTACAACATGTCATAGTCCACCTTAGGGCACCCAAAGATGCTCTTCGACACGTGTCTTCACCTGTCATAGAATCTCCTATTTTTGACTCTTACATGTCATAACTTTGTCATAGGAATCTATCATGACCATTTCAATCAATATTCCCTTACACAACATCCAAGATGCCAACACATGGAAAAATATTCCTACCACAAAGTGGGATGCTTATCTCCTCATGTGAGGACAAAATTACAAGTTGTCATCTGCCATGTAGGATGACACATCATCGTGCCAACTCCCATAATATGACAACATAGGATTTGCATCCAATTAATACAATAGGCAATTAATAAATAAATACAATGTAAAAAACAAGGAATTACCAAGGTTGAGACACCTTAATTCCCAACAGTTTTTCACTTTTAGGGTTTTCCACGTAAAAAATCAAGTGTCTCATGTGTTGATGATGTTGTTGTGTTGAGTTTCTTTTTTCGTGCTTTCATGATTAAATTTGAATAACAATGAACAAGTGTTTGATATGTTAATATTCATAAGTGGTCAAGGTTTTGAAGACAACTGATTCACCCCCCCTCTTAGTTGTCTAGTGCATTTCAACAATCCCACATTGGGATTGGTTCATGAAGTATGAAGAATTTGATGCTAGGAAAGTGTACTTGGGTGATGAATCTCATCTAAAGATTTTTGGCCATGGAAGAGTCTTGATTAGATTCATTGATGGACGAGTGAAGGGGATCAATGGAGTGGTGTACTGCATATCCCTGTTCTAGCACACAACCTTTATTATTGTGTAAGTTGAATGATGTGGGTGTGTAGGTTATGGTGAAGGATGTATGATGACTAGAGGAGTTATAGTGCTTGCTAGGGGTGTTTGGATGGCACTCTGTTTCAACTAGATGCTTGCATGGTTTAGTACAATAGTTCTTCTGATACTAAGAAAAGAACATTAGAGTCTTCATCCTCACCATTGGAGCCAACAACAAACAGGTGTGTTGCATCTACTTTTGATGGATGTTCTTTTTGGGTACCTGGGGGTTCTTATTCTTTGGAAATGAAACTTCTTTTTGAGAAAACAATGATATGGCACCAAAGACTTGGCCATATTGGTGAGAAGGGTGTTAGAGCCCTGAAAAAATAAAAACCTTGTTGAGGTTTTGAATGAATGTAATCTCAAGTTTAATTTTTGTGTACATTGTGTTTATGGAAAATAGAACCATGTTCAGTTTTATTCTAGTTCTCATAATTTTTTTAGGGTGTTGGACTTGATACATTCTAATGTTTTTGGTCCTGTTAATGTTCCTTCAATTTCTAAATCTATTTATTTTATATCATTCATTGATGACTACATTATAAGGACATGGGTATATTTCCTTAGAAGTAAATATGAAGTCTTTAGTTGGTTCAAAGAGTTTAAAGCTTTTGTTGAGATTAGACTAGTAAAAAGATTAAGTGTTTGAGGATTAATAATGGCAGTGAGTCTTGTTCAGCATATTTCGACAGGTTCTGTAAAGAACATGGGATTGAGATGCACAAAACAACTCTACATACCCCTCAATGGAATGGATTTTTATAGAGGATGAACATGATGGAAAGGGTTAGGAGTATGCTTAGTGGAGTTGGTCTAGAACAAAAATTTTGGGATAAACTTGTAGCCACTACTTGCTACCTAATTATCAAGTCTCCTACATCAACTCTTGTTGAGAAGACACCTATGGAGGTGTGGTCAGGAAAAAATCCCTCATTGAGATATCTTTGAGTATTTTGTTACAAGACATATACACATGTGCCTAGGGAGAACAAGTCAAAGTTGGAGAACAAGGTAGCTAAGTGTATCTTCATTGGTTATGGTATTGGTGTGAAAGGATAAAAGCTTTGGGATTGTGTGGGTGAAAGAGTTTTGTATAGAAGAAGTATTATATTTAGAGAGATGAATCATTATTTTGTTGTTCTGTAGCTAGAAAAGAAAGAGGATGTGGTTCAGCTTCCCACTACACATGAGAAAGTTGAACCAAAAGCCCATGATGGACCTAAAGAAGAGGTGAAGATTAGAAATTTTAGAAGAAAAAGAACCTCAAACTCCACTTGTGAGGAGGTCAACTTGGCAAAGACAACGACCAAAAAGGTATGGGTATTCATTTGATAATTGGAAATATTTTTTTTCTTTGATTACTAACACTGATGAGCCTAGGACTATAAAGGAGGCTATGGGTATGAATGATGTAGATTCCTAGAAAGAGGTCATGTGGAAGAAGAGATGGTAGCATTAAAGAAAATAATACATGGGATTTGGTACCTTTGCTTGATGGATGTAAACCCATTGGATGCAAATGGGTGTTCAAGAAGAAAATTGGTTTAGATGGTAGTGTTGAGAAGTACAAGGTGAGATTTATTGTGAAGGGTTATTCCTAGGTTGAGAGAATTGATTATGGTGATTTTTTTCTCTAGTTATTAAGATGGCATCCATTAGATTTTTATTGTCACTAGATGCAACATATTATCTTGAAGATGAGTAGATGGATGTGAAGACAACTTTCCTTCATGGTGATTTGGAGGAAGAGATATATATGTCACAACTAGAGCACCACATTGAGAAAGGTAAAGAACATTTGGTTTGTAAGTTGAAATCTTTTATGGTTTAAATCAGTCTCCTAGAATGTGGTACCAAAAATTTGATGCCTTTGTGTTGAGTTTGGGATTTCTAAAATCAAAATTACATCATTGTGTTTATTTCAAGGTGGAAAATTATCGCATTCTCATTATTGCATTGTATGTTGATGATATGTTGTTCTTTGCGAATGGTAAAAGTTTGATTTTTAATTTGAAGTCCCAGCTTTCATCACAATTTGAAATGAAAGATTAGGGGTAACTAGGTACATATTAGGGATAGAAATCAAAAGAGATAGAGCAAAAAAAAAACTTTGGTCAAGCTAGAGTAAGTATGTGAACTCAGTGTTGAAGAGATTCATCATGGCAACTTGTAGACCATTGTGTGTTCCTATTATGATGGGAACAAAGTTATCTATTAAAGATTGTCCAAAGTCTCCTATTGAGATGGAGGATATGACTAGAGTGCCTTATGCTAGTGCAGTTGGTAGTTTGTTGTATGTTTTTGATATAGCTAAGCTGCTAGCACGGGAGCAGAACCTGATAACAAGAGCCAAACAACAATAGAACAAGCCCAGGGCCACCAACAACTGACTAACAGTCAATTAACAGTTCATCAAAAACTAACAAAACATTAAACAAGTTTTTAAACAAGTCTTTAACCAAGTCTTTAATAAAATAAAACAAGAGCGACCTAGCTAAGAAGAGATTTCTAGTCATCAGGTATAATATTAACAAGATTTTCCTGATCCTCCAGCAGAGAATCCACAGTCTTGTTTCGGTCCACCTGCAAAATCGAAAAGGCCTCAGTAGCCTTGTGGGAATTCCTCAAAACCATCTTAACTAGATTCTTGACTTTATTCTCCATCACTGACAAGCGAGCTTTGACAGTAGCAAGCTCCATTTCTAGTTTCTTGTTATCCACATCCCTTTTGGCACTCATAACTTCCTTGTCGGGGGTTTCTTGCACCTCAGTATCTTCATTATTAGTGTCATAGAATGAGTTATTCATTAAAGCAAAGTTGCTCGCACCCTCATGTTCCTACATATGGGTGGTTTTGGTTCCCTTAATGTCCACTTCCTACACAGTGTCTTCCCAATCAGACACAGTGGAATAATCAACAATCTTTATTCCCTGGGGCGTACCTCCTGCCAATCTAGAGATCTCCTTATACTTGGAGTTCTGACAGAGCCCTCCTTTCCCATAGCTTTTTCCTTAACAAACATGACCTCCTCCTTCCCCTAATTCCTCTAATTTTTATTAGTCATTTAAGTACCTTTCCTCTCCTCTCCTTCACTACAATTCTTTTTCTCAATTTTGTTCTATGCAGGATTCCCTCTCTTACATTTTTTGTTATCTTGCATGGGGTTTCTATTTTTCAGTTTACACAGACCCTCAGCAACCACAGCATGAGATTGGTCCTGAGAGATCTCAAAGGTTTGTCCCAAATTTTGGCTGCCCGGGGTAGCCTTCATAAAAGAGCTAGCTTTTGACACAAGTGGGCTAGACAAAGGGCCAGAGGGACCGCTCATAGAAAGATTAAATGGGGAGGCAGGCTGAGAGGCCATCGGAGTGGTTGGCTTCCTAAGTCACACACTTAAGGGAATTTTATCTTTAGATTCTTCATTGGAGCTACCCTCCACAGGTCGAGCAATAGGGGTTTTAGGTAGACACAGAACCAGATGGTATTGATACAGCCGAAAGATTAGGCCTTGGTGTAAGGGCAAAGCAATTACCTCTGGGTCCCCTTCACAGGATTTTTTGGTGTGCAGAACAGAGGCTTCAAGGCTAGTTAGTAGGAAGGAGGGGAAATTGACCAATGATTTATGGTAAAAATAATTTAAGAAGGCAAAATGATAATGGTAGAACACTCTGTATCTACCCTCAAGAGTAAAATATTTCATTATCAAAAAATATACCCGGTTCCACGGAGAGACCAGACTCTCACGTTCAAAGCCTCCCTGAAGCCAAATTTGTTTCTCCCCCTCTCTATAGAACAGTTTCATGCCCTCAAAGTCTAGTACATGAGTCTGTTTCTTGAGTCTATTCCCCGAACATAGAAAACTAGTCACAGCAGCAATGGATTCCTCAGAGATAATTTATTGGACCCCGCCAACTTTCACCATACGACTCCCATCCCATGACTTAGCAAATTGGGTTGATATATTTTCATCATAACCATTCAGAGATTCCATGAAAGCAGTAACTCCTCCCTCATACACTATACTCCAAACATGTAGGTCCTCTTTGAATTCACTACAATTCATTGGTTCCGTTCTCACTTTATCCCCCCATTTTTGTATGCCTCCAGAGCTCAAGACAAAAACTCCTAAAGTAGATTGAAACAAATTCCTCAAAGAACAAACTATTGTAGAGAGTAGGAGGTTGTCTAGAAAATAATCTAGATGTGCATAGAAAAAGAAACATGAGTTTCTTTCTGTCTTATGCACGCTAATCTAGAACCCGAGTGCGTTCAAATCATAAATACCGTCAGGACATGACTTGTGCGAATCCCTTGAAACCAGCACATCGAGCAAAGGTTGATAAGACCTTTTACAAATATCTTCCCACTGAGAATGATTTATACTAATTATCTCCAAGTACACACAAAACTCAGTCTACCACATCATCACCAAAGAATGAGTAGGACTCCTCCTATCATCCTCCAAGCCACGTCCTCCCTTTATGCCAGGAAGGCACGAAACAACACTACTCCATGAAATAAAATAAATCATACCATCCATCATGAGGGGGTAAGGGCCTCTTTCTAAATACAATCATTGAAGGTCCTGGGCAGATTATCCAAAGCCCTCCAACATCTTAAGGGGTTAACATTAATCCCCAAGTTTGCCATAAGGTCCGTAGCCTTATTTCCTTCCCTGTAGATATGTTCCATTTTTTTTCCTTCAAACTTTAAGAGAAGACCTTTTATATCTTTGATAACATCTTCTATCTACCAACCAACACTACCATTCCCTTTAATAGCTTCAATGACAACCATAGAATCCCCTTCCCCTATTATGTTTTTAATGCCTATGGACAAGGCAATTTTCAGCCCCCAAAGGAGGGCCATGGCTTCTGCAATGTTATTGGTGTTTTCTTCGATGCTCCAAGCAAAAGCAGCCATCAGAATACCTTTATCAGATCTTATCACTCCACCACTAGCCAATCCTGGGTTGCCTTTGGCAACACCATCAAAGTTTAACTTTGACCAACCACTTGGGGGGGGTCCAGTTAGTGTTAGCCCTGGATTTTTTATTTTTGTCATCCACTCTGCAGATACTTATAGGAATAGTCCATTGTTTAATTATGTTGGTTTATTTGGCATTTGGGGGATTTTCAGCAGTTTTTAAGGAGTTGTTGATGATATTGTCTTACAGCAGTCTGACAGCAGAGCCAAAATCTTCCTTGGGGTTCCTAAATTTTTGCCAAAAGAGTCTATTGTTTCTTTCTTTCCAAAGGCACCAAGACATGATAGGGGGAGTCTAGGCCCATATTTCATGGCAAACTAGATTTGAAAAGGGAGGGACCCAGGCTCTAATGAGATCCTCCAAATTCCCATTCCCACACCAAGGAATATCTAGAATATTCAAAGCCAAACTCCAAACCTCCCAAGTGAATTCATAGTGTAAAAGAATATGGGGATAGGCTCTTCATCTTTCATGCAAAGCACACATCTGTTGGGAATTTGGAAGCCCCTTATCTAGAGGTTGTCAATAGTAAGGATTTTATTTTGCATAGCCACCCACCAAAAGTGATTTGTTTTTGGCACAAGGTTGTGGTTCCATACTCTCTTCCATAATTTATCACCATCCTGGGGGAGGGATAGATTGTAAGCAAATTTAACAATAAACCTCCCAGAGTTCTCCTTAGTCCAAATCAATCTGTCTTTCTAAGGGAAGAGGGGGATTCTACATCCTTTTAGAAGCAGTTGTATATCTTCAACAACTCCAGCTAGCTTAGTTTGTCTTTGACAACACTCTGACAGCTGAACCCACTCACAACAGCCAGGGAGGAAATATCCTTAGCTCGGTCTCCAAAGTGATTAATAGCTAAATTCATCAACTCTTGAGTGTTTTGGCCCTTTTTTAGGGGTACTTCATTGATCCAGTTGTCTTCCCAGAGTCTTATCAATTCTCCGTCCCCCAATTTCCACTTGATGCCTTTCAAAAGAATAGTTTGACATTTCAGGATATTATTCCAGATCACTGAGCCTCTAGGAAAATTAGAGGAAATCTAAATGTCTTCTGCGTGAGGTTGAGTTACCCATATATTTGACCTTCATAATGCTACCCCATTCTTTGCCCCTAGTAATAAGGTTCCAACCCACTTTGGTTATAAGTGCTTTATTAAGCAAGTTTAATTTTCGTAGACCTAGGCCCCTCTGCAATTTAGGTCTACAGACTTTATCCCAGGCAACAAGAGCCAACCTCTTTTTGTCTTCCATCCTTGTCCAAAGAAAGTTTCTTTGTATTTTCTCCAGTCTCTCAATCAAGTACTTAGGCATTTTGAATAAGGATAAAAAATAAATAGGAATTCCTTGGAGTGAAGCTTTGAGTAATTGAAACTTACCAGATTGACTTAGAAGTTTTCCTTTTCACCCTGCCAGTTTCCTCTACGTCCTTTCCATGATAGAATTCCAATACTCCGGAGTGGCATCTTTGACTGAGAATGGAAGTCCTAGATAGGTCCCAGGGAAAGAACCCACAGCACACCCCAAGATCCCCATAATCTTTTGTTGCAGGTCAATCGAGGTGTTGAAAAAGTAGACATGACTCTTATCAAAATTTATACATTGGCCCGCCGAGGTAGCATACTCATGTAGCACTTTTTTCCATTTCTGAGCCTCAATAACTAAAGTGGCTCCAAATAGTATGGTATCATCCACAAATTGCTATATGACAGTAGGCTCTGTTGTTGAAGCATGTTTAACACCTTTAATTTCTCTAGAATTTAGCAAAGAGTTGAAGCCCCTGCTCAGGCATTCCGCAAGAAGGATAAAGGGGTAGGGGGAAAGGGGATCCCCTTGCCTTAGCCCTCTACTAGCATTAAAGAATCCCCTAGGTATGCCATTGACCAAAACAGAGAATCTGACAGAGGTGACATAGATTGGGACAAGCTGTAGAAATTTACCTTGGAATCCCATCTTCCTTATAATAGTAAAAAGGAACTCCCAATTAACTATGTCATAAGCTTTTCAGATGTCTAGCTTGAAAGCCATACCTAGGCTTTTGTTTCTCTCCATGGAGTGGATTATTTCATGAGTAGTAATGGTCGCATCCATTATCTATCTACCTGGGACAAATCCTTTTTGATAGCTACTAATCAATCTTTCAAGAATAGGTTGGAGTCTCAACACTAGGATTTTGGAGAAGATCTTGTACATAGTATTACAAAGACTTATAGGTCTAAAGTCCCTCATGCTCACTAGGTCTTGATTTTTGGGAATAAGAGCTATGAAGGTATGATTAAGCTACTTTAGCAGCTTGTCAGTCCTAAAGAAATCACTAGTAGCCTCAGTGACATCTTTGCCCACAATATCCCAATACTCCTGGAAGAAAGTAGGGGGGAATCCATCAGATCCCAGGGCTCTAAAAGCCCCCATAGAGAAGAGACTAGCCCGAACCTCCTCTTCAAAAACAGGTCTACCAAGTTGAGCATTGTCCTCATTCAGCAGGGTGGGTATAATATCTATGAGCTCCTGATTGATATTGTTATTTTGGGCTCCCAGGAAGTTCTGAAAATAGGAAGCCACCACCTCCCCAATCTATAAATCTGGGTCTATCCTTATACATCTGTCATCCATTATCTTAATTATGCTATTTCTTTTCCTATGCCTCATCGTAGATTGATGGGAGAATGAGGTATTTGTATCCCCCTCTTTCAGCCATTGAACCCTTGACTTTTGCTTCCAAAAATTTTCCTCTTTCATCAGCAGATCTTTCCATTCTCTTCTCCCACTCTCTTCCTCCTTAGTAGTATCCTCAGTGGTGTCTCCTTCTTCTAATCTTTTCTGCAATTCTCTCAGTTTCAACTTGATTTTTTTTCTCATCAAAAATATTCCCAAAGTTGAATCTATTCCAGCCTTTAACTTTTTTCTTGACCATCAACAACTTTTGAGTGAGATGGAACATAGGTGTTCCTTGGACATTTATCCTCCACCAGCTAGCTAGCATTTCCTTAAACTCGGGATGTTTAGTCCACATAATTTCAAATCTGAATGGGTAGGGGCCTTTACCATTCCCATCCTTCCAAGAGAGAAGCAATGGATTATGGTCAAAAGTTGTTAGAGGCAAGGCTTTAAGGACATGGGAGCTTAAGAATTTCTAGCTGGAAGATGTCAAAACCCTATCAAGTCTGACTTGGATCAAGTTCCTTCCTTTCCTCTGATTTGACCAAGTAAACTTATTACCTTGTAGTTCCAGATCCATTAGGCCCTCTTTATTTAAGAAGTCATTCAAGTCCAACATGCTGTCAGTGTAATCCATAGTTCCCCCCCTCTTATCAAAAGGAAATAGGGGGGTGTTAAAATCTCCCACTAACATCCAGCAGCTATCCAGGTCTCTAGAGATTAGAGTAGAAAGGAGATCCCACAACTCCTTTCTTGGGCCCTTCTAATTAGGAGCATAAATATTAATCAGATTCCATGAGAAGCTGTCAGACTCCTTTCTTGGGCCCTTCTGATGTATGTTATGGTATGCACAAGGCTAAATATTGCTTAAGTAGAGGGAGTCCTTAGTCCATTTATGGCTAATCCTGGATGAGTACATTGGGATGCAATGAAGAGAGTGTTCAATTATTTGCGGGGTACTTCTGAGTACTCCTTCTAATATCATGGTTATCCTACAAGGACTCAACATTCAATTTGTATTTGTGGATATCTGGATTATGATTGGGTAGGTGACATTGATAACAGAAGATCCACCAGTGGATATATTTCATGATGTTTGGTGCTTTTATTAGTTGGATGGGTAAGCGGTAAGATGTAGTCGCTTTGTCCACTACAAAAACAGAGTATATGAAAAATATTCTTTCTTGTAAAGAATCCATTTGGCTTAAGAGATTATGTTCTGATGTTGGGCTTGATGTAGGAATTATTATTATCTGTTGTGATAGTGAGAGTGCCATATGTTTGGCAAAGAATTTGACCTTCTACATGAGGATAGAACACATTGATGTCCAATGCCACTTTGTTCATGACATGGTAGAAGATGGAATAGTGAAATTGGAGAAAGTTGACACTTTGACAAATGTTGTGAATTCCTTGACAAATCCCGTGAGCATAAAGAAGTTTAGATGGTGTTCGAAGTCTATAGGCCTCTTGGCCCCTAGTAATTGAGTTTATGATGGTATGGTTCCCTTGGCTTTTGCAATGTATTCAACAAGTGGGAGAATGTTGGGAATTAAGGTGTCTCAACATTGTCAATTCCTAAGTTTATTTATTTATTATTTAACATTTTCTCATAACGATTTGATATTTATATTATTAAATATTTGTGCTCCATCAAAATGGAGCATGGGTTTTTTAGTTGGCACTTTTGCCACATGTTGATGCCTTGAAAATTGGTTTATTACTAAGTTACTAGAAAAAAGAAACGTGAAATGTGACGACAATGACAACGCAATGGAAAACAAAATTTGAAAAGGTTGCACATAAGAAACGGGTATATATATTAGATATATTTTTCAAAATATATAACATAATTTTTATATAGAATTCATTTTATGTACTAGTATTAATATTATAAAAAATATATCAAAATTAATTGATTGAAAAATATTTAAATTTACCATCAAAAATGTTGCTAAAGTGATTTTTAAAATATTATAAATTACTTATATATTCAATTTAAACAATTACTATTTCACTAAACTTAAAAATTACTAATAGTAAATAAGTTACTTTATAAAAATCAAAGTATACAAGAAACTTTTATAAAAATCAAGAAATAGGGGAGAGGACCCAGTAGTGGAGCATCCTAACTTCACACCTCTCAAATCATACATGGCAATTTTGAATCACTCCAAAAAATTTACAGTAACTTACTTGACAACGCCCCTGCTTATAACTAAGATTTCAGGGCCACATCATCAAATATGATGTCACATCAGCATGCTTTTTGTTGAGGTGTCAAATAGTTCCCCCTAAAAAAGGGTGGACCAATAGGTGTGCATAAAGTCATGTTTTGTTGGTGGGCTGATGCGGCATCACATGATTGGTTGCTTTTTAAATCTAAAGGGCACATTTCATTCAATTATTAGTACTTATAGTAACACTAACAACCTTAAAGTCACAACTACTAGTACTAAACTTTTTAAAATATTGGGCCTTAAATGCACATATACTATCTCAACCATTGGAACTATCTCACCTATTGGGTCTTTTCCCCTAAACCAAATGGATCTAAAAAAACAACATTTAAAAAAAAAAGCATGCAATGTTGTGGGCAAATAGAAACATCATTGTTAAAAATGGAAACACAGTTTCATTTGTTTTAACAAGAAATGATGTGCTCCTATTGCATTTCTAGTAATAGAGGTTTATTAGTTGTCAAAAGATGCCCACTTAGTGGTATATTATGAAAAGCCTATTTTTAAGGATGTTACGACATATTTTATGACAACTGTAAGGGTCAAAAATAGGGGAATTTATGTTAAACATGAGAGCTCAATTTTAGATTGGAATTGTTGATGGTGTTTTTAGCACACAACAAAGCAGGTATGATTGATGAGATCACACCTCTCTTGAAAAGTATCCTACCCTAGCTAAGACTACTCCAAGGATAATACAGCTAGGTCTTAGCATGCTTGGAATCTGTTAGTTGGAATGTATTAGTTGTTCCTATAAGGGGTCTTACATGCAGTTGACAGATTTGTACGATTTGGACAGCAATTCATGCAAACCCTTTATAATTTCAGCTGATATGGCAATGTAAAATGCTGCTAAAAACCTAAACTAACAGTTGATTTTTAAAGAAAATGCAAAAGGAGATAGGGTTTAGAAGGTTCCTAAGTGACATTCACAATGTGAAGACTGCTGAAGGTAGACAAATGTTTAGAAATGAAACCAATTTCCTGAGTAACCAACCTTAAATGATTGCTACAGCACTACAGAAAATGATTCTATCTTCAATGGAAGTTAAAGATTTTTAGATCACATTCATTTATCAAATACCTAAGTAATGGTGTAATTTAACTCATGAAATGCAATTGAACTTAGCACAAAATAACCACTCTAGGCTAACTTTGCACAGTCAGTTACAATCAACAAGTAACTAAAAGTATGGACTAAGAACATTCATCAAATACCTTTATCAAATCATTAACATTGCAAAGCACAACTAACTAATGGAGATCAACAAGTGAATCATGAAACCAAATAAGAAACACGATGAACAAATTCTTAGGAAAACTACAGAAACTTGCTTTGTATTAACTTCAAATGGCAAAGCATCAACAATTCGGCATCAAGAGTCTTACAAATGAAGGAAATGGTAGCCCTTTATATAGGAGAGGTGCCATACTAAGTTTTTGAATGGACAGTGGAGATTAACTCAACACCAATGGCCCAAATTTATCAACATTGGATGCATTTACAACAACACTTTGCATTCCCGGATTACAATTTGTCTCTTAGGAAAAGGACAAAAAATGACCTTCAAATACATTGAATCTGGACAAATTGACTACCCATTTGAATATACATATTGAAAAGACAATTTTCAAGGCATAATAAAGACAAAATAGTGTCACATGAGCCTCTAAATATAGCAATACATATTTGTGATGGGATTATATCTCAAAATATTCAAAAATTCTATTGTTCCTTATCTAAGTCTATTTTGTCTTCTTCTGCCTCCTTGTTCCTGTACACCACCCATGTTGATAGTGTCGGATTTATATCGGCAGGATCCAGGTTTCTGAGATGGTCAACTCTGTATCTGAACATCTCCAACTCTTCACTGTATTCAATAAACATTTTCTCTAGCTCTCTCTTGCTCTTTTGAAATGTACTAAAGTTAGTCCAGAGATCATTGACCTTATCTAGTCTTTCTACAAGATCCAATTCAATCTCCTCAAAGATGATTTTATTCAACTTATCTTTACACCCCTGCACATCAAATGGAGTCAAATCATCGCAACCCATTGCAAGGCAGTCCTTCAAGGAGTCATTTATCTCATAGATAAAAGATAATATATTATTATCTGCCACCTTGTAAGCTTCCCAGATATTATCAAAAACTTCTTTCCTTAGTTTTATCTGTTGGTACCATTTCACTACTTTATGCAGTCTATCTACTGTCAAGATATTTTCAGATACCAGCATTTGAATAGACAGATCTCTTATTTCTTACACCTCAAGGAACACCTGAGAATAATACTCATCAAAAGGGTCACATTCCTCATGTAATTATTTCCAATGGTCCCCTAATTTGCAGAAGTTTTTATGAAGTTCAACTGGAAAGTCAATGGCCTCACATCCTTCCTAACATACCTTAATTATCCATTTTTGAATTCCAATAGCCATAGTCCTAACTTCATCGAGCTTTGTTACTTCGTCCTTTGACAGCAAAGTAGGGACTAGCCTAGGCTCACCTTCAGAATCTAGAGGTTTTATTAAGAACTATAAGCATGCTTTGAACTATTCATTTTAATGCTTCAATTCCTTCTTGGTGAGTTCATCCTTGTCTAACTGCTCTAAGATGGAAGAAATAGAGCCTTTGAATTCATCAACCTTTTGACTTCTTGTAGCAGGTCCCAGGTTAACAGTCGTTATGGTGTAGTCTTTAGCTCTGACCTGTTCTTTATCTGCATCATCTGGTGGGATAGCCACTTCTGCTATCTGGGCTCCTGTTGCATCCTTATAGATTTTGGACTGTACCTTAGCCTTTTTTTGTTTCCTCAGCTTCTCTGTATGTGCTAGAATGACACTTAGATCCAATTTCATGATTTCAACCTAAGGCTCTAGATAGGCAATCCTTCTTTGCAGCCAATCAGGTGCTGTGGAGGAGGTCTCTTTAGAAATATCAAGATTTTCATTGTTCGTGTTGGGTGGACCCTCAAGCAAATTCTACTCTTGCTCAATTTCCTTGTCTGTATTCTCTTCTTCTTCTTCAATATTTTCTAGGTTTTTCAACACTTCTTCTTGAGCAATTTCCAAGATTGTTTCTGTTGTATTCTTCTGTAGAGGGCTATCAGAAACTTATATCACTTCTATATTCACCGCTTCAGAAAGAGGCTCTTCAAATGTATCCTTCTCAAGTTCATGTTCTTGAAGACCTAATTTTGCACAAACTTTATCTATCCTTGGCAACAGTGGTACAAATAGAGGAGTTGAATCTTGTGTTATTGTAGCTTGGGAAATAGGAGCAGAAGATGATGGGATTGTTGTAAATGAAGGCAAGCTAACTTGTGTCAAGTTGGCAAAAGAGGTGAATCCAAACGTAGGTGGAACAGGTGAGGTTGTCATAATAGAGGAAATGACAATAGGTGAGGTAATGGAAAAGGAAGGCATGGGGAAAGATGGTGAAAGAATGGAAGAAATAGTTGGAAAGGAAAAGGAAGTGGAGAGAGAAATAGAGGATATGGAAGAAATTGAAGGCATGGACATGGTGGAAATAGAAGAGAGTGAAGGGGCAGCAATGGAAGAAATGGGACTACTTGGGGTGCTTGAATATATTGTCAATGGACACGAGGTAGTAGAGATAGTAATTACCGGTGAGGAAGTGGCAGAGGTGTCTTCTTGAATGATTGTTACAAGGGTAGCAGGGGTAGTGGTAGAAATAGCAAGAGAAGGTGCAACAGTTGAATCAGTAGAGGAAAGTGTGGCAGTACTTACAGTTGGGGCAATAGGGGGTGTAGAAGTTACTAGCAAGTTTGTGTTATCTGGTGTTGCAGCAATGGAAGTTTTCTATCGTTATGCTAGTGGTCTTCTATTTGGTTTTCCTTGTTTTTGAACCTCTCCCGACCCACTAGGCATATCTCTCTTCTTTGATGCCCTTGTTCTTGTGGCAGGAGGCATGTCTTTCTTATGTGCCTTAGGAGAAGCCTTTCCCACTGTCTTTGCTTTAGCTTTCTCTACCAAGGGTACATGTTCCTCACTGTCTGATTTCCTAGCAGGTTCCTAAACTTGTTCTGCTTCATCTGTTATCTCTATGGGTATATCCTCTTCACCTCTAGACTCCTTTTTAGATTCAGGTTCAGTATATGTGAGTTGCACTCCTTGTCTCTCCAAAGCAGCAAATTGACCTCTTACCCATGCTTTACTTAATCTTATTGGCTCTTTCATTAGTTCATCCAAGGAACTTTCTTCGGTATTGGCCTAATTTGGCAAGGGAATTGGTTGGTGGTACTATGCCTCCCAAGCTCCTTTGTGCATTACATTCTTGTCATCTTCAAGTTGATCCAGGACTGCTATGATGTGGAATTTCCTTATGAATCCCAAGGACAATCTTGAATGGGCCCTCTTCATTACTTCATAGTCATCTATGCAATTAGCCCAAAACTCTTCTAAGTGCATCTTGTGAAACAACTTCTTGCTCACAAATCTTTCCATTACTCTATTTGGATCAAAATGATTTCTCTTTGTGTGATAATGGAGATTAAGTAGTTGGAGCTCTGTATCTAAGTGTTCAGATGCTCCTAGGGAAACACATGCATAATTGCCTCTACCTAACAGGATGGGAAGTTGGACATTTGTTCTATGTAGATGTTTTAATTTTTCTGCACAAGTTATTAACTGTCTTGACAGCTACAAAAGGACTACTTTGTCAGTGGGGTAGCAAGGCAATCTGTAGGCCATTTCTGTGAAGCCCTGAATTCTAAGATAAGTGAATTTCTCGAATTGTATGTACCACCTTCCATATTTTGTAACTTCATTCATGGCCTCAGTGGATATTCTGAGGGTTGTGTTTCCTTGCAGCAGTCTAATTATGTACTTGGTGAAGTCATCATTTACTCTCTTGAAATAGATAAGAGATTGGGACAGTGCCAGTTGGGTATAACATTCATAACCTTTAATTTGATGTTGCTGATCATTTCCAACTACCCCTACCTTTGACAGTCCATCATATTCATTTTTCCTTGCCAATGCATATACAACATAAGAGGTCCATTTGAAAAATTGCTTGTCTCTGAAATTGTTGAATGCTTCATGTATGTTATCACTTAATACCTATGCCCAATGGAATTTGTTTCCCTTCATTATCTCCTGAATTACCAGGAACATCCACCCTTCAAAAGTTGATGTTGTGGGTAGTCCACATATTCTGCTGAGTAATGTCACCAAATCTCCTATTTCATTGTGAAAATCACTTCTGTACAGGACCTAAGGAAGTTTGATAAGAGCAAACCTTTTTCTTTTCATCTAGTTTTCATTTATGTGTTTCTTGCATGAGTCTATATCTTTCTTGTATGTGGCCTCTGCACCTATCTTGTCTGGCATGGTCATCACTGGGTGCCATAGGATCCCAAAGATTTTAGCTAAGGATGGCAGACTTAGGTCTGCTAGCACATCTCTATTGGGAGTCTGTATAGTTTTGGTCATTATGTCATATCTATCTGCACATGCAACTATAAACTCTGCACATTGGCATGATGTAGGGAAAGCAGCAGCCTCTGCAATCCTACTATATTTCACTTTCTTGGCCCTCGGGGTTGGATTAGGTCCAAATATTTGAAGTCATAAGTCATCTAAGTCAATGTGACCTAGATCAGTCCCCTATGTTCTTCCACCCAGTGGTGATCTTAGTTTCGGGAAGGATGCCTTTGAACTTGTATCTCATGGTTTGGGCTCTCGCAATCATTTAACCTGCATGACTGGACCCTATAAGTCTTGATGCATTTGAATGGTTCTCCTAGTTCCTAAGTTTGACATGCATGGTTATCAAGCCAACTACTACATTACTAAGTCATGTTATGCTAAATGAGATCAATATCCATCCAACTGAGTGATAACTGCATGACTATGAAATGCACAAGTCTAAAATTTACCAGTCATTGCACTTATTACATGATGAAAATGATAAACAACATACATTCTATGCTAATTCATGCAATAAATGCTCAAAAACTGTAAAATATGAATCAAAAGATGTAAAACAACTTAATTTTATTAATGCAGTATGTTGATGCATAAAATTGCGCAGGTTCTAACACCAACATGGGAAGTTCCAAGAATGTGGGACTTGCTACTTGAAACAACCTCCAGATTTTAAAGAAGCTGGCTCTTCTTATTTTAATGGGGTTTTGAGTAAAGGGTAGAGGAAGAAAACAAGATTACAGATACAATAAGTAAAATCTAAATCTATGGCAATGCACCTGAATAAAATGTGTTTCCTTAACTAGCACAATGAACAGATTCTTCAGATTCAACTATATTAAAGAGCAAATGTTGCATGATTAATATAGACAGATTATAAATGAACTAAAAGATCAAAGGATAAACTCATAAGATTCTGTAAAGACACAGATAATATCAGCAATGACACATAACATAGCTTCTTTCATTAATAGTTCAGCAAATACAAAACGAGATAATGCAAAATGAGAGAAAACACTAAATCAAATGCAATAACACAAGAGATTATACCTCACATACACAACCTAATCCCATCAAGGGAAAGAAGGAGCCTTTGCACCCAAAAGAAGCTCCTAAGACTAAGATGATCCCTAGACTATTGATCCAAATGTGAAATGCTCTTCAATTGTGCAACTCACTATTAACTCAAAGGTGATTTTGGCATGGTAACTTTGCATGAAAATGGATGATGAAAATGACTTGTGAGAGGTTGTATTTATAGACTTTTGGAGAGGATTTTGATCCAAGGGTGGAGATTGATTGGAGAGATCAATGGTGGAGGATGAAAGTGAGGTGGAGGGCCTAGATTTGATCTTGGAAGATGGAGGGCTAGGAATAAAAGTAAATCTTTTATTCATTTTTGGGAAAGGGGTGAATAAATGAGGTTGGGTGAGATGGATTATTTGTGAATTAAAAATTCACATGGGGAAGGGTAAAATGAATTAAAAATTTATTTGGGGAAGAGTGGATATGACATGTGTAAGGGATGTGTAAGAGGAGTAAATGTGATGTGTGATTTATTTGAATTTTAAATTTGGGAGGTGTGGAGAGAAGTGCTAATGAGGATTTGACTTTCTTAATTAGGATGATTAACCTAATTAATGTGGCTGGAATAAATTAGTAGAGGGATTAGAGGGGGGATAAGATTAATTAATTAGTGATTTAATTAATTAATCCTAAGGCTAGGATGGGGTAGGCTAGAGTAGGCAATTAAATAATAGCTATTTAATTGTCTAGGGTAGGGATAGGCTAATTAGTAGGCTGGATTAATTAGTTAACATGGTTTTAACTAATTAATTAGATTTAGGGAAAATGGGGAATTGATTTATTAAATTTTACATATTTATTAAATCACTTGGCTAAGGTTTGGACTATTGAATTAATAAAATTAATTCAATTTTGGGGATAAAATGGTGTGGACTTAGAAAATGAAAGGGGTGATTAATTAAATAAAAATTTAATTAATTGGTTGGAAAGGGAATTGGTAAGTTTAGGGATGTCGGGAATCACTAATTAATTAATCTTATCCCCCCTCTAATCCCTCTACTAATTTATTCCAGCCACATTAATTAGGTTAATCATCCTAATTAAGAAAGTCAAATCCTCATTAGCACTTCTCTCCACACCTCCCAAATTTAAAATTCAAATAAATCACACATCACATTTACTCCTCTTACACATCCCTTACACATGTCATATCCACTCTTCCCCAAATGAATTTTTAATTCATTTTACCCTTCCCCATGTGAATTTTTAATTCACAAATAATCCATCTCACCCAACCTCATTTATTCACCCCTTTCCCAAAAATGAATAAAAGATTTACTTTTATTCCTAGCCCTCCATCTTCCAAGATCAAATCTAGGCCCTCCACCTCACTTTCATCCTCCACCATTGATCTCTCCAATCAATCTCTACCCTTGGATCAAAATCCTCTCCAAAAGTCTATAAATACAACCTCTCACAAGTCATTTTCATCATCCATTTTCATGCAAAGTTACCATGCCAAAATCACCTTTGAGTTAATAGTGAGTTGCACAATTGAAGAGCATTTCACATTTGGATCAATAGTCTAGGGATCATCTTAGTCTTAGGAGTTTCTTTTGGGTGCAAAGGCTCCTTCTTTCCCTTGATGGGATTAGGTTGTGTATGTGAGGTATAATCTCTTGTGTTATTGCATTTGATTTAGTGTTTTCTCTCATTTTGCATTATATAATCTACATTGGCATGTCTAGTGGGACCCACAAGGTCCAATCTAATCCTTATTTGTGAGTTGTTGTGTTAGTATTCGGGGTTTTTGTAGGCTCAGCGCTATTTGACCATCACAGTGGCGCCATCACTGTCGCATTTCAGCGCTATTTCTCCTTTGGCGCTATTTCTGCATGATTTTTTTTTTATGCTAACCTTACGTCTATTTTTTGCTCTTTCTGCTGTTTCCTGTGTTTTTTTGTTCTCTGTTTTGTAGGAAAACAAGGAATTACAGGGGGAGGTTATGGCAAATTTTTGAAAGAAGAGACAAAGCAGCATCCAGTTCAGCGTTTTGACGCCATCCTTCAGATTAGCGCCATCCGTGTCTTCCCCCCGGATTCAGAAACACCGCGCAGTGGCGCCTTCACTACTTCAGATTATCGCTATCCTCTGTTTTAGCGCGTAACTTAGGATTTATTAGCGCTGTCTTCTGTAACAACACCTGTAATTTAATTAGCGCTATCTTAGGTTGTAATTAGTGCCATAAATTAGTTTAGCGCCATTTTACATAAGTCGGGTTGTTCTGCCCGCAGTGGCGCCTGTGTATGTCAGTTTTAGCACTATTTTGCCTTTCTGTTTGTTGCAGGTACTGCGGATACTAACGAAATCTTTTTGCAGGATGGTTTGTTAATTAGTTAGCAAACATTTCAATTTAGAAACTAAAATGAACCTTTGTTTGCTTTGTTAGGTCTTAGACAAACATTTCCATTTGGTGTTCTAAAATCAATCCAAACAACTCCTTGATTGAAGTGTGTGATCATAACATTTGCTTTTGGTGCTCTAAAATATACTTCTTTTTGTGTGCCAACAAACAAACAATCAAAACACTTCAATTTGGGCTATAAAAAGAACAACAAATTGCATACTTCATTGGATAAAAAGAACAACAAACTTGCATTTCCACGCATCTAATCAAGACAATCTATAAAATTGTGTGAAGTGTCTTCGTGATTGTGTCAAGTAGAGTGAGAAAGTGTATGCTCTTCCCTCACACCTTTTGGTGATCTTGGGAATCAAAAGCTTCTCACAACACTTTGCATTAATCACCCCCCATCTAATCCAAAGATCTAAAATTGAACCATGTTGAGTGTGATATAATCATAGGGAACACGTATGCTCTCCCCTCGCATCTTTGTATGAACTTGGGGATCAAAAGTGTTTTCATGATTGTATTGCTTTTGTAATCCTTAGAGGGCCTGCCACCCCGCTTCGAAAGGTGGGAACGACCCAAGCGGCATCAAGCTAAAGCCAAGCTCTTCCAAGCTGTTATATAAAATAAGGCATTTGGGATGAAAGTCTCAAGCGACAGGTGTTGTTTTGTTATACCGATAGCCAACCTCCCCATAAACCCTCCAAGGCACAACCCTTGGAGGCTGGGAGACTCCATAATGGAGAGTAGCGCTGCCGCACGTATAACCACCTAAACGGATGCCCTTACTAAGAGCCATTGTTGTAGTAAGCCAAAATCCTTCTATTTGTTGACACAGAGGGCAAAACCCTTGAAGCGGCCCCGATTCATGCGGTTCTTAGCCGAGGTAGCAGGGACAATCTAAAGGTTTGGAGAGGGTCAAGCCTTATAAGAAACCCAGATCTTGGTATGTGTGAGAAGTGTGTGTAATTGTAAGGAGGAGCCGATGCTACCAAGATCCTGGAGCTACCCGCTTTGAATAGGCGCAGCTAGGGGATTCAACAAATATTGTCACAATCTCGCCTTAGGTTGTAAAAATGTGCTTGTTCTAAACAAAGTCATATCATTTCACAAACAAAAATCATTGCTTGTTTTGCGTTCAAATGTGTGTTAAAGTGCTTTGATTTTTCACAAATAACTTGCCAAGAGACAGAACACATCAGTTTTTCACAGTCTAAACAATCAGATCCAAAAATTTGCCATCAGAAATCTGTCAAACCCTGTTTCAGTGCCATATCTGTCTTATTGTAGTGCCTTTTCACCCGTGGATTGGCGCTATTTTGAGATTGACGTGCCTGAGACAGAACAAATCAGTTGGTCACATCCCAAACAGATAAATCCAAAAATCTACCTTCAGAGATCCAAAAATTTGCCATTAGAAATCTGTCAAACCCTGTTTCAGTGCCATCTCTGTCTTATTGTAGTGCCTTTTCACCCGTGGATTGGTGCTATTTTGAGATTGACGTGCCTATTACAGAACAAATCAGTTGGTCACATCCCAAACAAATAAATCCAAAAATCTACCTTCAGAGATCCAAAAATTTGCCATCAGAAATCTGTCAAACCCTGTTTCAGTGCCATCTCTGTCTTATTGTAGCACCTTTTCACCCATGGATTAGCGCTATTTTGAGATTGATGTGCCTGTTATAGAACAAATCAGTTGGTCACATCCCAAATAGATAAATCCAAAAATCTACCTTCAGAGATCCAAAAATTTGCCATCAGAAATCTGTCAAACCCTGTTTCAGTGCCATCTCTGTCTTATTGTAGCATCTTTTCACCCGTGGATTGGTGTTATTTTGAGATTGACGTGCCTGTTACAGAACAAATTAGTTGGTCACATCCCAAACAGACAAATCCAAAAATCTACCTTCAGAAATCCAAAAATTTGCCATCAGAAATCTGTCAAACCCTGTTTCAGCGCCATCTCTGTCTTATTGTCGCGCCTTTTCACCCATGGATTGGCACTATTTTGAAATTGACGTGCCTTTTACAGAATAAATCAGTTGATCACATCTCGAACAGACAAATCTAAAATTCTGCCATCAGAAATCCAAAATTTTGCCATTAGAAATCTGTGTAACCTGTTTTAGCGCTATATCTGTCTGATTGTAGCGCCGTTTCACCCGTGGATTGGCGATATTTTTAGATTGACTTACCTGAAGCAAAGACCCATTTTGTTGTGATCTACACCTTCTGTTCTGCCATAATCCATATCCATCTCACAGCAATCCGCCAATAGTCCAGCCATTTTCTTCAAAAAATTTCCCAAAATTGCATCTTCTTGACCTTAGAGAATTAATCACCACCATTGTTGGACCCCATTATCAGCACAAATACATATCTAGCCATCCCCATTCAGTCCTTTTGCATATCTCCTCGGATCAATATAAAATCATTTCAAAAATTAAACATCCAAATCAAAATCCCATCAACAAATCACCAATCAAATCTTGTCACCCTTTTAAGCCAAAATTAGATCTAGATCTTATCATTAACATCACATTTTCCTTGAAAAGTCATTAGTCTACATTTCAAGAAAAAAAAATCACCTCTCTTTGTGTAAGGTCATTAGTCTACCCCAAACAAAGAAAATCATCATCATTTCTGTGCCAAAATCAAAATCTAGATCTTATCCAAAAGCTCAATTCAAGAAACATCAACAATATCATCCTCACCATCCTAAATCAATCAAAAAAAATCAAAAACATCAAATCCCTTTCTTATCATCCATCTTTGGTCCAAAATTTGTGCAAAAATATCAATATCACCCATTCATATCACCCTTAGGATAAAACCTTTGGAAAACATATCGATTTTCATCATACCCTTCTACTCCATCCCATGACCACATCCATCTTTGGGTCCAACACAATCAATTCGATTCTCTAAGGTCTCCACCTCATCCCACATCTAGAAATCAAATCTATACGTGTATGCCCACCACAAGATCACAACACAAAAGAAATCAAGAAATGGCGGAACGATGGCCCTTTAGCATGCCTAACACCAATAGTAACAACATACCCATTTATCAAACATACAATCCACCTACATATTCCTTCATCCCCCCATTTAGCGCCAACGACCCTTTTCACTTCTTACCACAAGCACCAACACCACCCCCACCACCACCACAAAATGTCCCCACCATATCCCAAGATGACCTAGATGTCTTGACCTTCACGCAAGATGCCAATAATCTGGACCTACTTGATAAAGTCCTAAGATCAGATCCAAAGAGATATCTTGACCATCTTCTCAAGCTTGGTGCTCAACTTCCCCCAGTCACAACATCATCACAACCATCCACTTCTACAGTTGTCCCAACCCCATCAAATACCCAAGCATCTACATCACATACCCAACCTACCATCTCTCAAAAGTCAACACCTAACGTATCTACCACTTCCACAACCTCAACCGCTACCACACCTACAATTTCCACGGCCATACCTAACATCTCCCAACCCGTCATCACTTCTACTACCACAACTACCGTCAACCCTTCCGCTTCAAACACAATGGGCATACAAGGCAACATCACACAAGCAAGTACCTCCACAAGTGTGCCCCCACCAAACCCCCACACCCTTGTTTACCTACGACAACTATTCTCACAACAATCTCACAACGCATCTAACCAATCCAACATACACGTACCCAACCTCAACCCCATAAGTCAACATAATCCCAATCCACAAATACCCCCACATATTCTCCAACAACTCTACACGCACCAACAACAGCAGGCACTAATCAATCCAAACCCCAATCCCCAACACCAACATCTCATCCAAACCAATCCCTAACACCAACATCTCATCCAAACCAATCCCCAACACCAACTCCCACCCCACCTCCAATATCTCACCAATCAACAACCCTACACGTTTCAACCACAACAACCACAGGATTTCAACACTGCGCTGCAAAGCTTAATCCAAAAGTTGGATGACTTACAAACTGGGGGCAAACGCAAATACTATTCTTTTGAGGATATTTGTCCCTACCCATTTGACTGCACCTTGTACATGCCCCCTTTCCCTAAAAACTTTGAAACGCCAAAATTTGACAAATACAAGGGAAAGGGCGATCCTAGGGACCACCTTCGGGAATTCTACATTGCTTGCCTCGAAGTCTCTCACAATGACACATATCTTATGAGACTCTTCCCAAGAAGTCTTGGCAGCCAAGCCGTTGAATGGTTTGCCCATCTGCCACCTGGAATTCGAACATTTCCCGAGCTTGCAGAGAAGTTTGTCAATCACTTTTCCTACAACTTTGAACATGAGGTGTCTATGACCGACCTTTGTAACACCAAACAAAAGAACGGTGAAGCTTTCGCTTCTTTCCTATAATGGTGGAGGGGCCTAGCAAGCAAGCTCCCATGGCCTATTCCTGAAAAACAACTTGTCACCATGTTCGTGGCCAATCTCAATCAAGAATTAAGTTTTCACTTATAGATTATGTGCGCATCTACCTTTGAAGAGGTTATCGACAAAGGCACCACTGTGGAATGAGCCCTCATTGCCAAGGGTTCCATCAAACTTTACGATCCCAAGTCCAACAACAACAACAATAACAACAACCACAAATCCAATCATAACACCCCAACAACAACAACAATACCAACACGCAATCTAATGATAAATCACGTTATTGGGGGAAGAACAAGAATAATTTGAACGACGGCATCACCGATGTAAAGGCCGTCCAACACATCCAAAATCACACACCGGCACACACGTATGCAGCAAACACCAATAACCAAAGAGGACCAAATAAACCCCGCAAACCTCTCTGAAATTTCACGCCATTAGCAGAACCTATTGAGGACATCCTCGATAGATGCCTCAAGCAAGGAGAAATCACACTCCCGCCTGTCAGACCACGCCAAGACAATGACCTCAAGGCAGCATGGTATAATGAAAATGATTATTGCGAATACCACCGCGTGGCAGGTCATAAAACAGCGGACTGCATGCAATTAAAACATTGTATCCAAGACCTAATAGATCAAAATCTGGTCAACCTTGAGCACAGTACACAGCCATCACCAAACACCAATCTTGGAGCTTACAAGGATCCCTTACCCAACCATAACAAAGCTTCATCATCCAATCAAGCGTACAATGTCACTCCACCACCCACACACTACGACTCCATTGTCAGCCGCATCGAACCCTCATCCCACTCTGTCAACACAATCACCATTTGGGCACAAGCACCCGATTGCGCCGTCACAACCCGTCGAGGCCATGTCTCAATCTGCACTGCCCCTCCCACTGAACCAACACCCCCATCCACATCTGATCCCCTCCCCCCTCGTCCAAATGCCCGTCCATCACCCACCACTCGATACAACCTCCTAGACCATCTAGGAAAGACACCCGCGCAAATCTCCATCCTTGAGCTACTTCGCACATCACCCCGCCACAAGGACATTCTCGACAAGGCCCTTTTGGAAACACAAGTCCCTACAAACTTAGATGTAATCAATTTCAAGCCATGGTCGGCCATATTGCCACACCACACCATATCACATTTTCTGAAAAAGATCTTCCTGCTTCCGAACACCTACATAATGATGCACTACACATCGAGGTCCGCATTCACAAACACACCATTAAAAGGGTCCTAATAGATGGTGGTTCCGGCCTAAATATATGCACTCTAAAATTGCTAAAACACTTGGGGTACTCAGATGTGGTTGTGGATGCTAGCGAGTGCATAACAATCAAAGGATATGATGACATCGAGAGGCTATCCGAAGGTACCATAAAGCTTCCTATTCAAGTGGGACAGAAAATCCTTGAAACCAAATGTCAGGTTCTGGATCTTGACCTCCCTTATAACATTCTTCTCGGCCGCCCATGGATCCATGCCATGCAAGCTGTCCCCTCCACTTTCCATCAATGTCTCAAATTCCCCCATAACGGCACTGAAGTCACTATTTATGCCGATCCTCGTCCCTTCCAATACTGTAGTTTTCTGGAAGGACATAACCAAACCTTCTGTTCGTACAATAAAGCCACCAACCAAATCACCCCAACAGCTTCCACTTCATACATCGACCCTGCCAACATCGCCACCACTTCATCCCAAACACCTTCACCACCTGAGGTCAAGATCAAGCTCAGCGACCAAGGCTGTGGTGAATACAACCTTCACGGCACCTTTTACGTGGGCTTATTACCCACTCCTAAGACATTTGGCACTCCGCACACAGAGGCAGCTGACACAGTCATCATCAAATGCAAATCCTCGCCCGTCTTTGAGAAAAAACACCTTCTGGATCAGGACATACTTGAAGATATTTCATCCTGGCTTTACAAGGACGAGGAAATAGAACAAGACATCCCCACCATCCCAGCAAACAGTTACGGCAAAGGTTCTGAGATATTCAAAAGCATGGGTTACAAAGGACAAGGCGGCATTGGCCTTCATGAACAGGGCATTGTGGAACCACTGCAAGCAACAAGGAACCCCTATACTCAAGGGTTAGGGTATGGCCAACCACAACGCATCCTTAATACCGGCGAATGTATCTTAGCCAAGTTTACTCCAGTTTCTCTAGATGTCGACAATATTAACGAAACGGACCTACAAGACTCCTTTAGCGACTTTGTCGATTTCTTCGCCTCCTCCATTTGCACCATCTACTCTGTCACTACTCTCGCCTCATCATCCAATGACCTACCATTAGTATACCCTGACCTCATCGACTGGGACCAATGAGGACCTCCTATTTTGGATATCGCACCTAATGACGAAGCCATTGCTGAAATGATGGGAGTAAGAGACAACTTCCCCTTGGGAGATCACAGAGATGGATACATCATGGAACTCAATCCAGCTACCTATTTTGGGGAGACAACCCCTGCTTCTAGTCGCAAAAATACAAAAATAAAAAAATGGATCTGATGGTGAAAACTGTTCCATGGCAGTATCAGATCCTAAAAAAGTAAAAATAAAGGACGTATCTCTTGGTGAAAACCTCCATGAGGCACCAGGAGATGGAAGCATGGGCCTCCCTGAAATAGATAAAGTATATCCTGATAGATCACCCATCTTGGTTGAACTAGCGCATGAAATGAATCTAGGGACAGAGGAAGAGCCGAAAATCACATATCAAGCAGAATCTCTCAGCCTGTTCGAATAGGAGGACTTCTTGGCATTCTTCACACACAGAAATCACAACTTTGCATGGACCTATGCAGACATGCCAGGGCTAGATCCTGCCTTGGTTGTACATCATCTTGCAGTGTGTCCTGATGCCAAACCAGTCAAACAAAAGCTCTGAAAGATGAACCCTCAAGTGGCCCTTCTTGTCAAAGCAGAGCTCAAAAAGTTACTAGATGTCGGGTTCATACGTCCGATTGATTATCCTGAATGGGTTTCGAATCTAGTACCCATCGCTAAACCAGATGGCAGAATCCGCTATTGCACTGACTTCAGAGACCTCAACAAAGCCTGCCCAAAAGATGACTTCCCGCTTCCCAACATTGACATGATCGTGGATCTTACCGCAGGGCATGAGATGCTATCCCTCATGGATGGCTTTTCAGGATACAATCAAATCAAAATTGCCAAAGAAGATCAGCACAAAACATCCTTTATATGCCCATGGGGGACATACTGTTGGATAGTAATGTCGTTCGGCCTAAAGAATGCAGGAGCTACTTATCAACGAGCAATGACTGTCATCTTCCACGACCTCTTTCACCACATCATGGAGGAGTACGTTGATGACTTACTCGGCAAATCAAAGACTCGAGAAGAACACTTAGACGTGCTAGCCAAGATTTTTGACAGGCTAGAACAATATAATGTTCATCTAAATCCAAAAAAGTGTGTCTTTGGCGTTACTTCAGGCAAATTGTTGGGATACATAGTCTCCAGACGAGGAATCGAGGTGGACCCAGCAAAAGTCAAAGCTATTACTGAAATGCCACCTCCTAAAACCTTGAAACAATTGAGAAGCCTGCAGGGTAAACTACAGTCTATTCACCAATTCATTGCTCAACTTGCTGACAAATGCCAACCATTCCAGCATCTCCTCAGAAAAGATACAGCTTTCACCTGGACTACTTAGTGTCAGGATGCCTTCGACCAGCTAAAACCATATCTGGCTAATCCCCCTATTCTATCTCCACCAAAACAAGGAGAGCCCCTCCTCTTGTATATTTCCGCAACCGACACAGCAATCGGGGCTTTGTTAGCACAACACAATGAGCAGGGGAAGGAAAGAGCCATCTACTACATCAGTCGCACCTTGATTTCCTATGAGCTTAACTACACACAAATTAAACGAGCATGCCTAGCCCTCGTCTTCACATCACAAAAGTTAAGACATTATATGCTCAATCACAAGACTAAGCTCATTGCTAAGATCGACCCACTCAAATATTTGCTAAACAGAGCAGCTCTCACAGGAAGGATGGCAAAATGGGTCATGATTCTCACCGAATTTGACATAGAATACACAGAGAGGAAGGCAATCAAAGGACAAGTCATAGCAGATCAGCTGGCTAAGGCACCTATTCAGGCAGAGCATCCTACAATAGCAGAATTTCCAGACGAGGCCATCTTGACAATCACACCAGCCACAGATACATGGAAGATGTATTTTGATGGATCCTACACTCACAGAGGCTTGGGGGCAGGCATCCTGTTTGTTACCCCTCAAGGTGACATGATCCCTAAATCATTCAAAATCACATTTCCATGCACCAATAATGTAGCAAAATATGAGGCCCTCATCACAGGTCTCTGAATGGCCATCCAATGGAAAATAGACAAACTAACTGTGTATGGCGACTCTCAACTAGTCATCAGGCAAGTCAATAATGAATATAAAACCAAGGACGATAAGCTTCTTCCCTATAAGAAGATGGTCGATGACTTTAAAGATTATTTCGGTGACATCCACTTTGAGCAGATCCCAAGGTTAAACAATAAAGCGGCAGATGCCATGGCCACCATTGGATCTCTGGTTGACATGAAGCAAGGCAGCAAGAAATGAGAATTCCTGATCGAAGAGCTCCCCATTCCAGCATATGACGTTCCCCAATCTGAACTAGAGTGCGAAATCGTTGGTCCCTTATCCCCTTGGTATCAGGAAACTTACCTCTACCTTAACGATAACATCCTCCCCAACAACCTATCCCCATCACAGAAAAAATCCTTCATCCGCCGAGCCTCCCGTTTCATCCTTGTAGGTGACACCCTCTACAAAAGGAGTCTTGATGGTACGCTTCTACGATGTTTAGACTCTAGGGAAGCCGAGGCAGCTTTGGAAGAGGTACACGCAGGTATTTGCGGGGCACATTCAAGTGGACCAGCTCTTTCTAAGAAGATCCTGAGAACTGGCTATTATTGGCCCACCATGGACAAAGATGCACATCAGTTTATCAGAAAATGCCTCTGATGCCAACAGCACGGCGATCTCATCCATGCACCAGCACAGGAGCTGCAACCAATCACAACGCCATGGCCTTTTTCACAGTGGGGACTTGACCTCGTAGGTAAAATACACCCTCCATCTTCCAACGGCCATAAATTCATAATAACTACTACCGAATACTTCACAAAGTGGGTGGAAGCAATACCACTCATCTTCACCACAGGCATCCAAATCTCCAAGTTCATTCTCCACTACATCATCTGCCACTACGGTATCCCCCATTCCATTGTCACTGATAATGGGAAGCCATTCAAGAACCAAGAAGTTCACACTTTGTGCGAAAAGTTTGACATTAAACACCGCTTCTCCATGCCATATTACCCCCAAGGAAATGGTCAAGCAGAGGCTTCTACTAAAACCATCCTCCGCATCTTAAAGAAGACAGTCAATGAAGCTAGCCACGACTGGCACCTCCAACTTAACCCCGCCCTATGGGCTTACCGCACCAGCATCCGCACTCCTACTGGAGCCACTCCATACTCACTAGTATTCAGATCAGAAGCCATTTTACCTATAGAGGTCGAGCTCCCGTCCCTCTGAGTATCATTGCAAAATATTATCTCTGATGAAGACTATCGTGTCGCAAGGTTGCATCAACTTGAATTATTGGATGAGAAATGCCTAAATGAATTAAATCACTTATAGGCATACCAAAACCGCCTCAGAAGAAGCTACAACAAAAAGATCAGAACCAGAAAGTTTGAGGTAGGTGACCTGGTCCTAATGGAAAATCAAAAGAACCTGCAAGAGCATCCAAAGCAAGGAAAATTTGAACCTAATTGGCTAGGACCTTATGTCATCACCGCCGACTATGGGTCAGGAGCCTATCAGCTTGCAACACCTGAGGGGCAGCCTCTAGATGAGCCAATGAACATCTTGCATCTCAAGCGATTCTATGCATAACCCATCTGATACCACAAGTCAAAAAATTAAAAAAATACAAAAATATAAAAACACCAAAAAAAATCAAAAAATCAAGAAAAAATCAGAGTGCAATAAAAACTTCCAATGGTGAAAATCACCTCGGTGATGCCTTGGATAAGTACCATGGTGAAAACCTGTTTCAGGCGCCATGCGTAGTGGCCGGTTCTACCATCTAATAAGTCCTCTTTCCATCATAACACTCCATACCCACACATCCTATGGCTTGAAATTCTGAAACATCAAGTTTGTTCGCCCATCCTGCACTACCTCACCCACCCACAACCCCATCCATGGAACAAGCATCCTTGTAAGCTCTCCTTTGTACAGTTCATAAAATCAGAAAATCCAAAAACATCATAAAATCAGAAAATCCAAAAACATCATAAAATCAGAAAATCCAAAAACATCATAAAATCAGAAAATCCAAAAACATCATAAAAAATAGAAAATCCAAAAATAATCCCCCTTGCATCAATCTCGCATCCCATCACGATCATCTAAACACACATCAAACCTCGTCACATCCCATCCCAAACCATTCCCACATCATCAAGTCTTGCCAGAACTACATATTCATTTCACCCGCATCTTAAAAGTACCTTGATCCCGTGGACACAGGGTATGTAGGCAGTCTAGAATATGAAGGATGTTTCCAGTACTCAGGTATTTAAGATGCACCCATCCCACCCATTGGGATGGTTCCCACTCACTGAGCTTTCTAGATCTACGAAACGATACGCATGCTATACATACCTTTGAAACATAGTCCCTCGCGCAAAAATCATCAAGCAATAAAACAACTGTAATCTTCCATTTGGCCCGAATGTTCTTTTGCCCATCTTTCACAAACTCTCTAATCAAAAACAAATCTGCGTCCTAGGATATGTCTTTCCTACAATGGACAAAATCTATCATTCTATCATCACGTCTCTTGGCACAAGCACACAAAGGCTATTTGTATCTTTCGTTGGTCTTTTTGCTTATTGATTTTTATCTTTTTGTCTCACTCCAAGTAATCTCCAAAGCTACCTTGATCTCATTATATCATGGTATGTAGCGGATAGCCCTTGGAGTAGACATAGTCATTGTTTCGGTATGTTGTGCTTGTGGGTTGGTTTCATTACTCTAAGAATAGTATTCATATCTTGAAGTCCAGGTCGGTTCTAGCATGATGAGTCCTATTTTGCATATACAGGTATCAACACCTTATATGCATTATTTACACTCACTGCTATGAGTCCCCTTCCTCTACTAGACAAGATTATACTACATTGGGCATGCATGAAACCAACCTATTGTTTGTGGGTCTAGTCCATGCAATTGTCGGATATACATCATCACCTAGGTCATTTCATACCTTCGTGAATTGTATCCTACATTGCTACATTAAACTAAGAAATGCTCTCAATTAATTTTGTGCAACTACTAATACTAGCTCAACCTCATCATCCTAATCACTCAGTCACCTATCCCATATCGGCCTAGATTTGATCGACACTTTCCAACCCCCCCCCCACCAATCTAACTCCCGCACTAACCCCATCATCCCAACCTATCTCCACTTAACACATCTTGAACCAAATCAAATCCCCCCCTCAATGACGTGGTATCTTATGACCTCACCATCCTCCAATCCCCCCACCGCCATCCCCTAGACGCTCTCACCCCTATCATCCCCAACACCTAACACGTTCTCCCATAGTCTCACCATTCAGGGTCAACACAAGGAACATCATGTGTATCAGGATTAGGCTACCTCACCTATCACCTAGTTTGCATACCACCTATCACCGACACTGCATTTAGCACATATCATTTAACTACATGTCACCACCAATTTGCATCTCATTTTAGGTTCATTTTAATCCATTTCCATCTCATTTTAGGTTCATGTTAATCCGTTTGCATCTCATTTTAGGTTCATTTTAATCCATTTCCATCTCATTTTAGGTTCATGTTAATCCGTTTGCATCTCATTTTAGGTTCATTTTAATCCATTTCCATCTCATTTTAGGTTCATGTTAATCCATTTGCATCTCATTTTAGGTTCATTTTAATCCGTTTGCATCTCATTTTAGGTTCATGTTAATCCATTTGCATCACATGTTAGTTTCATGTTAATCCATTTGCATCTCATGTTAGGTTCATTTTAATCCATTTGCATCTCATGTTAGGTTCATTTTAATCCGTTTGCATCTCATTTTAGGTTCATGTTAATCCATTTGCATCTCATTTTAGGTTCATTTTAATCCATTTGCATCTCATTTTAGGTTCATTTTAATCCGTTTGCATCTCATGTTAGGTTCATTTTAATCCGTTTGCATCTCATTTTAGGTTCATTTTAAATCCATTTAATTTTGCATAAAACATAAGTAGATTCATTTTAGCTGCATATCATTACACATCATATCATAGGTGCATATTCACATTGCATTCCATACATATCAACATCTCATTAACATTTCATTGCATTACAACATCACCAACATCACCATTAAAACAACTAGTGGCATATAACATAATCCCATACATTTTCATCCATAATAAATGTTTGTTAATCCGCATATTTAGTTACATCATATAGTCCATAAAATCACAACACCATGCATATATCACAAAAACATAATTGCATCCACCAAATCACACACATCATTTGAAAAAACATCATACATCCACAACATATAAAATATAACATGTGCATCCATCATATAAGCATCATCACAATAGAACATCATAAACCATCAGAAGTATCGCATCATATATAATCACCGCAAAAAATGTACATCGCTCACATCATCAAAAAATAAAGTGTCCTGATACAATGCCTCTAAGGGCTATCATGGTATAACTATCACATCGAGGATCCTCTCTCTGAGGGGGTAGGAGATGATGACCCTGGTCGAGCCTATGATCCTAACGGCGGCTCTGGCTGTGGTGCTACTGGCACTTGAGGATCCTGCTGGGGCACATATGTGGGAGGGGCATCGTCTACTGAACTGACTGAATAGATCTAGATCGATGTGATCTCGACACCCCCGATCTACTGACTTGGCTGTAACTCGGTGCTCGCTGCACTGCGGGTACGGCTACATAGTATAACCCCCGATAATTCTCCGTCCGTGCTCTGGCCTCTGCTAGCTCCCCCCGTACCTGAGCTACCTGTCCCTGTACTTGAGCTACCTGTCCCTGTGCCTGGCTCAACTACCCCTGTATCTGATGCGCATGTGTCTGAGCCTGAGCCAGCTGAGTCTGCATCCCTGCCAAGATCAGGGCAAGGCCCCCACCCATAGCCTGTGCACTGCTCAACGCAGTCTCTGCCTGATGCTCTCACGAGCGCTGCATCTCGCTCTATCCTCAAATCCTCCATATCCTCTCTGGCCTGAGCCAACTGAGCCTCTGACACTGCCAACCACCCATCTACTCCCTACAGCTGTCCCAACTCAGCCTCTCAGCGCCCCAACGCCTCCTCTAAACTGGCCACCTGAGCACATAGTGTCTCTATCTCCTCCATCTCCTCCCGTGACCATCACCGAGGCGTCAGCCTCTCAACCTCTGCCTCCATCCCTGCCCCTGAGCTCCCTGCCTCGGCATCATGTCTACCGACCCGCAGCTGCTCCACCCGTGATGGGGATAGATCACCCTGCTCTGTCCTCGGCTGTCCACCGCGTCGTCGCTGTGCTCTACCCTGCCGTCCGCCCCTAGCCTGGACCTGCTGCGCTGGAACCTGCCGTGCTGGAACCTGCTTTGCAGGAACCTGCTGTGCTGGAACCTCCTGCCCCACTGGCCCCTATCCCGCTACCACTGCTGCCACCTCATCCACAAGCTGACCATCTTTAGCGATCACCCTCTCTGACCCATCATCCATCACCTCCACAATGAAATCTGCAATGACCTCATCCCCATCCCCATCTGGATCATCTCCACCCCCATCTCCCTCATCCTCTGATATCGCCACTATCGGATTTGTCAATCGAGTGGGCTGATGCATCTACCACCATACATCATAAGCAGGCGTAGTACCTGCATCCATCACTGTGCTCCTCCAATCCCACTGAACTGGTTGAAGTGTTGTCCAGTCATTCAGCGCAACCTGTGGCTGTAATGCTGTGGGCCAATAGGCTGTATCCCGCGGTGTCCGCGCATATATCGCCATCTGCTGAGGCGCATCCTGTACCCGTCCAAACTGCCGCATCACCCGTGAGGGTAGGTACATCTCTATGGTCCGATCCGCACGACCCATAAGAAATCTCTGCTGAAATGTGTATGGGAGATGGATCACATCATCTGGCCACTCCTCACAATCAATATATGGATGGTATACCACGCTAATCACGTCATCCAGTATCCTCCGCCAGTGGCGGACCTGTCCAGTATAGGTATACAGTGCATCCTGATACAAAAACACAAATGCCTCAAACGGGTGCCGATAATAACCGCATATCGACCGAGTCACGGGGATATGCTCCCAAAGCCATACGTGCAGCAGCGTAACCCCAGCAGATAAAGCCCTGTCATGAAGATAAGCTACCGTGTGCATCTCATGCAGCAGCTGTGCTAGCATCACTGGCCCCCATGCATAGACAGTATCATGACTCACCATCCCCTCTATCATCCCACCCCAGCCCACAGGAAAGCCTCTGCCTCGCCTATCCGGCAGCACCACACCTCCAATCAGCGCACACAAATATAAGGCAAAGGGATCTGCACCCGCCACCAACGTCCTGTCATAATCCATCTCCCTCCCGTCTGCCGAAAATACCACGTGCTCTGCTCCGAACACTCTGATCAACGCAGTCCGCCCCCTCCTTGTGTCATACCTCACATGTCGACCATGAATCGGTAACTTGAGGATGCGATAAACATCCTCAAGTGTGATAGTCATCTCTCTTGTTGGCAGTAGAAAGCTCGAAGTCTTGCTGCGGTATCGCTCCACTGCGACCGTCATCAGAGCTCTATGAGCTCGCAACACTGGCATCGCTGCCACCATCCAAAGCCCCAGTCTCGCAAGTCGAGGTTGCCATGCCTCATCAAACAGCGGCATCATGGATCGCACTTGTTGCTCTCGTGACTACAGTATAAACCGCCGTGTATCCTGCATCCACCACTTCTTCATTAGATACAAACTTATTTTCCCCCCACACCTTTTTCTTCTGAATGTCTCACAGGCCCAAATCATGTGGCCCCACACAGACAATCCCTAAGTGCTATTTTAAAAATAGCGCTACTTTACCCTACCTATCACGCCAATACAGACAATGGCGCCATTGCGCTCCCTGTATCGCGCCAATGTAGACATTGGCGCTACTGCGTGCCTTATATCGTGCCAATCCAGACGATGGCGCAGCACTTCATTTTTGCCTCAATTAAACTTTTAGCGCTAAAACTAATTATAGCGCTATTCCCCATTATGGTGCTATTCCAGACAATAGCGCCATTCTACCCATAACATGGCGTCAAAATACCATATTTGCTTCGCCCTGAGTTTTGGCGCCAATCCAGACGATGGCGCCAATATTCCTCCAAAATGGCGACAAAATTGCCTTACCCTACCCTGGCGGATAGCACTAATCCGCAGGATTGCGCTAATCTGCCTTGTCTATGGCGCCACGTGCTCCTAACCCATATCCCGAAACCCAAAAACACGTGCGTAAAGTAAAAAATCACAAAGTTCGGGTTAGGCCCTACCTGGGGTCCAGCCTCAGGTGACCGCCCGACCTCTCAGAATCGCTCTAAGATGTGATGAAGTCGCAGGAACTATGGGTTGCGCTCGCCCATCTCTCCTTTGTCTTTTCTTCTAGAAGGTCAAAAGTGTGCCAATGTGGCACTCTTTGGGCCCACTTTTCCTAATATGGGGGGCCATGTTCTCCCTCCATCCCTTCCTTTTCCCTCCAGGGTGCAGATCTCAGCCTTTTTCCTCCGTTTTTCCTCCCACCATCTTCTTTTTTCCATCACCTCTCCCACTTTCACTTTCGTCACATCCTTTCAAGAGCTTACCTGCCAAATTGTTATTTTCCCCGCCAACCTCTCAAGAGGGCATCCCTTATCCATCTCATTCCTTCCCGGCAGCTGGGGCATATTTTTCTTCTTCGACCTGACGCCACTTCCCTCCTAGGTCCTGACGCTACGTCAAAGAGGGGCAAATGTAGACACCTAAAAATGTCTCGACCACCAAACTGATTCCCGACATCCCTAAACTTACCAATTCCCTTTCCAACTAATTAATTAAATTTTTATTTAATTAATCACCCCTTTCATTTTCTAAGTCCACACCATTTTATCCCCAAAATTGAATTAATTTTATTAATTCAATAGTCCAAACCTTAGCCAAGTGATTTAATAAATATGCAAAATTTATTAAATCAATTCCCCATTTTCCCTAAATCCAATTAATTAGTTAAAACCATGTTAACTAATTAATCCAGCCTACTAATTAGCCTATCCCTACCCTAGACAATTAAATAGCTATTATTTAATTGCCTACTCTAGCCTACCCCATCCTAGCCTTAGGATTAATTAATTAAATCACTAATTAATTAATCTTATCCCCCCTCTAATCCCTCTACTAATTTATTCCAGCCACATTAATTAGCTTAATCATCCTAATTAAGAAAGTCAAATCCTCATTAGCACTTCTCTCCACACCTCCCAAATTTAAAATTCAAATAAATCACACATCACATTTACTCCTCTTACACATCCCTTACACATGTCATATCCACTCTTCCCCAAATAAATTTTTAATCTATTTTACCCTTCCCCATGTGAATTTTTAATTCACAAATAATCCATCTCACCCAACCTCATTTATTCACCCCTTTCCCAAAAATGAATAAAAGATTTACTTCTATTCCTAGCCTTCCATCTTCCAAGATCAAATCTAGGCCCTCCACCTCACTTTCATCCTCCACCATTGATTTCTCCAATCAATCTCCACCCTTGGATCAAAATCCTCTCCAAAAGTCTATAAATACAACCTCTCACAAGTCATTTTCATCATCCATTTTCATGCAAAGTTACCATGCCAAAATCACCTTTGAGTTAATAGTGAGTTGCACAATTGAAGAGCATTTCACATTTGGATCAATAGTCTAGGGATCATCTTAGTCTTAGGAGCTTCTTTTGGGTGCAAAGGCTCCTTCTTTCCCTTGATGGGATTAGGTTGTGTATGTGAGGTATAATCTCTTGTGTTATTACATTTAATTTAGTGTTTTCTCTCATTTTGCATTATCTAATCTACAATTAATATAGACAGATTATAAATGAACTAAAAGATCAAAGGCTAAACTCATAAGATTCTGTAAAGACATAGATAATATCAGCAACGACACATAACATAGCTTCTTTCATTAATAGTTTAGCAAATACAAAAGGCACAATGTCATGCACAGGTATATCAACTTTCTTATCAAAAATAGCTAGACTAAGGCAAAATGATACAATCTGGTCACAGCAAGATCTCTGAACTCTCTAATCAATTCCTTTCTCTTCTTCAATCTATATATCAATCTATTACAATTCTTGCATATATAGCCACAAACTTGGCTCAAGATCACCTATAACTGCTTTGAATTTCCAACGGTATCAACAGAACTGAAGCTAACTGGGACTCCTTTGACACTAAGATCTTCTGAAACTGCAATCGTCATTCTCTTCATGCTCATTGGCTGAGAGACAAAATATGTGGCACACCAACTATAGTTCGGTTCATACACTTGGCAGAACCCGCAACCATCAAAAGATTCAAAAATATAGTTCATGGCAACACACGTTGAATACTTAACAACCTTTCCTTTGAAACAAAACAAACCAAAAAGCTCCACACGTCACCACCTGCAAGACCTTGAAATATGATACGTGGTAGCTTCCGCTGTTATGCTAAGACACCTGGCAGCATCTGACAATACTAATAGCTTTTGACCTTTATGCCCCGAGCAACTTGTATTCATGACATTTGGCACTATCTGCAACACTTAGAAACTGAGACAATTATTATATGGGACCTGCCACATATGCTTCTTTAATTCCTACACAGAAACAATACTGTGACACATGGTGCCTCCCGCATAAAGCAAAATTGGAAACATGGCACGTCCTAGTAATATCACTAGCTTATGAAAAAGGTCCCTTAGAATCCCACAGAGATTGACACTTGTCACGCTCTGGCCATAACTAAAAAAACAAAGAAACACACGTGCCTTCACCTGAGAGCATCAAAAGAAAGTAGTTCATCCCTCTGCTTTTGCCATGTGGCACACTTTGCAACAAGCAACAAAATGTGTGTTAATATTATGGGCCCATCACATACGCTGGTACTAACAAAGCTTTTATGAAAAAGATATACACGCGATAGCTTCCACAACATTTAGAAAATGACACACGGCACAACCTGCAATCTCATGGTATTCAAAAGAAACTTTTTGTAATGGCCTCCTGCATCAACACGTGGCACACTCTGCAACAAGATAGAAAAGTAGCATATGAAAGAAACACGCGGCAGCCTCTGCATAACACTATTGCTTCATAATAACATGACACATGGCGTGATCCGTGCACAAGAAACATATAGCCACAGAGAAAGAAACAACAATTGGAAATATACTAAGGCAGAAACAAAGCTAAAACAAAATGTAGAGTTTTACTCTATAGTTCATGGCGATCACAAGGACTTTTGGGCCTGCTCAGAAAGAACTCCAAAAAAGAAACAAAATTGTACTACCACTGTCAAATGAAAACTTAATCACAAATTTTGCAACGCAGCCTGGTACATAGACCACTCTGAATCCGACAGCCCTTGTTTGCTTTGTAAATCCTGGAAAGCAAAATCCAAATTGATAATATCTTTGTGGGAAAAAGATTGCAAAATGTGAACAACAACATGTAATTGAAACTCAAGTTGAGCCATTGGAACCAATATGGCTTCCACCTCTCCTACGCTGGAGGAATCACTCAGACCCTAAAAAATAGTCTGATCATTCTGTTTTGTTAATAACAAAGCCTTTATTTCATCAATCATTAAAGCTGTGTTACTATCAAGAAAAGATGAAGGCAGACCCAACTACACTAAATCTTCAATATGTTTCTTCATATTCTTGACTCCTTTAACCACATCCAAAAGCTCCTTACAATTCATAGCAGTAGAGTTACAGCTCAGCACTTCATTCACCCTTTTGGCAGCCACCATCCTATCACTTATACTATTTGTAGACAGAGTCTCTTCAGATGTATCATATAGTTTTTGCAAAAGAAGCTAAGAATTTGAAACTCTCAATGAAACAATAGACAAAGTTGCCTACACAGAAGACTCAACTTTCTCACACAATTACTAAGCATTAAGCAAAAAGGTAAGGGATGGCTTAAGCTGTACAATCTCCTTAGACATTCTTTTCCACACAGAGGCATATAGCTCTTTCACCAAATTTAAAACACCTGCAGACTGTGGCCTTTGTGCCAACTCAATTATTAACTATTTTGTCTTTTGTTGCTCTGCCATAAACTGTGCTTGAGTTGCACTATTCAGGTTCTTCTCTTTAAAAAGTGACTGCTACAATTGTGATGCCTCTGATAACTTATCTTGATACCTTTTCTCTACAGTGACCTCCTATCTTAAAGCAACAACAACAGCTTTCTCCTATGCCAACTCAACCTTCAAGATAGCAATCTGAGCCTGCGCTGCCTAATGAATTTGTAGAGAAACTGTAGACTACAACTCTTTATTCAATGTGTCAATTTCCTTAACCTTGGTCTGTATCTCCCAAGTGAGGTTACTGCTATTAGTCTTTTCTTGTGCCAAGTCAGCCTCAACTTTCTGTAGCCTTTTGAACACCTTCAAATAGTCAGTAGCAACTGCTGAAGCAGTTTTAGTCATTAATTCAACTCAGTCTTGTGGCCTAAAAAGAGACATATCCATAGCCACTGCATTCATTGAATAGTCCTAGGGTTGCATTTGCTCATTAGGTTTGACAACATTGGAGTCAAATGTGTAACAGTCAAAGACTATTGGATGGGATCAAACAAGGACTTTATGTGGGCTACAGTAGGGCTCTTATTCTCTTTCTTCTTTTTCTTCTCCATTCGAGCTTCTCTAGCTTTTCTGGTTGTATTAGCCTGGCCTTGGAAAGTAGGAGGTGATGCAATATAGCCTCCAGCAAACAGATGACCTTGAGGCAGACCATAAGGAATGGTAGTCATTTGTTGACTGGGATCAAAATGTGGCAAATCTCTCTTGGGCAAAGATGGGGAAAATAATGGCCAAGATATGGCCTGTGAACTAGCAACTGGGGAAAAAGTTTGTAAAGGCACAACAGAAGTGGCAAGAGACATGGAAACTTGGACAAACTGGGTTGCGACTCCTAAATGAGAAGAAACAAAGGTAGGCGAAAAGAGAGAAGAAGTACTTACTTGAGCCACCGATGAGATGATTGGAGTTTGTTGTTGATGTGGCATTAATGCTTCTTCCTCTTCTTCCTCTGGCAATATCAACCTTTGTATCTTCCGAGGTCTATCTAATACCTCTTCTGGGTCTTCTTCAATATTAATTAATGTTTGTGTAAAGATGCCTCTCTGAGACCCCCAAATGTCGAAGCTATATGGGTCCCAAGAGACGGCAGTGAGACAATATCTTTTTATTTCTCTAAAGCACTGAGAGATGGGGGCCATGGGGTTGGAAGAGCTGCAGATGATGCTTGTCCTATCTCTTGAATTTCCTAAACCTCCTCTGTTATTTCCTCAGTTTCTTGAGAACCCTTTGGCAAGTTGCTTGTATCTGGACTGGAAACTAGAGATGGATGCCATTCATCCCAAATTGATTCCCATGTCTCATCAGTCTGCATCTCCAAACATGTGAGTGAACTCAGAGATTTCTTGTCTGTATTTCCAATAGGTGTCAATTTTCTCTACACTCCAGTCCTTATTTTTCAAAGTTTTTATTAGGCCTACGATCATCTTAATCTTGGGGTCAAACTCTCACTCCTTCACATAAAATGTTTCCTAGGACCTAGGGCCCTCATATGGCAAGTCACTTAATTCAACATAGAAAGTAGGATCATCTTGTTTGGGGGATCTTCTGTCCTCCTAGAATGGGTGTCCCTCATGAATGAATTTAGTAGAAACCTTATTATTGATAATCCAGGAAGCTAAGAAGCTATCTGGATCATATTTCCATTTATCCTAACAATCAGGAAACCATAGGCAACTAACTTTCTCAAAAGAAGATTCTCAATTCCTCTAACCTCAACTATTATTTTCTCCCTAATCCAGGGGACATCATACATCTTCCTTTTCCTCTTCTTGTGTCCAAAATTATTGTCAATAACAGACACTTGACGAGCCACCTCTAAAAACGTAACCCTAGGGGTTAAGACCATTGGCAATTAAACAGGTTCTTTAGCAAAGCCATGGACTTTGATTATAGTATTGTGAGCTCCAAAGAAATAATCACAAGGGATATGCAAATTAGTCAAGAAACCTCTGAGGCTCTATGTCATCCTATTTTCTACAGGCTCATGACTCAAATGACTGAAAGCGAGTGCAACAAAACATTCTGCAAATTCATATGGGTCTGAGGTTTCAGAGAGAACATGGGTCCATGTGGACACCAGGATGGTTCTGTTGCTACTAGACTCAGGGTCATACATATTTAAAGGCATGAATTGCTAAAAGAGACCAAATTTTTGATATAACATCAAATGGAATAGGTATGTTGAATACCTAAAAACATGATTTTGTTGAAAATTCACAAGCTGATCCACCATGGTAGCAGAGATATGTTCGGTGAAGTCAAGTCGGTACTCATATGACTTGTCCACCATTTTCAATCTAAAAATCACTGCAAGCTGCTAATCATGAATTGTAGAATCATCATACTGGTCGAAAATAAAAGCTAGAATGGATAGGGCATCTTGAACATCGGCGTTGAACTGAGCACGGCCCGTGTGTAGTGCAGGCAACTGGGTATTCTCCTCACCTAAATGCATCTCAGCATTTAGAAACTTCACCTTATTATGGATGTTTGCCCATGTACCTTACAACTTAGAAATAGTAGGAAATGTGGCTGTTTTGTCATGCTATAAAGCCAGCATATCCCTAATTGCCTTAGGAGTAATTTGAATCATAAATGGGCCATGTTGAATAGAATTCGATGGTGGGTGAAACAATTCTGCTCACAGGTTGATCAACTTAGGGCACAGGTGGACATTAGGAACTAGAAACTGTGCCAATTGGGATGTCCATACTCTCATACCGAAAGTTTCCCACTGCCCCTTTGATACACGGATAAGGCACCTTTGGTGAGCCCCTTCTTTGAGATTCTTGGTATTCTTCTACATACAAATGTCGAAAATACCATCAGCATAATCTTTGACCTGTGTCGGATCCATGCACACCCCTATTTTTGGGACCCTTGTCCTCGGATAGCTTCTAATTGGTTGTGCAGGTGCAGAAGCATAAGATTTGCTATTCACTAATTTATCAGTTTGGTCAAAAAGCCCCATCCTTCTTGTGGAGATTGTGACTCTGACATTTATGTATCTCTTGTAAAGAAAATTCTTGGAAACTCTTGACATGGAAGGTAATAATTCGTAAGCAAAGCTGTACTTAATAGGGAATTCAGGTGAGAAACAAAGCTTTGATGCAAACAACAACTAGAAATGCAGAATGATAATGGCAAATGCGACGCTTAAAGGGACTAAAAACTTAGCTCGGTGAGGCATAATGAAACAATTAATAACACATCATGTCTTATTAATGGTGTTAATGCCAAAAGATAGTTAGTGTATCCTTTGAAATCCTTATTGGATGGAGTGTCAGATCCGTATGTGGAGTGGCGATCTTCTAAAAAGATGGGTACTTTCTTGAAATTTAAGGAACTACAGAACAAACTTTAATAAATGCAACTGCTAATGAAAGGAACCTCCATGTTGAAGACACGTGTTCCTGGAACACTTATTCAAAAAGGAAAAAGTGGGAAAGCAAGACAAAACGAGGAAAGAAGAAAAAGCACCTAACTAATTATGATACATAGTGAGTCTCAGGACTTTAGGTAAAATGTTTTAAGAAGATCCCATTTACCGAAATCTCTTCAGGCTCTCCATCCATAGTCTCAAGCTCAAACGCATTTTTCTATTTACAAGAACGGATCCTAAAAGGACCTGTCCATAATGATTCAAACTTGTTGTGTCAGCCTGGCTTGGCAGCTCTCTCATCCCATTTCAATACCAGAGACCCAACTTCAAAATTTGGATTAGAAGCTTTCTTGTTAAACCATTTTTTAACAATTTGTTGATGCTTCATTACTAATTCATGCGCCTTTTCTCTTTTTTCTTAAACTTCTAGCAACTCAGTGAGTCTGACTTGCATCGAGCCATTTTCCTCAATTTCCAATTGTTTCAATAACTGTAAGGTAGGAATCTCTATACTTAGTGGCATCACTGCCTGTTTGCCATAGACCAACTCATAGGGAGACATTTTAGTCACTTGCTTTGGTGTGATTCTATCAGCCCATAGTGTTGTGTTAAGTAACTTATGCCACTCTCTCTAATAATTAGTTCCTATTCTTTTTATGAGTTTGATTAGGTTATTATTGGTAGATTCTGCCAAACCATTGCCTTGTGGATAGTAATTAGAAGTCTTTAGATATATTCCATTTCTTAAAGCAAACTCAGACAGTCTAGTCCCTAAGAATGCCTTAGCATTGTCTGATATGATAGTACGGGGGGGACCAAACTAAGTGGTTATCCCTTCTAAAAACTCTAAAATTACCTTTTCAGTAGCTTCCTTGAGTGGTATTGCTTCACTCCACCTTGTAAAACAATCTATTGTAGTAAGGATCCACTTGTATCCCATATTTGATACTGAATTGATCATGCCAATAAAATCTAAACCCCACTAAGCAAAGGGTTCATCCACTACTATGGGACTTAAAGGCAATGCTGCATTCTTTCTCTTCCCGGTATAGAACTAACAAGCTTGACAATCTGGTAGCAATCTGCAAACAACATAGGCCAGAAATAACCGGCTTGTGTCACTTTAATTGCAGTAGTCTTTCCTAAAAAATTACCCCCTGAGGTTCCATGATGAAACTCATGTAATACCTTTTGAGCCTCATCCTTCTCTACACATCTTAAGAGTATCCCATCAAAATTCTTTCTAAATAAAACATGATCAATTATTACAAAATGAACCCCCTGTTGCCTATAGTATCTTTTCTTATCAAGGGAGAGTTCATTTAGGAACATACCAGTTTTCATAAACTGCATTCTGTTACTAATCCAAGAATCTTGATCTATCCCCTGAAGTCTTAACACTGTTTCATTTTCTGCTTCTTCAGGCATTGATTTTTCTATGTCTTGAGTCATATATTGGCATAGCCCCTTGCCTCTAACCAATTTGGTAGGCATTACCTCTACATCATATTCTAAAATCTTAGTTATCCAATTTGCCCTTTTTTTAGTAATCTCACCCTCCATAATACACTCCCTTACTCTAGGGTGGGCTACTAATATCAAGATTTTATTCCCTGTTACTAGATGTCTGAACTTCTTAAGAGATTTTACCATAGCATAAGATTTCTTTTCAAGAAAATTACACCTTGATTCATACTCCCTTAGTGTTCTGGAAAAGAATGCTATTGGATGTTCTCCTTCTTCTTTATCACCTTTCTGGGTCAAAACAGCTACCACACTATGTTCTCCTCCATATACATACATTATAAAAGGCTTAGAGAAATCTGGGTTTCTCAGTATATGTGCGGTGGAGATGGCCTTCTTAATTTCTTCAAAATCCTGTCTCCCTTCAGTTGTCCATTTGAAAATCAAATCCTTCTTCAGTAATAGAGTAATGGGCCTAACTAGTCCTACAAAATCAGATATAAAGTGGCTGACAAAATTAATCTTTCTGAAAAAGGACTAAACTGCCTTCTTATTAACTGGCAAAGATAGATTTATTATGGCTATGACTCGGTCTGGGTCTTTGGAGATCCCATCTTTTGAAACAATGTGTCCCAAAAGTTTCCCTTGAGGCACAACAAAGATATACTTCTTAGGATTCATGGAAATCCCAAACTCCTGACATATCTGAAAGATAGCTTCTAAGTGCTCGAAGTGATCTTTGGCGTCTTTGGTAAATATAGTAAGATCATCTAAATAAATCAGGATAATCTTGTTTATAAGATCTCCAAATGTTACGTCCATGGCACACTGAAAAGTAGCTCCAACATTTGAAAGACCAAAGGGCATCTTGGCATATGAAAATGTTCCCCACTTAGTAGTGAATGTTGTTTTGTGTTGGTCTTCATCTGCTAACCAAATCTAATTATATCCTGAGAAACCATCAAGCAAAGAAAACCTCTCTGACCCAGTTACAATCTACAAAATTTGTTCCATAGAAGGCAAGGGGTAATGATGCCTTATTCATGTCCCTAAAATCTACATAGAGTCTTATGTCGCCATTCTTTTTCCTTACATGCACTAAATTAGATACCCAGGTTGAATGTTTAATTGGAAAAATGATCTTAGATTCTAAAAGCTTTTACAGTTCATCTACCATTAGAGGCTCAATTCTGGGATTCACAGGTCTTTGCTTCTGACGGACTGGTTTTGATCCTTCTACAAGTTCTATGGTATGTTGGATGATGTCTCTATTATAGCCATGAAGATCTTCATAGGTCCAAGCAATCACTCTATCATACTTATTACACAAAGAAATCAGCTTGTCCTTTTCCTCTTGGGTAGTAGAATTGCCTATTTTTAGCTTGCTTCCTTCACTAACCTGAATCTCAGAATAATCATCCTTGCCTTAAATTTCCTTTTGTCTAGGCTTACATCATCAAGGTCAAATAGATTCTCTAGTGTGATCAATCCTTTTGGGAGCTTATTAGACTTTAGTTGGATAATTTGATCACCATAAGCTTCTTCAATCTTGGGTTGTAGTTGATCATCAAACTCTCCTGACTGCTGTAAAAACAAGAGTACCTGAAGATCATTATCAAAGACTTGCCAATTCTGGTCATTGTCTGGGATTGCAGGTCTCACTATCACTTTTATTACTTCGCTATTAACGAGTAGGTCACTTGCTGGATCAAATTGGGAACCAATTTGTGCCATCCTGTCTGCTTCAGTGTTTTGGGTTCTAGCGACAACTTTAATATTGAAAGCATCAAAACCATCTATTAGATCCCAAATTTTGTGTCGATAAGATCTCATTCTTACATTTTTTGCCATCGCTTTTTCTTTGATCTATTTCACCACCAGTTTTGAATCTCCCTTAACTATCATATTCTTGATTCCTTTCTTCTTGGCAAATATAAGACCATGCACTAAAGATTCATACTCAGCATCATTATTAGTGCAAGCAAACTGAAAGCATATGGCTCTAAGAATTTTCTCACCATTTGGTGAAGTGAGACATATACCTGCTCAAGCACCATTTTTGCTCCTAGCCCCATCAAAATTTAAGGTCCAAATTTTTGAGCATTTGTCAGGTTCCTCCTTTTCAGACGATTCTTTTCTCATAACATTTGGTATTTCTTGGCCTTCTTCAAAAATAACATAAGTGATCAGTCCAGTAGAGACGTAGTTTCCATAAGGGTCACTTTGCATCATGGTCATTAGTTGATTATTTTCTTCTTCTTGCTGATTATGCTCAGTCCAGTCACCTAATTCTTCGACAAAGACCCTCTCCTCCTTATTCATCATGGCATGGGACGCTTCAATCCTTGGGGTTGATTCATCAATGATATGATCTTTGGACAAAGGTTCAGACAATACCTTTATTTTTGTTCCATACTTGGTTCTCAAAATTAGATGTGACCAATCCAGTGACATATATCCTCCTATCTTGGCTATAAAATCCCTAGATAGGCATAAACCAAAGACAAGGGGGATATCTATGACTACTACATCCTTTTTGAAAGTTATATTAGGGCAGGTATACAGCTGCAGTGGAAGTTGTTTAATTCTTCCTATAGTTTGGATAGATTTCCCATCTAATTGCATGACAACCCTAGTAAGTGGCTCATATTTTATCTTTAAAGCATCTGCTATTTGCTTTGGCATAACTGTAGTACTAGCTCCAGAATCTATCATTGAGTTGTGTAGCAATATCTTTCCCACTATTAAAGTCAAGTAAAATGGATCCGGCTTAGATTTGCTTACCTCTGGTGCAGTATTCAATAGAGCTATTGTCTGCAAGGGTGGAGCATCCTTACTTTGAGTCTTTCCTTGGTTTGCAAATCTTTCTTTTGTATTGGCAGATTTAGGATCAACCTAAACCTGCAATGCTTCTTGTAACAGTGTCTTTTGCTCAGGAATGGCCAGCATATCCCAGATTGACACATACACTGGGGTCTTTTTCAACTGTTCCACCACATTCATGGGTCCTAGTATCTATGTCTTTGGGTAGTAAAGATACCTTTCTCTTTCTAGCATTTGGCCAGAAGCTGTTTGATTTTGAACTGGCTGGGGTACTTCTTAACTTGAAACTAGATTATAATGATTCTGGAAAGGAGGAACTCCAGCAGTCTCATTGTTTGTGACTTCGGGTTGCTCCATCATTCTTCCCTTTGATCTAGTATAATAATTAGACTACACTAAGGGCTTCTTAGAAGTGGGTGTTTCATTCAAGAACACTAAATCTTCATCCTCAATCCATGAAAATAAGGCATGTTCAGGGGCAATTTCTTCTTCTTGTTGAATAGACATCCTGGTGCAGGAGCACCAAGGAGACCATAAGGATTTATGTTTTGTCTTCATGTTGTTCATATTGCTTTGAATGTCAATAAGGTCTTCAAGACCATTTGAAGAATGTAATAAGGTCTTATGACCATTCGAAATTGTATTGAAGCCATTTGTAAGGCCTTGATGCCAAGTAGTTGATGTAGGCAGTCAAGTCCAAATTAATCAATCCTCCATGAGTGTCAAACATGGAGAGGCACATTGTCTTCATCCTAGAAGGGCTAATTATGACATAATAGATGATTATAGAGGGATTTGAGGTAGTAGGTTGTCTATACAATAACCTACTCCTAATACATGTTGTAAACACCATGATTAGTTGACAGTTTTGAACAGTTTGAGGGTGGTTTCTTGTTGCCAACCGACCCCAAACTATTGGAGGATGTTGTAACCTTGTTAAGAGCTCCTCATGGATTGGAGGCAGTGGTGTGCAAGAAGTTTCAAGCAATATAAAACCAATTCTCTGTTGTTTACTGTCTTTTTCTACATTTTCTATCAAAACAGTCCGTACCATCTTCCAGTACGGAATTGTCATGACTTCTAAATTTGTGGAATGTGTAGAATGGTGAAGTAACTTTCATTTGAGACTAGTTTGGGGCTTTGACACTGATCAGGAAGTGAATATCATCCATTCTCCTTGGACTGCTCACTAGAACTCTACTTTTTCCTGAATTCCAATGTTGCTCCAAGCCGTACGCTGCACAGGTACCATATTGTCTGCATCTCTTCATGATCTGATTTGTTGAAGCATGGACTTGTCTTTCATTTGAAGTTGGTTTGGTGCTTTGACATCTCTGTTGTAGGGAGATATAAGGTTTTTTCTAAAAATTGTTCTATTAAACCCTAACCTAGGGTTTTGTCATAATAATGGATTATTGACCATCCCACTATCTCTGAGTGCCACAAGACCAGTGGGATGGATGTATTCTTTCATGTTTTTGATGCTTGGAATGTTTTCAGAGAAGAGGGAGTTGGTGGAGGTAGAATTTTGATGAGGGCTTAATATCCTCATGTACTAAGCCATTTGAAGGAACCACATAGACATTTTCAAGTACAGTCGACTGTAAGTGTCTAAAACCCAAAAAATCCTTAGTCTTGGCATGAGTCCTAAGTGTTCCAATCATTGATTGGGTTTTGTGCATGAAATTTATAGGGGTCTCTTTGTAAATTTGGCCTAATTGGGGCTCTAGGCTACTAGGAGGGGCCATAGGTTAGACTATATTGTCCAAAACAACCCATACCCAATTTGGGATATGTTGTAGGGAATCTAAATGGGTATCTTAAGATTGTCTAAGATTTGATTTTGCAGACCTGTGTCAAGAGTTATTGTTGATTGTTCTTGTTTCAAGGGCTACAAGGAGTTTAGTGGCCTAAAGAAGGAAGTCCTAACTCTAAGCCTGTCTAGCCTTAGCCAATGATTGCAATGTGTCATATGGGATGCCAAACAAGCCTCAATATGGTGATTTCAAGAAAACCTACTGTTGTTCCCACTTTTGCATGATGATCTTTGAATTGGGTTTTGAGTGTGGGAAGACCTAGTCAAACATTGAGATCCTCAACCTACGCTAAGTCCTCTACATCACATCCCTTGCATCTGAGCCACCATTACTGCATTCTAGACATTAGGTGACTGGTATGGAGGAGCATCACCATAGTTTTCCCTTCTACCCTTCTTTGTTCTGCTATCTTTTGTTGTAAATTGCCTCTAGGACAATCTCTGGGCATATGGGCATTGTTGCAAGGGAAGCACTAGGCATTGGTATCTTCTGCTAAGTTATTTTGCCCAGGGACTATCTCTCTATTTGGGTTAGGAGGGATAGTCTGTAAAGGTGTGGGAACCGTGACCAATTGGTTTGAAGGCTGAGGGTTATTTGGTCTTTGAGGACCTTGATACTAATTTGATTGATATGGGGGTCTATTTCCTTGGAAACGCTGATAAGGAAGCCTTGGGTAAGAGGTATGTTGCCTTTTAATATTAATAATCTCATTTGAAAAGGTCCTAAGAATGTTCTTCATATCATCCATTTAAGATGGAGGGGCAGAGGGTGTTGACACAATAGTTTGTTGGGATGCTGGGAAAATATACATAGACACAGGTGTAGCTATAGGGTTAGGAACTTCTTATGGCAAGGGAATTGAGATTTCTAGGAACATAGGCATGGGAGGCCTTGGAGGCAACTTTCCAGTATCTATTAGATTATTCTCAGCCTTAATAGCCAACTCATATGCTTCTGGTATGGTCTGACCTCCTAGGAACTGAATCATTACAGATATATCAGAATTGAAAGCTTTGAGATAGAAGACAATGGCCATACCTGATGGTGGTCGAGCTGTAGCAGGGATTCTATCCCAGGTCTTTTGAAACCTAGTGTTAAAGTATGTTATAGCCTCTTATGGTTCTCTCTTTATAGTGATCAATTGTTGCAGCAAGGAAGATTTTTCACCCTTCTCTTTGAATCTTGCAAAGAAATTATCACCAAGCTGATCCCAGGTGGATATTGTATTTGGGGCCAAAGATCTATACTAGTCTAGAGCCTTCCCTTTGAAAGAAGCTACCAACAATCTGATTGCCACATTTTGTACAGTAATGACATGTACTGCACACACATCTGATACATCTTGAAGATGCTCCCCTGGTGTCTTGGAATCTTCTCCATTGAATTTAGGTAAAGATTTTAAAGCATTAGCTGGAATTCGATCCCAAGTAGCTGGTGGTATAGGAAGAATGAGAGGACTGCCAATGTTCCAATTTGAATAGTTCCTTGGGGCTACAGGTGCTCCCATGTTTACTCCTAATGCTATTGCAACTTGATTCACTCTTCTTCTTGGAGTAGCAACTAATGGTGGCAATAAAATCCCTGGATTAGCAGCAGACTAAGCTCTTATTGTTGGTCCACAGCTCTGACTCCTCATCGCTCTCTGGTTCATACGATCTTGATCAAGACTTCAAGAAAGGTCCCACCGGGTGTGCCAAAAACTGTTGATGCATAAAATTGTGCAAGTTCTAAAACCAACATGGGAAGTTCCAAGAATGTGGGACTTGCTACTTGAAACAACCTCTAGATTTTAAAGAAGCTGGCTCTTCTTATTTTAATGGGGTTTTGAGTAAAGGGTAGAGGAAGAAAACAAGATTACAGATACAATAAGTAAAATCTAAATCTATGGCGATGCACCTGAATAAAATGTGTTTCCTTAACTAACACAATGAACAGATTCTTCAGATTCAACTATATTAAAGAGCAAATATAGCATGATTAATATAGATAGATTATAAATGAACTAAAAGATCAAAGGCTAAACTCATAAGATTCTGCAAAGACACAGATAATATCAGCAATGACATAGAACATAGTTTCTTTCATTAATAGTTTACCAAATACAAAAGGCATAGTGTCATGCATAGGTATATCAACTTTCTTATCAGAAAAAGCTAGACTAAGGCAAAATGATACAATTTGGTCACAATAAGATCTCTGAACTTTCTAATCAATTCATATCTCTTCTTAAATCTATATATCAATCTATTACAATTCCTGCATATATATAGCCACAAACTTGGCTCAAGATCACCTATAACTGCTTTGAATCTCCAACGGTATCAACAGAACTAAAGCTAACTGGGACTCTTCTGACACTAAGATCTTCTGAAACTGCAACTGTCTTTCCATTCACGCTCATTGGCTAAGAGAAAAAATATGTGGCACACCAACTGTAGTTTGGTTGATACACTTGGCAGAACCCGCGAGCATCAAAAGCTTAAAAAATATAGTTCGCGGCAATGCGTGCTGAATACTTAACAACCTTTCCTTTGAAACAAAACAAACCAAAAAACTCCACACGACACCACCCGCAAGACCTTGAAATATGATACGTCGCAGCTTTTGTTGTTATGCTAAGACACCTGGTAGCATCTCTCAATACTAATAGCTTTTGACCTTTATGCCCCGAGCAACTTGTATTCATGACATTTGGCACTATCCGCAACACTTAGAAGCTGAGACAATTACTATACAGGACCCGCCACATATGCTTCTTTAATTCTTGTATAGAAAAAATACTGTGACACATGGCGCCTCCCACATAAAGCAAAATTGGAAACGTGGCACGTTTCAGTAATATCACTAGCTTATGAAAAAGGTCCCTTAGAATCTCGCAGAGATTGACACTTGTCATGCTCCGGCCATAACTGAAAATACAAAGAAACACATGTGCCTTCACCTGAGAGAATCAAAAGAAAGTAGTTCATCCCTCCACTTTCGCCATGTGGCACACTCCGCAACAAGAAACAAAATGTGTCTTAATATTGTGGGCCTATCACATACGCCAGTACTAACAAAGCTTTTATGAAAAAGATATACATGTAGTAGCTTCTGCAACATTCAGAAAATGACACACGGCACAACCTGCAAGCTCGCGGTATTCAAAAGAAACTTTTTGTAATGCCCTCTAGCATCAACACGTGGCACACTTCGCAACAAGATAGAAAAGCAGCATATGAAAGAAACACGCGGCAGCCTCCGCATAACACTATTGCTTCATAATAACATGACACATGGTGTGATCTGCGCACAAGAAACATATAGCCACAGAGAAAGAAACAACAATTGGAAATATACTAAGGCAGAAACAAAGTTGAAACAAAATGTAGAGTTTTACTCTACACAGTATTCATTTCTATCCAACAGATCACTCACCCTTTGAAATTTTCATCAGAACATTCATTTTGCAGGTTTTGCGCCAATTTGGAGGTTGTCTGACCTCTTAAGAGTAAAGCACAGATTTGGGGGTCAACTGACCTTGCACAAGTTTTGAGGTCATCTAACCTAGAGGTTCATTGTTATTTTGATCTCTCTGCCATTATGGTGTATGTGTGGATTTCATGAACATCCGACCTTGCGCGGGATTAGGGTGTGACTGACTCAAATGAGTCTCGGGGTCGATCAATTGATTTTGTAGCACAAGTCAAACAAGATGGTTTTTAGCGCAAGTCACACAAAATGTTTTGGCGTGGTTTCAAAGACTCGTTGACTTGGTGGGTTTTTGGGTTGTGTCTGACCTAGTCAGACAAGGTGAAGTTTAGCGCCAAGTCGGACAAGGCAATTTTGAGCGCAAGGTGAGCATTGAGGTTCTGCGGGGTTTTGAGTGCCATCTGACCAAGTCAGTTGGGGTAGAAATTAGCGCTAGGTTAGAAGGCAATGTTTTTAGTGCTAACTGCATTCGGGATTTTGACAGAGTTTTCAAAGGTCACCGACTGACTTGAATAGGTTACAAAGGTTTCAAAGGTCAGTCAGATGGGTTTTTGATGCTAAGTTAATGAGTTTGTTTCAGGCACAAAATAACCATGTGAATTGATAAGTTTTGAGCTCATTTACAAATTTATTGCTAAGGGTCTAAATGATGATTTAACATGACATTCCATAAACATGGCTTCAATTTTGACATAGTCAAGTCCTCATAAAATTGCATTTCAAACTACTCGGCCTGTTCTTTGAACTAGGGTTTTCTAAAAAAATAATTTGCAAAGAAACACAGGAAACCCTATTTTTGTCTTAACAACACAAATTCATTCATTACTAAATGTGTCTATAGAATCATTTGAAGGAATTGAAACTTGATTTAACATAGAAAACCCATGTTTTATTGTAAACCCTAGCTTGTAAGAAAAACCCTAGGCTGATGGAAAGAGCACTCACCTGGTTTGTAGAAATGAAATGTGATAGAATCACATAGGTAGTGATGCTTCCATTTGAATTTGAGGGCAACTTTGCAGCAGGTTGAGTCCAAATCCGTGCACAGAGCTCTTTCAATTAATCATGAGATGCAAAATGAGCTCAGAATAGGTCAAAACACATTTATCTTCCCCCTACTTGATCGCCATAAATGCAGGGGTATGGTGTGTCAGTCGGGCGTATTACAGAGTTAATTTAGAGTTTGCATGAGAATATGGTATCACCAACCTTGCACAATTTTTGGAGGTCACTGACTTAGTCGAATGCATTAGAATTTAGCGCAAGGTCGGGCTTTAACACTTTAAGTGCTTTGCGGTGGTTTTGGGGTCATCAAACTTGCGCAGATTTCTCCATGGTCAGACTTAGTCGGATGAGGACAATTTTAGCGCTTAGTCAGTAAAAGGCTCTTTAGCGTAATGATCGATCTATTGAAGAAATAGCACTAAGTCGGTTGGTCATGAATCTAGCGCAAAAGGCAATTGGAAGGGTTTTTAGTGCAAAAGGCATTCAGACTTGATTTTAATGAAGATGGATTGTTGGACTTAGTGCATGGGATGACTTAATGGCATTCAATCTCTTTGGCATGGCAAGAAAATGTAATTGACCATCTCTTGACAACTTAGGAAGTGAAAACTAAATTGATACTCTAAACCAAAATTTGAGAGAGGGGGTCCCTATTTCATGAAATGGGGCATGTGTGCAAGGCACAACAAATGGCGACTCTACTAGGAAATGCTCCAAAGCATTTCAAAGATAAATTTTCAGTTGGAACCCAGAACTTCTACGTTCCCCACGTGCTAGACAAGAAAATATGATATCCTATCAAAGAAGCAAAGCTCAATAACCAATGCAACCATCCATATCTTGAAAACCTAAGTGTTTGCAGTAGTATTCATTCCCATCCCTTAGCGACTAAGCTTATCCTAGATCCTTTACATTAAGCTACGTGATTAGTACACACCTTCTGAACTACCTAGACATTGCCCCGCTACCGATGAACATCTATAGCCTGGACGGGTTTGTCTCAAAATTCCACTCAAGCATAGCCCCATTGCCAGTCAGGCATCCATAGCCCCAGTAGAGTTTATTTGATTGTCCACCTAACTAAGTTATGGTGTGTGTAAGTGTATTTTTTCTTTGTATTTCTTTCTTTGATTTGATTGATATTTCTTTAAACTCCAATTTGGCAGAGTACAATGCAATACCGCTACCTTTGTGATAACTCAACTAGATGGGTGTGGACTCCTGATGGTGGCAAAGGTGGACCTTAGATTTTTCACTTAATGTAAGATCACCAAGACTCACTTAGGAACTTCAGGATTATTTAAAGTGTGTAAGATATATGGTTAGAAAACACTTCAAGTGCACCGACTAATGACTCTTTTCCAATGAGTAAACATCATATCCCTTGGTATAACAGCGAAACCCACAGTAAGACCTAAGCAAAAACTTCAGGTTCTCAAAGAAAAACTTCAAATTACTTGCCCAACAAAGAAGCACTTGCAAGTCCACATATCTACCACCACATTCTGGAAACAAAGATCCCCAACAAAGCGAGTGCAGCAAGGAAAAGCAAAGCAGAAAAGGAAACTAAACTAAGCGAAAGCACAACACCTAACAACTACGCAAAACAAAGAAGGAAAGCAAAGACTAATCTAAACAGTAGCCTAACCTAACCAAAGTGAACAAGCAACCTAACTATATACACTAATAGAAGGCAAGGCTACCTCCTAAGCCTAGAAATATTACTTCAGGAATTGCCCATTGACGGGCAATGGAAGCTCCTCACCTGTAAGGCTCTTTAGTCAATACGTGTTGTCATCAAAGATTTCATAAATATGATATGGACCTAACCAAAGTTTATCAAACTTACCATGGTCACCCTTCTTCTCATGGGCCTTATCCCAATATAGTACTAAATCAAAAATGCGGAAGGCCTTGACTTTGGCTCTCTTGTCGAACCATCATTTCACTACCCCTTGATGTTTAGCAAAATATTCTATGGCAACGTCACATTTCTCTTCAAGGTGCAGTAGTTGGGATAGTCGTGAAGACAACTAATCAGATGACTCAAGACAATCTTGCATGAATTGTAGCACATGGATTCTCAAATGAATAGGTAAGATAGGCTTAGTACCGTAGACTAAGTGGTAGGGTGAAGTTCCCAATGCAACCTTGTGTCTAATTCTGCCAGCCCATAAGGTGAATCTAAGCTGAGTATGCTATTCTCTGGGGTTCTTGTCTAGCAGTTTCTTGATTACCTCAAGCAAGTTTTTGTTTGTGGATTCAGCTACCCCATTCCCTTGAGGATAGTAATTTGATGAAAATTTTATAATGATCCCATAATCAAATGCCTAGTAAGAAAAATGCAATGAAGAAAAGGTAGGGCCATTATCACAAACTAAAGAAAATAGACAACCAAACCTAGTAATGATATGTTTCTCAACAAATTCAATAACTACCTCTGTGGTACATTGTTTGCATGCTATAGCTTCAGACCATCGGGTACAGTAATCAGTAGCGGTCAGAATATACCTGTGGCCTGTAGAGGAAGGTGGATTGACCATACTGATAAAGTCGAGTCCCACTGTACGAATGGCCGTACCTCTAGGATTGGTTGCAGTGGCATAGTAGCATTTCATTCTCTTGTGGCAGTAGTCTGACATGTGTGACAAGTTTTGACATGTGAATAAGCATCTCTGAACAACATGGGCCAGTAATACCCTACCCAGAGAATCTGATTAGCAGTCAAATGAGCTAATTCGTGACCCGTTCCAAACTTCTCATGAAAACTTGTTAGAACCTGTGCTACTTCTGTTTTGTCCAAGAACCTTAAGTAAATTCCTTCATGATTCTTCTTGTATAACACTGATCCCTTTATCATGTAGCTATTGCTTTTCAATCTAAGTGCTCTTCTCTGAACTGAATTCAAATGAGGTAGACAGCGTTGATTGAGCAAATAAAACACAATGTCTCCATACCATTCATCCTTAGAGATGTCTTCTAACATGTACTGTTGGGAAACTAAGCCTAGTCCAACCTTTGCCATTATTTTGGTTAATGCATGTCCTCATACCAGTTTCATTGGTTTTATCTCTATGTCAAACTCTTGTAGAATGGTAACCCATTTTCCTCTTCTTTCACCGAGTTCACTCTGCATCAATTGTGCTTTAACTGCTGCATCTGGCACTATGGCAATTACTTGACTTCTTAGGATGTAATGATGGAACTTCTTAACTGCTTTCACCAAGGCGTAGGCTTGTTTCTCCACATTCAGATACCTTAGTTCTGCGTCTTTCAATGGAGTGCTCATGAAAGTGATAGGTCTTTCATCATCAACTGCTCTTTTTTGTGTTAGCATGGCTGTGCAAGTATGCTCAGAAGAAAAAAAATAGATACATAATGGCAATGTATAATCTGGACTCACTAGTACTAGAGCATTGGCTATCACTCATTTGATCTCTACAAATGTCACCTTGGCTTCTAGAGTCCAATCTATCTTTGCATCTTTCTTCAACATGGCGTTAAGTGGTTGAACAATTTCAGAAAAACTAGTGATAAATTTGCGGACAAAGTTGATCTTACCAAAGTATGACTTGAGTTCCTTCTTGCTGGACAGAGGCAGTATCTTGAGGATTTCCTAAACTTGATTTGGATCAATAGATATGCCTTGCTCAGAGATTACATGTCCTAGCAACTTTCCTTCAGTTACTCCAAAGATGCACTTCTTAGGATTGAGTGAAATTCTGTAATCTTTACATCGCTGCAACACTTTCCTTAGGTCTGCTACATGATCTTCCCGCCTTTTTGAAACACAATAAGGTCATCCATATAGATTATAATGCACTTCCCAACTAGTCCTTTGAAAGCTACATCCATTGCACATTGGAACGTGGCACCAGTGTTAATTAGCCCAAATGGCATCATGTGGTATGCATAGATTCCCCATTTGCATTTGAAAGATGTCTTTAATCTGTCCTCATAGTCGACCATCGCCTGATTGTACCCTAAATATCCATTTAGAAAAGACATCATCTGAGAGCCATTGACAATCTGTAGCACTTCGTCCAATGACGGTAGTTGGTAGTTATCCTTCTTGGAAGCTTGGTTCAGATTGTGAAAGTCAATGCAAAGCCTGATTTCTCCATTTTTCTTATGGATAGGGACTAAATTTGCCACCCAGGTTGAATGTCTGATAGGGAATATAATTCTAGTAGACAACAATTTTTGCACTTCTTTGAAAATTAACAGTTCTAACAAAGCATTCACCAGCCGCTGCCTCTATTTAAACGGCTTTGCGCCTAGTTTGAGTGGTATCGTGTGAGTGATAATTGAAGTATCATCTGTCTTGAGGTCTTCATAACTCCATGCTATGACTTCTTGATAATCTCTTAATGCGTGAATGATACCTGTTCTCTCTTCCTCTATGCTAGCTTTCCCAATGAATGTGTTCTTAACTTCTTCTATTGTCCCCAAATTGAAAGGATTGCATTGCCCTCTAGGGGATTCTCCTTCTTTCCTCTAGGTTCCAAGCTTGTCTGAGTCGAACAGTCATTCTAATTCTACCATTCCCCGCAGGATTGTATTTGTTTTCAAATTAAGGACTCCTTCCAAGTCCATTTCGGCGGGTTCTGCTTCTTCCTCATCTATTATCTTGGCAGTAAAGACGTCTAACAATGTGAGGAAGTCAATTATGTGCTTATAATCCTTGAAGACTTGAAAATTAGTGATGTTATCCGATACTAACGGGGTAGAAACAAACTCAACAATGAATTTCTTTAAGCCTGACATGGATGTTGGTTCTAGTGTGCTTGCAATTTGTGCTAAAGCATCAGCGACATGATTTTACCTTCGTAGGGTCAACTGAATATTAAAGCCATCGAAACACTTGATTAGATCCCATATTCAGTTCCTATACCGATTCAGCCTCTTATCATTATAAGAATACTGCTTTCTCACCTATTTGACAACCAGTTTTGAGTCGCCAAACACTTGAATAACCCATACCCTTTTCTGGAGAGCCATCAACAAACCTTGCACCAAGGCTTCATATTTTGTCATGTTATTTGTGCAAGGGAATAGTAACCTATGTGACGCCAAGTATGAACTTCCCGTAGGGCTAATCAGTTCAAATCCTACCCTAGATCCTTGTCTACACCTAGATCCATCAAACCTCAAGGTCTAGAGGTGAAAATCCTTATTACTGCCATCCCGTTTTACTTGTTTCTTTTCATTTGGAGGCGATTCAGAACTTACCTTCTTTGTAATAGTTAGGTCTTCCTTTGGAACTATAGGGATCTCCAACTATCTATGTACTTGTTCTATTACTTCTTGGCAAAGCAAGCATGTAAACTCAGAATGAGATGCATCGTGGATATTACACCAGTTTGGGGTAGTAATTTGTACTTGCTTTCTAACAACTACTTGATCACTTATGAATTTAGCTACAAAATCTTGAAACCCTTAGAATATTCTTGGTTCTTCATCTTCAGAGGAGGTTCCTAAATCTGATTGTACATATACTCCTATACTTTCTCGCCTTTCTACAAGCGGAGGATCAGGAAGTCCATTGCAGCTTAGCATAAGAATCTCTTCTGCCTGATCAACATGAGGGAGGTAGACTCCCAAATCTACTTCTGAAAACAAGATTTCATTAGTCTGATTGTATTATGTAATCATTTGTTTCATCTTGGGTTCTCTATCAATTCAAATTTGGTTTGTCAAATGCCAACCCTTTCCATGGCAGCCACATGTGAGAAAAGCTTGCTGCCAGGTAACCGTTTAAAGTTCTAGACCAGTCCCGACTTAAGAGCATGCCATATTGATCTGGAATACCCACTACCTGAATGTCTATGTATTGCTACACTTTGGGATCAGAAGCTAATTGCATATGTATTATGTTCAATTCGCCCATTACGTTTACCTCAATCTTGTCCAATTGTGTGACCTTCCTAGAAGACTTTACTGGGGTGAGACCTAGTGCCTTGCAAACTGACAAAGGCATCGCATTTGTGGAAGCACCTAAGTCTACTAAGCAGTTGTGGAGGTTCTTTCCAAATATTCTAAGTGTCAAGAGGAAGGGAGGACTTTCTCTCTTATCCTTGTACAAAGTGACCTGCTGTTTAGCATCTGTCACATGGACTCTTTCTTTACCTTTATCAGTGTTATCCTTTATGGGAGTCTCCTTCTGAGAAGAATCTATTTTAACACTTGCCCCCATATCTTGAAAGAAGGTTGTCCTAACCTCAGGTACTTTTAGTAACTCGTAGACAGACAAACTAACTTTCATTTTCTTAAGCTCATCTGCAACATACTGTCCCATCTTAGTTATATCAGACCTTTGGGAACTATCAGCAGCAGCTCCCTGATGCATCAACTGAGGTGTGGCCTTTGGAGGTTCAGGATTGTTGGAGGCCTTTGGGCCAGGTGGGATTTGATAGCTATTCGGAGGGATTGAGGTAGTGTAAGGGCCTTTGGGTTTATTACTTCTCAAGTTGTATGGAGTTTTATTATATTGCTGATAAGCATTTACTTCATCAAGCTCTTCTTCCTCAAGTTGATTATCATATTGAAATGGAAATGTATAACTACCAAGTACTAGTGTAGTATCATACCTTTGAGACGAAACTACTTCATACCCTATTGGAGGATTCTCTTGTGTTTTAGAATTTTGGATCTCCATCTGGAAAATGCTAGATGCTATTTGAAATTCTGGACAGTCTAACTCAAAGTGGGCATTCGTATTGTACAATCTGCACCATGTAGATAGTGTTGCCTCAGCCAACATCACACGACCAGGTGGACGAGTGTCATTATTCTAATTCTCCAATGGTGATGGTACTCCTCTGTTGTTGGGTCTAGTGTTCCAAGACCAGTTTGATCACTAAAAATTCTGATTCTGATATTGATTTTGATTCTGGAACTGATTTTGATTTTGATTTCTCTACTGCAGATATGCATTTTGATTCCTCAGATGGGTAACTTTTGCAGTGAGCTTTTTCATTTGCTCAACCAACTCTCTAATATCATCTTTGTCATCGCTTGACCTAGCTGTTTCAACATATTGGAGGAAAGGCATTTGAGCTGGAGGCAATTCAGCTATAGGGTTTCTTGGGTGAACCACTAAAGACTGTGTTGCAGCGGGAGTTGAGATTGGGTTCATTACAGGTGTGTGATTAGCTAGAGCTTGATTAATCATGGGTATTTGATTAGGCATTGCCACGGGACCCATGTGGTTCAGTGGACCTGTCATTGTTTGTCCTAGCTGGGTATTCAGAGTAATAGCCTCAGTGTATGCTTGAGCAAGACTAGTCGAAGGTTGGTTGGCTCTTCTTACAAACATTGATGTAAATCTGTCCAAGACTGCATAATAGATTGGCAGGGCTATAGCTTGGCCTATGGCATAAGGAGCTTGCAAATGACTAATAGCCTTTTGGAATCTGTTATTGAATGAACTTATTAACTCACCTTCACCCTGACGAATCTCCACAAAGGACCGGTAGAGGTTTGCTGGAGTAGTAGGCATTCGAAATCGATCCAGAAATGCATCTTTTAGATTCTGCCATGAGTTTATGGATGCAACAGGAAGGTTAGCAAACCAATAATAAGCCTCATCCTGCAATGAATAGGGGAACAACCTGCAGACTACATCTTTGTGTGGTATTTGGTGCATGAACATATTGGCTTAAATAATTTATTTGTGCTCATCAGCAGTCCTGTCTGGATCATTCACATGAATCTTGGAACAGAACTTGTCAGGATTCTTTGGCATGTCATGATAGTTAGAAAACTGGAATGGGGACTGGTTATTTCCCATGAAGTAAGCCATGACTAGAGGATTGATTGGGGTTGCAGCTAGGTTTTTTGGGATTGATTGAGCTCTTAGAGCTCTAGGTATTCCCTGATCTATCCTTGTTCTCCTGAACTTTGCCAAAGACAGCAGCTCCTCCCCAGCTGAGCTGGACCTGGTATGTCTTTGCCTAGTCCCTAGACTTGCTGATTTTGTGGAGGGGATTTTAGCTTGGTTTAGCCTTCCTTCTAGCATCAATTCTGTTGATGGTGTTTTTAGCACACAACAATGAAGGTATGATTGTTGGGATCACACCTCACTTGAAAAGTATCCTACCCTAGGTAAGACTACCCCAAGGATAATACAGCTAGGTCTTAGCATGCTTGGAATCTCTTAGTTGGAATGTACTAGCTATTCCTACAAGGGGTCTTACATGCAGTTGACAGAGTTGTACAATTTGGACAACAATTCATGAAAACCCTTTACAATTTCAGCTAATATGGCAATGTAAAATGTTGCTAAAAACCTAAACTAACAGTAAATTTTGAAATAAAATGCAAAAGGAGATAGGGTTTAGAAGGTTCCTAAGTGACATTCACAATGTGAAGACTACTGAAGGTAGACAAATGTTTAGAAATGAAACCAATTTCCTGAGTAACCAACCTTAAATGATTGCTACAACGCTACAAAAAATGATGCTATCTTCAATGGAAGTTAAAGATTTTTAGATCACATTCATTTATCAAATACCCTAGTAATGGCACAATTTAACTCATGAAATGCAATTGAACTTAGCACAAAATAACCAGTCCAGGCTAACTTTGCACAGTCACTTACAGTCAGCAAGTAACTAAAAGTATGGGCTAAGAACATTCACCAAATACCTTTATCAAATCATTAACATTGCAAAGCACAACTAACTAATGGAGATCAAGAAGCGAACCATGAAACCAAATAAGCAACACAATGAACAAATTCTCAGGAAAACTGCAGAAACTTGCTTTGTATTAACTTGAAATGGCAGAGCATCAACAATTCAGCATCAAGAGTCTTACAAATGAAGGAAATGACAACCCTTTATATAGGAGAGGCGCCATACTAAGTTTTTGAATGGACGGTGGAGATTAACTTAACATCGATGGCCTAGATTTATCAACATTGGATACATTTACAACAACACTTTGCATTCCCAGATTACAATTTGTTTCTTAGGAAAAGGACAAAAAAAGACTTTCAAATACATTGAATTTGGACAAATTGACTACCCATTTGAATATACATATTGAAAAGACAATTTTTGAGGCATAATAAGGACAAAATAGTGTCACATGAGCCTCTAAATATAGTAATACATATTTGTGACGGGATTATATCTTAAAATATTCAAAAATTCTATTGTTCCTTATCTAAGTCTATTTTGTCTTCTTCTGCCTCCTTGTTCCTGTATGCCACCCATGCTGATAGTGCTAGATTTATATCAGCGAGATCCGGGTTTCTAAGATGGTCAACTCTGTATCTGACATCTCCAATTCTTGGCTATATTGAATAAACATTTTCTCTAGCTCTCTCTTGCTCTTCTGAAATGTACTGAAGTCAGTCCAGAGATCACTGACCTTATCCAGTCTTTCTACGAGATTCTATTCAGTCTCCTCAAAGATGATTTTATGCAACTTATCTTTACACCCCTGCACATCGTATGGAGTCAAATCATCACAACCCATTGCAAGGCAGTCCTTCAAGGAGTCATTTATCTCATGGATAAAAGATAATATATTATTATCTGCCACCTTATAAGCTTCCATGATATTATCAAAAACTTCTTTCCTTAGTTTTATCTGTTGGTACCATTTCACTGCTTTATGCAGTCTATCTGTTGTCAAGATATTTTCAAATACTAGTGTTTGAGCAGGCAGATCTCTTATTGCTTATACCCAAGGGAACACCTGAGAATAATACTCATCAAAAGGGTCACATTCCTTATGCAATTCTTTCCAATGGTCCCGTAATTTGCAAAAGTTTCTATGAAGTTCAGCTGCAAAGTCAATGGCCTCACATCCTTCTTGACATACTGTAATTATCCATTTTTGAGTTCCAGTAGCCATAGTCCTGACTTCGTTGAGCTTTGTTACTTTGTCCTTTAACAACAAAGTAGGGTCTGTCCTAGGCTCACCTTCAGAATACAAAGGTTTTATTAAGAACTGTAAGCATTCTTTGAACTCTTCATTTTGTTGCTTCAGTTCCTTCTTGGTGAGTTCATCCTTGTCTAATTGCTCTAAGATGGAAGAAACAGAGCCTTTGAATTCATCAACCTTTTGACTTCTCGTAGCAGGTCCAGGGTTAACAGTCGTTATGGTGTAGTCTTCAGCTCTGACCCGTTCTTTATTTGCATCAGCCAGTGGGACAACCACTTCTGCTATCCGGGCTCCTGTTACGTTCTTATAGATTCTAGACTATACCTTAGCCTTTTTCTATTTCCTCAGCTTCTCTGTCTGTGCTGGAATGGCACTTAGATCCAATTTCATGATTTCAACCTGAGGCTCTGGATAGGCAATCCTGCTTTGCAGCCAATCAGGTGCTATGGAGGAGGTCTCTTTAGAAATATCAAGATTTTCATTGTTCGTGTTGGGTGGACCCTTAAGCAAATTCTGCTCTTGCTCAATTTCCTTGTCTATATTCTCTTCTTCTTCTTCAATATTTTTTAGGTTTTTCAACACCTCTTCCTGAGCAATTTCCAAGATTGTTTCTATTGTATTCTTCTCTAGAGGGCTATCAAAAACTTCTATCACTTCTGTATTCACTGATTCAGAAAGAGGCTCTTCAAATGTATCCTTCTCAGGTTCCTGTTCTTGAAGACCTAACTCTGCACAAACTTTATCTATCCTTGGCAACAACGGTATAGACAGAGGAGTTGAATCTTGTGTTATTCAAGCTTGGGAAATAGGAGCAGAAGATGATGGGATTGTTGAAATGAAGGCAAGCTGACTTGTGTCAAGTTTGCAAAAGAGGTGAATCCTAAGGTAGGTGGAATGGGTGAGGTTGGCATAATAGAGGAAATGACAATAGGTGAGGTAATGGAAAAGGAGGGCATGGGGAAAGATGGTGAAAGAATGGAAGAAATAGGTGGTAAGGAAAAGGAAGTGGAGAGTGAAACAAAGGATATGGAAGAAATGGAAGGCATGGACATCGTGGAAATGGAAGAGAGTGAAGGGGCAACAATGGAAGAAATGGGACTACTTGGGGTGCTTGAATCTATTGTCAACAGACACGAGGCAGTAGAGATAGTAATTACATGTGAGGAAGCGACAGAGGTGTCTTCTTGAATGATTGTTATAGGGTTAGCAGGGGCAGTGGTAGAAATAGCAAGAGAAGGTGCAGCAGTTGAATTAGCAGAGGAAAGTGTGGCAGTACTTACAGTTGGGGCAGCAGGGGGTAGAAGTTGCTAGCAAGTTTGTGTTATCTAGTGTTGCAATAGTGGAAGTTTCTATCGTTATGCTAGTGGTCTTCTCTTTGGTTTTCCTTGTTTTTGAACCTTCTCCCAGCCAACTAGGCATATCTCTCTTTTTTGATACCCTTGTTCTTGTGGGAGGAGGCATGTCTTTCTTCTGTGCCTTAGGAGCAGCCTTTCTCACTGTCTTTGCTTTAGCTTTCTTTGCCAAGGGTACTTGTTCCTCATTGTCTGATTTCCTGGCAGGTTCCTGAACTTGTTCTGCTTCATCTATTATCTCTATAGGTATATCCTCTTCACCTCCGGACTCCTTTTCAGATTCAGGTTCAGTATATGTAAGCTGCACTCCTTGTCTCTCCAAAGCAGCAACTTGACCCCTTACCCATGCTTTAATCTTATTGGCTCTTTCATTACTTCATCCAAGGAACTTTCTTCGGCATTGGCCCAATTTGGCAAGGGAATTGGTTGGTGGTACTGTGCCTCCCAAGCTCCTTTGTGCATTACATTCTCGTCATCTTCAAGTTGATCCAGGACTGCTATGATGTGGAATTTCCTTATGAATCCCAAGGACAATTTGAATGGGCCCTCTTCATTACTTCATAGTCATCTATGTAATTAGCCCAAAAATCTTCTAAGTGCATCTTGTGAAACAACTTCTTGCTCACAAATCTTTCCATTACTCTGTTTGGATCAAAATGATTTCTCTTTGTGTGATAATGGAGATTAAGTAGTTGGAGCTCTGTATCTAAGTGTTCAGATGCTCCTAGAGAAACACATGCATAATTGCCTCTACCTAACAGGATGGGAAGCTGGACATTTGTTCTATGTAGATGTTTTAATTTTTCTGCACAAGTTATTAACTGTCTTGACAGTTCCAAAAGGACTACTTTGTCAGTGGGGTAGTGAGGCAATCTATAGGCCATTCCTATGAAGCCCTGAATTCTAAGATAAGTGAATTTCTCGAATTGTATGTACCACCTTCCATATTTTGTAACTTCATTCATGGCCTCAGTGGATATTTTGAGGGTTGTGTTTCCTTGCAGCAGTCTAGTTATGTACATGGTGAAGGCATCATTTACTCTCTTGAAATAGATAAGAGATTGGGATAGTGCCAGTTGGGTATAACATTCATAAACTTTAATTTGATGATGCTCATCATTTCCAACTACCCCTACCTTTGACAGTCCATCATATTCATTTTTCCTTGCCAATGCATATACAACATAAGAGGTCCATCTGAAAAATTGCTTGTCTCTGAAATTGTTGAATGCCTCATGTATGTTATCACTCAATACCTATGCCCAATGTAATTTGGGTCCCTTCATTATCTCCTGAATTACCAGGAGCATCTACCCTTCAAAAGTTGATGTTGTGGGCAGTCCATATATTCTTTTGAGTAATGTCACCAAATCTCCTATTTCATCATGAAAATCACTTCTGTACAAGACCTGAGGAAGTTTGATAAGAGCAGACCTTTTCCTTTTCATCCATTTTTCATTTATGTGTTTCTTGCATGAATCTATATCTTTCTTGTATGTGGCCTCTACACCTATTTTGTCTGGCATGGTCATCACTAGGTGCCATGGGATCCCAAAGATTTCAGCTAAGGATGGCGGACTTAGGTCTGCTAGCACATCTCCATTGGGACTCTTTATAGTTCTAGTCATTATGTCATATCTATCTGCATAGGTAACTATCAACTCTGCACATTGGGTTGATGTAGGGAAAGCAACAACGTCTACAATCCCTCTATCTTTCACTTTCTTTGCCCTCGGGGTTGGATTAGGTCTAAATATTTGAAGTCAAAAGTCATCTAAGTCAATGTGACCTAGATCGGTGTCCTCTATGTTCTTCCACCTAGTGGTGATCTTGGTTTTGGGAGGGATGCGTTTGAACTGGTACCTCATGGTTTGGGCTCTCACAGTCATTTAACCTGCATGACTGGACCCTATAAGTCTTGATGCATTTGAATGGTTCTCCTAGTTCCTAAGTTTGACATGCATGGTTATCAAGCCAACTGCTACATTACTAAGTCATGTTATGCTAAATGAGATCAATATCCATCCAACTGAGTGATAACTGTATGCCTATGAAATGTACAAGTTTGAAATTTACCAGTCATTGCACTTATTACATGATGAAAATGATAAACAACATACATTCTATGCTAATTCATGCAATAAATGCTCAAAAACTGTAAAATCTAAATCAAAAGATGTAAAACAACCTAATTTCATTAATGCAGTATTCATTTCTATCCAACAGATCACTCACCCTTTGAAATTTTTATCAGAATAGTCATTTTGCAAGTTTTGCGCCAATTTGGAGGTTGTCCGACCTCTTAAGACTAAAGCGCAGATTCGTGGGTCAACCGACCTTGCGCAGGTTTTGAGGTCGTTGAACCTAAAGGTTCATTGTCATTTTGATCTCTCTGCCATTATGGTGTCTGCGTGGATTTCATGAACGTCTGACCTTGCGCGGGATTAGGGTGTGACCAACTCAAATGAGTCTCGGGGTCAGTCAGTTGATTTTGCAGCGCAAGTTGGACAAGATGGTTTTTAGTGCAAGTCACACAAAACATTTTGGCATGGTTTCAGAGACTCACTAACTTGGCGACTTTCTGGTTGTGTTCGACCTAGTCAGACAAGGCGAAGTTTAGTACCAAGTCAGACAAGGCGATTTTGAGCGCAAGGTGAGCATTGAGGCTCTGCGGGGTTTTGAGTGCCATTCGACCAAGTAGGTTGGGGTAGAAATTAGCACCAGGTCAGAAGGCAATGTTTTTAGTGCTAACTGCATTCAAGATTTTGGTGGAGTTTTCAAATGTCACTGACTGACTTGAATAGGTTACAAAGGTTTCAAAGGTTGGTCAGATGGGTTTTTGACACTAAGTCAATGAGTTTGTTTTAGGCACAAATAACCATGTGAATTGATAAGTTTTGAGCTCGTTTGAAAATTTATTGCTAAGGGTCTAAATGAAGATTTAACATGACGTTCCATAAATATGGCTTCAGTTTTGACACAGTCAAGTCCTCATAAAATTGCATTTCAAACTACCTGACCTGTTGTTTGAACTAGGGTTTTCTAAAAAAAAATTTGCAAAGAAACACGGGAAACCCTATTTTTGTCTTAACAACACAAATTCATTCATTGCTAAATGTGTCTATAGAATCATTTGAAGGAATTGAAACTCGATTTAATGCAGAAAACCCATGTTTTCTTGTAAACCCTAGCTTGTAAGCAAAAACCCTAGGTCGATGGAAAGAGCACTCACCTAGTTTGCATAAATGAAATGTGATAGAATCGCACAGGTAGTGATGCTTCCGTTTGAATTTGAGGGCAACTTTGCAGTAGGTTGAGTCCAAATCTGTTTGCAGAGCTCTTCGATTAATCACGAGATACAAAATGAGCTTAGAATAGGTCAAAACATATTTATCTTCTCCCTATTTGATCACCATAAATGCAGGGGTACAATGCATTAGTTGGTTGTATTGTAGAGTTAATTCAGAGTTTGCGCGAGAATATGGTATCACCGACCTTGCATGATTTTTGGAGGTCATTGACTTAGTCGAATGCATTAGAATTTAGCGCAAGGTCGGGCTTTAACACTTTCAACGCTTTGCAGTGGTTTTGGGGTCATCAGACTTGCGGGTATTTCGCCATGGTCTGACTTAGTCGGATGAGGAGAATTTTAGCGCTTAGTCGGTGAAAAGGCTCTTTAGCGCAATGATTGGTCTGTTGAAGAAATAGAGCTAAGTTGTTTGGTCGTGAATCTAGCGCAAAAGGCAGTTGGAAGGGTTTTTAGCGTAAAAGGGATTCAGACTTGATCTCAATGAAGATGGATTGTTGGACTTAGTGGATGGGATGACTTAATGACATTCAATCTCTTTGGCATGGCAAGAAAATGCAATTGACCATCTTTTGACAACTTAGGAAGTGAAAACTGAATTGATGCTCTAAACCAAAATTTGAGAGAGGAGGTCCCTATTTCGCAAAATGGGGTGTGTGTGCAAGACACAACAGGAATCTTGCCTATCTTGGGCACCACACCTCATGGTTCAGCACATGGTTTTGTAAACCACAAATGGTTTCTTGGTTGTACAAGTCTAAATTGAAGGCTTGAGGAGAAGTTTGTATGACTGTTTTATGTAGGGTATGTAATCTTGTTATTGGATTTGAAATACATTGACCAAGCTTTTGGAGTGTGGGGTTTTTCTCTTGAAATGGATTTCCCCATGTATATCTAGTGTTATGATATATTTGCATGTTGGCAGGGTGCAACACAAAATCACTATTGTGATAGAATGGAGTGTTTAGGGTAAAATTGGGATTGTTTAGTTTTTAGTGTTTAGATGTTTGAATCCTCCTTTCACCCTATACATTCAAGGATCTAAGGTCGAGTGGCAATTTACTATCATACCCTAGGTCACTGTGAAATGTAGAGAAGCTTGGATTATGGTGTTTAATTATCAAATTTCCTTCTCTTATGCTTAATTGACCATTAAAACCCTAATTTCACAAATATGACTCTAAACGGAAGAATAACAGAAAAATCTCTTGTAGACGGAAGCAAAATATCAAATCACAGAGTACCTATTTTTAGGGTTCCTAGGTGGAAAAGTTAGGGACAAAAGAGCAAGCGCCCAAGTCCAATGCCCTACTTTTTGTCTAGATCTAGAAACTTAGTCTGCAACTCTTCCCTGTTGTCCTAGAGATTTTCCCGTCATGGAAGTTGGAGGACTAATGAACAAGGCCCAAGTCCAGGTGGCTATTTTTTCTTCTGTTCTGCAATTTTGACACTTCAAGATGCCTTCCTGCAACTTCACTTTTCCCAGCTCCGCAACCTGTAACTTGCAACCATGAAAACTTTGGGAGGGTTGTGGTATTTAGAGGCTTGCCTTAGTCAAGCCCCAGAGGACACTTAAGTCTCCGAACACCGTTGTCAGATAGAGAGTGTATGCCCTTGTGAGGCAGAGGCAAAAACCAAAGGAAATGATGATGAAAACACAATATAATGTCACCTTGTAGTGAAGACCTCATGGAGGAAGATGCTCTTCATTCCATGATGAAATGGATGCTCAAATCTGCAAACACAAACACATAAACCACACAAGTTTGCTCTTGGAACACAAGTCTTGAATCACCTTGAAAACACTTGAACATCACAATTACCATCTAATTGAAATCTAGTTTCCAAATGAATACCTAAACATGCTTTTATATGCAACTACAAACACTCTCACCAAGATTTTTGTAATTCAAACTTACCATGTCGGCATAGGACCCAAATAATGGTCATAAACTGACACCCGAAAATTGGGGCTGCCTCAAAATAGGGCAGAACTAGGGCACGGGCGCTCAAGTCCTCGCCCCCTATTTTGGGCAAGGTAAGGCTCAAGGGGTCCTCCTAGGTCCCATTTGTCATGTTACCTAGGGCTCATTCCATCGTGATGCCAAATTATGAAGTAAGATGTCCTAAATGCATGCAAAAGACTCAAGAGCTAAACCTTATGAGGGAAAAGCCCCCAAGGGGACATTTTCCAATGTTACAAGGAGAAAACAAAATACACATAAATTTATATTTATATTTAAAAACTTTACATTCCCAGATTATAAAAAACAAAACCAGAGTTGTTGCTATGTTCTACTTCCAAACTAATTTACCCTTATCTCTGGAGCTGTACACTATTAAAACTAACTATTGTTACCTTTCTAGTGTTGTTCACACACTCTTTTCGGAGTTGATTGTGAACTCCAAAGCTATCTGTAGATTAAATGTTGCTGTTGCAACATTCCCTTGTTCTGTTGTTGCACTCTTTTTTTCTCCACTAGAACATTCTCCTTCTGTTATCTTCTTCTCTCAATAGTCACATTCACTTTTTCCCTCTTTTGTCTCATACTCTTAACTTAGAAAACTATCTCTCAATGCCAATTCAAAATAACCTACCACATTAATTTTTTGCAAAACATAGCAACATAACTATTGGATAGGGTGGAGGTGGAGGATCCCCAAAATTGATACGGGGACAGGTAGAGTTAATACGTTGACTCCAAAATAAATATTCTAACACTCCCCCTTAATCTAGAGTCACCTATGTCATTCAACAATTTTCTTTCTGGAACTGATCTCCAAAGTTAAACCTCTGTAGTTGCCTTTCTGGAATTTATCTTCAAAGTTGTTTTTGTCACCTTCGGAGCACTTTTTCTACATCTCCAGAGCTCTTTTATGCATCTTTAGAGCATCTGTGGAGCTCACCTCCAAAGTTGTTTTGACTTTCTAGAGTTGAACCTCTGGAGCTCTGTTGTATCTCTGGAGCATCTTCAAAGCTCTTTTGAGACTATCTATTTAGAATTGAACCTCTGGAGCTGTCTCCTTTTTGGAGATGCACACCTTCGAAGCTGTCTAAATTATGCCAAGCCTATCTCTTAGGTGTTCAAAGGAACCTTTTGGCAATGCCTAGGTAAAAATGTCAGCGAGTTGTTGCTCAGATCTGCAATATTTAAGCTCAATTTCTCCACGTTCTACTAACTCCCTTATGAAGTGATAACGGTTCTCAATGTGCTTGCTTCTTCTATCGAAGACTGGATTATTTGTCAGGGCTATTGATAAAATATTGTCACAATGAATGGTTGTACCATCTTCTTGTAGTTCATTCAAGTTTGCAAGGATTCTTCTCATCCAAATAGCATGACATGCTGCTGCATTTGCTGTAATATACTCAGCTTTTGCTATGGAGAGAGAGACAATGGGATGCTTCTTAGATGCCCATCAAATTGTGCCTGAACCCATGTGGAATACATATCCTGATGTGCTCTTCTTGTCATCTACATTACCTACCCAATGACTATTTGTGTAATCAATCGGCTTAAACTCATTGGATGCAGTGTACAAATTGCCACAACAAATGGTGCCATTGACATATCTCAGGACCCTCTTTCCTGCATGCCAGTGTGTGTCATTAGGTCTCTCCATGAACCTATAAATCAGGCTTACTGCGTACATCAAATCAGGCCTAGTAGCTATCAAATACATGAGGCTTCCAACCATGCTTTTGTAGAGGGTTGGGTTCACTTCATTGCTGCTGTCCTCTTTTCTCAATTTTAGACTTGTAGCTATTGGTGTTGGGGCAGGCTTGTTGTTCTGTATTTTAAATCTCCTTAAAATCTGTTTGACATAGTTAGTTTGTGAAATAAATATGTCATGCTTTGTTTGTTAGACCTCAATGCCCAGAAAATATTTCAACAGACCTAAGTTTCTAATCTCAAACTCATTCTTCATTACCTCTTTGAAATCAACAATGAAGATATCACTATTTCTTGTAAAAATCAAATCATCTACATACAAAATAACAATTAGAATCTCACCATGAGTTGCTTCGATGTAGAGTGTGGGCTCACTGTTGCTTTTGCTAAAGCCATTGCTCACTAGATATGAGTCTATTCTGTTGTACCATGCCCAAGGTGCTTGTGTTAGCTCGTAGAGAGCTTTTCAGAGCCTATATACTTTGTCTTCTTACCCTGGGACTTCGTAGCCTGGTGGTTGTTCCACATACACTTTTTCTTTCAACACTCCATTCAAGAAGGTTGACTTTACATTCATTTGATACACCTTCCATTTGTGTTGGGATGCTATTGCTATGACTGCCCAAACTGTTTACAGCTTTGCAACTGGTGCATATGTCTCCTCATAATCTCTTCCAGCTACTGTTTGTACCCTTTAACAACTAGCCTTGTTTTATGCCTTTCAATCTTTCCATCAGTAGTACACTTGGTCTTATAGACCCAATTAACTCCAATTACTTGTTTATCCCTCGGTAAATCGGTTAGATGCCATATTTCATTCCTCTCTATAGCATCCAACTCTTCATCCATAGTCTTACACCATTTCTCCTCTTTCACTGTTTCCTCAAAATGCATTGGATTACTATAGGAAAATAAAACAAAATCTAGATTTTCATCAAAATTAGAATACCTTGTGCTATCATAAATCTCCATCACACTCCTTGTCCTCTGTGGATCAATCAAGCGAGTGTAGATCTAAATTACCTCCAGAGCTGCTTCTCTATTGACCTCCAGAGCTATTGCTCTGCTAAACTCTGAAGTTGCTAATCTCTAGAGTTGCAGATCTCTGGAGTTGTTGATCTTTGGAGTTGCTACACTGTTGTCCACCTATGGAGCCACTGTTTTGCTGAACACCTTTAGAGCTACTATTTTCCAAAGCTCTACAACAATTTCTTTTTGAGTTGCTGCTCTTCGGAGCTCCCCTGGAGTTGTTGTCCTCCGGAGCTTCTTCATCTTCAAGGGATATTGAGGCTGAAATACTCGTGGTGTTGTCCACCGTTCCATCCCATGATTCATTCTTAATAACTCAACGTCCCTACTGATAACAACCTTTTTGGTGATGGGATTATACATTTTGTAGGCTTTTGACTCTTCACTATAGCCTATGAAGATAAATTTTTCACCTCTATCATCACATTTTTGCCTCTTCTCCTTTGACACAAATGCATATGCCACACACCCAAAAATTCTTAGGTGTTCCATGCTCCACTTGCTATTTGTCCACACCTCTTGTGGAATCCTATCACAAACAACCTTTGTGGGGCACCTATTCAATAGGTAGACTGTTGTTGCTACAGCTTTAGCCCAAAAATCATGTGACAGTCCTTTTGCTTTTAGTATGCTTGTTACCATCTCTTGGATGGTTATTTGTTTCCTTTCAGCCACTCCGTTTTGCTGTGGAGTGTACCTAATTATAAACTATTTTTCTATGCCTTCATTCCTGCAGAAATTCAGAAATTCTTTGGAGATATACTCTCCCCCTCTATCCGTTCTTAGGGCTTTGATATAGTGGTTGCTTTGTTTTTTAGTTGAGGCCTTAAACCACTTGAATTTTTCGAATGATTTTGATTTATTTTTCAAAAAATAAACCCAGATTTTTTTGTTGTAATCATCTATAAACATCATGAAATAAGTATTTCCAACCAAGGTGTGGGTTTTCAGGGGCCCACATAAATCTGAGTGCACAAACTCCAATGGTGCTTTTTCTCTCCTAGAATACCTTGATTGAAAGGGCTGCCTATGTTGTTTTCCTAAAATGTAGGCTTCACATTTTCCATCGGGCTCTACAATAGATGGTAGCCCTCTAACCATGCCTTTCTTGGACAATAAACTCAAACCAGAAAAACTTAAGTGCCCATACCTCAAATGCCAAAGTTTGGATGGGTCTTTGATGACTATCCTGAAGGCAGATTGTTGTCCCACTATTATGAGCACTAGAGATAGTGCTGGAAACTGTGCCAGAGGTAGCGCGAGAGACTCAATATGCATCCTAAAAGGAAACATTTTGTTTCTTGTCATCTGTACTACTGCAATCACTTTCTTGCTGCCTCTTTTGTCAGATATCATGCACTCTCCATTCTCCATCAGGATTTTATAACCATTTTGGACCATCTATCCAATGCTCAATAGGTTATGTTTTATGCTTGGAGCATAGTAGACATTCTGGATCTTCTTCCTTTCACTATGCTTAGTTTGCATATTGACTGTACCTTTTCTCATTGTTTCCCATTTTAATTTCAATCTTTATGCTGCTATATATGGAGGCAAAGAAATTTTTGCTACCACTCGTGGTTGTTGCAAGCGCTGTCTAAATACCACACTTCATCACTACTCTGCTTAGCAAGGTTGCAAACAATAAATACATTTGATTGTTTTTCATTTTCAACCTTGTTCTCATTTGCTACATTAGCATTTTGACTCCCATGATCACGTTGTTTCTTCCTACATTCACTTGCATAGTGACTAAACTTATGACAACAATAAAATTGAACATTGTTTTTGTCATACCTCTGATTTGAACTACTGTTCTTCTTCTTGTATTGGAGAGCTGGCTGTGAGGTACTTGCCTCCTCTTGGCTATTTGAACCTCCTCTTTCATAATTGCTTCTTCCTCTGCCTCCTGGACCTCTGCCTTTGCTATTTCTTCCTCTTCCCTTGCCTCTTACATTGGATTGAGCCTTGAAGACTTGCTCTAGGGAAGGAGTTGATCTATTCAACTGCTGCTCATGGGTTTGTAGTGAACCCATCAACTCATCCACCATCATCTTGGACATGTCCTTGGCCTCTTCAATGGCTATGACAATGAGATCAAATCTAGAAGGCAGACTCCTTAGGATTTTTTTCAATAATCCTTTGATCTTCCATGGTTTCTCCATTAATCCTAAGGTGATTTATCAAGGTGGAGACCCTCCTGTGGAAATCTGAAATGGACTCACCATCCTTCATTTGCAAAGTCTCAAAATCTCTCTTTAGTAGCTGGAGTTTTACCAGTCTCACCTTGTCAGTCCCCTTATAACTATTCTGGAGAATCTCCCATGCTTGCTTTGCATAATTAGCTACTGCTATGCGAGGGAAAATAGCCTCTATCAGACTAAGGACTTTTGCATCCTTCATTCTAGTTTCCTTTAACTAATTCCTTTGGGCATTTGATAAGACTGCATACGCTGCTTGGTCTGTAGTATATGTGAAACCATTAATGACCAGCTCCCATATTTTATTTGCAACTAATATAGTCTTCATTTTTTTCACCCATATATCATAGTTTTGTCCATCAGAATTCGGTGGCTGCTACCAACCTTTGCTGTCCCCACCTGCCATTATTCTCAAACTGGAGAAGACTGTTAATGACTAGAAAATCTAGGGCTTTCCAAAATACCCACTAAAGACTGACTGCCTAAAATAACAGGACTCTGATACCACTTGTTGGCAGGGGGCAACACAAAATCACTGTTGTGATGGAAGGAAGGAGAAAACAAAACAACGAGAGAGAGAGAGAGAGAGCAGATAAAACAAACACATAAATTTATATTTATATTCAAAAAACTTTACATTCCCATATTACAAAAACAAAACCAGAGTTGTTGCTCTATTCTACTTCCAAACTGATTTGCCCCTTACTAAAACTAATTGTTGTTCCCTTTTTAGTGTTGTTCACACACTCTTTCCGGAGCTACCTGTAGATTCACTGTTGTTGCTGTAACGTCTCCTTGTTCTGATGTTGCACTTTTTTTTTTCTCTGTTGGAACATTCTCCTTCTGTTGTCTTCTTCTTCTCTCAACACTCACATTCACTTTTTCCCTCTCTTTTGTCTCATACTCTTCACCTAGAAAATTGGTGCTCAATGCCAATTCAAAATAACCTACCACATAAAATTTCTGCCAAACAGAGCAATAATAACTGCTCACAGGGTGTAGGTGGAGGATCCCCAAATTCTTCTTGTAATTGAAAAGAATAAAAATTTGCACAACACTCTCCTCGTTAGATTGGTGTTGGGCATTATTTCCACACACTTTACTTCCCTTTTATTTCATGTGGAATTTTAAAAGGCCTTCTCTTCCATATTGGGCCGCCATTATCCAAGAGGCACCACCTCCACTTAAGCATTCCCACCGGCATAGGGAGCGTATGTAAAGGGTGTCTTGGTAGCCCTTAATGCCACATCTTTAAAATGCCGATAGATTTGATCCTATGCAAAGGGCTACCACTTGGTGTTTGGCTGCTCGCGAGGAATTGCTTTCCCCAATATTCATTTCAAATTATAGTCTATTGTTGCTTTTAATGGATTGGGCGGGAATGCAGATTCAAAATAAACTTAACAGTCGCAGTTTTCTTAACAATGAGTGTGACATTGCTATTACTGTGATTGCGACTACAAAGAGTTAGGAAGGGGTCCCATGGAGCTGCTAGAGGATCTATTTTGTACAGCAAAGGGTCCCATGGAACCCAAAAAAGTTTGCTAATGCTTAAATCATAATCTTTTCCTCCAAAATAGGAGCAGCTATTGTTTAGGTGGTTGTTCTTGAACGGGTGCAGATGGGGTGGCGCTGAAACTTTCCCCCACCAGCTTAGGGAGTTAACTACCAGTTATTTTATTCCCATCACTTAATTTAGGAGAAAATTTGGAGAGAATTTTCCCAGTTTGTGTTTTTATTTTGGTGAAAACCAAAGAAATAATAGTAAATTATGAGTTCATTATAGCAGATCCTTGATTTATAACATCTCTTTATTGCACCAGTTTAAAATTTATCATGGGACCCCAACTTCCTAAAAAATCTCTACTAAATTATTTAACATAAACTATTGTAAAAAAAATTTCATGAGACCACCAACTTCTATAAAAATTGGAGCTTAAAATTTTAAACATAGGAAACTACAAAATTCATGGGACCACCAGCTGTAAAATGCTCCTAAAATATCTCAACAGCACCGCTGAGATAATTTAGGAAGCCCCCACCCATGGGACCGCTTCCTTAGAGGAGCCGAAAACAGAATGGGAGACGAAGACGAAAACGGCTCCAGGAGCTACATTTTAAGTCAAACGTTAGAGGGTGTGAGACAAGCCCCGCTGGTTAAAACATATTTAAAATTCAGCTCCATGTGCAAAAACGTATATGCAAAACCCCACGAAAAGCTTCATTGGGAAGCATAGTCTAGGAAGAATTCATTGCATAGAAAGCTTAAACCATATGTATACGATGATTGTTGAAGCCTACATTGTAAAAGAATGGCACTGTCAAGGTGTAACTCTGCAATCCTGGGAAGGCCTGAATGCTTGGGATCAGAAGTGAAGCACTATGCAAATACCCTATCGAGCAATGAAATTAGAACTTCTAAGCCTGTCAAGACGAAAGGCTTACAAATCCAACCGAAAATGGCCAAGGTATATCTATACCTCGCAAGTCAATCAAATCATATGTGTTTTGGTTCCCTTTACATGGAGCTGCCCCATTAAAGCTAATAGAGCATGTTTTACTTCTGCTTTCTGTATCCAGAAAATGGTAAGAAGAGTCCTTTTGATATACTTTTGGCTTGTGGGTGAGGGATATACTTTTATTCAGCACATATTGTGGTTTTATTAGTTTTTATGCATTCCTGCCACGGTTTTAGTGGAAGCAGGAAATGTTTTTACAGTTGGGTTTGTATATTTCCCTCTTTATCTTTCTTATTGCCTTTTCTAGTTCACATGATGTTGCTGGAAACAACTTTTCTCAGATGCTTAGGGCTAGTCATTGATATGGGCATTGCTTGTTTAATTATACCAACAGGACAAAGTTTGTTTACGTGACCATTTAGGCCTTTGAGGGCAGATTCCTCAGCTAGCACAGCTTATAGAATCTTAGTAATAGATGATGTCATCTTATATTTAAGAGTGTTTTGTTCGCAGTGTATCCAATTGCAATGTTCTTATGGGCCAGCTTTATCATTTTTCTTCCCTGATGATGGGTTCGGTAGAGAGACCCAAAATGTGGGAACCTAATCAAACTATGCATTTGATCCACGAGAACATTGCAATATGGCTTATTCTGTACTCAATTTGATGGCTGAAAATTTGCCGTAGTATTCCCCGGGTAAGAACAAAAAGAATATGTTTCCAAATAAGACCCCTCTAAATCAACCTTGGCACTGAATTCTTCCAGCACCAGTTTGAAGAGGGACTCTATGTTTGAGCCAACTCCCAACTGGGTAGGGAAGAGCCTTATTAGGGCTATAAGATTATTGGGTTTGTCATTAGATTATTGGGAAAAGGCTATTGGGAAAAGACTATTGAGGTTTTGCTATTTATTAGATTATTGATCCTGCGAGGTGTTAATCCCAAAGTCTTGTGGATCACTTTTCGTTCATGTATCCTCCACTTGGAGATCCTCCTTAGCCAAGTTTTGAACTTGTACATCCTAATAAGCACAGGCTAATGTTGAGCCTTGAGCCTCAGGAGCTGAAAACCTGTTAAAAAATCAGGCTCTGGATTCATTTGAGCCTTTGAATGTTGCCAAATGAAATTAAAAAAGCATCAAACACTACGAGCATTTTATATGTTTTACATCTGGGATGGTCTTTTAGAAACTCAAATTTCTTTTTTAGCTTCAAGATGTGCATTCTAGATGATTAGTTTTTAACAGTAAATGTATCATCATTAGTTAAGGATAGGTTTCGGAAGATTAGATGTGTTAAAAGTTAAAACTGAACTACAATCACTATATGGCAATGTTATCCTGTGTACACAGTTTTTTTTATTCTATCTCGTGGACTGTTAAAACCTATTGGTGATTATTGTTATCCTGCTTATTACCGTGCTGAAGCTTTCTGAAGGAAATGTTAAATTGTTCGTCACAATGCTACTTAAGTTCATTTGAGTGTGGCCATTTTTGGAATATCACCTGTTGGATAAATGAATTCTAGTAATTCAACTTTGTAGATTATAATTTCAAGTTTGGAGATCAAAACTACACTATGAAATGATAATCTTTAACATCTCCTAAGAGCGGCCATGCCAGGTGAACCTATGAACATAGTCATTTATGCTTTAAGGAATATTTCTACATACTGGCATATTGAAAATAAAATCATTGAGTTTCTTTTAATTCCTATAAGCAATTAGATGCAGCACAGTAGTGATATTATGAAAGTTTGTAAACTTGTTTCCAACATTGGTAAAAGTGTGTTAAATTAGCAAAGCATAGATCATCTTTTTCATTTTCCTTGGTTATCCATCTTCTATTCCTTTGGGATTAGTCTTCAATTACCTTGACATATCTCAATGTTGTTTGATTCTGTTTAAAGCAGATAGGAAGCCGGCGAATGGAAGTGATTAATTTGCAACCTTGTCTGGTGCGGAGAGACCCTCTTGTTGGTTTTGGCACATCGCTCTTGACCATAATTGTTGCCCCAGCTGAGTCTGCTGAAGCAAAAACTGTGACGTCTGACACGAGGGAGAAAATGCTAGAAGAGCTTGAGCTATGGGAGAAGGCAGGGCTGAAAAAGAAGAATGAAGATGAGAAGTCTTCAGCTGACAGCGAAATTCACAAAAATCACCCTCAGGGTTGGCTCAAAAAGGGGAAAGACTTTTGGTGGTGGTAGATTTTTATGCTTGACTTAAAGAGATCATGGGATTGTCTTAAACTTTAATCTTGGTTCTTTCTCCAAATTGAAAAAGTCCTAATTTGATGTAAATTGAGCTGACTGTTACTTTCCTCCTGAGGCCAGAACTTTGGATCATGCTTGAATGCATTCTTTTCAGCATGCTGAATGGAAACTTGGATGTAAAACTGTAAACTCTCCAGTGCACCAGTTTATGTTGACAACAATAAGTAATAATCCCAAGTTCAACACTGTGGTGGAGCAAATCTATCTTGGCACCATCTTATTTAAGTATCCAATCTTTGGTTTGTGGCAACTAAATAATAAGTTTATCAACAAGAACGATTTCTATTATCTGAGGGGTGCAAGCTTTCTCAACTGTTAAAAACTCATCTGATGAGCATCGTTCTGATTGGTAGCATATTGACAACTTTCTGTCCCAATATTTTGGAAGAAGCTTTATGTCTTGATCAAGTGTACTTTAGGCTCTAGAGGATCAAGACACTTGGTATATTTCTTCTGAGTCTTGAATTTTTTGTCATTTTTCCACCTTATAATTTGGCATTGAAATGCTGACAACACAAGACTAAAATGTGACATGTCTTTTCTTGAATTTGAAAGCTTGCCTAAATATGACTGAAGTTCATTTGAGTGGATCTGTTTTGCTCTATCGAAAAACAGTGCCTTAAATAGTCCACATTACATCACCTCTATTGTAATTTGTATTAATGCCAAGTTTTTGAGGGATAGCTGTGTGTTTTCATTTGATGTTTGAACTTCAGATTCTCAGATGTGGTTTGGGTTTTAATTTGGCTTTGTTGCATAGATATACAATCTGAAAGTTTTGGTATTCTTCTTTTCTTAGAAATGAAGTTTTAGATATAATATCTCAATGGTTGAGCAAATTCTATTTCTGGCAAAAGAGCCACAAATTGATGACATTATCGTGTACTGTTCATTTGAATTTCTAGATTTTGTATTTCTTATCATCTTTGATGTCATGCAGTTGGTTTTAATTGGATCATGTGCAATATATCAAACTTACCTGTGCTCAGAACCATATTGTGGACTCTTCTTAATATTTTCAAGTTACATGAGCAGAGCGATACTGGGGGAGGGGTTTTAGGATATTAAGTAGGTGTTTGGCAACAGTTTGAACTTTGTTGTGTTTGTTGAGATGGGAGTGTGTGATTTGATTTGCTTGGTATCATTTTTGGTTGTCTTGATGGGCTATAAGACACTTGGATTTGTCATTGAGCAGGGTTTTATCATCTATTAGAATCATTAGGATTGAATGCTTGAGGATTGGTTTGAAGGATCTGCAAGCCTGATGTAATTGATTTATTTGGGATGGCTATCTGCTCTAGATTTATGGTTTTGGGTTGCCTCTTATGTCCATTCTCTCATCTCTTTTAGATTTAAAGACTGGTTCAATCATGTTCAGGTTTACATGTCTGCAATGTGGATTTTGGTTGGTGGATCTTTTTTTCCTTATCAATTACATCATTTCTTATCACTAGGTCATCCGCCTTAGTCCCTGCCATAAGGCGGGAGACTATTGTTTTCGGCTGTCTGAATTTGCAATAAACATCCTCGAAAACGGCGCCGTGTGAAATATTTAGGTGTTGTGCTATGGTTTGAAACTTTTTTTCCCCTGCAGGCATTTTCATGTTTTGTGATTGGCAGCCATATTTTACCTGGGTTTTTTAATTTGCAGGAGGGGCTGAAGGTGTTCTGTCCAATGAGAAATCGGCTGCAGAAAAATTTCATTGCATTTCTAATGTTTTGCATGGCTTTTGACATGTCACGCTTGTGGGTTGGAGGGTTTATTGAAGGGGGCAGGTGTTGATGGTCAAGGGTTTGTTGCAAGACAAGTGTGGATACACTTGTTTGTGCCTAGTGCTTGTCCAAAACATGTGTACCAACCTCCTGTGTTGTGTGCTTCCCGAAATGTGGCAGCAATATATTCATTTGTAGGATGAATCAATGGACGTGTTTTGCGTGACTGGTTCTATTAGGCGGAGTGTATTCTGGGTAAGTGTGTTTTTTTTAATATGTTCCATGTTTTTGTTGCGTGGCTGTTTTTCAAAATGATTGTAAGTCTTATGCTTGGTCGATTTTTGCAAAGGCAGTAAAATGCTTTCATTCTATTTCTTTTTTTTGTTGATAGTTGTACTGTGCAGATTACCATGCATTTCATGGACTATAACAATTTTTTTTTATATGAATACCCATCCACATAAACATATTCAATAGACTAAAACCAAATTTTTTTGGTAACTAGATGTTTATGAGCATTCTATTTATATCAGCGGAAGCTCTCAAAAGGGTGACTTACTAATCCTCCAGTTTGTATCTTCACTGCCTTTGTTCCAAGTCTTGTATGTTTGATATTGATTATTATGACAGATCAAGTTGTGGGCAATCTTTTGGTAAGTTTTCACAAGGCCTGTAAATATTTGATCCACAATCAAATACGCCTAGGGCTGGGGATGCTTTTTCAATAAGATATATATACTATGATTTTGTAATTGACAATATATAAAATGACAACATTTCTGAGTTTTGTCAACGATATTTGAACCACTGTGTTTATTTGTGATACCATCATATTTAATTAGTCGTTACACCTCTGCCTCACTTACTCTCACTATTAACAACAGAAAATAGTTAGTTGAATTTTTGGCTTTTAATTTCTTGATTTGGTTTCAACTGTAAATCAATCTCCAATTTGATTTAAAGAGCAAATGGATAGGCTTTTTAATAAATTGAATACATTTGTATTCACATTATATCCCACTCTTTGAGCACATATGGTAGAAGCCTTTACCGTATTGGCAAAGGCATGGATAACAAACTGGGTTGTCCAAGCTCAGTTTATGACCCTACATGATTTATTCATATCTTCTGCACCTAATAAATTGAGTGCAACAGGATTCCTGTAAATTCTAAAACAGAAATGCAGAACAGAAAGAACAGAATGAATGCTCAGAAAGAAGAAAATGCAAAACAGCGCACACACAGGAACAAACTGTTTTAATGTGGTTCACCATATCAGGCTACATCCACAACGAAGGGAAATCTTATTAATCTCAATACATCTCTCTCTTTGGATTATCAATACATCACAGTATCTGTATATTGTTTTTACAGCAGCTATATGATCCCATACTCTACTATCTACCGAACTTCCTCTTGCTGTTTTTAACCATACTTCAGGCTCTCTGTAGTGCAGCAACTGTATGCCAAGAAGATGGCTGTTACAGAGAATAAGTTGCCAGAGGAATAAGTCTGAGGATACAGAAGAACTGCAGATCGGTTACACATTGGGCTTCACATAGATGCCACGTGCCCAACAATCTCCCACTTGAAGACCAATGGGATCGGCAATGAAGCTGCTCTGAGAGAGATCCCCTTCGTGAAATTCAGTGTCACAGAGGAATAAGACTGAGAGAAGATCTACAGAATTCGAACTTCTCTCGAGGAACAATCTTTGTTAATGCATCCGCCGGATTAACCTTTGTGTCAATCATTGTGACCTGCAACTTGCCTTCGTCAATAAGATGGCGGATAAAATGGTATCGAAGATCAATATGCTTTGTTCGACTGTGGAAAGCTGAATTTCTTGACAAGTGAATAGCAATTTGGCTATCACAAAATAATGGAAAAACTGATTTCGGACAGCCCTGTTCCATCAACAAACGTTCAAGCCATATCATTTCTTTGGCTCCTTCCGAGAGTGCTATGTATTCAGCTTCTGTTGATGACAGAGCTACAGTTTGTTGCAACCGAGAGACCCAAGTAATGGCTGCCCCGGCAAATGTGAAGACATAACCAGTGGTAGACCGGCATTTGTCTAAATCTCCAGCCATACCAGAATCTACATAACCACGGAGCTAAAAGTCAGTACCTCCAAAACATAAACAAAAATGTGAAGTACCTTTCAAGTACCGTAGAATCCACTGAATTGTCTGCCAGTGTAGTTTGCCCGGATTACTCATGAATCTGCTCACAACAGCAACTGCTTGTGTTATGTCCAGACGAGTACACACCATTGTATACATGATACTGCCAACTGCAGATGTATATGGAATTGACCTCATATGCTCTTCTTCTTCCTGATTTTTCGAACACATAGCTGAAGATAGGCGGAAGTGATCAGCCAAAGAAGTAGATACCGGTTTAGCATGAGACATATTAAATCTGTCCAACACTTTGGCAATGTAGCTTGCTTGGGACAACCTGAGTTCTCTTTTATTTCTGTTTCTGAATATGTACATCCCAAGTATTCTTTTGGCTGGTCCAAGATCTTTCATGGCAAAACGAAGAGCCAACTGTTGCTTCAGCTGAGCAATAATCTAAACACTAGTACCAGCTACTAACATATCGTCAACATAGAGCAATAGTATGACAAACTCACCAATATTGAGCCTCTTGTGGTAAACACAAGGATCTGATTCGCACCGAATAAAGTTGTTATCAGTCATGAAGCGGTCAAATTTTAAATACCATTGTCTTGGAGCTTGCTTCAGCCCATACAAACTCCGCTTCAACTTGCAAAATAAATGCTCCTTACCTGGTTGAGCAAAGCCTTCAGGCTGCTCCATGTATAAGTCCTCATCAATGTCTTCGTGTAAAAACGTTGTTTTCACATCAAGTTGCTCAAGTTCTAAATCCCAAATGGCTACCAAACCCAACACAGCACGGATTGTGTCCATTCTAACAACTGGAGAAAAAATTTCAGAAAAATCAATACCTTTTTGCTGATTAAACTCCTTGACGACTAATCTGGCCCTGTATCTTTTACTTCCTCCGTCTTCGTCTTTCAAGCGATAAATCCATTTGTTTTTGAGAGGCTTTCGATGTGGTGGAAGAGGAACCAAATCCCAGGTATGATTGACTCTCAACGACTCCATTTCTTCGTTCATGGCTGCCATCCAGTTGTGTGCATTTTCATGCTTGCAGGCTTGTTTATAAGTTGCCGGCTCTGCATAATCAGAGAGCAATAACTCGTAGTCATCGAATTTTGCAGGTCTCCTCTTCTCACGGGTAGACCTCCCAATTGTGTCTTGTTCTGGTTGGATATTGGAATCCAGATTGAGTCTTTGTAATAAATTCTGAACATCATCAACCTCTGATTGTAGAGGCCCTTGAGGAAAACTCCCGTCTCTATATTTGTGCACCCAGAGTGCTCTGCCCAGTCACACTGTCCTGCCACATATCTCCTATCTGTGTAGAAGAATGACCTTTGTACAGGTCTGAATGCTCACCTGGTAAGGACGTGGTGACTAACTCTCCTCTATGCTGCGTTGGAAGTGACAGAGGCAGCTCTAAACACTTAGTAGATTGCGATGGAGTTTTAAATGGCAATGGTAAAGAGTTTGATGGCTGCGTGGGACAGGTAGATGGCAGCGTATCATTTTGCAATGGGCGTATAACTTGGGAATGGGTAGTGGAAGACTGTGTGTTATGTTCTAAAGGCTGCGAATGAAGTAGTGAAGGCTGTGTGTTATGTTCTAAAGGTAGCGAACTACTACACCTCATTTCATGAGACAAAGGCTGCGTTGGATATAACTCAAGAGCTGGCTGCGTTAAATCATTTGATGGCAGCGTATGGGATGTGGACTGGGTAGCAACTATGCTGGGCATACCATTTGTGGACTGGGTGGGAATTGTGCATCCGACCGAAGGCATAGCAGTTGAAGTAATAGGAGCTCCTGTGATGTAAGAGTGTATAGTTGTAACAAGTGGCTGAGAAAATGTAATGGTAGATTGCTTGGCCTTACCATTATCAAATAAATCCACATCAAAATACTCTGTCGGAGATGAGTTGCACGGTTGTAAACCTGGAAAATCCTTCTTGTTAAACACAACATCGCGGCTACGGATTATGGTTTTTGCAACGGGATCCCAAAGACGAAAGCCAAACTGATCTTCACCATAGCCGAGAAAAACACACCTTTTTGACTTGAAATCTAATTTAGTTCTCTGCTCTTTCGGAATGTGAACAAAAGCGGCACAGCGAAACACCCGCAAATGTTGATAGGAAATTCGTTTTCCGAGCCATGTCTCCTCAGGTATGTCAAAATCCAGCCTAGACGAAGGAGCTTGATTGATTAAATACACAGCAGTGTTACATGCCTCTACCCAAAACTCTTTGCCCAATCCGGCATTGGAGAGCATGCATTTAGCTCTCTCAAGTATCGTGCGATTGAGCCTCTCATTTGCACCGTTTTTTTGAGGTGTATAAGGGACGGTCTTGATCCGTCGAATACCATGGTCTGCACAAAAAGAATCAAACTCCGAAGAACAATATTCTCCACCATTGTCTGTTAGTAGGCATTTAATTTTATGCCCAATCTGGTTTTCAACAGAAGCCTTAAAAATTTTAAATTTTGAAAATACTTCAGATTTTCTGTTCAACATATAAATCCAGATTTTTCGAGTGCAATCATCTAGAAAGGTTACAAAATAATTTGCTCCACCGAAAGAAGTTACCTGAGTTGGACCGAATACATCGGAATGAACAAGTTCCAACGGAGTAGTTTTCTTGTCATGCCCCGTTCTCACGAAATTGGTCCGACACTGTTTGCCATAAAGGCAATGTTCACATAATTCTAAATCGATGGAGTTGAGGCCTGGAAGCTGATTGCGCTGAAGCATAACTTGAAGACCTTTTTGGCTCATATGACCGAGCCTTTTGTGCCATATTTCAGACCCACTGTCCATGGCCGGCAAGGCAGCTCCCACTTCACCAAAACAGTCTAGAATGTAGAGATTACCTTGCTTCTTTCCTATTGCCATTACTAAAAGTCCCTTTGTAATTTTCCGTGAATCAAGGGAAAATTTAACATTGCATCCATTGCCTATAAGCTGACTGACAGAAATTAAATTTATTTTTAACATAGGTACATATCTAACATCCGTCAAAGTTAGTTTGTCTCCATTTTTCTGATTCAATATTATATCTCCTTTTCCTAAGATGTCACATTCTTTATTGTCACCAAGAAACACCTTACCGAATGTGCCTTCTTGAAAATTTGTGAAAGCTTGACGGCGTGAAATGAGGCGCCAGAATCAAGGACCCACGAATCTGCATTTGTATCACTTGCTGATAGGACCAAAACACCATCACTTGCAGTGTTTGCTTGATTATTTGTGGTCACGTTGCCTTGAGCTTTCTTATAGTTCCAACAGTTTTTCTTATTGTGTCCGGGTTTTCCACAAAACCAACACGAACCGGTTCTGCCCCTAGACTTTGATCGCGGACCAGATTGTGACCTTCTCCGGCTGTTGTATTTACCTCTGTCATGGTTTCTTCCTCTATTGTTTATACTTACAGCTGTTAGAGCATCACCGGATGAGGGTTCCTGATGTTTCCTTCTCATGTCTTCGCTGAGAAGAGTAGCTGCAACTTCGTCAAAAACCAATGTACTCTTGGCTGCCACAGAAGTGCTCACAGCCATGACAACACCTTCCCAACTATTTGGTAAGGAACACAACAGCAAAATCGCTTCAATCTCAGGATCTAACTTGATACCCACCAAAGCTAATTGAGAGACTAAGGTGTTAAATTCATTCAGATGATTGGACATAACCCCACCTTCTCTCATTTTCAGGTTATATAATTTCTTCATAATAAATACCTTGTTCGAAGCCGAAGCAATCGCATACATGCTGGAGAGCTTTTCCCAAAGTGCTTTCGTAGTACTCTCATTTGAGACATTGTTGGACAATAAGAGAAAAATAGTTGCCTTCGCTTTCATATCGAGTTTTTCCCAGTCTTCATCCTTCATAGTACCTTGTCCTTTGGCTTTCCCTTGTAAGGCGAGAGACAAATCCGGTTTGATAAGAAGAGACTCCATATGCACTTTTCAAAGACCAAAGTTTTGGCCTGTAAATTTCTCTATTTTCCATTTCTCTGAGTCATCCATTTTGATTGCTATTGCTGTGCAGGTTCCCAAAAAAAATTTCACAGGCTATCACCTGGACCGAGCTACACACAGTGCTTTGATACCAATTGTAAATTCTAAAACAGAAATGCAGAACAGCAAGAACAGAATGAATGCTCAGAAAGAAGAAAATGCAAAACAGCGCACACAGAGGAACAAACAGTTTTAACGTGGTTCACCATATCAGGCTACATCCACAACGAAGGGAAATCTTATTAATCTCAATACATCTCTCTCTGGATTATCAATACATCACAGTATTTGTATATTGTTTTTACAGCAGTTATATAATCCCATACTCTACTATCTACCGAACTTCCTCTTGCTGTTTTTAACCATACTTCAGACCCTTTGTATTGCAGCAACCGTATGCCAAGAAGATGGCTGTTACAGAGAATAAGTTGCCAAAGGAATAAGTCTGAGGATACAGAAGAACTGCAGATCGGTTACACATTGGGCTTCACATAGATGCCATGTGCCCAAAACTTCCCACTATTACCGCTATTGAGCAAGGTGTTGGCCAAAGCCAGGCTTCGCTGCTCATAGAATAAAACCCTTTGCGTGTGTGCATCTATTTATTCCAAATATTTTCATTAATTCGATAAAAGATACCACCTAGTAGAAAATCTTGGGATCTTTTGTGCTTTGTATTTTAGTGCTCATATTTTTGAGTTTTTTGTGGGTTCAAATTTTGAAAAGAAAAATGCTATAGTAAAAGTTGTAATTTAAAAATAAAGGAAGAATTTTAGTTGCTGGGTTGTCTTGTTTGCAGTGTTCTATGCTATTAATGGCCCCTAGAATTCAGATTTAGGTTTTTGATAATTGTCTTTTGTTAGATAAACAAATTGACGGTTGGCATTAGATTCAGATTTCACCTTATTCAGAATGCTTCTACATACCTGAATGCCAAATAGAAGGTTGTTTTGTATGCTAATTTCCTAAATAAACAAAAATACTTTTCTTCCTAAGGAGGGCCAGTCTTCGATCTCTTGGATGAGTTGTGTTTTGTGCTTGCATATTTTATTGCTTTGTTATTGGGGATTGGAAGACCTTGGCTTTGTAAGGATGACAAATTTAAAAATTTTCATATGGAAGTTTCCTTGTTCCTGGTTATGGTTTATTTGTGTGTTAGGCATAGGAGTATTCACATTAATGATAGGGTTAATTGTAATGGTTATGCAGTGATCCCATGGAAGGGGCTTCTGTGGATACTGAATAAATTTAGGAGGCTTTTTCTTTGAAACGTCTTCCCGAACAAAATTTACGTTGGCCCTTCCAAGTTTTCAGGAGATTGGAAAGAAAACTGTCACCGCATATTTTTCTGAGAAATAGTAAAAAAATATTGTTTCGATAAAGGTATCCATTTGGCAGAAATAGATCAAAAAATACCTCTGTAGGTATGGCAAACTCCTATCCAGCACCCTCACAAACTTTAGTCTGAAAAAAGTCGCTGCTTAAATTTGTAGGGTGAAGATTCAATTCAAATCTTGCACGAAAGTTTGAAACCACTGGCCCATTAAAAGTAGGAGTTGCAGCCCTCTCCATGGTAGCCTTCCTTAGAGTTGCTGGTTCTGGAGACCTGATGGGCTATCAATGACAACAGAACTTCTAACTAAAATGTTACACATGATTTGAAAACTTGACCCAAATCTTACAAGTGAGTCCTACTCGTTTAGCAATCTATCTGGAAGCAATTTATTTTGAATGAGTAGTTATGGTCCTATGGATCAAACATTACATACGTTAGACTTCACAAACGCTTATCCATTAATTATAGAGATGCAACGGTAGCATTAATGAAATCCATAAACCATATTGTCTGAAGCTCCAACAATGCCCAAGATTAAATCCTATTCCTCCGTAAATTTGGTAGTTGTTTCCTTTTCTACTAGACGGTCTTGTTTCCTGATATTTGATATGAATGGAATCCATAGGAAACTTATACACTCATTTGACAAAAGATAAGCTTCACAACAGTGTTAAGACTGAGCAAAGGTCTGATTTGAAAGCCATCAAAGTCACCCTGAATATTTTTGGGATATTTTCCTTCTTTGCCCTCCAATGTTCAACTCTCTTTTTAATGCTATGGCATTTCCCATAATTAAAAGTACCCCTATAAGATATAAACTACAATATCCAAATAAAAATGAGTGCTGTGATTACCATGTGAGTATTGTTTTACTCTGTGTTGAGCAGTGGCATTGGGGGTGTTACTGTCGAGAAGAGAAGGCATGTAAGCCATGCTCATGTTCTGCCTCCTCATTGCCCAACATTCCCGTGCATCCATTGCAATACCCATGTGTTTGAAAATGAGGAACTTATGCTTGATATTCTCTAATCTTCTACTATTGGTATGGGCACATTATAAATAAGACATGACCAGGCATTACAAGCATATGTAACTGTTAGCGTAAGTATAACTCATAACTGAAATATGCTCGTGTTTAATATGTGTGAAGTTGTGTGAACATCTGTCATTAGTTGTTGTAAAGGTGTAGAGGTGTCTTCTAGTTTTCAGTTTGTTGTCGATTAGCTGCAGTCAACTGTCAAGTTGGTCAGCAGTATAGGATTCTGTTGAATTGTTAGCAGCTATAAATGTAAACTTATTCGTTGAATAAAGGGTGAGTCTTTTCTGCTATTCATTATCTCTGTTTTGGTATCAGAGCCTGGTGATAGGCAGTTGCATTAAACAAATTCATTGTTGTGTATATTGCATGAGAAAGATAGCAAAGGTCTTCTGTATCTGACGCTCTCAGAAAAGAAAGTCAAAACTTCTGTTTGAAGGAAAGCTGCGATTGGAGTGAAGTACTGTTTGCAAGGACATCTACGATTGGAGAAAGTGCAGCTGCAAACAAACAAAATCAGAGACAAAGAAAAGGCAGCCGCCATTGTGAGGGTGAATGCAACCTGTCTGAAACCTTGAAAAGTGCTGTTGAAGCCACCAGGAGGATTTGTGATTGGTCAAAGGAAGAAGCATCAAGGAGCTACAATTGGTTGAAATCTCTGCTGCAATTGTTCACACGCTGATCTCCTGTCAACTGTTGTTGTATGCTGTGTTAGGAGGAGATAATCATCAGAGAGCGGTGCTTGGAGTAAAATTTGAAGTTAATCACTGCCAAGGAAAATCTAGCCTAGACTGGTAATAGCTGGTAATCTATTTGTAGTTTGACATAGTTTGAGTTGAATAACTATTTGTAGCTGCCATTGTATGCCCGGGTGAGAAATTGTGTTCTCATGAGAAATTGTGCTGTTAAGAAAAGACTGTAAATTGTGCTAAAGAAGATTTGTAAAAGCTTGTTTATTTTATTTTTTCTCTTTAAAATGACAAATCTCATAGACTCTTATCTAACTATATCAAGTAAGTTAGATGGCACAAATTATGCCAATTGGAAGTTTAAGTTGCAGTCTCTAATGGAAGGGTCAAATGTGTGGAACATTGTAAATGGTATGGAGGCCAGCTGCTGTTAAAGATTGGGAGACCAGAGAATGCAAAGCTAAAATTCTCTTATGTATGTTTGTGAAGGACTCAATAATCCCTCATATTCCAGATATCACTACCTCTTCTGGTACGTGGACTGCTATGAAAGGTTTGTATCAAATTACAAACACAAATAGAATTATGTTTCTAAAGAGAAAATTACTTTCAATCAAAATGGAAGCAAATGAAAGTATTAGTGATTACTTGTTCAGAGTTAATTCAGGGATAAATTAGCTAACATTGGTGAAATAGTTTCAAGTAGTGATTTAGTCACTGTTACTTAGAATGGTATGTCTAGTGACTATCAAGTATGCAAAGGAAAATGCACCTTCTGACAATTTAGCAAATATCCTTCTACAAGAAAAGAAGAAGAAAGGAAGAAGTATATGGATAGTAGACTCCAGATTGTAGATTCAACTTTGATGGCCAAGGATAAGAAGCCATCTAAAGGAAAGCCATTGACAAAGAATAAAGGAGGTAAATTTGATAACAAAATGTATCAAAATGATAAAAGGCATCAAGATGGAGCATCATCTAAGTCAAATTCCAATGTTCAGAAAAATGAAAAATGTAATTATTGTGGAAAATATAGACACTATGCATATAAATGTAGGAAAAAGAAGTATAATGAGTCCAAACGTAATAAATATGAAGGCAACTTTGTGAATGGTGATGATAAGAGAAAAGACGACCTCCATAATCTTAAGTTGTTTATTTAATCTTAAGTTGTTTATTTTGGATGTTGTTCTTTCTGCTCATACAAATGATAGTAATGCTTTGTTTATAGATTCAGGGGCATCAATTCATATGTCTTGTCATAGAGATTGGTTTAAATATTTTCATGAGCAAAATGATGGTAGCAAGATCTATTTAGGAGATGATACGTCTCATGACATAAAAGGTTATGGTGATATAAGTGTACTTTTGCCTAATGGAAATGTAAAGCAACTTTCAAATGTAAAGTATGTGCCAGGAATTAACAAGAATTTAATTTTAGTCTTAGCCATTACTAATCAAGGTTTAAAAGTTGAATTATTGATGACAGGTTGTCAAGTAAAGGATATGAAAGATCACTATAATGTGATAGCTGAAGGAATCTGACCAAGAGGATTGTATAAACTTGATGTAGTTGTAGAATGTCATCGAACAATAACATCTAAATGTGTGTCAGTAGAATAACTATGACACATGAGGTATGGTCACCTAAATCTTAGAGATGTTATTTCTCTACAAAGAAAAGAAATGGTGCAAGGTCTTCCAATTTTTAAAAATAAACATGTTAATTGTGATGGTTGTGCATTGGGTAAACAACATAGGAATGAATTTCCACAAAGGTCAGATAAAAGGCAAAGAAATATTATTGAATTAGTACATACATATGTGTGTGGTCCCATACAAACCAAGTCACTTGGGGGTGCTTATTATTTTCTCATATTTGTTGATGATAGCACTAGATACACATGGATTTATTTCTTAACAAATAAGAGTGAATTTTGTGAATGTTTCAAAGAGTTTAGAACTATGGTGGAAAAACAAACAACTCATAATATTAAGATTATAAGATTAGATCAAGGGGGGAATACATTTCAGAAATTTTTATGACATTTTGTAAAACAAATAGAATTATCAAACAATACACAGTTCCTCATAATCTAGAAAAAAATGGTGTGGCTGAAATGAAAAATAGATCATGAGTAGTACACTACATAGGAGGTCATGAGGAACCTCCGCTTCTTCTTCTTCCATGCAACCATCCCATCATGCAAGGAGTTGCTGATCAGTTGTGTCCAATGCACTATATCGCCAACATCCTTTGAAAACCAAATGAGGCCAAACATCCATAAATCGAAAGACCCTAAGTCTTCTTTCCCTACCATTCTGCTCAATAGAGTTATCATGTATTGGACTTCTAGGTTGAAGTCGAATTTGTAGAGATTTTGTGGTATCTTGGAGACTGCCTTCGGCCTAGTTGCTGGATCCATCCAAGAAGTGTGCATAATCTTGTAGCATCTCGCAACATTTGAGTTATATTTCGTAGACAAAGCATTCATATCAATTTTGAAGACATTCTGATTCCATGGCAATCTGAAAGTTTTTGCGATTCCTTTCACTGAGAAATCCGCATAAACCTGCCCCTCGTGCTCTACCCTCTCAGCAACATGATTATACTTCTGTGCGCACTCTATCACTAATTCTAGGGCATCCATGGTGTATGGGAAGCCTGCTACATGATACATTCTGTTGCTAACAATGTTTTTGAGGGTCGGCTCATCCTCGCGAGCTTGAATCCTTGCCCTGAAGACTTCTAGGTCTGCCTTCCCACAATGGGTATCCGAGGCACTACAAATTTGCTCCAGATCCTACTGGGAATAGAACCCATTGGAGTTTTGAACTCATCATCACCTTTCGCTTGTCTTTTAATCATTTTGTCCTGCATGATGCAAACAACTGCAATTAGTTCCTACATTGTAAATTAGAGTATGCAAATCAATCTTAGGTTCGCAAAGTAAATTGAAATCATTTATAACAAGCTGAATTCATAAATTTACCTTAGGTAAAAGAGATCATCCTTTGGTAAAGAAGAATTAATGTAACCATCAAAGAAGAGAGATTTTGTCGTATATGTATGTGATAACGAGATATCACCTTAGTTACATTGTGGATGCCCATTTACCATCGTGCTCTCCGTCTGCTCAGATGCTTGATTTGTATTAGCTTCTGCAAATCTATTTTCAACGATAATCTTCTACAACCATGATTTTCAGACATCTTAAAATGCTTTTGTGATTTTACCACGATCAAAATTTTGCTTTTAAATTTTGTAAAATTCGCTAAGTGTAGGAGTGCTTTAAATGTTGACTAGATTTGGTGAGCAATTAATATTTGAACGTGGGGAAAAATGGCGGCTAGGCGAGAGTTTATAATTTTAAAATTTAAATCCCAACAACAAAAGCACTCACGATATGTGAATTTAATGCTAGGGACCAGTTGGACATTTGGATCCTCGTATCCTATTCACAATGTCAAGTGTGTAAGTCCGGTCGAAATGTCCTTTTGACTTTGACCAAAGTCAGGTGGAGAACATAATGGCGACCCCATCAGGTTACGACATAACCATCGTGGTCAAACTTTGTTGACCACAACAATGGATAATTGGATCTTCATACTCGAACATAAAGGTCAGGACATTTAGGAATGAACATTGTGAAATGTCTTGTTGAAAATGTCTAGTTGAACATCCAATGGGCTATGAGCATGCACTGGGCTTATAATACTTTGGATAGGATATGGACACGGATATGTCCGGTCCAAAATGTCCAGTTCCACGGGACTTTTCCTTAGGGCAAATTTGACGGTTTGTACTGGACCTAGACATGGATATGGATATTTTAGACGTGCTAAAGTATAGTCTAGTTGACCAAAAATGTCTGGTTGACCAGAACTTCAAATGAGCATAACTCATTCGTTTCGATGAATTTTGACATGATCTAAAAGACAATCTCGTCTAGCATTTTGTCCTCTACCCATCCATGACTTTTACAGGGTGGTGGGTGAATATTTTTTTATCAACTAACTGATGACAAAATGGTTATATCAACCACAGTATGATGAGATAAATCTCTCCTCTCAAAAAGGGGAGGCTCCCTTCTTATTGCTAACTATAATCAACCAGTAATTAACTAAGCTTATTTATACTAAAACTATCCATGGGGTGTTTCCATATCATCTAATTCTCTTATTTTAGAATAGATGTTCTCTTACAAACTTAAAATAACAATCCCATGATGCTTACAATATGTAATAAACCACAAACTACTAATTGGAGCAATAATAACTGATATCCAATTTAGTTAAACGGAAGAGTAATTGAAATGATACCAGCATGTGTCAACACCAAGAAACCCACAAAATCACAAACTCTTTTGTTGCTTCTTATGCCAATTGGAAGAGGGAAAAGTATGGAATATGATGCAGCCCAAAGTCTTCACTGTATGCCACAATTAGATCAAACAATCACAGATGACAACTTGCAGCCCAAAGTCTTCAAGTCACCTTCGTTCATGAAGACACAAATCCAAAGATGATATCGCAACTCAAAGACTACAAAATCATATTTAGAACACCTTCTAAAATATTTAGTTCCATGCCATGATTCAACCAAATACACAAGAGAATGCAATAGAAAAGACTTAAGAACAATTCTAATGCACCACAAGCTTGATTCAAGACAAAGATTGAATGCCAACTTGCTTCACTTATATTGATTGAATAATATTTACACTTTGAACACAAAGTTTCAGTATGCTCCTCAATTCGATAGTGTTTCACTTCAATAGCTAAAAGATAAATATTTACAAAAGAGCCTCCTCTTATTTATAGAGGGAAGCTATGAGCAAAAATAGGAAATCTACAACTACTTTGACATATTCAAGGCAGAGTCCAATTTGATTTGAGACTCTGTACTTCTCCTTCATGTAATTGCATATTACAAAAAGACATGTAGGATGTCATTTACATATTACAAACTCCATAATGAAAGCATAAAAAAATTAACTAAGTGTCCTAAGACATAGGAATTTCTTCCTCTTTGTCCTTCTCCAAGAAATCTTTGTATCTCTTCAAGGCAGCCTAGACTTCGTTATTGTCAGGTCCCAGTGTAGGTTTGGAGATGGTGAGAACTCTGGTGATGGAGTCTATTATGGTGATAGGCCCACTCTTGTGCTTATTTATGTTTGGAGATGGTGAGAACTCTGGTGATGGAGTCTATTATAGTGATAGGCCCACTCTTGTGCTTATTTAGGATCCTCTGCAGTTTGTCCAAAATCACTTGAAAATCCACCAACTCATCAATGGAAGCCAATGAGAAAGCTTCCGATTCTATCTCTGTATGTATAAGTGTGGTGAATTCTTGAACAACTATATCAACAGGGAGGGTTTGTTGATCACGTCATCTAACATTTGGCAAGGAAGTTTGACAAGCTTGTCTGAAATGTCCAGACCTTTGTCTATATCGTTGTTCAGGTCTTCCTTTAGATCTTTGATTAAGTTCTAGATGACATCTTTTTTGTTTATCATCGCTTCCCTGAATTCAACATACCTTTTCCTATTGGGGATCACCCCATGTTCAACCAGCACTTCCATCTTGAAATCTCGCAGCTTGTTCCATGTTTCAAGATCTTGTTCTATTAGCTACATGTCCTAAGAAAGTATCTCAAGTGTCTGGTCAACTTCTTTCTTTACCTCACCCAAATTGTTGTAAAATTCAATGGAGGACTTTATCAACTTTGTACCTTGGGCCAATATCCTCTCAATCTAGGCACTGACTGCCCGACCTTGAGCCCCAATCTTTTCAGCCTTTTGAATGGCTTCTTCATCTACACCTGTCCCAACAGGTTCTACTTGCTCTAAAGATTGGGCTGTTTTGAGTAGAACTAAAGTTAGCTATTCTACCTGTGCTTTTAGTTGATCTTTGATCACCTTGTCCCTGTCAAATCTCTCAAGCAAAGTAGCCAATGTTTCTTGTAAATCCTCCTTGGCACTTTCATGTGTTTGTTTGCCAAGTTCTATCCTTGAAATAGTGTAATCAAAGACTTGCACTTCACTGAGGTTCTTGTCTGGTGGAGGCACATCTACCTCAACATATTTGTTCCCTAATTGATCAATAAGCACCCTCGACAAGGTTTTGGCCTTCTTAGTTGATTTGGGCTTTGCTTGGACTAATTGGCCAAAGTCAAAGTCATCTAGGGATATGGCTTGTTACTTCCTCTTTGGTTTCTGTGAAATTAGCCAAGGAGGAAGGATGGAGGAATCATCTCTTATTTCTATCACCAAGGTTTGTGATGATGGGGTAGGACCTATGGACTATGAAGAGGATGGGATATTCGGTGAAATGAAGGTGGTGGAAACAATTGGTGGAGTCTGAGTTAACACTACAACATGAATCTCAACACTTGACACTTTAGATGTGGATGCAAACATAAAATTTTCAAAGTCCAATTGAGTAGTAATGAATGTGTCAATCATTGGTGATGATACATCTGACAGACTAGGCAAAAAAGTAAGTGAGCCAAACACATTCTCTATATTGCCATGAGGGCTTTCAAATAATGACTCATTGGTAGGTGAGGAAGGGGATGAATGAACAGAATGAACTGACACAGTGGGTGTAGTAGAAATAGTAGAAACAGTAGGTAAATATTGTTCACTTGAAGAAACAGGAGTAGGGGTCGTAACCTGTGAAGTGACAATCGGAGCTGATGAAACAACATGTGGCTCATAAGGAACTTGTTCTTCAGGAACTAATGGATTCTCTTCAGCTGCAAGGGAAGGATCTTCTTCTTCCTCTACTTGTGTAGATGTTCCTTCTTTCTCTTTTCTTTTCCCTTTATCCCCTTTGGTCTTGAAAACAAACTTTACTCTCTGACTTGAACCAGAGCCATCTTCTTTGTTCTTAGTTCTTAGCTCCAACCTCTTGTTAGAGGTTCCTTCAGCCTGCTCTTCTTCTGATTCTGTTTTAAAAAGTTTATCTTTATTCCTTTCTTCTCCAACGAAACATTGGTCTTTGCAAGAACCAATTGGAATCTCTCCCTTATTGAAGTCATCTCCTTTTGTGACCATTGAATTGGTGGAAGAGGAGTGTTACAATTTTATTTCCCACATATGCAGAACCCACTATATCACCCTCTTCATGCATGTCCTTAGGAATATCAGAAAGCTCAAAGTTTCTAATCTGTTCTAAGGTAAGCCGACTGAAGTCTAGCTTCCTTACCTCTTCATCAATTCTGCACTCATCCCATATATCTTCAATTTTATACACGTGAGTATAGTTCCCCTTGAGATTGTCCTTCATGCCCCGGTAATCAAAATCACTCCTTTTCTTATACCTCTTCATAGTTACCCATTGCATTTCAGTTTCCATTGCTTTGACTCTTGGAGTTGTGAATATAAAATACCGGGTATGTGCAGGATCATGATGGGCCAAACTATACCTCTAAATGGCAATGAAAATACAAAAAATCAGACTTAATCAAGTTCATGTGAAAATTTGAATGGATTATCTACACAATTTGAAAAAGATGTAAGAACGAAATTTGTAGAGAATTGAATCTAGTTTATGAGCTACTATTTTTTTGAAAAAAAAACTAAATTTACTTAGTGAAAAATGAATATTTCAATGAACAGCTATTAAATTTTTCAGAAAAAAATAAAAAGTGGGTGTCTGTCCAGCCAACCTAACTATGAGAAAAAAAAATATTTTTTTTGAAACTTTCAAAATAAGTAGAGAACTCATGCCCGGATGTGACGCATATTTTTTTAAAATTTTTTTCCAATAAAGTAATTAGTTATGATTTTTTTACTGGCTTTTTTTAAAAACTAAAGCTCGTAATTGTCCAACAAACTTAACTCAATAAAAAAAATCAGAATTCAAATTTTTTTTAACCTGTAGCCAACGGAGCATAGAGTGTGATGCATCTTTCGGATCTGAAAAAGGTGAAATGGTTTGAAAGTTATGGATGTTTTTCAATCCGTGTATCCATCAGGATTTTAGACACACACTATATAGAAAATTATTAATAATTATTTAATAAAATGATAATCAACAAAATCTTATATTTTTAGAAAGCTGACAATTTCCTCTATAAACCCTTTTCGTTTTATTAATTTTGCATTAAAAAAAAGTCGTCAACACGAAGGGTGAAGTTCGAAGAAGAGAGTGAAACCAGTAAACACGTTAGAATTCAGGGAAAGTCAACTATGACAGTCCCAAGCCTAAATACAAGGAAAACCAAAGCAAAATAGATATCTGTTACTATTGGATATCCGTTATTTAAATAACGGATATCCATTTTGTGGAGCGAGAAAATGATTTTGAAGGTTCCAGAAACAGTTATCCGTTTTTGGAACCTTAGAAAATTTGGTTATTAATATATTTTTATAAAATAATTAATAAATCTATTAATAGAAAGGCCAAACTAATTATTTGGTGCAACTTATTATCAAAATAATAAACTTACTAATATAAGATGTATGAACTAGTGTCAATATTAGTTTCGAGGTATTTTATTTACTTAAATTTGTTCTATTTTACTTTAGAACTATTTTATTTATTACATACATCAACACATAAATTTACTCTCTCTCTCTCTCTCTCTCTCTCTCTCTCCTAGTTAAATCCTTTTCCTAGATTTCCTAGTTTTCCTTTTCTTTTCTAGACAATTTCTCTTTAGATGGAGGGGAGAGAGAGAGAGATATGAGTCGATAGAGAGAGCAAGATAGAGAGAGGGAGAGAGATAGAGGAGAGAGATAGATAGGGAGAGAGATAGAAAGAGAGTCCTAGTTTTCTTGTTTTCCTTTCCTTCGTCGATAAGGGAGAGGGAAAGATAGAGGGGAGAGATAGGGAGATATAGGAATGATAGGGGGAGAGAGGCAAGAGATAGAGAGATAGTGAGAGATAGCTAGGTAGAGAGAGATAGAGAGGAAACAGATAGGAAGAGATAGAGGAGATAGAGGGGAGAGATAATGAGATAGAGAATGAGAGAGATGTCCAGAGAGAAAGGGAGATAGAGGAATGATAGGGGAGAGAGAGACAAGAGATAGGGAGAGATAGATAGGTAGAGAGAGAGGAGATAGATTGGGAAAGATAGAGGAGACAGAGGGAGATATAGGAGATAAAGAGTGAGTGAGATGTCCAGAGAGAGGGAGAGAGATTGAGAGGTAGAGGGACGATAGAGAGAGGGAGATAAGGGAGAGATAGGGAGATAGAGGTTTAGGGTTTAGGGGTTATGAGTTAGGGTTTATGGATTTAGAGAGAGAGAGACTGCTTTTGACATGCAACCGTAAACCCTAAATAATGCCCCCAAACCCTAAACCCTAACCCCTAACCCCTAACCCATAAACCCTAAACCCTAAATAATACTCCTAAGCCCTAACCCCTAAACTCTAACCCCTAACCCTAAACCCTAAACCCCAAATTCCTTACAACACTTTTTCATTTCATGATTGCATTGAAAATTTGATGAAAATTGCATGATTTAAGAGTTTTTCACTAGCTTTTCATTGCTTATTTTCACAAGACTACTCTACAAGTGTGTTGTAATAGAATTTGTGACTTTATTAGACTTATATCAGACCTATTTACTACTAACCTCAGTCACATCCTTTACAACACCTTTTGTTTGACACTTTTGCATTGAAATTTGATCGAAAATTGCATGTTTTTAGGCTTTTTCACTAGGTTTGACTAGTGAACTCTCTACAAACACTATAAATGTGTGTTGTGTCTGATTTTTTCTCACAAGGTGCAGATTACATGGTTATTATCTGATATCCATCATAAAATTTCACACAACACCCTTTCTATCAGTTGTTTGCATGCTTTTATTGTGAAAAAATTGCATATTTTGCTTGATTTTTACTAGGGTTTGACTTGCAAACTTGTTAAACTTGCATGAAATGTGTGTTGTGAAGGATATTATTATCTAATTGACTTATATCCCTGACATACTCTTCTGTACATCTTAAATTTCATTACAACACTCTTTATTTGGACATTTACATTCACATTTTGTGAAAAAATTGCATAATTTTGCATAATTTCACTAGTTTTTGGACTTACAATCATTTAGGATTGCATTCAAAAGTGTGCTGTGAAGCATATATCTAATTTAAAGGACTAATATTGCTATTATTTACTTCTGCACCTCATAATTTGATCACAACACCTTTGCTTTACATAATTCACATTGAAAAAAAAAGCATAAAATCTAGCATCTTTAGTTCATTTACATTCATATTTCAAGAATTTGATTTCTTGTATATTTCATGGATTCCTCTTGTTTTTAAATGGAAGCTTTATTTACATACATTAGGGACCCAGAGACTTTTTGCAAATTCATCAACATGAATCCTCAGGTCCTGCAACAAATATCATCCATCCATGACAGAGATATGACGATAGATTCTACACATGACATCCTTCAATTTGAAAAATTTCTTACTATCTTGGGTATGTTCCCTTTGATATTTGATGATATTACTAATTTCATGAACAACCAAGAGGAAAGTATTGAAAAAAATGACAATCCTTCATTTCATGATGATAAAATGAACATTCTCTCTATGACACATAAGGCTAAAATTGATCAAGATAATCCATGTGATACTAGGGATCCTTGAGAGAAAAACATCATTGAGACATCCCTTGAATCCACTTTTCCCTCCTTCCATGCTCTTCTTTACGAGGATGAAGCATTAGTGACTGAGCAAAGATCTCCCACACCAACACCTTTAGGGATTGATGCTAGGTATAATCAAGAGAACAACAATGTTAATTCAATCTTCACTAATAGACTTTGTAGCAATATTTCTAAGATGGTGGTGCGGGGGGCACCTAGTGTACCTCCTTGCTTAGAACATGTAAAACTGAAGATAGTTGTCACTTTGCGCTCAGATCTCTCTCTCTCTCTTCCTCTTCATCCCTATCCATCTCCCTTATCGACAAAGCAAATGGGGGAAAGGGTTTTGATCATTGGGACTAATTTGGGTATGTGCATGGAGAGAGAGAGAGAGAGAGAGAGAGAGAGAGAGAGAGAGAGAGAGAGAGAGAGAGCGCTATCTTTGGTTTTACATGTTCTAAGAAAGGAGGTACACTAGGTGCCCCCCGCACCATCATCTTAGAAATATTGCTACAAAGTCTATTAGTGAAGACTAAATTATACCCAGAATCAATCCCTAAAGGTGTTAGTGTGGGAGATCTTTGCTCAGTCACTAATGCTTCATCCTCGTAAGGAAGAGCATGTAAGGAGGGCAAAGTGGATTCAAGGGATGTCTCAATGATGTTTTTCTCTAAAGGATCCCTAGTATCACATGGATTATCTTGATCAATTTCAGCCTTATGTGTCATAGAGAGAATGTTCATTTTATCATCATGAAATGAAGGATTGCCATTATTTTCAATACTTTCCTCTTGGTTGTTCATGAAATTAGTAAGAACATCCAATATCGAAGGTAACATACCCAAGATAGTAAGAAATTTTTCAAATTGAAGAATGTCATGTGTAGAATCTATCGTCATATCTCTGTCATGGATGGATGATATTTGTTGCAGGACCCAAGGATTCATGTTGGTGAATTTGCAAAAGGTCTCGGGTTCCTAATGTATGTAAATAAATATTCCATTTAATAACAATAGGAATCCATGAAATATGCAAGCAATCAAATGCTCGAAATATGAATGTAAATGAACTAAAGATGCTAGATTTTTATGCTTTTTTTTCAATGCGAATTATGTAAAGCAAAGGTGTTGTCATCAAATTTATGAGGTACAGAAGTAAATAACAGAAATATCAGTCCTTTCAATCAGATATATGCTTCACAACACACTTTTGAATGCAATCCTAAATGATTGTAAGTCCAAAAACTAGTGAAATTATGCAAAAATATGCAAAATTTTCACAAAAAGTGAATGTAAATGTCCAAATAAAGAGTGTTGTAATGAAATTTAAGATGTGAAGAAGAGTATGTCAGGGATATCAGTCAATTATATCAATAATATCCTTCACAACACGCATGCCATGCAATTTTAACACGTTTGCAAGTCAAACCCTAGTAAAAATAAAGCAAAATATGCAATTTTTTCACAATAAAAGCATGCAAACAACTGATAGAAAGGGTGTTGTGTGAAATTTTATGATGGATATTAGATAATAACCATGTAATCTATCACCTTGTGAGAAAAAATCAGACACAACACGCCTTTAGAGTGTTTGTAGAGAGTTGACTAGTCAAACCTAGTGAAAAAGCCTAAAAACATGCAATTTTTGATCAAATTTCAATGCAAAAGTGTCAACAAAAGGTGTTGTAAAGGATGTGACTGAGAGAAGAAGTAAATAGGTCTGATATAAGTCTGATAAAGTCACAAATTCTGTTACAACACGCTTGTAGAGTAGTCTTGTGAAGATAAGCAATGAAAAGCTAGTGAAAAACCCTTAAATCATGCAATTTTCATCAAATTTTCAATGCAATCATGAAATGAAAAGGTGTTGTAAGGAATTTATCAAAGGAAGAGAGGAATATGTTTGATAAAAATCCACTAAGGCCACAAAATCCACTACAACACCCCTAGAATGCAACCCTAGAGAGGAATCTAATGCAAAACCTAGTGAAAATGCAAGTTTCAAACCCTAGGTATGAGATCTAAATGAAATTATGCAATGAAATGGAATGCTACAGGTCAAAATTAGACTTGAAAGAGTGTAAAGGATAGTAGTAAAATCTAAAACCAAATTTTAGCTACCAATTCTAGCTCATGCACAAACTAGGTCTCATAAAAACACACAATTTCAAGCAATTTTGACCAAATGGAGATATAGAGGAGACTGAGGAGAGAGATAGGGAGATAGAGAGTGAGGCACATGGCCAGGGGCATAGGGAGAGAGATTGAGAGGTAAAGGGATGATAGAGATAGGGAGATAGAGGTTTAGAGTTGATTGGATTTAGGGTTTAGGGGTTAGGGGTTAAGGTTTAGGGGCATTATTTAGGGTTTAGGGTTTATGGTTTAGGGGTTAAGGTTTAGAGGTTTAGGGTTTAGTGTTTAGAGAGAGAGGACCAATAGGGAGATATAGAGAGTGAGGTACATGGCCAAAGACATAGGGAGAGAGATTGAGAGGTAGAGGAACGATAGAGATAGGGAGATATGGAGATAGAGGTTTAGGGTTTCTTGGGTTTAGTGTTTAGGGGTTTGGGGTTTAGGATTTAGGGGTTTAGGGTTTCTCAAGTTTAGGGTTTAGGGCTTAGGGGCATTATTTAGGGTTTATGGTTTAGGGGTTAGGGGTTAGGGTTTAGGGTTTAAGGGCATTATTCAGGGTTTACAATTGCATGTTAAAAGAAGTCTCTCTCTCTCTAAATCCCTCAACCCTAAATAATGCCCCTAATCCCTAACCCATAACCCCTAAACCCTAAACATGATCAACCCTAAACCTCTATCTCTAGGTATCTCTCCCTTATCTCCCTCTCTCTATCATCCCTCTACCTCTCAATCTCTCTCCCTATCTCTTTGAACATCTCACTCACTCTCTATCTCCCTATCTCTCCCTCTGTCTCCTCTATCCTCCCAATCTATCTCCTCTCTCTGCCTATCTATCTCTCCCTATCTCTTGCCTCTCTCTCCCCTATCATTCCTCTATCTCCCTATCTCTCTGGACATCTCTCTCACTCTCTATCTCCCTATCCCCTATGTCTCCTCTATCTCTCCCTATCTGTCTCCTCTCTATCTCTCTCTACCTAGCTATCTCTCCCTATCTCTCTCTTGCCTCTCTCCCCCTATCATTCCTATATCTCCCCTCTATCTCTCCCTCTCCCTTATTGATGAAGGAAATGAAAACAAGAAAACTAGGACTCTCTCTCTCTCTATCTCTCAATCCTCTCTTTCTATTTCTACCCCTCTATATATATATATCTCCATCTCTATATCCTCACTCTATCTCTACGCCCCCCTCTCTCTCTCTCTCCATGCACATACCCATTAGGTAGGCTATTTTGCATATGGTGGTCATATCCTTTAGGTCCAGTCACCTCCAAACTTCACAAATAGATATAGAGCATAATTCTAAACATCTTTCATAAAGACCACTTCTCTACATAGGTGCAACTAATACCACTTTTTTATTGTTTTCCACATTTAATACTTATTATTTTCCATTTTCCAAGTCCTACATGTGTCCAAGTCGTATTGTTTGTCAAGTTTTTAGTCTAATTGTTAGTCCTAACTCTCATGGATATTAAAATGATAGTATAGTTAGATTTATCCTTAGGTAACATTAATTTACACATTGTTGCACAAATAACCACACTCAAAAATAACCTTACCTAATTAAGGTTAACCTTTAAGGTTCTTTCATTTGGTGAGCCTAACAGATCCAACTAGTTCAATCTTCTTATAGTCCATGCTTAGCCTTCCAAGAGAGTTCATGCCATGTTAGCTTTGCATTATGTCCTCACTTTCCTCTTGCTAGTTGTAGTACTTTTTTTTTCTAATCCTATCCCTATATCATACTATTGTTATTGACTTTTCTTTCCATCTTCATCATTATAGTCCTAGTTATCCTATTTTGAGCCTACCATTTATCCTTAGCCATGTCTTGTACTTCTTCTATTCATGTCAATTTTAATGACCTCCAAATTTTCCATAAATTCTTCTCCACCAAACCCTAGACACTCACCCAAATCCTTACTTTCCTAATAAAAGCCCTTCCCCAAACATCATTTGATCATGTGGCTCCTTCCATAACTAGACAGGTGACCCTACTTTCTATTATTCATCCAATACAATCCCAATGTCATAGTTCACATTCCCACACCTACATTCATAGAATCCATTCCCCCTATTGACACCATCATTGATAATCATTTTAAGGAGTCTCCCTTGAATAATCATTAAACCATGGATTATCCCATATCCCCATCTTACACTTTCCTCACCTTTGAACCCTTAGAAGATGACATTTAGCTATCCTCACCATTACCAATCACACTTTCTAGCAATCCCACATAAGACACCTTACCCATCACTTCACCTAGGTCATCACTAATTAAATCACCTCATTGCTCCATTCAACCATACCCATACCACCCCTTTCTCACTCCACAACTTGTATTAACGCATGATTCACCCCATGACATGCTACAGTTACCACAATGCCAATTCACTCTACCATCATTCTTCATATTATCTTATGAATCACCATCCTTTGTTCCCATTCCTTGAGACATCATACCATGACACACACCAATGAAAACAATTAAAAAACCAATGAAAAGAATTAAAAAAAACCATTTTTATAGTTCCAAAAAATGGATATCTGTTTTGGGAATATTCCATAAACGGATATCCATTTCCTGCAACTATAAAAATGGTTTTTTAAACCACAAAACATATATTTTTAACATGCCTATGAAAGTCAAAGTTAGCTAATTTGCAAATTTGGCTAAGTAAAGACGCAATTTTTTTCCATTTCCATTGTTTGGCCCGTGATGATCCTGCACATACCCTACCAGCCAATGGTAATTGGGAACTTGAAACCAGCTCTATGAGCTTCTACTTGTTTGCTATGTACATTCATTATCTGTCTACATAATTCCATCAGTATTAGCTTGTCTGTTGGATATCTAGGCAACATGTAGGGTTTCCCATTGAAACAACCAACTCTGATATATGTAAAAGTAGGAAATTGTAGAAATATACAACCAAACCTTTTCACCTGCTCCCAAGATGCATCAAAAACTCTTGTCTTTCCAAGCTCTTTCTCAAACATACAAATGTAACTGTAAAAGAAGGCATCATTGACCCTTCTAAAGTGCTTGATGCTCTCTTTCAATGTCAGTCGAGGGTAGTACTTATACACTAGAATATGCCTTCTATCACCTTCTGAAGTTATGACAAGAAAGTGCCTCATAGAAGCAACATCATATACTAAATATGAAGTCCTATAGAACTTCAAAGAAATTGACACTTTTGAGAGTTGTTGACAAATTGAGTCACTAATTTGCTTACCCCAAAATATCCTTTGATTACCCTTCTTTATGACATATATGTATTGGTACATCCATTCTTGAAAAGTATTAGATGTTGCAAGCCCTTTGACTTTGCTCAAGAGAGTAATGAGATCACCTACCTCTTCGATGAACTCACTCTGGAAGATGTTCTTTGGCCACCTTGTGATTGTAGGCCTAGGAGTCTTGAGCCACTAAGTGTTAATGATTTTCTTACACTTCTCTGCATTCTTGTCATAGTGATCTTGTGTTGATTCCATGGTGATATTAGCATAGTCATCAATGTTGGGGCACATGAATAATTTATCAAAGAAATCCTCATCCAAATTTATCACCACTTTACCATCTACATCTGTTATGCTTTTGCTGTCTTTGTTGAAATTGGTAGCTGCTGCCAACATGAACTCTGGATCCTGAGCTGACACTGAGAAGGAAGAAACCAAATGGATGCTATTGTCGAGAATAGTTTACATGTTTGCAGCGATAGGCTATTTGTTCACTCTCTCTAAAAACTCTGACATGTCCACATACCTAATTTTTGTGTCTCTGATATTGTCCACATTGGACTCCATAGAAGACATCAGAATCACACCTTGATATTTGTACTTCATATTTTTCTTCTTGGGAGAAGGATCAGTCATTTGGCAGGAGACTGCAAAATGAGTTTCAAAAACCTTCTAGAGTTAGAAAAATTTCAAGTGTCCAGATCCATGCAATTGTGGAGAAAAACTACCCTTTTACATTTCAGAACTGAGTTTGGTGTAGTTCAAAGAAAATTCTTTGAACTACATGGGAATTTCTCTTTTTGGTGCAAAGTTGGAAAAAAATTCCGCATTTGCATGGGGTATGATTTTAGGTGTAGTTCGGAGAAAATTCTCCAAACTACACTTAGGATAGGTCAGAATGAAACAGATGCAAGTCAGAGAAATTTCTCTGATTTGCATCTTTTAAGGGTAAGTCATCTTGATTTTCTCTGACTTGCATTTCATAGTGTAAAACATGGATATGCACTTTGGAGAAAATTCTCTAAAATGCATGAGGGGTAAATCTCTTTGGTGCACTTCGAAGAATCTTCTCTGAAGTGTATGAATAGAACATGCATCGTTTGTTTGACTTAGCAAGTTTTGGGATAGACATAGGATTAGGTGTTGTTTGGAGAATTTTCCCCGAACACCTTTTAACAAGGGTGTTGTTCGGGGAAATTCCCTGAATGACATCCTTAAGTTAAAAGTTAAGTTTCAACAAGGGGTGTTGTTTGGAGTTTTTCTCTGAATAACACTTGGTCCAAAAGACCGTGTTATTTGAAGAAAAAACTCTGAACAACACCAATCGGTATTTATCTAAAATGGCATAGGTAGATCGAAATAGGTTTAAATGATGATTAAAAGACGTGGCTCAGAGATTATTCTCTAAGCTACATCCCTAGTTTTTACAAAGGGTTTGACCCAACAAACCTACACAATCGGCCTCAACCGTGTTCACACAATAATCGATAAACTCATTCTATAAGACCTAGGGTTTTGACAAAGAAAAAGGAAACAAACTCACATTAAATAGTGAACAAATACCTTTGCAAATGCGAACAGTAAGGAACAAAAAGAAAGAAGAAACATGACATACCTGTGACAAAAGATCCGAGGAGGATTCACGATCAAAGAGCAAACTTTTAAGAGATCACACAGCGAATAGGATGCAAGAGGGTTTGAAAATGGCACGACAGATGGTGAACAGAGGTTAAAAATGAATATTAACATGGGTTTAAAAGTATATAAAACCTGGCATTAATACCTCATAAATGTCGAGTGTGTCAGGATAGGACTACCATAGCGAAGAATTTTTCTGCAACTACATATGTAGTTGTGAGAAAAATCTCCGCAATTACATATGATTAGAAACTCAATAAATATGCAATTGCATTGAAAAACGACATTACATATTAGGAAAAAAGAGCAAGTCTTGAAATTTGACTTTTGCAATTTTAGCAAAGGTGAAAGATGACCCAAATCGAAATGACTTTTCGAGGGTTAAACTATGCACGAGACCAATCAATTTTTTCCTCGATTTGCATGCTTAGAGGATGTGGGCTACGAAATGGACAAGTTTCGTAGGGGTTATCCCATGAATTGAGCAAGCGAAATTCAAGGATAACACAGGGGATACTCTGCAGCCTGAAATTTGGCTCATACTTGGCTTTAAAAGAGACACAACATTTTACCATTACCGCCCAAGCAGACAACGGACAAACCAACATAAAAAGATTCAGGTGGTCATTATGTCAAGGCAAAAATGAGGTGTGTTGTGAGACTACACAACACATAGGAGTGGTACGTTAAACGCGGTTATTGATGCATTAAGTAGAAGATAAAATCTGCTAACATAAATGAGGGTAGAAGTAGTTGGTTTGAAGAGTTAAAGCACTTATATGTGGTTGATCCCGATTTTGCAAAGGCATGGAATGTGTGTACTAAACCAATGAGCATGGATAGAAGTGGTTGGATTACGTAATTCAAAACTAGCTATTATTCAAAGGTAACTAATTCTATATACCTAAGAGCTCTATGAGAGAGATTCTAATTAGGGAGAAACATTGAAGAGGACTAGTTGGACATTTTGGGGTAGATAAGACAATCACCTTGCTTAATGAGAACTATTTTTGGCCACAAGTATACAAAGATGTAAGGGAATTTGTTTAGGGTTGTAGGACTTGCCAAGTTGCCAAGGGAAACAATTAGAATGTTGGGTTATATCAACCATTACCACTTTCATAGAAACTGTGGGAAAACATAAGTATGGATTTTATGTTAGGATTGTCGAAGACACAAGGGGAAATGATGCAATCATGGTAGTAGTGGATAAGATTTCCAAGATGGTGCACTTCATTCCATGTCATAAAAGCAATGATGCAATACACATAGAATATTTACTTCTTAGAGAGGTAGTGAGACTACATGGTTTGCTAAAGAGCATAGTTTTAGATAGAGACATTAAGTTTGTGGGATACTTTTGGAGGACCTTATGGAAAAAAATGAAAATTAACTTGAAATTATTGTAGACTGATGGGCAAAGTAGATGTAGTGAATATGAGCTTGGCTAACTTACTGAGATGCTTGGTTGATGAGAAGGTGGTAAATTGGGACATGGTGTTATCATAGGTAGAATTTGTATACAATACCCTTCCAGATTATGAATAGTAGCAATCCAAATAATGTATCTAAACTAAGAGACATCATCAAGGGGGATAAGAGCAATGTGGAGCTAGAGGAGTTCACCGAACACATAAATAAGGTACATGTGAAAGTAAGGGACCATCTAGAGAAGATGAATGATAAGTGTTGGTGAAAAATCATATTTTCACTTTTACATAAGTTAATTAGGGAGATTCTTTTTCTATTTTGTGCCTCATGACATGTATCATAGGCTTTCTTTTCTCTTGAAAGCATTGTGACATGTATCACATGTTTTCTTTATGCTTTCTTTCCCCACTTTGTTTATTCTTAGATAGTGGTTGTGTATATCCTTTGTATTTATATCTGAATAATGCAAGGGGAATGTGTAGCACTAATTCATGCATTTGGCTTTTGCAATATTTTCTTGCAACTCTCTCTTGTAGAAGTTTTTCTACAGATGATTTTGGGAATGTAACATGGTATCAGAGCTCCAGATCTATCAGTTTCTTCTCAAATCGGAGAGGGTTTTAGCCATGAGCAGATAATCTGTACATCCTGGAGCAAAATAGACCCCACAGTTCTGCTCAGAAGGTGTCAAAACCCATATTTTCATATAAGGCACTCTATATTTTTCTGAAAAAAAGTTTTGGGCATTTTTTGGGGTTTTGGTTTTTTATGTGCATGAAAAATCCATATGACCGCCTTGATTTTCATGCTAGATTTCTTGTACAGCCGCATCAATTTCTGTGCCATTTTGAGCTTATTTTGATTTTCCAGTTGCCTCAATTTGCATGCCAAATTTTTGAATCTGCCTCAATTTTCGTGGTGCTTGATTTCTGTCTGCCTCAATTTCTGTGCTGCTCAATCTCTGAATCTGTCTCAATTTCCATGCCGTGTTCATGTGCAGACCTAAAAAGGTAGTTTTCTTCCAAAGGCCATAACTTGAGCATACAGACTCGAAAATTGGCAAACGAAAAAGCATTGGAAAGCTGGTTCTGAGCACTATCTAGTAATGTTGGTCTTTTTTCCAGATTTTTTTGTTTGAAGTCAAAGCATCATTTTTGGCTTCTGAGCTCTATTCTTGCGCCCAGAATCTCTGTTTTTTGAAAATGAATAGGCGTTGGAAAGGTATCAGCAAGCTCTACATAGCCATCTATGTAATTTTTTTAGATTCAGCCCCAGGTATCTTTTATTCAGTTTGTCAATTTTATGGTTTCTGTTAGATATCCTGGACATGCTGCCTCCTGGAAGGTTCTGTTTTCTTTGATAGGCTTCTATTATCAGCATAAATCTATTTGCATGTTTGGATCTCTATCATTTTGAGGAGGTATCATGGGTTTTGCCACTCATTCTTCTGTGGTCAATCTGACTAAGGACAATTATGAGTCCTGGCAAAGAGGCATCCTAACACATCTCAGGTGGCTACATCTTTTGCCTCATCTTTATGGGTTCATACCTAAACTAGAGACACCTATGAAGAAATCTATTTGGGGTAACAATCGAGATCATGTTGTACGTTTAATTTGCACCACTGTTGATTATGATATTGCGTGTGATCTTCCCATCTATGTGAGCCCACACACACTTTGGACAAAAATTTGGGAGTTGTATGGAGACCCTCATGTCTCACCATTTCCAAATGATCCTACAGTAGATTGTCTCATTCCACTTGATGATGCAGATAATATACCTTATGATGATGATACTTTAGAGGAGCTTGAGTATATGGCATGTCTTGAATGTTCAGAGATAGAGACCTCTCTTGCTCCCTCTTTTCCTCCTATTGAGATCACATCTTCTTCATCACCTATTGCTACTTTAGAATTCAGTGTTGCATCATCATTGGCTTCTAGTAATTCTGTGCAGCAGGTCAATATTAGTCTTTCATATCCACCTCATTGGGATTCCTATCTTGTAGACATATCATCTCTGTTTGTGGAGTCTCACATTGTTGATTTGGAGGACACATTTGAGGGTTTGTATCTCTTGTTTGATGCTATCTCAAGTGGCTTTGCATCACCACCTTCATCTTCTGTGTTTCCAGATGCAGTTCAGATTATATCCTCTCATGGTTCTTCTTCTCTAATTGAGCAGACAATTTCTATTTTGGAGAAGACATATTTTCCTAGTATGAGGTCACTTGAGTTGCATTCAGAGGCACATGTTTCAATATGGATTCCCTATTCATCTAAGATGTGGGAATGACTTCTACATTCACCAGTGGATTTATTTCTTCCAAAAGGGAGAAATGTTGTTTGCATGCAGTGGATTGGATTTTGTCTTCAAGATCTCTTCATTGGTTCTGGAGCTTCTTCTTGGAGGAAATTCATATTCTCTATTCGCTCTCTCTTATGGGGGGGCACTCATGATTGTACTCTTGGGATGGATTCATTCCATGGGGGGTCTTAGTGTCCTTCTTCCATCACATGTTCTTGTACTTTCTTTTTGTTTTTTCTATCTTTTGGAGAGGAGTTTTCTCCCACTGGGTTTTTCTTAGTCAAAAGATGAGCCCATAAAGATGAGGCAAAAGATGCAGCCACCTGAGATGTGTCAGGATGCCTCTTTGCCAGGACTCATAATTGTCCTTAGTCAGATTGACCATAAAAGGATGAGTGGAAAAACCCATGATACCTCCTCAAAATGATAGAGATCAAAACATGCAAATAGATTTATACTGATAATAGAAGTCTATCAAAGCAAACAAAACCTTTCCAGGAGGCAGCATGTCCAGGATATCTAACAGAAGCCATAAAATTGACAAACTGAATAAAAGATACCTGGGGCTGAATCTGAAAAAATTACATAGATGGTTGTGTAGAGCTCGCTGGTACCTTTCCAATGCCTATTTGTTTTCGAAAAACAGAGATTCTGGGCGTAAGAATGGAACTCGGAAGCCAAAAATGATGCTTTAACTTCAAATAGCAAAAATAGGTTTCAAATAGAAAAATCTGGAAACAAGACTAGTATTACTAGATAGTTCTTAGAACCAGCTTTCCAATGCTTTTTTGTTTGCCAATTTTTGAGTCCGTATGCTCAAGTTATGGCCTCTGGAAGAAAATTGCCTTTTTAGGCCTGCACATGAACGCGACACATAAATCAAGGCAGATTCAAAGATTGAGCGACACAAAAATTGAGGTAGACAGTTTTAGTTTTGGAGAAGACATATTTTCCTAGTATGAGGTCACTTGAGTTGCATTCAGAGGCACATGTTTCAATATGGATTCCCTATTCATCTAAGATGTGGGAATGGCTTCTACATTCACCAGTGGATTTGTTTTTTCTGAAAGGGAGAAATGTTGTTTGCAGGCAGTGGATTGGATTCTATCTTCAAGATCTCTTCATTGGTTCTAGAGCTTCTTCTTGGAAGGAATTCATATTCTCTATTCACTCTCTCTTATGGGGGGCACTCATGATTGTACTCTTGTGATGGATTCATTCCATGTGGGGTCTTAGTGTCCTTCCATCACATGTTCTTGTACTTTTTTTTTCTCTCCTTTGGAGAGGAGTTTTCTCCCACTGAGTTTTTCTCCTTTTCTCCACCTTATGAGAGATCCTTGTTGTTCATGGGTACTTAACATGGCTTTGTTTTTGGGACCCATCTTTCTTTCTTTCTTTTTAGCTTGTGTAATCTCCCTAAGTTGCACTTATGGGGGGTGTTGGTGAAAAATCATATTTTCACTTTTACATAAGTAAATTAGGGAGATTCTTTTTCTATTTTGAGCCTCATGACATGTATCATAGGCTTTCTTTTCTCTTGAAAGCATTGTGGCATGTGTCACATACTTTCTTTCCCCACTTTGTCTATTCTTGGACAATGGTTGTGTATATCCTTTGTATTTATATATGAATAATGCAAGGGGAATGTGTAGCACTAATTCATGTATTTCGCTTTTGCAATATTTTCTTGCAACTCTCTCTTGTAGAAGTTTTCCTGCAGATGATTTTGGGAATCTAACAATAAGTACAAGCATGATGTGGAAAAAAATTGAAGACACAAATATTTTGGGGTGAGGTATGAAGTTATGGTATACCACAGAAAGGAGAGATATCCAGTTGAGACATAGAACAAACTAAAAATAAGGTTCAATCCTTGTATGATTATAAGGAGGTTTGACTCAAGAAATACATATGATAGAGCTTCGTGAAGGATTGGGAATATCACTAGTATTCAACATTATAGACTTGTACTAGCATTATGAGGGGGAATCATAAAGAGATAATATGGAGAACCTTGGGAAAAATCCCATACCACCACAACCAAAAGAAGAAATTGAGGAGATATTACATAACATAATTGGATAGAGTACTTAGAAGAGGCAATATGAGGAGTACCTAGTGAAATGGAGAGGTAGGTTGAAACAAGATGCTAGTTGGATTTATAGGGATGAGGTGAACTAACTTGGTTTCCCTCTAGCCCTTAGAAAGTGAGGGACTCACTTTCAATTTACCCAGGGTGTCTAATGTAGGAGCATCCTTGGGGGAACACAATAATCCTCCATCACCGATGTTCATTTTTGGAAGTTGCTGTATTTCACTGCATTTTATATTTTAGCCTTGTAGTTTTGATATAACATTAAGGAGTTATACAAAGTGAACATATCCATGTTTGAGAAAAATTGTCTTGACAAAACAACTTATCTAAATATCAGACTAGCAAACTATCACAGTTGTAGAATAACCATTGGTGCCAGAGAAATTGGAATTTGAGAATATCAAGGAGGACATATAAGGGCATATTGGACCCTGGGAGTATACATTGGTCACTACACCATTTTATTTTCCATTGTTTTGGCTTGGATTTAGGAATTAGCGCACTGGTTGACTACATGTTTCAAGGAGTTTGGAACCTTGCACCATCATGCAGCTGATGCAGATCACATAGGAGGTTAGAGATTGATACTTATAGGAGGGTCATAGACATTTGAAGAGGAGTGAGAAGGAGATCTTAGTGTGAGGAAAGACATGGGGTTTAGGATGGAATTTAGGGGATAGGAATAGTGTTAGTTATCACTAGGCTACTACCTATCACATGCACTCTTGTGGTAGATTTTAATATTGTTTCTAATTCAATAACGTAATGATTGAATCTTTTGGGGGCTAGGTTTTTCTCTCTTTGAGGGTTTTCCCAAGGTATATCTTGTGTCATTTGGTTGTGAGGTATTATGTGTGAGTGTTTTGGTTACTATGGCTACATTGTTGGACAGTCCTTCATTGGACCCTCCTACTATGATTGCATCAGATGTTGGTTTTGTAGCTAAGCACATGAATTTGTTTAATATGAGTGTGACCCAATTTCCCTTTGTTTCAGTGAAAATGGAGGAGGATTATTGTATGACACTTATTTGTTCTTTGCTAGACTCATGGGATCACCTTGCAATGGCAATTGTGAGCATTGCTTCTAAGCTCAAGATGGATAAGGTAGTCACATCATTACTCTTAGAGGAGATGCAGCGAAAAGCTTCTAAATCAAATAAGAAGGTTCTATAAGTTCATGGAAGACTGAATAAGAAAGGCAAGAAGAAGGACAAGAAGAGAGAAAAGCCAAGATCTAAATCATATGAGAGATCTAAATTTCTTAGGAAGTCCAAGGCTAAGTGCTAGAACTATAGAAAGCATAGGCACTACTATAGATACTCCAAAGAGGAGAAGAAGAAAAAGAAAAATGATTCAGATGATGATTCTAAAAAGTCTTCTCAAGATTATGTAGATGCTTTTGTTGCATCCATTGCAACTCATGCATCAGAAGGTTTGTAGTTAGTTTTACTTGAGTGTTTCCTTCCATATGACCTTCCATTGAGAGTAGTTCTCTAAGTACGAAGAATATGATGGTAGGAAGGTGTACCTTGGAGATAACTCATTAAAGAATTACTGGTTATGGAAGAGTTCTTATCAAATTCTTAGTAGTAACATGGGTTTTCTATTATCCTACATTATTTGTGTACTAAGGTTCACCTAATGTCTTGATTGCTTAGAATTTATTTAGTGGATGACTTTGGGGCACTAGTAGGTATGCTACTTCTTGGTTGAATGTGAGGCCATAGTTGTTTCATGGTTTCTTTATAATCTAGTTCTCTAATGGTTCATTAATGATTTAGTTCAGGTGGTTATTCATTTAATACCATTATTTTTATTTACAAAAAAAAATAATTGAACTTCTTATAATATTTATAGCATTGTCCACCAACTACTACATGTAATGATTTTTTAGTAAAAATATAAATATATTCAATTTAGCAATAAACCTATAAATATTTGTGCCTATTGACCATTTGATAACACCTTTGGTGTTTTACTAATTACGCCGAGAGGCGTTCTACACTCACAACAAGGGCTAAAAGATTCATATTCCCATAAACATTTAGATTCTTTACGCCGAGAGGTGTTCTACACTCACAGCGAGCCCTGAAAGATTCATATTCCCATAAACATTTAGATTCTGTAAACAAAAATAATAAAATATTTAAATAAATAAATTCATGTAAATAAGATTCATTGGAAAAAAATTCTTGTCCAATTTCTTTTTTTGTTCCATTGTTTTTGTGATTTTCTTATTTTCAATTTGTTTTTTGATCTTTAATTTTTTATTTTTTCCAATTTCTTTTTTAGTTTTTAGTTTTTTTTTTTTTCCAAATTCTTTTTTGGTTTTTATTTTTTTCAATTTTTCTTTTTTGGTTGTGATTTTCTTATTTTCAATTTCTTTTTTGGTTTTTATTTTTTATTTTTTCCAATTTATTTTTTAGTTTTTTTTTTATTTTTTCCAATTTTTTTTTGGTTTTTATTTTTTGTTTTTTCCAATTTCTTTTTCAAATAAACTATCCAAAAGAGATATCCCTCAGCCTACTTTAGATAATATACTAGTTTTATATTATAACCACAATAAGTGATGAGTTACCACAAACCACGTTAGTCAACAATGTTATTAAACGTTAAATGTATATGGGATGAGCCACAATGTAGTCGCTCCACCAAATCAACGATGCAAAATTCTTCCACACCTATGACTTAATTTAATGTCCTTACGCTGTCATTAAATAGGAAAGTTTTTTAAAACGAAGTTTGAAGCGATGGTCCCGACGCACCTTATTATACGTATAACCACGAAGAACCTAAGCAAATTAGTGAATTCGAGTGTTTGACACGGCCACCCAGCCGGCTATTAAATCTCCCAAAGATTCCCCATTCCACAGAATCTCTGATCCCCATGTTCGCTTCGACTCTTTTCACCGCTTCCCCTACAAATGAGCAGTTTCACTTCACATGGCCTTTACCCCACTTTCCACTTTCAACCTTGTTCACTCCTCCTAATGCCCATTTTAAATTCCAAACAAATAAAACAAGAAAAATGCGGAAAGAAAACTTCAGCAGTCTGATCCATCGCCGACAAAATGTGGCGGGGCCCACGCAAGCGGAACACAAGCGAACGCAGAAATCTCTTTCCTCTAGAAATGTACACACCCCAGTTTAAATTAATGCGGGAAAGTTGAAACCAAGTGAAGGTTGTAATTGTTTGACTTTGAATTTCAATTAATTAATAACTACGGTCAATGTTAATAAATTAAAAAAATTTAACATCTAATTAATTGTAAGCTATAATTAATTACTTATATTCATCGGTTTAACTAGCCGAGCAGGAACTAATGATTACTTTGTTAGGGTTTATAAAGAGACTGAACATGTTTAATTGAAGTGTAGAGATGAAATAATTGGTGTTGCTTCTTCCGTGTTAAGATTGTGAGAGGTAGGAAGAAAAATGGAATCCAGTCTCCAAGTAGGGAAGATGTTAGTTGGCATATGTGTATTTATAACATTTGTTGCGTGGGATATACACAAGGCGCATAAAAGAGGGGATAAGTGGATTCAGGGTAGTGTTCTCACTCTCAATGCCTTGACCCTTCAATTTCTTGGCTATTTTGATGCCCAAAATGTCAATCTCTTTGGCAAATCAAAACAAGAGGAGTTACAAATGTTGTTGAACAAGCAACTGTCTGTCGATATTGCTCGACTTGTTTTCTGCATATTTTTGGGATGCGTGCTCCCTGGCGTAGCCTTTGCTGGCTCTGGAGGAAGGTGGGCAAATATTGCAGCTTTAGCGGTAAATTTATGTCTGCATATGACCACCGAAGTTTACGTGCTTCAAAATGTCGACAACCCCACTTTCAGAAATGGGGGAGGGGCGATGTTTATTTCATCTAGTGTGCTTCTGTTGGTGGCAGCTATTTCTCTTGTGCTTTACATCGGTTTGGCAGTTATAAATTGTAAGTTTACTCGTGACCGTCTAACTCTCAGGATTCCTAAAATGCTTTCGGGAAGTATAAAAAGTAAAATGTTTGATGGAAATGAGGGTGAGGTATTCCAGTTGTGGGCCATAGTTCGTGGTTGTCAGCAAGAATTTTGGTTAAATAGCTCGGCCTTCACTCCAGCGGTGTTAATGATTGTGACGACATGTGTTGCAGTGGTGGTGGCCAAACTAATATCTCGCCAATCTTTTTTGTATCGGAGTAATAATATTCTGACATTGACATTGTGCCTTCAATGTGTTTTCATCCTCACAGGATGGATTATCCTCATCTGGAGATGGCTAATATTTCTCTTGCTTTGTTCACGTAAAGAAAATGACTTTTATGATTACGTTGTTTATACTAAGGTATATGGAATTCGCTTCTACCGGTTAGTATACCTTTTTATCGGAAATCTGAGCTCACCTGATAATTGGTGGAAATCGCTGCTTAGAAAATTAGTTTTGTTGACAATCATATTTCCTATGGCTGTCGTGATCTGTTTACTCGTGCTCTTCAACTCTTTCTGTGCGGTGTTGTCGGGTTTGTTGGTTTGGATTGTCTCCTCTGTTGCGCAGACAATCCCCTGTATCAACAAGTCAAAAGATTTAGTGTGGGATGCAGAAATGGCTGTGTTTACAGAAACCAACGAAATTTTGTACGTGGCTGATTCATCAAGTGAGCATAGAAAGAGTGTGATGAAGGAAGCTTATGCCAATGGCCAAAGTTGTCAAGAAGTATTAGATGTAATTAAGCACAGTGACGATGAGAGTCGTGAAGATATTAGAAATAAGCTCTCCCAGATTGAAATTGAGAATGAATATGAAGGCAGGGGGGTATGGAAGATGGCAGCAGTCGCGGCAATTTCTATCCTTGCAGAACTTGCCTATGAATGGGGTTCGAATAAGATTGTGAAGGATGCTATTAAAGCTTACAGGGATTCGCAAGATCTACTGAATTTTATAGACTTCCCTGCTAACATAACAGTGAATCCCATGAATTTGTTTGATTCACGCAACAGCCGAGCCTACCAAATGAGTTTAGAAGGAGACATCAAAATGCAAGAGATAGAAAGAGTGGTTGAAAAAAAGAAGCACCGTCGTGCAGCGCTGAGACTTAAGGAGGTTCTTCAAGTTGTTGCCGAGTTTGCGGTGAATGAGCAGAGTTCATTGCACCCCCATATGAAGGGGTTCTGTGAATATTGGAATGGCAAAGGACAAGTTGATGAATTAGAGCATGATGAAGGCACAAGTAAGCTAAAAAGATGTAGCATGAAATGTGTGTGCAAGGCCATCTTCAAAGATTGCTTCAGCGGTGATGGGAATGAATTGGTCGCTAGGACAGTGAACTGCTTGGGAGATATTATAGCTTGTTGTGTTTTAAAACTACCACAAGTCTTACCTCAATACTGCAGGGAATGGACAAAAGAATTGAAAGAAGAGAATATAAGAAAGGCACTTGAAATACAAGAAAAGTTCAGAGCAATAGAGGAAATATTGACTTCAGGGGATACAGCACCAAGAAAGAAGGTGAAGGAAAATAACCTACCAGAAGATATACAGGAAACAGAAACAAGAAAACGTGAATTAATTGGAGCAGAAAGGATTCTCGAACTCGAAATAATTGATGTGGAGGCGAAATAAGCGAGGAAGTATCAAGATTTTCCGACCATTGAACTTGTGTGTTGTTTATTTCTTTATTTGACTATTGTCTATGGGTTGTTGTCACTATTTTCTTTTTATTTTGGGTAATTCAGGTTTTTAGCCTAGTCTAAGGCTAAGGTTTCAGAACATTAATGAGGTCTCAGTCCCCAAGGTATTATCACCTTTGTTTAAACTCGCAAGTTCATTGGTCCAACGAAGGCACACACTCTATTAGTATGCTAGCTTAGCGAAGTCACATAGCTTGCGAGTACAACGACCCAACGAAGGCCCATGGCCTATGAGCTCATCGGCCAGTGAGGGTTTGAACCGCGGTGGCAATCACAATAACCAAGTGAACTAACCACCACATTGCGCCCTTATGGGCATTACCTAAATTATTTTATTTAATAGTAATTATGTTAGTTTTTTCAATTATATGACAAGAAAGAATTATAGTACCTTTGTATTTTCTTTGTTGGGTAGAAGCCCTGGTAGGAGGCAAACATGTATCAATTATTGAGCTGTGTCATTATAGAATTATCTTGAATTTAACCACCATTCTAATTGCATGTTTGAAAGTAGCTATAGGGTTAATTTTCTAATTATCTCTCTTGACCTCTTGTTTTCAAAATGCTCATGTATCATATTCTTCTTTCTTCCAAAAGATTATTTTGTGTATAATATATCAAATTTGTTGCATAATAATAGATTTTTTGTGACCTAATTTCTATTTTTATTGTCTTGCATATGTATATATGTAGGTACAAAGAACCATCCAATATATTCAAAATATCCTGTAATGAACAAAGAACCATCCATCCCTAGAAAGATCATCTTGATAGGACCAATGGGGAAATGTTACCCACCACCCTACCGTATTACCATCATCGAGTGCAATAGATGACTATGCCACTCTAGGCAACCCCCAAGCTACGGAGAAGATGATCATGACAAACCCGTTATCTAGGTCATCTCACACCAATCCACGTAATTCATAGTAAACTCAAACAAGTACAAGAGTATCAACACATCACTCACACGAGAGTCACAAGATGGAATTACACCACAAGTACAAGAAGGTAACACTTGCATCACTAGTGCTCACAATGCACATATAACTACTCACACCACAAGGAGCATAAAGGCAACATATGGTACACACGCTAATCAATGCATACGAAAGAATAACACACATTCAAGTGTCTCAAGAAGAACATCTAATACTCACACAAGGGTCACAAGAAGGATGACACCACTCACATAGTAGCCTCAGGATATCGCATCACTACTCTCATGGGAGACACAAGATGGAGGCAATCAACCACACATAGATCCTCAAGATATACATCAATCACTCGGACGTAGGAGCCACAAGGTGAATGCTAATTCACTCACATGTGAGAGTCACAAGATGTATGCCATTCAATCACACACAAGAGGCACAAGATGGTTGTCAATCACTCACATAGAGCCTTAGGAGAGACGACATCCCTCTACCCCACAAACTAACAAGCTCAAGGAGCACTTTTCTAGTGCACCCTTGCATCCAATCATGTCAAATGAGTTGGGGACTATCCAACCCACACAAACAAGGACATCCTCCTTCAAGGACCCTGAAAATAGAAAGAGTGTTTTACCCCTGAAGGCACACTTCCTAATGCAACTATAAAATTAAATCTATGGAACAACCCATTGTTATCAGAAAATTGGAATGACTATCAATAGTATCAAAGTAATCCAATAACTCAATGGAAAAGGAAATAATCAAGATTCAAAACCACAAAGACAAAACCTTGCAAACCTCAATATTTCATAGCTTCCATTGGTTGCCTATCTCAATCGATCTTTTGTAATGAATGAAGCCCTTAGAAAGCACACTTCCTTGCTTTTTTCTTCAAGATGTCAATGGAGAACGGCTATGATAATTCTTACAATGAAGATGAGCTTCACAACACTGGTAATGGGAACAAGATCACAAGTTGATCGCAAGCAATGGAGGAATTTGGTGCCAAAGGCGCACTGTGATTCCTGCAGAGTAAGGGTACTAAAAGCTTGGATGATAGAAATGGAGGAATAAGGTTGTACTTATAGACTTGTGAGAGAGAAGATCAACGGTATAGAAAGAATAAGAAGATCAACAGTTGAAAAACCTTCAGAGGATGTGCACGAATAGGAAGAGGACAAGTGTCCTGCTCTATTTTGCATGAGAGGATTTGATAAAATAGAAGAACGAGTTGACTGAAGAGATTAATCAATTAATAGAATAGATTAATTAGTTAAGTGAATTTGATAGAAGAGTTAACTAGTTATAACTGGAGGATAAACATTGCATGAGTTTGAGAAGATACTTTAGCTCAATTAAATATTTGGAATATTCAATTGCATGTGCACATTTGATTGAATTATATTTAGAGAACTCAATTTTTAGAGGAAATAGACAACTTAAATAAATATTTGGATTTATTTAAATTTAGAGAAGATATTATTGGAAAAAATAATTAAATAATTGGTTTTATTTAATTTAGAATGATTTTGGAAGAACTAATTAAATAATTGGTATTATTTAATTTGTTGGAGGATTTGGAGGAATTTAAGAATTTAATTAAATACATTGATTTTATTTAATTATTGGAAGACTATGAATCAAATAAATAAATTTGTTTATTTATTTATTGATAGAGGAATTTAGATGAAATAAATATTAAGAATATTTATTTAGATAGAGTCGTGTCAATTTTAGGTGTATACACCCATCATTCCACATAACACGCAACTTCCAAAATTTCCCAAAAATTCATAAAATAAAATAATTTCAAGAATGTCCAAGGTCTACCATTGATGGATCTTGAAGCATTTTCCCCTAATTTTCACACCAAAAATATCACTTTTTGAAATACAAATAAATTCAAAATTTTGAAAATACCCTCTTGCTCTAAATCAACCCAACAACAATATTTTCCAATCACATAATTTTTCCAACAAATTCTGATAGGTCAAAATAGGGAAATTCACACTTTTTACATTTTCCAAGAATTTCAAAAATTAAAAATGCAAGCATACCCTTTTGAGCCTAATCTACCCAACAAGACACTTTTGAAATAAAATTACACTTTTAGAAGATTTTGACATGACCTTTGTAGGAAAATCAATTTCCCAAAATTTTCTACTTCCTACAAATGAAAAATTTAAATAACTTTTTCAATTCAAAAGCAAACATGGAAAGAATTACCTCAATAGATGTATGATCTGATTCCAAACAATAAACTTTCAAGTAACTTTCGATTCAGGGAATTCAAAGCATGCAAAATCTAGATTCTTCAAAAATGGTTTGAAAATGGTCTTTTCTTCCAATTTTTACTCTCCAAAATGTCAAAAATACATAATCCATCAAATTACAAAGTCCTTTTTCTTTTATATCTCACTAAACAAGATTAGACTTAACCCCAATTAACTTTCCCAAAATTAATTTCACTAACCCAATAATCCAAAACTAATAAAATTCTTTTCAAATATAATTCAATCTATTTCAATCACCAAGCAATTATTTAAAATGCCTTTTGAAATTAAATATTTTCTAAAACATAAAACAGTCATTTAAATTCTTTTCTCCTACACTAGAAACTGATAGCACATATCAACGATTTCCAAGGCATCATAAATCATTCGGAGCACATACCAACCACACACAAAATCTCACAAGCGAGAATCCAAAATCATAATGGCCTTCGTCGTAATAAAAATAATAAGTTATGCGTATAACCACCAAGTACCTTAGTAAATTAGTGAATTGGAGTGTTTGACACGGCCACCCACCCGGCTATTAAATCTCCCAGAGATTCCCCCTTCCACTACATTGTAAATCCACAGAATCTCCCAAAGATTCCTCATTTGTTACGCTTTGACTCTTTTCACCGCTCCCCCTACAAACGAGCAGCTTCACTTCACATGGCCTTTACCCCACTTTCAACCTTGCTCACTCCTCCCAATGCCCATTTTAAATTCCAAACAAATAAAACAAAAAAAATGCGGAAAGAAAACTTCAGCAGTCTGATCCATCACCGACACAATGTGGCGGGGCCCACGCAAGCGCAACACAGGCGAACGCAGAAATCTCTTTCTTCTACAAATCTACACACAGTAGGGATTAAATTTGACAGTCGACCTTGCCTGTCAAGCAATTTTTTTTATGACAGGTATCTATTCAATACTGCCTTTAAAATACTATGACATACTTTAAAGTATAAGTAGATTATATAAAAACCAAATATATATCAGTATAACCCTATATAAGTTTTGACAGTTTGTCCAGAATCTCACCTTTCATACGATACAGTCTTTTTAAAAATTTGATTGTATTTTACAGTAAAAATGCCAGTCAAATTTAAGCACTGGTCCCCAGCTTAAATTAATGCGGGAAAGTTGAAACCAAGTGAAGGTTGTAATTGTTTGACTTTGAATTTCAATTAATTAATAACTACGGTCAATATTAATAAATTATAATATATTTTAAATGATTAAGTTTTATAAAATAGTCAATTCAATTAATTATATTCATCAGTTTAATTAGCAGAGCATGAACTAATGATTACTTGGTTAGGTTTATAAAGAGACTGAACAAGTTTAATTGAAGTGTAGAGATGAAATAATTGGTGTTGCTTCTTCTGTGTTAAGATTGTGAGAGGTAGGAAGCAAAATGGAATCCAGTCTCCAAGTAGTGAAGATGTTAGTTGGCATATGTGTATTTATAACATTCGTTGCGTGGGATAAACACAAGGCGCATAAAAGAGGGGATAAGTGGATTCAGGGTAGTGTTCTCACTCTCAATGCCTTGACAATTCAATTTCTTGGCTATTTTGATGCCCAAAACGTCAATCTCTTTGGCAAATCAAAACAAGAGGAGTTACTGTCGATATTGCTCGACTTGTTTTCTGCATATTTTTGGGATGCGTGCTCCCTGGCGTGGCCTTCGCTGGCTCTGGAGGAAGGTGGGCAAATATTGCAGCTTTAGCGGTAAGTTTATGTCTGCATATGACCACCGAAGTTTACGTGCTTCAAAATGTCGACAAGCCCATATTCAGAAATGGAGAAAGGGCGATGTTTATTTCATCTAGTGTGCTTCTCTTGGTGGCAGCCATTTCTCTTGTGATTTACATCGGTTTGGCAGTTATAAATTGTAAGTTTACTCGTGACCGTCTAACTCTCAGGGTTCCTAAAATGCTTTCGGGAAGTGTAAAATGTAAAATGTTTGATGGAAATGAGGGTGTGGTATTCCAGTTGTGCCTTAGTTCGTGGTTGTCAACAAGAATTTTGGTTAAATAGCTCGGCCTTCACTCCAGCGGTGTTAATGATTGTGACGACATGTGTTGCAGTGGTGGCGACCAAACTAATATCTCGCCAATCTTTTTTGTATCGGAGTAATAATTGTTAGAGTGGTAGTGATACTGAGAGGGGGGTGAATCAGTATCCCGACACAAATTCGCACTTATAGATTTGATTTGCAAACTGAAACAAATTACTGTGACAAACTTGTATTTAAACAATTAAACCAACTGCATTTAGATGTTTTGAATCACAAGCACTGTGCCAATAGAATAAGATACAGGAATGAAAAACTGAAACATCTGACAACAAATCAAGAAGCATACCACAAAAATAGAGACACAGAGATTTGTCCTGAGTGGAAAGCCCCTGGCATAAAACCACTTGAAAAATTGCCTCACTGGCTTAAGAATCTCACTGATTACTGTGCCTTACTAGCTTACAATCTCACTGAATACATTGCCTCACTGGCATATGAAAATTTACACAGTTTTTTTTAAAAAACATTTTCATACAGAGGAAAACTCTATTTCTATAAAGCATATATTGCCAACAATGTGAGTGCAGTCTTCACACATACTTCACTTGCACAAACATTATTTACATTATACTTTTTTATCTTTGCAGAAAACTATAACTGTTGACAGTTTCGAACTATAAAACCAATCGATAGTTTTGCAACTGTAATCAACAGAATATTCAATCTTGTTGCCTTTTATCATCATTCTTTTATTGCAAGAATCAAAACATTATTGCAAGAGTCCACTTTTGGTTGCTCACCAGAAACCCCTTAGGGTTACAAAAAAAACAATTTCAACCGAAGAATTCAAAACAGTTATAACTGCACAAATTATTATTGTCCTCATAAAGCCTTGAGGATCATGTTAACAACAAATAAGTTGCTCTGCCGTGAACAGAAAGAACCCCTGTTGAGGATACAACAATTGACTGCATATGGGTTAAACCCTAACTCGTAAGAAAAACAAAAGAATATAAGTGCCAGGCCCAACTGCCAATAACCCAGGTGAAACCCTAGGGTTTCAAGATAAATAACGGCCCAAAGATTTATAAAATACTCCATAATACCGACGAACAAAACATAGTTGGTGGTGCACAGAAATGCCATAGAACTGGAAGAAACTATTTTTGAAAGAAACAACCTTTACATAAATGGCGTTTAAACAAAAAACCTTTGACAGAAGGATGAGCAGAGAGAAACCCTTGACAAAGATATTTACACATTTCTTTAATAACAACTCTACAGAAAAGCTTTCAAATTTATACTTACAAAGATATGGATGGCTGCAATAAAATAGATTCAGAATCTTTTACTGACCATCTTTACATTTATCTTGCAATGATAACGGCACAACTGCGGGCTTATTAAGTCAATGCTCCATCTTTTCATCAAACTCCCTGCACAAACCTTCATGATGTGCTTGCAGCCCACGAAGTCAACTAGTAGCCCTGTGTTTGCCATGAGTATACTTGCAAACACTACAGAATTCATTATGAAACGAAATGCCAAATAACAAAGAACAACCACTTAAGACTGGTGACCGGCCGATGCAGTTTGCCCTAAAGAGGGCGTCAAAAGATAAAGCAAAGATGACCATTTAGTCCTGTCGCCGACCTTGCAACCGGTGATTAATAAAAACATTAGAATGCACAATATTTCTCTTTCCCACTTAGGCAACATAAAATATTTTATCCTCAACTTTATCACTAATGCAAATGTTGCCAAGTCAACATGTCAAAGCCAAGTGGAAAACATGTTACTGCCTTTGACATCACTGCCAACAAAAAGTGCCAACGGAAGTTAACAAAACTCCCCCTTTGGCATTGATGTCAAACCTTACCAGTCCCACACAGATATCAAAAACAATATCAGTTTTTTTTTTTTTACCAATTCCGCAGAGGCAAACTCAGAACAAGAGCCAAGACTGCAGATGCAAGAGACTACAAAAGCCAGATGTTATCAAGAATCAACCAATATCTATATCAATAAGAGTGCCTGAGTATAGTAACAACTGTCCAGTGCCAGAGGCATGCTGAAGAACAAAAGACAAGACAATAACCAATAACAGTAACAACTGTCAAGTACCAGAGAGAAACCAATATCACTGAGCAACAATATCACGGAGCAATACTCAGTCAATACCCACTGAGTAACAATCAACAATACTCAGTCAATACCCATTGAGTAACAATCAACAACAGATGGCAACAACTAAGTAGAAATGAACCAGATCAACAACAGATGGCAACAACTAAGTAGAAATGAACCACCAGAAATGAACCATGTGTGCATCTTACCAGAAATACCAAATGAACCAAAATAGATTGTTCTCCCCCTTTTGACAACAAGGCCAAAGGAACAAAAACCTATGAGAGGCCAACAAGGGGAACACCACTGTCGAATAGGTCAGAAGTACAAAAATAACAACTGTCTCAAGAAGAAGAATGACCAAGAGAATCATAGCAAGCAACTCCCCCTGAGTCCAGACGGGAAAGAAAATTTAATGCAAAGAAGAAAAAGGGAGAACTCCAAGCCTTTGCCGGAGACTCTCAAACACTGCTCGGGAAAGTGGCTTTGTAAAAATGTCAGCCACTTGCTCAGCTGAAGCAACATAATCCAGGACAACATCATTGAGAAGAACTTTGTCACAAAGAAAATGATACCGGATATCAATATGCTTGGTACGAGAATGCATAACAGGATTCTTTGATATATTGATTGCACTAACATTGTTACACAAAATCTTGACAGGCTTAGATACAACAATCTGATAAATACATAGAGTTTGAACCATCCAGAGAATTTGAGTGCAACAAGCAGTGACAGCAATATATTCAGCCTCAGTTGTAGATAAAGAAACAGAATCCTGCTTTTTGCTATGCCATGAAACAAGCCATCCATCAAGAAAGAATGCACCACCGGAAGTACTCTTCCTGTCATCGAGACTACCAGCCCAATAAGCATCTGTATATGCTGTCAGAGTAAAATCAGAATGTCTCGGATACCAGAGACCATAATCCAATGTTCCTTGTATATATCTAAGAATTCTTTTTACAGCATTGAGATGAGGTTGTTTAGGAGCAGATTGAAAGCGAGCAACTAAAAAAATAGCATGCATAATGTCAAGCCTAGTGGTAGTTAAATACAATAGGTTGCCAATGATAGACTGATAAAAAGTATGATCAATATCAGGTTTGTCAACTTTAGCACTTAATTTGCAACCAGTTTCCATAGGTATGCTAATAGGATTACATTCATCCATCTGAAACCTTTTCAACATTTCTTTTGCAAATTTTGTTTGAGAAAGGAATATACCTTCTTGGAGCTGAGAAACCTGTAAACCAAGAAAGAAAGAAAGTTCACCCAGCATGGACATTTCAAACTGTGCTGTCATGACCTGAGGAAAATACAAACTGAGTTCATCATCATCACTGCCAAAGACTATGTCATCAACATATACAACTACTATCAAGATGTGATCATTTTTAGTCATAAAATACAGATTGCTATCAGCTCCCCCTCTAGTAAAGCCCTGTGATTGTAAATGTTTATCAAGTTTGGCATACCAAGCTCGAGGAGCTTGTTTAAGCCCATAAAGAGCCTTCTTCAATCGATAACCATGATGTGGTTTGTCTTTGTTGACAAAACCTTCCGGCTGATCCATATAAACCTCCTCTTCTAAGTCTCCATTTAAAAATGCAGTTTTAACATCCATTTGATAGACTTTGAAGTTTTTGTAAACAGAATATGCAAGGAACATTCTGATGGCTTCTAGTCTTGCTACAGGGGCAAAAGTTTCATCAAAATCAATACCTTCTATCTGTGAGTAACCCTTACAAACTAGTCTAGCCTTATTTCGGAGAACAGTTCCATTTTCATCAAGTTTGTTTCGGAAAACCCATTTTGCCCCAATAACATTTTTATCTTTAGGTCGTGGAACAAGTTCCCAAGTGTTATTTTTCTCTATTTGAGCTAACTCATCTAACATAGCCTGAACCCCCAAATCATCTTGACTAGCTTCAGCATAAGTTTTAGGTTCTAATTGAGAAACTAGACAAACATGAACCTGTTGATTTGCTTGAGCAGTTTTTCGTCTGGTTTGTATGCCGGAGTCTAAATCACCAATTACATGATCACTTGGATGATTCTTTTGCAACAATCTTCTAGGAGTATAAATGGAAGATTTAGAAGGAGTATTAGTGTTGGAACTTACAGTTTGTTCTTGAGGTACTACAGAATCTGATTCAGATTCTTCTTCAGATTTCTCTGAGTCTTCTTTTGTGCTTGGTTCTCCTTGAATAATTTCTTCAACTGGTTGAGACTGGAATTGCGGTTCTTGCTGCAAATTCTCAACTACTTTCACATTAGAGCTTTCAACTACTCTTTGCAATCTTTTATTATAATATTTGTAGGCCTTACTATGAGTAGAGTAACCTAGAAAGATTCCTTCATCACATCGTGATTCAAAACTTCCTAAATGATCTTCTCTTCTTATGTAACATTTGCTGCCAAAGATTTTAAAATAAGATACATTAGCTGTGTGTCCATACCAGAGTTCATAGGGAGTATACCTGGTTTTGACTCTGATTTGAACCCTGTTTAAAATATAAACTGCTATATGAACTGCTTCTTTCCAGAAAGCATTAGAAAGTCCAGCATCGTGGAGCATAGTTCTAGCCATCTCTTTTACAGTCCTATTCTTTCTTTCAGCCACCCCATTCTGTTGAGGTGTTCTAGGAGCTAAAAACTGTCGCTTTATTCCATGTTTTTCACAGTATTCAAGAAATGCAGTAGAAGTGTATTCTCCACTATTATCTGACCTTAAACATTTCAGTTTTAGATCTGATTCTCTTTCTACCATGCTTTTAAAAATCTTAAATTTTTCTAAAGCTTCAGATTTATGCTTTAAAAAGGTGACCCAAGTCATTCTTGTATAGTCATCTATGAATAACATAAAATATCTTTCTCCATTAAAGGATTTTGTCCTAGTTGGACCACATAAATTAGTGTGAACTAATTGTAAAGGTTCCGCAGCAAATTGTTCTTTAGATTTATAAACATTCCTTGTTTGTTTGCCTTGTTGGCATTCTTTACAAATCAGATTTTCAGGCTTGGAAAGAATAGGCATATGTCTAACATTTTTATTATGACTGATTTTGACCAAGTTATCATAGTTTATATGTCCCAACCTCCTATGCCAGAGTTTACTTTCTTCAATTTGACTCATAAAACATAAGTTGTTTTTGCATTCATTAGCAGACCCATGCAGATTATAAATATTACCTTTAGTTCTCAAACCTGATGCAATGACCTGTTTGGCATTTTTGAGAATCTTGCAGCCTTGTGATGTAAAGACTACATCAAAGCCACTGTCACAAATTTGACTAACACTCAACAGATTATGAATTAAACTTTCGACAAATAAACATCTTCTAAATGAGTATTATTTGGTAAGAGAACTGTACCCTTTCCAGTAATCTATAAACAATAATCATCTCCAAATTTAACTGATCCACTTGTGCAACTTTCAAATAAAATAAATTTACCTCTATCCCCTGTCATATGATTTGAACAACCTCTGTCTATAACCCAGATCTCATTTTTCTTTGCATGAAATGCAACTTCCACTATCATAGCTTTGTTGTTTTTGGGCACCCATTTCATTTTGAGTTGCTTGGTAAGAGAAGCAACCTCTGAGTCACAAAACTTGGCCATATGTCCAAGTTTTTTGCAATTAAAACATCTTATTCTGTTTAGAAAATTGAAAGTTCTATGTTGCAAAAAATTTGACTGTCTTTTATAAACAAACCTGTAGTCAATTGCTCTATGTCCATATTGATAGCAATAAAAACAATACCCCCAAAATTTGAAGGGCATATTATTTGTGAACTGATGATTCTTAGAGCATTAACCTTTTGAGAAACTGAGTCGGGTCATATCATTATAATCTTTTTGTTTTCCTAACATGTCAGCAAGTTTATCACTGCTATTACACATTTCAATTTCTCTTTTTAGTTTGACTATTTCATCCTCCTTAGATTTTAATTGTTCTTGAGACTCTGAAAGTCTTTTTCTGCTTTCGTCAAGACTAATTCTTAAATCAGAAATTTGGTTTTCTTGATCAGATATTAATTTACTCTGTATGCTATTTTCCTTTTTAAACCTTCTGATTTCACTAAAAGTACATTTTAATTCCCCTTCTAAATCAACTTCATTTTCTGATATTTCGACTTGTTCTTCTTTTGAAACATCAATAATTGCTGTCATAAAAAGAGTTTCATCTATTTCAGCAGAAGACTCTTCTAACGCACTATCAGTTATTCCAGCAATTAAACTTTTTTTCTTGAAAGTATTTCTTTTGGTAAAATTGAAAGGCTTCTTCTTATATTGTTTCTTGTTATCTTCTTGTTCACTGTCAAGCTCTAAATTAGGACATTTTGCTGCATAGTGACCTATTTTGCCACAATTGAAACATTTAAAAGGTAATTTTCCTTTATATCTACCAGACCCTCTTATGAGCTTACTAACAAAGACAGATTCGTCTTCATTCTCAATTTCATGGCCAATTTCAGTTTCTTTTTTCACAGTTTTAAAAGTAGCTTCCTTAATCTCTTTATTAGGATTTTCGTTTTCCATTCTCATTTCATATGCAGTAAAAACTCCTAGTATAGTATCAATAGTTATGGTTTTTGGATCTTTATCTTCAACCACAAAAGTTTTGGAGTCATATTTGGGGGTAAGAGTCCGTAGGACCTTTTTGACAACAATTATCTCTTCTAGTTTTTCCCCTAATCCTCTAATGCTATTGACAGTTTCCTGGACTCTTTGAAGATATTCAGCTATCTTTTCATCGTCTTTCATTCTCATTCTTTCAAATCTTTCCCTAAGGGCTTGTAATTTAGCTTCTTTAATGCTTTCATCTCCTTCATAAATATTTGAAAGTTTATCCCAAATGCTTTTAGCTGTTTGACATTCCATAACCTTATTTAGCACTTCATTTGTTTAACCACAACAAATAGCACTAGCAGCTTTTGAATCACAGTCAAGAATCTTTTTTTCATCAGCATTAGCTGGTTTGCCAGTAACATTACAATTAGTTTCAATAGCTTCCCAGACATCATATCCCAAAGCTTTGATATGACGAGTCATTCTGTATTTCCAGAATGTATAATCTGTACCATCAAATAAAGGTGCCTTGGATGAGGAAAGACCATCTTGGAAAGACATGGTTCCCACTCAACCAGGAATCCCTTAGGCTGATTAGGTCTAAACAATAGAGGGTTTAGCTCTGATACCACTTGTTAGAGTGGTAGTGATACTGAGAGGGGGGGTGAATCAGTATCTCGACACAAATTCGCACTTACAGATTTGATTTGCAAACTGAAACAAATTACTGTGACAAACTTGTATTTAAACATTTAAACCAACTGCATTTAGATGTTCTGAATCACAAGCACTGTGCCAATAGAATAAGATACATGAATGAAAAACTGAAACATCTGACAACAGATCAAGAAGTATACAACAAAAATAGAGACACAGAGATTTGTCCTGAGTGGAAAGCCCCTGGCATAAAACCACTTGAAAAATTGCCTCACTGGCTTAAGAATCTCACTGATTACTATGCCTTATTGGCTTACAATCTCACTGAATACATTGCCTCACTGGCATATGAAAGTTTACACATTTTTTTTTAAAAAACATTTTCATACAGAGGAAAACTCTGTTTCTATAAAGCATATACTGCCAACAATGTGAGTGCAGTCTTCACACATACTTCACTTGCACAAACATTATTTACATTATACCTTTTTATCTTTGCAGAAAACTATAACTGTTGACAGTTTCGAACTGTAAAACCAATCGACAATTTTGCAATTGTCATCAACAGAATATTCAATCTTGTTGCCTTTTATCATCATTCTTTTATTGCAAGAATCAAAACATTATTGCAAGAGTCCACTTTCAGTTGCTCACCAGAAACCCCTTAGGGTTAAAAAAAAATAGTTTCAACCGAAGAATTCAAAATAGTTATAATTGCACAAATTATTATTGTCCTCATAAAGCCTTGAGGATCATGTTAACAACAAATAAGTTGCTCTACCGTGAACAGAAAGAACCCCTATTGAGGATACAACAATTGACTGCATATGGGTTAAACCCTAACCCGTAAGAAAAACAAAAGAATATAAGTGTTAGGCCCAACTGTCAATAACCCAGGTGAAACCCTAGGATTTCAAGATAAATAACGGCCCAAAGATTTATAAAATACTCCATAATACCGACGAACAAAACATAGTTGGTCGTGCACAGAAATGCCATAGAACTGGAAGAAACTATTTTTGAAAGAAACAACCTTTACATAAATGGCGTTTAAACAAAAAACCTTTGACAGAAGGATGAGCAGAGAGAAACCCTTGACAAAGATATTTACACATTTCTTTAATAACAACTCTGCAGAAAAGCTTTCAAATTTATACTTACAAAGATATGGACGGCCGCAATAAAATAGATTCAGAATCTTTTACTGACCATCTTTACATTTATCTTGCAATGATAACGGCACAACTGCGGGCTTATTAAGTCAATGCTCCATCTTTTCATCAAACTCCCTGCACAAACCTTCATGATGTGCTTGTAGCCCACGAAGTCAACAAGTAGACCTGTGTTTGCCATGAGTATACTTGCAAACCCTACAGAATTCATTATGAAACGAAATGCCAAATAACAAAGAACAACCACTTAAGACTGGTGACCGGCCGATGTAGTTTGCCCTAAAGAGGGCGTCAAAAGATAAAGTAAAGATGACCATTTAGTCCTGTCGCCGACCTTGCAACCGGTGATTAATAAAAACATTAGAACGCACAATATTTCTCTTTCCCACTTAGGCAACATAAAATATTTAATCCTCAACTTTATCACTAATGCAAATGTTGCCAAGTCAACAGGTCAAAGCCAAGTGGAAAACACGTTACTGCCTTTGACATCACTGCCAACAAAAAGTGCCAACGGAAGTTAACAATAATATTGTGACATTGACATTGTGCCTTCAGTGCGTTTTCATCATCACAGGATGGATTATCGTCATCTGGAGATGGGTAATATTTCTCTTGCTTTGTTCACATAAAGAAAATGACTTTTTTGATTACGTTGTTTATACTAAGGTATATGGAATTCGCTTCTACCGATTAGTATACCTTTTTATCATAAATCTGAGCTCACCTGATAAGTGGTGGAAAGTGCTGCTTAGAAAATTAGTTTTCTTGACAACCATACTTCCTATGGCTGTCGTGATCTATTTACTCGTGCTCTTCAACTCTTTCTATGCGGTGTTGTCAGGTTTGTTGGTTTGGATTGTCTCCTCTATTGTGCAGGCAATCCCCTGTATCAACAAGTCAAAAGATTTAGTGTGGAATGCAGAAATGGCTGTGTTTACAGAAACCAATGAAATTTTGTACATGGCTGATTCATCAAGCGAGCATACAAAGAGTGTGATGAAGGAAGCTTATGCCAATGGCCAAAGTTGTCAAGAAATATTAAATGTAATTAAGGACAGTGACGATGAAAGTCGTGAAGAGATTAGAAATAAGCTCTCCCAGATTGAAATTGAGCATGAATATGAAGGCAGGGGGGTATGGAAGATGGCAGCAGTCGTGGCAATTTCTATCCTTGCAGAACTTGCCTATGCATTGGGTTCGAATAAGATTGTGAAGGATGCTATCAAAGCTTACAGGGATTCGCAAGAACTACTAAATTTTATAGACTTCCCTGCTAACATAACAGTGAATCCCATGAATTTGTTTGATTCACACAACAGTCGAGCCTACCAAATGAGTTTAGAAGGAGACATCAAAATGCAAGAGATAGAAAGAGTGGTTGAAAAAAAGAAGCACCGTCGTGTAGCGCTGAGACTTAAGGAGGTTCTTCAAGTTGTTGCCGAGTTTGCGGTGAATGAGCAGAGTTCATTACACCCCCATATGAAGGGGTTCTGTGAATATTGGAATGGCAAAGGACAAGTTGATGAATTAGAGCATGATGAAGGCACAGGTAAGCTAAAAAGATGTAGCATGAAATGTGTGTGCAAGGCCATCTTCAAAGATTGCTTCAGCGGTGATGGGAATGAATTGGTCGCTAGGACAGTGAACTGCTTGGGAGATATTATAGCTTTTTGTGTTTTAAAACTACCACAAGTCTTACCTCAATACTGCAGGGAATGGACAAAAGAATTGAAAGAAGAGAATATAAGAAAAGCACTTGAAATACAAGAAAAGTTCAGAGCAATAGAAGAAATATTGACTTCAGGGGATACAGCACCAAGAAAGAAGGCAAAGGAAAATAACCTACCAGAAGATATACAGGAAACAGAAACAAGAAAACGTGAATTAATTGGAGCAGAAAGGATTCTTGAACTCGAAATAATTGATGTGGAGGCGAAATAAGCAAGTATCAAGATTTCCCGACCATTGAACTTGTGTGTCATTTATTTCTTTATTTGACTATTGTCTATGGGTTGTTGTCACTATTTTCTTTTACAGCTGCCTCATTTTTGTGCCATTTGAGCTTATTTTGATTTTTGAGCTGCCTCGATTTACGTGCCAAATTTTTGAATTTGCCTCAATTTCTGTGCCACTCAATCTCTGAATTTGCCTTGATTTCTGTGTCGCATTCATATACAGACCTAAAAAGATAGTTTTCTTTCAGAGGCCATAACTTGAGCATACGGACTCGAAAATTGGCAAATGAAAAAGAATTGGAAAGATGGTTCTAAGCACTATCCAATAATGCTGGTCTTTTTTCTAGATTTTTCTATTTGAAATCGGAGAAAATTCTCTGAACTACATGGGAATTTCTCTTTTTGGTGCAAAGTTGGAAAAAAATTCCGCATTTACATGGGGTATGATTTCAGGTGTAGTTCGAAGAAAATTCTCCAAACTACACTTAGGATAGGTCAGAATGAAATAGATGCAAGTCGGAGAATTTTCTCCAATTTGCATCTTTTAAGGGTAAGTCATCTTGATTTTCTTTGACTTGCATGTCATAGTGTAAAACATGGATATGCACTTTGGAGAAAATTCTCTGAAGTGTATGAGGGGTAAATCTCTTTGGTGCACTTCGAAGAATTTTCTCTGAAGTGTATGAATAGAACATGCATCGTTTGTTTGACTTAGCAAGTTTTGGGATAGACATAGGATTAGGTGTTGTTTAGGGAATTTTCCCCGAACACCTTTTAACAAGGGTGTTGTTTGGGGAAATTCCCTGAACGACATCCTTAAGTTAAAAGTTAAGTTTCAACGAGGGGTATGACAAGGGATGTTGTTTGGATTTTTTCTCTGAACAACACTTGGTCCAAAAGATCATGTTATTCGAAGAAAAAAATCTAAACAACACCAGTCGGTATTTATCTAAAATGGCATAGGCAGATTGAAACAGGTTTAAACAATGATTAAAAGACGTGGCTCAGAGATTATTCTCTGAGCTACATCCCTGGTTTTTACAAAGGGTTTGACCTAACAAACCTACACAAGCGGCCTCAACCGTGTTCACACAACAATCGATAAACACATTCTATAAGACCTAGGGTTTTGAGAAAGAAAAAGGAAACAAACTCACATTAAATAGTGAACAAACACCTTTGCAAATGCAAATAGTAAGGAACAAAAAGAAAGAAGAAACATGACATACCTGTGACAAAAGATCCGAGGAGGATTCACGGTCAAAGAGCAAACTTTTAAGAGATCACACGACGAATAGGATACAAGAGGGTTTGAAAATGGCATGACAGATGGTGAACAGAGGATAAAAATGAATATTAACATAGGTTTAAAAGTATATAAAACCTGGCATTAATACCTCATAAATGCCGATCGTGTCAGGATAGGGCTACCATAGCGAAGAATTTTTCTGCAACTACATATGTAGTTGCAAGAAAAATCTCCGCAATTACATATGATTAGAAACTGAATAACTATGCAATTGCGTTGAAAAACAATGACATTACATATTAGGAAAAAAGAGTAAGTCTTGAAATTTGACTTTTGCAATTTTAGCAAAGGTGAAAGATGACCCAAATCGAAATGACTTTTCGAGGGTTAAACTACGCATGAGACTAGTTAATTTTTCCTCGATTTGCATGCTTAGAGGATGTGGGCTACGAAATGGACAAGTTTCGTAGGGGTTATCCCATGAATTGAGCAAGAGAAATTCAAGGATAACACAGGGGTTACTCTGCAACCTGAAATTTGGCTCATACTTGGCTTTAAAAGAGACACGACATTTTACCATTACTGCCCAAGCAGACAACAGACAAACCAACATAAAAAGATTTAGGTCCTCATTTTGTCAACGCAAAAATGAGGTGTGTTGTGAGACTACACAACACATAGGAGTGGTAAGTTAAACGTGGTTATTGATGCATTAAGTAGAAGATAAAATCTACTAACAGAAATGAGGGTAGAAGTAGTTGGTTTGAAGAGCTAAAGCACTTATATGTGGTTGATCTTGATTTTGCAAAGGCATGGAATGTGTGTACTGAACCAATGAGCATGGATAGAAGTGGTTGGATTACGTAGTTCAAAACTAGCTATTATTCAAAGGTAACCAATTGTATATACCCAAGAGCTCTATGAGAGAGATTCTAATCAGGGAGAAACATTCAAGAGGACTAGTTGGACATTTTGGGGTAGATAAGACAATCGCCTTGCTTAATGAGAACTATTTTTGGCCACAAGTATACAAAGATGTAAGGGAATTTAATTAGGGTTGTAGGACTTGCTAAGTTGCTAAGGGAAATGATGAAAGTAGATTGTCATTGATGTCAAAAATGTGTTGGTATTTACAGGAGTTGTTCATATACTTCAGGTTGATATGTTGCTTCATGGCTAAGTCAGGAAATGCTACCTTGTTTGATCAGTTTGTGTACATTCTTGATATTCACAAGACTGCAGGATCAGAATCATCAATCAGGATAAGTATGATACAATGCATATGTTTTATGATACAAGGTTGCTGATAAAGTTCATCTCGCCATGCTTGATCAGAGTGAGTCATTAATGTTTATTAATGGTTGAATCAATGGTTATCAAAATGCCTAAAATATTAAAATCCTAACTATAAGCTCTAAGTGTATACAAAGAGATTAAATGTCATAAAGTATGCACTTTATTTTATAAAGTAATGTTGACCTGCAAGAGCAGGTTATACTACTTAGAGCAACCTACTAGAGGGTTTTAATTCATGGTACCTACCGGCCCCTTCATATTCTATTTACCATTTGAATTTGGTTGAATATCCTTATTTAATTTATGAAGAGCTTGATTTTTTTTTAAAAATCATGGAATATCATTTATATTAAAAAATCTTATTTAAAGGGGAGCATGAAAAGGTTTCCAATGACTTTTTATAAAGCTTTAAATATAAAACATTTAAAAAAAAAAGGCATTAAATGTGCTTTAAGAGGGGAATGTGAATAAGCCATTTCATGGCTTTATTTAAAATATTTTTATGAGCTTTTAAAATATTTTTTTGTGCTATCTTCTAGGGGGCACATTTCAAGGAGAGCTTTAAGGAGATTTTGAAAGATTTTAAGGAGATATATTTTTTGGAATGAAAGATTTATTTCTAATTTTTTGTGGCATGGAAGCTAAGAAGGTGGAGGATATTAAAATATTTTTTGGGGATTTATTTTGTGAGTTTTTAACTCATTTTTTTGGAGATGGATTTTTTAATGAAAAAGTTGATTTTGTGGAGAAGAAAATGATGAATGATTTTTTGTGAAGAGAGGATTTTTATGAAAGAGATTTTATTCTTTTTCTAAGGGCAGACATTTTTGTGAGAAGATTATATTTTTGAGAAGATGATGAGATTGATTTTTTATTGAAGATTTTTTTATGCAGAGAGGATTTTTTAATGAAGAATATGAAGTCTTTTGTTGTAGATTGAAGAATTTTTTTTAAGAAGACAAAGAGATTTTTTACAGATTATGAAGGGTCAAGATAATAAAATGGCAAGAGAGATTAACAAAATATAGAGAAGATTTTCATATTGGAATGATGGATGGAAATTGTTTTGCAAAGATTGATTTTATTTTTGCACATGAATATGAAAATATTTTTGCAGATGATTTTTATAGATTGAAAAATATTGTTGAAAGGAAATGGAAAGACAATTGAAGAAGATGAATATGTAGAGGAGAGGAATTTCAAGAGATTTTTTGTTTATAATTTTATTGCAGGTGCTTTGTGAAATAATGGGATTACAGGAATATGAAAAGACATTCAACTTGTATATAATGGTTTTTTAGGTACATTGACGAGTGTGTGTTGATGAAGAAAACAGAGATGAGCAAATAATGTTATGTATGTTATGAAGTTATGATATGCAGAGAAAAACCTTTTTGAAAAGAAAGATGAGTTGATTTAAATGGTGCAAATCAGATTGAACAGCAATCACTTCTTGCACATGAGATTTTTGTTTTGATTGATTGAGAAAAGCCAGTGAGGCACAGTATGCCAGTGAGGCTTATAGGTCAGTGAGACCATTTGTCAGTGAGATACTCACATCAGCTAGTGAGGCTTGTAAAGATATTTTTTAAGGTTAAGCCAGTGAGACAGTTTTGGAGTGGTTTTTCTACCCCAGAAGGGTTTTCCACTCGTACAATTCTTGTGTCTTGATTTATATTGATTTTCTCTCTGTTTGTGTGTATGATTTATTCATGAGATTTTAATCTTATCATTCATTCTCAGTTATGTGCACATGTGTGTAACAAATGATATATTTCTTTCTTCATGTCTTGAAAGTTAAATTTGCAAAAGGTTAAAATTTATACAACACTGATTCACCCCCCCTCTCAGTGTTGTCCTGAACTCCTATAGGAAACAGTTAGAATGTTGGGTTATATCAACCATTACCACTTTCATAGAAACTGTGGGAAGACATAAGTATGGATTTTATGTTAGGATTGTCAAAGACACAAGGGGAAATGATGCAATCATGGTAGTAGTGGATAGGATTTCCAAGATGGTGCACTTCATTCCATGTCATAAAAGCAATGATGCAATACACAGAATATTTACTTCTTAGAGAGGTAGTGAGACTACATGGTTTGCTAAAGAGCATAGTTTTAGATAGAGACATTAAGTTTGTGGGATACGTTTGGAGGACCTAATGGAAAAAAATGAAAATTAACTTGAAATTATTGTAGACTGATGTGCAAAGTGGATGTAGTGAATATGAGCTTGGGTAACTTACTGAGATGCTTGGTTGGTGAGAAGGTGGTAAATTGGGACATGGTGTTATCATAAGTAGAATTTGTATACAATACCCTTTCAGATTATGAATAGTAGCAATCCAAATAATGTATCCAAACTAAGAGACATCATCAAGGGGGATAAGAGCAATGCGGAGGTGGAGGAGTTCACCGAACACATAAATAAGGTACATGTGAAAGTAAGGGACCATCTAGAGAAGATGAATGATAAGTGTTAGTGAAAAATCATATTTTCACTTTTACATAAGTTAATTAGGGAGATTCTTTTTCTATTTTGAGCCTCATAACATGTATCATAGGCTTTCTTTTCTCTTGAAAGCATTGTGACATGTATCACATGCTTTCTTTATTATTTCTTTCCTCACTTTGTCTATTCTTAGATAGTGGTTGTGTATATCCTTTGTATTTATATATGAATGATGCAAGGGGAATGTGTAGCACTAATTCATGCATTTGGCTTTTACAATATTTTCTGGCAACTCTCTCTTGTAGAATTTTTTTGCAGATGATTTTGGGAATCTAACATGGTATCAGAGCTCCAAATCTATCAGTTTCTTCTCAAATCAGAGAGGGTTTTAGCCATGACTAGATAATTTGTGCACCCTAGAGCAAAACAGACTTCATGGTTGTGCTCAGAAGGTGTCAAAACCCCTATTTTCATATAAGGCACTCTATATTTTTTTGAAAAAAAAGTTTTGGGCATTTTTTGGGGTTTTTGTTTTTTAGGTGCAGGGAAAATCCATACAGCGACCTTGATTTCTGTGCCAGATTTCTTGTACAGTTGTCTCAATTTTTGTGCCATTTGAGCTTATTTTGATTTTTGAGCTGCCTCGATTTACATGCCAAATTTTTGAATTTGCCTCGATTTCTGTGCCACTCAATCTCTGAATCTGCCTTGATTTCTGTGTTGCATTCATGTACAGACCTAAAAAGATAGTTTTCTTTTAGAGGCCATAACTTGAGCATACGGACTCAAAAAATTGGCAAACGAAAAAGAATTGGAAAGATGGTTCTAAGCACGATCCAGTAATGCTGGTCTTTTTTCCAGATTTTTCTATTTGAAACCTGTGTTTGCTGTTTGAAGTTAAGACATTATTTTTGGCTTCTGAGCTTCGTTCTTTTGCCTAGAATCTCTATTTTTTAAAAACGAATAGGTGTTGGAAAGGTATCAACAAGCTCTACACAACCATCTATGTAATTTTGTCAGATTCAGCCCCAGGTATCTTTTATTCAGTTTGTCAATTTTATGGCTTCTGTTAGATATCCTGGACATGCTGCCTCCTGGAAAGGTTCTATTTGCTTTGATAGGCTTCTATTATAAGCATAAATCTATTTGCATGTTTTGATCTCTATCATTTTGAGGAGGTATCATGGGTTTTGCCACTCATCCTTCTGTGGTCAATCTGACTAAGGACAATGATGAGTTTTGGCAAAGATGCATTCTGACACATCTCAGGGGGCTGCATATTTTCCCTCATCTTTATGGGCTCATACCTGAACCAGAGTCACCTATGAAGAAATCTATTTGGGGTAACAATCGAGATCATGTTGTAGGTTTAATTTGTACCACTATTGATTATGATATTGCGTGTGATCTTCCCATCTATGAGAGCCCACACACACTTTGGACAAAAATTTAGGAGTTGTATGGAGACCCTCATGTCTCACCATTTCCAAATGATCCTACAGTAGATTGTCTCATTCCACTTGATGATGTAGATAATATACCTTATGATGATGATACTTTAGTGGAGCTTGAGTATATGGCATGTCTTGAATGTTCAGAGATAGAGACCTCTCTTGCTCCCTCTTCTCCTCCTATTGAGATCACATCTTCTTCATCACCTGTTGCTACTTCAAAATTCAGTGTTGCATCATCATTGGCTTCTAGTAATTCTGTGCGGCAAGTCAATATCAGTCTTTCAGATCCACCTCATTGGGATTCCTATCTTGTAGACATATCATCTCTATTTGTGGAGTCTCACATTACTGATTTGGAGGACACATTTGACGGTTTATCTCTCTTGTTTGATGCTATCTCAAGTGGCTTTGCATCACCACCTTCATCTTCTGTGTTTCCAGATGCAGTTTAGATCATATCCTCTCCTGGTTCTTCTTCTCTAATTGGGCAGACAATTTCTGTTTTAGAGAAGACATATTTTCCTAATATGAGGTCACTTGAGTTGCATTCAGAGGCACATGTTTCAATATGGATTCCCTATTCATCTAAGATGTGGGAATGGCTTCTACATTCACGAGTGGATTTGTTTCTTCCAAAAGGGAGAAATGTTGTTTGCAGGCAATGAATTAGATTCTGTCTTCCAGATCTCTTCATTAGTTCTGGAGATTCTTCTTGGAGGGAATTCATATTCTCTATTCACTCTCTGTTATGGGGGGGCACTCATGATTGTACTCTTGTGATGGATTCATTCCATGGGGGGTCTTAGTGTCCTTCCATCACATGTTCTTGTACTTTCTTTTATTTTTTCTCTCTTTTGGAGAGGAGTTTTCTCCCACTGGGTTTTTCTTAGTCAAAAGATGAGCCCATAAAGATGAGGCAAAAGATGCAACCACTTGAGATGTGTCAGGATGCCTCTTTGCCATGACTCATAATTGTCCTTAGTCAAATTGACCACAGAAGGATGAGTGGCAAAACCCATGATACATCCTCAAAATGATAGAGATCAAAACATGCAAATAGATTTATGATGATAATAGAAGTCTATCAAAGCAAACAGAACCTTTCCAGGAGGCAGAATGTCCAGGATATCTAACAGAAGCCATAAAATTGACAAACTAAATAAAAGATACCTGGGGCTAAATCTGAAAAAATTACATAGATGGTTGTGTAGAGCTTGCTGATACCTTTCCAATGCTTATTTGTTTTCAAAAAACTGAGATTCTGGATGCAAGAACGGAGCTCGAAAGCCAAAAATGATGCTTTGACTTCAAATAGAAAAAAATAGGTTTCAAATAGAAAAATATGGAAAAAAGACTAGCATTACTGGATAGTGCTTAGAACTAGCTTTCCAATGCCTTTTCTTTTGCCAATTTTTGAGTCCGTATGCTCAAGTTATGGCCTCTAGAAGAAAACTACCTTTTTAGGCATGCACATGAACATGACACAAAAATCGAGGTAGATTCTGAGATTAAGTAGCACATAAATCTAGGCAAACAATTTTAGTTTTGGAGAAGACATATTTTCCCAGTATGAGGTCACTTGAGTTGCATTTAGAGGCACATGTTTCAATATGGATTCCCTATTCATCTAAGATGTGGGAATGGCTTCTACATTCACCAGTGGATTTGTTTCTTCTGAAAGGGAGAAATGTTGTTTGCAGGCAGTGGATTGGATTTTGTCTTCAAGATCTCTTCATTGGTTTTGGAGCTTCTTCTTGGAGGGAATTCATATTCTCTATTTGCTCTCTCTTATGGGGGGCACTCATGATTGTACTCTTGTGATAGATTCATTCCATGGGGGGTTTTAGTGTCCTTCCATCACATGTTCTTGTACTTTCTTTTTGTTTTTTCTCTCTTTTGGAGAGGGGTTTTCTCCCACTGGGTTTTTCTCCTTTTCTCCATCTTATGAGAGATCCTTGTTGTTCATGGGTACCTAACATGGCTTTGTTGCCGGAACCCATCTTTCTTTCTTTCTTTTTAGCTTGTGTAATCTCCCTAAGTTGCACTTACGGGGGGTGTTGGTTAAAAATCATATTTTCACTTTTACATAAGTTAATTAGGAAGATTCTTTTTCTATTTTGAGCCTCATGACATGAATCATAGGCTTTCTTTTCTCTTGAAAGCATTGTGACATGTGTCACATGCTTTCTTTATGCTTTCTTTCCCCACTTTGTCTATTCTTGGACAGTGGTTGTGTATATCCTTTGTATTTATATCTGAATAATGCAAGGGGAATGTGTAGCACTATTTCATGCATTTGGCTTTTGCAATATTTTCTTACAACTCTCTCTTGTAGAAGTTTTCCTGCAGATGATTTTGGGAATCTAACAATAAGTACAAGCATCTTGTGGAAAAAACTTGAAGACACAAATATTTTGGGGTGGGGTATGAAGTTATGGTATACCACAGAAAGGAGAGATATCCAGTTGAGATATAGAACAAACTAAAAATAAGGTTCAATCCTTGTAGGACCATAAGGAGGTTTGACTCAAGAAATACATATGATAGAGCTTCGTGAGGATTGGGAATATCACTAGTATTCAACATTATAGACTTGTACTAGCATTATGAGGGGGAATCAGAAAGAGATAATATGGAGAACCTTGGGAAAAATCCCATACTACCACAACTAAAAGAAGAAATTGAGGAGATATTAGATAACATAATTGGAAAGAATACTTATAAGAGGCAATATGAGTAGTACCTAGTGAAATGGAGAGGAAGGTTGAAACAAGATGCTAGTTGGATTTATAGGGCTGAGGTGAACTGACTTTGTTTCCTCTAGCCCCTAGAAAGTGAGGGACTCACTTTCAATTTACCCAGGGTGTCTAATGTAGGAGCATCCTTGGGGGAACACAATAATCCTCCATCACTAAGGTTCATTTTTGGAAGTTGTTGTATTTCACTGCATTTTGTATTTTAGCCTTGTAGTTTTGATATAACATTAGGGAGGTGTACAAAGTGAACATATCCATGTTTGAGAAAAATTGTCTTAATGAAACAACTTATCTAAATATCAAACTAGCAAACTATCACAGTTGTAGAATAACCATTGGTGCCAGAGAATTTGGAATTTGAAAATATCAAGGAGGGCATATAAGGGCATATTGGACACATGGGAGTATACATTGGTCACTACACCATTTTATTTTCCATTGTTTTGGCTTGGATTTAGGAATTAGCGCACTGGTTAATTACATGTTTTAAGGAGTTTGGAACCTTGCACCATCATGCGGCCGATGCAAATCACATAGGAGGTTAGAGATTGATACTTATAGGAGGTTCATAGACATTTGAAGAGGAGTGAGAAGGAGATCTTAGTGTGAGGAAAGACATGGGGTTTAGGATAGAATTTAGGGGATAGGAATATTGTTAGTTATCACTAGGCTACTACCTAGCACATGCACTCTTGTGGTAGATTTTAATCTTGTTTCTAATTCAATAAAGTAATGATGAATCTTTTGGAGGCTAGGTTTTTCTCTCTTTGAGGGTTTTCCCAAGGTATATCTTGTGTCATTTGGTTGTGAGTTATTATGTGTGAGTGTTTTGGTTACTATGGCTACATTGTTGAACAGTCTTTCATTGGACCCTCCTACTATGACTGCATCAGATGTTGGTTTTGTAGCTAAGCACATGAATTTTCTTAATATGATTGTGACCCAATTTCCCTCTGTTTCAGTGAAAATGGAGGAGGATTGTTGTATGACACTTATTTGTTCTTTGCTAGACTCATGGGATCATCTTGTGATGGCAATTGTGAGCATTGCTTCTAAGCTCAAGATGGATAAGGTAGTCATATCATTACTCTTAGAGGAGATGCAACGAAAAGCTTCTAAATCAAATAAGAAGGTTCTATAAGTTCATGGAAGACTGAAGAAGAAAGGCAAGAAGAAGGACAAGAAGAGAGAAAAGCCAAGATCTAAATCATATGAGAGATCTAAATTTCTTAGGAAGTCTGAGGCTAAGTGTTAGAACTATAGAAAGCATATGCACTACTGTAGATACTCCAAAGAGGAGAAGAAGAAAAAGAAAAAGAAAAATGATTTAGATGATGATTCTAAAAAGTCTTCTCAAGATTATGTAGATGCTTTTGTTGCATCCATTGCAACTCATGCATCAGAAGGTTTGTAGTTAGTTTTACTTGAGTGTTTCCTTCCATATGACCTCCCATCGAGAGTAGTTCTCTAAGTACGAAGAATATGATGGTAGGAAGGTGTGCCTTGGAGATAACTCATTAAAGAATTACTGGTTATGGAAGAGTTCTTATCAAATTCTTAGTAGTAACATGGGTTTTCTATTATCCTACATTATTTGTGTACTAAGGTTCACCTAATGTCTTGATTGCTTAGAATTTATTTATTGGATGACTTTGGGGCACTAGTAGGTATGCTACTTCTTCTTGGTTGAATGTGAGGCCATAGTTGTTTCATGGTTTCTTTATAATCTAGTTCTCTAATGGTTCATTAATGATTTAGTTCATGTGGTTATTCATTTAATACCATTATTTTTATTTACAAAAAAAAAATGAACTTCTTATAATATTTATAGCATTGTCCACCAACTACTACATGTAATGATTTTCTAGTGAGAATATAAATATATACTATTTAGCAATAAACCTCTTAATATTTGTGCCTATTGACCATTTGATAACACCTTTGGTGTTTTACTAATTACGTCGAGAGGCGTTCTACACTCACAACAAGGGTTGAAAGATTCATATTCCCATAAACATTTAGATTCTTTAAGCCGAGAGGCATTCTACACTCACAGCAAGGGTTGAAAGATTCATATTCCCATAAAGATTTAGATTCTCTAAACAAAAATAATAAAATATTTAAATAATAAATTCATGTAAATAAGATTCATTGGAAAAAAAATTCTTGTCCAATTTCTTTTTTTGTTCCATTGTTTTTGTTATTTTTTTCTTTTCAATTTGTTTTTTTATTTTTTATTTTTAATTTTTTCTAATTTCTTTTTTAGTTTTTAGTTTTTTTTTTTTTTTTTCCAAATTCTTTTTTAGTTTTTTTTTTTTTTTCAATTTTTATTTTTTGGTTGTGATTTTCTTATTTTCAATTTCTTTTTTAGTTTTTATTTTTTATTTTTTCCAATTTATTTTTTAGTTTTTTTTTTTTAAATTTTAATTTTTTTTTTTCGCAATTTCTTTTTCAAATAAACTATTAAATCTCCCAGCTGGCTATTAAATCTCCCAAAGATTCCCCCTTCCACAGAATCTCTGATCCCCATGTTACGCTTCGACTCGTTTTCACCGCCTCACCTACAAACGAGCAGTTTCACTTCACATGGCCTTTATCCCACTTTCAACCTTTCTCACTACTCCCAATGCCCATTTTAAATTCCAAACAAATAAAACAAGAAAAATGCGGAAAGAAAACTTCAACAGTCTGATCCATCGCGATTCGCCGACACAATGTGGCGGGGCCCACGCAAGCGGAACACACGCGAACGCAGAAATCTCTTTCCTCTACAAATATACAAACCCCAGTTTAAATTAATGCGGGAAAGTTGAAACCAAGTGAAGGTTGTAATTGTTTGACTTTAAATTTCAATTAATTAATAACTACGGTCAATGTTAATAAATTAAAAAATTTAACATTATAATTAATTGTAAGCTATGATTAATTACTTATATTCATCAGTTTAACTAGCCGAGCAGGAACTAATGATGACTTTGTTAGGGTTTATAAAGAGACTGAACATGTTTAATTCAAGTGTAGAGATGAAATAATTGGTGTTGCTTCTTCCAAGTTCCGCCTGTGTTAAGATTGCGAGAGGTAGGAAGCAAAATGGAGGCAGCCTATATGCAGCATACAAAATGTACCATAGACGCTCCCATACATCCGATGGTTACATGCTGTTTGCTTTGCTGGAATATTAATTCGCCCAAAATCTCTTTGCTGGATTATTAATTTGCCCCAAATCTCACTGTACATTTTTTTTTCTATTTGAGTACCAAAATCTCGCGTGCTTTTCTGTTCTATTTTGGGTATCCATTAAATACCAAAATCTGAGGAAAATCTTTTCTTTCTCGACACGCCAAATAACTTTTCCGTTAGGTTGTCGCCTACAGAGATAACAGACACTGAGAAAATCTTCAGCAGCTGGGGGTCTTGAAAACACCCGATGGCAACATTTGGTGTTCCCTAATTGATTTTCTTATACATCCTGTATTTCCCGGCTGTAAATCTATGGTAAGACTGTTACAGGCCTTGTGTGTTGAGGTTTAATCTGGGCAAAGCTCAACCTATACAAAGACGCTCTTAAGGCTGCAGGCCACGACAAGAGCGAAAGAGCTTCGAGTTACAAAAATCTAGCCGCTGTAGATTGGTTATGGGGAAAATCAGAATGACAGATGTACATGAATTTTGAATGCTGCCGAAGGAGCTACCGAAGCTTTGCAAGCACTCCGGGGGACAAGGAGCGTATACAAAAGTCCCTTAAATTTTATTTACTGACTCTTGAATTGGGGGAGTCTGCTGCTAAACCAGAAATATGGGTAACACAGGTAAAAGAGACTATAGCTAACATTATTCGCTGGGTATGTGAATAGATTAACACTGGCAGCGAATGCTTCGAGTCCGTACTAGCTGATCTGTGTGCACAGATGGAATATGTCGGATCCAACAGCTCCCAACTGAAAAAGGTATGTGCAAGTATTCTTTATATAAATCATGCGGTATTCATCTTTTATCAGGGCCTCAAATACATCGCCAACGAAGAAGAAGGAGAAGAGGAAAGAATTGAAGAAAGTGATTACAAACGCAGTTTAAATGCAATCAAAGAGGGTTATCTGCCATTAAGTAAGGGAGAGGGCATTGTCTATTCCACAAATAATAATAATTTGGTAAAAGCATTTTAGATATTGAAGGAGCAGATGTTACTGCATGAATTTGCATGTAAATCTGTACAAGCCCGTTGCCAGGGAGAAGCTTTATTTGAGGATGAAGCAGTGAGCAGGAAACTAGTGTGCGATGCCATTGATTGGTATAGGCATTCTGTTTTGCTTAGCACAGAGAAAGATCCCGAGACTAATGCCATTGACCTCAGCGGACTTGGGAAAGTATATTCATCCGTCATCAAATCGGAAAAACTAGCCTATCCTTACTACTTAGAGAGTACTAAAATTGCCCAAGAAATCATGTGTCCCCATATAGCAGACTCTGAGTGGTATAAGGACTCATCATTAAAGGTGCATCAACACTAAATCGAACAAGAGGAAAATGCAACGAGGATTCAAGAAACAATTAATGTGATTAAGATGGAAGGGGAGAAGAGCCAGTAAATAAATCTTTCTTGAACTTCATATACAGGGAGTACAGCCATCCAGATCCCAAGAAAGCACAGGCGGGAAACATTGATACTCCTGCTAATGTAAAGCGAATATGAGCGTTGTCCTCAGTCTCAGACAGGCTTTTGATGTTATATCCAGAGAAAAGATTTTCTTATTGCCTCTCTATTGTTTTCTGTTCGAACTCAATTGTGCCAGGACACATCATCATTACCAGAATTAGACTTCATCAAGTGTGTTCAGTCAAGCTCCAGTTTAAGCTTGAATAGGAGATATATTAGTAATAGAATTGAAGTTGTGGTATTTTGGCTATCAACAGAATCAGGAACACTAGTTTCATGACGCTTTTAATTTGTGGAATTTTTCCATATACTTGCTCTTCTGTTTTGAATCTGTCAATATTTTCACTACTCCATTGGTTAACTAGTTAAAAAAAAATCTATGATAAGAAATCACAATGACTGTGATCCATGGTCAGTATGGTTTGTAAATTGGCTTATAAATATTGTGATTATTGCACTAGTCCAATTTACGACTACTGACTGATTATGCACGTTCTGTGTTGTGACCCACAATGGTGTACAGGGCACTAAGTTAATGTCATTTGGATACCACTTCCCAGTCTCTGATAAATAAATTCAGACTTTTTACAATATTATGGACTCTTAAGAATGTGGACTCTGTTGGGTTATCTATTTGATTCAAATAAAATTATACATCTTTGATCCTTAAAATGAATAAGATCTCATAGAGAGCTATGATTTTCTCTGAAGAGGTAATAAAACCTACCACAGATCTCATAATATGCTTGACATCTAAATATGTTCTTCTTATTTTGGTTCATTGTTGTAAAGTCTACAAATATGTTGATCTCTCATAAAAAAATGTTTTGACTCCATGCTAAGTTAATGAGATCATACCTGCAATTGACCCAATGAAATTCTCAAACCCAAAAGCAAGCCTAGTGTAGTTGAGAGGAATGATACATCCATCTTCATACCATAGTATTTAAGGCTGTTCATAGCATAGTATTCAGTAAAGAGAAGGGTATGGAGGGAATCCACAAGGGATGCGGGTTAGATACATCATGTAGTTTACCAACAACATCTCTAAAGAGTTGGATTTTGTTTGAAATATATATTTCCTTTGTTGTTAAATGTTCAACTATAATGGAAATCATAGTCAAAAGGATTTTCACTAATAGGAAGGTAGGGTTAGTCAAGGTTTTCAATGAAAAGAGAGGTGGTATTTGTCATTTTGAAAGAAGGATTGAGACAAAGAATTCACCTAAGAGGTCAAGGTTTTCAATGAAAAGTGTGGTGGTATTTGTCATTTTGAAAGAAGGGTTGAGATATTCTAAATCCAAATAGCTTAAGTAGTTGCATTAATAGTCCCACAATACTCAGCCTCTGTCGATGAAAGAGCAATAGAATGTTGCTTTTTGCTCTACAAACAAATGGGGTTGGATCGAAAGTGAAATTTGTAACCAAAAGTGGACTTACGATCATCATAATCACCAGCCCAATTAGAATCTGTATATCCAACCAAATCTGAACTTGTACCTGCTATGTAGTGAATCGCATATCTGTGAGTGCCCCTTATGTAGTTCAAGATGCATTTGGCAGCTCTCTAATGAAGCTCATGAGGTTCCTACATAAAGTGTGAAACCATGCCAACTGTATATGAAATGTTGGGCCGAGTACGTATGAGTCAAGTAGATGAGGCTGCCTACAAGTTGGCGATACAAAGTGGCATCAACCAATGAAGTGGAACAATGAACCTCAAGTTTGACTTATGTTGACCATTTGTTCATTAGCTTGATGATGATCCTATAGATTGTGATAGTGATGAGTACACATTTAGTGATAGCACATGAGCACAAATCCAGTGAGATTTTACCTTGTGATTCACCTTATATAATGAATAGAAATGATGTAGTTTTACCTCTTCAACACACTAATCCTCATGATGATATGTCTCTCGTATGTCATATAATAAATAGTCTTACATCTATAGAGCCATACCTTTCACATAATGTATCTCCTCTTATATGTGATGACACCATACCATATGATGATATATCTTTAGCCTCATGAGGATTTTGATGATAATATTACACCCTCTTATTCATTACATTATGATACCATGAACATTAATGAAGAATTTTACAGGGAGGTTATGATGGTTCTATGGATGACTCTTTACATGTGAAATCATTATTGTAGCACATTTCGCAGTTGAGCATATTAGGATGTCAGGATGTTGTCTTTTCATTGATGTCAAAATATCAGGATGTTGTATTTCACAGTTTTAACAAGATGCAGTTGACAGGATATCAGGATGTTGCATTTACAGTTTTCACAAGATGCAGTTAACAGTGGTTTGGTATCATCTTAGTATCAGTGACATGATATTCTTCAGTGATATGGTCTTCATGGTATGGTATCATTCAGTGATATGGTCTTCATGATATGGTATCAGTGACATAGTCTTTTTCAGTGATATGGTCTTCTTGGTAATGATTTCAGTGTTGTGGTCTTCAGTGAATAGTTTTGGTTCAGTAAAATGGTGTGGATATGTGACATGTTCTATGTCATGCTATTTACTTATCAATTGAATAAATGGTATGTGTGACATATATGATATCTGATCTATAGTCATCTATAGTTAGCAGATGTGGTCAGGCTAAGACTTGGAGAAAAGTTAGATCATATGGTATAAAGATCAAATTACATGATATAAAGCTTTACATGTTTATTACATGATATAAAACTTTTCAAAACCTTAATCTAGAATGAAAAACCTAAAATCAAACTGTCATATCACTTTTTGCCTAATCGACAGTTGACCGGTCGAAGAGGTCATCGGGCTTTAAGAAACAACTTGAGGGTATGAGCCTCGTTGTTTTACCGGCCCCGTGCGTTAGGAGTTTGGTGAGCGCCGGTGTAAGTTTCTATTATGGGTGCGAAAAAGCCGATCAACGGCTATATTTTGAATTATGATTGGCGGGGGTGTCCTCATCGGAGGGTGTAGATTTAAACGAAGCCTCATACAACCGTTTCTAAATTTGACGGGTTCAGTGTTAAGGAAAGGCAAGAAAATCAGTTTTTTTTGTTTCTATTCTAGGAAGACAGCGAAGCCCAAGAGATGTGGAATATTGAAAGATGAAGTTAGAAAGTTAGTTAAGTTTTTTGTCAAATCTGGAAGGTTTCCCACGACAGAGAAGATAAAAAGAATGTAGTCTTCATTTTGGTGTTTTTAGTTTTTATTTTTTAGAATGTGAGATGAATGTAAAATGATAGTAGAAGTTGAACAATTTCTTTTGATATTATTGTTTTGATTGAAATTTTTTTTGAATACAGAGATTTTGTATGGCAGATATATAATGTTGCAGATCAGAGATGATGAAATAGTTTTTTGGAGAAAAAGAATTTAATGAGAATTTTTGAAGAAGTTCTTTTGGAGAATGGAATTGGTATGTAATTTTTGCAGGAATGGAGAATCATTCTTCAGGGATTTATGTTGAGATTCTTCAATGATCATGATGGAGTAATGTTTGTTCAGAGAAAGTGAAGGTGTCAGAGAAAGTGAAGGTGATTAAAGACAATAATTTTTCAGAGAAGAAAAATTGTTCAGTTTGCAGAGAGAGAAAGCTCAAAATGGTGAATTAGTTTGAAATGGTGTTGCAGAGGTATGAAATATATTGAAGATCAAAATTGATTGACTGTAGGAGTTGAAGACAGTTAAAGGTTGATTGAAAAATTTATTTTGTTTATCTTAAAAGGGAGAAATAAGGTTTTGGTTTTTATTGAAACAGGGAAATCCCTTGAGTTATAATTTTTCATTGAATGTTGATGATGTCAGTGAGACATGCAGAGAGATAAAATCTGCCAGTGAGGCAGAATTGTAATGTCAGTGAGACATTTGTAATCTGAATTTTGTGTTAAGCCAGTGAGGCAGTTGAGTGGTTTTTATACCCCAGGAGGGTTTTCCACTCGAGAAATTTCTTGTGTCAAATCTGTGTGTTGATACTCTGCATATTTACTTTGTTCCTTCTGAAGAATTCTAAATTGTGAAATTAGATTAATCAAAAGTAGTAAAAAGTTTTAAAATTGTTAACAACACTGATTCACCCCCCCTCTCAGTGTTGTGTGTATTCCTACAATTGGTATCAGAGCCTGGTACCCTGTCAAAGCTTAATCAGCTTGGGTAGATCATATTTCTGGAATACTTATCATGGCAAGTCAAGAAGGTTACTCAAATTATAAGGCACCTATGTTTGATGGCTCTAACTATGCTTTTTGGAAATTCAGGATGGAGTCATATTTGTCATCTCTGGGCTATGATGTGTATGATGCTATTGTTACTGGATATACTGCTACAAATCCTCCTAGCACAGCTGATGAGAAAAGAGCATATGAAAATAATGCTAAGGCTAAAAATGCATTATGTTGTGGTCTTACCAATGACATACTTGTAAAAATCATGGAGTGTAAAACAACCAAGGAAATATGGGACAAATTGTCAAATATCTATCAAGGAGATGATAAAATCAAAGAAGCAAAACTGCAATCCTACAGAGAAAAATTTGAAAGTCTCAGAATGAGTGATGATGAGAAAGTGGCAGAATATCTTTTAAGGGTCCAAGAAATTGTAAATGCTATCAGAGGACTTGGTGATACACTGGAAGAGAAGACAGTTGTTACAAAAATCTTAAGGACCTTAAATCCAAAATATGAATCCAAAGTGTCTGCTGTTGAAGAAAGAGATTTAAGCAAAGTTACCTTTGATGAACTTCATGGCACTTTCACAGCTTATGAGATGAGGATTAGCAATGACATACCTTCAAGCAAAGAAGCTGCTTTCAAATCAGTCAGAAAAGAAAAGGAGATTTCTGATTCAGATGAATTGGATGATGAACAAGAAATATCTCTTGCAAGCAAGTTAAAGAAGGGATCTGTTGGTAAGTACAAAGGTAAGCTTCCATTCAAATGTTTTGAGTGTGGAAAGATTGGACACTATGTAGCTCAGTGCCCTTACAAAGATCCAGACAGTGATGAAGATGAAAACAAGAAGCAATTCAAAAAGAAACAGTTTGTTTCTAGAAGGAAAAATAATTTCAGAAAGAAAAGAAGTCTGTTCATAAAAAATGTTGATATGACTGAAAGTGATTCAGATGATTTTCTTGATGAAAATGCACAGACTTTGTTTATGGCTATTCTAAATGAAAATGAAAAATGTGAAGAACAATCAAACAGTTGTGAAGCTGTTATTGACTTTGAAGGAGAATTGATATGTGCATTAAGTCAAGTCAAGAAACTTAAGAAGGAAATCATTGCTCAAAGAAGTCAGTTCCAAAAAGAAAATGATATCATGAATAACAAGTTAACTTGTTATGAGAAACAGATTACTGATCTAATTCTTTCTCTTGAAGAAAGTAAGAAAATTATTGATGATAAAGACAAAGAATTGAATAACAAGGACAAGGAATGTCATACACTTGAAGCTGAAATTGTTGGTCTAAGAAGAAGACTTGATATGTGCAGAAGTAGTGATAAATTAGATGATCTTCTTGATAGACAAAAAGGATTCAAAAATAAATCAGGTCTTGGATTTGAAGAGGGACAATGTTCTCAAAAGGCTACTATAAAAGGCAAATCAATCATAAGGACAACAAACTACAACAGAAGTGATACTTTCAGGTATAATGCTCACTTTACTGGATATTGTTTTTGTTGCAACAGGTTTGGACACAAAGCCAGTGAATGCAGATTTGGAATCAGAAGAGAAATGCATCCATTCATGTTCTTAAGAAGTTTGAAGTGTTACAATTGTAAAAATTTTGGGCATATTGCAAAATTCTGTAGACCTTCATTGCAAATGCAGCAAACAACAAGAAATACTGTCTCAGGTTTGTCTTCTTTGGATTCTGAAAAGAAATTGCTTGTTTGGAAACCTAAGGTAATCAATAAGAGCTTAGATGTTATGATTGCACAAGCTGCTTTTCATGCCAAAAGAAAGGAACAGTGGGTGATTGACAGTGGTTGCTCCAACCACATGACAGGGGACAAAGATAAGTTTGTTAAGTTTGAAGACATTAATGAAGGCTCTGTTATGTTTGGAAATAATGATTGTATTATGATCAGAGGCAAAGGTACAATTCTTCTTGATGATGAAACGCCACTAAATGATGTGTATTTTGTAGAAGGACTGAAGCACAACCTGTTAAGTGTCAGTCAAATATGTGACAATGGTTTTAATGTGGTTTTTGATGCACATGGATGTGAGATTAAAAAGAAATCAGGTAAAGTTATTGCAGCAGGTCTAAGGACTAGTGGTAACATCTACAATCTTCATAACTCAGAAACTAAAAGTGTTGATAGTCATATCTGTTTCATGGGTCAAATTGAGGAAAGCTGGTTATGGCACAGAAGACTTGGTCATGTGAATTTTGACAATCTTGTGAGAATTAGCAAGAATCACAATGTCAGAAATATGCCTCATATTTCAAAACCAAGTAATACTATATGCAAAGAGTGTCAGCTGGGTAAGCAAACCAAAGTTAGTTTCAAGCCTAAGGAGTATTTTACTTCAAAACCTCTGCAGCTGGTACATTCAAATTTGTGTGGTCCTACAAGGACTAAAGCTCTGGGAGGAGAAAAGTATTTTATGCTTTTCATTGATGACTTTTCAAGAATGACATGGGTAACATTCTTAAGGCATAAATCAGAGGCATTTGATAGATTCAAAATCTTCAAGAAGATGGTTGAAAAGGAATCTGATTTCAAGCTAAAATGTCTAAGGTCAGACAATGGAGGAGAGTACACTTCAAAGGAATTTGAGGAGTATTGTGAAAAACATGGGATAAGAAGGCAATTCTCCACTCCTAGAACTCCACAGCAAAATGGAGTAGCTGAAAGGAAAAACAGGATTGTAAAAGAAATGGCAAGAACTTTACTACATGATGCAAATCTGCCTAATGTCTATTGGAGAGAAGCTGTTCATACAGCTGTATATACTCTGAACAGAGTTCAATTAAGGGTAAAGTCAAATTATACTCCTTATGAACTGTGGTATGGTAAGTCAGCTAATGTTGGGTATTTCAAAATTTTTGGAAGTAAGTGTTACATCAAGAAAGATAATGATAGCTTATGTGGTTTTGAGTCTAGATGTGATGAAGGCATTTTTCTTGGTTATTCTACACATAGCAAGGCATATAAATGTTTTAACAATAGGCTCAAAAGAATAATTGAAAGTACTAATGTTAAGGTGGATGAGGATTTGCAGCCTTGTATGCAGTTGATTCATGACATTGAAGTTGATCATCATTCACAAAAGGAAGAAGAAATTCAGAAAGAGGAAGAAGATCCTGAAAAATCTGTTGATGTTAAGACAAAGACTCTTTCAAAGGCATTTCAAAGAGATCATCCTCATGAGTTGATCATTGGGGATAAGGACAGTGGTGTTTTAACAAGAAGAGGAAAGCAAGCTGCTGCACATAATCAAGCACATGTTTGTTTGATATCTGAAATGGAACCAAAGAATTATGTTGAGGCCAGCAAAGATGAAGCATGGGTTAAGGCCATGGAAGAGGAGTTAAGCCAAATAGAAAAGAACAAAACATGGGAACTTGTTCCAAGACCAGAAGGTAAGAATGTCATTGGATCAAAATGGGTGTTTAGGAATAAGCTTGATGATAAAGGTAAAGTTGTTAGAAATAAAGCCAGACTGGTTTGCAAAGGGTATTCACAAATTGAAGGTATTGACTTTGAAGAAACATTTGCTCCTGTTGCTAGATTAGAAGCTATAAGGATGTTTTTAGCTTTTTCAGTTTATAAAAATTTCAAAGTTTACCAAATGGATGTAAAATCAGCATTTCTAAATGGAGATCTTGAAGAAGAAGTCTACATGGAACAACCAGAAGGTTTTGTGAATAAAGATAATTCAGATCATGTTTACAGGTTGAAAAAGGCTTTATATGGTTTAAAGCAAGCTCCAAGGGCTTGGTATTATAGACTGGATAAGTTTTTGCAGGAACAGGGGTTCACAAAAGGAGGTGTGGATAGTAATTTGTACTATTTAATCAAAGGTGAGGATATTCTGGTTGTTGAAATTTATGTAGATGATATCATTTTTGGTAGTAACAATGATGATATGAGTCATTCATTTCCTAACATCATGAAATCAGAATTTGAAATGTCTATGTTGGGAGAATTGTCTTTCTTTCTTGGTCTTCAGGTATCTCAGCTTGAAAAGGGAATATTCATCTCACAAAATAAATATGCCAAAGAGATGTTAAAGAGATTTCAAATGGATGATTGCAAACCTTTGGGTACTCCTATGGAGACAGGGCATAAGCTAAGTAAAAATGATGAATCACCTGAAGTAGAACAATCTCTGTATAGATCTATGATTGGGAGTCTTTTATATCTCACTGCTTCTAGGCCTGATATTATGCAGGCTATTTGTTTGGTTGCTAGATTTCAAGCTTGTCCTAAACAATCACATTTGAATGCTGTTAAGAGAATCTTTAGATATATTAAGGGTACACTTGATTTTGGTTTATGGTATCCTAGACACAATGATTTTACACTTCTTGCCTATACAGATGCAGATTGGGCAGGGTGTCCTGATGACAGAAAAAGCACAAGTGGGGCAGCTTTCTTTCTAGGTGGCAGATTGGTTGCATGGCATAGTAAGAAACAAGATTGTGTTTCTCTATCTACAGCTGAAGCTGAGTACATTGCTGCTTCATCATGTTGTACACAGGTACTTTGGATGGTACAATCACTTCTTGATATTAAGGTTGAGGTTACAAAGCCTGTGTCTATTCTTTGTGATAACACAAGTTCAATCAATATGTCAAAGAATCCTATAATGCATTCAAGAACTAAGCACATTGCTATCAGATATCATTTTCTAAGGGAAAAGGTGATTGAAAATGAAGTTGCTTTGGAATATGTGCATACTAGTGATCAATTAGCTGATATCTTCACAAAGCCTTTACCAAAGGAGACATTTGAAACTCTGAGACAGAGATTAGGAGTTCTGTCTCTTGTCTCTCTTCAGTAAGTTACAAAGATATTAGATTCAGGGGGAGTTGTCTTCTAGATTAATTTTGATGTCCTGAATCTCATTTGTACATAGCCTGTATATAGTTTTTGTACATATTTTTGTGGTTGGCAGTGTTACAGTATTCTGCATTTGATCAGTGTAAAGTTAAGTGTTATTTTTTGGCAAATTTTTTTTTAGAGGATTGCATTTACAAGAACAGGAATCTATTAGTTGTGGTATTTTTTTTGCCTTTGACAATTTTATGTCAAAAAGGGGGAGAAATGAGTTATGGTTTTGCCATCAATGTCAAAGACAAAGGGGGAGTTTTGTAGCACATTTCGCAGTTGAGCATATTAGGATGTCAGGATGTTGTCTTTTCATTGATGTCAAAATATCAGGATGTTGTATTTCACAGTTTTAACAAGATGCAGTTGACAGGATATCAGGATGTTGCATTTACAGTTTTCACAAGATGCAGTTAACAGTGGTTTGGTATCATCTTAGTATCAGTGACATGATATTCTTCAGTGATATGGTCTTCATGGTATGGTATCATTCAGTGATATGGTCTTCATGATATGGTATCAGTGACATAGTCTTTTTCAGTGATATGGTCTTCTTGGTAATGATTTCAGTGTTGTGGTCTTCAGTGAATAGTTTTGGTTCAGTAAAATGGTGTGGATATGTGACATGTTCTATGTCATGCTATTTACTTATCAATTGAATAAATGGTATGTGTGACATATATGATATCTGATCTATAGTCATCTATAGTTAGCAGATGTGGTCAGGCTAAGACTTGGAGAAAAGTTAGATCATATGGTATAAAGATCAAATTACATGATATAAAGCTTTACATGTTTATTACATGATATAAAACTTTTCAAAACCTTAATCTAGAATGAAAAACCTAAAATCAAACTGTCATAGCACTTTTTGCCTAATCGACAGTTGACCGATCGAAGAGGTCATCGGTCTTTAAGAAACAACTTGAGGGTATGAGCCTCGTTGTTTTACCGGCCCCGTGCGTTAGGAGTTTGGTGAGCGCCGGTGTAAGTTTCTATTATGGGCGCGAAAAAGCCGATCAACGGCTATATTTTGAATTATGATTGGCGGGGGTGTCCTCATCGGAGGGTGTAGATTTAAACGAAGCCTCATACAACCGTTTCTAAATTTGACGGGTTCAGTGTTAAGGAAAGGCAAGAAAATCAGTTTTTTTTGTTTCTATTCTAGGAAGACAGCGAAGCCCAAGAGATGTGGAATATTGAAAGATGAAGTTAGAAAGTTAGTTAAGTTTTTTGTCAAATCTGGAAGGTTTCCCACGACAGAGAAGATAAAAAGAATGTAGTCTTCATTTTGGTGTTTTTAGTTTTTATTTTTTAGAATGTGAGATGAATGTAAAATGATAGTAGAAGTTGAACAATTTCTTTTGATATTATTGTTTTGATTGAAATTTTTTTTGAATACAGAGATTTTGTATGGCAGATATATAATGTTGCAGATCAGAGATGATGAAATAGTTTTTTGGAGAAAAAGAATTTAATGAGAATTTTTGAAGAAGTTCTTTTGGAGAATGGAATTGGTATGTAATTTTTGCAGGAATGGAGAATCATTCTTCAGGGATTTATATTGAGATTCTTCAATGATCATGATGGAGTAATGTTTGTTCAGAGAAAGTGAAGGTGTCAGAGAAAGTGAAGGTGATTAAAGACAATAATTTTTCAGAGAAGAAAAATTGTTCAGTTTGCAGAGAGAGAGCTCAAAATGGTGAATTAGTTTGAAATGGTGTTGCAGAGGTATGAAATATATTGAAGATCAAAATTGATTGACTGTAGGAGTTGAAGACAGTTAAAGGTTGATTGAAAAATTTATTTTGTTTATCTTAAAAGGGAGAAATAAGGTTTTGGTTTTTATTGAAACAGGGAAATCCCCTGAGTTATAATTTTTCATTGAATGTTGATGATGTCAGTGAGACATGCAGAGAGATAAAATCTGCCAGTGAGGCAGAATTGTAATATCAGTGAGACATTTGTAATCTGAATTTTGTGTTAAGCCAGTGAGGTAGTTGAGTGGTTTTTATACCCCAGGAGGGTTTTCCACTCGAGAAATTTCTTGTGTCAAATCTGTGTGTTGATACTCTGCATATTTACTTTGTTCCTTCTGAAGAATTCTAAATTGTGAAATTAGATTAATCAAAAGTAGTAAAAAGTTTTAAAATTGTTAACAACACTGATTCACCCCCCCTCTCAGTGTTGTGTGTATTCCTACAATTATTACTGGCTAATTGTAAACACCATTAGATAAAAATTACTTATCGATTAGTGATTTTAGATTATAATTAAGTGGTAGAGATTTAAAATGGTTTGGTTCATTTTGTTTACTTTATACTTCTTTAGTGGCTAATGAATCTAGTCTTAAAAACATATGCACTAAAGATTATTTAAACCCATTAGAAGTAGTCATGTCAAAGATATAACCATTAGACTTTACCCTTAGAGGATTTGATACTATGGCTAGATCTTACATGAGTAATATTATTGTACCAATTAAGGTTGGACCTTGTAGATTAGATACCTTGTTCCATGTGATGCTTGAAAAATTGACTCATAATATCCTTCTTGGAAATCCATGGCTACATGCTATAAGCTTTCTACCATCCACTTTATATAGATGCCTAAAATTTTTGGCATAAACAAAAACTATGTCACATATATGTTGATCTTCAACCCTACAACGTGTCCCAACCATAGGTTAGTTCCAACAAATTCATTATAGAAAATGATGCATTTGATAAAATTGTTGTAAATTGGGACCTACTCCTTTATAGCACTTTTGATGATGATGATTGGGGTCTATTATTTTTTAGGCCTTGTGGTGTTGAAGAGTAGGTCATTTTTTATCTTTCATTTTACATGATTCCATCTCTCTATATAGATCCAACACTCTATATATTAGGAGCTAGGTAGTGATAACAAAGGACTTATTTAGAACATTTAACTTCTAGGATCTAGAAAGAAATGAAGCTTTTTTACAAGAATATTTATAGTGATAAAAATCAATCTAGTATCTACCCTTTCAAGTTTTGAACTAGATCCATTAAAGTCATAGAGTTGGCTTTGTTTATGCCAAAACATACATAAAAACCATACAACCATACAAACATAAAAGTCTATATTATGATAGCAACATCCAGTCATACTAAATAAACACACCATAAAATATCCAATATCTTAAATTTATAAGATCTATCCAATGTAAAAAAATAGTTCTAAGGAGTAATATTTAATAAACACATATCACGATGGGGTAGGGTCCTTAGATGATTCATTCCTTGCTCTATTGCAACCACTATCATGGATTCTCATGTAATATGATTATATAATACAAATGGAGGGTCACCATATCCGCATTGATATATCAAAAGTTTAGTATCATTATGTAAATGATAAAGGCAAGAGTGTTTCTTTACATTTTAAAGTGTTGATTCCATGTTATAGGTTGTATCATTAAAAATAATAATTTATTTAAGGTATAGGTAAAATTAGACTTATGCTCTAACCCACACATTATTAATATGAGAATCACATGGACATGCTTCTTCTTTGACAATGTGACACACATGTTAACAAGGTATGACAACCATTGATTGAGCTCAAAATGGAATAATAATAATAAATACAACATCGTGAACGAAAGTAATGCAAATAATGCATGTCAAAAAATCCATCAAGTGACATAAAAACAAGGGTTCAAAGGGTGAAAGACTTGGAATATTAATAAGACTCATGAAAATATGACTTGAGTAATGGCTTGTGATGTTGGAACATTATCCCCGCATATACCAAAATCCTCATGCATCTCTAAGACATGTTTGTTCAATACAAAATGTAGAAGAATATACTCCACAAGAACTCAAAGATGCATCACAAGAAAGTGGAAAAAGATCCAAAGGAGAATCCCCATAGACATCAAATGGTAGCATATCATCATTATGCATAGAAAAATCCATTAATCCACTAAGAAATGGGCACTAGAACCATTGTGTTATATAATCATATTACAAAAAAATTTCTTGGCCACAACTAGAAGTAGCAACAACTAATAAAGATATAAAATTAAGGTAACTAGAATTAATCTACCTAAGAACCTTCAGTAGAGATGTCCACAAACATCTACATAACTAGAAAGGAGATGACTTTGACAACCATTTTCACCTTGTCCAAATGGGCCACAACGAGTAAATACCCATTCATGTTTCGAATATAAGTGCAAATGGGAGGAGTAATCTAACTTCCATAGAAGTGTTGACCATAATCCTCTATTATATTATCATCAACCCTGCAAATAACCTTCTAGATTAGTTATAAAATAATTTACATAATCTTAGCATGTCATTTTAAAGCTATAAAGCATATGCAAAAGAGGAACTCAATGATATAAATTTATTTTGTAATTTCTTGACCATCAACACTTTGCATTGCATCCATTCTTGTTGTTTGGTTAATGGGTGGCATATATTGTTGATTGTTTTGTTGATCGCTTGAACCTACAATGACATGTTCTTTAACACATCAACTTAAATAGAGTGATCAAGCATAAGATTGTAATATGTAGTCAAGTTAATAAAATATAGCATTTTGAATTACCTAAAATGGTTTGTTGAAATGTTTGGGTGGGGATAACATCAAACATTGATGGTTGTGTTCCACAAATTGAATCCACTGTTTATTTCAATAGTTATAGAAAAGTGATTAGAAATAAGAATGAATATCAACAAATTACATGATTTAGCTACAAAATATAATTTATGTAATCTTAACATGTTATTTGAAAGCTAAAAATCATATCCAAAAGAGTAACTTAATGATAGATTTTTTTTGGAATTCCTTTACCATCCACACTTTGCATAGCATCCATTATTATTGTCGTTGTTTGGTTGAGATCAATACAAAGGGGTAGCCTATGTTGAGTGTGTTGCTGATCATCTAAATCTATAATAACATGCACATTTAACACATTAACTTCTATAAAGTGTTCAAGTGTAAGATTAGAATATGTACTACTTAAGTTAGTAAAATATCAACAACCTTAAGTACCTGGAATGGTTTGTTGAAATGACTGAATGGGGCTAACATTGAACATTGATGGTTGAGCTCCACAAATTATATCCACTGCTTGTTTGATTACATATAGAAAAGCGATTAGAAATAAGAATATTTAGTATCTTTTGTGTATATTAGTAAACACAATGAAAAGAAAAAAATTACCATCTATAATTTGTGTTGCATTTGTTGTTGTTTGGTTTAGGTCAATGGAGAAGGGCAAATGACGTCGACAAGTATTTCTTTGATCATCCAAAGCTACAACAATATTTGTTTAACATATCATGGTGATATCTGTGTCATAGGCATGTCCTCTGAGCCAGGGATTGTTGTGAATTTGAAAGAGGAAGCAAAATATTCATGGATATCTTTTCTAAATCTTTCAACACACTCATTAAAAATAAGTATTTGATCTACTGTTGTTGGTAAATGTTGGAGTAGTGAGTTCAAAAAATCAGTAGAACTTTTTAGGCTATCATTGCTAGTATCAAATGATTTCCTACCATCTATAATTCAAATAACAATAATTTAGTCATAAGAAAATATAGAAAGACCTTAATATTTCATTAAACTAAATGTTGATATCAATACCTACCAATAGTTTGGTCTTCAGAAGTGACAAACCTAACCGCATCTTGAGCTTCCAATTGAATAGATCTATCTATAACTGGAATAAAAATAATTGACTTTTTGAAACCATAAAAAAAATCAAAATTTTATTATAAAAGTAGGATATCAACATTACCGGAAACATTGTTTTCATGACCAAAACTCCCTTCTATGTCATCATCAACCAATGGTGTAACAGCATCTGTAATTCAATAAGAGTAATCTAGTTAGTTTTGAAATAGAAAATAATAATCATTAAAAATATCAATGTAAAATATAAATATCAAGTGACACTTACTAGCAACTCGATCTTTCTCATCTATTTTATTTCTCTTCATGAGATCTAAAATCTTCAACACATGCTTGCATGTGTTTCCCCTTTGTGCCCATTGGCAGTCACATAAATGGAAGTTCAGTCCAAACTTTCTAACGAGATACCATTTCATTGCATCAGTTTGGCTTCTTATCTTATATGTGTTAGGAAGGAGATCATATGGATAAAAATCTACATCTGGTATTGCTTTTGACCTCTCCAATGAAGTAATGTAATATATTTCCTTTTTAAAATTAGTTAGAAATCTAGATAATTGCAAATATCTTTTATTTTTGTAGAATGGCTCTACCCTATGAAAAAGTGTGTGGATAAGCCAATCCATTCTCCTTGTACATTTCTTAGCACGATCACTTAAATAATAACTCTTAATGTGGAAATGATATGACTCTTTGGAAACATTAGTTTCTTGATTTGCATGAGAGAAGTTGCGAAAGTTTTTTGCCCACATCGCTATACAAAAAAAAAAATGATGTTTTAGCATACACAAAAATCAAGTTAAATAATGTATGCATATAAACCATAACAAAGAAATTGACAATCTTACCAATACTACTCTCATCATGACACCAACTTGTTTTAAAGTAATTAATGAAGTCCTTCTCTTGTTTGAATTCCTTCATAAATTTGTTGATTAGATGAGTAGTGATGTCTTCATTGTCACTCATTGCATACATAATCTCACCCAATCTATCAAACATATTTGTTTTGACATCCTTATTACTAGCATACGTAAAATATAAAACATAAAATCAAGTTATGGGGTTAAAATATGTAATGTTCCACATATTTTAATTATCAATCCACTTACCTGTACACATTTTTTAGCCATGCCCTACATACATGCCAAAAACATAAAAGTACTCGACAACCAAAGGACAATCTACAAGTTACATTGTAAAAGATGATTAGTAACATTCCAACAAAATGTATTGTTAAGGTGAAACCATTCTATGGTGTAAATTATGAAACATATATTCTTACAAACTAAATATTAGACAATTTTAATGAGTTTATTTTAGTTTAAATAAAGAAACTAAGGTTAGTAAAAACTTGATGGCTTCAATCTCGACACTAGCATCATTTGTCATGAATGCATTGACATTCCAATCTTCTTTACACTACTTTCCTCGTGTATAAATTTTGGCGAGCCATTCATTTATATCCTCAACTTTATTTTGTGATGATATAGCCCATTCAACAGGTACACTAGCCTCTTGCTCATAAAAAACAAGCAAGGTATACAATTGGTACTATACATGAATAAAACAATAATAAATAAATGATAAAATTGAGATCCAAAAATATAGTTAAGATTGTTATACTTACACCATATTTATTTGTCGAGAATGTGGAATCCATTGCAATAATTGAGTTATGTGAATGTTTCACCATCATTTCTCGCATCCATGGTGTTTGGATGCCTATAATAAATGGTACATTATCCATAGTGTTTGATCTTTTATAGTAAAAGAAGTTGTCTTTCTCTTCTACATGCCACAAGTTTACACTTTTTGCATTATCTTTTTTTTTTTGAGATCGAATGGAGCGTACTCTTTTCCACGCATTCAATACATCTTTTCTTAATAGACATGTATCCCTTTTGTTCATAAATTTAGTCAAACCATTGTCTAAGTAATGTTTTTCACATATTGTGTCAATCCCCACACCCATTAACAATAATGACTCGATATATGATTTACATTTATTTGACATCCTCGATGCAAAAGCACTCCTTGGATCACAAGAAGGGTCATTCTTTCCATGACAAAATTCACCATTAACATCACAATGGCTCCACTCATTATATATAATAATTGTAACATTTGGTCTACCATACATGACTTTTACTTGAAAGTGAGTTTGACAACCCCTTTTCTTTTGAAACCTGTGTACACTTTGCTTATTTTCAAGTTTATTTCTGTCGTCCTCAGGGCCAAAAGCACACTAATAACTATTTATACATGCACAAAAGAAATAAGATATATTAATTGACATAACAAAAGCTAAATTTAAAAAGATGACATATTTACTGAATATGTTAAATCTAAGAAAACCTTGAATACATCTTTGTAGTGTGGTTGGTGTAGTTTGTAGAGTTGTTCTCTCTATGTACTTTGCGTACAAATGTTGTCTCTGTACCATCTAATAGACCTTCTCCTTTCACAAAATCAAGGAGTCTTTATAGATGGATTGCAGCACATAAATCCATATCACCATTATCTTCTCCAATGGGTGTCCATTCAAGGTTCTCACTTGAGAAATAATTTATTTGATTGATAATATCTGGCACATCTAGTTCGATCAATGATTCCCATTTATTTTTTCTTCCCATCCTAAATAATATTAAGATTGTTAGTAGTCATCTAAATAAATACATAGCCAAATGAGCTTATACTAGTATGAAAAATATTTTATAGAAGATCATTTCTATATTTATATACTAAAAAATAGTTTGTCTATCTATTGTTTCACAACAACTCTTATTTGGGATGCTGTTTCATAATAATGATAATGAATAATTGTTTATGCCAATAGCATTTTGAATATCTACACATTATAAGAGATTGCAAGATATAATCTAAAAATTAGCCTCTTCTTAATGTAAGGAAATTAGTGTTGTGCACATATTTGACAATTAGTTTCAAACTTCTTAAATGATAAATTGTACATTGTAGACATGATATTTCCATAGTCCATGATGATGAAATTGTAGTGCTTTTGGAAAAAACTTTGTGTAGCTTTTTTGCCTCAACGTTTCAGATCACACTCCGTGATCCATCATCAAGAAGAAAAGTAGAGAATGCAAATAAGATAAAACTGGAGAGATAGTCTCTTAAAAAGTGAGAGAAAGGGGTGAGGCACGGATTACAAGACAAGTCTAATGGGACAAGAAAAAGAAGAGCAAATAGAAAGAGATAAAGTAAAAAGAAAATCTACAAGGAAATAGATTAAATAATAAAATTAAAAAAATAAGTATCTAGATATAATAGGTAACTAAATATATATAATAATTACATATAAATAACAATATATAAATATGTATGCCTAAATATTTATCTATCTATCTATCTATCTATCTATATATATATATATATATATATATATATATATATATATTTATATTTATATATATATTTATATTTATATAAATATAAAAATGTAGAAATATTTGAATATATAAAATAAAATAATTAATTAATTAATTGAATTATAAAATAATAATCTAAAAGTACCTATGCATCTAAAAATATATAAAAAAGGTAACACAAATAAATAGGTGTAAGTCTAAGTATCTAACTATATGTATGCAATTACATATAGATGTATGCATATGAATGTAAAATAGGAGAAAATTAAGTTTCTTTCTTTGGTTTTTCTCTTTTAGTTTCTCTTGTTCATTTCATCTTTTTTATGTACTCATTTATATGCATTTCTTGTTCATTTTTAGGTATTCATCTCACTCCCGTTCTTCTATTCTTTCCACTACTTGATGGTCTTAATTTGATCCTTCTTCCAATTTTTCTCCTTTATCTCTTTACTTCTTTATCATCCCTTACATTTGCAAATTTCTTCCCTAGTTCGGTCCTGATAGCTCCTCTTTTCTTTGTCTTCATGCTTCTTGTCTCTTGTTCTTTTTGTGTTATTATTCTACCTTTTCTTTTTTCTCTTGTTTCTCTCTACTATACTATCTCCTCTCTTTCTTCCTTTATTATTCTTTCTTCTATATATTTTGTGTTCTCTTATATATGGTGGCATTTATTAGGTTATATTATTATACTTAATTTCCTTTATTTTCCATTTATATGCATGCATCTATATGTAATTGCATACATATAGTTAGATTCTTAGACTTTCACCTATTTATATGTATTACCTTTTTATATATTTTTAGATGCATAGATTCTTTTAGATTCTTATTTTATAATTTAGTCAATTATTTATTTATTTTATTTTATTTATTTAATTATTTCTACATTTTTATAGTTATATAAATTTATATATTATTATAGATATATATATATATATATATATATATATATATATATATATATATATATATATATATATATATAGATAAATATTTAGGCTATTATATTTATATGTAAGCATTATATATATTTAGATACTTATTTAATTTTATTATTTAATTTATTTCCTTGTAGATTCCTTTTTACTTTATCTCTTTCTATTTGCTTTTTTTTATTTTATCATCCCTTACATTTGCAAATTTCTCTCCTAGTTTCTCCTCTCTTCTTTGTCATCGTGCTTCTTGTCTCATGTTCCTTTTGAGTTGTTTTTTCTACCTTTTCTTTTTTCTCTTGTTTCTTTCTATCATGCTATTTCTTCTCTTTCTTCCTTTATTATTCTTTTCTTCTATATATTTTGTGTCTTCTTATATATGTTGTGGCATATATTAGTTTATATTATTATACTTAATAATTTGCCTGCTCTAGATGATTTTCTAAAAGATTCTCTTCTTTGTTGAAAGCTTCAATCTCATCATTTTTTCCAGCCTGTGGGTGACCCTATTAATCAAATTATTGCTAGTGACAAGATAGAAAAAAATAATTGAAATCTTTGATTCTTTATGTAAATAGCAAGAGATAAGTGAGCATATTCTAATTTTTCAATAAAATCACCTTTAGGGGTTACACTCAAGCAATGGAGATGTGGACATATTCTAAAAGTTTCAATATGAAAGCATTGTGGATTATACTATGAATTGAATGGGACACTCAAATGAGTGGACTGGTTATTAGCCTATATGGTGTAATATATGGAAATTTTCAAGAATCAACCGGTGTAAAAACTTTATTGCTCAGTTCCCCAAATTGTTGTCTTGCACAGTGTGAGATATCAAATCATGCACTTTACAGTCTTGACTAATTCCCTGCATAGTTAATCTAACCTAACATGCAACATTCAAGCAACATTCATTACGTTGTCTTAGTGTGTTTTTCATTTATTTGGACCTACTTGGTGCCACCAAGCAAGCCGAAAATTTTAATTAAATTGTATGTGAACAATGATATGACATCATTCCAGTCTCCTCCGAGTGTGTATAGATTTATGTGTGTGAATTACGAATTTGTCATGTGGAATTAGAAACAATATATGGAATTTATTACCTAACAAAAGAACTCTAATATCTCAATTGATCCTATATTCATTTAAAATAGAAGAAAAATAAATTCCTAGCGAGACTCCTATGTTATATATTAAAAGATCATTTACAACAATACCGAACTTATACGTATCTGATTAAGAGGAACCCATGCCTTTATAGTTTTATTTCAGCTGGAGATCAAAAGAAAACATTTAACAGTAGCAAACTTCTACCAAAATGAGATTTACTGAATTTGTTAGATATGAAACATAATACAAAGTGGTGAAAATTGAAAATATGCGGCTACATATACAAATCAAGTTTACTTCCAGAAAATATGAATTGAAAGGCTATTGAACCCAAGCAAACGAGGTAGTTATTCATTGCAAAATAAAGACATGTTACTTCTTCCTGGAAATATCAACAAATTGCAGCAACCTCAAACCTGGTTATTAAACAGCTTGGTGAAATAGCTTTTTGAATTGGCCACTGCTTTGCTGCTGAAGATTTTCTCTGTGTTTGTTATCTCTATAGGTGACAACCTAATGGAAAAGTTATTTGGCGTGCTGAGAAAGAAAAGATTTTCCTCAGATTTTGGTATTTAATGGATACCCAAAATAGATCAAAAAAGCATGCGAGATTTTGGTACTCAAAATAGAAAAACAAAAGTACAGCTAGGTTTTGGGCGAATTAATAATCCAACAAAGAGATTTTGGGCGAATTAATATTCCAGCAAAGCAAACAACATGTAACCATCGGATGTATGGGAGCGTCTATGGTTCTTTTTCTTTGTTTGTTGCTTGTGGATTAAACTTTAGTAATGTGACGACTTTTGTCTAACGACATGATTAGTAAAAGATCATCGAGGACTCTGAAGTCTGAACATGAAAAGGGGCAATCCTTGTCTGTTGAAACGCAAGAAGTACTCAGGTCATCTAGATTCAAGTTTGACTAGATGCTTGTATCAACTTGCTATATCAAAATCCATGTAAGTAATACTCAGGTCATCTCAGTTTAATTATACCTAGATGCTTGTATTTTCTTACAACACTTCAAAAAGAGAAAAGAAACAAAAAGTGCCCAATGATAAAAGAAAAATACTTGCAATCTCAAGATGACAATCCACATCCATCCCATATCCAGAAATCCATATCAACCATATAATAAGAAAATCCTGCAGTATATCAACTGAAAGCTGATATTTCTTCATCTCTTTTCTGCCACTCATCTATATCATCTCTGTGTCGATTGAGTACATTTGGACATATCAAAAACATAGCATAGGTAACATATCATATCACATGAGATAGTCATTCACATGATTAAATCATTTGCATACATAATAAGGTACATTAGATCATTTCCATACATGTTTAAGGCATCCACATACATTTGCATCCATACATCATATCAAAAGAATAAAAAATAGAGACAAATACAATATAGAGCTGCATAATCATATCCATAAATATCAACATTTGCATATCGAGTCATCCTAACATCCATCTAGTGTGCATCACATATACAAAACATCATAAAATAGATCACATCCATAGCATAAAAATATAGAACATGTGCATATAGAATATCAATAACTGCATCATCATATAATCATTAAAACATGTCCAAATGTGCAATATATCAAAATGTCTGTCCATCTCTTAGAGTCATATCATAAAATGTATACAAAGTACAACAAGATAATGATACATTTCTCAAGGCAAAATAATACATATACAGGGTATCTCAGCCATAAAAAATGTGTACATCAATATCAAAAATCATTACAAGTATCCAAATCTGGCTACCCCTGCTGCCGTGGAGCACTGCTTCCTATGCTACCCTCTCCTCTATCTCCCCCAGACTGCTGGGGACCCCTGACTGATCCTACAGATCGAGACCCACCTACCCTCTGGGATGCCACAGACTAACTCCTAAAATTGGGCACCCGCTGATCTGCTGACACTGCCCCATGATATAACCCTCTATAATACTAGGCCTAAGCCTGCGCTCTGGCAAGCTCACTCTGTACCTGGGCTAACTATGTCTGTGCCTGCTGCACCTGTGAAACCAAAAAGCTAGAGGTACCATCTATACCCATTGCTGTCACAACTACATCTCTCTCTGCTCTCATAGCCCGCACGCTAGCCAGGGCTGCATCTCTCTCTGGATATCTCTAATATCCGTGCTGCATCTGCATCTCTTTGAGACTTTGCTGCTCTCAGATGGGCCCTCAAATGCCTAACCTAACTCTGTAAGGCAACCATAGCCTATTGCTATAAATTAGGCTGTGGAGCCTACCTTGTTGATCCCTAACCCTGTGCCACTTGCTGGGCTGGCACCTGTCCCTGTATCTGCTGCTGTACCACCTGCTATGACAGCCTCTGTGGTGCCACCTGTTGTGTGGGCACTTGTGCCTACACCTGTCCTGTAGCCTGCGGCAACGAAACTGCCTGCTGACTCGAAGGTCCCTCCCCAGACCTCCGCCTCTATCTTGATCTACTGCCTCCCCCTCCATCTCCTCCTCCTCCATCTCCTCCATCTCCTCCTCTCCTCCTCCTCTGTCTCCTCCCCCTCCCTCTCCTCCTCCTCCATCTCCTCCATCTCCTCCTCTCCTCCTCCTCTGTCTCCTCCTCCAGCTAGCTCCGCCCTCGTCGTCTGAATCCTCCTCGTCTATCCGAGGAGCCAACTCTCTAGGCCCTGAATATCTGGGGTATGGGTGAGCCACGAACCACTCATAATTTGGTGTCATGCCAGCATCCACTATCTCCCTCCTCATGGGCCAAGCTACAAAAGGGATCTGCTGGAAGTTTGCTAAAGCCTCCTCGTATGATGCCACGGGACCCCACCTGTATCTCTCTGCATGGGTCCTCGCGAACCATGCCTGTCCCTATGGTCTGCCCTGTACTCGGCCAAACTGCCTCTGCACTCTACTCATAATCTGTCGCTCCATAATATACCTAGTCCTGCCAATGAGCCACCGAGTCTGGAAGCAATAAGGCAACTCATCGACCTCATCCTCCCATACCTCGCAGTCTAGGTATGGACACTAGATAACGAGATCCACGTTATCAAATGCATGTCTCCAATACTTGAGCTTCCTCAGCTTGTGTTAGGAAATCACGCCTGCATAACCATAGCTGTAGGGCTCACCCCTCTGCCTGTGGAAAAGACATATTGTCCGTGTAATAGCTATGTGCTCCCACAACTAAAACTGTAAAAGAGACACACCTGCTGACAAGATGGCCCCTCTATGATACACCACCTGGTGCATATCCCTGTATAAGTGTGCGAGCATACACACACCCCATGCATATTGTGTCCCATCAGTGAGCATGCTCTCTAGTACCCTCTCCCAACTAGTCGAGAACCCATGTGACCTCCTATCAGGGCATACTACGCCACCAATCAATCCCGCCACTATCCCCGGGAAGTAGTCATAGCAGTCATGAATGTTCTGCCACGAAATCACCTTCTCCACTAGCTTTAGGTCATCGAACACCCGTCTGCACTCGACTAATCCAGCATCCCGCTGTGACTCATACTCGACCAACTCTCCCTGAATAGGGAGGTGCAGAATCTGGTACACATCCTCAAGAGTGATCGCCATCTCCCCCCTCAGTAGATGGAATGTCCCATCCTCACTATGGAATCGCTCTACCGCTGTAGTCAACATAGCCTGGTTCGTGTGAACCTTAGGCATGAAGCAAATATAATGAAGGCCCATAGTGCCTAGAGCCTCATGATCAATCTCAGTCAGCATATACCGCTACAGTAATGACAAAGGGAACTGCTCTCGTGACATAAGGGTATCCCAGATATCCTCCTGCAATCAGGCAAAGCATAGCGTCAAAGAAATCCATATCCAAGCAAACCTACTCAAAGCAATCAAACTATTCTATCATTGACTTAACATATCAAATTAATCAATATCATCTCTTGACTAGATTCATGGCAATCTCAGAGATCGCTCATCAATTGACGCATCGATCAAGGTGCCATATCCACAAGTAATTAAATAAATTTATTTATTTGATTATGCTTTCTTATCTTCTGAAAAACCTTTAAATCTTCCAAAAATAAATTCTTCTTGTCATACAAAAGCAAAAGCTGAGTTAAAGCGACTTTGCTCTTAAATTAGAAAAATATATTCTAATTTAAAGCAAATAAAAACTCATCCTCATCAAGAAAACATTTAACTCAGCAAAACTTCTTTTTGAATGACACATGTCCTTCTTTTATTCGTGCACGTTCGCACGAACATTTTCCTCCTTTGATCTTCTTGTTTCTTCTCAACCATTGATCTTTTCTCACACAACTCTATAAATACAACCCTCTTCTTCTATCTTTCAGATCCATTGTTTGAGTAAACTTACGCTGCAGGAAATATAGCGCGCCATTGGCACCCCTACCACCATTATCACACTATTCATCATATCTATCATTTATATTGTGTTGAAGCTCATCTTTAACACAATCGAGTATCACAACCATTTCTTCTTGCCATCTTGAGTAATCGAAGTGAGGAAGCAAGCTTCCTGAGGGCCAAATCTTCATCACATCAAGATCAAGAAAGAATAGGCGAGCAATGGAAGTCGAAAGGTAAAGGTTGTAAGTATCATTCTTCTTTCTTATTAATCCTTTTTCCTTCATATTTCATTGATGTATTGGGTTTGTTATTGATTTGATTAATCCCACATTTCACCCATCACAAGCCTAATCTTGTTTAGTGAGATATAAAAGAAAAAGGGCTTTGTAATTTGATGGATTATGTATTTTTGATATTTTGGAGAGCAAAAATTGGAAGAAAAGACCATTTTCAAACCCCATTTGAAGATTCTAGATTTTGCATGCTTGAATTGCCTGAATTTGAAAGTTGCTTGAAGGTTTATTGTTTGGAATTAGATCATGCATCCATTGAGTTAATTCTTTCCATGTTTGCTTTTGAATTGAAAAAGTTATTTGAATTTTTCATTTATAGGAAGTAGAAAATTTTGGGAAACTAATTTTCCTACAAAGGTCATGTCAAAATCTTTTAAAACTGTAATTTTATTTCAAAAGTTTCTTTTTGGGTAGATTAGGCTCAAAAGGGTATGCTTGCGTTTTCAATTTTTGAAATTCTTGGAAAACATAAAAAGTGTGAATTTCCCTATTTTGACCTATCGGAATTTGTTGGAAAAATTATGTGATTGGAAAATATTGTTGTTGGGTTGATTTAGAGTAAGAGGGTATTTTCAGAATTTTCAATTTCTTTGTATTTCAAAAGGTGATATTTTTAGTGTGAAAATTGGGGGAAAATGCTTCAAGATCCGTCAATGGCGGACCCTAGACATCCTTGAAATTATTTTATTTTATTTTATGAATTTTTGGGAGATTTTGGAAGCTGCATGTCATGTGGAATGATGGACTGTTCCATAGATTTAATTTTATAGTTGCATTGGGAAGTGTGCTTTTAGGGGTAAAACACTCTTTCTATTTTCGGGTTCTTTGAAGGAGGATGTCCTTGTTTGTGTGGGTTGGATAGTTCCCAACGTATTGGACACGATTGGATGCAAGGGTGCACTAGAAAAGTGCCCCTTGAGCTTGTTAGTTTGTGGGGAAGAGGGATGTCGTCTCTCCTAAGGCTCTGTGTGAGTGACTGACGACCATCTTGTGCCTCTTGTGTGAGTGACTGACATACATCTTGTGACTCATATGTGAGTGATTTAGCATTCACCTTGTGGCTCCCATGTTCAAGTGAGTGACGTATATCCTAAGGATCTGTGTGATTGATTGCATCCATCTTGTGTCTCCCATGAGAGCGGTGATGCAATATCCTGATGCTACTATGTGAGTGGTGTCATCCTTGTGACCCTTGTGAGTATTGGATGTTCTTCTTGAGACACTTGTATGTGTGTTATGCTTTCTTGTGCATTGATTAGCATGTGTGCCATATGTTGCCTTTATGCTCCTTGTGGTGTGAGTAGTCACATGTACATTGTGAGCGTTGGTGATGCGAGTGTTACCTTCTTGTACTTGTGTGATTCCATCTTGTGACTCTCATGTGAGTGATGTGTTTGAGACTCTTGTACTTGTTTGAGTGCTATGTATTCCGTGGATTAGCATGAGATGGCCTAGATAACAGGTTTGTCATGATCATCTTCTCTGTAGCTCGGGGGTTGCTTAGAGTGGCATAGTCATCTATAGCACTCAACGATGGTAATATGGTAGGGTGGTGGATAACATTTCCCCAATGGTCCTATCAAGACGATCTTTTTGGAGATGGATGGTTCTTTGTTTATTCCAAGATATTTTGAATATATTGTATTATGTGCCTGTAGGGCCATTTTGGAGGTGATTTATTATTGATTTATATTCATGCTTTGTATATTTTATTCATTGGAGTGTGATCCTTCTATGTTTGGAAAGTAGCCTCCATCATGTTGTATTTTTATGATGTCATTTGGTTAGAAAATGAATCATGATTTGGATGGAATTTATCATTTTGTAGCACTATCTCATGTGTTGGAATTGATTAAGTGGGGATGTTGGAATCCTTTGTTTTATATGTTATGATTATATTATGCCATGTTTATTGATGGGGTTATATTGTGCCCACATTATGATTGATAATGCTATGTTTGGTTTTGGCCTGATTTGATGTTGGTGTCGAGTGAGCGTGTCATTCCTTTGGAATTTATCATATTTGGCATGTATGTTAGTTAACTAGAAATGTTATATATTTCTATACTTGAGTTATTTTCATGCTTTTTGATTATATAGCATGTTGTTTATGGTTAATTAGTAGATGCCTTGTGTTTTAGATCCTTGTGGATGTGCCGTTTTGGTGAGGTGTCGTAGTTGACCTTCCCTTCGGCTTGTATGTCGAATGTCGACATTGCTTGGCTTGTTGGCCACATGTCGAAATTGGTTGTCTCAGTTGGAAGCTTTTGTTTTGTTGAGAGAGGTGTTTCCTTGGTGTTCACCTTCTCCTGTGTGCCTTGGCATTCACGTTGTTTTGCGTGTTGATCTCCGCCCTTATTGGAGAGCATTTTCGACATGCATGCTCCTTGTTGAACTTGAATGGCCTTGGGGCTATTGTTTTGCCTCCTAAGTGTTTTTGAGGGGTTCTTGAGTGGTTATGGGGTTGGTAGTGGCCTTGGGGAGGCATGAAAGTTGTTTTGCAACTTGTGTCTTTGCGAAAATTCCATTCGGGAAATGTTCAGGGACACTAGCGCCCCAAATGGACTCCAACGCCCAGGAAGAACTCTAGCACCCATGAAGGAAACTAACTCCTAGGTGGGACACTAGAGCTAAGCGCTAGAGTCCTAGAAATATGCTAGATTCCATGGGACACTTTTGCTATGCATTGTCGTCTTGTTTTCGCACTATATTCCATGAGCCATTGGACAACGAGCATTTCTCAACATTTTTTAAAGGAAACTTTGTATACAAAAGTTGTCGGCCATGGTCCCTTGAGTCCTCTCATATTTTTATCTTGACTGGATGTGATGTATTCTGGGAGTTATGACCATTTTTGTCTTGGGAAGTGTGTCATTCTGAATCGACTGGGTGTCATTGTTTTCAGGGAAGGTTATGGTCTCCCTATTGGATCCCCTTCTTGAGTAGGTTGTTTGGTGTGCCTTGTGGTTGTGTGGCATCGTGTTGGGATGGATTTGAGGTGATTACTACCCTCATCCTATTCCATGTGGTTGTGAGAGTATGGGGTTGTGGATTGGCATCCAACCTTCATCGTGAAGTGACTTCCCTTCTCTCGTAGGGTTATTGTGTTGGCCTTGTCACATGATTGGTATGTCTTCCGCTTGTGTTTGGTTGGTGCTTTGAACCTTGATTGATCACCTTGGTTGTTTCACGTCATGTTCTGGAGCCTCATCGTGGGACGCTGCGACATTTCTAGTGCATGATTGTGTAATTGACACATGCACGTCACAATTACATTGCAAAAAATTTGTTCATCCTTTTTTTGTCTGCTAATGTCCTGGTGTAAAAGTTGGGGCATTACATGAAATATCTCAATTGGATTAGACAATTATGCATGAAGTTGCACCAATATGAAAATTCCTCACAAAAAATTATTTGTGTGCGCTTGCGGATCCTATATCATCAAATAAACTATTCTATTCATTTTTCCTTGGCTTGTGATAGAAAAAAATGGACCAAAGTTGGGGGTAAATTAGATTGCTCCAAGCGAAAAAAATCCACCATCAATCTATGAGGGGTAACCAATGACAACAAATAATCCAAAAATAGCACATCTATCACTAAGATAGTCAAAGGAATCCATTTTTATCAAAGACAATATTCCATTGTGTCACTATAGAGAAGCCACATTAGATTTGAACCCCATAAGAAGACTATCAAATGTGCCACATAATTGAAGAGCATTGACATAGATTAAGGTGCATAAACGCCCTAAAAGTCATCTCTATGTTTGTCAAGTGATTAACTATTTCTCACACCTCTTCCTATTAACATAATATTAGGATAGAGCATAAATGAATGAATAATCATTCTAACTATTCATAATATTCACATTCCCATGTTCCATGTATATTATTTAGATATTTTTGATAAGACTAATGAGTACTCTTATATGTAATTGATGGCTCACACTAGGAAGTTTGACAACAATGACAACATTTATGCCACTCCCCAAATAGCCGGAAGAGATTGAGGGCATAGAGGCCTAACGGAATTCAAGTGATCAAACTTTATGGGCCTCTATTGCATATGAGTTTAGAAGCAAATTGGAAAGTATGGTGGATTCCAAACCCATTCAGGTATGAATTTTCCATTTGGTTCTATTTGAGATGGAAAAAGAAGGAATTGATGGCCTTATGTTAGGATTTGGTTATGGTGGTTAATATTTTTAAGGTTACCTATAGGAATGGGAAACTGCAAATATCCAATCTTTTCTCTTTGCCTTCTTTGTTTTTTATTAGATCAGTTAGAGAAGAGGGTCCAGAACCCTTTACAAAGCAGCCACCAAGGCAAAACAAGGCAAACCAAGCCAGAAACAGCACATCGACAGCACACAGACAAAACAACTACATCAAGGCAGCGAGAAAACTAAACAAAAGCAGAACCAGACCTAGCAGGTCTAACACTCTTGGCCCGAGAATGGGTTAGAGAAACATGCTTAGGAAGACCACGCTTCATTCTTTGAACCACAATCCAGAAGACATCATCCTCTCCAATGGCAGAAGTAGGAGAAGGCTGAGAAACATTCACAAGAGCCTTCGAAGGGGTTGGAACAAGGGGAGAGGAAGAACCTGTCCCCACTGTAGCAGCCCCAACGGAAGAAGGCCCCCCAACAGTAGTAGAGGACATCACAACAACAACAACCGAATCCGAAGAAGGCAAAACCGAAGAGGAAGAAGCTAGAACAGAACGCGAAGCAGTCCTACCCTAAGCAAGAGGAGCCGACAAGTGAGCAGAGAAGTGATCAGAAGAGTCCAAAAAATGCGAGGGAACCGAAGAAGCAACCACCCCCTCACGAATAGCCTTGCTCGAGAGCTCATCATCCTCAGAGGACACATCCTCCCGAGTCCAATTTCTCGAACAGTTGGATGACATCTTTAGGTGGTGTTTTCCTAGAGTCCAATTTTACTATCAAGAGGATACCTTGCACGAGAAACAATTAGTTCAAGGGGATGACTCTAGGAGTTCAATTGTGTTTGCAGTTGGGCAAGCATGAGGTGGTGGAGTGGAGATTCTACAATTAGCTTGGGGTCTTGCAAGGATGAGAAAGCCCATATTGTTATTAAGCTCTTTTTGTTCTATCATTAGAGGGCTTGTTCCTTCTTCTTTTTTGGTTTTATCTATTGGGATCTTTTTGGCAAGTCTGTTTGTTTTTAACTGCCTTTAGACTTCTAGGTTAGAAGTGCTCAATTTTTGTCTAACACGTTGATGCCATCTTTGGTTGTAGCTTGTATATCATCATATAGTATTTCCATGAAAGAAGCCTCTAATAGAACCCTCACTTACCTATCAAAATATCGAATATCTATTATGAGATGCCATCTTCTAAACAGAAATAAATTGTGTTTGAAATTTTTTATGGTGTCATAATTTATAATTGACAACAATAACACACTAGAAGTTGGAAATGACTTTTTAAAAATAATTACTAGGATGTTTAGTTAGTTTACAAAGAGTAACATGCATACTCAACAAATATGCAACCATTAGACAATTTTAGTTGTAAGCTTGGAAGTATGATTTCAATTGACCATAGATTTTATTCTATGACCTAAAAGGCTAAAATGCATAATAACACAATATTTATGAGTATCTTTGTAGTTTATACAATTGATTTGAATATCTATGATAGAGAAAAAATGGCAAGAAAAAATTCATATAGTTTTTAACACAAAATGAAGTGTAAGAGGAGCCATACGTTAATGCAACATTTGTTGTTTTCAGTAAACTGTGTTAACAAAGGTTTTGGGTGAAGGCGCTATTCTTCTTGGTTTTTTATTTTGACGCGTATTTTCTATCATCATTTTATAGCGTTCAAATGAAAATCTAGGGGAGATTGAAAGGTCATTTAAAGATTTGACTCTAGATATTGTAGGGAAGGTGAAATCATGTCAATCAATGTCACCAATGTCTGACGTTACCTTTTATGCATTGTTAAAGTCCATACCACCTTAAGGGGCATCTAATTATATTTTCTCCTAGTTATAGACATGATGCCAATATAGCCTGTCCTTCAATGCATTGGAAAATTTTAGCCTCTACTTGATCATCATTAGGTTCAACGGACACTTGACATCAACTTCTCTTTTCATCAGTATGTGCAATTGGCAAGCTTAACAAATTCAGCATATGCTAACTATGCAACACGGCCATTTCTGATTTAAATAGAAATGAATTGAGAATTGAAAAGTGTTTTATTCTTCGAGAGCTAGAAAGGTATCTGTCTAAGACATGAGAAGGTTCTCCTCCTCTATTGTTGGTTCTACATTCCTGTCGCTCAACAAAATTTGATGGTCAGTGACTTGTCCTGGGTCACTAGCTTCTTGGTGGAAAATTGTGTGACCTGACAGCCATTTCAAAGCTTTGCCAGAAAGCACTTCTGTATTGATTTTCCCACATACATTGTTATGTCCTTGACGAGTAGAAACTAAGTCACCAACAACATTAATGAAGAGAGCACCAAATTGGTTTCTATTGAGAGAATGCTTCAAACAAAAATCATATATGATATATCAGATTCAATAATTTTAGCCTTATAAAGCTTATATCAGAAATGAGAATGTAGTCAAACTGCTTCAGTTTTTCCTGAAAAGTTTCTAGTGCATGTCCCTGCAGAAGCTTTGTGCCTCATATATAGTTGATCTATATATGTTGATGACCACAATGCCAGTTTTAACAAGGGAGAGATTCAGTTTGTTGCACATGTTTACAATGCACATTTAATGTTGTTGATCAAGTATACATTTTCAGTTCTAATTGTGGATCATCATTTTCAATAACAGGGCATTGAAATCATTTGTAGAATTATTTATAACAATATTAAATGTAATGTGTTGTTTATCAAATTGAATATATGGCAGTGTTAAAGCAAAATGCAATAACCTGCAAAAGTCTTGGACAGATAATCACTGAAAAACTCCTGCAGCCACAAAAACATTTGCCAGGGGACAAATTCTAGACAACTTGCTGTCTATCGAGTACTAGGCTGGTAACGGAAAAGAATGGCATGAGAACAAAGAATGCTTTTTATGAAATTAAGGTCGAGGAAGAAAACAAAAGTCAGACTGGGAAATAGACCTCGATATTTTTTACCAGAATCAGATTCTTTTCAGTCTTCCCTAGTGAGTTAGCAACACATTATCAAGCATTTGTCTCAGATCTATTTCAGAGTGATTACAAGACTTCCATTGTCAAATTTTGCCCCTGATACCTTTCCTTGCATTTTAATTGGCAAATGTATGATGCGCCTTTGGTCGCCTGCTTCCACCAGCAGTTCGGATCCCCCCCTCCACTGCACATTGCATCCAAATATTTATACACTTCAGAAATATGTTAAATATATAGTGATGAATTTTGCAAAATTCTCATAAATAGTTTAAACATATAAGGTAACAAAACTTTGACAAACTCATAGAACAGTAACCTCCATTTCTCATTTCAAGTACCCATATTGTCTAAATTTGATTTAATTGAAATTTGAACACTTCACAAAAGTTTTTTAATATGAAAAAATCCTTCGTGGGTGTAACTTGGATTGGCTGCAATGATAATTACTACGAAGAAGAATCCGACAGCAGCAGTAAACATTACATGTAAAGTTTCTTTATTGATAAATTGCAGAGTATAAAGCCCAAAAATATCCAAGACACCTGGCAGCATGAAAACTTATGGTGATTACCAACTTTGAGAACTTCCATGTATCAGATTCCAGAACAGAAACCATTGTTCCTCCAGAAACAAAAGCATGAATTTGAACAATTTGAAGCTCCATGGAACATGAAAGTTTTCATTTAAAGCCCAAACAAAGATTTCTGATTCTACTCACATTTCTTCACCCCAGATTCATTTAACTGGAGAAAAATAATTAAGTGCGAATTTGTATTAAAGGGATTGAAGATTGTCCAAATCCAAGTATTTCTGTTACCTTTTGTAATGGCCACTAACATGTGTGCCTTGTGTGCTATTTGATCTTTAATATTATATTTTATATTGAATGATTGGACAGTCTGTTTTGGGTCACGTATGTTATGAGCTTTTGTACCAAACTTTCTGATGGGGCCTTATATTGCCATTGAGGTGTATGGATTCTGTGCCTGGATTTATATGTGTGGATTTCTATCTGCTTAGACTTTGTAGTGTTTCAACTTCACTATTTTCATTATGATATGTGATAATGTATATATAATATATTCATCAAGTTGAGCATTTTGTTTATTTACTATGCATTTGCTTATCTAAATCATGCTTGAGTTAGATGCTTTTCAGTAGATGTTGTTTGATATCAAGTTATGGATATTGCATCATTGGTGGTTATGTACTGTACTTCAGCTATCTTGTGTTGTGCAAATACACCTGATGTTTTATTGAGTGTGCAGGCGCAGATTTTCCTCAATGGTGATAAATTGGAGACAATCGGCTTGGGTAAAAATGTTGATTTTTTATTTCTATCTCACTCGAGTTTGAGCTATGAGAGGTATTTTGTGTGGCCCTGCGAGCCTAAATCTGAATCGGTTGATTCTGGATTTATGAGTTGTGTGGAAACCCGTAAAATGTGTTTGTGTGTTTCCAGTAGGTTGTTCAACTCCTGTGATTAATTGCATTAAATCGTTTTCTGTACTTCGTTGTGTTCTTGTGAAATGAAAATTATGTTGATAATGCATTAAGTTATAGCTTTTCGTGCTTCACAATGTATTTAATATTGTTGAGTGGAAAGAGGGAATATATGTTTTAATCGGAAAATTGATTACCATTGTGCAAATATAATTGACGTGTTTTCCTATATTTGCCTTATTTAAATTATTAAATTAGGCAAGGCGTCAATTATTAGAAAATTGGTAATGTTCATTTGATGACTTTAGTCACTTTATTTAAAAGAAAATATTGCATAAAATTCACCTTAGAAAATTGAAAGGTTTAATTGAAAAGAAAAAGGAAATTGGGAATTTGAGAGAGAGATAGAGAGAGAGGCAAAAGTCATTTGAGTTTCAAAATGTCTTGTATTGTGGTTTTGAGTGAGAAATGGAAAAAAGAGGGCTTTTTGAAAAGCAAATTTGCTTATATGGGAAAAAGAGTCCAGTTTTGAATTTCATTCTATTTTGTCTCTTGCTTGCATTTTTGCTCTCCATTTTACTTGTGATCTTGGATTTGGGGAAATTGTCTTGGAATTGGCTGGAAATTGCTTGCTTGGATTGTTGGATTGGAATTGAGTGGAGGTTTGTTTGCTTGGCTTATATGGGAAAAAGAGTTCAGTTTTGAATTCATTCTATTTTGCCTCTTGCTTGCATTTTTCTCTCCATTTTACTTGTGATCTTGGATTTGGGGAAATTGTCTTGGAATTGGCTGGAGATTGCTTGCTTGGATTGTTGGATTGGAATTGAGTGGAGGCTTGTTTGCTTGGCTTACATGATGCAAAGCCACTGGCGGAAATGTTTGAAAATGGGCGCCAAACTGTTTACCCAACATACATTCTCCCTTGTATGTCAAAAATATACATTTGCCTTTGTATGTACATTCCACGATGTACATGCATTCACTTTTCCTTTCGCTGTGATATACAACCATCGGCACCACTTTCAATTCATCCGCCGACGACTTTTCTCGCCCCGACACATACAACTTTGAATGTGCATCCGATAACCTTCTACTGCCGGTTCCTCTCACCGCTTCTACCGGTCACCGTGTTGTGATGTAATCACACATCGCCCCATTGCAAATGGGGACCCCCTCTTTTTTTCTTGCTTTCTGTCCTTGTTTTGCTTTAGGTTTAGTTTTCCTTTGAGCTTGTAGGATTTTAATAGTGTTGTGTATCCAAGTCTCAACAGTTTCTTGCTAAAGGTCTATATGCCTTCGTCCTGATGCATGTCACTGAGACCCTGAAAATGACTAAGTCTGATATCTTGAAAATCCTGAAAAAATGACTTAAGTCTGAAATCTGGTGGATCCTCAGAAATCTAGAATCTGCATGCTAAGTCCTATGGATCCAGGTCCTATCTCAAACATCCTGGAAGTATATTGATAAATATTTAAAGTATAATACTTAAACATATTTTCAATATACTTCCATTCAGGAAATCCAAAATTTGACTAAGGCAAGAAATTCCTCACTCCACCTCCAAACCCGCCCAGACTGGGCAGCCTCACAAGGTCCTCTTGGACAGTGTCTTCACCATCAGGAGAGCTTGTCCAAACACTGCCCTCAAACCCACCCAAGGGAGAAAGACATCAAATTTACGAGGTTTTAAGCACAAAAGATAGGGAAATGATGAAACTCCAACAAAATTTTGTGAGTTTGATGGAATCAAAGGCACTACAAGGTGAATTCCATGCATTACTTCCCAACCCGCCCAACCTGGGCGGCCTCACAAGGGAGTGATGGACAATGACTCCTGCCACATCAATCTCTCCACACACTGCTCCCAAAACCGCCCTAGAGGAAAAATGGTTAAGTGTTGAGGTTTTCTTGTGCAAAACACTGAGGTATGGTGATTTGTAAGTAAGATTTTTGAGTTTGAGTGAAGTCAAGTGGATAATAAGCAATTTTCCAGGTGTCATTCTCCAACCCGCCTTACTTGAGCGGCTTTGGCATGTAGACATGGACAATGTCTTCATCACCTCATCAATTTCTCCAAACACTACCTTCAAACCCGCCCTAGGTGAGAATGATCAAATTTTGAAGGGTTTTTAAGCATGAAGCACTAGAGGGTGAAGACATTTCAATGAAACTTGAAGGTTTGAGAGGATTGAGTGAGTTTTGAATGAAAATCCAAAGGTCACCCTTAAACCCGCCCTACTTGGGTGGCCTCAAGAGGTTCCTGTGGACAACTTCACCTCTTCCACATCAAATACTCCAGACAGCATCTCCAATCCCACCCTAGGAGAGATATGCAAAATTCAAAGTGTTTCAACACAAAACATCAGAAGGTGATAAAGATTGATTGAAACTTGAAGGTTTTAGAATGATTAAGTGAGTTTTAAGATGAAAATCCAAGGGTCATGTCCAAACCCGCCCTACCTGGGTGGCCTCAGGAAGGGGTCTTGGACAATGTTGCCTGTCACATGAAATCCTCCACACATACCCTCTAAATCCGCCCAAGAAGGAAAGTGGTCAAGTTTTCAACGTTTTCTTGCACAAGACACTAGGATATGATGAAATTCCAATGGAAGTTTGCAAGTTAGATAGAATCAAGTGCATTTCAAAGAAGAATCCATGCATCACCTCTCAACCCGCCCTACCTGGGCGGCCTCATGAGGGAGTGATGGACAATGTCTCCTCCCACATCAAACTCTCCATGCACTACTTCCAGAACCACCCAGGGATGAAGGTGGCATAAGTTGCAAGTTTACTTGATGAGAATGATGAAGATGACACCAAGCATTACTTAAACTCCTCCCAACAAGGATGAATCAATTGGAAAGAATGATAAAAGATCACTAAGCCTGATGTCCTGAAATCCTGAAAATTGGCTAAGTATGAAATCTGATGGATCCTCCAAAATCTAGAATCTGCATGTTAAATCATATGGATCCAAGACCCATCTCAAACATCCTGGAAGTATATTGATAAATATTTAAAGTATAAGAAATTCAATATATGACTTAAACATATTTTCAATATACTTCCATTCAAGACATTTCCGGTATGGCGACGAGACTTGCATTCCAAGCACCACCTTCAAACCCGCCCTACCTGGGCGGCCTCAAGGGGTGCTCATGGACTATGTCATGTCCCGCATGAAATTCTCCATACACTGTCCTCAAAGCCGCCCAGGATGAGGGATAACATAAATTGCTAAGTTTGTTTGATCAAGATGGCACAAAGGAGAGGAGATAGTCAAGTTCAAAGGTAAGAAGTTCCTAAATGTTGAAAATCCACTCACCACCTCCTAGCCCGCCCTTCCTGGGCGGCCTTGACCTCTATGCTTGGACAACTTCACCTCTTGCACAACACACTCTTCAGACATCAACCTTAAACCCGCTCAAGTAGAAGACCTATCAAGTTTGCAATGTTTTGAGTTGAAGTACAATGAGATCATGAAGATTTGATGGAAGTTCATAGGCTTGAATTTTTTTGAGGCATTTTGAGGAAAAATCCAAGGGTCACCTCTAAAGCCACCCTACCTGGGCGGCCTCAAGAGGTCCTTGTGGATTATGTCACCTGACACAATGCATTCTCCAAACAACACCTCCAGAACCACCCAGGGATGTAGACAATACGATTTGCAAGTAAAATCAATGGAAATAATGAAGATGAACATGTCAGAGGTGAAATGAACAAGTGCAAAGTTATTTAAGTTGAAAAATCCAAAGGTCATCCTCCAGCCCGCCCTTCCTAGGCGGCTTTAGACCCCTCACATGGACAATGTTACCTTCCACATGAATTTGTCCACACACACCCTCCAAACCCGCCCATGCTAGGCGGTCTTGAGCACTTTGCCTGGATAATGTCATGTCATTCACAAGACACTGTCCGCCTATCACCTCTAAACCCGCCCAAGAAGGTCGGCCTAGACACTCAAGCATGGAATTTCACGTTCCACAGTTCCGACATGACCTTTAAACCCGCTCAGGCAGGTAGGCCAGAGAAGGAGGTGAGTTGTCAAGTGAATTCAAAGTGTAACTTTCAAATTTGATTTTGACAAGTGATGGATGCTTTGGAATGTCATTTTTTGATCCCACATGCATAAGATGAATGTAATTTGTTATTGAAAATCCTTTATATCAAGTCTTAATTTGAGGTGTTTCTTCTTGCAGGTGATGGAGGTTTGAGGAGGTGAATGGCGAAAGTTCATACATGAGAAGTTTGGAAGATGGAGGAAAATTGTTAAGGTTTGTCATCATCACCACATGGAGGAGAGCTCCAACATCTAGTTCAAAGACTTCGTATGTCTGGATGAGGAAGACATCAATGCCATGTGAAAGGGAGCTAGTCTAAGATGATCAAGGTTACAAGTGTAGTTCATCATCAAGAGCATCATCCATTTGAGGCGAGGATCAGTGGAAGGTTGTCACTTCACCACACATACCTTGAAGGAGGTCATCATCTAGAAGCTCACATATCATGTGCCAGACAAGAAGAACTCTCATCAGGCACTAGTCTACTCCATGAGTCCATGCAACTGTCTAGAGACATGATCTTGCACAGGCACAACATCACCAGATGAGAGATGAGCATGATCATCAAAGCAATCCATGAGTTACATCAAGACAACAAGAAGAAAATATTCTAAGTAAAGTGAACATGAGGAGAATCAGACTAGTTCATTCAAAGATGCTGGGGTGATACGTACACATCATCAAGCTAATCACATTCTGCCATGTAAGAGGGCCTGCCATAAAGATACTCCCAAGATGCTTATCACATTGGAAATTGTGCCTTCATTGCCTCTTTCATGTTCTAAAAATAGACAATTTTGTAACAAATCACCTTGTTGTCTCAATCTCGGCCGTTGATTGCTAAATCAATCTGAGCCATTCATTGTAATTTTTGAGTTCTATATAAGGCTCACTTCTCTCATTTGTAAGACAATAAAAAAAGGAGATTAGGAGTAGAGTTGCTGTAGGAGAGTAGAATAGCAAGTAGAGTAGAGGAAACTCTTCGATGTCATTGAAGAGATATTGTGAAATTGTTGTAAAAACACTTCCTAGATCAATACAAGCTCATTGTTGATTTTTCATGGTGATTTGTGTGATTGTGGGATGTTGGCATGGTTTCAAATTCTCGCGGATGACGGAGAAATGTTTCCAAGTAGAGTTAGATTAGAAGTTCATTGATGTGATGCCAATATGTTAAGATATTTGATGAATTCCTTAATGGTTCATACTTTTTGTGGATTGTCGATGGCAACTCACTTTGCAAAGTTAGCCTAAACCTTTACATGCTTTAGTTCGGTTGTGAAGATTGTTCAAGCTACGCCAGCTATGGGTGTTTGGATGAATACTTCGCAATTTGAAAATCTTTGAGTTACCTTAGAAGATTGCACCGAACTTTGTGTAGTTGTTGGTCCTCATGGTGAAGCGGAGTTGGGTTATATGAGGAATTTGTCTATCTTGACATCATCCATCACTTCATTGTCCTTAGATTAGCTTTCTCAACCTTTGTCTTTTGCATTTTCTTTTCATAGTTGATCAGAAGAAGTTCCATTTCACAAGGAAAGAGTAACTTATTTGAATGGAGAGATGACAATTCTATGTACGTCCCTTTGTGACACAGCAAATCACATCACACCACCAAGGCTATTCGTTGCAAATCACGTACAAGGAACCTTGGAGCGTTCTTGTTTGATCACATAGTTTAGCATTCGAGACGCTTTGTTCAAGAGAGGATAGAGCACTTGGTGTTTTATTCTAATGTTGTTGTTGTCAAGAAAACATCAACACATCGCTTGTATCGTTATGCAATGTATATGCGCGTTGTAAATATACAATCGCAAGATACAAACTCAAACATGCAAACAAATCCTTTGACCGGTGTTGACCCACTTGTATCAAACTGTTGTACATTTACAATGTACATTCAATACATGCAATCGAAAAGTGCTTCGGCGGGATACACAGAACCATACATCTGCGGATACACACAATATAAACCCGACACTCCCTTGCGATATACACAGAACTCGTATATCTTCAATGTACATTCGGGATGTACATTCTAAAAAGTGCATTCAAAACATGCAAGTGAAAGATGCATCCTTCCGCATACTTCGTCGATTGTATATTTGACCCAAACTTTGACTTTCTTGTATGCCGACTGGGGATCTTGGACTTTCTCTCTCCCTTGTATCTGCGATAGACTTGTATGTTCCTTCCATACAACAGCGATGGACAAATGCGATATACTCAGAACATGCGATAGCGATATACTCACAGAATGTATATCCGGCATACATTTACTGTATATATGTCAAATGCATGTTAAATGAAAAACCCGCGAACCTTCACAATTTTAACACTACAAACCCTAGAATCAATCCGATCTGTTTCCTTAGCAAATTAACATAGCTTTCAAGCTTCAAAACCTAGCACATGAGGATGCTAGGGTAAATCAATGCATGCTGTAAACGATCCTGCCTCCATGAAATGAACAAAGAGAAAATTGCAAAACAAAAACAAAAACAAAAACATCTATTTACAACCATTCCACCGATTATGAAATAATCCAACTGGTGGAATGGGTTAATTTCCTATCTCGAATGCAAAACAGAAACCCGACTACACAGTGAATTCGAATCACAGCAAAACAACACCAACAAGATCTCCTTTATTATGATTTCAGAAAATGCATACGATCACTCTGGTTCAGTTTCACAACTGATTGCACAACTACTGTATTGACGAATCCCCAATCTATCTATCTCCTCTATTCAATTATCCTCTCGCACTGATTTGATCTAGTGTATGTATAACTACTCATAAGAGTAATACAGATTTGATTCCCAGTGGCTGGGAGAAGACAACTAACATAACAAACTCTAACTAACTTGCACATAAACCTAGATTGACTTACAAACATAAGAATTGGTCAAATGGACCTTATTACATTCAAAATGCATAAAACATACTATATTAAGACCTAGTCTCTATTTTGAAGGGGTGCTCCTGCACCATACTCCCCGAGAGAAGAAATCTCAAGTCCACTTGAGATGAGAGTGTGCAAGTCTGAACCATATTTGTTGATCTGTTCTGCAGTCATCCAAATTGCCTCTGAATCAGGTTTGCCTTGCCAAGCCACTAAGTATTCCATATATGCTTTGTTCCTTGTCTTCTTGACCACTCTTGAGTCCAAAATCTTCTGCAACTGTGATGGATCATGTTTAGGAATGTCATCATCTGCTATATCCTCCAATGGTTCCTGTTCTACATCTGTATTCTGCTTGTATGGAGTTAAATCACATACATTGAATATAGGTGACAATCCAAGATCAGAAGGAAGTTGGATCTCATAAGCATTCGGTCCACACTTTTTCAAAATCTGACATGGGCCAATCTTTCGTTGCATTAGTTTGGTATATTTTCCTTTGGGAAGTCTTTCCTTCTTCAAATGAACCCATACCAAATCTCCAACATCAAACTGGACATCTTTCTTCTTCTTGTCAGCATAATCTTTATATTTCACTGTGGTTTGCTGGAGTTGAATCTTGACTTGATCATGTACCTCTTTGATTGCTGCTGCAAAAGCTTCTCCATCTGCACTGATAGATTCTCCTGTAGGTAGATCTCTCAATTCCAAAATACCTCTGGGATGGATACCATAAACTACCTGAAAAGGTGATTTCCCTGTACTCCTATTGATGGTATCATTATAAGAAAACTCTGCCTGTGGTAGGATGTTATCCCACTTTTCTCCATGCTGTGTTGTCAAACATCTTAGCAGATTTCCCAGAGAACGGTTGACTACTTCAGTTTGTCCATCTGTTTGAGGATGATATGCGGATGAAAAAGATAAATTGGTTCCGAGCTTCTTCCAAAGAGTCCTCCAAAAATGGCCAATAAATTTCACATCTCTATCAGACACTATGGTCAATGGCAATCCATGTATCCTTACTATTTCCTTGAAAAACAAGTCTGCAACAGAGGAAGCATCACAAGTGGTTTTGCATGGTAAGAAGTGTGCCATTTTACTGAATCTGTCCACTACAACAAAAACACTATCATACCCTTTCCTGGTTCTGGGTAAACCCAACACAAAATCCATGCTTATACTTTCCCATGGTCTAGAAGCAATGGGCAATGGCTGATATAAACCTGCATTAGTTGATCTTCCTTTTGCTTTCTGACATATCACACATGTCTCCACAAATTTTCGGTCATCTGATTGCAACTTAGGCCAATAATAATGTCTCCTGACAAGATCAAGAGTCTTATCCAAACCAAAATGTCCTGCCATAGCTCCATAATGTTTCTCTTTAATGATGTTCAACCTCATAGAACACCTTGGTATACACAACTGTCCACCTTTGAACAACAATCCATCCTGGATCAGAAATTCAGAGAATTCAGCATGATATTTGTCTCCAAAAGAAGTACATACTTGATATATCTCTCCAAAATCTTCATCAGCATCATACATAGTCTTCAAGGAATCAATGCCAACACTTTCCAGTTGAATCTGATTTATGGTTAGGGCTCTCCTGCTCAAAGCATCTGCTACCTTATTCTTGACCCCTTTTTGGTGCTTAAGTGTGAAAGTAAAAGCTTGCAAAGTCTCTACCCACTTCATATGTCTGTGGTTCGGCTTCTCTTGGTTGTTTATGAAACTAAGAGCCTGATTATCTGTGAATACTATGAATTCCTTTGGCATTAAGTAATGCCTCCCCTTCTTAAGTGACTGGACTAGAGCATACATCTCCAAATCATAGGATGAGTATCTTTTCCTAGCATCATTGAGCTTCTCACTGAAAAATGCAATAGGCCTACCTTCTTGACTGAGTACAGCTCCAATTGCCATGTGACTTGCATCACATTCTACCTGAAAAATCTTTCTAAAATCTGGAAGTGCAAGAACTGGCTGCTATGCCACCTTCTTCAATGTCTCAAATGAATCATCTGCTTCTTTTGTCCAAGTGAATCTGCACTTCTGTCCTCCTTTTATGGTGTCAAGCATGGGTGCACAGATATGACTAAACCCTTTTATAAACTTCCTATAAAAAGTTGCTAACCCATGGAAACTTCTGACATCATTCATGGTTCTAGGAGTTGGCCAAGACAATATGGCACGTAACTTCGCTTTATCCATTTTCAATTTACCCTATGAAATAACAAAACCCAAATAGGTGATCTCCTCCTGCATAAATAGACACTTTTCCAAATTGATCATCAGCTGCTCTTCATGCAACCTCTTGAGAACCATGTCTATGTTTGAGATGCTCTTCCTTTGTATTACTGAAAATCAGGATGTCATCCAGATATACTATGACAAACTTGCCTATGAATTCTTTCAAAACCTCATTCATCAATCTCATAAAAGTACTAGGAGCATTGGACAGACCAAAAGGCGTGACCTTCCACTCATACAATCCCTCATTTGTTTTAAATGTTGTTTTTCACTCATCTCCTGGCCTAATTCTGATCTGATGATAACCACTCTTCAAATCTATTTTGGTGAAATACTTAGCACCTCCTAAACAGTCAAGCAAATCTTCTATCCTTGGGATTGGGAACCTATACCTAATTGTTATCTTGTTGATAGCTCTGGAGTCAATACAAAGTCTCCAAGTGCCTTCCTTCTTGGGTGCTAGTACAGCCGGTACTGCACATGGGCTTAAGCTTTTGCCAATTAGGCCTGTCTCCAACAATTCCTCAATCTATCTTGCAACTTCTGCATTCTGTTCTAGAGTAAGCTTGTATGCTGCCTTGTTTGGGAGTGTAGATCCTGGAATCAGATCTATACAATGACTGATATCCCTTACAGGTGGTAGGGATCTTGGCATTCCATCAGAGATGATACCTTTGTACTTATCCAACAACTCTTGGACAGCTGGATCTATAAACCTCTGTTTCTTTTCTCCCTTGACTTCTTGCTGCTGTTCTTTGTTTGCTGTTAGACATGGAATTAGGGCATATGCAACTGTACCCTCTTCTACTATCTCCTTCATAAATTGTTTGCTTTCTACCATCATCACCTTGACTTTTTTCCCTTTTGATTCCACCTCATTCTCCATTAGTGGAAGTAATTCTATCACTTTACCATCCTTGGTAATTGAATATGTATTCCTAACTCCATCATGGCGTGCTTTCAAGTCATACTGCCATGGTCTTCCAAATAGGAGATGGCAAGCATCCATCTTGGTAATATCAAACAATAACCTATCCTTATATGTGCCAATCTGAAATTCTACCCAAGCCTGCTCTTCTACAACTGTATGCTGACCTTGGGTAAGCCATGAGACCTTATATGGGCAAGGGTCTGGTAATTTCCTAAGCTTAAGCTTTTCTACCATTTTAATAGACACAAAATTTTCAGTAGATCCAGAATCAATCAGAACTTTACATACCTTTCCTCCTGCCTTGCAAGTAGTTCTAAAGAGAGACTTCCTTTGTGGAGGTTCTCTTTCAAGCATCTTCATGGTGGTCATTGTTCTCCTCATCATTAAAGATTCTCCTTTCTCAGGATACCCATAACTATCAGGAGCATTCACACTTTGAAAAGTGTTTGAGCTTTTCACATTTTGGCTTTCAGGTTCTTGGATCATATTTGTTCTTCTTTCTCCCATTGAACTTGTTTATTTTTCTGGACATCTACTCGCTATATGGCCTTCTTGATTACAATTGTAACATCAGATAGATCCTCTGTTTTGGGATCTTCCTCTGAACGGTGGTCTTCTACCCCTAAAGTTTCCTTTTTGATCATAACTTCCTTTTTGCGTTTGACTGCTTTCTCCTTTGCTACTCTCCTGATTGGATTCACCTTGATATCCAAGTCCATGTCCTCTGCCTCTGAAAGGACTTCTTCCCCCTCTTTGCTGTCTTCCTCTTCCTCTATTGTTCTATTCTTGCCTTCTCTTTAGTTTTTCTTCCACTTTCAGTGCCAATTGGAAACACTTCTGAACTGTATCTGGGTTATGCAGATTTAAATCTTCCTGAATGTTAAATCTCAATCCATTAAGGTATCTTGCTACCCTTTCTTCCTCACTTTCCTTTACTTCTGTCTTGACACAAAGTTTCATGAATTCTTCGGTGTATGAGCTGACATCTAGCTCCTTCTGCTTCAGATTTTGTCTTCTCTTATGTAATTGGATACTGTAATCCAATGGAACATAGGCTTCCTTCACTAAAGCCATCATCTTCTTCCAAGTAGCAACTCTACACTTTCCCTCTTGCACCCTGTCATCTTGGATGAAATTCCACCAAGTCAATGCAACCTCTTTCATTTTGGATTGGGCTATCTTTACCCTCTGAAATTCTAGTATTTTCTCTATTTCAAAGAAATTGTTCAAGGAGTCTATCCACTCCATCACTAAATCAGGATCCATCTTTCCTGTAAACACTGGTAAATCCAGTTTCACATCCATGGTTCTTCTCTCCATGGATTTGAGGGCATTAATTAAGGGCCTCTGGTCTACAGGAACATCCATCTCTTCCCGCCTAGGGATCTCCTCTTCATCCCTGTCATCTTCTTTACCAGAACCTACTTTATCCCTCAACTTTTCCAACTCATCTTTCAAGGCCTGATTCTGAGCCTTTACTGCTTTGCTCTCTGCGATCTGCTTCTTCACCAGCACAGCCAACTCAGCGTTGGTCATCCTTGCTGGAAGTTCTAATGATCCTTCTTCATCTGACATCTTATCGTCTTCTTATCTTCCCAGAAGATACTCCTTCGCTCTGATACCACTATGATGCAGAGCCGTTGGCGGAAACGTTTGAAAATGGGTGCCAAACTGTTTACCCAACATACATTCTCCCTTGTATGTCAAAAATATACATTTGCCTTTGTATGTACATTCCACGATGTACATGCATTCACTTTTCCTATCGCCGTGATATACAACCATCGGCACCACTTTCAATTATTCGCCGACGACTTTTCTCGCCCCGACACATACAACTTTGAATGTGAATTCGATAACCTTCTACTGCCGGTTCCTCTCACCGCTTCTATCGGTCACTGCTTGTATCGTTATGCAATGTATATGCGTGTTGTAAATATACAATCGCAAGATACAAACTCAAACATGCAAACAACTCCTTTGACCGGCGTTGACCCACTTGTATCAAACCGTTGTACATTTACAATGTACATTCAGTACATGCAATCGAAAAGTGCTTCGGCGGGATACACAGAACCATACATTTGCGGGATACACACAATATGAACCCAACACTCCCTTGCGATATACACAGAACTCGTATATCTTCAATGTACATTCGGGATGTACATTCTAAAAAGTGCATTCAAAACATGCAAGCGAAAGATGCATTCTTCCGCATACTTCGCCGACTGTATATTTGACACGAACTTTGACTTTCTTGTATGCCAACTGAGGATCTTGGACTTTCTCTCTCCCTTGTATCTGCGATAGACTTGTATGTCCTTCCATACAACAGCGATGGACAAATGCGATATACTCAGAACATGCGATAGCGATATACTCACAGAATATATATCCGTGGTTATATGTCAAATGCATGTTAAATGAAAAACCTGCAAACCTTCACAATTTTAACACTGCAAACCCTAGAATCGATCTGATCTGTTTCCTTAGCAAATTAACATAGATTTCAAGCTTCAAAACCTAGCACATGAGGATGCTAGAGTAAATCAATGCATGTTGTAAACGATCCTGCCTCCATGAAATGAACAAAGAGAAAATTACAAAACAAAAACAAAAATATCTATTTACAACCATTCCACCGATTAAGAAATAATCCAACCGGTGGAATGGGTTAATTTCCCATCTCGAATGCAAAACAGAAACCCGACTACACAGTGAATTCGAATCACAGCAAAACAAAACCAACAGGATCTCCTTTATTATGATTTCAAAAAATGCATACAATCACTCTGGTTCAGTTTCACAACTAATTGCACAACTACTTGTTGATGATTGTTTTTGGACAAGTCAACAATTAGAGTGAAATACAAAGTATCTGACTCCCTCTTGAGCAAAGCCTCTCGAATGCTGAACGAAGTGATCAAACAAGATGACTCCAAGGTTCCTTTTTTATGATTTTCTAAGAGACAGCTCAGTGACTAAGTATGATTTTGCTGTTAAACACAAAGGGACTTACGCAAATTCTTCTCTTTTCATTCAACTTGTTCCTCCTTTCAGTGTGGATGATGTATGTACAAGGTTTCAATAATGAAGAAAAGTAAAAAGGCAAGGGTTTAGGAAAACTAATCTAAGGTCAATGAAGCAATGATGATGTACGAATAGATAAACCCCTGAATTAACCTAACTTCACTTCGCCAAGGATGCCTACAACTACATGAAGTTGGTGCAATCTCCTAAGGTTTCACGAATGGTTTTCAAATCATGAAGGTTCATATGAGCACCCATAAGACGACACAGCTCAAACAAGCATTCATAATCGAACTTATACAAATATGGCTCAGATTAGCTTTACACAACAATTCACCAGAGATGAATGTTAAAAGCATGAGCTAGGGGTTGATCAAATATTCAGTACAACATACATTACATCAATGAGCTCTAATCTATTTGAAACATCTCTCCACTCAATTCAAGATACCAGAAATCATGTTACTCCACAAGATAACACTTAAACACCAAACAAGTAGCTCCAATGTCTTTTGCATTAATCTTGAAAATATTTACAACAATCTCCAGTCCTCTCAAGGAATTTCGAGAGTCTCTCCTACTCTACTCCTACTTGCCTACTGACTACTGAATTACAAATGAGGCAACAAGGCCTTTATATAGTGCTCCAGAATACAATGAATCGCTGAGATTAATTTGATAGCCAAGGGTCTAGATCGTGCCACCTCAAAGGTAGTTACAACAACTTGCTATTTTTAGCACAAAAGAGAGGCAATGATGGCACGTTTTCCAATGTGATAAGGTAAGGCGAAAGCATTTAAAATATTCTTCCACATAGGAATCCCTTTGACTTCTTTTATTAAATGATACATTTAATGTTATTGAATCAATGCGACTGATATAATTAAATGATAAGAGGTATACGCCACATAGATGCTACTTCAGCATACTTTGAAAATTGTATCATCTTTGTGTGATGTATTCAATGTGATTGCTTGAACTTGTATGTTTAGGAATACATCTTGTATATCTTGCCTTGTTCATTTCCTTGCAACTGGATGTATGATACTTGTAGCTCATTTGATTGACTTTGTAATGTTTCTCCTTCTTGTAGGTAAGTTGATATGACGATCTTCTGTGTAGCTTCTTGATGTAGATGATGATGATTCAATCATGTATTGGAGTAGAAGACCTCTCTTGGACTTGAAGATTCAGGAGGAACTTGAAATTGAATAGATGAATGTCTTCAATGTAGAAATTGATGAAGTTATCCTTCATTGATGACCTTTGAATTGACTCTTTGGAGTGTAGATAATAACACCTTGTGTAGATGACTTCTCAAAGAAACTTTGAATCTTGATGAACCTTTGAAGATTTGAACATAATGTAGGAATACCTTGTCTTTGAACATGATGGAAATGATGAAGTATACTTAAACTAGATGTGACCCAACATGATGTCACTGATGAAGATTGAACTTGAAGGGTACTCAAGTACTTGCTCTTGATGATTCCTTGACTTCATCAACACTCCTTCAAAGGCGGCTAGCATGATACTCCTTACTCCTTGCTTGAAGGTGATTCCTTGGATAACTCCTTAGCATTATTGATGATCCTACAAGACAAGGTAAACGATATATCAATGACTTCATAAGATAAAAACAACTTTAAACATGTAATAATGCCACTTCAAACTTAGGCGCTTATATAGGTAAAAAGAGGAGCAAAGGGCACCTAACATCACTTAGTCCCACATTCATCACTTAAAGTAATTTCAAACAATTGCAAGGGTTTAAAAAGGTCAATCCCCCTTATAAGGTTCATTCGAAACGTGTCTTTGGTGCAATTTCAACCTAGGCGTTCATATGATGTAGGAATGATAAACAAAGGCACCTAGGTACCTTGGCCTCAAATTTGCCATTCAACAATGGGAAATGACTTATAAAGTGAGCTCCTTCTCAAGGCACTAATTTTGATGTCATGGACTCATGCATTCTTCAAAGGCGCAATTTTATGGTTATATAGAGGGAAATTGGCGCCTTTAGCAATTTGGGTTCTATGTGCTACTTTCAAGGCTCTGAATGATCAAACAGGCTTAAGGTGATCCTTTCTCTCTAGGTGCCCACTTTATCATGCAAATTTAGTTGTTCTTTTCCAAGGCGCCATCCTAGGTGGCAGAGGTAGAAATAGACGCCCAACACAAGCTAGCTCCGTACTTGCAATTTTACGCTTCTAGATGATCAAAACATGTTCTGGAATGACTTTATACTTCTAGCGCCCAACCTTTTTGATATGGATTAAGTAATTTTCTTCAAAGTGCCCACTTCTAGACATAGATTTGAGGGATTGTTTCTAGGGCGCCAATGGAGGTTGGCATAGAAGGTACAAGGCGCCTTGGCTTAGATGTTGTCTTCTTCATAGTCAGGTGTATTTGCAACGTAAAACATGTTGAAATTTGTGCCTAAGGCTTGATATCTTTAGCCTTAACTTCACATTCCTTTCAAACCACTCACTTCTTGGGCAAGAATTTGCACCTAACCCAAATGATACTCACAAACCTTTTAAGGCGCAATTTTAGGTGAGAAGCTGCGCTTAAAGGAGTTTTGACTAGTTTTGGACATTTTGATGTTTCAAAGCGCCTTGGCATACTTAGCTTGGAAACTCTTCTCACTAACCTTATCCTCGAATCATTAGAATTGATCTCAAAACATCATTAGAACATGAAAAAACTTTTATCACTTGTATTGATGAAGAAAACTTCCTCCAAGGCGCCAGAATAGGTTCACAGAAGAGTAAAAGAGCGCCCAACATTAATGGCTTCATGCTTAGCATTTTTCATGCCTTGGATAATTGTAAATGTTATGGGATGACTCCCCTCCCTTTAGGCACCAAAACAAGAAGTCTTGATACAATCTTTTCTAAGGCGCTCATGGAGGTTTGCATGGAGATGAAAGTGCGCCCTGACTAAATTTGATCCCAAAATCATTACAACATTCAACTTTAACAAGAGTTTCATGCCTTTACAAGTCTAGGCGTCAATTGAAGGTTGCTCAACTATGAGAATGCGCTTAAGTTTGATTGATCTCCTCTCCCAAGGCGCTCATTGAATGGTATTTTTCTCCTCTTAAATCTAGGCGCCAAAGATCATCTTCATCACCAATCCATTCTAAGAACTTTGATATAAGGCGCTAATTTGGTTCCCCCACCTCAAGGCGCTAATTTCTATTTACATAGGGCGCTCAAACCGTCTAGTTTCCTTCACTTCACCTAAAGGCGCTAAAAAGGGTCTGTGAATGATGCTCAAAGGTGACAATCTTGCTAATATCTGATGATGATCTCAAGTTGCTTTACCAAGGCGCCTAAAATGATTCACTTAGGCTTCAAGGCGCCAAAACCATACAACTTCAACCTAAGGCGCAATCTGATGGTCGTTTGAGCATGAAAAGGGCGCCTAGACCTAGATTGCTCCCTCGTCGAATTCTTGGATATTTAAGGTCTTTTATGTCAATTTGAATCAAGGCGCCTATCTTGGAGAGATTGAAGGTTGATTGTCCTCCAGGCGCACTTTTGGGGTCTCTGCAAGTGGGGAAATTGCGCCTAAGTACTAGAACAAATTCGCGCCTAGAAATGTAAGTCGCCAAGGTAAGGTCTATTGAAAAATATATTGAAGTATAAGTTGAGAGATCTCAGATCCACTGGATCTAACATGTAGATTATAGATTTTTGAGGATCCACCAGATTTCAGACTTAGCCAATTTTTTAGTGTTTCAAGATCAGGCTACCAGACTTGGTCATTTTCAGGATCTCAAACATCATGATAGGAGTTAGTTTAAACATATCATGCTCTTTCATGCTAAGGCGCAACTTTGGGTTAGTTTGAACATCTCTTCATGCTAAGGCGCCAAAATGAGGTAATTCAATGTATGAAGGGCGCCTACTTTTAAGTTTGCTCATTTTTTGACATGTGAAGTTGTTTACACCCTTGGGAGACTGGATCATCCTTAGGTGCAACTTGAGTTTGTTCATCCACACCATTGCCAAGGCGCCTAAATGGCAAAAGCAAAACTAAATGGCGCCTAAACTCATTCTCTTTAACCTAAGGCGCAATTCTTATGATCATCTGAACATGCAAAGGGCGCCTAGACCTAAATGCCTCTTCCTTGTCAAATTTGCAGTGTTTCAAGCTTCCCAACATCAATTTCAATCAAGGCGCTTTGGTTTTAAGCTCTCCTTGGCCAAGGCGCAATCTTGAGGTTGTCTAGATGATGAAAGGCGCCCTAAGTTCTAGGTGGAGTTTTGAGGTGACTGTTTACTGCCTAAGTGGTCTAATTGGTTTCAGACAGAGTAACCGAGAAGGATATTTGCATTATCACAGCGTACTGAAATAAATTACATTGTACGAGAATAACAACCAGAAAGACTAACAACCAGAATTGGTACTCAAAAGATCAACTGCATATATTAACTCAGAACAGTAAGTCCAAATACAATCCAAAAACTCCATGCCCATACAATGGCGTAACAAGAACATATATAGTTTGTCCGACGGTTGCTAACCGTCGCCAACCATCGTACCGATCGGGAGTAACTACTCGCCGAAACTAAAACATAAACATACTTCCCGAAACCACTAACAAAACATATTTTGCCAAAAATAATAAACTATGTAAAGTACTCCTAACATCATCCCCCCCAAAAAACTTGTCGTCTTCCAGACGACTACAAACAAGAGCCCAAATGAACTAGGAAGTAGGAGGGTCAGTGGACGTCCCTGGAGGTGTGGATGCCATCCGTGCTGATCCAGGAGTCCCCTGCTGAGGGTGAACTAACCGCCGAAGCCTGTAAACCTCCTCAGTCCTTTGTTTCAGATGTGTTGAGGCAACGATATGCTTGTCTCTGGTGAGACGTACCATCTGGACAGCCTCGGCTAACTGCTATTTTGTTTTCTCCTGTGTTGCCTGAGATCCGGCCAACTCCTTCCTTATGGTTTCTAATTCTACTCTGAGTGCTTCAGCCTTGTTCCTTTCCAACTGTGTGAGCTCGGCTTCCTGTGCCAATTGCCGTTGGAAGTGCACCTGTTGCTCATCAATTTTGTCCCTCAGCTGCTTACTCATAGTTGCAGCCTCCTCCAATCGTTTGTTGCACCGTTCTGTCTTTTGAAAATCCTCCTGTCGAGCATAGTATAATGCTCTGAATTGGTCCTCAATGCTATGAAGGGCTGCCAGTAGCTCACTGTCGGCATCTCCCACTCCCAAGTCTGGTCTCTTTGGTTTCCATGCTCTCTGCATCTCCTCGGTAATTACTTCTGGCCAACCCTTATTCCAAAATACCCGTAAAAACTCCGTCTCAGCATTCTTGACAAAATGTTCAATTCTTTGTACCTCTGCACGTATTACTGGCGAAGAGTATTGGGGGTTGACCCTGGCAGCAATATCAGATACCCTCTGGAGGATGGTGCCCATAGACCCTAAATCTTGTGCATACCTGAGAATAGTGCCGAGTGGGTCACTCTCATCTGGCGCACCCATGTGTACTGTCAACCCCGCTGGCTCAACCGAGCGAGAAGTATCCTCTGTATCATCATCAGCACTGTCTGTCCTACTCGTGCCTTCCTCCTCTGAGCTTCCTGTCGCTGAGCCTTCCTCCTTCGCTTCCGAGTCACTAATCGTTATGGCAACATCAACTGCGTTCTCCTCTGACTATACCATCTCACCTTCAAGTGTAGGTGGCGGTAAAAGAGATCTAGCGGGACTTAGAGGAGGAATGTCTGCCAACTCTGAAGGCATGCCTAGTAGCTGAAGCCATGCATCTACCTGTAATGAGCTGTCTGCATGTGCTATGCTCTCTGGAGATCTAGTCTCAAATGGAGTAATCTGCCCTAATGGGAGAGGAACTGGTACAGTGTTATCTCCCTTCATCCTCATGACCTGACCCCAAGAGATGTGTGTGGAACTAGGCCGAACCGGAATCTCTGCTTGGGTGCGTGTGTCCAAGTGCAAGTGTGCATGCTTCTTTGCCAGTGAAAAGTCCCATCTGTTCTCCCCTACTGGTACTATAGGACTGGGGCTGTCAGGGTTGCCAGGAGTGGCTGAGGCTGACGAGGCCTCAATGCAATCCTCCTCGGCACCTTGTGCACTATATGAAGCTTCCGACGAAGTCTCAGGTAACTCCTGCTGCTTTCTCTTTTTGCTGCTCCGAGACTCTTCTCCCTTCCCCCCTTGTGCAGGAGCCTTCAGGTTTGTCCATCTGAAGACGGTCGGCCATGTGGGGTCATACTGCTCATCTAGCTGAAATGGAGCTCGTGCTAATGAGGGGACCTGAGTGCAGATGGCGTCCAGGAACAATGCAATGGCCTGCTGAGTCATGTAGAATGACTTGTGAGTCATTTTCATGAACTCGTGAATCCTATCAGAGAGGACTGCTGCCCAGTTGTACATTGCACCCTAGTTGAGGCCAAACATATAATTCGACATCCAAAATGGAATGTCTGACGAGCGTGAGGCTCCTGTCAACCGCCCCCTGATGACATCCATCATGCACCGCCATTCTTCATTCGCCAAGTGATCTCGGCGAAGTCCTCTATTCCTTGCAGCCTTCAATTGATTCTTTTCTTTTTCACTCAGGTCTGGTCTGCAAACCTTTGTCATAATGCTGTCCTTGTGTTTTACAATCATTTTCTGTTTGCCGATTGTAAATCCTTGGCGCGGTACACCCATCACTCTCTCGAAATCCTGTGGCGAGAATGTTATTTTGACCGACACATTCATAAACCTGATGATCGTGTGTTTTGCTCGGGGATTGTAATTCGCCACCATGTTCTTCAATATTGCCTCAAACTCTCTGAAATTGAAATAGGGCATTTGTATTACCTTGTCCACTTTTGCCTTCTGCAGTGCCTTCTTGAGAGGATGATCGTCAGCATGGCTGTTCCACCACTGTTTGCACTCGCTCGCCGTAAGACTTTCCCACTGCAAGGAATCCATTATGATTTTGTCCTTGTCTTTCCCTTTCCCTTTTGGCTGCTTCTTCTGTGCTGATGAACCCACGCCAATTTGTGGTGTCTGTGCTGGTTCTTCTTCCACAATTACCTTTGCTGCCATCTTTTTGTCTTCCGCCCGACCTGATATCTGAAGTTGCTTTCCCCTGTCCTGAGCTCTAGTAACCCTGTTGCTTGGCAAGAATGACATTTTGATCTTCTTTATACTCAGCAGGTCAGTTATTACCGTTTATTTTTCTCTCCTTATACCTGGATTGTACGGCCACCCTAGTACAGAAAAACCCGTACGTTTGATAATTTTAGCTTCTGTATGGCGGTGAAGAACTTCTGTACGGCCAGCAGGTAGCAATTTCCGTACGGCCTAGAGATTTCCCAAATCCGTACGGCAATCACAAGAGCTTATTTTGGCCGTCCGTACGGTTCAAGGAGCGTACGGTTTGAAAGCCTTGGGTCCGTACGGCGGACTACTATTCACACTTCGTACGGCTTGCAAGAGGGCTTGGTGTTTGCTTCGTACGGCCTGCTTGTATGGCCTTCTCCTTTTGTACGGCTTCCTCTATCCTTTCGTACGGTCTTTCTGCACTTTTGTACGGCCTCTTCTCCAGCTCCGTACGGCCTTCTCTGAAAAATCCGTACGGCCTTCTCTCCAACTCCCGTACGGTCTCTTCTCTGCAAAATCCGTACGGTCTTCTCTGCAAAATCCGTACGGCCCTCTTCTGTTCGTACGGTTTCTTCTGGACTTGTACATTTCATTGTGCCGTACGGTCTGCCTTTTATATCTTTTTTTTTTTTTTGGTGTTTATTCTATTTTGCTTTTTCCCTTACCTGACTTGTCGATTCCAGATTTCTCGAACTTTGCCATCTCCCATTTGTCTTCCCAGTTCTCCAGGATCTCGATTTCTGTCAGCTGACGGAAGATGCAGTTTATGTAGCCTTTTTGTCTCAGACAATCATTCGAGCAACATTTATCAACTTCCTCTAACTCCCATATCCGGTCGAAGATCGTTGATTGATCTCTTACCCATGCCAATTTCCACCCCATTGGCTCCTGGACCCACTGGAATGTTTTTCCGTCTCCGTTCATCTTCACATTCACGTTCCTGCATCTATATTTCGCTTTCCAGAGCCGACTCCTTGGAAGCTGTATGTGGGGTAGTCCAATTGGCCAATTCTTCCTTCTTAATTCCCAGACTTCATCACTGTAGGGTGATCTTTCCACAATGAACATTGCCTCTGCCAAGTACTTCCTTCTTGGCGGGTCCCGGACCTCCTTTGGTAGTAGGAACTCAAATCTGTCCCGTACTTGGTTGCATTCTTTTATCCAGTTATTCCAGTTTTCTTCCTCTTCTTTCTCTTCTTCTGGGTAGTTTTTATTAATCCATTTACCACCATAGTCTTCGTCAATTTGGCCCTCACGGGCTTCCATCCGCACTGGTTTTGGTGCAAAGAATCCCGTGACTGGTTCAAACTGAGTACTTGCAAATACCATTCCGTTAACTTTGTTTCTGTCTCCTCATGTTGTTTGCCTCTTTCCTCCTTCACGCCATGGTTTGTTAATGCGAATCCCAGCATATTGATTTGTATTGTTTCTCTTTTTCTCTCTTTATAAATCTTCAGTTTCGACCCGTTTACTGCTTCGTTGATTGGACTTCCATCGAGATTATCTAGCTTTATAGCCCCATTGTCCATCAATTCCCATATTCTGAACGGTCCTAACCACCGAACTTTGAACTTCCCAGGTTTGATTTCGTTACGGCCGTTATATTTCAGAACTATCTGCCCAAGCTGGAACTCCATTTTCCGTAGGTGTTTGTCGTGCCAATACTTCCGACGTTTCTGCATGATTTCCGTCGACCATTGAGCCAAAATTCTTTTCTCGTTCAATTTATTCAACTGGAACAGTCTTTCCTCCAGGCTCTCCGTATCTCCTAGTCTGTTTTCCACTGCAATTCTCAGACTTGGGACGAGGTATTCTGCTGGTACTACCGCTTCTTGCCCATACATCAACTAGAAAGGTGTGTGTCCAGTCGTTACCTTATAAGTGGTTCGGTAAGCCCATAACACCGCTGGTAGCCTCTCTTCCCAGTCCGATCCTTTGATTCCGCATGACTTGTGGATTACCGAAACGAGCACCTTGTTTGTTGACTCTACCTGCCCATTCGCCCTTGGATAGTACGGACTTGATAGGGTGTGCAGGATTTTGAATTCTGTAGTCATGAGTCGGATGACGTGGTTGATGAAATGTCCCCCGCGGTCACTCGTCAATTGTATCGGAATTCCATATCTCGTCACAATCTGTTCGTATAGGAACTTTGTCGTGCTTAATGCAGTGTTATCCTCCAGTGCCTTCGCTTCGGCCCACTTTGTCAGGTATTCTGTAGCCACTATTATGTATCGACATCGGTGTAGTTGGCTGACCTTCAGGGGTCCTACAAAATCCAGCCCCCATCTCTCAAAAAGTTCCTGAGGTTGTGATGGCCATAGTGGCATATGGTCCCTTTTTAGCGGTTTCCCTACCCTCTGACAAGTGTCACATTGAATTACCACTCTCGGGCATCTGTGTAACGTCGGCCACCATAGGCCGGCGAGTAGTACTTTCCGTGCCGTGGCGTCGGGACCCATATGTCCCCCTGCCAGTCCTTCATGGGCTTCTGCCAATACACCCCTTATCTCCTCTTCCATTACACACCTTCGGAGAATTTGATCGGGCCCCATTTTGTAGAGTAGCCCATTTATCAGTTGAAATGTCTTACTCTTGAGTGCAATCTTCCGTCGTTCACTTGTAGACATTTCTGGCGGAAACGTTGAAGTGGACAAGTACTCGCCAATTTTCTCGTACCATGGCGGCAAGGCCGCAATGTGGAATAGGTGGGCATCCGGAAAGTCCTCATTGACCCCATCTCCTGGTTCTCCGGATTTGATCCTTGAGAGCTGGTCGGCAATTACATGGCTTTTTCCAGGTCGTACAATAATGGTGAAAGTAAATTCTTGCAGAAGTAACAACCATCTACTAATTCTGCCTTGAATAATTGGTTTGTTGACTAGGTACATTAGAGCTTGATGATCCACATAAAAAGTGAATGGTGTTGCCAAGAGATAATGCCTGAATTTCTGTACAGAGTACACCATTCCCAAAGCCTCTCTTTCTGTAGTACTGTAATTCCGCTCTGCTTTGGAGAGCAACCGACTAGCAAAGTACACTGGATGATCCAGTCCATGAGATCCGACTTGAGCAAGAGTGGCACCAATTGCAAAGTTTGATGCATCCACGTGCACGTGGAATTCCTTGTCCCAGTTTGGATAGGCTAGGATAGGTGCACTGATGAGTCTTGTCTTTAGTTCTTCAAAAGCTTTCTGTTGTTCCTCCAACCAGACAAACTGCACCCCTTTCCTTGTCAACATGTCCAGTGGGTGTGATACCTGAGCAAAATTTTTGATAAATCTCCGGTAGTAACCGACATGGCCGAGAAAGGATTTTACTCCGGTGACATCTCCTGGAGCCTCCATTTCTACAATTACCCGAATCTTGTCTGGGTCTGCTTTTAGTCCTGCTTGGCATACGATATGACCCAGTAGTTTCCCTTGGGACACCATGAACCGGCACTTCTTCGAGTTTAAGGCCAACCGTGCGGCTCTGCAACGCTCCATGCATTCGGTGAGGGCTTTGAGGTGTGTCTGCTGGTTGCTGTAAATTGACCAGTCATCGAAGAATGCCTTGAAGTTTCCCACCGACATTTTGTCAAATATGTGTAGGATAATCCTCTGAAAGGTGGCTAGTGCATTGCACAGACCGAACGGCATCCGGTTGTATGCATATACCCCATTTTCAATCACAAATGTTGTCTTCAGTTTGTCTTCCTCGGCGATGCTGATCTGGTTATACCCTGAAAATCCGTCCATAAAGGAATATATTTCATGACCGGCCACTTCTTCCAAAATGGAGTCTGTGAATGGGATGGGGAAGGGATCTTTAATTGTTACCGCATTGAGGCATTTGAAATCCACGCAAATCCTGATTTGTCCCCCTTCCTTTTTAAGTGATATCACAATCGGTGACACCCACTCACTTGTTTCCAACTTGAATATTATTCCTGCCTCAAGCATTTTTTCAATTTCCTCTTGTACTTTTGCTGCGTAGTTCTTATTCATGCGATATGGCCTTTTCCGTACTGGACGTGCTCCTGGTATAAGTGGAATTCTGTGGACGCACAGTTCTGGTGGTATCCCCTTCAGGTCCTTGTAGGTCCAGGCAAACACGTCTTTATACTCGAGGAAAATTCTGAACGCTGCTGCCTTGAGTACGGGATTCCAGTCGTCGCCGGCCAGAATTATTTTCGGGTTGCTTCCCTCGCCGAGATTAACTTTCTTCGTTACCGGCTCTTCGTACATAATCTTCTTTTCTGGTTCAAACTGATGTGCCGGCGTACTGTCTACTTCTGCATTCCCTTCCTTATATTCCCCGTACACTGCTGGGAACATGTGGGTTACTTCCTTCCCCTTCTCACTTGTTCGTTCTAATGTTTCACAGTCGTCTTTCTGTTCGTTCGTCGTTCCCGAGTTTTCACCGATTTCTTTTATTGAAATCATGTTGCACTGTGGTGGAAAAAACTCGTAGTCTTCCATCTGCCAATGGAATAGCCCGCTGAATGAATTTGTCTCATCTTCTGAGCATCCTGTAATTTCAGCACCCCTTCATCATCGGGCTCCATCGGCCCTTTCCCACTTTCTGTGGAGTCTTCTCCATCTGAGTCAGAATCTGACGCCAACTCTTCACTGACGGTTTGTGTCTTCAAATCAATGACGAACTTTCTTCGTCCATTTTCTATGGACAGAGTGTTTTTCTTCCAGTTGTGGTTGGCCTTGGGTGCTATTAACCATCCTCGGCCGAGTAATGCATCATATGATGCATTTTGTGTTGTTATGACTACAAAATTTAACAAGAATTGCTGGGTACCGATTCTTACCTTTTGAGCCATTAGCACTCCCAGCGCCTTGATCCCGTGCTGGTCGGCTCCCACTAACTGGAAGTTTTGTGGCCATAGAGTAGGCTTTCCAAGGCTCTTCCAGGTTGCTTTTGGTAGTACGTTTACTCCGGATCCATCGTCGACTATAGTATTTGTCAAATTCCGTCCAAGGATTTCCATGCGTACTATAGCCGGTTTCTTCCCAGTATCAATCGCCAGCAACCTCGGGTCGAGTACTTGTTCTCCCGTTGGCGGTGGTTCTACTATAACATCTTCCGTTGTGAGGTTTTGGTCTTTGTGCGAGTTGTCCTCCATTACCTTGGATATTGCTACTTTTAACTGAGGCAAGCTTTGGAGAAGGTCTGCCAATTTAATTGGTATGGTAGCTTGCAGTACTTGGCTTGTTATGTTCTTGTCCGATTCCGATCGTAGGGTTGCGGTTGCCTTTTTGTCTGAGTTCCTCCGTTCGGTTTTCATGGCAGCTTCCACTTCCTTTCGTGCCTCTCGGAGTCTTTCTTTTTCCGTACGGGGATCTGGATAAGTGGCCTTTTTCTACTGTGCTCGGGTGATAGCCAGGATTTCTTCCTCGTCTTCCTTGAGATTGATAAGGTTCACCCCTTTCTGCTTCGGACAGTCTTTTTCCTCGTGATCACCAGGCCCACACCACTTGCACAATGCATTTACTGTGTTCTGATTGTTGCTGGGGCATTCTCTGGCGAAGTGTCCCCACTCGTTGCACTGCCGGCACTGTATCATTGGTCGCCCTTTGCTGTCGTACTGCAATCTATTCCGAGGGCTGTTATTGTTAAACCTTCTGTTATTCCTGTATCCTCCAGGGGATGCATTCGGACTATTTTGCGGTTTTGGCGGTGTGGTCAGCAGAGTTGATGATTCTCCTTGTGTGAACAACACTTGGGTACTTCTTGCTTTCAAGTTAAATGGGCATTCCTTGATTGAATGTCCCATTACCTGACAGATGTCACAAAATAATTTTCTTGGGCAATTTGCCTTTATGTGACCTTCCCCATTACACTCTGTGCACCATAACTCTCGACTTTCTCTAGTCATCTCTTTATCTGTTTTCATTTCCTTCATCATGCGGATCATGTCCCTTCTCAACGCCCGGATGGTTTTCAACTCGTTCTCACTGCTATCATCCCCCGTACTGTCATCATCTTTCGTTCTCCTTTTACTTTGGGATGATGTTTTGTTTTTGCTTTCTATGTCCATCGCCCTATTGTATGCTTCCGCGTATGACGATGGGGGTACCACTTTCATCTTTTTTCTTAATGACGAGACTAGCCCTTCAATGAACCATCTTTTCTTCAGTCCATCGGCTGGCTGCGTTTCCAGTTTCCCGAGTAATTCCTTGAGTCTTCTATTATATGCCCTTACGTTTTCATTCTTTCCTTGTTTGGTATTGTAGATTTCAGCTACAATCTCATTGTCATCCCTAAGAAGTTTAAATTCGTCCTCGAAGGCTTTTCTTAGTTCGTCCCATGAGGCTTTCTGTGTTGCCCCTAGGTCTGTGTACCAGTCAATGGCAATACCCCTTAGTGTCGCTGGAAACGCTTTTACCCAGTAGTCTTCGTCCTCTTGTCCGTTTGCCACCCATATGGTTTCACACGTTTTACAGTGCCGGACAGGATCCTCTGACCCGTTCCCCATGAACTTTGGCAACTTCTGCCTTTCACTCGTCGGTGGGGTCACCATCTTTTTCCCGAGGCCCCCTCTTTGTGTCTTTGACCCGATTGGACTAGTTCTACCATCTCATTCCGGTGTCTTCCTCACACTGCCAGCCACGTACGGTTCCTTCCCACTTTCGGTTTCGGTGTCCTCTACACTTCGAGTTACCTCTAGTTCTCCTTGGTTTTCCCTCTGTGCAGGGGTTTCGAGCTCAGGTCCTCTGTTCCTCGGCCTTTCATCCGAAATGGACAATGCCACAATCTGACGTATACTATTCTCTAGTTCTTCTGTCAGATTATTTTCTTTTCCTCTATTTGTTATTGGCGTTCTAAAACTATGTTCATCACCCCCTTGATCTACCTCTTCATGTTGTTCATTTTCTTTTTCAACAATCTGTTTCAATCGTTTTCTCCATTCTTCTTGTTCCTTTAGTCTTAATGATCTTCTTACTATTTCTTCTGGTGTTGCGTGCGCCACTGGTAATTTATTCTTGTCCTTATTCAATTGTATGGGCATTAATTATGCTTACCCTTTCTCAATTGTGCGGTGTGCGACGGCGATCACCGTCCCGTTCCTCCTCTTCTTGTTTCAGACGTTCTTCATATCTTCTGAGAATTTGTTGTCGTCGTACTTCCCTCTCTCTTTCTTCTCGAATATCTTGGAAGGCTATCAAGTTCCTTGCTAAAAGTCGAGGAATGCGGTCCAACAGATTATCCACTTCGCTATTAACATGCAGGTTCTCTAAAATAACCTCCTGTGGAACCTCTCTGCGGATAGACTCGTCTCGCACGTATTGTCCGACTGATAGTAGCCACAGTTTGACCAATTCCTGAGTTACTTCATCTTCTCGACTTCTGGGTTCATTCTCTTCTCTGTCGCTTCCTTCGCGTTCTTCTTGAATTTCTTGTATTATTTCTTCTACGTGCTTTCTGTCTCGTACTTCCTCGTCTGTATCGACCGGTTGCCCCATTATGCTACCATTCTCCCGTCTGGATGTTCACCGGATTCGCTTAGGCAACGGCGCCAAAATGTTTACTGCCTAAGTGGTCTAATTGGTTTCAGACAGAGTAGCCAAGAAGGATATTTGCATTATCACAGCATACTGAAATAAATTACATTGTACGAGAATAACAACCAGAAAGACTAACAACCAGAATTGGTACTCAAAAGATCAACTGCATCTATTAACTCAGAACAGTAAGTCCAAATACAATCCAAAAACTCCATGCCCATACAATGGCGTAACAAGAACATATATAGTTTGTCCGACGGTTGCTAACCGTCGCCAACCATCGTACCGATTGGGAGTAACTACTCGCCGAAACTAAAACATAAACATACTTCCCGAAACCACTAACAAAACATATTTTGCCAAAAATAATAAACTATGTAAAGTACTCCTAACAGTGACCCTGGAGCAATTTTGCGCCCAGAACTGACAATACCCGAGGTAAGTTATATTGAAAAATATATTTAAGTATAAGTTATACTTTAAATATTTTTCAATATACCTTTCAGGATGTTTGAGATAGGTCTCAGATCCACCAGATTTAACATGCAGATTCTAGATTTTTGAGGATCCACCAGATTTCAGACTTAGCCAATTTTCAGGATCTTCAGGATCAGGATACCAGACTTAGTCATTTTCAGGGTCTCAAACATCAGGATCAGGTCATCAAGGGGGCTCTAAGACTCAAACACCACTAACTTCATCATGCAAAGGACATCATCCTGGACTTAGCAAAGCACTGGAATTCAAAAAAAGGGGGTCCCCATTTGCAATGGGGCGATGTGTGATTTGGTCACAACACTACTGTATTGACGAATCCCCAATCTATCTATCTCCTCTATTCAATTATCCTCTCGCACTGATCTGATCTAGGGTATGTATAACTACTCATAAGAGTAATACAGATTTGATTCCCAGTGGCTGGGAGACTTCCAAGCGGCTGGGAGAAGACAGCTAACATAACAAACTCTAACTAACTTGCACATAAACCTAGATTGACTTACAAACATAAGAATTGGTCAAATGGACCTTATTACATTCAAAATGCATAAAACATACTATATTAAGACCTAGTCTCTATTTTGAAGGGGCGCTACTGCACCATTACATGGGAAAAAGAGTTCAGTTTTGAATTCATTCTATTTTGCCTCTTGCTTGCATTTTTGCTCTCCATTTTACTTGTGATGTTAGATTTGGGGAAATTGTCTAGGAATTGGCTGGAGATTGCTTGCTTGGATTGTTGGATTGTAATTGAGTGGAGGTTTGTTTCTTTGGCTTGCAAATTGGATCACCTTCAACAAAAACTCTCTCCATTCTTGTCGTGCATTGGATTGAAGGTAAAGGTTTCACATTCATGCATTTAAATTGAAATTCTTTATGCTTTTGCCACACCCACCTTAAGTGGATGCATATGGCACTTCATTTCACATGAAAAATTGTATTGATGGATTGATAAATCAATTTAACAATTCCAATTGTTCTATTTTGAGATTTTTCCATTTTACACCAAAACTAGGGAAAACTTTTTAGAAAATCATTATGTGATTCAAAAAGTGTTTGTTTGACACCCTTAGCTTCAAAAGAGTATTCCAGGAAAATGAAAAATTTTGATGTTTGAAAATTTGAGTATTACCATTGAAATTTGGAGTTTTTGGAAAGAGCTTGTTGAGTGCCTTGAAAAACAAAAATTTAAATTCCACATTCGTTTATGCATTGTATTTTATGGGAATAAAACTCTGTTATGGAAATGGGATGGGGAATCTTTTGGGCTTGTGCGTCCCATATTTGGACCTCGATTTCCATGCCATGTATTTAACTATGTGGCCAGAGGATGTGAGGGCTCTAGGTTAGGATGGTGTGGACTCTCACGCTCGTCTGCTTGTATGGTAAGTTATGATGAGGCAATGATAGGTGAGGATAAGACATTAATTAAAATGAATGGGAATTACACAATTAAACATTATCAAGAATTATCCATGAGACTCTTTCATATGCCCAAGAGGATACATGGAAGTATTGTGAAGGGCATTGGGCTAGTCTACCATTGTCATTGAGGATCCCCATGGTATGGAGGCATACTCCTCAATCTCCATGTGGTACTATATACCCCTAATGACACTCCATTGCTAAATCCTATGATAACCCTCTTCTTCTCCTTTGTACGTTGGATTGTGAATCCAATGTGTGCATGTGATTTCTTAGTATATGCCTGATTGGTGTGTTCTTGTATGACATGTTGCTAGCCCATGTGTATGCATTGACAGTGTTGGTAGGACCTTCATGTGTAATTGTTTGGTATTCCGTGTATTGATGTAATTCCATTTCGTTTGTGTTGATTAGTGTGTTCTTCTCAATCTTGTATGTAGTTGTATCTTGTATGATGTGTTTGATATCTCATGTGTACGCATTGATAGTGTTGGTAGAACCCTCATGTGTACTCGCTTGGTATTCCGTGTATTGATGTGATTGGCATGTGTATGCATTGATTGGTCATTGTGAATCCCTCATGTATACTTTGCTTGGAAAACTCTATGTATTGATGTGATTGGCATGTGTATATATTGATTGGTGATTGTGAATCACTTATGAATGTTTTGCTTAGAAAACTCTATGTATGAGATGTGGTTAGTATGTGTGTGTTCAACCACCTTGTTTAGCATGAGTGTTGTTGGACTACCCAATCGGTTGCCTCCTACTTCAAAGGAGTGGGCCTAAGGGTTCCACATGGTTAGGTAGTGTGAACCAAGGTGGGGGACTCATCGGTCCTTTGGAGATGCTCAAGAGTACATGCAAATGGAATTTCATTCCTTAGTGTTGTAGCATTCATCTATACGCAATTGAAGAAAATGTATATTTGGAATGTTGGAATCCTCATTTGTAAGATTGTAATTAATCTTTTGAAACTAGTATGAGTTGGAATGTAATTCGCCCACTTACGTGGAGTGGACTTCTTATATATTTTGGATATTGATTAACCTTGGAGTTGAATGAGAATGGTAATTGTAGTGAAATTCTCGTGTTTGGTTATATTCGGGAAACATGATTAGAAAGCATGATTTATATGCCTTGTGGAAATAAACATGTAATTAGCATAGTTGTGATTCATTTACTTGTTTAAGAATGTATGTTGTAATGGTAAGAATGTATGTTGTAATGGGAGGGTGACATGTCTACTTTTATGAGTAGTTGTTTCCCTTGCATGCCTTGTCATTTCCTTAGCATGTGTAGACCCATATAGGTATGGGAAATGTAACATTACGTTTATATAGTTTTTGAGGTCTTTGGGACTACTCGTTTGGCCAATGAAGAGCTTATGTATGCTAGAGTGCTTATCTCGAGCAATTTTTGTATAGCAAGTAAAACGAGAAAGTTACACCCTTTTGTTTGATGTTCTAGACTTGCAAAATTGCATCAAGACTTCAAAGTTCCACAGGTAGGAGTTGATGGAATTTGGAACCTGGCAGGTAGTTTGCAGTTCTGCTAAATTGCGTCGAAACTGCAATTTTTGCAGGTAATTTCCATTGGAGGTTGGAACTCAGGAGTCAATTTGTAATTTGCAAAGTTGTGTTGGAGTTTTGAAAGTCCATAGTGTAAAGCTGGCGGAAATCAAAACTTGGCTTGCAATTTGGGAGAGCTGCAAATGTGCACGCGAGCTCCGATGTTCCATAGGTGTTGAGTTGAGGAATCAGAACTCAACTTGCAATTTGTAGGAGCTGCAAATCTGCATGCGAGCTCTAGTGTTTTGTAGGTGTTGGGTTTGCAAGAATCAGAACTTGGCTTGCAATTTGCAGGAGCTGCAAATCTACAAGCGAGCTCCGAAGTTCTGCAAGTGTTAGGTTTGCGGGAATCAAAACTCAGTTTGCAATTTGCAAGAGTTGCAAATCTGCACTTGAGCTCTGAAGTTCTGCGTGAGTTTTGTTTGGGGGGATGAGAGGTCCACATGCAATTTGTAATAGCTGCAAACTTACACGGGAACTACTAAGTTCCACAAATTGAAGGGTTGCTCCAGTGTTTTGTAGGTGTTGGGTTTGCAAGTATCAGAACTTGGCTTGCAATTTGCAGGAGCTGCAAATCTACAAGCGAGCTCCGAAGTTCCGCAAGTGTTAGGTTTGCGGGAATCAAAACTCGGTTTGCAATTTGCAAGAGTTGCAAGTCTGCACTTGAGCTCCAAAGTTCTGTGTGAGTTTTGTTTGGGGGGATGAGAGGTCCACATGCAATTTGTAATGGCTGCAAACTTACATGGGAACTACAAAGTTCCACAAATTGAAGGGTTGCAGGGATTGGGGGCCCACTTTCAATTTGTAGGAATAGCTGCAAACTTGCATGGGAACTCTGAAGTTCTGCAAGTTGAAGGGCTGCAAGCATTGGGGGTGCACTTGCAATTCGCAAGAACTACAAAATTGTAAAGTAACTTCGAAGTTCCACAAAACTGCAAAATCTGCATGGAAGCTCCAAAGTTCCGCAAATTGCAGAATTACATTGAAACTCCACATTTCTGTTAGGATTTGTGTTTTGAGTTTGTTGGGTGATTTTGACCCGTGTTTTTGTAAGTCTTCCACTTGTGTCACCATGCTTGGTGCATTGGTGAATGCATGCCTCATGTGCCGGTAGGTGTGCAATGTGGCACACCAATGTCACATTTGTAGCACAAAAAATTTGTTCGTCCTATTTTTGTCCATTAACGTCTTAAGCAGAAGCTTGGGGCATTACACCTTTTATATGCAGACTCAATGTTGGATCTAACGCATAGATGAATGATTAATGTCTTGTGTTTGACTTGTACAAACTATGCTTTTTGATGAACATTAGGAACAGCATTACTTTTACTCTCTGTTTACTAGATACCTTCCTAATTTACTGACAGATATTTATCATTTGTTATGACTAGATGTTGTCAAATAAAAGTTGATATATCTGACAGTAAATGCGCTAATTCTTTAACATGATCTCATTTGCATCAACCAGCGAATATTAGAATGATTATGTGTGCTATTTATATTTTCATTTTCAATAGATGATGCATAAGTAATCATCAAAATGAATTCTATTTGTAGAATTTGTCCTAGCATCCATGAAACTAATGCATCACTTTTTCAGTATGCCAAAGTGCTTGTAGAAGCTAATATTATATAAATATATATTTGAAGAAAATAGGATAGAAATCCTACTTGAGATAGTTTGATTTCTGATTTGTCAAATCCTGGCATGAAAAGGGTCAGCATCTTCTTGATTTGATCAAATGCAACCGGTGATATGCTGCTGCTGCTGATGTTGTTTATAGTAAGCAGTTTCTTTGCATCCTCATCCATATTGTTCATGGCAATGTCCCAATTGATGGCAGAATCCATCGACAGAAAAGGAACACCAGCAGTAGCTAATGGGAAAAACTTCTCTTTGATTGATCCTTTATTTGATGCTTCATTGAAGGCAGAAGCTGGATAGAATGCCCCAGCTACATGAGCACCAGCTTGAATTGCACAGCCCCAATATCTTAATGCAGCCTTAACAGACATACAATTACTGGGGTCCATTACAAGATAACAAGAAAACTTCAGTGGGTTTGCAAATGCACTTGAACCTTTCTGCAAAATCCAATGCTCATTACAGTTATAAACCCAAATCGCAAATGTATATCATCCACCATGTTAGAATGTATGTTTACCTCCAAAATGCTGTCTGCAGAATCCCAAATTTTGGCACTTGTTTGTCCACCAGAATCAACTAGGCTGTCTTGATTTAAGGAAGCTACTGTCAATTTCAGAAATGAAGGTGCTGTCAATCTCCCTGTATCAGTCTTCTCAGCAAGGTTACGTAGATACTTCATGTACCATCTGACACAACTTAACAATTAGTTTACTAGCAAACACATCTATAGTAGAATCATCTAATTTCTTGCATCATTGTAATGGGAAAGGAAAAGGTAGAAGTTGCAGAACCTTGATCTCTCTGATGCACCAACCATCCGCAAAGTTTCTTCACTGCTTATTCCATCATATACTATCACATCATATTTCCTTTCCGCTTCCTTGGTACTGCTTCCGCTTCCTCCTAGAAATCGTATCATTTGTTCCAATGCTCCTATTGCTAAAATTGAATCCATCCCTGGGAGCACTCCAAGTTCCTCACCCACAATCTATTTTGCAATGAAGATGGTTGAACAACAGAGGCTCTTATGTCAAAATTTAAACTTATTACAGTTGATTAAACATGATGTAAAAAGCCAGTGACTAGAGAAAAAATACTGGCATCTTCATAGAGTGCAATTTGGCTGATGCCATACCTTTCCCCCTTCCGATCCCTACACTTGTTTATAGAAAGTGAGAGAGAATAGTGTCTTATGTATGCTAGCAGCTAAATGGACAGAGATCCTCTACCCACCTCACCAAAAACTCCTTGTGTTAGATTAATCCTGCTATCTGCCTTCTTTAATCGAGAAAGAGGTTCAAGAAGCATCTATATCCATTTGCATATAAATAAGTATGACAGAGTTAGTAACAACTCTGAACAATATTTTCTCATAATCAAATTGTAAATGGCCTTTTACCTAGATCAAGAAAGAATAGAAATATTTAATGTCTACCTTGGTGGATTCCAACCGAACAGCATGCAGACTATCATTCCCTACAGGAGAAGGAGCATTCCCGATCTTGTGACCAAGCAAAAATTCTGCAGTCGGATCCTGAGACTGTATTACAAGGCATGTTCTCAAACCCATCCTTGCAAAGTACTGCATAACCAAGTCCATAATGGGTAAGCCCTATGCTGATTCAGGACATCTCATAGTTTTCAAATGAACAATTCTTTCAAATATCACATTCTGAATTTTCATTACCACCTAAGGCAAAACCATCTCTGAGATGGAACAAATTAGATGGGCAAGAGCTGAAATAAATACACTTGGAATGGAAAAGAGTTACCCAGTAGTTCCCACAAAATCAACAATAATTGAAAAATAATAGCATGAAATGCAGAACAAAAATTTATTTCAAGATAAAGTTAGGACAGACCAACAAGGCCTTTGTTCCCTGGCAGTTCGACCATGTTTCATCTTGTTCTCCTGGCTTCAATTCCAGCCCTAGACATTGATGCAGATAAAACCTCTGTTCTCTACAATCTAGTCTCAGAAATGCTGTTCAGTCCCTGTTAGTAAACTCCATAATATGGCTTGTTCCTACAAGTCATGTATTTTTCAAAAGAAAACAGTATATATAGGCCAAATATCATAGAACCCAGATTTACAAACTTAAAAACAAATAGATGAAAACCAAAAAGACAGAGACAACAATTTTTAGCATATCCTTCCTCAACCAAATACCAAAATTACAGTTAGGAAAACTCCTCTAGAAGAGCAACACAGCCAAAAACTCCTTTATTCAAAGATCAGAATTTTCCCTATATTCTAACCCACCCTCAAACTCACTAAAAAAATTAACTAAAAGCATTGCCTATATACAGCCAAAAGGCAATGCAAGGAAAAGACACCTATATTAATTCCCCAAAATCTAAAAATAGCTAGACTATACAGTTGTTCCTCTTAATTCCACTAAAACAGAGCAGTTATCTGTAACTGCTTTTATTAGTAAATAAATCTTCTCCCATATATAATACTAATCAAACACAAAGCAAAGAATTGAAGTCAGCTCTGGTATGAAATGGTTTATGCCATATGTCTTCTGAACAAAATGCAAATGTAAGTACATGGTGTGTAAGGTGATCATAGATGTTGGATCTACCAACAATCTAGTGAGTATAGAAATGGTTGACAAATTACAGCTTGCTTGCATTCCAAAATCTAACCCCTACAAAATTTCTTGGTTAAAGAAGAATCATAGTGTCTTTGTGGATAAATATTGTCTTGTTGCATCCAAAATTGGTCCTTATGTGGATGAAGTGCTCTGCAATGTGGTGCCGGTGGATGCAAGTCATCTGCTGTCGCGTAGGCCTTGGCAGTATGACTGGAATGTAATCCATTGGGGTAGAAAGAATACCTATGAGGTTCAGCATGAAGGAAGGAAAACACTCTTAAAACCATGGAAAGAGGAAGGAGCATTTGAAGTAGTAGTTTTGTCTCTTCTAGTGAAAGCAAGATTTGAGCTTGAAGAGAAAAACAAAATTCTAAATCACCTAAGAAGGGAGTTGAAGGCCAATCTAGGAGTAAAGGAGGCAAATGATTTGAAGAGTGAGGTACAACCAAAAATTGACTTGGAGCTGCAATGAGATTCAACTAACAAGACTCCAAGTGCAACTCGAGAAATAGGTGTTGAAATTTCAATTGACTGTGATCTTCATTTTCAATGGAATGAAGGGGATAGTGAGTTGTGGGAGTATAAGCACGATCATCGAAGATCTTCCAAGAATGTGATCAAGAGTTTGGTCAAAGGTGTAATGTCCCCTTCCTAGACGTCACATAAATGAGCAGTGGTTGGCCTATTACTAGGGTTCCCGTAGGTCAGCAGAGTGGTTAGGGGACCTATCCAGGGGCAGTGGAGCTTTGCTGGGAGTCTTTCAAGCTCTTCAGTTTGGTGTCAGATGATGAATACAGGAGTTGAATTGAAAATATTAAAGTTTCCCTTAGTATGAATAGTGAAAAGTGAATAGTAACAGAGAATTAGAAGGTGAATAGTGAAAAGGTCCCCACCCTAATAGCCACAATGTTGTTTTAAAAAGGTGGTGCTTCTTTTTCATAAGAAAGAGACCCTCAAGGTTTTGGAGGGATTATTTTATTGTTTTTTGTGGAAAAAGGAGGATGGATGCTATAAAGCAATGTATGGGGCTCACTTTTGAGCATTCTATTCTCATTTTTACAAAACTAAGTGCAGGTTTGGAGCTCTGGATAGAGTTTTCAACAAATTGCAGCTCTTCTAAGGACGAAACCCCTTGGAGGACAGTGGATTGGACGACAACCCAGTTCACAAAACAGGAAAATCTACTTTGGGTTTTCGTTTGGGCTTCATTGGACTTCATTACAGGTTGATATTGCAGTTGGAGTGATTGCAGCAGTGGATTATTAGGGTATAATTGCAGATTGGGCCTTCTTATCAGCATATATCCTCATTTCAGTACCTTTACCAGCTGGCCGTTCAAAATAGGAGTCATTTTCAATCAAACCCTAGCTGGGAATTAGGGTTTCAACAACTAAATGTTCCATAATTTAAGCGTTGGCTTCCGGGTATGTGTTTACCATATTGGGTATTCAAATCTTTCATATGTATTGGGTTTAATAGTGTTGTTACAGTCTGATTAAGTCTATATCAGACCTGAGCTTTTGTAATCAGACTTATGTTTAGTGAGAAATAAAACTTATTTTTGTGTGGTATTGCAATGTTTATTTGTTGGTTATATTTCTTTTCATTCGGTATATGAATATTGCAATCAAACCCATTTCATATCCACACAAACATCAAATAACAAACATAGAAAATCAAAACAGCGGTCAAGAAATCAGAATTCATTAGTTTGCACAACAATTGTTTGACAAATTGCCAAGGGATCAAAATTGAAAAATTAGGGTAGATTTGGTAGGGGATCTTTCAGTGGTATCAGAGCCATTGATTCTGCCATCCAGTGGGGTTTAATTGCCGTAGCATAAAATTCTAATCTGAAAAGTGGTATCGTGGTATCAATGGATTAAATAAACGACTGCAAAATGGTATGAAAACAACATTGTGGCTACTAGGGTGGGGACCTTTTCACTATTCACCTTCTAATTCTCTGTTACTATTCACTTTTCACTATTCACACTAAGGCAAACCTTAATATTTTCAATTCAACTCCTGTATTCATCATCTGACACCAAACTGAAGGGCTCGAAAGACTCCCAGCAAAGCTCCACTGCCCCTGGATAGGTCCCCTAACCACTCTACTGACCTAGGGGAACCCTAGTAATAGGCCAACCACTGCTCATCTATGTGACGTCTAGGAAGGGGACATTACAAAAGGTGGCTGCCTAACTCCATCTGAGCATATTGATATGAAATATGATTGGGACAAGGGGAAGAATTTCAGGTCTATTGGTGACAGTAGCAGTGATTATTCTGTTGGCTCTGCATTAGGGACTTTGCCTAGCTTCGTCTACCCAACTGAATGGTGGAATCAATATTGGAATCCTGACCTTAGAAGAGCATGGGTTGGAAGCTTTGGTGGTGGTTCAGACTTCTTTTAAAAAGGGGAGAATGGCATAAACCGTTTCATACCAGAGCTGACTTCAATTCCTTGCTTTGTAATCAATTAGTATTATATATGGGAGAAGATTTATTTACTAATAATAGCAGTTACTGATAACTACTCTGTTTTAGTGGAATTAAGAGGAACAGCTGTATAGTCTAGCTGTTTTTAGAGTTTGGTGAAATAATTTAGGTGTCTTTTCCTTGCATGGCCTTTTGGCTGTATACAGGCAACGCTTTTAGTTAGTTTTTTTAAGTGAGTTTGAGGGGGGGTTGAGAATATAGGTAAAATTCTGATCTTTGAATAAAGGAGTTTTTGGCTGCCGCTCTTTTCTGGAGGAGTTTTCCTAACTGTAATTTTGGTATCTGCTTGAGGAAGAATATGCTAAAAATTGCTGTCTGTGTCTTTTTGGTTACCAAAAATTGTTGTCTGTCTTTTTGGTTTTCATCTGTTTGTTTTTTAGATTTGTGAATCTGGATTCTATAATATTTGGCCTATATATACTGTTTTATTTTGAAAAATACATGACTTGCAGGAACAAGCCATATTATGGAGTTTATTAACAGGGACTGAACAGCATTTCTGAGACTAGGTTGCAGAGAACAGAGGTTTTGTCTGCATCAGACTTTCTTGCCAAAAAGACATGTTAAACAAAGGGACGAGACCACCTGCAAGTTGCCAGGTGAGAAAAGAAAAGAAACAAATAATCTGCAGAATGATTATCCATTGCTGTTGAGCTCGGCTTGAGAATTAAACACACAGCATTGTCTTAGGGCACCCAATAATATCATTTGTGTTGAACATCCCACAATCCAAAGAAAATTGGGTTCCAAATTATTTATTTGGAAAACAAAGGAGAATTAAAATTTACTCTTAACATCTTAGGAGACCCAACAATAGAATTTACATTGAACAGCTCAGCACAGCAACAATTGACGTTCAGATCGTTGGTAAAAAACCAACAGAGCAATGTAGAATAAGATGAGCTCAAGTGGTAAAATTGCCCTAGATTCAAATCCCCATGAGACACAGTAAAGTGTTGAAATTGGATAAGATACCACATCCAACCAGTTGGATAGCGTTGCCTTTTAGATTGAAATCAAACAACACAATAAAAATTGGCCTTCGAATCAACGAAAGAGTAGAAAACGGGATGAAAAGAACCTGAGCAGCCAGCAAGGCACATGTTGTCTTCCCCGCCCCACCTTTTCCAACAAATGTCACTAATTTGGCAGACTGCTCCTCAGCTCTGACTTTAAAAAAGTTGCTCCACCTTTGGCCGTTCCTCCAATTCCTTCTAGTGGGTGTCCAGGGAGAGCATTTGAAGCGGGATGTAGATGATAAACTGGAATTTAGAGGAGTTCCCATCACTCGCTCACTTCGAGTTTCTGAAGGCCGGCAGAGATTTATGGCAAGTGTGGTTTTATCCTCTTCTTGGTCTTTCCGCTCAGGCTTAAATTTGATGGCCGTATGGCCGTATTTAGCGATTTTAACCGTAATATATAATTAAAATTTTAGGAAGACTGTATCATTTGAAAGGTAAGGTTGCAAATAAACTGTCAAATTTTCTCTGTAATTATTCTATATATATATTTTTTTTCTTAAAATAGACAAACTTTAATATCTGTAAGGCAACTTCAAATCGATAACCGTCACAAAAAATTTGCTTTACAGGCAGCGTCAACCGTCAAATTTAAGCCCCTCCGATACATGTGCCCTTACTTATAGAAAAGGAACTATAGATAAGCCAAAAAAATATTAGAAATTAGAATAAAACTAATTTGTCCACTTTATGTAATAAATATCGATTTGTACATGTATATGTGTTGTGCTATTATTGGCTTGGGCATTCCAATTTTTTCATCTTTAGGTTTATGTATGTTATTGTACAATATTGACTTGGGCAGTCAAATTTTTTCATCTTTAGGTGTTTATATATGTTATTGTACCATATTGACTTGGGCATCCTCCCTAGCTATTGTTCTTGATTTTTCCTTCTGATATTGCAGGACTATCGGTTTCGTGGGGTTTAAAGTTCTGCTCCAGGCTTTCAATGGACAATAAAGAATTATGTATTCTGCTGCTATTTGGATCCCTTATTTATCGTTTCCTAGGTACAGAAGCAAATGGGTTCCACACCGTCGATATCAAATATCCTCAGCTTTTTCCCGAGGGCTTTGATTGGGACACGAAAAATCAGCATTTCATAGTGGGTTCGACGAGTCTAGGCACAATTCATAAAGTCTCAGATGCAGGTGTCGTAGAGGATTTTATCAAGGACAACGACTATGCAGGCCGGGCAGCTGTGTTGGGAATCACTGTAGATACTAGAAGGAACAGATTTCTGGCAGTGATCCGCGGATTACAACCCAGAGGAGAAGAAGAAGAAGCAAGGCTCAATGCCCTTGCAGCCTATGACTTAAATTCTGGCAAAAGGTTATTCTTTGTAGAATTAGACCACGTTGGAGTTGAACAAGGGGAAAGAGTTGAGGCCAATGATGTAGCTGTGGATCATCTTGGCAATGCTTATGTCACAAATTCGGCAGGTAATTTTATATGGAAAATCACATTAGAAGGGCAGGCTACAGTCTTCGCAAAAAGCCCAATTTTTACTTCACAACCCACCATAGTAGAAGATGATATGGTTAGGCTTTGTGGGCTCAATGGCATAGTATATAATAAGAGAGGTGCCCTCTTGGTTAGCCAGAGTAATTCTGGGATGATTTATAAGGTTGACCTTGACGACGGGGCAGTTAGCCTTGTGCAAATTTCAAAGCCTTTGCCTTGGGCTGATGGGATAACTGTAAGGCGAGATGGGGTGCTTTTGGTGGTTTCTTGTCACACAGCGTGGTTTGTGAAGAGCCCTGATAATTGGAGTGGGGCCACCGTTGTAGATGAAGTTCCATTGAATGCTTCCATGTTTGCAACAGCTATTGCTCTTAGAGAGGACAATAAAGCTTATGTCTTAAACAGCTATTTCCCTGATCATATAAAGAAGATTAGCAGAGAGGAATTCAGCATCCAAGAGATCGAGTTTCCGAAGGAGGCAGCTGGAGAAAAGGTGTGGGTCATTGTGCTTATTGTTATAGGCCTTCTATATGTGTTCTTTTGGAGGTTTCAGATGGGCTATTTAGTTAAGAATATGAACAAGAAGAGAGCCTAGCTCCCGTTAAAATCTTCTCCTGTTGTACTAGTTTTCAATTTCATTTGAACAAATTATGTACCTAATTTTGTACCACTTGGTTCTAATATTGTTTAAGAAGGTATTAGTAAGTCTTGTTAAAATTCAAATTGGAATTCTAGTCATAAACAGTGTGGAGAAATGTATTGGTGTTATTCTGCTTTTCTTCCCCAGTTCTATTTGAACAGATTAGAACTTTGCTGCCAACCATAACAGCAAATAGGCTTTATTTGATGCTTGCAAGCTATTGTAGGATATTTATACTATCAATTTCCTCTTTTTGACGTGTATCAAATGCAGATGGTCTGAACTTTACTTAGAATAGTCATATAAATACATGGATAACTGGCAGAGTTAAGCAGTTTGCATTGCCAAGCAAGTAGTTCTATTTCAGATGTGTTTCCACTTAGATGTGAAACTATTTTGACCATGCCACTAAATGAGCACTCAAGCCTGCATAACTTATTTTGTTGGGACTTTTATCAATTCAATTTTCAAATCTTGCTTTTGAATTTTCATGCTTTCTCAGCCCGAATCATGCCACAACAATTCCATAAAATGAATTTGATGGATTTAACATGACTATTAAACAAAGCTCAACTACTGTATTTAGATTTCTTCTTATTTAATTTTTTATAAAATCAGGTGATACTACATAGTATTTTCATAATCTAGTGCTAGCAATTTGCCAAATTCTGTGTATGGGCAGCTCTATGTTAGGTAATGACTTTGGTTATTCAGCCTTCAGCAGAGCACTATACAAATGGCAAGAATCCATTTGAACAATAGAGGAATGGATCCAATTCTGCTACTGTTTAGATAGTCACATCCTCTTGTTATTAGTATGCGATATGAACAACCTTATACAGAAAGGATTAAACATAGTGAACTCTTGATGTTTTACTATTCTCTTATTTTTGTGATCCATGTGATGGTGGACCCGTGAAGCAATCTTCAGAAAAAATCAGCAAATTATGTTTTGGGGGAATAAGGGTGAAGAGAATTTTATATATTGATACTTTCAAAAGGAGATCATATAGGTTGAAAGCAGTAAATCAGTCTTGCAGCCTTCCAACAGGTTGCCAAACAAAAAATCCAAGTAATCAAGAGGATCCATGTAGCCAAAAGCAAGACACTACTGGTCCTGCTAAAATGTCTAATGAAAGCATAGTGGCCAAACTGCTAATACCATAAACATAAACCAGTTTAACCCATCTACCAGTCCTAAAACCACTGTTTAGAGCACTAGTCTTAAACTTCAAATTTAGATATGGGTCATTGTAGGCCTACCCTCTCGCATCATAGTCAAAAGCAACAAAATTTAACATAGAATTCAAGGATTAGAAGGCACAGGATGCCAATCAGGATTAAACCCATAAACCAGTCTAACAGTCTTCCAATATGTCACAAACAAAAAAACTAAGTAACAAGGATCCATGCAGCCCAAAGTGGGACACAAGTGGTTCTGCTAAAATTTCTAATGAAAGCGTGACCAAAACTAAACTAATATCATAAACATAAACCACTTTTATCTATTGACCAGTCCTAAAAGTTAAAACTACTGTTCGAAGCATTAGTTTTGAACTTCAAATTTAAGCATAGGTCATAAAGGGCCTACCCTCTAGCATCCTAGTCAGAAGGAACAAAAAATTAGCATAGAATTCAAGGATTAAAAGATACAGGAGGGTGAGCAGAATCAAAGCCACCACCTTACTCCATCCTGACCTCCACCTTTGGCTTTTCATCAAGATCATTGGCAACTTGACAAGCCGTAGCCCCTCACCCGAAACCTTATCTTAATAAACAAATCAGTGATCAGCTGGAGACAAATATTATGAAGAGTTTCCCCCGCTTTGACTAGATATGTCATAAACACAACACGTGATCAACAGAAGTTGCCAGATTCATACAAAAATCCTCAAAACTACCTATAGGTTTTAGACACTAGGGGCCCTTAGGAGGAGTCTTGTCTATCAAAATATCAGAGGATAATAATTGAATATGTTCTTTTCCTGATATGGCACCTCAATCTTAAGGGCTTGAATCTGTAATGTCCTAGGACTGATATTTCAAATAATTTTCAGATCTAGAATGATTTATAAACAATTTCCATAAATTTGATAACAACATCCACAAACAAGCTACCAAATTCCACCGGAAAAGCACAATTTTCACCATAAACTTCTGGAACTGATTTTAATTAAAGTTTTTGAAATAAACATCTAGAAATAGGTCTGATACATCAAATAATGCTGCAGCAAGATTCTACAACAGCTGCTACAAATCTGGAATAAGTAGCACAAAATTCCCCACACCGAAATAGCTAGTCTGCAACACAAACACTCCAGAATGCACCACAAACACTCCAGAATGCACCAGAAAGCTTTGTGGGCTCAATGGCATAGTATATAATAAGAGAGGTGCCCTCTTGGTTAGCCAGAGTAATTCTGGGATGATTTATAAGGTTGACCTTGACGACGGGGCAGTTAACCTTGTGCAAATTTCAAAGCCTTTGCCTTGGGCTGATGGGATAACTGTAAGGCGAGATGGGGTGCTTTTGGTGGTTTCTTGTCACACAGCGTGGTTTGTGAAGAGCCCTGATAATTGGAGTGGGGCCACCGTTGTAGATGAAGTTCCATTGAATGCTTCCATGTTTGCAACAGCTATTGCTCTTAGAGAGGACAATAAAGCTTATGTCTTAAACAGCTATTTGCCTGATCATATAAAGAAGATTAGCAGAGAGGAATTCAGCATCCCAGAGATCGAGTTTCCGAAGGAGGCAGCTGGAGAAAAGGTGTGGGTCATTGTGCTTATTGTTATAGGCCTTCTATATGTGTTCTTTTGGAGGTTTCAGATGGGCTATTTAGTTAAGAATATGAACAAGAAGAGAGCCTAGCTCCCGTTAAAATCTTCTCCTGTTGTACTAGTTTTCAATTTCATTTGAACAAATTATGTACCTAATTTTGTACCACTTGGTTCTAATATTGTTTAAGAAGGTATTAGTAAGTCTTGTTAAAATTCAAATTGGAATTCTAGTCATAAACAGTGTGGAGAAATGTATTGGTGTTATTCTGCTTTTCTTTCCCAGTTCTATTTGAACAGATTAGAACTTTGCTGCCAACCATAACAGCAAATAGGCTTTATTTGATGCTTGCAAGCTATTGTAGGATATTTATACTATCAATTTCCTCTTTTTGACGTGTATCAAATGCAGATGGTCTGAACTTTACTTAGAATAGTCATATAAATACATGGATAACTGGCAGAGTAAAGCAGTTTGCATTGCCAAGCAAGTAGTTCTATTTCAAATGTGTTTCCACTTAGATGTGAAACTATTTTGACCATGCCACTAAATGAGCACTCAAGCCTGCATAACTTATTTTGTTGGGACTTTTATCAATTCAATTTTCAAATCTTGCTTTTGAATTTTCATGCTTTCTCAGCCCGAATCATGCCACAACAATTCCATAAAATGAATTTGATGGATTTAACATGACTATTAAACAAAGCTCAACTACTGTATTTAGATTTCTTCTTATTTAATTTTTTATAAAATCAGGTGATACTACATAGTATTTTCTTAATCTAGTGCTAGCAATTTGCCAAATTCTGTGTATGGGCAGCTCTATGTTAGGTAATGACTTTGGTTATTCAGCCTTCAGCAGAGCACTATACAAATGGCAAGAATCCATTTGAACAATAGAGGAATGGATCCAATTCTGCACTGTTTAGATAGTCACATCCTCTTGTTATTAGTATGCGATATGAACAACCTTATACAGAAAGGATTAAACATAGTGAACTCTTGATGTTTTACTATTCTCTTATTTTTGTGATCCATGTGATGGTGGACCCGTGAAGCAATCTTCAGAAAAAATCAGCAAATTATGTTTTGGAGGAATAAGGGTGAAGAGAATTTTATATATTGATACTTTCAAAAGGAGATCATATAGGTTGAAAGCAGTAAATCAGTCTTGCAGCCTTCCAACAGGTTGCCAAACAAAAAATCCAAGTAATCAAGAGGATCCATGTAGCCAAAAGCAAGACACTACTGGTCCTGCTAAAATGTCTAATGAAAGCATAGTGGCCAGACTGCTAATACCATGAACATAAACCAGTTTAACCCATCTACCAGTCCTAAAACCACTGTTTAGAGCACTAGTCTTAAACTTCAAATTTAGATATGGGTCATTGTAGGCCTGCCCTCTCGCATCATAGTCAAAAGCAACAAAATTTAACATAGAATTCAAGGATTAGAAGGCACAGGATGCCAATCAGGATTAAACCCATAAACCAGTCTAACAGCCTTCCAATATGTCACAAACAAAAAAACTAAGTAACAAGGATCCATGCAGCCCAAAGTGGGACACAAGTGGTTCTGCTAAAATTTCTAATGAAAGCGTGGCCAAAACTAAACTAATATCATAAACATAAACCAATTTTATCTATTGACCAGTCCTAAAAGTTAAAACTACTGTTCGAAGCATTAGTTTTGAACTTCAAATTTAAGCATAGGTCATAAAGGGCCTACCCTCTAGCATCCTAGTCAGAAGGAACAAAAAATTAGCATAGAATTCAAGGATTAAAAGATACAGGAGGGTGAGCAGAATCAAAGCCACCACCTTACTCCATCCTGACCTCCACCTTTGGCTTTTCATCAAGATCATTGGCAACTTGACAAGCCGTAGCCCCTCACCCGAAACCTTATCTTAATAAACAAATCAGTGATCAGCTGGAGACAAATATTATGAAGAGTTTCGCCCGCTTTGACTAGATATGTCATAAACACAACACGTGATCAACAGAAGTTGCCAGATTCATACAAAAATCCTCAAAACTACCTATAGGTTTTAGACACTAGGGGCCCTTAGGAGGAGTCTTGTCTATAGAGGATAATAATTGAATATGTTCTTTTCCTGATATGGCACCTCAATCTTAAGGGCTTGAATCTGTAATGTCCTAGGACTGATATTTCAAATAATTTTCAGATCTAGAATGATTTATAAACAATTTCCATAAATTTGATAACAACATTCACAAACAAGCTACCAAATTCCACCGGAAAAGCACAATTTTCACCATAAACTTCTGGAACTGATTTTAATTAAAGTTTTTGAAATAAACATCTAGAAATAGGTCTGATACATCAAATAATGCTGCAGCAAGATTCTACAACAGCTGCTACAAATCTGGAATAAGTAGCACAAAATTCCCCACACCGAAATAGCTAGTCTCCAACACAAACACTCCAGAATGCACCAGAAACCTTCCAGGATTGACTTAATTGAAATAATCAGGTTTATTCATCAAAATAGGTCTGATACAACTGATCAACACCCACAACAACAATAAAATAAAATCTGGAACAACAATTGCAAATTCTACACAAATATGCCGAAATACACATTGTGCATTTTACCAAAACATTGCCAAATTACTTCAAAAAGCATAAATAACACATGCAACCTCTGGATCTGAACCAAAACGTGGGAAAAACAATAAAAACATCCACACAACAGTAGCAACACCTACAGCAATCTGAAATACCAAACTACAACTCAACACCACTCCAACTATGCCTGCACAACACACTTTGAAACTGGAAAATCCTGCAACAAAGAAGCTCCAACTGAAGATGAAACCAAAACTCCAATGCACTAAATAGGTACAGTAAATCTACAGCAAATGGGATGCTACAACAACAACCCCACACACACAGCATATAGAAAATCTCACACCGCAACACTAAAATTTGCAAAACAAACTATACTGAAACTGTTGAAATCTCTTACAATCTTTAGCTCCAATGCAACCTCTGGATGAGATGCCCCACTGCAACTAAAGGATTTTTGTCCTTTGATCACTTAAGACTAATGGCTTTTTGTCCACAAGCGTCCAACTCCAATGGGTTTTCGTCTACTGAAGAAAATCCAAGCACAAGTGCTTAAATTCAAAATTTTGGGTTGTAAAATGGTCAAAAAGCCCTTCTGAATGCAAACACTTGCATATTTATAATGCTCCCAATTCCAAATGCCTCATTTGGGGTAAAATGATAATTAAAAACATATTTAAAAATCCCCACTCCAATTTGCATGCTAAAAAATAGCCCTCTCTTACACTTTGTCATAAATTCATCATAACTGTCATAGATGCCTTTTGATAAAAATATTTGTCCATGTTGTCAAATTCAAATGTGTAATTAATGGCCAAGATGCTCCATATTCCAATACCCCTATTGAGCAAATAATCATTTAATTTAATATTTAATTTCTCAAGAAATTATAAATTATGTCGGAACAAATTTAAATATTAAATTAATTATTTTTTCCAATGTTGTCCAATTAACCCAAACTTACTATTTTTGGACATTGGGAACTTACTAATTTTAGTAAGTGTTATTTTTAGAAAAAAGGGACATGACAAGTCCTCCCAAAATTTTCTTGTCCTTAAGCAAAGCAAACTATTAGAAACCCTTGATCCTGTTCCTGTGAGATGTTGCAAATCTTGCCATAAAGCATTGTGCAAACCTAAAGACTCAGATTCATTTGTGCCAATACCATGTAACCAATAAGAATAACCATATAATCTAATCTCTTGGATGCTCAAGACTTTTAGGCATTCTTTCTCATACTTCAATTGATCCACATCTTCTCACAAAGATTTGGTAAACTTGCCAAATGCACTAGCATGCGATAAGATAAACCTGAAACTCCTACAACTTCTCCCAATGATATAAATCTTTTTTTTTCTGCTTGTAGGACTGATATAAGATTCAATTCACTCTCCATTATACAAAATATGAAGTTTAGAAATAGTTACTTCTCTTACCTCCATAGTACTAAAAGATACATTGCAGGAATGTGCCACAAAAAGCCCATACTTTACCTCAACTTGAGAGATATTACTTTCAGCTTCATGGACTGATCTATAGTAGCAAAAGTTCAATAGAGGAGTCGAAAGTAGCATCATACAACAACATATACAGCACAATTCTCCCAAGACTGAATTTGCAAACAACTCATTTAAATGTAAGTTGATGTTCTTCCTGAAACTATCTACAAGCACAAACTTGTCACCCCATTTCTGTGACTCATCACTCTGAATCTTTTTCCAAGGAATACTGTACATTTTTAGGTACACCCATGCATGCAACATGTTATAATTCTCGTAACATATAAATCTCATCAAACACTCACAAAAACTCCAAATCACACCATATTGCCAACATTGTTCTGCTCCAAACTGAAAGACTAAAACCACAACTTCTGAAGCTGATATGAATGGAGAAAATAACAGCATAAAATGGTCTACATTAGCATCAAAGTGATCTACAATAGCATCATACTTCATCATACACAACCCCCACAACTTCACTGGAAATTGGCAAACAATACACACATACTGCACAACTGGGACAACCTCCTTGAGTTTCCTCCAAATTCTCACTAATAGTGGAGTCCTTCTACTAAAATTATCATGCAAGTGAACTTCTTCTAAAAGCACCATTCTACATATGTTCATGGTTGAAGTCATTAAAATCAGCAACATACAGATGATGTAATAATTGCAAGAATAGCATACCTGTGCAAAACTCACCCATGTGATCAATGAGAATTTGATAGGTAGCAATGTAAGGACTGAAAAATTCCTATTAGAAGTCACAAACTGAAGAATACTCCTCCTCATGACTAGAATTCCCACCATACTATAGGTTGCAATGCTCATGAATGTGTATAATTCAGATCTTATGCAAATGTATATGTTTGCAATTAGTCATCCAACATCAGGAAGCATGAAGATCAGCAATTTCCACAAAGTACAGCAGTAGTAAATCAACAATAAAAGCAATATGGATGCTAAACATAACCACACCTCGATAAGAAATTCCTCCACAAACCTTCGTACACTTTTGAAACCCTTCACAATCAACATTCCTCTCTCTCTTCTTATGCCATGTTTGCCACCTTTGGAATTCATTACATAAGACTTATGCAGCTTTAATCTTATGTTATGATGATCACCTTTATTCACTTTACCTTTGGTGCTAATTCCTTCCTTGAAAGAACAAATATTTCCCACAAATCTCCTTCTTGAAGCATCACATTCTATAGAAAATGGTTGTGAGAAATCTGAAATGAAAGCTACATGACATGAGTTGATTACCTTCTCATGCTTATCAAAAGCTTCTTGTATTCTATCCATGCATGCAAGAGATCCTTTCTTTGTCACAATAGTTAAGGTTGCTGATATATATGAGAGTCCCTTAACAATCCTTCGATCATTGTTGCATACCCTAAATAATCTTCTCAATAGAATTAGTGTGGTTGGGAATGCCCAAACTAGAAAAATTTGAATCCTCTTATGATCCACATGCATTACTTTAACAATATAGGCATGGACCAGGTATAAAATCTTTGTGAAATCAAACTCACACTTAGATTCTCTTACAAATGGAGCATGTTGCTCTAGAATCCCAATGCTTATCAAACTTCGGTGCTTTATATGATCCTCCCATGCTTTGCTACACATCAAAATATTACTAGAAAACATCAAAGCCAATTTTTCCAAATGATCACTAAATACCTGATTCACCCTAAATAGAAAAGTCAAACTGTGAGGTATGACTATGAGCTCTATGTGTTCAATAAGGCATATGAAATTCATCTTGTGCACATCATCCCTTTGTGGATATCTTATGATCAAATCATCTCTTGAGAAATATGGAACAAGATTGGCATTCTCACAACCAATTTTAAACTCTAGGGAATGCTGAAATCCTCTATCTAATGATGATATTGGGAACATGTATTTGAATACCATTCTATGTTGATTTGGAAGTAGCCGAATATCAAAATTAAGACCACATTGCTTACCAGAGGACAAAATGATTTGCATGCTCTCCTTCATTAAGAAACTTGCTGCCCAAACAACTTGTCCTTTATGAGAAGTCCTCTTAGCTATGACATCCTTTTCTTTAGTGGTCAACTTAGGCTCCTTAATTCTATGATCATGTACAAGCTTCCCAATGAAATGTATCCATCCTTCATTCATAACCATGTTAGTTCTGACAACATAGAGTTCATTGTATACCTTATTCTCACCCATGGACATAATAAGTTGTCTACTTATCTTCTTGTATGGGGTGGTGTGTCTATTTGCACATGTGATATTGCACCCATTAAAATTTTCAGCCTTCATGTGTCTTAGCTTATTACTTGGATCCCATATTCTTATGTACAAACAACTTTGAATTTTAGAAAAATAATCTATGTGTCCTTTGCTACAAGTTGTGTCATTCCTCCTTATGCCATTCCTTTGATGCTTTTCATGATGACAAAAATTTTGTAGTGACATAGAAGGAAACAAATATGAAATATTTTCATACCTTGGGTTGCAAATAAAATGTTCATCCACCATTGTCAAAAGAGACATTGTTGAGATATCCTCAACACTTCCATCCAAGTAGCTCAACTTTTTTATGCTAGGGCTGACCACAATGTTCTTCCCAAGTGTATATCCATCTATAATGATAGTTGGGTCATTCCCAACATCAACATGCTCAGCATGCTCTTCAACTGAATCTTTTGACAAGATAGTATAAAAATCTTCTTGATCCACCTTCTTTTCATCATCTACTCTTGTAACTTCTGAATCTTTCTCTTTGATTTCATTGATATTTTCCTAACATATGTAATCATTAGAAATTAATAAATCATCCTCAATTACCCATGAATTTTTACCTTCAATTTTTGTAGTGGAATCAATGGTTTGTTCTGATTCTTTCTCTCCTTCATTTAAATCTCCAACATGCAAAGCTCCATCTTCTACAACTTCTTGAAGATCTGATTCCTCTTCTATTGGTTTCAAAGTTCTCTTTTCTTCCTCTCTAGACCTGATGTAGTACCTGTCAAATGATTCTGTAGCTTTGGTAGGTTCAGGTTCACCTTGGTATTCCTCGAAAATTCTGATAATCTCTTCTTCTTGGGGCATAGTTCTTCCTGTCCACTCTACATATTTTTGAAATGGTGTGGCTACCTTAAAATCTTCAGAATGACTCTAGTATTCTTCATACCATTTTGATATTATCTTTGCATCATTAAGATTTTTCTGTAACCACATTTGCTCCACAATGTTAACCAATTTATTAATAGCAACAACCATTTTATCACCTAGGTCTCCCTCATTCTTCTGACTTTCTTCATCCGTGATTTTCTCTTCTTCAATACCCTACAGGCTGGCAAGATCTTTTCTCTAATACCACTATAATGTCCTAGGACTGATATTTCAAATAATTTTCAGATCTAGAATGATTTATAAACAATTTCTATAAATTTGATAACAACATCCACAAACAAGCTACCAAATTCCACCAGAAAAGCACAATTTTCACCATAAACTTTTGGAACTGATTTTAATTAAAGTTTCTGAAATAAACATCTAGAATAGGTCTGATACATCAAATAATGTTGTAGCAAGATTCTACAATTGCTGCTACAAATCTGGAATAAGTACCACAAAATTCCCCACACCGAAATAGCTAGTCTCCAACACAAACACTCCAGAATGCACCAGAAACCCTCCAAGATTGATTTAATTGAAATAATCAGGTTTATACATCAAAATAGGTTTGATACAACTGATCAACACCCACAACAACAATAAAATAAAATCTGGAACAACAATTGCAAATTCTACACAAATCTGTCGAAATACACATTGTGCATTTCACCAAAACATTGCCAAGTTACTCCAAAAAGCATTCATAACACATGCAACCTCTGGATCTGAACCAAAATGTGGGAAAAACAATAAAAACATCCACACAATAGCAGCAACACCTACAACAATCTGAAATACCCATCTGCAACTCAACACCACTCCAACTATGCCTGCACAACATAGTTTGAAACTGGAAAATCCTACAATAAAGAAGCTCCAACTGAAGATGAAACCAGAACTCCAATGCACTGAATAGGTACAACAAATCTACAGCAAATGGGATGCTACAACAGCAACCCCACACTGTAAGATACCCAACTATATTTAACTAAAATTTTTTCTTACTTGGACAAATTTACTTGCACTTAACTCTTCAATTACTCAATCTACTTAACATCATTCATGAAAGGTAACAATGACAACTTGCATGAATCAACTTGAAGTTGGGCACTTGTATTATTACTTGATTCAAATCAATACAATTGTTTTATTACAATAGATGATCCCCTCAATGGCATGAATATACAATCTTATTCAATGGACTACAAAGAAAGGCCTTGAAGCCTAGATGTATACAATGACTTCATACATGAACAACTCAACAATGTCAATTGTATGTCAACACCTTACAACTTGACAAGGGAGCATTACCTTATCATTGTTGAGGGAGCATCACCCCAACTACTTGAAACTCGCAAGCCTCAAGATCACAAGCATAAAGCTTTGCAGAGAGAAAATTTGCCAAAAGATAAGATAACAAAATGAAGGTACTCCCCTCCTTTTATAGTGCTCCTCCTCAAAGGCAATGAAGGCACACTTTTCAATGTAAAGAAGGAACCAAGGCACACTTCCCAAGAGCATATTCTGATGGAATATTCTATTTGATGACACCCTCTGAGTTGGCAACCTTGTCCAATGAGCTGGAACGGATCCCAATGCCAACCACTTGGACCAATAGAAGATCAGATACTTGCAATGTGTTCATCCAAACCAGGGTGTCAGAATGATACTCCACAGGTGAAGAAGTGCGCCCAACATCCCAATTGGATGTCTCTCAAAACTAGGCGCTCAAACTGGGTTGTCAGAGGGTAGATATGTGCCTAGCATATCCAGTGGCTTCAATATGCATAAAATCACCTGAAATGTTCAGTGATGGTTCTCCGACATTGTTTGAAGTCATCTCAATGATTAGGCACCAAATTGGGATGATTTCTTCATGAAGTTGCGCCTTGCTATGATTAGGCACCAATTGGAGTTTACAGAGACTCAAGAGTGCTTCCAAGGTTAGGTGCCAAAACAAGATCATGGAGGAGTGAAACTGCGACTTAAGAAGGTGTTTTGAACCCTAGGCACCAATTTGAGGTTGCAGAAGCATGGATATGTGCCTAGTGAAGTTTGATGACTCTAACAACATTTAGTGAGGACTCCTAGACTTTGATTGAAGACTTAACAAGGTTAATCACCCAAATGAGGTCTCTAGAGTCTTAGGTGCCATTTGGAGGTTGGAGAGAGGAAGATTTGCGCTTAACTTGCTTAGGCACACTTTTGAGGTGATTGAGACCAAGAAGTATGCCTTCATCATCTTGGCTTATTTCTTGACAACTTAATGACTTAGATTATTGAGCAACAATTGAGAATGGTCCGCTTCTTCATGATGCAAGTTGAAAGATCCTTAGGTGCCATTTCGAGTGTCCGGAATGATCATCAAACCAAGGCGCTATTTAAGTCTGTGGCAAATGGAAAAGGGCGCCTTACTTATCTAGGCGCATTTTGAGGGTGAAATAGGTAGTAGAGTGCGCCTAGCTAGTTCTAGGAGTCTTCTATCCTTCTTCTACTAGATCATCTTCAACCAACTTGATCATCTTCAATGTTATATGCCCTTTGAGTGAGTTTCCATCCTAGGCGCCAGAATTGGTGATTATTGGCAAAATATGCACCTAAGCTTGAAATCCACTTGATCTTTCAAACAATTGATCCTCTTGACTTCAAAGAACTCAATTTATCAATTATACATGTTGGGCACCACAACTGGAAGATTCTAACCCATTGAGCACCTTGTATTTGAGGAGTCTAGGCGCATTTTTGAGATGGTTTAGCATGAGATGTGCGCCTATGGGATACTTGACCATTTCCTCTGAAGAATTTGCAAAGTTTGAGTCTACAAAGAAGTCAAATACCTCCAACTTTGGAAGCGCCTCACATTAGAGTTGATTTGGAGCTCATTTCTACCTTAGGCGCACATTTGGGTTTGTTTTACCTGACATTTGTGCCCAGAGCCAAACGACCTTCTAGTTGCTTCAATTACTCACTCAATTCCTCCTTGATGATCAAATAATCAATCTCTTAGCAAAGTGCCTCTCTAGAATCTCTTGGAAACATGTTTCTAGGCTAGGCGCCACTTGAGGCTGGAGGAGACAGAAAGTGCGCCTTGACTCTGAGAGTCAAGTTCTTGCTTACTTGGCTTCTAGACTTAGCCAATTTTGCCAGTTTTGTCACAAGTTGATAGTTTTTAACTTTGTACCTACAAAACAACTCATTTAGTTAGTCAAAACCCAAGTTCATTCCCTCAAGATTGGTATTAGCCTCTGAGAATGATGAGTAGGCTAATCCATATTCAATCACTTGATTCATGCCGGAAATGGGGACATGACAGTCTCCCCTTCCCGGGATTGCTTGCCCTCAAGCAATTGAAGGTTAGTATGCTCAAGAATCTTCTCTTCTTCCCAAGTAGCATCCTCCATTGGCAACCCTTTCCACTTCACCAAATATTCCCTTATGATCCGATTGTGCAGTTTCTTTTCCCTCATATCCACCACACTCTCAGGTTCAAGTGCAAGCATTCCTTCTTCATCTAGTGGTGGCAATTCTTCTGATGAAACCACATGTTGTCCTAGTGCCTTCTTGAGACACGACACATGAAACACATTGTGTATGCGGCTTCTTGCTGGTAGATCAAGTTCATATGCCACTTCCCCTATTCTTCTCAACACCTTGTAGGGTCCATAGAACCTAGGTTTTAACTTCTCTGCACTTGACTTCTTCAACGAGCTTTGCCTATACGGTTGAAGACACAGAAACATCATGTCTCCAACTTCAAAACTACGTTCAAGCCGGTGTCTGTTGGCATACAACTTTTATTGATTTTGAGCCCTTTGTAAGTTGTCCTTAAGTACTCGCAAGATGTCTTACGTGTCCTGTATCAATTCTTTAGCTCGAGGAGATCGACTATCATCCAATGCCAAATCAATAAAGGAAACTGCATCATAACCATACAATGCATGAAAGGGAGACATGCCAATTGACATGTGGAAAGTGGTGTTGTAGCAGTATTCTCCAAGATGTAACCACTTTATCCAAGCACGTTGATGATCAGATACATAATTTCTCAAGTATCCCTCAAGCCATTTATTGACAATTTCAGTTTGCCCATTAGTTTGAGGATGATGGCTTGTGCTTGGTGTTAAGTCAGTACCTACTAGTCAAAATAGCTCTCTCCATAACACACTGATGAACCAGCTATCTCGATCTCTGACTATGGTTTTAGGAAGGCCATGTAGTCTGAAGACCTCTCGAAAGAATAACTCAGCTACTTGCAATGCTGAATACTCAATTAGTATTGCAAAGAAGTGAGCATACTTTGTTAACCTGTCAACAACTACATAGATACAGTCCTTTCCCTGCACCTTTGGAAGTCCTATGATAAAATCCATTGAAATACTCTCCCACTTATGTTCTAGAATTGGTAGTGGTTGGAGTAATCCCGCTAGAAAAGTATGTTCTGACTTGTTCTGTTGACAAGTCAAACACTCCCTGACATATTGTATAACATCTTCTTTCAGACCCTTCCAAGTGAATCTTTCCCTAATTTGCTTATAGGTCTTGAAATAGCCAAGGTGTCCTGCAAGTGGAGTATCATGGTATGTTTTCAAAATCTGCTACTTGAGCTCCAATTCAGGAGTTAGGAAAATTCTATCATTATAATAGATGATGTCATCAACCACCTTATACCTATCATCCTGAATGATTCCATCCATGATCTCACAAGCAAACTTTGATTTGGAGTACTCAACTAGAAGCTGAGACTTCCAATCAACTAAAACTTCACTCAGGGCACAAATGGCAGGTTTCCTAGACAAGGCATCTGGTACCACATTCTTCTTACCTTTAACATATTCAATGTCAAAGTCATACGCCTGTATCTTAGTAACCTACTTTTGTTGTCTTTCATTTAGATCCTTCTGCCCTAGGAAGTACTTCAAACTGTTGTGATCTACCCTGACCACAAACTTCGCTCCAACTAGATACTGGCGGAACTTAGCCAAAGTATGCATGATTGCCAGCATCTCCTTGTCATAAGTTGAGTACAATCTCTCTGTGTCCTTCAGTTTTCTACTTTCAAATGCAATCGGATGATGTTCTTGCATCAAAACAACTCTAATGCCTTCTCCAAAAGCATCACATTATAGGACAAAAGACTTAGTAAAATCTGGCAAAGCCAGCACTGGTGTTGTACTCATTACTTCTTTCAATCTGTCAAATGTAGCTTGAGCTTCCATTGACCAGATGAAAGCACCTTTCTTTGTCAGATTCATCAAGGGTGCACAGAGCTACGAGAACCCCCTAACAAATCTTCTGTAATAGCTGTAGAGGCCAAGGAAACCTCTCAATTCAGAAACATTCCTGGGTACTGGCCAATTGCGAATGGCTTCAATCTTCTCTTCTTGAACTTTCACGCCATTAGCTCTAATCACATGACCTAGGTATAGTATCTCTTTTAGTCCAAAGTCACACTTAGACATCTTTGCATACAAAGATTGTTTGTCCATGATGCTCAAAACTTCGTCTAAGTGTTGGAGATGTTCTTCCCATGTCTTTCTATAAATCAAGATGTCATCAAAGAAAACCAATAGGTACTTCCTCAACTGCTTGTTGAAAACATGATTCATGCAGGGCTAGAAAGCAGCTGGAGCATTGGTCAACCCAAAAGGCATCAGCAAAAATTTATAGTGACCATAATGGCATTTGAATGTAGTTTTCAAAATATCTTCTTCTTGAACACATATCTGATGGTAGCCAAATCGAAGATCTATCTTGGAGAAGTAGATTGCTCCATGCAACTCATCTAGTAGTTCATCAATCCTAGGTATGGGGTACCTATTCTTGATAGTCTTCTAGTTTAACGCTCGATAATCAGTGCACATTCGTATTGTTCCATCCTTCTTCTTCACGAGCACTACTGATGATGCAAATGGACTAGAAGATGGCCTAATGTGCCCCATATCAGTCAACTCTCTGATCGTCTTCTCAATCTCAATTTTGAAATGCCTTGGGTGCCTATAGGGTACAATATTGATGGGTTTGGTCCCATCCTCCAACTCAATCACATGTTCAAAAACCCTGTCTGGTGGTCTGCCTAGAGGTATATCACCAAACACTTTGCTATGTTTTTCTATCATAGCTTTGAGATCCTCATGATAAGGCTCTTCAATAGAGAGAATCTAGTTATCTTTGATGCAAACTTGTGTTGCCCATTCAATGTCGTTATGCCTGATTAAAGCTTCCATATGCTTGACTGAAACAACTCTGGGATTTCCATCAGATAATGACCTCAGTTTAATCTTTCTTCCCTCATGTGTGAATTCAAGTTCCATTGTCTAGAAATTCTAGACAAATGATCCAAGAGTTTGCAACCACTGTACTCCAAGTACAATATCAATTTGCCCAAGCACTACTACATAGAAGTCATCTTGCAGAGTGTAATCATTACCCATTTGTATTTGAAGTTGAGTGACTCTCTTTGTGCAACTCATGATGAATCCATTGGCAACTGCTACCCTGAATCCTTCGAAGTCTTCAACTGTTAGACCTCGCTTAGCAACTAACCCTTCATCAATAAAGTTATGAGTAGCACCACTATCAATTAGATATGTGACTCTTTGCCCCTTCACAACCCCTCTTATGTGAAAGGCATGATACTTTGGTACTCCTGAGAGTGTAGCAATTGTCATCTTATCATGTGATCCTCCTGAGGCTATGTCAAGAGTTGCTTGTTCATACACTTCTTCTTCATCGTGAACTGACACTTCATCACTTTGTGACTCCACTTCACTTTCATCATCCGATATCACCTCAATCAAATGAGCTTTACCTTTGCCAAGGCACTTGTGTCCGGGTTCCCAAGGTTGTTTACATGAGAAGCAAAGTTTCTTCCTTCTTAGTTCATCTCTTTCCGCTACAGATGTATCTTGAGTCTTCCTTTGAGGAAATGAGGGTTTCCTTTGGGTGGAACTAATGCCTTTATAGAACTTCCTCTTAGGCTGGTGTGCGGGAGTAGTATCAAGATCAAGAGCAAAGTCAATTACTTCTTCCAAGTTAGCTGGTCTTTGCACTTTCACCAACGACCTAACTTGATTGTTCAATCCCTCAATGAACAGCATTGTGATTCTTCGGTCGGTCATGTCAGGTACCATCACTAGTATCTTCTGAAACTCATTCACATACTACTCAACCCTTCCTTCTTGCTTGAGTTGGGCGAGTTTGCGATAGTATACTTCAATGTCTTTTCTATCGAACCTTTGAATCAACTTACAAACTCATCATAGGTATTGATCCTGTCATGATGTTGAGAGACTAGGCCATGATGCCACCATTCATAAGCTAATCCTTCTAGGTGCATTGTAGCGAAGTGAATCGCCTTCTTCTCCATCATAGGCTTGAGTGAGAGATAAGTATCCAGCTTGTTCACCCAAACTCTAGCACTAATTTTACCACTTCCATCAAAGGTAGGGATAGGAACTCGATTCAAGACTTCTTTATACTCCTTTGTATCATCATCCCTTCTAGGACGAAAGCCTCTAGCTCTACCACGCTTGTCCCTATCTTCCCTCTTCTGTCGGCAATATTCATTGAAAGACATCATTCCCCAAACACAATCTGGTAATCTGGCATAGAGGTATGCAAAGAGTGCTACTTCATCTTCAAAGTTCTTCTGCCCTTCCTCATCAAACTCTTCATTAGCTTCATTGCCTTGTTCAGGTGGTGGTGGAAGGACAGTAGGTCTTGTAGGCCTATCAACTGTAGGAGTCCATGTGCGAACTCTTCTACCTATTGCACTAGAAGCATCATCATCATCATGCCGCTCTTGTCTAGCTGCTTCACCTTGTTGACCGCCTACTCCTTGATTCATGTTCTGAAGGGACTGTAGAACTTGTTGCAATATCTGCGCTGTCTGTTGTTGTCTGTTAGCATTGTTCCTAAACATCTCCCTTGCTTCATGTTCATTATCACCAAGTGGACTTCTACTTCTTTCACCCATATCAGCCTGTCTAGCTGCAATTGCTCCTGAAAGAGTATCCTATTGTGGGTAAGGATGAGTCCACTGGAACTGCCTTCTTTGTTCATGCGCAATGTATCTCCTTGTTCTATCACTTATTTGATCCTTCATGCATGAAAACCCCAAAGGCTGGCAGGATCCAAGCTTTGATACCAATGTAAGATACCCAACTATATATAACTAAATTTTTTTCTTACTTAGACAAATTTACTTGCACTTAACTCTTCAATTACTCAATCTACTTAACATCATTCATGAAAGGTAACAATGACAACTTGCATGAATCAACTTGAAGTTGGGCACTTGTATTATTACTTGATTCAAATCAATACAATTATCTTATTACAATAGATGATGCCCTCAATGGCATGAATATACAATCTTATTCAATGGACTACAAAGAAAGGCCTTGAAGCCTAGATGTATACAATGACTTCATACATGAACAACTCAATGATGTCAACTGTATGTCAACACCTCACAACTTGACAAGGGAGCATCACCTTATCACTATTGAGGGAGCATCACCCCAACTACTTGAAACTCGCAGGCCTCAAGATCACAAGCATAAAGCTTTGCAGAGAGAAAATTTGCCAAAAGATAAGATAACAAAATGAAGGTACTCCCCACCTTTTATAGTGCTCCTCAAAGGAAATGAAGGCACACTTTTCAATGTAAAGAAGGAACCAAGGCACACTTCCCAAGAGCATATTCTGATGACATATTCCATTTGATGACTCCCTCTGAGTTGGCAACCTTGTCCAATGAGCCGGAACGGATCCCAATGCCAACCACTTGGACCAATAGGAGATCAAATACTTGCAATGTGTTCATCCAAACCAGGGCACCAGAATGATACTCCACAGGTGAAGAAGTGCACCCAGCATCCCAATTGGATGTCTCTCAAAACTAGGCGCTCAAACTGGGTTGTCAGAGGGTAGATATGCGCCTAGCATATCCAGTGGCTTCAATATGCATAAAATCACCTAAAATGTTCAGTGATGGTTCTCCGACATTGTTTGAAGTCATCTCAATGATTAGGCACCAAATTGGGATGATTTCTTCATGAAGTTGCGCCTTGCTATGATTAGGAGCCAATTGGAGTTTACAGAGACTCAAGAGTGCTTCCAAGGTTAGGTGCCAAAACAAGATCATGGAGGAGTGAAACTACGACTTAAGAAGGTGTTTTGAACCCTAGGCGCCAATTTGAGGTTGCAGAAGCATGGATATGCGCCTAGTGAAGTTTGATGACTCTAACAACATTTAGTGAGGACTCTTAGACTTTGATTGAAGACTTAACAAGGTTAATCACCCAAATGAGGTCTCTGGAGTCTTAGGTGCCATCTGGAGGTTGGAGAGAGGAAGATTTGCGTCGAACTTGCTTAGGCCCAATTTTGAGGTGATTGAGACCAAGAAGTGCGCCTTCATCATCTTGGCTTATTTCTTGACAACTTAATGACTTAGATTATTGAGCAACAATTGAGAATGGTCTGCTTCTTCATGATGCAAGTTGATAGATCCTTAGGCGCCATTTCTAGTGTCTGGAATGATCATCAAACCAAGGCGCTATTTGAGTCTTTGGCAAATGGAAAAGGGCGCCTTACTTATCTAGGCACATTTTGAGGGTGAAATAGGTAGTAGAATGTGCCTAGCTAGTTCTAGGAGTCTTCTATCCTTCTTCTACTAGATCATCTTCAACCAACTTGATCATCTTCAATGTTATATGCCCTTTGAGTGAGTTTCCATCCTAGGCGCCAGAATTGGTGATTATTGGCAAAATATGCGCCTAAGCTTGAAATCCACTTGATCTTTCAAACAATTGATCCTCTTGACTTCAAAGAACTCAATTTATCAATTATACATGTTGGGCGCCACAACTGGAAGATTCTAACCCATTGAGCACCTTGTATTTGAGGAGTCTAGGCACATTTTTGAGATGGTTTAGCATGAGATGTGCGCCTATGGGATACTTGACCATTTCCTCCAAAGAATTTGCAAAGTTTGAGTCTACAAAGAAGTCAAATACCTCCAACTTTGGAAGCGCCTCACATTAGAGTTGATTTGGAGCTCATTTCTACCTTAGGCGCACATTTGGGTTTGTTTTACCTGACATTTGTGCCCAGAGCCAAAAGACCTTCTAGTTGCTTCAATTACTCACTCAATTCCTCCTTAATGATCAAACAATCAATCTCTTAGCAAAGTGCCTCTCTAGAATCTCTTGGAAACATGTTTCTAGGCTAGGCGGCACTTGAGGCTAGAGGAGACAGAAAGTGCACCTTAACTCTGAGAGTCAAGTTCTTGCTTACTTGGCTTCCAAACTTAGCCAATTTTGCTAGTTTTGTCACAAGTTGATAGTTTTTAACTTTGTACCTACAAAACAACTCATTCAGTTAGTCAAAACCCAAGTTCATTCCCTCAAGATTGGTATTAGCCTCTGGGAATGATGAGTAGGCTAATCCATATTCAATCACTTGATTCATGCTGGAAATGGGGACATGACACACACACACACACAGAGCATATAGAAAATCTCACATTGCAACACTAAAACCTGCAAAACAAACTATACTAAAACTATTGAAATCTCCTATAATCTTTAGGTCCAATGCAACCTCTGGATGAGATTGCCCATTGCAACTAAAGGATTTTCATCCTCTGATCACTTGAGACTAATGGGTTTTCATCCACAAGCCTCCAACACCAATGGGTTTTCGTCCACTGAAGAAAATCCAATCACAAGTACTCAAATTCAGAAATTTGGGTTGTAAAATGGTCAAAAAGCCCTCCTGAATGCAAACACTTGCATATTTATAATGCTCCCAATTCCAAATGCCTCATTTGGGGTAAAATGATAATTAAAAACATATTTCAAAATCCCCACTCCAATTTGCATGCTAAAAAATAGCCCTCTCTTACACTTTGTCATAAATTCATCATAACTGTCATAGATGCCTTTTGATAAAAATAGTTGTCCAAGATGTCAAATTGAAATGTGCAATTAATGGCCAAGATGCTCCATATTCCAATACCCCTATTGAGCAAATAATTATTTAATTTCCCAAGAAATTATAAATTATGTCGGGACAAATTTAAATATTAAATTAATTATTTTTTCCAATCATGTCCAGTTAACCCAAACTTACTATTTTTGGACATTGAGAACTTACTAATTTTAGTAAGTGTTATTTTTAGAAAAAAGGGACATGACAGAATCTCATTTTCCATATTTTCAAGTTCTTCCATAGGGACAATAGCAGTTTGACCTAGAGAAGTAGGAATAGCAAATCAGGGACCAGAGGCATTGGTAGGAATTTTAAAAATGGCAGAAGTACATGCTCATTCAAAATAGCTAAATCTTCAATAACAGGTTTAACTCATCCGAAATAAAGTCTCTGACATTAAGAAGATTAGCCCTCATCTAATCAGAGCCACTATTAACTAAAATTCTTCCTGTCCCCAAACCAACTTTAGTATGGACTTTGGAGGCCTGAAACAACACCAAATCCAAGAAAGGAAGGCATTGAAAAATAAGAATTCTTTTGAATACAACACATCTCATTCCCACACATGAGCAAGAAGCAAGCCTTCAATTGAAGTGACCTCGAGTGAACATGGTAGGAGGAGGGAGAACGACATGCATGGTGAGGGGAGAAACAATAACAAGGACACAAAGGGGATGAGATAAGGGGGGGTGGGTGATAAGAGATCCCAATGAAGGATGTGAACATAGGTTTAAAAAATGTAGGAGTCCTATTTTTGATGGCCCTTACCATCCTTAAAACCTTAGCATTTTTCTTCATTAATAGCACTTGGTGTTGAGACATGGACCAGCTAGGACTCGAACCTAGGACCTTCCATTCACTGCTGGAGTGCTCTACCACTGAGCTACTGGCCCCTCTTGGACCAGTCCATCATCGGTCCGGGCGTGGCTTATTTCCAACACCAACACCAACACCCCCCCTTAAGCCACACCTCTCATGTGCTTGGGGCTCCTAGCCTGGGCCTGGCTTTGATACCATGTTGAGACATGGACCAGCTAGGACTCGAACCTAGGACCTTCCATTTGCTGCTGGAGTGCTCTACCACTGAGCTACTGGCCCCTCTTGGACCAGTCCATCGTCGGTCTGGGTGTGGCTTATTTCCAACACCAACACTTGGCAGGCCTCCTCCAAGCCTTAATTGAGAAAGCCATTCACTTGTCCCATCCATTCTTGTTCTACTATTTAAGAGGACATGCATTTAGCAAGAATGCATGCAACCTGGTTTACCTCCTGGGAGGAATACCCAATGTGAAATTCATCAAACCTTATAAAAATACATTGAATGTGCTAGAGAATTTGCCGCAATTTTGAATTTTGTGGTTTTTTTCCTAGAGAAAAGAGTATTCTTTATATCTAAGAAACTATTTCAATTACAATCTTAGTGAATCAACATGACCAAGCACTAATACCTCTGCCATATTGGTAGCTACTTGCAGTCTCCCAACAAACATAAATAATGACATCCCCATTTGTATCCTACCATATTTCTCTAGCAGATGCCCCATCAATTTTAATTTTAGCCCAAGAGGGTTCCAACTAAGCACATGTGGCTTTCTCAGTTTTCAGTTTGGCAACCCCATGATTGGGCAAAGGAAAAAATCAGCAATTACATACAATTAAAAATATAAAATGTATAAATGTGTAATGTTCCCTTTTCCTAGGCAGTGGTAAGATGCAATGGTTAGTCTACCAATTGGTCCCCGTAGGCTAACAGGGTGTTTAGGGGACCCCTTTGAGGGTGATCTATGGCTCTGTTAGGGTTCAGGAAAATCAGAGCAATAAACACTAACAATTATATGCAGATTAAATAACCCAAAAATAACAATGAAGAATAACACAAAAAAGATCAACACAGAAATTTAACGCAGTTCACCCAATATGGGCTACATCCACAGAAACTCAGCCATCTAATGATTTTATTATCCAGTGCAAACAGATTACAATCTCATGAATTCCACATCCGCAACATACATCCCAGTCGCTTATAACAAGCTTTTTGGAAGCTTCTAGAATTAGGGTTTTACAATGTCATTTTTCTTTTGTCAGTTAACAAAAAATTAACAACTGACTCCGAACGGGCAAAAAAAAGGGAAATTTTTTTTTCAGGGGTTGCGCCCCTGAAACCCCGATGAGGATATGTTATGAGTGTACAGTACTTGCATGATCATTCTCCACATACCAACATGCTCTTCAGCAGACCCTTTGGTGCTTATTTCAATACTCTTTAGCTCAGTGTCCTAGTTTATTTGTGGTGTGCTTTCCGGAGGCTATTCTAGACACTTTGACCCACACTTACTATTTTTAGTAAATCACTCGGATGTGTTGCTCATACTTACTATTTATAGTAAGTCATTGGTATAGTTAGTGGGTAGAGTTTCTATATTTGCTATGATGGTGTAGTTATATCTTGGAGTTATATTGTTTTATATAGGTCCTATGCATTTAATAATAATAATGTCAAATAATAAAGTTAAATTAAATAATTTAACTTTATGTGTTATTAAAATATATTAAAAGGACTTTATATTTAAAAGGGGATATACGTGAATTTTAAAGTGTACTTTATATTATAAAGTTGTGCACCAAAATTAAAAGAATGAAAGGTGGGAAATTATAGAAAGTGATTTTAAATAAATTATTTCCTCCAAAAGTGAATCGACCCTCTTGAGGAAATAAAAAGGGAAAAAGGCCATTCTTTTGTTATGTATGGTTTATTCTTTGCGTTGGCTTTTTGGCTCTGGAAAGAGTTTGAGGGTTTTGGAGGAATTCAAAACCAATGCTGTTGGGAATGAAAACTTCCATTAGTAACAACATTCTGAAGGTGTGAAAGACCATCCCTGGGTGCTTGAAGAGGCAAATACACTCAGTGTTTGCATTTGTGCTTTATGTTGATACATTTTGATGGAGACTTGAGGAGATTATGCACACATATTTATGTAGATTTATGAGTAGCCGAGAACAAATTTATGGTTGTAGATTTGGACAGTTCTGTAGAGGGTTTTGGATTGCACATTGATTTCCTTGCTGGTCGTACCAAATCAGACTTGGCCGTACACTCTGGGAGCTTCATTTGCATGTTTTGGTAGGGGTTTATCACCTCAATATGGGCGCCTAGGGTTTCAATATTACTGCTATAAATTGCATGCAAATAATATATCAATTTGTGGGTGATTCAGAGGTGTTCTATGTTATCCATATTGCTGGTCCATCTATAGCAGAAGTCCGAAGTTGGAAACTTGCAAATGGGTATGTCTCCATAATTCATTTTGATGCATATTACAAACTGGGTCTTTGTTATTTTGTTCATATCAGTTGTAGTTTTTCTGGGTTTTCATTGCATGTTATATTTTCATTCTTATCTGGCAAAAAACATTACATGCAAACACAAAAAACCCTTCTGCAACTTTTGTTTAGTTCTGAAAGACCACAAATATTAAAAATAACATTAATATAATAATCAAAAGAATAAATAGGGGCAACTCATTATAGTGGTATCAAAGCCGGTTTTCCTGCTAGCCTGTTGGATTACTACTTTGAGCACAGTTGCATGTTGGTTTTTGCAATTGCATGTTAGTACCCAATACTTGCATGTCCTTTCAGAGAGCACCCATATGTTTGCATGTCAGTTTCCATGGCCGAATAGTGATTGCATGTAAGTTTCTATGAGAGGGAGTATCAGAGCTCAGTATACCTTGCCAGCTTGTTGGGTAGTTGGTATATTAGATTCAACAGTGAGTTATCTTTTAGAGGATTGTCAAAGGTTGATTCTTAGAGTATGAATTATGGCATCATTCAGTGAAGAAGATGTGGGAAGGAAGTTGTATAGAGCAGGTAAGAAACTTGAACACTTGCCGCAGTCCAGGAAGGATCTACTTTGTATTTTGGAAGAAGTGGGGATATGTTTATTCATGATAGATCAACGAGATTCTAAGAGGTTGCAATATGCTTGGGCTCCATCAGTAAATTCTTTGGTTAAGCCAGAGCTCATGAAACATCCAGATGAGGAGGTTAGACTTGCAGTTACTTTTTGTGTTAACGAAATTATGAAACTAACATTTCCACAAGAACCTTATAACAATAGTATTATAAAGAAGGTTTTTTAGTTGATTGTAGAAAGCTTCAAAGGTTTGCATGATTTTAACAGCCCAACTTTGACCAAAGGCTCTTAATCCTATAAAATGTTGCAAAAATTAGATCTTGTGTCATTATGTTGGATTTGGGTTGTGAAGATCTTATTCTTGAAATGTTTCAACATTTCTTGGCTGTTATTTGTGAGCATCAAATGGAAGATGTTATATCCTCTATCCAAACCATTATGACTTCAATTATTAATGAGAGTGATGAATCACTCTTACCTTCTCTATTGGGTATTTTGAGGCAAGAATAGGATGTTTCTACAGTTGCTTATGAGTTAGTCAACAAAGTGTTCAAACAATGTGAGGGTAAGCTGAGGCCCTACTCATTTGATGAGGAGCCGGTGGAAGAAAAGGGTTCAAATCTAAAGTGGTTGATGACGAGAATGCCTTACATCATGATAGATGTTTGACAGAACCCCAAGATGGCATTTTTAGCACTCATGGAGTTATTATCAGCCTCGAAAACAAATTAGATTTTATGTTGCATGACGTTGATCATAAATTAGAAAATTTATATGAGATTGATGGGTCCCATGAGTCCAATCAGTTGGTAGGACAACTGCAGGTGAATGAAAACCAGATTAGTGCGACCATGAGACTATTCGATGACACCCTCATGATGATGACCAAATGTTGTTGGAGGTCTTCGGGAGAACATATGGACCCTTATGGAGAATTTCCCCTTTTAGATTCACAGGTGCTTAGAGAAGCGATAGTAGAGATGAAGACCAATTACATGCAGCTACTCTCAGATACAGATCACCTACTCCATCTTGGTGAGATCTACTACGAAGCACTTAAGGGGAAAGAAAGGGAAGTGGATAAGCTTATTGATGAGCTTATTGTCATGGAGGATTCCTTGAAGAACACTCAAGAAGCCCTTCAAGAATTAGAGGTTCAGATTGACAAGCTCTGTGAGGAGTTGAACTTGGTCCAATCTTCATCATCCACAATGGATATCCAGTCTTCTATGACTGTCATGACACTTGCGGATGGTAGCGGCACTCATGGTTTGAGGGGAGAACCCCTAATGATGGTCAAGCATGAGGAGGTTTTAGGCTTGCATGTGCCTGAGTGTAGGAATGATTCTGACATTTCTGGGTTTTCACACATCTTGCACCATTGTGATCATGAGTCACCTTTAAGGGAGAGCCAATTGAGGGCTCAAGACATAGATATGTCAGTGGTGGTGATGCATACACCTTGTGGGCCAGCCAACAGTGAGGTGCATGTATCCACATGCGACAAGGGCTCCAGTCTCTACATTGGCAAGGTAGAGATTGACATTGATGATTCTTGTGCCGAGGAGGAAAAGTCTTGTGTGACTAGCGTGTTGAATCGTCACATTGTTCCATCTTATTTGCATGAGGATTGTAGGGCATCTCCTAGTGGGAGCATGACTCCTACATTGGCTAGAAATTGGGGTAATGTGTTGGTGGGTAGTCATGAGTCTAGTGGGTCACATGGTCTCAATGGATAGTTGAAGGTTATTGAGGAGAAGGTTGTCCAAACCTTAACTCATCTCGACAACACACACAATTTTGTGGAGCACCTCCTATAGTCGGCACAATTGGAGGAAAGGCAGACAGGGGTAGTAGTGGGCACTTCTATATCTAGTTTACAAACTATCCACCATGCCATAGAGTGGATTAAATCAGAATACCTCCAATTGCTTTTAGATTGAGACTTTGCTATCAGGTTTGTAGAGAGGACTTGCAGAGAAACTACCCAATCAACCCTTCAGGATCAGAGATGTGAGCCACCTCTTGATTCAGGTGATGGGAGTTGAGGCCTGCATTCCCAATGACTATGCAGGACTACCATTGGCACAAAAAGGCGCATTCCACCTTGACTACATAGTAAGGAGTGCTCATCATTTCTCTTTCAGTCCACACACGAATGGTTTGATGATGCGTAAGTGTGGGTTGGTTCAAGATTCATATAATCCATTTTGGGATGGAGTGTTTCCATCTTTGGAGGATGGAACTAGGATTTGTGGGACTTCGACTCTGTTACTTTTAGATGGTTGTTTATAGGGACAGGGATCAGAGTTACATCATGCAAATGTCTCCTTGGCAATGAGTGCAGCTTCGTTGTTTCAGGGATTTCCGTTGGAGGCACTTACCCATGTGTGGCATACACTTGGGAAAATGAGGATACAAGGGAGTTGTGTTTTCAATGAGCATGATGGTACCGATAGATTCACCCGTAGTGGTGGAGTCCTACTCTATGTTTTGGTAGGAAACGTCTGTCCTACTCCATGGGATGAGGATTTCATTCATAATTTTGGAGGACAACAACTGTTCAAGAGTTCGGAGGAGAGTTGCATCATCTCCTAAGCATGGGAGAGTGGCATGGGGATGATACTCTATCACCCTATGGCCTTGGCACAGTCATTCGCATCTCCATAGGTCAGCCTTACAGTCTTGAGGGTGCTGATCCATCCTATATCAACAATCTAAGAGGAGTTGTTACATCTTTTTCGGTACCAATGAGGGGTAGCCATCACATCCATAGGAGGTTTGCAGAGATTGGAGTGAGGTGTTGTGATGCTGGCACTATGTGTTACCTCCATATTCTCATGTTTGATGGATGTGAGGGTCTGATGTGTTGTGATCCAGGTGGTGACAGGTTTGGCATGTCAAATCGACTGGATCCCAATGAGTTTCTTCACCACTCTTTGCATGGTGAAGAATATATCAGAGTAGCGCAGTGGAAGTCAATGGGCGATGTGTATGGCGGACTTCCATTTTGGCTATGGGATCCAAGCATTCCTATGTTTGGTAGATTGTTCTACATTGGGGTAGTTGTCAACAGTGATGTTGAATGAAGATTTATCTCTACCCATTGGATGCAGAGGATATGTTGTGGGGCATTCTACAGGCTTATCTGGGATCCCAGCATTCAGGTGACAGGCCTAGGTGTTCAGGTGAGGATTGCTTGGGGACAAGCAATCTTGGGGAGGGTGGACTGTAATGTCCCCTTTTCCTAGGCAGTGGTCAAATGCAGTGGTTAGTCTACTAGTTGGTCCCTGTAGGCTAACAGGGTGTTTAGGGGACCCCTTTAAGGATGATCTATGGCTCTTCAGTAGACCCTTTGGTGCTTATTTTAGTACTCTTTAGCTTAGTGTCCCAGTTTATTTGTGGTGTGCTTTCCGGAGGCTATTCTAGACATTTTGACCCACACTTACTATTTTTAGTAAGTCACTCGGATGTGTTGCTCATACCTACTATTTATAGTAAGTCACTGGTATAGTCAGTTGACAGAGTTCCTATAATTGGTATGATGGCGTAGTTATATCCTGGGGTTATATTGTTTTATATGGGTCCTATGCATTTAATATTAATAACATCAAATAATAAAGTTAAATTAAATAATTTAACTTTATGCATTATTAAAATATATTAAAAGGACTTTATATTAAAAAGGGGATATAAGTGAATTTTAAAGTATACTTTATATTATAAAGTTGTGCACCAAAATTAAAAGAATGAAAGGTGGAAAATTATAGAAAATGATTTTAAATAAATTATTCCCTCCAAAAGTGAATTGACCCTCTTGAGGAAATAAAAAGGGAAAAAGGCCATTCTTTTGTTATGTATGGTTTATTCTTTGCTTTGGATTTTTGGCTTTGGAAAGAGTTTGATGGTTTTGGAGGAATTCAAAACAAAGGCTGTTGGGAATGAAAACTTCCATCAGTAACAGCATTCCGCATGTGTGAAAGACCATCCACAGGTGCTTGAAGAGGCAAATACACTCAGTGTTTGCATTTGTGCTTCATGTTGATACATTTTGATGGAGACTTGAGGAGATTATGCACACATATTTATGCAGATTTATGAGTAGCTGAGAACAAATTTATGGTTGCAGATTTGGACAGTTTTGTAGAGGGTTTTGGGACTACACATTGATTTCCTTGCTGGCTGTACCAAATCAGACTTGGTCGTACACTCTGGGAGCTTCATTTGCAGGTTTTGGTAGGGGTTTATCACCTCAATATGGGCACCTAGGGTTTCAATATTACTGCTATCAATTGTATGCAAATAATATATCAATTTGTGGGTGATTCAGAGGTGTTCTATGTTATCCATATTGTCGATCCATCTACATCAGAAGTCCAAAGTTGGAAACTTGCAAATGGGTATGTCTCCATAACTCATTTTGATGCATATTACAAATTGGGTCTTTGTTAATTTGTTCATATCAGTTGTAGTTTTTCTGGGTTTTCGTTGCATGTTATATTTTCATTGTTATCTAGCGAAAAACATTACATGCAAACAAAAAAAAGCCTTTTGCAACTTCTGTCTAGTTATGAAAGACCACACATATTAAAAATAAAATTAATATAATAATCAAAAGAACAAACAGGGACAACTCATTACAGAAAATGATATTATTATGAAATTTGAGTTTTTCCTTATACTTAATTACTCCCCACAATCTAGGAGCTAGAGTCATTAATTTGATTGGTTGGCCATTTGACTGCATTTATTAGTAACCTTTGTGATCAATATAGAAGAAACCCCCTTCAAGCAATTCTAACCCATGAACTAGAGTCAAATATGAGAACCGCCATGATATAATAAGCAACCAATCCATAATTAACGTGGATATTCTATTGTTTTAGTCACCAATATGATTCTTACATTCATTAGTCAATCATGCATGAGCTATGTTTTTCAAAAGAGCAACATGGCAGGGTTATAGTATGAAGTTCTTATACTTTATGACTAATTGATAGACCTCATACTTCAATTAAATGAGAGAGATTATTCACATTATACACATCAACTTATATTTGTTGTTAACTACTTGCAAGAATATGACATGAAGCAAGTAAATGAGAACACATGCAAAAGATAACACAAGATTTATCTTAGAGAAACTCAATTTAGGGAAAAATTCTAGAAAAGTATACACTATCAAAATTAGTTGTACAAGCTTTCTCAGGGGCCATTGAGAACATCATCTAGCATCCTCACACTTGCACCTAATTTAGCAAACTTTGGTTGTTGAATACAATGATACAATCTCAAGAAAGAAGGCTTTGGGCTTCCACTTGTAATTTGCTAATTATCCTAAGACTAGCATGATTCAAATGCAAATCGCAAGTGAACTCTATTTCTTCATTCCTTCCGTGTGACAGGCTGTCGTGAGGTCCTAACACTTTAGTTGAAAAATATATCATTTTTGTCGACTGGGTAGTGTCCAAGGCTATATGCAATAGGGGATATCTTTGAACATCTCATTTAGGAACAATTTTCTAAATTTTTGAAAAAGCTTTTAAAACATAATTTAAACTAGAAAGCATGTAAATTCTAAGCTAGAAAGCATTCAAATCTTTAATTAGAAAATAGATAAATTCTAATCTATAAATTCACACATGCAATTTAAACTATGAACTTGAAAGGCTAATTTGCTAATTGAAACACATAGGAAACTTTAAACTCAACAGTTAATAAATACAACAGATGCTCTGGAAATTTCAAATAAATAGTTTTCAAAGAAAAACCATTATTTTAAACACCACAACCTGCAGGAACACAACAGAGCTATATACGAGATGAGATTAATCTAAACAAAACATTTAAGAACAAAAATAACACATATACTTATCTATTCTATAATCCCTCGAGTGGCCAACTCATGGAAGATTCTACTGTCAACTCACATCACATTCAACACTATAATAGCTATGAAGTAAATTCCATCCATATCACCATTGCTCAGAAAAGAGTACTTAGAATAAAACTGATGGTATCCATTTCATTGAAAGAGGTAACACAGAACATAACTATTGATCGCTCCCAAAAAGATTATTATTATTTATTTCATCACATAACATAATATATATATCTAAGTTTTGAGCAACTATTTATGACTACACTACTCTAAGATCCTATATTTCAGATGGCGGTTAAATGCCATTGAAGGAGTCTTAAAAGCAACATAATTTCAACTAATTGATGTTCATGACATAAAACATAGTAAAGGCTCTGAGTGGAGTCATAAAGTCTCAAATATTCTTAACAGAAAATAATAGAATGCTTTAAAAGAAGTCTTTCACTATGCACGCCTAAATTTCTGGTGCCCCAACTTCCGACGCTCTAACTTCAACCACTTGAAGTCCACTCCTTTCATAGGCCATGCATAAGTCCTACACAATTACTCAAAGTCTATACCATTATATCAACATTAGTAGCTAATTCCAATCAATTTGATAAATAAAGATTTATACACCATTTTATCAAAACTAGACAATTATTACTTCTAAAAATAAACAAATTGGCATGGCTGGGGTGGTTGGCAAGAACAAAAAGGGGTATTTAGCTCATCATAAGAATGAGGTTGTTCATACCTCATCATCCTCCCCTTCCTAAGCCTAAGCAGGTCTTCCTGCTCTCTGATGGGCCCTCTATCTTTTTGCATCCCTCTTTCTATTTAGTTCATCATATTTTGAGCTGAGATCATATGTATCCTCTGCTTCCCCATCTAAATGATTGGGATACTTAAGAAAACCCTTGTTCAACTTAATCCTCATTTGCAATGCATGTAAGTCCCTGGGATCCTGTTCTATAGTTACTAAGACTGCAGGGGATGGTTGAAGGAGCAATGGAGGTCTATAGCTTATTCCTATCCACTTGGTTTTGAGCTACTGTAATATTTCTGTTAATGCTTCAGCCCTTCTGTAGGACCACCTTAGGTTGGTGGGGTAGATCATCTCCCTCCATTTTAGATACATAGGTAAAAGAGTATACCTTTCTTTGCAAGCATTCCAAGCTCTGTCTACTAACTGTGGACCATTAACTTTGAAATCTTCAAAACAAATCCTGATGCTTTCATTATACTTTTCTTTCATAGCCTCGTACTTCTTATTTCTCCTAAATTTTTCTTTGAAAGCAAAAGGCTTGCGGTTAGAGTATCTCATTTGAAGCCCTACAGTTATTTCTGCTTCGAGATACTCCCTGGTTCTACCTTTCCAGTGAAGTTGATTCCACATATTGGACACGAATGCCTTGAGTTGAACTCCCCCCACAAAAAGATTAATAAAGAAATCACTATATTTTTCCATAAACAAATTATGTATAAAGAATTCACATAGCAGATTTTACTAATCAGATGGTGCCCCTTTGAATGCTTCTAGGAATTGTTGATCATCTGGATCATGAGGTAGGTTGCAGGAAATTCTTAAAAGTTTCCATCTTAATAATTGTTCATTGAGAAACATGGAATACAAACTAGATGGATTTCTGCAGGCCAATAACATTTCTCCAATGTTGCATGCATCTGTTTTGGCTTGATACAACATGTCATAAGATTCTTTTAGTAACACCATTTCCTTTTTGAGTATAGTATTCTCAGCTCCTACTTGCCTTAGGAAATGAAAACTCTCCATCCACTTGGTCAACATAGGAGGAATGTGGACTTGGAATCACTCCATCGTAGTTGGCTTAGTCTACACTTCTTTTAATTCCATCATTGGTTTCACATTGATTTCCTGCAAATCCTACTCTAGCTCAATAGTTTTTCTCAGAGCTGCATTGAGTTCAAGTTTTTGTTTTTCCTATTTTTCTACAATTGCTTTGAGAGATTGCACCAGATTATCAGTTAAACTTTTAATCTGTTTATCTTTTTGAGATAAACTAACTGAATACTCTTTATCCTTCCCATCAATTTGTTGCACTTGAGACTGCAACTCTCCAATAGTTTTATCCTTCTGCTCCAATTGGGCCCCTAAAGCTATGATTTCTTGATCCTTTTGCTTCAAAAATTTAGTTTGTGTGCTTATTTTCTGTTGTTGCTTATTTATCTTTTCTTCATTTTGTTGCAGTTTATCTTTTAACTGAACAATTTCTGCCTTCAATTCTTCTAATTCTATTTTTATGTGATCATATCTTTGAATTTCTGCATTAGTGAAAAGGGGAAAAATAGAAATCTTTGCATCATTGCCAGTCATATGTCCTTTATTATTTACTTCCAATGGACCTTGTTCTGTGTTGTCGGTAACTAGGGGAGACAATTGTTCACTTAGGGGGATTGTGTTAATTTCCTATGTTTCCAATGGCTACTGTGAAGGGGAAATTGGTTCTACAAACTCATCCTCAACAAGTATAAAGTTTGGCAACTGTTCTCCTATTTCTCCTCGTCCTGTCTCAGGTGGGACAACCTCCTTTTCAGACTCAGGGGGCTTATTGCTATCTAGAGTTTTCTTTTCACCTAACTGGGCTATATTTTCACACGGCTGGGCTGCCATCTCACAAGGCTGCACTACATTTGCACTTGACTAGGGTATATTTTCACACAGCCGGGCCACATTCTCATATGTTTGGGCTACAATTTTACAAGTTTGCCTATCTTGTCTTTTCTTTTTACGAATATGTGGCTGATCACAAGCCACAACACAATTGAATTCAGTAGCCAATCATTTTCTTCTCCTTAAAGAGGAAGGTCTTTGCAATTTCATCTTAGGCATCTTTTCCTTTTTGTAAGGATGAGTGTTCTCATCTTCAGAATCCACTAAATCCACATTTTCTTACTTTTCTGGGGTCTTTGGCACATTTTGTGGTTTAGGTCTTTCCTCGGGGTTTGAAAGGTTTGATGGATTTTCTGGCGCTCCACCGTTAGGATCTTTTTTGGCATCTTGAGGCATAGGGGCATCTTGAGGCACATGGGAAGGTTCTTTCAAATTTTGTTCCGCCAATCCGAATGACTCACCTTCCTCAAAATGTCTTGAGGGCTCAGGGTTTCGAAATTTCAAAGAAATCTCTACCATTTTTCTTCTGTTTTTCTTTCCTTTAGGAAATGATGTTTGCAAATTAGATAAATAAGACCATGATGTTTTAATGGCCTTGACCCAATTGTGAACCTCTCTATCATATTGACAAGGGAATCACTGAGGAAAGTGGGAAGGTTAACCCTTAATTTGGGGTTTTTAGCGCCATAGCACAGGTGAGTGAGTAACCGGAAGGGGGGCGACTATGGTGGCACATTACCCCTCACATGTAAAGTATTTGATGATCTAGGCAACCGCCGTTCTCCACGGCTCTGCAATAGACATTCTCTGAAACCCCTTATTTTGTCCACGGGTATTCACAACTAACAGAGGATGAGGTTCTCCCTCCCTTATGAAAAGTTCTATCATTCTTTGATAAGAAATATTTGTAATTTCTATTAAATTCACACCTTCATTTTTAATGCCAGACAAGGTAGAAATTATTTGAGGGCTTACCTTAAACTTCTTGCCACGCACTGTCGTCTACCCATCTGAGAAGTTTTCTACAAATTCCTTGACCAGTTGCGTGTTATGCCCCTCAAATTTCTTCATGAACTCAAGCCATCCTATCCTTTGAAACAACTCAGAAATATTACTTAGTGCCAACAATTTATCTGGGGAAGTTGGTTCTGATTTGCGCTTAGCTCCTCCAATTCTGTCTTTTGCTGGCAATCTTGCTAAGTGTCTACTGAATGTCGTGGCACTCTAATGGTGAAAAACTGTTTCAACAGGACTGTTATGCAGACTAAAGCAATTGCAATCTTATGAGCACTTGTACTTTGACAATGCTGATGGGACATGGATTAATTCAAGAATTTGGCTTTGCTGCATTTTAATCATTATTTTGCATGGGATAGAGTGAATGAGCCACCACGTCTTCTAGTGAAGGTATAGTCCACACAATTTACTAAATTGGGAAGGAATATGGAACATGCCAATTCATTTATTTTTATTCACAATAATATACTTACTTAAAATAAAAGATGTACATACCTCATGTCTCGTTATCAATTTGAAAGTCACTTTACTTATGCTGATGTAATAGCATCATGGCTGATGGTGTTATTTAATTCAGATGGGATGGCGAAGGGTTGTAATGAATTTATTATGAATGAGAATGGGGTGGCTGAAAATATTTCAATTCTTATGACAATGGATTGTCACAATAATATCATTTATTATGGTAAGAGGTGGTAAGATAAGGCATGAGTTTCTAAGGTGACTTAGCATGGTATATTTTGGCAGTGGCAATGGGTATGTTTTATAGGCCATCAGAGCATTTACTCATAAGAAAAATCATAGATCGAGAATATTTGAAAAAAAGGTGTCCATGGGATGGATGTACAAAGTATGAACAAGGTTCCGGAGCTTCACTGAAAGATGCGGTCAAGACGAAAGAACAAAATTCCAGAGCATCGCAGAAAGATGCAGCCGGAATGAAGGAACAAAGTTTTGGAGCATCGCTGAAAAATGCAGTCGGAATGCAAGAACAAAGTTTTGAGGCATCACTGAAAGATGTAGCTGGAATGTAGGAACAAAGTTCCAGAGCATTGCTGAAAGATGCAACCAGAATGAAGGAATAAAGTTTCAGAGCATCGCTGAAAGATGCAGCCAGAATGTAGGAACAAAGTTCTAGAGCATCGCTGAAAGATGCAGCTGGAATGCAGGAACAAAGTTCTGGAGCATCGTTGAAAGATGAAGTCGGAATGCAGGAACAAAGTTCCAGAGCATTGCTGAAAGATGCAGTGAAAATGCAAGAACAAAGTTTTGGAGCATCGTTGAAAGATGTAGCTGGAATACAGGAACAAAGTTCCAGAACATTGTTGAAAGATGCAGCCGGAATGCAGGAACAAAGTTTTGGAGCATCGCTGAAAGATGCAGCCGGAATGTAGGAACAAAGTTCTGGAGCATCGCTGAAAGATGCAACCAAAATGCAGGAACAAAGTTCTGGAGCATCGCTGAAAGATGTAACCAAAATGCAGGAACAAACAAGGGAATGGAACCAATCAAATGAACAAGTTTCGGAGCATCATTGCAAGATGTGCTGGAATTTGTATTCTATTAAAAATGAAGTCCTGCAAAATAGAGATAAAATTTAGACAAGTTCAAAAGAATGAAAATACAATAAAAATGCTCTAAAGTGATTATAAGTACCACATGCAAGATTTTTTTTAACTTAGGGATTATACTACCTCTGCCGAAGTAGAGTCAATACATTGAGTTTCTCCTTGTATTTTACCATTCAGGTAAATTCATCTTTGTTAACAGGTTTATGGTAGATTCGTAGTCGATGACCATTAATTAGGAGAGTTCAAGTATCACCATCAATAGATTTGAGTTATACTGCTCCATTTGGAAATACTTCAAAAATTTCATATGGACCCAACCAATGAGTCCTTAACTTCCCTTTCTGATCTTTATATCAAGAATCAAATAACAGTGCCCAATCTCCATTGTGGAACTCTCTTTCTTTTATGTGTTTATCATGTTAAGCCTTTCATTGTTGTTGAACTAGCTCAATCTGGTGGATAGCTTCTAAGCGGAGTTCATCTAATTTACTAAGCTGCAAGACTTTTTCTACATGAGCTCGGTCGAGGTCTAAGCCTAATTCTATTGCCGTTCTAAGAGTTTGAAGTTCAAATTCAATGGGTAGAAGAGGTTTCTTCCCAAAGACTAACTCATAAGGAGTAAGCCTAGTGGTTGACTTCCAAGTTGTATTATAGGCCCAAACAACTTTAGGTAATTTCTTGGCCCAGTCTCTTCTTCCCGATGAAACTATTTTTGTCAAGATATTTTCAAGGTCCCTATTAGTGACTTCCACTTGGCTATTTGCTTGCGGGTGGTAAGGAGATGATTTCTTATGGCTTACCTGGAAATGATCAGTAAAGGCTAACAAGACCTTGGACATAAATTGGGGTCCTTGATCTATAACAATTGATCTAGAGGCCCCGAATTTGAGAAAAATCTTGTTATACAAGAAGTCTCCAACCTGTTCTTCCCTAGCAACTCTCAGTGCTTGGACTTCTACCCACTTAGTCAGATAGTTAGTACAGACTAGAATATATTCTTTGCCCTATGAAGGGGGATCTATGGGACTGATGAAATCTAATCTCCATTTTTCAAATGGTTCAAAAACCACTTGTGGTTGCAGAGGCATCTCGTTAGATGACGTGGGTCTTCCTACATTATGGCATTCGTCACAGCGGCAAATATAGTTGTTTACATCTTTGTGCATAGAGGGCTAGTAATAACCTGTGCCTAAGATTTTGTGGGACGTCCTCTTGGCAAAGTAATGACCTCCGAAGGGATCATCATGGTAGGTTCTGAGGATGCTATATGTTTCATCAGATCTAACACAACGTCGTAAAACCAAATTAGGGCCACATTAAAATAGAATTCCATTAATCCATTTGAACTGAGCACTTTCTCGAATAAGGCATTTCTTTTGTTTGGACATAAAGTTTGGTGGCAACTTAGAAGTAGCAAGATAGTTGGAGATGTCTACAAACCAGGAGGTTTTAATGGAGATGGCAAATAAATTTTCATCTGGTAATTCATCTTGTATAGGGGTACAATATCCATTGTCTTGTTTAATCTAGGATAAGAAATCTACGACTACATTGAACTTCCCGGGTTTGTCGATAATGATCACGTTGAATTCTTGGAGAAGCAATAACCATTTGATTATTCTTCCATTTACTGCAGGTTTGTTCATTAGGTATTTGATAGTTGAATGATTTGTGAACACAGTTACTTTGTACCCTGTGATGTAATGTCAAAATTTATTGATTCCATGAACCACAACTAAGAATTCTTTCTTCATAGTGGTATAGTTCCGTTCAGTGGGAGTCAAATTCTTACTGATGAAATAGATGGCATATTTTCCTCCATTCTTGTCTTCCTGACCTAAAACTGCTCCAATAGCTTCATTGGAAGCATTTGTATAAATATGGAATGGAAGGTTCTAGTTAGGTACACGTAGGACAGGAGTAGAGATGAGTTTCTCCTTAATGATCTTAAATGATGTTTGACATTCTGCTGTCCAGACAAAATCTATATCCTTTTGGAGAAGGGAGAACATGGGTGCTGCAATCTTGCTAAAGTTCTCTATGAATCTTTGATAGTATCCAGCATGTCCTAAGAAACTTCTAACATCAGTTTGGTTCTTTGGAGTCTCTAGTTGTTATATCACTTCAATTTTCTTAGTATCTACTTTTATCCCTTCAGCTGAGATGTGGTGTCCCAACACTATCCCTCATTCTACCATTATTAAACATTTTTCATGGCTCAAGGATAGCTGATGGTCCTCACATCACTTCAATACCTTGTCCAAATTTTAAGAGCTTCATCAAAGGTGGAACCATACATCGTGAAGTTGTCCATATAGACTTCCACACAGTTGTTTACTAGTTTAACAAATATGGCCAGAACAACTCTCTGAAATGTTGCAGGAGCATTGCATAGCCCAAAGGGAAGGACACGGTATGCGAATGTTCCCCAGGGGCAAGTAAAAGTGGTTTTGTCCTATTCCTCTACCACTACTTGTATTTGGTTATATCCATTGAATCCATATAGGAATGAGAAATACTTCCTTCCAACTAAATTATCCAAGACCTGGTCTATGAAAGGTAAAGGGAAGTAATCTCTGTAGGTAGCTTTGTTGAGCTCTCTATAATCAATGCACACTCTCCACTTCCCATTTTTCTTTGGAACAACTACCAAAGGCAAAGCCCATTTGCTATAAGAGATGGGATAGATGAATCCTACTTGCAAGAGTTTCTCAATCTCTGTTTTAACAATATCTTTGAGAGCAGGGTTGAGTCTTTGTTGTGGTTGATGAACAGGTCTAAGCTCTTCAATGTAGATGTGATGGGTACAAACACTCAGGTGTATGCCTCTCATGTTTGTATAATCTCAAGCAAAAGCTTTGGAGCTATTTACCAAAATGTCAAATAATTTGAGTTCTAATTTTGTCAACTAGTTGTTGATATTTATGGTTTTTCCTGACATGATAGTTTTGGTTTTGGGATAGTTAGAGGTGACAGTATGAACTTCTCTCGTTAAAGTGTTGAGAGGACAACTATGCAGTATAGTTCTATGGAGTCTGGCAATATCTTCAATGAAGTGATCTGTTTTCAGAATGATATTAGCCAGGGGACAAGGTAACGCTGTGAAGTTGGTACAATCATGTTCGATGTCATCAGTGTAGATCGGATGTCCTAAAATCTCTTCCACTTCTAAAATTTCTTCATCACTTGAGTCTACGATAAGATCTTGCATATTGTTTTCCAGTTCATCTTCCAACTCTTCACCATGTTGTTTAATGACTACCATAGTAAGTGAGGCTAGATTCTCTTATTTGTCGGAACCATCTAGTTCATCAACCCAAACTTGGTTATGCTTAGCAGGTCGAGCAGGGGGATACAAGAATAAGTGTTTGCTATTGGGACCATGTGAAATGGTCATTCCACTTGCTCTACAGTCAATCTTAGCTACAACTATAGCTAACCACGGTCTACCCCATATTATCGGGTAATTGTGCTTGGGTGTGAGGGACTGGATTATTTGGAAATCTACTTGGTATTCCCAATCATCAACCTTGATAGGAACATTTTCTAGGACACCCTTGGGAATAGCTATAGACTGATTTGCCATTTGCAATATGGTGGTTGTGGGATGAAGATCAGTGAGTCCTAGTTTTTCCATAACATCTACTGTCATGACATTGATAGTTGCCCCTAGGTCTACTAGTGCATTAGGAATGGCCACATCATTGATTGTCACTGTAATGAGTGGACTACCTGGGTCATCGTATTTTGGAGTTGAAATCTCTCTAATTAGAAGACTGGCTAAATATCCATCAATTTGAACCATGTTGATTTGTTTTGGTTTCTTGCCTAGTGTTTTTATGCATAGTTGTTTAACCAATTGATTAAGTTCAGGGATTTCTTTAATCGCCTGTAATAAGGAAATCTCGATATGGAGTCATTTAATTTCTTGTATCAATGTGGTTTCGGTAGGTAAGGTCATGTTCAGAGAGTTTTTTAGGAGGGTCCCTTTTAGGTGCTCCAGAAAAGGTGCTTGAGGCTTCAGCTTCAAGGTGGGATCCTTTGTTGGAATTTTTGCTGAATGTTGGACAACTTCTTGAGGTAACTCAGAAGTTTTAGGTGAGGATTGTTGAAGATGCATTTCTTGGTTATTTGCTGGGTTCATATATGAAGGTATGGAAGGTGTCTTAGTTCCTTCAGTAGATTTTGCAATTGGTTCATCAAGGATCTCAACTATGGTAGGCTGCTAGAGTGTTTTTCTTGACCTCAACTGCAGGTTTCCACAATAGATGGCATTAACTCTAGCCATGTTTTCCTATTTCGTAGAATACACTAGTGTGGTTTGAGATTATTCTTTGGATTAGGGATAGGTTGTGCTAGGAATTGTGGTGGGTTGACCTACTCATTTTGTTGGGGGTTTTGGGGAGTTGGTAAAAGGTTCTATTGCGGATTAGGAATCCTCCTTGGTCCATGATAGAACTAATTTGGAGTTTGATTTCATTGAGGTGCAGGATTTTGAGGGTACCATTGTTGTTGAGTCTGGTTTGGCCATTGAGGGTTTCCCCAAGACTAGTTTGCCCACTCAGGTGGTCCCCAAGGGTAAGGTCCCCAATTAGGTGGTGCTGGAGGCCAAGGTGTCGTCCATGGACTATTGTTCCAATTATTTGGAGGACACCAAGAGGGCTTTGAATTCTGGCCATAGGAGAAATTCCCTCCAGGTCTTTGACCCACAAAATTGATCTCCTCCTCAGTGTGAGATGGCCTTTTCTTGGAATTTTTGATTGCATTCAGGATCTCACATTAATCAGTGGCATGACTCTTTTAACAAATTTGGTAATTGTCAACTTTGTCCAAAGGACATTCTCTTAATAGATGTTTGTTCCAACACCTAGGGCAGTAGATGGATAAGGTTTCAGGAGTTTGTGTTTTGGCCTGTATTCCATATAGAGTGGTGTTTAACTGAACAAGAATGTCAGTTTTCAAGTTTGCTATTTTCTCACGCAGTTTACCTATTTCATTTGAACTTCTCAAAAGACTAGATTTACAGATACCTCCTCGAGTATGGGAGAAATTCTAGCATAACTCAGTGATATTGCTGAGTTCAAGTTGAGACACATCTCCTTTTCCCACTAAATCTAGACTTCTCCTAGCATCCTCATCAAGTCCTTTAAGAAATATGGTCTTTAGAATTTTTGGGCTTATGGCTTCTTCACCACATCGTTTGGTTAGGAAGATGAACCTATCAAGGTAATCTTCCACGGTCTCATCTTCTTTTTGCCTTAGTTTGAACAATTCCTCTTTCCTGTCACTAACTCTATAGTAACTTTGATATTTGTCTAAAAAGACAGTTTCCATGTCATCCCACGTGGTTATTGACCCTGAAACTAATCCCATGAACCAATGCATTACAGCGTCTCTCAGAGTAGATGGGAAAAGTTTAAGTTTTTGGTTATCATTTTTGTAGTTGTAAGTTTGACACAGGACTTTAAACTTGAAGAGAAACTAGTCAGGATCTTCAAAGGATAATCCTCTAAAAGTTGGTAAAATAGATGGTGAAATGTTCTTCATGGGTGCATCGTCATCTTCATTGAGAGCAATAGGATAGGTAAATGTCCATGCCACTCTTCTTGGGTTATCACCATCTCCTTGGTTTGCTCTTCGTCCATTGAAAGGGTCATTATTGTTATTATCAGCCATGATGTTAAAAAGGAATGTTTTCCTCAAAGATTGGGTTTGTTGGCTGAATGATCTCCTCTTCAAAGGTCTGGTATGATGGCTGAACTTCTGGGATATTTTGGGAGGTCTCAGGTTGATCCTGCTCGATCAATTCATAACTAAGCTCTTCAGCTAAGACTTCTACCTCCCTACTTATGGCGGGAGCTACTATTGGGGGGGTTCTTGGTATGAATCTTCCATGCAAACCTCGTTTCTTGACAATGCAGAAAAAGAAGTCTGACAACTATATTTTTTTTTTCTAAAAGAGATATCCAAATAGTCTCCTACTAACACTTAGAAAAGAATCATCCCTGGTAATGGCGCCAAAAAGTGATAGGCTGTTGTGAGGTCCTAACACTTTAGTTGAAAAATATATCAGTTTTGTCAACCAGGTAGTGTCCACAGCTGTATGCAATAGGGGATATCTTTGAACATCTCATTTAGGAATAGTTTTTCAAATTTTTGAAAAAGCTTTTAAAACATAATTTAAACTAGAAAAGATGTAAATTCTAAGCTAGAAAGCATTCAAATCTTTAATCTAGAAAACAAATAAATTCTAATCTATAAATTCACACATGCAATTTAAACTATGAACTTGAAAGGCTAATTGTTAATTCAAACATGCGGGAAACGTTAAACTCAATAGTTAACTATAAATACAACAGATGCTCTAGAAATTTCAAATAAACAAACTTCAAAGAAAAATCATTATTTTAAACACCACAACTTGTAGGAACACAATAGAGCTATATACAAGATGAGGTTAATCTAAACAAAACATTTAAGAACGAAAATAACACATATACTTATCTATTCTATAATCCCTCGAGTGGCCAGGTCGTGGGAGATTCTACTGTCAACTCAGATCACATTCAACACTGTAATAGCTATGAAGTAAATTCCATCCATATCACCATTTCTCAGAAAAGAGTACTTAGAATACAACTAATGGTATCCATTTCATTGAAAAAGGTAACACAGAATATAACTATTGATCGCTCCCAAAAAGATTATTATTATTTTTCATCACACATCATAGTATAGATATCCAAGTTTTGAGCAACTATTTATGATTGCACTACTCTAAGATCCTATATTTCAAATGGCAGTTAAATGCCATTAAAGGAGTCTTAAAAGAAATAGAATCTCAACTAATTGATGTTCATGAGTGAAGCCGTAAAGTCTCAAATATACTTAACAGAAAATAACATAATGCTTTAAAAGAAGTTTTTCACTATGCACGCCTAAATTTCTGGCACCACAACTTCTGATACTCTGACTTTAACCGCTTAAAGTCCACTCCTTTCACAGGCCATGCATAAGTCCTGCACAATTACTCAAAGTCTATACCATTATATCAACATTAGTAGCTAATACCAATCAATTTGAGAAATAAAGATTTATACACCATGTTATCAAAAGTAGACAATTATTGCTCCTAAAAATATTCAAATTGGCATGGCTGGGGTGGTTGGAAAGAACAAAAAGGGGTATTTAGCTCATCATAAGAATGAGGTTGTTTATACCTCATCACCGTGCCTTCCTTAATTAAGGAATTAGCTAACAAATACCCCAATGGATGTATATATGCTAAAGGATGGGTACATGAGTCAACCAAGAGGTAATGGAATGGCTTCCATTCGAAAAGTCAAATCCATCCAAACCATCCAAACCAAACCAAACCAAACCAAGAGGTAATAGAATGGATTTTTTTCATGAATGGGATGAGCTTGCCCACAATCCAAACCATCGGCTATGATCTATTCTCATCATGTTAGGTTTTTACATGGTGAAATTTTTTGAACAAGTTTGATTGTGTTTGAAACCTTTCCTTGCAGATATTTTTCTACTTTTTCATCTGACTTTGCTCAAGACTCCCCTCATAGGATGATTGGTCTCTTAACCACCTAACTATGATTGTTTATCCAAATATTTTTAGATTAGCAACATCAGCAAAATCTATTACATGTGTTTGCTTTTATGATAATTAGTTTCTACCCAATACATTTTTAGGGGCTAAGTCGGCCTTTGCAACACTAATACTTTGACATGAGAATGTTAGATTTGAAATATGCTCTAGTTGAAGAGTTAATATATTAGGGCCTCTTGTATTCTTTCAGATAAAACATTTGGCAATGATTGTGTGTTGGATGACTTTAAAAGAGTATTACAATGTATTAGAATCGACAAAAGTCATTGAGTACTTAGTGCAGATAAATTATATATGTGGATAAGTCTAAAAACTAAACAAAGGTCGTTCCATGGCAAAATGTTATGTAATTCACTTTTGGGAGTCAAGTGTGTGCTAATATAGACTCAATATTTATAACCCATCTTTCATGAGTAGTTTACAAGAATCCATCTCTCATGAGCTTGAATAGATGGAGTTTAAGTGGATTTCTTGTATTTATACTTGTATGTTGACTGGCTTTCCTAATTTGAATATATACTGCCATGTAGTTCTACTATTTTGTTCCTATTTTGAAATGAATCTAAGAATAGAAAATTGAGAACTCCCAACTTTCTTCAATGGTATTTTGGTATTGAATGCCCATTGTACATGTCAGCATTTTAACTTGTTCTTTTCAAGAAAACACAAAATAGAACATGTAAGGTAAAACATTTCTTCAAATTAGAAGAGGAAGCACAATTGCATGTATCCTAAATATAAAAATTGCTTTAAAAATGTAAGTTTCATAGAGATTAAAAATATTTTTGAATTAAGTTCATTTGTTAGGTAAATCTTATCCTCTAAAAATAAGTTCAACTAAATAAAAAATAAGTATTTCTAGAAATATTAAAAAATAAGTTTTCTCTATAATTAAAACAATTATTTGCATTGGCTACTTTGATGGTCAGGTGAACTCTTGTTGATCAACTTCTTTCCCTAGTTTGCACTATATGAACATCTTTAGTGCAGCCTTCACTTTAGTTGGATTTGGCAATGAATGCTTAAAAATCTTGATTCATGAATGTTTAGTTTCTTGTCATTTTCAACAATTAGTTTCCCATACTTTTGTTGACCTTACTCTTCTAATTCAATAATATTCATTAGCTCCATTAGCTCACCTATCTTCTCACTAAATCTTACATTGTATTTGTCACCACCACCATAATATTTGAAGAGCAAGGTCACCAAAGAGAGAAATTTTTTTTGGATAACTCAAGTACATACCAAATGAGTAACCAAATATGCATCATTACTAAAGTCAACTAAAAATATTTGTCAATCTTCATGTCAACATCCAAATCATCAAACTTTGTAGCAACAACATCAAATGCAATAATAGTACTCATTATGTCCAAACATGATTGCAAATTGACTCAAAGAAGGGAAAAATTAAGAGGACTTGTCCACATCTACTATTCACCAACCATCAGGGATTATCAATAGATGCAATCATTAGGTGCACCAAAACACTCATGTATTTGATTTGTTAGATTTGTAAAACAAATTATCCCAAAACTAGAATGATTAGAAATTAGTTATATTACCTTATTTGCCCAAAATAATAAAAGACTCAATATAGAAGCAATAGCTATTCTATTCTCATTGGTTGATTAACTATTCAAGGAAAATTATACATACATAACCTCTTGGATGGATGTGTCATGGTGGTACATGTCCAAGAGGATATGAATCAGTTTCAATCAAAAGAGGAGTTAATTCAATCAAGTAGAGACAATGGTGGCACTTGATGAGACAAAGGTGGTACCTAATTGCTATCAATCAAGAATTGATGAAACAAATATGGCACTTGATTACCTCCAATAAATGATGACACATGTCCTTATTAGCTACATAGGAGAGAAATATATTGATTTAAGTAAATTTAATAAAATAGGTGCAAGAATATTAAACCAACAACCCACTATAACTTAGAAAGGAAAAGAAAGGGGTCCTAGCAAGAAGAGTTGTCTTAGGTACAAATGTACAAAGAAAACACCCAAAAGAATAGAGAGATAACCCCTAGAAGAAAGAGAAGATGAAGAAGGGATAGGTAGCCCCCCAAATGAATAGCCTCGTACAATAGAAATGGATGAAGATGGATGATACTAGATGTTGAAGAAGATCGACTTGTGCTAAGCAAGATTTCTTCCCTTACGAAGAGATATAACCATATGTGCATGTTAAAGGTCTTCCCACTCCATGAAAGGATATGAAGGAAGAAATATGATAAAAATCTTTGGAAAATATTCAAATTTATCCATGCCTATGCTAAATTGTGAATTGGATGTAATCAATTGAATTGGGTACAACTGCATGATGTGTCATCGTGAAAGCATATAAAAGTGGAGAGAAAACACGAGGGTTTATAAGTAACCTCATTACATCTATAGAAGGTGATGCAACTACATGAGAGTTGGCATCAAAGAGGAAAACTAGTTCCTCAATAGTGCCATCCAAATCCCAAAGGTGAGATTTGGAAAATAGATGTGAGATATCTAATAAGTATGCATCCCAAAGGTGTATTTGGTAGACATGAATGATCCTACTGAAAAGAGTCACCAAAAGCCTTTGGAGAAATAGTGATATTTGTAGAAGCAACAACATGAGTCTTTGTAGTAGTGTTTGCAACTTTAGGTGAAGAATGATAAAGTGAAGAGTCATCACAAGTAGGTGGAGGTTCTAATGGATCTCCACACAACTATCGGTAGTGGATCAAGTAGTAAAAGGGCTCTTTAAGTGCTCTATTTGATGTAAGAACTTCTTAGAAACAATGAGACATAGATGTCTGCAAACTTTGTCATTCTTGTTAAACCATTCATCCCTCTCCTAAATATAACTTGGCTCATGAATGGGACCAAGGAGATAGGGTAGAAGAGACTTTCTAATGAAGTAGTCTTTGATATATATTCTTGCCAAGACTTATAGTTCCAACCATTTAGAATAACTATATATTTTGAGTTTATGCTTATAATCCATGATTGAAACTTCACCCTAGCCCCCACCCCTCGCACCACCCCCCACCCCCCCCCCCCCCAACAAAAAACAAAATAAAAAATTAATTAATAAAAATAAAAAAATGTAGAACTTTATATTAGTTCAAGATTACTTGATCTCCATTAAATATTTTGGCACATACCCCCTAGATTAATCAATGAAAGTACCCCCCCAACAAGTAGAATTTGACACTTTATAATTAGTGTGATTACAATGAGCTCAACTAAATGCTTATAGGATTGTGGTAATTTTACTTTATTTTGAAAAATTGTAGACCTAGTAAAAAATAAATTGCACCAATGGATGCCACTCAACAAATTATACACTTTCAAACATTGATACTCAAATCCAAGCTACTATGTGAAAACTATGAGCATCAAAGTTTTGTACCTTCATGTAAGGAGGACCAAACCAATGACATGGTGCTTGAATGACATTGAGGTGGTAGGCATGTTGATGTCATACATGTGTGGCACTAAGGTGGTAGGCATGTTGATGTCATACCTATGTGGCATTGAGGTGGAAGGCACACTGATGTGACACTTGTGTGGCGTTGAGGTAGAAATTAGTTGACTATGCATAGAGTGTTGATGTAATGCTTGATGAGGTGGCTAGTGAAGTCTAAAATTTTGCATGCGTGGTAGAGGAGGTGGTAGGTATGATTGGGTGTAGTGCATGTACTATTGTGCAATAAGTTATCTTATGCATGGTCCAAGAAAATTGTAGTGCACCTTTTAAGAAATGTGCTCCCTTCTAAAACCAAGATACATGCTTTAAGAGGGGCACTCCTCTTATGCAAAAAGGAGCACTCGCCTTTAATTTTTGCCAAATGTACTTCCCAATTTTTTTGAACTTTGTACGACAACCTTTCTTGGAAAATGTCATTGATCTATATGGCATACTAGTAGGGAAGAAAATTTTGGTGCTGCAAATGGTTATATCCAACCTAAGTGTGTTTACTATTGATCCTAATAGTTTGATGCCTTTCAAACATAATGGCCTAGTTTATTTTTCACTAAGAGGTTTTCTATAAGAGATACTTGCCAAATCAATGCAAACCCTAGTGAGTCCATTAGCAAGCTTCTAGTTGTTTGATTTAGATTAAATAAAGGTTGATCCTAGCTAATTTGATGCTTTTGGATATAACAGTGAGCTCAAAATGGCTCCACCATTCACCAAAACTCATGCAACTAAGATCCTAATGCTCTCAACATAAAAATAAACTAATCCTAAAATATCATTGTTTTGATACCATAATAACCTACTTGCCAAAATAATCAAAGACTTAATTTAGAAGAAATGGCTATTATGATCTCATTGATGGATTAACAATTCAAGGAAAAACATACGTATATAGCCTCTTGGATGGATGAATCATGGTGACACATGTTGATGCAGGAGCATCCCATGTTGCAGAGCAATCTTGCATCAACCAAAAATATTTGCATTTTCTTTCATTTCAGTTCAATAGAGTCAGAGTTCAGTCAGTTGCAGTTTTAGAATTTTGTACTGCATTTTGCCGCATCTTCATATCAGACCTTGTGGAGCAGGACTTAGCATCTACATATCATCATCTACATCATATCCAAAATTCAAATCATTTGGACTTGTCTGCTAAAAGTTATTTCTATCAGAAGATCACCTATTTTCACAGAGCAGAGCATACAAACAGTCAGTTGAAGGAGAAGGTTTGTGGAGCACTTCTGTGACTTGTGGAGCTAAATGAAACATATCACAAGGCACATTATGATCAGAAAGACCTTCCTTGAGGTCCACACCAAGTTTCATTCATTTGTGGAGGAATTTCATATGTTTTAGGTCAACCTACTTGGTTTCTACACATTACATCTCTTTCATTGGAGTTTATAACCTCTTTTGGTCAACGCGGAGGATTTCATGAGCTTGGACATGATATATATAGATCTATTAGATGCATTAGGAAGTCAGTTAGAAGTTAGCATTGATGATAGTTTAGAATAGATGTTTTGTTCTGGAAGGCGCTTCAATGCCATATCTTGCATGTATGTTGTAATTGGAGAGCAGGCATGTGAGCCCTTGTTTGTAGCCCGCATGTGGCCGACATATAAGCATTGCAATTCTTCATATTCTAAATATATGAATCTTCCATTGCCTTCTATTTTTGTTGTTTCCATTGTGTTTACTCTAGCTACATGGTTGGATGGTTCATTCTAAGAACCCTCCTACCATGACTGCATCAAGTGGTATCAGAGCGAGTTTGTGAATCCTTGGAGTGAGTTTGTGAATCCATTGGGAGTGAAGTTGTGAAGTGAAGTCATTTTGTAAGATCTTATGGTGAGAAGATCACCAACCTAAGGTAGTCTACTTGTGTTTGTCAATAGAGCGCCGATTGTGAGGTAGTTGCAGCCCTGTAGTTAGATCGCTGAGTTGAGGTAGTTGCACCAGATCCTAGGAAGAGATGCCACTGAGGAGAATACCTATTGTATGCACTATGGCTAGAAAAATGGATGAGATGATGGAGATGATGAGGACAATGAAGGTTAGACTGGATGTTGTAGAAGAAGATAAGAGAAGAATACTAAACCCTAGACTTGACATTGAAAGTGATGAAGAATTTCAATCAGCAGTTCAAAATGAAGAAACCCTAGAAGAAGAAGAAGAATCAGATCAAGTGAAGATGTTGAAATCTATTTCAAATATGGGAAAGAGACCTAGAGTTGAAGTACTAAATTATACTAGAAATTTGAATCTAGAGGAATTGATTGATTGGATAAATGACTTGGAGGAATACTTTGAATATGAAGATCTGGAGAAAGTGAGATTTGCAAAGACTAAGTTGAAAGGAGATGTTTCTATTTGGTGGAAATAAGTTTAGTTAGATAGAAATAGGAGAGGAAAAGAAAAGATCATAAAATGGGATAAGATGGTGACGAAGTTGCATACCTGCTGACTATGAGTTGAAATTGTTGAAGAGATTGCAAAACTTGAGACAAAAGAAGAAATTTGTGAAGGAGTATACTGAAGAATTTCATAAGATGATCATTAGGACTGGACATAGTGAAGCAAGCAAGGAGAAAGTGGCAAGATACATAAATGGATTAAGATTGAATATTCAAGAAGAACTCAGTTTGGTGAAGATGACAATAATTGAAGAAGCATATCAATTTGCCTTGAAAGTTGAAGATAAGTTGAACAAAAGGCATGAGAAAAGACAAAAAGGTAGAGGAGGTAAATTTCAAAAAGGTAGAACATTTTTCGGAGGAGAAAGATCATATGTGGAGTAGAACAAGTAGAATAAAGAAAGTAGTCCATACAAGAAGGAAGACAGAGATAATAATTCACACCGGAGGAATGACATAAATTTCTACAATAGAGCTAATCATAAATCTTACTTCAATGAAGGACATAGGAGAGATGAAAGAGGGTTTGATAAGAGAACATTCAGAGGAACTTGTTTTAAGTGGGGAGGTGAAATACACAAAGCATTTGAATGTCATCAGGGAAGTACAAGCAAGAGGATAGAGAACAATACAAGAACAACTTATGTGGAAGAAGACCCTGTTGAATCACCTAGTTCAGTTGAAAAGCCAGAGAAAGGAGAATCATTAGTCATGAGGAGAGAACTATTTCAAGCAGAGACAACTAAGGAACTATCACAGAGGAAAAGTTTGTTTCAGACCAAATGCAAATCAGGAGGTAAATGTTGTAAAGTGATCATTGATAGTGGTAGTACTAATAATTTGGTTTCAAATGAGATGGTGTCATGCCCACATTTCCCATGCGGCCACGACACACAACACACGTGTCATGTCCACATTTACCATGTGGTCATGACATCAATTACGAAAAAGTTTTCTACCTATCCCTAGGAACCCCCTCACACGCGTCTGCATGCTCGGTGGCAATACGCATAAGGCGTAAACATGTCAACATAATTCAGGGAGGTGCGTTGTCCCACGCAGTCCTTTGTGCGATGATAGCTGTCTAGGGGGTATGCGACACGAAGTGTGTCACTTTTAGGGTTAGAATGATTTTAATCTGAACCCTAAGTCTCCTAGGTGTGAAGATGATTTCGCCCGACTCAAAACCTATCCCTAACTCAAGTCAAAATGAAATCGAAGAATGATTAAGAAATAATGGTATGATGGATGCATGATTAAAGTGGAATGGTGAAATAAAAGTTAATAAAATATCGTAAAATTAAAACCCTAGAAATCTAGGAAAAATTTGACAGCATAACACGTTTTCAATAACCGCATTAAAAATTTTAAAATAAAACACCAATATGAAATTAAACAAAAATTTAAGAATAAATATTCAAACTTAAGAACAAATTAAAACAATCTAAAATAACCAAATAAGTATCCTACCAAGGTTAGGTAAATCGACCTTGCATAAAAAAAATCAAAATTTGAAAATAAAATTAATAAAATAATTACATGACGCCAAATTGGATTTCAAAATTTGAGTCCGTTAATAAATATAATTTCGGCATTACATTTATTAACAAACTTGGAAAATAGAGAAGGGAAGAGATTAAAATACTCATTCCCGTAAAATAATAGTAAAATCGATAAACGATTAAAATGATAAAATCACGCTAGAAAAATAAAAAATAAATAACCCAACTAAAATGAATTAAATACAAAAGGGACAACTCTTCCCAAATTAAACAAAATTCAATCCCTCCAGAATAAAATTTATTCACAAGGCAATAAAAACAAAATGCAAAACCCCATATAAATACTAGTAAATAAATTGAGGCACATGAATTAAAATGCAAGGGCAAAAATAGGGAGTTAAAAAAAATAGAATTAAAACACTCTCCTCACAATTAAAAATACTGTTTTCAAATAAAAAGCCCTAACTCCATTTTAATCTTGGTTTTCTAAAAAGAAGCCCTAATTGAATTTTATTGTTTTCTTCCCATTTTGTTGCCCTAATCCTCTATCTCCTTCATTCTTTTTCTTTTCTTTTGTTTTGCCTCATGTTTTTTGTAGGTTAGGGTTTGTAAAGAACCATGGAGGCCATGAATGGAGCTTGCTGCTACCTCTCACAGAGGTATACACAACAATTTTATTACAAATTTTCTACCCCCCCTTTTTTTAAAGTAACCGAGTGATAGTGATATATATATACAAAATGTATGAGTTAAAAATTGTTTACTTACAACAAAGCTGAGGTATACATCATGGCGTCGCCGCCGCGGAGGAGGGACGGATCGGCGTAGGAGTGGCAGAGATGGCACTGTGTATGGTTTAAAGGAGACGGCGGTGGGGAAATTGCGGACCACAGGGAGGAGGCTGCAGGAAGCGCAACGAGGAGATAGGTCGCGGTGGAGTGGTGTGGTTTTTGTTTAGACACAATGGTAGGGAGGCGGAAACACTGTGGCAAGGAGGAGATGGGGGGTCTGGGGAGGGGGTGATGCCTCCACCCACAACTGTGGGTGTGGGTGGGGGCATCGCCCCCTCCCCACACCTTCAAAGATAACGGCTCTGTTGGCAGCGGTTCGGCCATCGCCCACAGTCATCATTCTTATTTTTGTAAAACAAACTGCCAACACTCATAAATCTCGCCCTACCAGTTAGGGTTTGATTTCAGTAATGCCTTTTCTGTTTCTATTTTTTTTTTTCACAGTTAGAAAGTTTAATCACAGATATAGCTAGATAAAAATACATTATATATATATACCCTAAGCTTGTCAATACATTAATAAAATACTGTTTTCTTCAGTCTATAACTATATATATACATATTTTATTTTTCTTTCATAATCAGCATAATAATATTTGCAAATCTGGTTTAAATGATATATGAAAAAAAATAGTTTTATTATATTTATATATCTATGTTGCATGAATATTGTCATCCATCTTTCAACAAAGACTTAAGGTGCATCTACATTTTAGTTGTATATATATTGCATAAAAACTATAAGTGTAACCATGATTCCATAATGAAAGAATTTAACCAGGTTTGTAAAGAATTAATAGCCAATGGTCAATACTATTTCCAGGAATCTAAGAACAAACAAAATGCTAAATATTTTCTCCTCTTTTTTTTTTCTTTTCTTTTTGAATAAATGAGCCAAAATAACATATTTTCTTTTGACAGATTTTTTTTTTAAACAGGAAGTTTCTTCACTCTCAAACAACAAGTATTAACATCAAATTTCAAACAACTTAACAGAAATTAACTCACTTAAATTTCTATCTTCTTTTCTTTGTGTGCAATAAAATTTATACAACCATTGATGCATATTTTTTTTTAAAGAACAATGACAGAAAATATATATATTTATATTCACATGCATTTCTCAACACATACCAACTCCACAATAAAGGGAATAAACAACTTTTAAATAAAATAAACATAATGTTTACATTTCAACATTTACTACAGCCAACTCCATGGGCAAAATAACTTAACAAAATTAATTACAAAAGGGCCACAAAGGCAATGGCTCAACAGCCAACAACGTAAAACTCTAGAAGCACAAAAAAGGACTTCTCAACAAGCTCCATTTCTCCAATAAGAACCTAAAATTAAAACACAACAAGAAGGGAAAACTCAGCCACTTCGAAATGCCCTCCTCCCTACCATAAACCCGCAAGTGGGTCACCCCCGAGTTAGGGAGATAGAGATTCACATGGTTACAACACACCACAACAAACATCAAGCAACAACAACACAAATAAACCCCAAGGATAAACACATAACACAACTCATGAAAATGAGTTTGATGGGGGTAGGGAATGTACCCTTCTACTTCAAAGGGCACACCAAAATACCAAGTCTCATGGCCTCAATCCAAAACCTCCAAATACCCAACTCCTCAAATATCTCAAAATAAACTTCCATGGCACTCTTGCCATTCAAATAATCTCCACAACAAGTAAGAAGCCCTCAAGGCATAAATAACATAGATATGGGAGTGACCTCAAGGAGGTTCCTTTCCCCTACCCCAAACAAGTTGAGCCTTACCTCCAAATGGAGGTGCTCTCACCAAACTCCCATCCCACACAAAAAAAGAAACAACAAACAATGAAATCCACAACCATATCAATAATAAATAAGCAAGGGTAAAGAAACATAGTCATGAGGCTTACCTTCAAAAGCCCTATAATGGAAGCACGTTTGGTGATGAGCTCCAAACTTCTCCAAACCTTCCAATCTCCAAGAATTCCTCTAACTTCCCCAAAATTGCTCAAAATAGAAAGAAACTCTAAAAACACGAGAACCCCACACTCCTCAACAAGAGGAGGTAATATAGGCCATCAAAATTGGCCTTGAGAAATGAGAAGGTGACACTTGTCACCTTCTCCTTCCTCCTCCTATGCCACTTGCAAGGGAGAGGAAGTGTGAGGGTGACAAGTGTCATCCTCCAATTCCATCTCAATTCTCACCTTATCCACTTGTGCTCTCACATATGTGAGAGAACAAGTGGTGAGGTGGCATTCCCTTTCAAACCTCTATGAGGATAAGGGATGCCATATGTCATCCTCTTATTCTCTAAGAGAGCCGTCTCCCTCCAAGATGCTCTCACACATGTGTGAGAGTCTTAGAGGAAGATCCCACACACTTGGGAGTCTTGGAGACCTCCCAAGTCTTCCTAGGGAAGGGTTTCCCAAACTCTGGGAAGGGAGATGAGTCTTTCCCAAAGCATGACTCATCTCCCACCTTATCTAATTTCAAATTTCGTCACTTTGACTAAACCTTAGTTTAGAGTGACCAAAAGTGAGCTAACCCAAGGTTTAGTTAGTCAAAATTGACCCTAGAGCCATGGGTAACCACCTAGGGTAAATTTTGGGACACTAAGGTTCACCTAGGGGGTCATAAATCCACTTTAAATGGCCTCAAAAATAAAAACAATTACCAAGTGGTATAAGTCAATAAAAATTATACAACACACAACATTAATTAATTAAACAAAGGGGTACTAGGCCAAAATGATAAAATTAAACAAGCACTTAAATCAACACTCAATTTCAAACGTGATCCTTATCCCTCTTGGGAATGGATCGGTTTCACATGGAATAACATTTGTGTGAATTCTACCTCCAGATTCCTATGGCCTGGGAATGTAAATTCTGCATATCTCGATCAAGTGTCAATCATATCATGAATAATCATAGCCGAAGCAATTGGAATTAAATTCATGCCATCGAATACAACAATAATCATCTATAATATAATTCAGAATTAAACTGCATTTTTCTATCAAATGTCAAATAATCATCATCACATAAATAACTAGAAATCACCTCACAAAACATCATCTAATAGATCTCGCATGTCTAATCACAAAAATAGCATCGAAATATGATCAAATAGAAATCACCATATGTCTAATCAATGTCATATCAAAATCAAGAGATATAATCAAATCTTAATAATGAAACCATAGTCTCTAAAAGTCTGATAATGTCATCAACTGAAATGTATAACGATCAAAATAAGGAAGGAAAAATAATCGGCCTCACAGATGGTGACTAAGCTAAAGTTGTAAAGACTAAAATACCCTAAGCCCTACAAGATAGCATGGATTCAAGATGAACACACGGTATTGGTGAGTGAACAATGTTTGGTGAGATTTCATATAGGATCTTATGATGATGAAGTGTTGTGTGATATATGTTGATGGATGTATGCCATATATTATTGGGTAGACCATGACAGTATGATAGAAAAGCTATACATGATGGGAGAAGGAATACTTATGCTATAGTGTCAAATGGAAGGAGGATTACCTTGATTCCTTTGGAAGAAGAGGAGAAGAGTGAAGTATGTGGAACTGCTAGAATCTGTTTGGTTGATGGAAGGAATTTTTTGGATGGATTGAGAAATGAGAATATGTGTTTTGCTTTGATTCCTAATAAATGTGGAAACCTAAGTATAGACAAAGTTATTGAAAGAGATGAAGAACCACCAGAGGAGATAACTAAATTGTTGACAGAGTATGAAGACATCATATCGGATAATGTACCTAAAGGATTGCCACCAATACAGAGTATCAGTCATCATATGGATCTTATACTTGGAGGCAATTTTCCTAACAAAGAAGAACATCAGATGACACCAGTAGAGAATGTAGATTTGAATAGATAGATACAAGAACTGTTAAGGAAAGGATTGATCAGAGAAAGTTTAAGCTCTTGTGTAGTACCTACAGTATGAGCACCTAAGAAAGATGGAGAATGGAGAATGTGTATAGACTCTAGAGCAATAAACAAGATGATAGTTAAGTATAGATTTCCATTGCCAAGGATGGATGACATTATGGATTGTTTGAATGGAGCAAAATATTTCACAAAGATAGACTTGAAGAGTGGATACCATCAAATTAGAATCAGAGAAGGAGATGAGTGGAAGACTACATTTAAGACAAATGAAGGACTGTATGAATGGTTAGTGATGCCTTTTGGATTGACTAATGCACCGAGTACTTTCATGAGATTGATGAATGAGGTTTTGAAGAAATTCTTGGGTAAGTTTGTTATTGTATACTTGGATGATATTCTGATTTTTAGTAAGACAAAAGAACAATTATGGCATATTAGATAAGTATTGCAAAGGTTGAGAGAAGAGAAATTGTTGATAAACATTAAGAAGTATAGTTTCATGAAGGAAGAACTAGTATATTTGGGATTTGTGATATCTGCGGAAGGATTGAAGATGGACCCTGAGAAAGTTAGAGCAATTGTTGAGTGGCTGACACCTGAGGGCATTGGAGAGGTAAGATCATTTCATGGATTAGCAAGTTTTTACTAGAACTTCATTAGAAATTTCAGTTCAGTATGCACACCTATGACAGAGACAATGAGAGGTGACATAAAAGACTTTAAGTGGACATCAGGAGCAGATAAAAGTTTTGAATTATTGAAGCAGAAAGTAACAGAGCAACCAGTGTTAGCATTACCAAATTTCAATAAAGTATTTCAAGTAGATCGTGATGCCAATGGAAGTGCAATAGGAGTAGTGTTAAGTCAAGAAGGTAGGCTAGTATCATATTTTAGTGATAAGTTGAATGATGCAAGGAGAAGATATTCAGTGTATGATCAAGAGTTCTATGCCACAATTCAAGCTTTGAAGAAGTGGAGACATTACTTGTTACTTAAGGAGTTTGTGTTGTATACAGATCATCAAGCTTTACAATACTTGAATAGTTAAGGAAAGTTGAATAAGAGACATATGAGATGGGTAGAGTTCATATAGAGTTACACATTTGTATTGAAGCACAAGAGTGGAAAATCAAACAAAGTAGTAGATGCATTGAGTAGAAAAAATAATTTGTTGACAGAGATGAGAGTTGAAGTATTGGGTTTTGAAGAACTGAAGCACATGTATGAAAAGGACATTGATTTTGTAGAAACATGGAAAGCATGTAAGGAACCTTTTGTGATAGATAGAAGTAAGTGGTTGGATTATTTCATTTAGGAATATATGTTATTCAAAGGAAATCAATTGTGTACACCTAGGAGTTCAATGAGGGATAATTTGATAAAAGAGAAGCACAGTGGTGGATTAGCAGGACATTTTGGGATTGAAAAGACAATAGCTTTGGTAAGTGAACATTACTTTTGGCCTCAGATAAATTAAGGATGTAAGGAAGTTTGTGCAGAGTTGTAGAGTATGTCAAATTGCAAAAGGGAGTAGTAAGAATACTGGTTTGTACAAATCTTTGATAGAACCAGAGAGACCTTGGGAAGATATAAGAATGGATTTCATATTAGGATTGCCAAGAACACAGAGAGGATATGATTCTATATTTGTAGTGGTGGACAGATTTTCAAAGATGGCACATTTCATACCTTGTAAGAAGACAAATGATGCAGTGCATGTTGTTGACCTATTTTTCAAGGATACTGTGAGATTGCATGGATTACCTAAGAGCATAATTTTAGACAGGGACACAAGATTCATTGGATACTTTTGGGGAACACTATGGAAGAAGATGAAGACACACCTAAAGTTTAGTTCAACATTTCATCCACAAACAGATGGACATATAGAAGTGGTAAATAGGAGTTTGGGAAACTTGTTGAGATGTTTAGTTGGAGAGAAGATAGGAAATTGGGATCTAATTCTATCACAAGCAGAGTTTGCATACAATAATTCAGTGAACAAGAGTACAAGAAGAACACCATTTAAGATTGTGACTAGAGTAAACCCTAGAGGAGTTGCATAATTGAGAGATATCAGTATGGAGAATAAGAGAAGTGTCGAGGCAGAAGAATTTGTAGTACACATGGAGATAGTACATGATCAAGTCAGAAAGCATTTGGAAAAGATGAATGATAAGTATAAGGAGTAAGTAGATGACAAAAGAAGACACAAAGAATTTTTAGTGAGAGATGAAGTAATGGTATATCTGAGAAAAGAGAGATTTTTAGTGGGGACATATAACAAGTTGAAGATGAAGAAGTTTGGACCATGTAAGATACTTAGGAAGTTTGATTTAAGAAATGCATATGAAGTAGAGTTACCATAGACATTTGGTATATCACCTATATTCAACATTACAAACCTATATCAGTATCATGAAGGAGAATCCAATGATAGTATTGAAGATGGATTAAAGAATCAGTTACCACAACAACAACCAACTAGATAGAGAGAATCTTGGACAACAGAATTGGACATAGTACCAGAGGAAATCAATACAAAGAATATTTGGTAAAGTGGATAGGTAGACTGAAAGAAGACTCATCGTGGGTATCTCAGGCTAAGGTGGACCATCTTGGTTTTCCTCTAGCCCCAACAAAGTGAGGGACTCACTTTTTCAACAACCCCGTGTGTCTGATGCAAGAGCATCCTAGGTTGTAGAGAAATCTTGCATCAACCAAAAATATTTGCATTTTCTTTCATTTCAGTTTAGTACAGTCAGAGTTCAGTTAGTTGCAGTTTCAAAATTTTGTACCATATTTTACCGCATCTTTATATCTGACCTTGTGGAGCAAGACTTAGCATCTACATATCATCATCTACATCATATCCAAAATCCAGATCATTTGGACTTGTCTGCTAAAAGTTATCACTATCAGAAGATCACTTATTTTCACAGAGCAGAGCATACAAATAGTCAGTTGAAGGAGAAGGTTTGCAGAGCACTTATGTGACTTGCAGAGCTAAATGAAACATATTACAAGGTACATTATGATAAAAAAGACCTTCCTTGAGGACCACACCAATTTTCATTCATTTGCAGAGGAATTCCATATGTTTTAGGCTGACCTACTTGGTTTCTACACGTTACATCTCCTTCATTGGAGTTTGTAACCTCTTCTGGCCAATGTGGAGGATTTCATGAGCTTGGAGATGATATGTATATAGATCTATTAGATGCATTAGGAATTAATTTAGAAGTTAACATTCATGATAGTTTAGAATAGATGTTTTGTTTCGGAAGGCGCTTTAATGCCATATCTTTCATGTATGTTGTAATATGGGGAGCAGGCCTGTGAGCCCTTGTTTGTCGCCCACATGTGGCCAACATATAATCATTGTAATTCTTGATATTCTAAATATATGAATCTTCCATTGCCTTCTATATTTGTTTTGTTTCTGTTGTGTTTAATCTAGTTGCATAGTTGGACAGTTCATTTTGTGAACCCTCCTACCATGACTGCATCACATGTCCAAGAGGATATGAGTTAACTTCAATTAAGAGAGGAGTTAAGTCAATCAAGTGGATATTGTGTTTTCACTTGAAGAAGAAGAAGTGGCACCTAATTGTCATCAATTAAGAATTGATTTGATAGAGGTGGTAGTTGATTACCTCCAATTAAGGACGACATGTATCCTTCTTATCTACCTAAGAGAGAAATGTATTTACCTAAGTAAACTCAATAAAATAGGAGCAATAGAATGTTACACCAACAAGATTAGTGTCTCAATATCACATATTTAAATAAATTTGGAGGATTAGGTACACCAACTTGTATCTACCAACCAATCAAAATATTTGACTACCACTAGCCAACTCTCAAATGCAACCACTCAACTAGTGGATCAACCTTCATCATCAAATGCAACAAAGCATTAGGAGAAATTAAGGCACTTACATAATCAATCTATAATAGGTGTAACACAATCAATCTACAACATCATTTAATCTACACACCGAAGTAATACTACATCACAATGCACAAAAGTAACATCTAGAGTCAATACACATTGCAATGCCTCTTTGAAGAGAACAACAAGTCCTTGTTAATATCAACTCTCCACCATATCATTTCTCTAAAGTCTTGACTTGAATTGATAACACACAAAAGATTCCACTTGGTGGATGAGAGAGGAGAAAGAAAGTAATATCACCCCAATGGAGGAAAGAGTAGATATCATATACCCTACTATATATTGGAATTTGCCAAAACACATATATCAAGGTAGTGATCACAAGTGCACTAACTTAATGATGCCCTTTCAGGTTTTCATCATGAGTCTCCACTAAGTTACCTTTTTTAGTTTTCGAATTAACCAAAACTAATCAAGAGGCCATGTTAAAGTCACTAGACTCAACACACTAATCGTTGAATATTTGATCATGCACATCAATCATGCCAAGTGCTACATCTTGTATCCATCAACTCACACTCAGGAACAAGAAGTGCATCTAGTGCAGTGGATTACCACATTCACATACTAAAAGTTGAGTAAATCATTTGAAGAATAGAAAATCCTCTTGAAGAAGATCATCTACATCAAACATGAGAGCACAAGTCCTTGGCATTACAACATATGGAACACGTCTTTGAGCAACAACATCTATAGGAGGTCTCTGAGAAACAACATGTGAAACAATAGTATTATTCTCAATAACCAGCATAAACAAGAGATTGGTGACACATAACACATGTATTTACACATACTTTTAGAAACAATGGGAAGAACCATGTGTATGTTGACCATATAATGATCATGGGTTCATTTTAAAATAATGATTTGACTCATGTCTAAAATGGCCACAATGGGAACATAATTTGGTTTGATCTGTGGACAACTTAGAGGCTTGGACTTCAATGACACACATGTGTGAAGACTCAACTAGACATAGGTGAATGATTCCACCAAACACAAAGTGAATGGGTTTGGAATAAATTGAAACATAAGACCCCATAAGACCCTTGAATATAAAACCACATATTTCCCTTTTAGTCTTTTGAGAATCCTAGATCTGCATACTAGGTTTTGACTAAGGAGTAGCATAATGGACACATTGTTAGGACCAATTTTAGATTTGAAATGTGTTGCTTTTTACATAGGTTCCTTTTACTTTTGTAACATAGGTTTAGACACCACTCACTTTTTCTGTGACACCAATTTCAACATAACAACATTTCATTTTTGAGACAAATGTATGTTCTTAGACATAGATGGAGTCACAACATGCAACTTGAATACATTTTTTTGTGCCTTTAGTTTTGTGTTAAAGTGTTGGGTGTACTAAAAGAAGGCACGCCATTTTATCAATAGTGAATCTAGTGCATGTCTTACTGGTACCTTGTAATTGATCTTTTAAGCTATTTATTTCCTTTTGCAACATGTATTGATCACAAAACTACATGAACATGGATTGTTTGTATTGAAGCAAATAGTCAATAATTAATTTTTCCTTGATTTTTGTGCTTACATTATTATTGAAGTATCTAGTTGTCATTTGTTCAAGAAAAAGAGAGAGTAATAGGCAAGAAAAGAAACACAATCGCACATATTGGAGTCAAATTCCACTGACTGTTCTTGAGAAACAAAATGTTCATTGAGACAAACAAAAATAGGTTTGTACAATAACTTTGATTACACCTTTATTCTACATATTAATATAATACAATATTTTCTTTCTCTTAGTGTACCATAAAAATGCAAAACACTAAAAACACATTTTTACAAGCATTAAACATAAAAAGTGAATACATAATTAAAATAAAAAAAACCCTATTCCATGAAAAATGAGAACATGAGAAAGGTATGGTCTTAAAATTCCACTATATTTTTGGGTACTGTAGAACCCTCACCAATGCAAATTCTACAAATTTTATGATTTTTAATGATTAAAATCCACTAATGTAATATGTACCTCTTGGTGTTTTTACCCATTGGATTCTCGAGTCTAATTTCCACAAATGCTAATATCACAGACAAGAGTGATTGTACAACAATGTTATACAGAAAACATGACATCAAGTACTAATTTTCATGATTTTTTTACAAAAAAAATGGATTTAAAAAAATTCATAAAAGGTTAAATCTACACTTCTCACCTTTTTTGTGTCTTGAATTAGGGACCTATGGGATCTCAATGAAATAAAATAATAACTAATTCCCAACTCATCCAAAAGTGAGCTTCTAAAACATTATCTCATTAGCATTGCATATGTTCGAGGTTAATGAAAGGAAACTCCATGCATCTTTGAAAGTTGGGGTTTATTGTGAAGTTGATAATGCTAATTCCAATCCCATGAATGCATTTCAGTCAAAAGATAATCAAGTAAATGGAACTCCAAATGGCCATATGTTTTATTGTGGGAATGGCCAAATGTGTGATGCAGTAGAAAATAGAATGCATAAGAAATCAATATTGTGTTTTGACAAAAAATAAGTAGAAATGCAATAGATAGGAAATAATATGTATTAGCATGCTTCATGGAATGATAAAGTGGTAATTTTATAAAGTAGCATTGGAAAACCTTGCATCGTGGATGTAGCATTCAGGTGCACATATACTCAGGGAGAGAGAGGGAGAGAGAGAGATGGTGGTTTAAAGATGTGCTTGTTGCCAAAATCGCTCTAGAAAGTGAGTTGATGTATTCATTTGTTAATTATTTTTTAGAAAGGGTTTCCTAGGGTAAATCTTGTATTGTCTACTAATTTCTTTTCTAAATTATTTCAATTTTGTTAACTTTTGCAAATATTCTTCTATTTAGATTAGCATCATTTCCCACATTCTTTACTTCCCTTTTGATCCTAAGATTTTACACATGTTTAACCACCAATGTATTAGATCCATGGGAAGGAGATGGATAAGTTGTAGTTGGAAGTTACACTCCTATTGATCGAAGAGGCACACCATACTGTTGAGGATCATGTTGATTTTATTTTTCCCAAGTGTCATTCTTGGAACCACCCTATATAAGCCCAATGATCTACAATTTATGTGTTCACTCAGATGCTCAAAACCTAGCAATTCAACAAGCATTCCTTTTACACTACCAATATTTTCCATTCAATGCTCTAACAATGGTAGTTTTATCATTTTCTTTACCTAAAGTTCTCTGAAGTGTTTAAAAACACATTATAGGTTTTTTGGTTCTACTTGATTATGTTAGTGTAAAAATAATGTTAAGATTGACTTAGGTGGATAAAATCGACAATGGTTGAGGGTTCACATGTCCACTTGCAAGCGTGCAATGTCCAATTGTAGGAGTGCACATAGTCAACTTTAGTAGATGTGCACACACCATGATTCATTTGGAGGTTGATATGTGTAATTTTGGATTACTATTTATATGGATGTTTGGTGTGTTCCCACTGGCCTACCTTACTTCACTATACTACTATAAATAGAGGTAGTGTACATGGTCTTTAATAGTACACCTTGTTGAGCATTGCCAAGCTAATTTTAGGCTCCTTCTAGTTTATAGTAAGAGTTTCATTGTTAATATTATATAATAATTGCATGTCTATTATAACAATTATATTTTCCTTTATTGAATTTAAATTATGTTATGGAAGGTAGTTAGGTACAAGTGTTCTTGGGTAATTGGCACAATTATTCTATCAATTTTTTAATAGGTTGGATTTTCAATTGTGGTGGTTGTGCAAGACCTAATATCTACAATAACATCATGATGTAATTTTAGCCAAATTATAAGTACTTATACATAATTACAATTATCTTTTCTAATTTGAAATGGCCTAACACTACTACTATAGTAAGCTTCCAAAATCATATTTTGGCAAATAAGGTTGTTATCTAGATGGTTGTAAGGGACATATCAACTCACTATTAGTCTCATACAAGTTAGAGAAGTTCAATATCTTTGCCATATGGTTGATGGCACTCTAAAGTCTAATTTCTATAGGAGTTAATGATTATTATCAAATCTATAATGGGAGGTCAACTGAGTAGACAAGAATTGGTTAGTGCTCCCTTTCTTGTGTTAGATGTTGAGGTAAAATTATTATAAATATGTGGACCATATTTGATGATAAATGTTCAACAACTTGCCTTAGGTATTCATGTATTCTAGAGGCTTTTGACTTTATGAATAATGTCTCCTTGACCTAGATATAATGCTTCCACTACTTGCATGCTTGGATAATAATACATATCTCTTTGTCATATGTTTGATATATGTGAATTGTGTTGGAGAAGATCTCATTGTGGTAGGTGATTAGGTACAATTGTTGAATGAGAATGACACCAAGTGCATAATCTTGTTGGGAATTAAGGTGTCTCAACCTTTGTAAGTTTCTAATGTTGTATTTATTTATTCAACACTATGTTGTAGGATCCCATGTTGAGTTGGCATAGTTTCACCATATGTCGGCACCTTGTGTACATGCAGTGCTCAAGATAAATTTTGGTGACTTTGTCAGCCACGATTTCCCCCCAAAATAATTAATGGGGGAGTGTAGGGGGGTAGAGCCCCTCCTGCGGGGCTTGGAGGGCTTATTTGCCTAGTGGGGGCCCGAGGGCAGAGCCCATGGTAGGGGTCTAGGGGTAGTGCCCCCGAAGCAAAACAAATTCCCTATATTTAATAAAGGTGTCAGCTATTAATTTTCTATTGGCCAACATGGAAAAGTTGACATTAGATAACTGCCAAAGAAGCTTGCTAAATAAGCGACTGGAGAATTTGAAAGGTCATGGGATGCAAATGAGAATTGACAGTGTGTACTCCTGAAAGAACTTGCATTGCAAGTGTGTTGTAATCATCTTTTGATTTGATAATACATCGTACAGGTTTTGGAGTGTGGGTTTTTTTTACCTAAAAGGGTTTTCCCCACATATATCTTGTGTTGTGAGTTTTGTATTTGCATTTGGCTATTGTTATTACCTTTTTGTTAATGTGCATCTTAATATGTAAGTGTAAAAGTTAAAATTTGCATAAATCTTTCCTCATTAGATTAGTGTAGGAAGCATTTATGCATATATTGCTTCCTTTCAGTTGGTATCAGAGCCTGATCACCTTTGGTTCTAATTGTTGGGTAGAGGGTTTTTTGAACTAATCTTTGTTTGAGTGGGAGCTTGTGTAGAGGATTTTGAAATCTTTGTTGCAAGAAAGAGATGGCGAGCACATCTAGGAGGTTTGAGATAGAAAAGTTTAATGGAGGCAACTTTGAGTTGTGAAAACTCAAGATGGAGGACTTATTGGTGGATAAAGATCTATGGATCACAGTATCTAGAACCATGCCATCAGGCATGAAACAAGAAGATTAGGATCTGATGGATCAGAAGGCTAAGGGTTTGATAAGACTCTGTTTGGCTGATTCAGTGCTCTTGAATATCCATGAAGAGAAGATTGCAAAAGATCTTTGGAAGAAACTTGGAGATGTTTATCAGGCTAAATCCCTTGTGAACAAGTTATTTCTATGAAAGAAAATGTATTCTCTGAGGATGGAAGATGGAGGATCTATTGTTGATCACTTGAATACTTTCAATATGCTTGTTGCCTAGTTGACTTCTGTTGGTGTGAACATGGAGGAGGAGGATCAATGTATGACATTACTATGTTCCTTACTATATTCGTGGGACCACCTTGTTATGGCCATTAGGAGTACCACTACCACCTTCGAGATGGATGAAGTGGTTTCATTGTTGTTGTCTAAAGAGATGCAGAGAAAATCTTCCAAGTTAGCTAAGGAGGCTCTTGCGGTTCATGGTAAATCTAAAGAGAAAGGGAAGAAAAAGGCTAAGAAGAAAGGAAAAAAAGGAAGATCCAAATCCCATGGGAGATTCATGTCTCCTAGAAAGTCCAAGGATCTGTATTGGAATTGTGGCAAACCTGGTCACTTCCGCAAGGAGTACAAGGAGGAGAAGAAGAAAAAGAAGAACTATGATTCAAATTCTGACAAGTCCTCTCAGGATGAAGGAAAAGTGTTCATTGCTGCCTTGGTAACACATGCATCTGAAGGTGTATGGCTTATTGATTCTGGTGCATCTTTTCACATGACCTCTCATCGGGGTTGGTTTTCAAAGTATGAATAATATGATGGTGGGAAGGTATACTTGGGTGATGACTCTCACCTGAAGATTGTTGGTCGTGGAAGAGTCTTGATTTGATTCCTTGATGGATGAGTGAAGGAGATCAATGGTGTTCTACATATCCTTGGTTTGGCATGGAACCTTCATTCTATAAGTTGAATAATATGGGTGTGCAGGTTGTTTTCTCAAATGGAGGATGTAAGATGACTAGAGGATCTATGGTTCTAGCTAAGGGTGTTCAGATTGGCACTCTATTTCAGCTTGATGCATGTGCGATATATAGTGCAATAGTGCCTCTGTTTCAAAGAAGAGAACTTCAGAGTCTTCATCCTCACCATTGGAACTAGTAGCGTAGAGGATTGTTGCATCTACTTCTGATGGTCATGCTTTCTGGGTACATAAGGGTGCTCATTCTGTGGAGAAGAAACTTCTAGCTAAGAAGACAATGTTATGGCACCAAAGGCTTGGTCACATTGGTGAAAAGGGTTTGAGGACCTTAAAAATAAAAACCCCGTTGAGGGTATGAATGATTGTAATCTTGAGTTTGATTTTTGTGAACATTACATCTATGGTAAACAAAACCATGTTCAATTTTATTCCAGTTCTCACAAATATTTTGAGGTGTTGGACTTTATTCATTCTGATATAATTGGTCCAGTTAATGTTCCTTCGATTTCAAAATCTATTTACTTTGTTTCATTCATTGATGATTACAGTAGAAGGACATGGGTGTATTTCCTTAGAGGCAAATCTGAAGTCTTTAATAGATTCAAAGAGTTCAAAGCTCTTTTAGAGAATCAAAAGGACAGAAAGATTAAATGTTTGAGGACTGATAATGATGGTGAGTATTGTTCAATAGATTTTGACAAGTTCTGTAAAGAACATGGGATTGAGAGGGACACGAAAAACTCTATATACCCCTCAACAGAATGGAGTTGTAGAAAGGATGAGCAAAACGTTGATGGAGAGGGAAAGGAGTATGATAAGTGGAGTTGGCCTTGAACAAAAGTTTTGGGCTGAAGCTGTTGCTACCACTTGTTTCCTGGTTAACAGGTCTCCTACAACAATGCTTGTTGATAAGACACCCATGGAGGTGTGGTTTGGTAAAAAGCCTTCATTGAGACACATTCGAGTATTTCATTGTGATGCATATGCACATGATAAGGAGAAGAGGTCTTAGTTGGAGAACAAGGCTGTGAAGTGTATCTTCATTGGTTATGGCATCGGTGTAAAAGGGTACAAGCTTTGGGATCCAGTGGCTGAGAGAGTTCTGTATAGTAGAATTGTGATCTTCAGAGAGCTTAATCCTTCTTTTATTGTTCTACAACCAAGGAAAGAAGAAGAGAAATAGGATGTGGTTCAACTTCCTTCCACCCTTGAGAAAGTTGAACTAAAGACATCTATTGGACCTGATGATGAGGAGAGCTCTAGTAGCTCTACAAATTTAGAAGAAGATGAAGAACCTCAATCTCAAGTTTTGAGGAGGTCCACATGGATAAGGTGGTAGCCTAATAGGTTTGGTTATTCATTGCATGATTCCAATTGTATTTTTTCTTTGATTTCTAACACTAATGAGCCTAGGACCATAAGTGAGGCTATGGGTATGAGTAATGCAGATTCCTAGGAAGAGGCCATGGAAGAAGAGATGGATTCCTTGAATAAAAACAATACTTGGGATCTGGTACCATTGCCTAATGGATGTAAACTTGTTGGATGCAAATGGGTGTTTAAGAAGAAATTTGGTTAAGATGGTAGTGTTGAGAAGTTTAAGGCAAGGTTGGTCATGAAGGGTTATTCCCAGGTTGAGGGAATAGATTATGATGAGATTTTCTCTCTCATTGCAAAGTTGACATCTATCAGATTCTTGTTACCACTTTCTGCAACATATGATTTAGAAGTTGAACAGATGTATGTGAAGACAACTTTCCTTTGTGGTGACTTGGAAGAAGAAATCTATATGTCACAGCCAGAGCACTACGTGGTAAAAGGTAAAGAAAATTTGGTTTGCAAGTTAAAAAATATTTTTATGGTTTGAAGCAATCTCCTAGGATGTGGTACCAGAAATTTGATGCCTTTATGTTAAGTTTAGGATTTTTGAGATCAAAATCATATCATTGTGTTTATTACAAGTTTGACAATAATCACATTCTCATTATTGCATTGTATGTTGTTCGTTGGGATTGGTAAGAATTTGATTTCTGATTTGAAGTCTTAGTTGTCACCCCCATTTTAGATGAAAGATCTAGGGGTAGATAGGTACATTCAAGGGATGGAAATCAGAAGAGACAGAGCTTACAAAAAACTTTGGTTAGGCTAGAGTAAGTATGTGAATACTGTGTTGGAGAGATTCAACATGGCAGATTGCAAACCATTAACTGTTCCTATTACGATGGGGACAAAGTTATCTATTGCAGATTGTCTGAAGTCTCCTTCTGAGATGGAGGATATGAGAAGAGTTCCTTATGCTAGTGCGATTGGTAGCTTGATGTATGCTATGTTCTATACAAGACCAGGCATTGCCCAAGAAGTGGGAGTCCTTAGTCATTTTATGGCTAATCCTGGATGGGTACATTGGGATGCAATGAAGAGAGTGTTTAGATACTTACAAGGTACTTCTAAGTATTCCTTATGCTATCATGGTTATCCTACAAGGGATTGGAATTCACTTTGTATTCAAGGATTTGTGGATTTAGATTGGGCAAGTGACATTGACAGTAGGAGATCCACCAATTCTTATGTGTTCACTATGTTCGATGGTACTATTAGTTAGATGAGTAAGCAGAAACTTGTGGTCAATTTGTCCACTACTGAAGTAGAGTACATGGAAGCAACTCATGCTTGTAAAGAAGCCATTTACCTTAAAATATTATGTTCTAATATTGGGTTTGATGTAGGGAAGATTACCATTTGTTGTGACAGTCAGAGTGCCATATGTTTGGTAAAGAATCCTACTTTCTAGGAGAGGATGAAGCATATTGATGTCCAGTACCATTTTGTTTGTGACATGGTAGAGGATGGGAAGTTGACACCTTGACAAATGTTGTAGATGCCTTGACAAAACTTGTGAGCATGGAGAAGTTCAGATGGTGTTAAGAGTCTATAGGCCTCTTGATCCTTAGCAGTTATATCATGTCATTCTATTGGCTCTTGAAAGGTGTTCGACAAGTAGGAGAATGTTGGGAATTAAGGTGTCTCAACCTTTGCAAGTTCGTAATGTTGTATTTATTTATTCAACACTATGTTGTAGGATCCCATGTTGACTTGGCATAGTTTTGCCATGTGTTAACACCTTGTGTACATGCATCAGGATAAATTTTGGTGACTTTGTTAGCTGTCGTTACCCCCCAAAATAATTAATGGGGGAGTACAGGGTGGTAGAGCCCCTCCTGTGGGGGCCCAATGGTGGAGCCCATCATAGGGGTCTAGGGGCAATGCCCTCAAAGGGGGTTGCTGGGGGCAGCACCCCTAGCTGGGGGATCGAGGACTTGGGGAAGTGCCCCCGAAGCAAAAACATGCCCTATATTTAATAAAGGTGTTGGCTATTATTTTTCTATTGGCTGACATGGAAAAAACAACATTGGATAACCGCCAAAGAAGCTTGATAAATAAGCAGCTGGAGAATATGAAAGGTCATGGGATGCGAATGAGAATCAACAGTGTGTACTCCTGAAAGAACTTGCATTGCAAGTGTGTTGTAATCATCTTTTGATTTGATAATACATTGTGCAGGTTTTGGAGTGTGGGGTTTTTCACCCGAAAAGGTTTTCCTCACATATATCTTGTCTTGTGAGTTTTGTATTTGCATTTGGATGTTGTTATTACCTTTTTTTAATGTGCATCTTAATTTGTAACTATAAAGTTAAAATTTGCATAAATCTTTCCTCAGTAGATCAATGTAGGAAGCATTTCCACATATCTTGCTTCCTTTCAAATCTTAGGCATCTATCTTTATCTTAAAAGAATATTGTAGATCTTGGAAAATAAGGACTACTGTTGAACATAACATTTGCTTTAGTTGTACAAATGCAAAATGTTTTTCTTTTTTTCATATGAACTTTCTTTAGCTCCCCCTTTTGGTACATATGGTTGAAGTGTTAGAAATGATGGAAAACTGGTATAATATAGAAATCTGAAACAATGTTGCAAATCTAAAATTTAATCTATAGAATGCTAAGATGGAAACAAAACATGTAAATTAGCAATATAAGAAATCAACAAAATCAAGAGATTTACACATGACACAATGATTTACATGGAGAAACCCTTTCGAGAAAAAACTCCACTAGCAAAGAAGACAAGTCTATATTATCTTCAAAGGAGATTACAATACAATCACATCCTTCAATCCTACATCCAATCTGACTACACCTATGTACTTGTAAACATACAATTCATACTCTACACTCCTCAAGCTTCTATTAAATAAGAAATACAAGCTTGCAAAATAAGACACTAGAATATGGTACCCAAACTTTAAAAATCTAACGCCCACATTGGGAGGTTACAAAATCAATAATTAATGACAATCTTACACCTATCATAACCACCTCCACACATGTAGTTCTCCATTATGTAAAAATTCCATGCCCACCTTGGGAATAATCAACAATGGCCTAAAAATAGACTCTTACACCTTGCAGTTGTCATAAGATGCTCTACAAAGACGATCCAATAATAGTTGATTCCTTGCAACATGTAAGGCTCTAATAATAGAATATGCTCTTACATCCATCATTAGTTATTAATAAACTTGGCCACCCACCTTTTACCTATTTACTACCCAAGATAAATATCATAAATTATTGTCACTGTAAATTAATATTTACTACGGTTAATGGATATCACATCCCTTATGGAATGCATTTAAAAAATAATGTTAAGAGTAATTAAATATATTAGATTTACAAGGTTAATAGCACTTTAATCCAACATGATAATCCGTGCAATGTGATATAATTTGAACAAAAACTTGTGATTAAATTTGGCTAGGCCTAAGAAACATTTTTTTTGATTTTTCAAAGCTATCTATTCTTTAATGACGTCAATCTTCTTTGGCTTGAATCATACATTATCATCATCAATAATGTATTCAATCCACTAAATCCTCTCAATGTTGAAATATCACTTTTATATTAACATAAAAATTACATTGGTGTAGAGTTGAGAGGACATATTAAACATGTTGTATGTGCTCTTTCCAAGCCTTACTCTAGATAGGGATTTCAATTAAGCAAACATCTATAAAATAAATTATGAAGGTCCATAGTAAATAATTCATCATCCAAAATGAATATGACTAATGTAGTGGTCAAACCAAAGGACATGACTAGCGAATTGAACAAGCTTTCCTTGGATTTGAAGGTATTCTTCCAAATGGTTGTTGGGTCAATGGAAACTTGATGGTACTCTGACTTTAAACCAATATTTATGAAGAAATTAGCCTCTTTAAGTTGGTCTAAGATGTCATCAATACGATGGATAAGATACATGTTCTTGACATTGATTTTATTCAAGGTATTATAATTAATATAAATTAGCCACATTCTATAATTCTTTTGAGTGAGTACAATCAAGTTGCCAAAACACTTGGTCAAATGTGGCCCTTCTTAATCAACTTCTAAGTCTAACACTTTTTTTCATAACTCCAAAACCTAGTACATATGAAATGGTTTGATTTTTAGTGGCATGTCAAGGACTAGATAATTCTAATGATTCTCTTAACAATGTAAAGGTACACATGTAAGTAAGGTGAAAGCATCTTTTTATCTTGACAAAATTTGGTCCATCTTCTCTTGTCATGTTATTAAAATAGGTGTTTATGACATGTGTGGTCGCTCTAAACTTATGAACTTCATAAGACCCAATCATTAAAAGGAAATAAAGTAAATAATATAAATAGGAGAAGCTATGCTAAATAGACCTAAATCCACAATACAAGAGAGTAAAGTAAAGATTTCACTTATGGAACACTAGATATACCCTAGCAAACCCTTTCAAGAAAAACCTAGCAATAACACAATACACCTCAATATATTACAATACAAAGAGATTTATCTTGTGCTAAATGATGTCTTCAATCCCATGCTTGATCTAATTTTGATAGTATGTACCTATCAACAAAAACCTTATCCAAACATAATGTCAAACACTTGATTTATAGGCACAAGGCAAAATAGGAAACTAGAAGTGGATTTCAATACCATGGGCCCAAAACCATGGAACTAGATCCAAGCACTCCACTCATGGATTCAAAAAAAGTTCTCTTCTTTGCATGCATTGTTTAATGATCTTACACATGTCTAAAATCAGCTAGTCAAATATGCATTTCTTCACTGTCTCTTTATAACCACCAAACTAATTGGTCTTCCAATGTAACCCTTATGTAATAGATGTCATTCCAAATGTTGGAATGATTGATACAATGAGAATGCCAAATATTCCCCTCTAATGTGGTGTCCCATTCCATGAAGTACCACATTTATAATAATATTAAAATATTATATGCAAGGTGTACAGTACAACTTTCTAACAATCTCCCACTTGGTGTATTCATTGCATAATTGGTCAACTGAAAAACATAATCTAACAACTATAAGTATAAACTCTTATAGCTTTCCTATAGCAATAGAAGTTTCTAGTATTCACTAGCTTTGTTAGAGAATTTACAACATTCTCCAAGGTGTCAACCTTTTCTACCAACACATTCTTGTCATCCACCATGTCTTGACCAAAATGATATCAAACATTGAAATGTTCTTTGGTAAAGCATGATAAGTAGGATTCTTTGCCAGACTGATTGCACTCTAACTATCACAACTTATCATTATAGATTTCTTCAAGAGGCCCATTTGAACACAATCCTTAAAATGACATTAACTCCTTACATGCATGATTAATTTCCATGCACTCTACTTCTATAGTAAAAAAAGAATCAATTGATTGTCTCTTTCTCAACAAGTTAACCACTCGACCAAATAAGGAAAACACATAGCCACTAGTGGACCTTGTTGGTGTAATTAAATATTTAATTACAATTTATTGAGTTTACTTAGGGCTAATTTTAGTCTTAGGTTATTCTTAAGTCATATTAGGGTTTTTCTCTAACTTGCAAATATAAAAGCAAGTTCTCACATGTAATTCATGGATCTTTTTCATTAATTACATCGATTTCATTGAGAAAATAACTCTCTTGTGTTTTTTTCTTTATAGAAGGTTAATCTTGGCTTGTAGAAGATTATGGTGTTTTAGGTTTATCATAAACTTCAACATGGTATTAGAGAAGATCTACAAGCCCCTTCTCAAATTTGAAGAAAAATTCAAGCAAGAGCTATTTGCTGGGTGTGTTTTTGTGTAAAACAAAGTATTCCAGTGGATTCAGAGCAGTTGGAAAAGGCAGATTTGTCTTTTGTTTGGCTGAATTTGGTCTGGGGAAGCCAGATCTGTGAAGGTTTCAAGAGTTTTTTTTTTAGATCCGGAGGGGAACAATAGTTTCAAAGCTTTTTGGCCAAAATTGTCGTCACCAACGCACTCAGAAGGGCCAAAAACCCTAGAATCACCTGTTCATTAACAAAAATTAAAGACTAAAAAAAATATTTGAGGGTACTTCCTTTTATCTAGTGGTCCAAAGGGTGCTTCCATAGGGTGTATCATTTTATCCATTAGTCCAAAGGGTGCGTCCCCATGATTTTATCCAGTGGTTTGAAGGGTGCTTTTGCAGGGTGCATCATTTTATCCAACGGTCCAAAGGGTGCTTCCACGTCTTTTTATCTAGCGGTCCAAAGGGTGCTCCCACAAGGTGCATCATTTTATCTAGTGGTCTGAAGGGTGCTTCCACATGGTGCATCATTTTTTCCAGCAATCCTCCATCCTGCCCTCTTCTCCAAACCCTAATGGAGCAATTTCATGAAAACTGTAATAACTTTCACATCTGGAATTAGTTTTTCACAAACAAAATATTGTTGGAAAGCTGGTTCTGCACACTTTTTGATGGTGTGATTAGTTTTTTATGATTTTGTCTTTTGGCACCTATTTTTTCTGTTTGAAGTCAAGGCATATTCTTTGGCTTTCGAGCTCCATTCTTGTGCCTAGAATCTCCATTTTTTGAAAATGAATAGAGGTTGGAAAGGTTTCAGTGAGCTCTACACAACCACCTATAATTTTTTTTCAGATTCAGCCCTCCAACAGATCTCCTATTATTAATACCTCCTTGACCAAATTTGCATCAACAAAGCCTTGTATATTAACCATCTTGTCTATCTTAAGTCTTTCATGGTAGAAAATAGGATAGTCTAAAATGACACTTAGGTATCTAAAGATCTTCTTATCCACATGAGTCCAATGCTCTTTTCCTTGATTAAACATAGAAATTCTCAAAACTCCCACAACATGGGAGATACTTAGTCTAGTACAAGCAGAAACATACACAAGGCTCCCAACTACACTTTTATAGGGAACATAGCTCATGTTTTCACCATCATCCCATGTATTAGGTCATTATTTCATTGACAACTTTGTACCAATAGAAATAAGAATGTTCATGATTTATAATATTACATTTTGAACCTCTACAAAATGGAATAAACATACTTCCTTTGACTCAACCATATTTTTTATTAGAATTATATCTTATAATTTCCATCACTAAAATAAAGTTTGCAACACTAAGATCCTTCATATCAAACTATAATGAAAATTGGGATTTTAGATCCATAATCATATCCTTTTTATTTCCAATAAACAACATATCATCAATATATAAAATGATGATAAAAACTACGAACAAATCTAATCTTCAAAACATAGCTATCAAAATTTTGATACCACATCTTTGGGTCTACTTTGGGTCATAAAGACACTTCTTCAAACTACAAATCAAATCCTCCTTTCCTTTGACCATAAAATGTTTAGGTTGTGACATACAGATTTTCTTTCTTAAAATCTCTATGTAACTAAGCCTTGTATTTTTCTACCTAAGCCTCTAAACTAAATTTATTTTTAAATACCCATTTACAGCCAATGGGCTTCCTTTCTCCAAGTAGGTTGACCAAGTCCCAAGTCATGTTTGTATCCAAGATCATTATTTCTTTATCCATGCCCTTCTTCTAGGAATTAATCTCCTTTGTTTCAAATTCCTCCTCCATAGTTCTAGAATAATAATCATTAGCAAATTACAAATTTTTTTTGGTGGGCTATAGCTTTTGGGATGTCGTCTTACCTAAGTAGACCTTATCAAGAGTGGGGCATTAGGTTATTCTTCTTTTGGATCATCTCCCTCTTCTGGTATACCTTCTTCCTCAAATTCATCCTCATTCTTGGTCTCAAACCACACCTCTTTTTTGTTGAACACACAAGGATACTGAGAGGGGGGTGAATCAGTAACTAACAAACTTCAAATCTTCTGGAATAGATTAAAACTTAAACATCACAATATTAACATAAACATGAAAGATCAACACAATGCACATCAACACATAACACAAATATAAGTGGAAAACTCAAGAAGGAAAAACCACGGTGAGGATTAACTCACAATATATGAAGCTCAAATAACAACTTTGTTTTAGGGCTATAACCCAAGGAAGCAACTACTCCCTGCAGACTTTGTTTCAGGGCTACAACCCAAAGAAGCTACTACTCCTTGAAGACTTTCATTTAGGGTCACACCCAAGGAAGCTACAACTCCTTGAAGACTTTGTTTTAGGGTCACTCCCAAGGAAGCTACTACTTTCTGAATTGAGAACAAACTCACAAAAGATTACAGTATGATAGTCCTTCTACTATCTAAAAACTGACATTGAAATTCACACCTTTGATGATTGCAATTCTGTCTCTTCACACTTCCTTCTGATGATTGGATCAATTAGTTTCACTCTATACTTGATCACTGTCACATATATGTCTTCAAGATGAATCAAGACAACATCAACAACTTCTTCTCTTTCTCCTTCAGCCACACATCATAATGCATTCATTCTGCTCCTTATCTTGCTTGCAAGCCTTATCAATCACTTTGCAATCACACCTAGCCTAACTCAATTTGATTTACAACTTATACATGATATTACATTGATTACATTGCTTGTCGGCCAGAGACAACATGAAAAAATATATTTACAAGTTAGCTAAACAACTCACAACATGAAACGTGTAGAGAACAAGTCCTAAACAAGACTACACACTACACCAGTAGCAGATCCATGCCTTGCAGACATCAAAACTTGCTTAACTAGGTCTAAAAGATCCTTCACAACATCAAACATAAATGAATTATATCTGCATACTCTGCTCATTTGAGAATAGAACAATCTTAAGAAAAGACATATGAAACATGAAGCATAATGGCCACAACAACTTGAAAACCTTGTACGATACTGGAAATAAGAAAGATCTTCATGGAACTCTTCCAGATGAGTCTACAAGACTCATTCAACATCTCCAAACACTTCCTTACCTCCACACATCAAAGATTTATGCCATACATATTCAACCATGAACTCTAGGAACAACAAATCATCTAGAACATATTGTAATATATTGTCAAATGTTGAAAAATTGAGCTTGCAGATCACCAAGAACCTTGAAATAGAAAGAAAGCATGTAATGCACATCCATAATCATGTCCACAAAACTACAAAGGCAAACATTCACTTCCAGAGGAATAAAGAGTATTCCAATAGGCCTTCAACACCATCTTACTCTGCCAGAACACATGCCAGTATTCTATCATACATAACTTTCACAGCGGAGGGACAAGTGATCTAAAAATATGAAATTATAACCTTCGCATCACCCTAAACATAGTTTCAAAACCACATAGCCATAATTGCAAAAGCAAAGGAATGTGGAACATCCCATTGTCCTACTGAGAATACCTTCATAGAACCAACACTGTCTTCACATTATCAACAACAAAGCACCCTTCTGGTAGTCCAAACACCATGAAAATTGGAAACAAATGCTTTGACACTATATTAAGATATATTCCAATCCATAGAGGCACAACATTAAAAGAATAAAAATGCAGAGCAATCTCCTAGCTAGTCTTCAAAGATAGTCATCCTGTAGTAGAAAACTTTCACCAATTTCCGGAGGCCAAACCTTCTTTATATTGACACATGCATTCTTAGGAATATTAGGGGAGATCACACAATATGGTTTAGGCCACTAGTAACATCTTCTCATCCTCAACAACACTTATTAGTGCTTCTAATTTCCATATTAATGTATCTTATTGATGCTTCTAATTCCTATCTTAATATGACTTCATACTCAACTCTGCATTGATCAAGGCATGACATCCAACCTTGAATTATATCTTCTTTTCTAGATAGGACATGACATCCAACCATGAACTATATAACTTCTAATTCCCATCTCGATGTATCTTCTTCAGGAACATGACATCCAACCATGAACACCATCACACATCCATGATAGTGTTGACATCATTGACAACCTTGTGACAGTGTTGACATCAATGACAACCTAAGGAACCATATGTGTAACAATCTCCCCCTTTGGCATTGATGGCAACACATACCTACACATTCTCCTCCTTTGACATCAAGGACAAAGAGCAACTTCTTTTCTCTTAGGGCATAACTTCTTCTTGCAACAAACAAAATCCCCCTATCATCAACAACCACTATCTGCTTCCCCTGAGAGGTAGCCACCATCAGTCTAGGAAAAAGATATAACATGAACCACTCCCCCTAGATAGATGCACCACTTATGCATCTAGCAATAAGGAGGGGAAATTACCCCTAACCTCTGCCAGAGATCCTCAAAAGTGTCCTTTGTAAGAGCCTTTGTGAAAATATCTACAATCTGATCCTTTGTTGGAACATATTCCAACTTTACTTCCTTATCTGCAACCTTCTCTCTCAAAAAGTGATACCTAATTACTATATGCTTGGTTCTAGAATACATCACTAGATTCTAGGAAATATTGATAGCACTTGTATTGTCATACAAAATAGGAATATGCTCATCATACAATACCTTTATATCCTTTAGAGTCTGCTTCATCCACAACACTTGTGTACAATAGGATGTTGCTACAATATACTCTACCTCTGCAGTTGATAAGGATACTAAATCTTACTTCTTGCTCTACCATGAAACTAATTTTCTTCCTAAAAAGAAAGCACCACCATTTGTACTCCTTCTATCATCAACACAACCAGCCCAATCAAGATTAGTGTAGGCACTCAAATCAAAGTCATTACCTCTTGAATACCATAAGCCATAATCTGAAGTTCCCTTCAAATATCTGAATATCCTTTTCACTACCTTCTCATGTGTTTTCTTGGGATTAGCTTGATATCTGGCAACCACACATACTGTATGCATAATATCAAGTCTAGAAGAAGTTAGGTACAACAACCCTCCAATCATAGATCTATAGGAAGTCTGATCCACCTCTAGAGACTCATCGTCCTTGCTTAAGTGACATCTAGTGACCATGAGAGTACTCATTGGTTTTGAATCCTCCATACCAAACTTCAACATTTCTATGACATACTTAGCTTGTGAAATAAATACACCATCATCTAGCCGAGAAATTTGAAGTCCAAGGAAGAAAGACATTTCACCAATCATAGACATCTCAAACTCTTTTTGCATCTCCTTTGCAAACCTCTTACACATCTCATCATCTCCACCAAAGATGATGTCATTAACATATACTGCAACTATCAATATCATATCTCCTTCTTCCTTGATGTAAAGATTGCTATCTGTAGTACCTTTCTTGAAGCCTTGCTGAAGTAAGTACTTATCAAACCTAGCATACCAAGCCCAAGGTGCTTGATTGAGACCATAGAAAGCCTTCTTAAGTCTGCACACCATGTCCAAATCTTTTGATATCTGGAAACCATCTGGTTGCTCAATTTAAACCTTTTCCTCTAGATCACCATTCAAGATTTCTGACTTAAGATCCATCTGATATACCTTGAAGTTCTTATGAGCAACAAGGGCAAGGAACATTCTGATTGCCTCCATCCTGGCTACTAGAGAAAAGGTCTCCTCAAAATCAATGCTTTTAATTTGGGAGGAGCCCTTACATACCAACCTTGCTTTGTTCCTTACAACTTCACCTTCTTTATTCATCTTGTTCCAAACCACCCACTTCATTCCTATGATATTCTTGTTAGCTGGTCTAGGAGCCAATTCCCATCTCTAATTCTTCTCTATCTGATCCAATTCTTCTTCCAATAATTTTATCCAATCATCATCTTTGCTAGCATCATCAAAAGTTTTGGGTTCTACCTTTGATAACAAACACATTTTACTTGCTCATGTTTCTTATCAAACCTTCTCCTTGTTTGCACACCTTCATTCTTGTCTCTAATGATCTGATATGCTGAATGATTCTTCTAAACATACTTTGTTGGGGTCTTAGGCATCTACTCTGGTTCTTATTCCTTTTCTTCTTTCACTTCTTCTTCATCTTCAATACATGAAAAGATATCAAATCTAGAGTACTCTGAATCTTGTGAGTTCTGATAGAAGTCTTCATCTACTTTGACATTTGTGCTTTCAATCATCTTTCCCAACCTCTTGTTGTAGCTTCTATAGGCCTTGCTTTTGGTTGAGTAACCAAGAAAGATTCCTTCATCACTTCTTGAATCAAACTTTCCTAGGTATTCTTCATCTATTCTGATATAGCATTTGCTGCCAAAGATCCTGAAGTATCTGACAATGGGAGGTCTTCCATACCATAGCTCATAAGGGGTCTTAGTGCTATTGACCCTTAGTTGCACTATGTTAATCAAATAGACAACAATGTGAACTACTTCCTTCTAGTACATATTAGACAAATTTACATCTTTCAACATTACCCTAGACATCTCTTGCACAGTCCTATTCTTCCTTTAAACCACCCCATTTTTCTGAGGGGTCCTAGGAGTTGACAGATGTCTCCTAATACCATGATCTTCACAAAACCTTTCAAATTCATTTGTAGTAAACTCACCTCCTCTATCAGACCTTAAACATTTGATCTCAGCATCCATTTCATTTTCAACCATAGGTTTGAACACCTTAAATTTATCAAGGGCATCTCATTTTTCTCTTAAGAAAGTAATTGATGCAAAGGCACTTGGGATGTAAGAAGAGGAATAGATTCAACAAGACTCAACCACACCTATAGATCCAAAAACCAAGTCCTTTATGAAAAAGTGGGAACAACACAAGGGAATCTTTGTTTGTTCATGGAAAGGTTGGATTGGGGTGCCAAAGGACTCATCCCACCCATTGGTTAAGACAGATTACACCCGAAACATGTACTTGCTTCACAAATCCTCTAAATGGCTTGTAGCCCTACAAACAGAGAACAATCCCAATAACTTTTTGTACAGACATCCAAATGCAAATCTTAGACATTTATTAGATACCCATTATGCCTCCCCACAGCATACTCCAGAATGGGTTTGGGTTGTTTTGGAAAGTATGCCTTAACCAATAACCCTCCTAGTGGTTTTAAGCCTTAATTAGGCCTAGTTTGTGAAGCAAGTACCCACAAATGGCAACTTGAAACTTTCTTGACCACCCAGACATGTCAATGGCATCCCAAAACCATGGAATCCAACATCCATTTTCTATTGGAATTGACTATTCCCAAATTCCTTACTATGGTTGTCTCACTAGCTTCTTTAATGGCTTAATACATGGTTTTATTAAGCCCACTCAACAAATCTTGTTCAAATCAACTCCACCACCCCTACAATCAATAAAAACATCTAAAACATGATTGAACACACCCAGCCCACAGGTCTTATGGCTTGGAAGACTGTGGGATGGTCACTTTTCCATAATTGGAGGCAAAACTCTTAACTAGGTTGTATGAGATTGTCTTCCTTTAACAAGTCCTTCTAACTCCTTACAAATAAACCTCCAAGATATCAAATCACAATCAATTGCAGGTCAATCCAATGGTTTACTCAATCAAAACATGAGAAGTGAAAGGCAGACCTGTAACTTGGTATTGTACGGCCTGAAATGGTGTTCTATAGAAAATTCAGAAATAAAAAAAAAAAAAAAACAATTTTGTTTTAAGCACTCACAACTTGCATTGTTTTTAACTTCATAGCCTCCAATAAGCCTCAATTGATAGGTATCCCTTTACACCTTGTTTCCAAACTATTTGGGGATCATTATAGTGCCGTACAATCAGAAGGTACGGACTGTTATACAGGAAAATGCAGAAAACAGTTAAAAGAGCAGCAGAAACTGATTTGTATTGTCTTCTAAAACTTCTTCTTCGGTCATACACTCATCATCCTTGAGGCATTAAGCAGCCTTCTCAATAGTTTGAATTGGTTATCAAGGTAGTTGGTCGATGGGCTGTCCACAACCAACAAATACCTTCTGCAACCACGTTGTTTTAGGACAACAAACACATTATTTGGGCATGTTTAATCATTTACACTTGTCATCGGTAGTTTTATGATTTGTTTATGATTTTTTTGAGACTTAACAATGTCCCAAGAGTCTCACATGCCTTAAACTCCTTAACCATGCCTTGACAAGGCTTACAAAACAAGAGAACTTATATGACTATCCCCTAGGAGCAAGACTTACAATATGACAGCAGTTTTAGTCATTTGGACATAGTCCTTTACAATCATGGCATTCAAGCCTTATTACATCATGGAGATGGTCTCAAGGACCTTATTGAACCAAAACAAAACAACTTGAAGATCAAACAAGTCAGATATTTTGGTGCTCCTGCACCAGTAACCCAAGTCATTCTAGAATAATTATAAATGAGAAACATAAAATACCTCACTTTGTTGATTTTTTACTCTTGTAGGGCCACATAGATCAGTGTGCATCATCTCTAATGGTGTTGAAGAAGAATACTCCTTGCTTTTGAAACTTGTCTTTGTCTACTTTCCCATTTGACATTCCTTGTATACTGTGTTTGTAGGCTTGATTATCTTGGGCATGTCTCTCACTACATGAGTAGAATTGATCCTTACCATATTATCAAAATTGTTGTGTCCCATTCTTTTTTTCCACAACCAACATTCACTGGATTGAGCCAACAAGCATGTTCTTCCATTTACCTCCTTTAGATGATAGATATCACCATATGACTTGATACCTTCTACAACTAGATTTCACAACCTTTGGCATTGTTATCATACTTATTCACTTCATTTGCATCTATAGGAATAGTAGCAGGAACTGTGTAACCAGTCTTAACAAATTCCCAAACACTGCACCCTAGAGAATTGATGTAGGATTCCATCCTTAGCTTCCAAAAAGCATAATTTGTACCATCAAACCTAGGTATCTTGTTGGATCCATTTTGTGCCATCCTGAAGCTTCCTCAAGAGGTTAATATTCCCTTAGAGGAAATCAGATATAATACCAATTTTTGAACACACAAGGATACTGAGAGGGGTGGTGGTGAATGGGTATCTAACAAACTTCAAATGTTCTAGAGTAGATTAAAACTTAAAAATCATAGTATTAACATAAACATGAAAGATCAACACAATAGACATCAACACATAACACTAGATATATGTGGAAAACCCAAGAAGGGAAAAACCATGGTGAGGATTAACTCACAATATATGAAGCTTGAATAATAACTTTGTTTTAGGGCTACAACCCAAGGAAGCAACTACTGCATGCAGACTTTGTTTTAGGGCTACAACCCAAAGAATCTACTACTCCTTGAAGACTTTGATTTAGGTTTGTTGGTTGTTTTCCCAGACTGGATGCTTATTCCCAGATTTCCCTACAAGGTAGCCATCAATGATCAACAGGATCTCTGGGCCAGGGGCCAACAGTATAGGAGATAGACTCTATATTTTATCTCGTCTTCTTCTTTAGGCTCTGCAAAACCTAGGGGGTATTCCCTACTCAACATCCATGATAATGTGCATACTAAGGCTGGGATGCTGACAGAAAGTAGATGAGTCCTCCTGTAAGTAGACCAAAACTATAAGATAAGAGCAAAGGGGCTGGCTTTGGGCCTATTTGCAGTTGTAGACAGAGGACTTGGATCCTAAAACTAATTCTAATGTCCTAAAGATTGTTTTAGATTTTGATTTTAAGTTTGGATGCAAAGCTGAACATGGTTGTAACACAAACACAAAGCAAGATTGGTGCCTATCCAGGGCCTGGAGTCGGTAGACATACACCTGTGAATGATCAGCATGAATAGCTAAAACTAGATTTCAGGGGGACACATATGATACCTGCCTTACAGATATCTCCCAATACAGAGTGTTAAGCTATCTATACTTATGGCATCCCTACTGTAGTGTACCCTTCCCAATGTTCAAATCTGAGAATAGTTTAATCCACCATTTGAGCAGAAGTTAAAAGATCAGACATTCAACACAGGAATTCTATGTTCTAGAGTCTCAAACATTCCTTAAATATCCAGACTCAGAAGAAAGATACATGCAATACTGGAGACAGAATTAACAAAACACATGCCAACATAGCATTTCTCATATAAAATTAACCATGAAATCAGTGGATTCATGCAAAAACATACAACAAGAGATACATAAACTCATAGGTTTAATTGTACAGAGAAACCAAAACGAACTGTATTGTGTTACAGAGCCAGATATTCAACTTTCAACAACCAAAAAATGGTAACACAATCTGCTTATAACAGCCAGATAGTGTACCATAAGCAATTAATTACATGGCAAAAATATCAAAATTCACCAGATACAGATCCCACCAAGGAATGGCGCTCAGAAGATATTAATGCAGCAGACAAAGAGGGGCCTCGAGCCATGAGCCGCCATCTGAGAGTCTTCATCCACGATCAGGCAACTTCACTGCTTGTACCATCGCCCATACCCCTGCACTGTCGCTATTAAGAGTCTCAACCACCCGCAGCTACTCAGAAACTGTCGCAACATTTCAAACAGAAGTTCTCGCCAAAAGTGACTCGCTCAAAGATTGAAGATACATAGGGGAATAATCCCACATGCATGGTGAGGAGATCACATCAGTAGTTCATAAACATGGTTGCACACATGATAGGTGTCGAGCGTTTTGCCACGCTCGACACACAACCCCTCACCAAATACCCATCGCTGTGACATAAACCATCGGCCTACTCCATAATTCTCCTGCCGACCTTACTAGTCTCACCGATGCAAAACTACATACTCCACCTCCGCAAGCCTCCGTCGGCCAAACCACTACCATCGGAGTATCCAGAAAACCTCTAGCTGACTAACCAAGTCTCACCGATGCCTACTTCACATTTCCCATCATCGGCCAGACCAGAACTATCGGGCAAACATCTCGAACCTATGCCGACACCTGCGTTCATGCTGATGAACTATGGCCTCATCCTTCCATCGGCCAAACACACGCTGATGACTCTTCATCGCCCAAGCTCCTCACATCGGCAGATTGAAACAATGCCAGCCCGATATACCATCTCACTCCGATGGCATTCCCCATCGGGGTGACTCCCTTCATCGGCAAACTACAAAACATCACAGCTAATAGCCAAAGTCTTGGCGATATACACACAAATTAACCTCATCGGTGAGACCCACGCCAATGACATCGCATCAGCCAAACATCCACTGTCGGCCCAACTCAGAAACCTTTCACCGATAGCATAAATCACACCGAAGGCACCATCGGTAAGAACAAACCCGTCGGGGAACCAGAAAAAAGACATGCCGATGAACTACGTTATGCCGATGGCACATCACTACCACCAACCTGATCGCCAAGAAGCCTGCGAGGTCATGCCGATGGGCAATAAAATATAGGGTTTAAATGAGAAAACCCTTTAAACATGCAAAATCAACCTCTAGGTCAAAATGAGCACTAACACTGGCTCCGAATGGGGACGTGCAGGTGCAAAACCTGCAGCGAGAACCAGATCTCCGGGCAGACCAAGCAAAAAGCCAAAAAGCACGAACTGTACAAGGCATTTACAATATATTCATATTTTTACACATGTGCACAGAGACAAGCCATCTATGCAAAATAGAACTTAAGGAATTGGCCATGCACAGGCAATTCTAGAATTTCACCATCTAGGGCCTGGAGGAAATAAGAGTCCTCCCCATGAGTACTGCAAATCTGATATGGGCCCATCCATAAGGGTTTGAATTTACCATGTTTACCCTTGTCCTGATTTTTTGCATTCCATACAAGCACCGGATCATTGACCTGAAACTTCCTTTTTGTAGCTCTCCTATCAAACAGATATTTCACATCTTGTTGTCTCTTGAGATTAATCCGGTGTGCTTTCCTTCTGTTCTCATCCAGTGCAACCAGCTGATTCACTCTTTCTGTCATGGAGTCTTCAATCTCCTCATCATTTTCCTGGATGAATTTGTAAATTGGCAGGAGATTATTTATGGGTAATCTGGCTGATGCACCATATACTAGTTCAAAGGGTGACATGCCAGTAGCCTTTTTTAGTGTCACCCTGTCAGCCCATATTGCTAACTTTAATTTTGAGTCCCAAGCTCTCTTGTTCTTGTCTGGTATCCTCTTGATAATTTTCATGATGCTTTTATTGCTTGATTCTGCTTGACCATTTCCTTGTGGGTGGTATGGTGATGTATATGATAGATTGATCCCATATTTGTTGCAAAAATTAACAAATTCACCTGATCTGAAACACATAGCGTTATCAGTGACTATCTTGAATGGTACTCCAAACCTGATGATAACATTTTCCAGTATGAAATCTGTCACCACCTTACTTGTAGCCCTCTTAGTTGGAATGGCCTCGATCCATTTGGTAAAGTAATCAGTTGCCACCAAAATCCAACTGTGTCCCCCACTTGACTTGTCTGCAATTTCCCCTATGAAGTCAATTCCCAATTGCTGAAATGGAGCATCCACAGTTACAGTTCTGAGGGTAAAGCACCATCATATCTCAATTTTCCTGAGAATCTATGGCAAGGATCACACTTCATCACTAACCTTTTTGCATCTGAAAAGAGAGTGGGCCACCAATATCCTGCCCTGAGAATCTTGCGAGCTGTTGTTTGGGCAGTATAATGTCCACCACACAATCCCTTATGCATGTCATTCAAAACATTATTAGCCACATCTTCATCCACACATCTCAGCAGCACACCATCAGGGTTTTTCCAGTATAGCTCACCTTGAACAATAACATACCTGATTGCATGTAACTTTAAAGTCCTCTTTTGACTGTCACTGAAATGGGAAGGACAATTCAGATTTTGCAAGTAGTAGATAATATCCTTATACCATTCAGATCTTGATACATTTATACTCTCATTTTGGACTACATTAACTTGGCATGCTTCCAAGTTTGATTGTGCCATCATCTTGGCTAATCCTTGTCCTCTTACCAATTTGGTAATTTGTATGTCTATGTTGAACTCTTGCAGTTTGTTTATCCATCTGCACCTTCTTCCAGTCACCTCCTGTTGAGTGAATATATCTTTGACTGCTGCATGGGGTACATATGCAATTACATGTGATCCTACCAGGTATGGTCTGAAACTTTTGATGGCTCTGACTAATGCATATGCCTGTTTTTCCATGATATCATATTTCAACTCAGCAGCCTGCAAGGACATACTGAAAAAAGCTATGGGTTGCTCAAACCCATCCTTATTTTTTTGTAACAAACATGCAGCAACAGTGTGAAAGGAAGCAAATGAAAACAATTGGAATGGCCTAGAAAAATCAGGTGATTTAAGAATAGGGGCCATCTTGATTGCCTCTTTGATACTCTGAAATGATTCTATTGCTTCACTTTCCCAGTTGACAGTTGCATCTTTCTTCATCATCTTGGAAATGTTCCTTGTGGTTTCTGCAAAGTTGGGAACAAATCTCCTAACAAAATTTATCTATCCAAAGAAGGACTGAACTCCTTTTACAGTTTTGGGCATTTGAATTTTGTCAATAGCAGCCACTCTTTCTGGATCTATCCTAACTCCATCCTTGGAAACAATGTGCCCCAGAAGCTTTCCTTCAACTACTCCAAAAGCACACTGCTTTAGATTTAAAGAAATGCCATATTCTAGTGTTCTTATGAAAATATGCTCTAGATGCAAACAATGCTGCTCTTCTTTCTTTGAATAAGCAGTCAGATCATCTTGATACACAGCCAGGATTGAATCAATCAACCCTGCAAAAGCAACATCCATTGCTCTTTGAAATGTAGCACCTGCATTTGTTAATCCGAATGGCATTCTAACATATACATAAGTTCCCCATGGAGTGGTGAAGGCAGTCTTATACTGTTCTGATTCCTTTACCTTCACCTGATTATAACCTAAAAATCCATCCATCATGGATAAGAGTTCACAACCAGTCACTCTCTACAACATAGCTTCCATATTAGGCAGGGGATAGTTATCCTTTAAAGAGGATACATTCAAATTCCTGAAATCAACACAAAGCCTAATATCACCATTCTTTTTTCTGACTGGAACAAGGTTAGACACCCAAGTTGAATGTCTGATTAGCATAATTATTCCAGCTTCCCTAAGCTTTTTAAGTTCTTCCTACATCTTTGGAGCTAAGGTAGGATTAATAGGTCTTTACCTCTGTCTGAATGGCTTAGCTCCAGGCTTCAATGGGATCTCATGCTGGAATAGATCTTCCCTATAGGCTTTTAGGTCCTCATATGACCAAGCAAAAACATGTTTATACCTTTTCAGTAATGCAATCAACATACTCCTGATGTGTGGTTTGAGCTGCTTACCAATATATACCTTCTTAGGGGCCTGAGATGTTCCCAAATTTATCTCTTCTAAATCTTCCTTATTTGTGGAAGATGTCCTTGTGACCAAGTTGTCTCTACTATCAAAAGCTCTTTCCAAAGCTACTAACCCTCTAGGGATTTTATTAGTCTTCAATTGAATTATCTCTTTTCCCACAAGAGTTTCTTTTCCATCTATAGTCTCTACAAAAGCTTGGAAATCAATTTCTTGATTCTCAAATTCATCTATGCAGTGCAAAAATTTTAAAAAGTCCCTATCATCATTAAACACTTGCCAACTGCATATATTTTTTGGTACTGCAGGCCTGATTTTAACTTCTACATTTGTAACATCTGACAGAGTGATGTCATCTGGCCTTATTGCAACATTAGCTAAGAAATCAGCCATAACATTCTTTGATCTCTCTACCCAACCTATTGAAAATGCATCAAAAAGTTCAATGGTATCCCAAACAACATGCTTATATTGTTTCAATCTTTTGTTTTTTGAAGCATATCTATCTCTAATTTGGGATACAATCAGCTTAGAATCCCCAAATACTCTTAGCATTCTGATTCCATGTTTGAGAGCTATATTTAGGCCTAAGAGTAAAGCCTCATATTCTGCAATGTTGTTTGTGCAAACAAACCTCAGCAAGAAAGAGAATTTGAGGAGCGTACCAGTTGGAGATAGAAAAACAACTCCAGCTCCAGAGCCTTCTTTTGCACAAGCTCCATCAAAATACATAGTCCATAAACCTTGCTGGTCCAGCTCTTCACTGCAGACATTTTTTTCTTTATTCTCTCTATCATCTGAGACAACCTTGAAGTTATCACAATCAGTGTTTACAAAGCATATCTGTTCCTCTGCTTCTTGGTCTTCCACTGTCTCTGATGATCTTTCTTCTCTGATTAGCTTAACATCCCTGCCATTCATTGGAATCATGGCGTATGACAAGTCCAGCTGCATACTTCCACCAATTAGTGCTGCCCATCTTCTTGACAGCAACATACCATACTGTGGCTTGATGTCAACCACGGTTATATTCATTTTATATCTCTTTTCAGGAAATGCTGCCAGTTTGAAATCTACATCCTTCATGATTCCAATAACTGGTACCTCTCTGGCATCCATAGCATAACATTTCCCACATGCCTTGTCAATTTTCAATCCAGCTTGTTACATGATGGCTAAAGGCATAATATTTGTAGATGCTCTAGAGTCAAGCATACAATTCCTGATTATTTTTCCATTTATAACCAAGGATACATAAAATGGTTCCACTTGTGAGGGGCACTTTGTCATAGTCATTCCTAAATAGACTTCAGGAGCCTCATCTTCTTCATTACATATGACATGTCTCTCACTCTGGATCGAGCATTTTGTTTGGCCTGAAAAGGCACCCCTGAAATTAGGGATATTGTCCTATTCTTGATTTCTTCCACTTTCATCAGTTCCATAAGTGGAACAGAGACTTTTACTTGGGAAAGGACTTGAGCTATATCAAATGAAGCATAATTTTGTATAACAGTTGTAGCTTGCTCCACGGTCTTACTCTTATCTTGAACTGATTTAGCTTTTACTTTCATAGTTCCTTGATCATCATTCTTGTCTTGGAAATCTTTGTCTTGATCTTCAGCTTGGGGGATTCTATTCTCTGGCCCTTGAGATTCATGCCCTATTCTATGTCTAAAATTCTGTTTATTATTACCCCACTGCCTCCTTTGTAATTCCATCCCCTTATGACCGTGCACTGGCTGTCCTGCAAAAACATCTTCTGGTTGACGCAAGCTGCTTATCTGAGCTTTACCTCTGAGATTGTAGTTACTCTTGACTTGGGCAACTGCTACAGCTATGAAGGCCCTAATTTCCTCATCAGAAGGTCGTTGTAAGTTACTCAGAAAATTATGCGAGCTCTGAGCATACACATAGCTCTCTTCATTACCTTCATCATAAAAGTCCTGCTGACAGGCCCGAATTCCATTATCTATATTCTCATCAGCATCATAAATATGGTAGCCATTGTTTGTGGACATCATATTAACATCATCATCTTGCACATAATGTGGCGCATTGCATTCATTACAAGATGCAGCATTATCATACAAGGATTAAGCAATCATACACTGTAACTGTGAATGTGGCATCTGACAAATTATACACCATGGAGTATCATCAACAATATTTACAACTTTCTTTAGAGGATCAGGAGTTTCTTTGACATGTTGAGCTCTCTGATTTGTGTTGTTATGTGAGAATATAGGCTTACCATTATGCCAATTGGTATTATAAGGCATATCATGCAATGATGGCCTCTTTTCCTGCCTTTGATAGACTTGCCTATCAGGACCTATCCCTTTTTCACTTCTAGCTAGTCTATAACTTAGGTCCTTAACAACATTTGCCAATTTGACCATCTTATCTTCAAGGGCAGATGTATTACCTTGAGTGTTCTGAGGCTTGTTTGGATTCTGCAAAATTTTCACATCATCCCTTCTGTTAGTCTTGCCTGATGCTTTCCTGTTGTTCTCAATATTCACTGCAATTCTAAAAGCATCCCTGAGAGTAGCAGGGCTTTTATCTCTTAATCCATATGCAGTTTTTGCATCAAAAGCATTGATATACAATATTATGCACATTGGTTCATTTGGCCTCATGTGATGTGGCAATTTGTTTAACACTTTAGTAAATCTTGCATTAAAATCTGCAACCTGCTCATTTGACCCTTTAGTGATACTGGTAAACTCATTTACAAAAAAGCTAGGGTCAGTTTTGTCACCATATTGCTCCTTAAACATCCTTTTAAAATCATCCCATGAAGAAATACTCCTGTCAGGCAGATTCTTGTACCTCTCTTGCCTCATCTACTAAAGATTGCATGAATGACTTCATGAAAACATCCTCATGTTCAACCTCAAAGTTATCCATGACATTTTGAAAAGCTTTTAGATGATCTTCTCCTGACACAGTGTTGTTTCCTAAAAATTTAGGCACTTGCAGCCTTAGATGCTTGTCAATGGGGTTAGGATACCCAGGAATACCATCAAATACCAGCTGTCTGAATCTATCTAGTTGCATGGGTTGTCTGTTAAACTGATTAACATTGATATTTCTGTTTGCATTCTAGTTTCTTACATTGTTCAGTGGTATCCTAGCATCATTCACATTTTGTCTTTCATCATTATGCTGATGTTGCACTTCATTTCTTTGCTGATGTCTCTGCACATTTGTATTCTCAAGGGTAGGAATTGAATCATTTTGGGCAGTCCTTAAAGCTTGCACTTTCTGCCTCATGTCATCTCTGATTTTCATGGCTTGCAGATATTCTAATTTTGCTCTCAGATTTCTGATTTCTTCAACTAACTGTTCTTCCTTAGGCATGGAGGTAGATGGTCTCATACCATTCTGGTCATCATCTTCATCATCCCTCAGAGACTCTACCTCTTCAAACCTTTCACTAGGGTCAAGAAATGGGCGTTCTTGGAACACCTCTGACCTCATTCTCACGCTACCACCCTGTTGCCTCTCATATGCACCCTAAATATCAGCTTCTGCATTTGAAAAGTAAGGCACATGCTGTCCTGATGGCCTAGGGTTGTCTTGCGTATCATCACCTTTTCTGGGGGAACCCTCATGACTGACTGAGACAGCTCCCTTTCTTCTGTACATCATTCTTCTTGTTACTGGTAACTCTTCAAATAAAGGATTTTGTTGGGATCTTCTCCCCTGCATATAAGTTTTACTTTGACCGGTTGGGAGATTACTTCGGAGTCGCCACCTATTACTAGGAACTAGGAACTATTTTCTTTTTGTAAACCAGGGTTCTTTCACAAAGTCCCCAGTGGAGTCGCCAATTTCTGTTGCGACTCAGATGGGTCACAAATATATCATTTTTTTATCAGTCCTCCCCAGCAGAGTCGCCAATTTCTGTTGGTTGTTTTCCCAGACTGGATGCCTATTCCCAGATTTCCCTACAAGGTAGCCATCAATGATCAACAGGATCTCTGGGCTAGGGGCCAACAGTATAGGAGATAGACTCTATATTTTATCTCCTCTTCTTCTTTAAGCTCTGCAAAACCTAGGGGGGTATTCCCTACTCAACATCCATGATAATGTGCATACTAAGGCTGGGATGCTGACAGAAAGCAGATGAGTCCTCCTGTAAGTAGACCAAAACTGTAAGATAAGAGCAAAGGGGTTGGCTTTGGGCCTATTTGCAGTTGTAGACAGAGGACTTGGATCCTAAAACTAATTCTAATGTCCTAAAGATTGTTTTAGATTTTGATTTTAAGTTTGGATGCAAAGCTGAACATGGTTGTAACACAAACACAAAGCAAGATTGGTGCCTATCCAGGGCCTGGAGTCGGTAGACATACACCTGCGAATGATCAGCATGAATAGCTAAAACTGGATTTCAGGGGGACACATATGATACCTGCCTTACAGATATCTCCCAATACAGAGTGTTAAGCTATCTATACTTATGGCATCCCTACTGCAGTGTACCCTTCCCAATGTTCAAATTTGAGAACAGTTTAATCTACCATTTGAGCAGAAGTTAAAAGATCAGACATTCAACACAGGAATTCTATGTTCTAGAGTCTCAAACATTCCTTAAATATCCAGACTCAGAAGAAAGATACATGCAATACTGGAGATAGAATTAACAAAACACATGCCAACATAGCATTTCTCATATAAAATTAACCATGAAATCAGTGGATTCATGCAAAAACATACAACAAGAGATACATAAACTCACAGGTTTAACTGTACAGAGCAACCAAAACGAACTGTATTGTGTTACAGAGCCAGATATTCAACTTTCAACAACCAAAAAATGGTAACACAATCTGCTTATAATAGCCAGATAGTGTACCATAAGCAATTAAATACATGGCAAAAATATCAAAATTCGCCAGATATAGATCCCACCAAGGAATGGCGCTCAGAAGATATTAATGTAGCAGACAAAGAGGGGCCTCGAGCCATGCGCCGCCATCTGAGAGTCTTCATCCACGATCAAGCAACTTCACTGCTTGTACAGTCGCCCATACCCCTGCACTGTCGCTATTAAGAGTCTCAACCACCCATAGCTACTCAGAAACTGTCGCAACATTTCAAACAGAAGTTCCCGCCAAAAGTGACTCGCTCAAAGATTGAAGATACACAGGGGAATAATCCCACATGCATGGTGAGGAGATCACATCAGTAGTTCATAAACATGGTTGCACACATGATAGGTGTCGAGCGTTTTGCCACGCTCGACACACAACCCCTCGCCAAATACCCATCGCTGTGACATAAACCATTGACCTACTCCATAATTCTCCTGCCGACCTTACTAGTCTCACCGATGCAAAACTACATACTCCACCTTCGCAAGCCTCCGTCGGCCAAACCACTACCATCAGAGTATCCATAAAACCTCTGACTGACTAACCAAGTCTCACCGATGCCTACTTCACATTTCCCATCATCGGCCAGACCAGAACTATCGGGCAAACATCTCAAACCTATGCCGACACCTACGTTCATGCCGATGAACTATGGCCTCATCCTTCCATCGGCCAAACACACGCCGATGACTCTTCATCGGCCAAGCTCCTCACATCGACAGATCAAAACAATGCCAGCCCGATATACCATCTCACTCCGAAGGCATTCCCCATCAGGGTGACTCCCTTCATCGGCAAACTACAAAACATCACAGCCGATAGCCAAAGTCTGGCGATGAACACACAAATTAACCTCATCGGCAAGACCCACGCCAATGACATCGCATCAGCCAAACATCCACTGTCGGCCCAACTCAGAAACTTTTCACCGATAGCATAAATCACACCGAAGGCACCATCGGTAAGAACAAACCCGTCAGGGAACCAGAAAAAAGACATGCCGATGAACTACGTTACGCCGATGGCACATCACTACCACCAACCTGATCACCAAGAAGCCTGCGAGGTCATGCCGATGGGCAAGAAAATATAGGGTTTAAATGAGAAAACCCTTTAAACATGCAAAATCAACCTCCAGGTCAAAATGAGCACTAACAAGGTTCACACCCAAGGAAGCTACAACTCCCTAAAAACTTTGTTTTAGGGTCACTCCCAAGGAAGCTACTACTCCTAAATTGAGAACAAACCCACAAAAGATTACATTATGATAGTCCTTCTACTATCTAAAAACTAACATTAAAATTCACACCTTTGATGATTACAATTCTACCTCTTCACACTTCCTTCTGATGATCAGATCAGTTAGGCACACTCTATACTTGATCACTATCACATATATGTCTTCAAGATGAATCAAGATAGCATCAACAACTTTTGCTCTTTCTCCTTTAGTCACACATCATAACGGATTCATTCTACTCCTTATCTTGCTTGTGAGCCTTATCAATCTCTTTGTAATCACACCTAGCCTAACTCAATTTGTTTTACAATTTATACATGATATTACATTAATTACATTGTTTTTCAGATAGAGACAACATGAAAAATTACATTTAGAAGTCAGCCAAACAACTCACAACATGAAATGTGTAGAGGACAAGTCCTAAACAAGACTACACACTACACTAGCAGAAGATCCATGCCTTGTAGACATCAACACTTGCTTAACCAGGTCCAAAACATCCTTCACAACATGAAACATCAAGGAATTGTATCCGTATAGTTCACTCATTTGAGAATAGGACAGCCTTAAGCAAAGACATATGAAACATGAAGCATAATGGCCACACCAACTTAAAAACCTTGTGCGAGATTGGAAATAAGAAAGATATTCATGAAAATCTTCTAGATGAGTCTACAAGACTGATGAGTCATGTAACATCTCCAAACACTTCTTTACCTCCGCACATCAAAGATTTGTGCCATACATCTTCAACCATGAACTCTAGGAACAACAAATCATTTGAAACATACTGCAATATACTGTCATTGAAAAATTGAGTTTGTAGATCACTAAGAACCTTGAAACAACAAGAAAGCATGTAATGCACATCCATAATCATATCCACAAAACTGCAAAGGCAAACATTCACTTCCAGAGGAATGCGGAGCATTCCAACATGCCTTCAACACCATATTACTCTACCAAAACACATGTTGATATTCTATCATACATAACTTTCATGGTGGAAGGGCACGTGATTTGAAACTTTAGAATTATCACATTCACATCACCTTGAACATAGTTGTAGAACCACATAGCCATAACTACAAATAAAGAGGAATGCAGAGCATCCCATTGTCCTACTGAGAACACCTTCACAGAACCAACACTGTCTTCATACTGTCAACAACAAAGCACCCTTTTGGTAGTCCAAACACCATGAAACTTGGAATACACATGCTTTGACACTATATTAAGCTATATTCCAATCCATAGAGGCACAACATCAAAAGAATAAAAATGTAGAGCAATCTCCCAGCCAGTCTTCAAAGACAGTCATCCTGTAGTAGAAAACTTTCACCAACTTCTGGAGGCCAAACCTTCTTTATATTGACACATGCATTCTTAGGAATATTAGGAGAGATCATACAATATGCTTCAATCCACTAGTAACATCTTCTCATCCTCAACAACACTTCTTAGTGCTTCTAATTTTCATATTAATGTATCTTCTTGATGCTTCTAATTTCTATCTTAATATGACTTCATACTCAACTCTGCATTGATCAAGGCATGACATCCAACATTGAATTGTATCTTCTTTGTTGGATAGGACATGACATCCAACCATGAACTATATCTTCTCTACTGGATAGGACATGACATCCAACCATGAACTTCTAATTTCCATCTCAATGTATCTTCTTCAGGACCATGACATCCAACCATGAACACCATCACACATCTATGACAATGTTGACATGAATGACAACATAAGGAACCATATGTGTAACATTTTTATCTTCATCCCTTGGTTGTTCTCATATCTCTAATCTCCTTCAATATCACATTATGACTATAGACTATCTTCTTTATCCCTAGATTCTAAATCTTGTACCTTTTCACAATTATTATAGCCAATGAAGATACAATTCTTTGCCTTATATTTCATCTTAGATCTCTTCTCCTTAGGAACATACACACATGCATTGCAACGAAATACTCTATGTAATATACCATCTCATAATACCTTGGTTAACAACTCAATTTACCAATAAGAAAATAATCATGATCTTCATAATCATATTTTTTCTTAACATTAATCATTTGCATAATCATTTTATAAAAGGCATATCTTTTTTGAATAATTTCAAAACTAAAAATTCACAACATATTCAAATATAACATGCTTGTGAGTTTCCTTCACTTTACAATAATAATATTTTTCTCATGGAAATAATGATAAGTTTACATAGAATTTGACTCTCAATTCATATAAAAGAGTGTTCTATATCTGGAGTCTTGACATCTATCTTCATAAGTCTTAGCTTGTCATCTGCTTGGGAAGGAGAGCATCACTTGAGTGCTTTTCCTCCAACCATAGACCGACGGTCCCCCGCACAACTTCCTTCCTAGAAGTGGCCCCACCCTTCATGAAGGGAATAGATATAACAAACCATTAGGATTGCCATCTAAGTATCTAGTGTTGTGTCATTTATAACTCATCACAATCATACAAATATAGATCCTCTTTAACTATGTATGACACTATTGGATGGTTAGGCCATCTAGAGCATAGTGAACCAACTAATGCATGCAGATATGGATGCATTACTTTGGCCAAAAATTTATATACATAAACTTTTCACAATGAATGTAGTTGAATTTTCACACACCTCAAATCGACTTAGAAGTTGTCTCATCCTACAATGTTTATAATTTGACCCCTTTAGGTCATAGTAAAGATTGGTGCTATACACCATTTGTCCACTTGTCTTAGATTTCTGACTCTGATTCTAGGAGTGTGTTCTCAAAAATTATTTTGTTGCTCAAGCAAAAAGGAACCTGTGACCTCCACGTCACTCTATTCCCATTCTTTCTTACAAAGAATTATTTAAAAGTTCATGGTTTCATGTCTTAAGACCTTTTCTGGTATAAGGCTCTATGACCATCTTATACCAAAGATTCTTGACAAATTGACATTGAATATAACATCTTTCCATTATATTGAACAATATTATTATTGAACTATATAAAATAGACTTAAAGTTTAAATGTTTAGGAAGGGTTATATCACCCTATATTTCTTTTCCAAAACATTACCACTCTAATAAAAAGAAAATTTGAAATAGTACACAATTAGTTGACATATCAACTCTTTAACCATTCATGGGTTTAATGACCATTCAGGCTTTACCTTCTTTCTATTCAAAGCTTATTATGCATTTAGTACAATAAAATAACAAAGGTTATTGTTTCCTAGATTTTCTTTCACAATCATTACAAGAAGTATATCATAGAGATTAGCTTTCTCGAAAACCATATTTTAATATAGGTCCACTATACGTGCCTCAAACATTATTATCTTGTCATCACAGGATTACAGACCTGAGATAAATACACAAAGACTTATGGGTTGAACATAGGTATTAACCATTTCACTATCATGCTACAACCCATTCATAATCAATCTAAAATAGTATATTGTATACGTTTGTGATGCCAAGCTTGTCATTCTCATGACTACTTCTTTTCTACACTAGCAATCATAGTTATCTATTGATTACATTTTCAAGTGTATTAAATAGTTTAACCTCGAGTACATTGGATGACATCGTGGCCTCTAAGGATATCTACACAACATTCAATAAATTCCCTCGGCCTTATGGCTTGATGGGTTGTTTTTATACTGCTATAGAAGTGTCTGGTATGATTTCAACCTTACAGCCTGATAGAGGTTAATCATTTAGCTCAACAGTGTCTTAAGAAACCTTTAGAGCTATAGATACTTCAAAGTTTCATTCTATATCAGCAAGAGTTTATTTATCTATTCTTTCACTACTAAATGCCAATGTTAATAGAGTAGCAGAGATACAAATTTGAGCTTCAAGTTTGATGTAGAACTCTATCTATGCCATCGTCTAGCCTTTCCTCAGACTTTATTATGAGTGTTGTGCTAAGATTACTATCCTTCATTCTTGGTTTTTCTCTCCCCTTTTCCAAAATGAGACTTTACCATATGTCAAAATACAATGTCACTCCCTCTCCTCAGAGGTTGAGAAAACAGTTAGACTCTCTTATCCTCCAATGTGGATAACAATCCACTCTTCTATAACTACCTTCAAGGACTTCTCTCAAGGCATAATCCATTCTGTATTATCATTATGGAACTGCCCACTCATTGCACTTTTCGTGGAATATGGACATGTTCCACACAAATGAGAAACACTTACCAACTAATAGTGTTCAATTCCACTATAAGTGGATATTTGTTTATAACTTAAAAGATATCATAGATATCTATATGATATTACAAGAGTATTAAAATATCCAAGATATCATCAAGATGATATTACCAATCATATTTGTGATGATATCAATATGTGACTTGGGTTTGAGACTCACTCCCCCATGTCGCTATTTTAGACTCAAAGAAAAATAATTAATGTTAATTACAAAACTTAATGTAATATTAAGTAATAAAATAGGAAATCTCTGACACCGACAATGTTTTCATTAGGCTATACTAATGTTCTAATAACATCATTAAGTTAATCGACTTAAGTGGTGTCGAGAAATTGTAAAATGACATGACTACTATAGTCAAATTGAGTTTGACTTAATCAAGGATATAAGATCAATACTTACCCTGGTTGGCATTAGTTCATGAAGAATAATTTTGATACTCAAATGGCAATTCTAACCTTTTCCACAACATCTATTTCCTTCTCTCGAGTGATACTCTCCTTCCACTCTTGAAGGAAGATTCTTTTCCTGGTTACACTCACAACCATATAACCATGATTACTATATCATCATTAAATCATAAAACATTATGATAAGATAGTCTCAACAACATGTAATCTCATGTCTAATCTAAGCATTAGTCATAATCCACATAATCAATGATTCAACTTGATATTTTCTACAAACATCAAATCATTAATATAAGATTATTTATCCTTTTTACCACATAGAAGTAAGATTAAGCTTAAGAAAAACTTGGGGATGTAACATATCTCTCCCCTAAGAATCATCATCCCCGATGATGTAATGTCTCCAAAGATCAAACCAACATAAAGGAAAAGTGTTTACTCATCATAATGAAAAGTTTTAAAAGAGATGGGAAAATCTTTGATAGATATCCTCATAATTATCCTAGGTGGCATTCTCTTTTGCATACCGGTCCTACTAGACCTTGCATTAAGTATCTCTTTATTATGTAAGCGTAGCTTACGTGTTTCGAGCACCTTGATGGGCTCGGTCACTACCACCCTTGGGTCCTTCACCTATATGGAATTCCAATCAAGAATATGAACATGATTATCTCTTGAAATAAATTTTTCAAATAGGAAACATGGAAAACATTATGAATCATGGTAAGAGCTAGCGACAAAGAAATCCTTTATGCAACTGGGTTGACCTCTTCAAGAACTTTGAAGGGACCCACATATCTAGGAGCTAGTTTAGACATCTTTCCAAAGTTGATGGAGCTCTTTTGGGGTTTGACTCTTAGAAGGATTTTTTCTCCCATTGAGAAATGCCTTGAGATGCGTTTAGCATCCGCATAACTTTTCTACTATCATGGGCTTCTGCTAGCCTTTTCTTAATCATATGGACTTGCTCTTCCATTTCTGATAGTATTTCTACACCAAGGCTAATCCTATCTTCTATCTTATCCCAACTTATAGGAGTTTGACACCTTCTTCCATATAATGCTTCAAATGGAGCCATATTAATAGCGGAATGATAGGAATTGTTATAGGCAAATTCCACAAGAGGAGGATAATCTTCCCATTTGTATTGTTGATCCATGCAATACATTCTCAATAGATCTTCCAACACTTGGTTTACTCTTTCAGTTTGGCCATCTATTTCAAGATGATAAGAAGAGCTTATATTCAACTAAGTTCCAAGTGAGGAGAATAAGGTTTGATAAAACCTTGATGTCATATAGGCATCCCTATCAGAGATAATCTTCTCAGGAATACTATGCAATCTAAAAACTTCTTGCATAATTTTGTGGGCTATGACTCATGCCCCATCTATTAAATTCCCAGGTATAAAATGTTCCACCTTGGTGAGTCTATCCACAACAACTAGAATAGCATTGGGCTTATTCCTTGACATAGGAATTCCTTGCACAAAATCTATGCTAATAATTTTCCATTTCCATTCAGGAATTTCATGAGGGTATAAAAGTCCTGCTGGGTGATGGTGTTCTACCTTCACCCTCTGGCATTCTAGACATCCAACCTCAAATCTTGCAGTATCCCTCTTCATCCACTTCCAGAAATATAAAGGCTTCACATCAGCCAGTAACTTTGTTACTCCGGGATGTCCTGAGTAAGGTGCAGAATGAACCTCTTTCCACACGATATTCCTTAACTCCTCAAAGTTCAGAACATACGTCCTTCCTTTATACCTTAATAACCTATCTGGTTCAAGATAAAATCCATCATATTTTGGATTCTAAGGATTATACATGAGAGCCTATTTTACCTTCTCATAATACTCATCTCCCTTAGACTTTTGTATTACTTGATTCTTGAAATTAGAATGTATGGAGATCATTAAGGAGATATGTCTTCTCCTACTTAAGGCATCCACCACATGGTTTTCCTTGCCTTGAATATACTTAATCTCAAAATTATAATTAGAGATTAACTCTAATCACCTTCTTTGGCAAGCATTTAGTTGTGGTTGAGTGAACAAATGATGGTCTATTTTTAGTTCAAAGGGTTTTCCAAGCAAGTAGTGTCTCCACATTGCAATGCATGAATTACTACTACCAATTCTAAATCATGAGGGATATAATTTTGTTCATAAGTTTTCAGTTTCCTGGATTCATATGTAATAACTTGTCCATCCTAGACAAGTACACCACCTAATCCTTCCCCTGAGGCATCGGTAATGACTACAAAATTACCTTCCAGGTCAAGTACCTTCAAGATAGGTACCGTAGTCAATATTTCCTTCAATTGGTCAAATGCCTCCTAGCACTTGTCTGACCAATCAAATATTTTGCCTTTTCTTTGCAAGGAAGTAATAGGGTGAGTAATTTTTGAAAAGTTTGCCACACATTTTCTGTAATAACCTGCTAGGCCCATAAAACTTTGGACCTCATATACATTTTTTGGTTCTGGCCAATCCAATGTGTCTTTGATCTTGGCTGGGTCCACAACTATTCCCTTAGCTGAAATTATGACCCAAGTACTGCACTTCTTTTTGGAAGAAAGTACACTTAGAGAGCTTGCCATACAATTTTTGCTCTCTTAACCTTTGAAGAACAATCCTTAAATGATGAAGGTGTTATTCCTCATTCTTGGAGTAAATTAGGATATCATCAAGAAAAACAAGGACAAACTTGTCTAAGTAGTCTCTGAACACACTGTTCATTAAGTTCATAAATGATGCAGGTGCGTTTGTTAATCCAAAGGGAAGAATAGTGAATTTGTAATTCCCATACCTTGTTCTAAAGGCTATTTTATGAATATCCTCATCTTTTAGCCATAATTGATGGTACCCAAATCAAAGATTGATCTTAGAAAACATAGTTTCCCCTCGCATTTGATCAAGAAGATCAACAATACGGGGCAATGGATACTTGTTCTTTATTGTTGCTTTATTTAGCATGTGGTAATTTATACATAACCACAACGTACCATCTTTCTTTTTCACAAAAAATACTGGTGCTCCCTAGGGTGATATACTGGGTCTTATCAAACCTTTATCAAGCAATACTTGCAATTGAGCCTTTAGCTCCATTAACTTAGTTGTGGTCATTCTATATGGAGCTTTAGATATAGGTTTTGAACCTAGAATTATATCTATAGAGAAATCAAAGGCTCTTTTAGGGGGGGTAATCCTAGTAGCTAATCTAGAAATACATCCTTAAAATCCCTATGAAAAGGGTATCTATCCATATTTGATCTCTCCCGATCTATGGACTCCCTCTTCTCAACTCCTTGGAGTTTCTGTGAATCATAAAACATCAAATCATCTTTGAAATTAGTTTCCTCATGACTATTTATTTCTTCCATTTTAACAACAAAGAGCTGACATCCTTTTCTTCGGGTTCTTTTCATTTGTAGGGTAGATATTTGTCTTAATTTAACCTCACTAGGGTTACCTTGTAGAAAGACTTTATTCCCAAGGTCATCTAGACATTCTATTGGTTTGGTATAATAATCCAATTAAGCTTGATGTCTCCATAATGAATTTATCCCAAGGATGACATCATATGAGCCTAATGGGGCTACATAAAGGTTCACTTTAGTGGTGAAACTTGGAAGTTCAACCTTAGCCTCAAACAAGCATTGCTCTACCTGAGCTCTAGTCTGATTTGTGTTTGCATGTAACCAACTTTTCTAGAAATTTTACTTAAAACTTTTGGGAAAATAAAACATTCCATTACACTAGTATCTATCAAAATAGAAATCGGAAAACCAGATAAAATACCTATGGTTTCAATAGGAGTGATTTTATATTTAGCTTGCCTATTATCTAGGGTTGCATGTATGCATTGCTGAAAATCTGTCTACTAAGAGGGTAAAGGATTTCCTTGTGGCTAAGTTTCCTACGTCTTATTAGGACACTAGTTGGCATAATGATCACCGCCACATGAATAACACCCACCCATGGGTCCTCGCCTTTCATAAGGCTTCCCATAATTATCTCTATTTTTATTGGAGTTATTATTGCCCTTTTGTTCATGCTTGCATTCATTTTGATTGTTCTTGGACCCTTTATCACCTTTCTTAGTAAATTCCTAATTTTTGCCCTTTTTCTTAAAGGATTGGGAGGATTGGGACCAATTATACCTTTTGTGGTTCTTTTCCCTATATGCAGACATAGATTTAAGTTTTTGTTCTTGTTTAATAGCTTTCTCATAAACTTGGTCCATTGAAGTGGGACCATGCACATCAACTTCACCCCCAATCTGGGTATTCAAGCCCATAATAAACTTTCAGATGCAAAACCTTTCATCCTGTTAAAATGTGGAACATACTTGAGGAGTGGAGTGAACTTTTCCTAGTATTTATTCATAGTTGAGTCACCCTGTCTCAAATTTTGGAATTCTATAAGCTTTTGGTCAAAATACATTTGAGGCAACCATCTTTGCCTAAAAATCTCCACAAACCTTTCCCAGGTTAGACTCATGGAGTTCAATTTTAACTTTATTTTCTTGTTCATCCACCAAGTGGATGCTTCACCTACCAATTAGTATGCTCCTCATACTGCATTGGTGATTTTAGAATAGTTTCTTATTTCAAAGTATTTCTCCATTTTTGTAAGCCATGCCTCCGCGACATCTCCACTTACAGTCCCATCAAACTTGGGAGGTGTAAATTTTTTCAAATCTCTGGATAATTCTAGATCCAAGTGGCTTCTTCTATCCTCATCATATCTTGTTTTGGAGTTATTTTCTCTACTTCCACTTTGAGTTGTGTCCTCATGATGTTTCTTGTCATCACCCCCATGATAGGCTTCCTGCTTGGGTCCATGCTGATCCCTGACCTCCTGCTCGAGAGTTCCAATTCTTGCTCTCATCTCATGGAGCATCGAAAGGATTTGGTCAAGTTTAGAATCAGAGTGGCCTGAAGGTTTCCCTTCTTCCTAGCTATCTCCCATATTGGTTCCTGTCTGAACCATGTTGCAATCTACTTCTCCTGAAGTTTGCAGATTAATCATTCAATTACTTCTTCATACTATTGAATCCATTCATAAATGTAAATCCATCCTCATTCATGCAATCTTAACAAGAAAGGAAAGATTTGCCAAAATTTGAAAAATGCATTATAGTTTCCATGGATTACATATAATCCATCCATTGTTATAATTTTTCTTTACATCTTGCTATTGCAAGTCACTTTCAATTTGGGATATCTTCCTAGGTTTAACCTCATCCTAGAGATTCACCAAATTAGACTTAGGAGGTGGACGTGCTCACAGGTACTCATCCATAACCTCCTGAGTAATAAAAGGATCCTTAAGATCACTTTCCAAGATTAGTTCTTTAGGTGTAGAGGGTTTCACTGATTCATTTTTAGAGATAGGAGAAGTAGCCCTAACTACTTTGTCCTTCTCCTACTTGATGCTTTTAATATCATCTGTGAAAGTTTCAACATCAGTTAACCATGAACCTCTCAATCAACCAGTTTGACCAAGGCTTTTCATTCTTGAGGCTCGCTCCCTCATAGCCTTAAGGTAATGCCCATTTCTTGTTACCTTCTTCCTGGGCATCATTTTAATTCTTACCATTCTGGCATAAGAACATCCAAACATTAGCAAATGTTAATGTCGGAGGAAAATTTCATGTAGTGAGCTCATAGGTCCACGTATTGAACCTAGTAGCTCTAATACCATATAACATACCATCTCATAATACCTTGGTTAACAACTTAGTTTATCGATAAGCAAATAATCATGATCTTCATAATCATATTTTTTCTTAACATTAATCATTTGCATAATCATTTTATAAAAAGTATATCTTTTCTGAATAATTTCAAAACTTACTATTCACAACATATTCAAAGATAACATGCTAGTGAGTTTCCTTCACTTTACAATCACAATGTTTTTCTAATGGAAATAATGATAAGTTTACATAGAATTTGACTATCAAGTCATATAAAAGAGTGTTCTATATCTAGAGTCTTAACATCTATCTTCATAAGTCTTAGCTTGTCATTAGCTTGGGAAGGAGAGAATCACCTGAGTGGATTTCCTCCAATCATAGACCTGTGGTCCTTGCACAAATTCCTTCATGGAAGTGGCCCTACCCTTCATCAATAGAATAGATATAAGGAACCATTAGGATTGCCATCTGAGTATCTAGTGTTGTGTCCTTCATAACTCATCACGGTCATACAACTATAGATCCTCTCTAACTATGTATGTCACTACTAGATGGTTATGCCATCTGAAGCACAGTGAACCAACTAATGCATGCATAGACATATGCATTACTCTAGCCAAATATTTATATACATAAACATTTTACAATGAACGTAGTCGAATGTTCACACACCTCAACTCAACTTAGATCTTGTCTCATCCTACAATGTTTATAATTTGACCCCTTTAGGTCATAGTATAGATTGGTGCAATACACCTTTGTCCACTTGTCTTGGATTTCTAACTCCGATTCTAGGAGTGTGTTCTCAAAAATTAATTTGTCACTTAAGCAAAAAGGAACCTGTGACCTCCACATCACTCTATTCCCATTCTTTCTTAAAAATAATTATTTAAAAGTTCACGGTTTCATGTCTTAAGACCTTTTCCGGTCTAAGGCTCTATGACCATCTTATACCAAAGGTTCCTAACAAATCGACATTGAACATAACATATTTCCATTATATTCGACAATATTGTTATTGAACTATATAAAATAGACTTAAAGTCTAAATGTTCAGGAAGGGTTATATCACCCTATATTTCTTTTCCAAAACATTACCACTGTAATAAAAGAAAATTTCAAATAGTATACAATTAGTTGACATATCAACTCTTTAACCATTCACGGGTTTAATGACCATTCAAGATTTACGTTACTACTGTTCAAAGCTTATTATGCATTTCGTGCAATAAAATAACAAAGGTTATTGTTTCCTAGCTTTTCTTTCATAGTCATTTCAAGAAGTATCTCATAGAGATTAGCTTCCTCTAAAACCATTTTTTAATATAGGTCCACTATACGTGTCTCAAACATTATTATCTTGTCATCAAAGGATTGCAGACCTGAGATAAATACACAAAGACTTATGGGTTGAACATAGGTATTAACCATTTCATTGTCGTGCTACAACCCATTCACAATCAATCTAAAATAATATATTGTATATGTTTGTGATGCTAAGCCTGTCATTCTCATGACTACTTCTTTTCTACACTAGCAATCACAATTATCTACTGACAACATTTTCAAGTGTATTAAATAGTTTAAACTCAAGCACATTGGCTGACATCGTTGCCTCTAAGGATATCTACACAAAATTCAATAAATTCCCTCAGCCTTATGGCTTGATGGGTTGTTTTTATACTACTACAACAATGTCTGGTATGCTTTCGACCTTACAGCCTGACAGAGGTTAATCATTTAGCTCAACAGTGTCTTAAGAAACCTTCACAACTATAGATACTTCAAAGTTTTATTCTATATCAGCAAGAGTTTATTTAACTATTCTTTCACTACTAAATTCCAATGACAATATAGTATAGCAGAGATACCTGTTTGAGCTTCGAGTTCAACGTAGAATTCTATCTATACCATCATCTAGCCTTTCCTCAAACTTACTTTGAGTGCTATGCTAAGATTACCATCCTTCATTCTTGTTTTTTCTCTCCCCTTTTCCAAAACAATCTACTTTACCATATGTCAAAATATGATGTCACTCCCCCTCCCCAGAAGTTGAGAAAATAGTTAGACTCTCTTATCCACCAACGTGGATAATAGTCCACTCTTCTATAATTGCCTTCGAGGAATTCTCTGAAGGTGTAATCCATTCTGTATTATCATTATGGAAACGCCCACTCATTCCACTCTTCATGGAATATGGGCACGTTCGGCATGAATGAGAAACACTTACCAAATAATAGTGTTCGATTCCACTATAAGTGGATATTTGTTTATAACTTAAAAATATCATAGATATCTATATGATATTACAAGAGTATTAAAATATTCAAGATATCATCAAGATGATATTACCAATCATATTGGTGGTGATATCAATATGCTAAGAAAAGTCAGAAGGTTTGTGTCAAAATTGTTTGGGAGCTTAGTACCTTTTCAGTTAAAAGATCTCTTCTAATGTTGATTTCCAAGTGCTAGAGAAACAAAGTGAAGTTAAAGGGGCACTCTTAAAAGTGAGTTGATAAATTAATCTGAAGATAACTTTTCATAAGACAGTTATTCCATGAGAAGGTGAAAAGAGTGAATTTTATTTGTTCGGTCAAATTTAAAAGATCAGTTATGGGAGAAAATAAAGAAATTCTTAACCTTCCTAAGAAACAGTTACAGAAACTAAATAGGTTCCTGGGGGAATTTTATAAATATGTAACTTGAAGGCATTAAAGGGGATCTTTATCTTTTCTCAGCTGCTCGGGAATAGGGGCAGGAGGAAGCAGATTTTCTTTTTCAAGAACAATTTGTTGTCTTAGATGTTGAGTCTTTGAACTTGTACATTGTATTGGAGAAATAAGGGAATTATTTCTAAATCTTTGAATTTATTAATATTCTCTTTGATTACAAATTTCCTTTGTGTCCCCGTAATCATTCTTCAATATTATATTTTCTATGTTAGATTGTGTTGATGTTTTATTTCTGAAACTGTGAATTCAAGATTAAATCTTCTTTTGAAAATGATCTGATATTCATCTTTTATTGCTTACCATTTGGTGTTGTGGGGTATGTGGACTATGTGTCATTTAGTCTGCATCCTCGCCATTTAAATTTAATCTATCACATCTGTGTCATGGTTATGCATAGCTGTTTGTTTTGCCTTTTCTACTTTCTAGTTAAAAGCATACCCTATGTCTTTGACTCATTGCACAACATTTGAAGGTAGCTGCGCCTTGTAAAATAAGTAGAGAACACTTGTAGCCATCATTGCAAGTGACTCAACTGTTGGTTCATTTGCCATTTGTGTGGGCGAAGGAGTATAAACTAGAAGTGACAAATTTGTTAACCAACAGATTTTTGGTGACTCTACTAGGGAAAAGAATGGAAGTGCTGGTGTCTTCTTTTCTCAAAAATTTAGGTGCCTCCCCGAGGATGGACGCTGGTGGCTCTATGAAGTGGAAAGTATTCAGAAGCATTCTATTCTAGTAAAGATCCTTGCTGATTCATTTTCTAGATTTGCATGATGGCATTGGTTTCTCCTCAGCCATGGGGAAATCACTTTAGACCTCTCTTTTTGTCTTAGTTTTCATCTCTGCTTGAAGGATTGAGAAAGCACTTTCCAAAGTTTAGTGGAGAAGACTCTCAAGATGCATAAAATCACATTCTAGCATTCACTGTTGCATGTGGAGTTTTGGGGATAAGTGAAGAAAATGTTTTTGTTCAGTTATTTATTGAATCTCTTGTTGGGCCTACAACAGATTGGTTTCATTATTTAGAAGATAAGTGTAATACTGATTGGGACTTTTTGAAGAATAAGTTCTTGGGAAGATATAAGGGTCCTGTTGACGAAGTTGCTCTGCTATGTCAATTTTTCAATATTCAAAAGTAAAAAGGTGAATCCATCAAAGATTTTGTGGATAGGTTCAATCAGCTACTCAAAAAGATTCATGACTCCATTCAACCAAGTGAGCAACTTCAAATTTGTACTTTTATTTCCTCTTTGCATCCTGATGTTCAATTTGAGTTGAAAAGGAGTAAAGTGAATGATATTAAAATTACTCGACAAGAGGCTATAAAAATAGAAGATGACTTGATTTTGAGTGATCTCTGGAAAAAAAATCAGGTTATAAGTAATTTGATTTATGAATCTATGAAGAATCCTATCATGCACAAACCGAGTTTTCAACCTATAGGTTTTCCAACTACACAGCCTCCTTCTGTTGAAAGTATTAATGTCATCATTTTTAGTCCAAAACACTTTGGTAGAGATAAGGTAAACAACGTAGAAACCAAGCCTCATGCAAATAGAAGGATTAAAGCCTATTATTTGCATTATGAGGAAGATAAGGCTGAATCTATAAGCTCCCCACGTGATGTAAAAGATGAATAGTCCTTCTATGGTTTAAATTGTAAATGTGGTAGTGCAGATGATGCTGTATTGACCTCTTTATCTACTACAGAAATGCAATCATTTACTTTTACTAGAAAAGAAGAACAACTTGAGGATACACAACACAAAGACAAAGTGTTGAATATCCATTCTCCGAAGTGCATGCAAGATGAATATGAAACCTTCACATTTCCTGAGCTAGATGATACAGAAGTATGGCTACAAGAAGAGGTCAAAGATAATTTTACATTTGAATTCTTTCATTTTGAAAATCTGAATGCCAAATTTTTTAAACAAAATCTGGAAGATGATGTTAAAAGTAACCATAATAGCTTTGCTGAAAGTGATCAAATGGACAAATGTGATGAGCCTCATGTTGTGTATATTCCAAATTGGTGCCTCAATGCATCTGAGGATGAATTTCAATGTGGAGAAGAGGTCATTATATCTGATTTCCAAGTTATAAATGAGTGTGACTTGGTGAGTCATGAAATTGCTGAGACTGATCCTACAAAAAAAGAGAAGATTGTTTCAGTTGGGAATGATTTTCAGTCACATGAAAATATTGTTTGCAATGTAGACTTTCATCCTCATCCACTTCCAGTCTTGCATGAGACACATATGGCTAATGGTTGTCTTCCTAATGGTTTGAGTAGTCATGGTTGTTTTCAGGCATGGGATATCAATTTGCCTGCTGTAGAGAGAAGTGATTATATGTAGAAAAATGTTGGAGTAGTTAGAGAAGGGTCTTTATCTCATAATCTTTGTGTGGGTTGTCCAATCCGAGGGTTGGTTTCTCCTTGCTTGCAACATCAAGTGCATTCTGGTATTACACATGAGGCTATACAAGCAGATACTGGTAGTCATATGCTGGGCCATGTTGATATGAGTCATCCAATTGCAGTAGTATACAATGAGGAGTAGTTGGTGGAGCATCAGATTTTATTCAAAGAGTTTTTACATGGTATTGTTCATATTCCTCTGATCGTGATAGTCACTAATTAGCAGTTAGTTGCTTGCGGGCTCCCCATTCATCAACCATTATTTTGCATTTGCAGCTATTTCTCCCAGCCTATCAATGGATTTGCATGATCACTCCGGATTCATTGGAGGTAGGGTCTTCCTGCCATACACATATTAGGAGTTTTTGTTGTGTTGGTCGTGTAGTTGTTTCCTTTCTTGTTTTGCCCTATTTTTGGCTTTCTTTGATTCCTTTTTCCCCTTTGATCCCTGAATCTATTGTCCAATGGATAAGGTACTGGTCCACACTTGAGATTCTGGATTCCTTGCTTCATCCTTTGCAATCCTTAACCCCAATTAGAGCCTGTTGTTGCCAAAAAATTTGAACTTGAAAATTTTTAAATTTTTAGTGCATTCCCTTATATGCTCTTGGGCCTGTCAAACCACAAAAATAATTAATTTTGAGAATTTATGCAACCTGGTGCAAATTCCTCTTATGGAACTAATTCTATCCCCATTCTACCCAGTCCATCTAGTTTTCACGTCAAAATGCTTTACCATGTTCAAGATTTTAAACTTCACTTTTTCCCTATGGTGATTCACAAATAAAGTTGAAATCCAAGATTTCAGATTCTAGAGAAAAAATGTCTTCTGGGTTTTGTCCGGAGGGGCGTGATCATCATCTTATCAAAATTTCATGTAAATTGGAGCTATTATGTGGGAGATATGGAGGTTTTTCATCTCTCAACCCAAGCACAGTTTCAAGGTTTCAACTTCAAATTTATGTGGAGTTAAATAATTTCTTTCAAAGCGTCATAGAGCTTAATATTTCCTTAAAGTTTGAGAGGGAATAATGACATTGTTTTTGGAGCTAACTTGATTTTAATTGTCTGAAGATTAAAGTAACTTTATAGTCACTTGAACTCAAAGAATTGGTCGACTTCATGATTATCTAATGTCTTGTTGTCAGTAGGTTTAGTGGTTCTTGAACTTTATCAAAGCCCAACTTTCCCCTAGTTGACAAGTCGGGAGTTTGTAGAACTTTTGAACTCCCTAAGAAAAGTTTGATATTTCTTAGAAGGCCCGATCACCTGACATCCAAGTTTTGAAGTTCGTAAAATGTGCAACGACGCGACTTCTTTATTGTTGTCGAAGGTTCTCAAAAAACATGACCTCCTCAACTAAAAGTTCTAAAGTTTTGATGAAGCCCAACTTTGTGACATCCTCGTCATCCATTGAGCCTGTACCATAGCGTGAGCTTCGTATAGGTTACATACATCCTCAAAGCATAATTACAAGCAGATTTTATCAAGTATTATAATTGGAAATGCTCTGGTTTGCAAAGTAAGGAGCCATAAACAAGGTGCATGAATTGTTTGTAGAATGTTTTGAAGACAAGCACAGACTTAAGGAATGATGCGATTATAGAATATACAATATGGCATTGGCATTAGGCAGTACATTATGTATTCTTGTGAGCACCATCCTGCTTTGTCTCTCTGAGTTTAAAAGTGCCAAACAACTTTTCAGTAATCTACACAACTATATATTTTGTGCACCAATGTCTTTCTTCGATGCAACTCCAATTGGGCATATACTAAATCGGGCATCTATAGGCATGTCTCAGGTTGCTTGGTAGGTCTTTATTATATTTATACCAGTGCTTACAATATGTATATGGTATCAACAATATTAGATAGTAACTTCCAGAGAACTTGCTATGTTGATGGGAGTCCGTGAGGCTCCTATCATATAACATTTCACAGAATCAATCTCCGAGGAAGCCACAATTAGAAGTTTTGATCAAGGGTCTCGATTCATGAATACAAATCTACATTTGATTGATGGATTTTCCAGATCTAGTCTCCACAATTATGGGGCCATGGAGTGGCTTTGCTTTCACCTGGATCTTTTATCAAATCTTGTATTTGTGTTATCTATGGTGCTCCTGCTTTGCTTGCCATAAAATGTAGTTAATCCAAGCATTGTAGGATTGGGAGTAATGTACAGGCTCATCTGATATTGAACCTTTGTAATGTAGAAAACAAACACAATTGGGTGGCACCTGACTGAGGATTTTGAATTGTAGGAGAAGTGAGTTATTGTATTCAGTTTGTGGACTGAACCTTAGAGAGGACCTACGTAAATTACCGGATAGATAGTTGTTCCCTTCATTAAAGTTTGTCTAATCCAGAGCTAATAATATGTAGCTATTATGTTGGACCAAACTTATGAGAGGAATTTGAATACTGGTACATTGCTAAGATTGATAGTTCGAAGAGAAATATTAGGAGTAAAATAGAAGGAGGATTCAACTTATGGTGTTGGGTAATCTTTAAACTTTTGAAATGGAATGGCTTCACAAGTAATATTGGAATCAATTCATGAATGTTGGAAAGTGCAAAGTGTTTGCAAGATAAAATGCAAGGTATGGTTCGAACTGCCCACATCCATAGAAGTACCTGAGGAATGCAATACTGCATCAAGTTCACATTGTTGAACCTTATTTGGGATGGAGAGTGCTCTTACTGATATGTATGCCAAATGTAGATGTATAAAGGCTACTTCAAATGAAGTTGAGAATTCAATATAAACACATGTGAATCAACTATAGTTTCTAGGGGAGACTTCTATGCTTGATCTAGAAAAGTTTGCAGACATAGAGAAGGCAAAAAGATATATGAAAACAAGTACACAACTATCAAGTAAATTCACTTAGTATACCTGATGTGGTCACAACTAGACCTCTATTCAATTTGTTTAATTCATTGCAAATACATGTTGGACATGGTGAAGATTTTTGTTCACTTTCAATAGGATCAAAAACCTAAATAGCTGTCATATGTTCAATCAGCCTATGTATGTATGTTTGAGATTCAATCATAGGGATAATTGGTGAACATTCCTTGGTCACAATAGTGTTGGCAAGAGACACTATATGGATTCATGTATGTTGTCATTGATGGCAATAAAGGTTATCCCACACATCCGCAAGACTTGATGAGTCTCTACCAGAAGTCAGATTGAAGAAGTATTATGATCCAGTAAGCAAGAACAGAGCAGTCAGCAAGGTCCGACAGTCAGGTCCGGATCTCTTAGAGGAAGTATCTCAGTGAAGTGCAGATTTGGGGAAGTCAAGATGAGTACCTTGACTAACAAATTCCAAGGATCTAGCCTCCGGTGATGGAAGGGTGAAAAGATATGAGCACTTGAGTGTTGGGTTCCTGTTTGAGTAGGCAGAGGAAGAACTGTACCGACAGAGTGTCAAACCCAAATCTGGAAGAGATATTGCTGATGAATAAGTTTCTTGAGGTATCATTCATGACTAGCTGACATGATTGATGACTTCTTCAAGCATCTCCTAGATCCGCATTACTTGGTAAGCAAGGATCCAGCCGATAGATCAAAGCTTGGGAAAATATTGACTATTCCGGATGCTGACTAGAAAGGTGGTAAGATTACTTGTACAGATACATATGCCAGATGAATTTAGATATAAAGGTGTGTGGTGTGAATGTGTATTTGTGTGAACAAAAGCAGAAGAGTAGTGAGAAGGAAGTAAGATAGGTCTAGAATGTGACAGGATAGCTAAACCAAAAGAAAGTTAGAATGAAGTGCAACAGATCAGTTTATTAAGCTCAACTGGAACTAAATCTTAGCATGTGTGGATGCTTCTCATCAGTTCAATCATTGTGTTATCTATCTCTCTTGTAGGCAGTGAGCCTCTTGTGAGCTGTATGCTCGAGCAGTGAGCCCTAAATTGGTAGGTGCCATTTTGTACTTCTATTCTTCTAACAGAGAATACATTCTTGGGTTAATCACCCTGTGGTTTTTCCCTTAACCAGGTTTTCCACGTCAAAATCATTGTGTTATGGGTATTGACTTTGTTTCTAATTTCATGCTTGTTTGCTTTGATACTACCCTAATTATTAAAGAAGAATAGAAAGTTGAATAAATTTAAGATAACTAATTCACCCCCCCTCTAGGTTATCAACAATTTGTATCAGAGCTAGGTTCCTCCCAACAGAGCCTAACAGCTTGAGGAAGATCTGGGAATTCAAATGGATGTGTATGGTATGAGGGAGCAACTTAAGTCTACCCTTGATGATCTTAAGCAGTCAATTTGTGAAGTCAATGAATTGAAGGAAAGACTCAAACAGGCTGATGATTTCATAAAAGAACTAAAAGAAAAACTGAGTCTCTCTATGAAAAAGAGAAAGGAGCTACTTCAGCAATTGGCAAGTCAAGGTGAAGCCAATGATACAAATGGAGATCTAAAAGAGAAAACCAAGTTATGTGAAAATTTATCAAAAGAAATCATCATGGTAAGACATGAAATGGAATCAGGAGTTATAAAGTTTACCCAAGAAATTGAAGAGAAGAAAATCTGAAGATGATCTAAGACAATCTCTCAAGGAAAAATCAGAAGACTGCCACAAGATGGATAGAATAATTAGACATCTTGAATCTAATCTTGAAGATACTAAAGACAATGAAGAAAAACTTGAGGATCAAATTGTCTCTCTTAAAAGGGATCTTCAAACAACAAATGAATACAAAGAGAAATTCAAGATAAGCTCTACTCAACTTGAAGTTCTTCTTCAAAGCCAAAAGAGGGTAGATGACAAGTGTGACCTGGGATATGAAAAAGGTGAAAGCTCCGGATCCGGTCAGAAGAATTTTGGATCAGAAAATCCAAGGAACAGGCCTAGAAGACCTCCGATAAGGCATCCTAATGCTCAAAGATATCCATCCTTCAATGGATACTGCCACAACTGCAATAACTTTGGTCATAAAGCTAATCAGTGCAGAAAGAGAATGAATCAGACTAATACATCCTTCTCTGAATAGTGTTTCAACTGTAAAAGGTATGGTCACAAATCTCATGAATGCAAAAATATGCAAATGAACAATTCATTCAATGGTAGATGCTTTGCATGCAATAGAATGTGTCATATGGCTAATCAATGCAGATCAAGAGGCTATCAATCAAATATGCAAAGAAATGTTGTTTTCCAAATTTGCAATAGATCTGGTCATATTGCAAAATTCTGTAGAAGCAAGAATCAGGACAAAAGAGGTTCGGTACATCATAATCAGAATTAATACAAGGGAAAATGAAAAGTGAATGCGGATGAAGTTCAAAGTGAGATGAACAAGATTTGGGTGAAGAAAAGTATAGAGAATGTAGGGGATGGATCTGCACCAGACTCTGGTGCTGATATTCCTTCCAGAAATTAAAAAGTGAGCTCTGGCTCAGGGGGAGACACAAAGAAAACCATTTTCCCCCAGCCAGTCAATTGGTGCTGGAACTGGCACAAGGAGAGTTGTGGATTAAAAGGTTCATAAGAGAAACATCTAAATAAACTATGGTTAAAATATGGAAGATCCACAAGATGTTTAGATCAAGATTGATCCGGTTCTTCAAGTCATCTGAATAAGGCAAACCAGAATGACTTAGGTCAAACATTTATTGCAACTTGGTATTAGGGTTTGCAGAGTAATATAAGGGTTCTTCGTATTAAACATTTGTTCATTCTGCATTTAAGAAGAAGAAAAAGGGAGCTCTGCAACAAATTTCCCCAAGCCCATCTAAGATCATTTGCACAAGTCGATTCATCCAGAAATCAATCCGGCTCACTCCGTGAAACATAAAGGTGCAAAAGGTATTTTTCGTTCCTAAACATCTCTCTACAAATCTTTTTAAAGATGACTACTCTGAATATTGTGAAGATCACTGATAGGCCTCGCCCCAAATTCAAGAAACATCCCTACAAATCCTTGGAAGTAGATCCCCTAGGAGCATTTTCCAGTGTTCCGCATGGTGTCTTGCATACAAAAGATATTAGGGTTTACATTCACGCAAATATTGAAGAATTCAGAGAGTCCAAATTGAGGGATATCTACCACAAACAACTAATAGATGATTCATTTGAGCTCCAACCCCAATACAAGGCCCTCCGGGACAAGCACTTTGCACAGTGTATACATTTCCCCTGCTTTGTTGAGGATGAGTGGGTCCGGTATGTCTTGAGCAGAATACATGACAACTTCATGTGGTTGAATGGACCATTCAAGATCACAAAAGATGCCATTAGGGTAGTTACCAGTTTGCACTCATCCAGTGGGATACCTATTCTCAAATCGGTCAAGAATCAGACTGTAAGTGAGGCTACCGGATCTAGGTTTGACAAAAGAGCAATGACAATAGAAGATATCACTGATCTGTATATCAAGTTTACCTCCATGATCATTGGATACAAAATATATCATTCTAGCAGGGAGAATTCAGTACCTGGAACTGCTATCTACACTGCTTATGAAATGTTAAGGAAGAATTCAAATTATGACCTTTGTTAGCTCCTTCTAAACCAACTCTTGGAGAATCTACAGAAAATAAAGAAAGATTAAAAGAATTCATTTAAGTATGGTGGGCTAATATTGTGCTTATTCTTCTACTTTATGAATGAACTACCTGGATCTAGTGGATGGGTATGGCAGAATGACAGACCGGTTGCCATACAAATCAGGGATTATTTGCATGGACTTGGTGATGACAAAGCACAAAACACAACTCTCTGGGGTTTCTTCAAAAACTTCTAGAACATGATGCAAGCTAGAGAGAGAATTCCCCAATCTCTAGTTGAGAAATACAAAGACACAGTATGCTTTATGGTAGAGATTGATCAGTGCCTAATGGAGGCAGTGGAACCAAGAATAGTGTGGATCATGCCAATGGGGTATGAGGTGGATGAGAAAATTGTAGAGCTACATGTTCAACACATGCTAAGTCAACCAAAGGATCCCAAGGCAGAAAGATTTGGAACCTTTGAAGAATAGAGTGTGAAGATCGATGTTGAGCTAAGGCAACCAGGGATGAAAAGAAAGGTAAGAAAAGAAGTAGAAAACATTGCCAAAAGCTTTGGCATCTCAAAAGAGACACTTGATGCCAATAGGGAAAAAAAGGAAAGGACTGAGAAAGAGAAGAAAGAGGCAGAAAAGCAAAGTGTTCTGGTAGAATCCTCCTCCTGGACCAGATCTTCTAGGAGCTCTGCTCCTACCACTGATAATAGCTCAAATAAATCAAAACCAGAAGCAAAATCATCTGGTAAAGTAGAGAAAAGAACTAAGATAAAGGCCACAAGGTCTTACATCAATTAGAAGGATGATGAAGAGACTGATTCAGATGAGGAGGTAAGGAAAATGAGGAAAAAGAAGAAAGTATCTGGTGAACCCTCTATCGGTGAAGACAAGGAAGAGATGACAGAAGAGTTTGTTGAAAATCCCACTCTATCATTAGATGATGTCATCAAATCAGTTACTGTGGATGGAAACCTTCAACCAATGGCTGAATTCTATGATCATTATAATGAGGCTGACCAAAAGATCTTGCAGGAAGCACCAGTCAAGTATCTGAATATCTACAATAAGGCTTTTATTGAAATTATATCTCTTATTCCCAAAAGCCTAGAGAAAGAGTTAGAAATAAGAAAGAATAATGCTATGGCAAAAGATCTTGAGATTCGAGAACAGATAGCCATTCAGGTATATCCTTCAATTGATCCAAAGTAAATGAATATGATCTTCAAAGATTGCAAGGATGAGTTTCGGAGCAAAGCAAGAATGAATCAACTTATGCTCAGAGAAACTGACAAAATAGCAAAAGAAATAGAAGAGATCCTCTGGAATGCATACTCAAGATTCAACATTCCTATTATAGAGAACTTGGGTGTTGATCCCTCGGCTACAAGTGTTGAAAAAGAATCTACTGAGGCAATGACAAAAGAAGTAATGGACACCGGTGAAGAAAAAGATAAGGACTTGGAATCCTCTGCTCCGGAAGAGGTGGCCTGTGAATAAACAAACATCACTCCTCCGGTTTCCCCTGCTGACTCCAGATCCAAAGGAGAAGAAAGAATAGAAGATAAAGAAAAAGGAGTGAAGGAAAAAGAAGATGACAGTACTAAGGTTACAGAAGGAAAGAAGACTTTAGCAGAGAAGATCACAACTGTTAGTGGTAAGAGTGTAGAAGGAGAGAAAGCTCCAAGAGACAGCTCTAAGACTGCAAAAGAGAAAAGAATCTGTCTCCAACAAGAGACACTACAGAAACTGTCAAAGAATTCTTAAATAAAGAGACAATGGAGATTGATGAACCGAAACTTCTACAAGGGCCATTTGATTCTGATTCTCTTTCCCTAGTACAAACAATGAAGATAGCTTCATTTGCTAATGCAAAGGCTAAAGAAAAACTCCTAAAGTCTCACATGGAAGACTGTGAGCTAATAGAAGTTGCATCCGGAGTATTAGAAAAGATCATGCCATCTTTTTAGAAGGATCCCTCAGTCTCCTCATCCGATAATCTCAAATCTCTAGTCAATAGTGTTAGCACACATTTTGATTCCCTAGAGAAGTCAGCAGAAGATAAGGTCTGGAAGGAATTTTTGGCAAAAAATTATCAAAGGTACAAGGGTTAATAACTAATGATAGGAGGAATATGAATATTGGGATAAAGAGCTTAGAAAATGCTCTTAAAGATGGCAGGGAAATGTACAAATTTTGTTTATCATGGTCCAAAGTAACATTGGATATTGAGAAGAAAGTGAAAGAATAGGAGGACAAACTGACAAAACTCTCTAAGAATTTTGATCCTCTCTCCTCTTCCATAATAAATCAAGAATATCAGACTATTGCAGTCTTGAATGAAATCAAGAATCTTGAGAAGGAAAAGAAAAATAGAATAAGCAGGTTGGGTGAACTTAGAGGGATAATTATCCCTAAGTTAGAGGCCATGCATGAGGCCTTAAAAGAAGCTTAGATCACAGCCTAGACCAGTGATCCGATAGATCTAAAAAGGGCAGACGCGTTTGCATTCCTGTTGAGTGGTCACATCTCAATTTTGGACAAGATGAAGCAAAGTTGGGCAACATAATTCGTCCAATTGAAGACAACTTTTGCAGACATACTTTAGTATATGTAAGTATGCTATATATATATTTATGTGGCTAAGTATAGTTGACTTTTTGAGAATTTTGGTGTGCGGACCCTACCCTTTGCCATTGATGTCAAAGGGGGAGTGAGGAATAGTGAAAAATGAGGAATCCAGCTAAGGGGGAGCTCCAGAAAATGTATATAAAACCAAAGCATCAACCAAGGGGGAGTATAGTGTGACACTTAGTCATTTTCCACTAAGTGTTGCCATCAATGCCAAAGGGGGAGATTGTTGGCAAGAGACACTATATGGATTAATGTATGTTGTCATTGATGGCAACAAAGGTTGTCCCACACATCCGTAAGACTTGATGAGTCTCTACCAGAAGTCAGATTGAAGAAGTATTATGATCCAATAAGCAAGAACAGAGCAGTCAGCAAGGTCTGATAGTCAGGTCTGGATCTCTCAGAGGAAGTATCTCAGTGAAGTGTAGATTTGGGGAAGTCAAGATGAGTACCTTGACTAATAGATTCCAAGGATCTAGCCTCTGGTGATGGAAGGGTGAAAAGATATGAGCACTTGAGTATTGGGTTCCTGTTTGAGTAGACAGAGGAAGAACTGTACTGACAGAGTGTCAGACCCAAATCTGGAAGAGATATTTTTGATGACTAAGTTTCTTGAGGTATCATTCATGACTGGTCGACATGATTGATGACTTCTTCAAGCATCTCCTAGATCCACATTACTTGGTAAGCAAGGATCCAGCTGACAGATCAAAGCTTGGGAAAATATTGACTATTCCAGATGCCGACTAGAAAGATGGTAAGATTACTTGTACGGATATATATACTAGATGAATTTAGATATAAAGGTGTGTGGTGTGAATGTGTATTTGTGTGAATAAAAGCAGAAGAGTAGTGAGAAGGTAGGAAGACAGGTCTGGAATGTGACAGGATAGCTAAACCAAAAGAAAGTTAGAATGAAGTGCAACAGATCAGTTTATTGAGCTCAACCGGAACTGAATCTTAGCATGTGTGGATGCTTCTCATCAGTTCAATCATTGTGTTATCTATCTCTCTTGTAGGCAGTGAGCCCTAAATTGGCAGGTGCCATTTTGTACTTCTATTCTTCTAACAGAGAATACATTCTTAGGTTAATCACCCTGTGGTTTTTCCCTTAACCGTGTTTTCCACGTCAAAATCATTGTGTTATGTGTATTGACTTTGTTTCTACTTTCATGGTTGTTTGCTTTGATACTGCACTAATTATTAAAGAAGAACAGAAAGTTGAATAAATTTAAGATAACTGATTCACCCCCCCTCTCAATTATCAACAAATAGTTTGCCAACTTATATGTATAAATGTGGACATTTGGATAGATCATGTCCTTAAGAAATGTTAGAAGGTTTGTGTCAAAATTGTTTGGGAGCTTAGTACCTTTACAATTAAAAGATCTCTTCTAATGTTGATTTCCAGGTGATGGAGAAACAAAGTGAAGTTAAAGGGACACTCTTAAAAGTGAGTTGATAAATTAATCTGAAGATAACTTTTCAAAAGATAGTTATTCCATGAGAAGGTGAAAAGAATGAATTTTATTTGTTCGGTTAGATTTAAAAGATCAGTTATGGGAGAAAATAAAGAAATTATTAACCTTCCCAAGAAATAGTTACGAAAACTAAAAAGGTTCCTGGGGGAATTTTATAAATATGTAACTTGAAGGCATTAAAGGGGATCCTTATCTTTTCTCACTTGCTTGAGAACAGGGGAAGGAGGAAGCAAATTTTCTTTTTCAAGCATAGTTTGTTGTATTAGATGTTGAGTCTTTGAACTTATACATTGTATTGGAGAAATAAGGGAATTATTTCTAAATCTTTGAATTTATTAATATTCTCTTTGATTATAAATGTCCTTTGTGTCTCTGTAATCATTCTTCAATATTATATTTTCTATGTCAAATTGTGTTGATGTTTTTTTTTTGAAACTGTGAATTCAAGATTAAACCATCTTTTGAAAATGATATGTTCATCTTTTCTTTCTTATTGGTGATGAAATTTTAACACCATTTAAAAAATTTTCTATTTATGAGATTTAATGAATATTCCTTAGAGTTCTCAGTTGTTCAAGGATGCACATGTGGTGAGGTGTCATCATTTCAAATAAGGTGCAGTTTGAATGCATGTCACAGTTCATGATAGTTAGAGGATGCACATAATAGAATGGTGTAGGAAATGGAATCAAAATGAAGTCTCAAGGGCTTAATCAATTTCAAATGAATCTCAATCATTGCACTCAATGCTGCAAGTTCTTAAGGAATTCACGTGATGGCCTTCAAGGAAGATATTTAACCTCTAAAATCATGACACTGATTCATTGAGATAAAGGCTTAGGTTTGTGTAGAATGACATAGTCAAGCCACTCAGGTCATATATAACAAAGAGGTCCTCCACATCTCCTTTGTAAACTATAATGAAGAAAGACAGCTCCATGGAAATAAATGGTGTGGCAGAAACAACAAAGTATCATGAAGCTTTATTGATGGAACTTTTGTTAGAATGTTTACCCAAGTTGTCAAAGGGCCACTGCCATCCTCAGATGTCCAAGTTTAGATCAACACTTTGGAGTTGATACATTATTATACCTTCAGATTGAAGGTGTAGATATCACAAAAGAGCTGAGTATTCTTGTTGAAGAAGGAACTTCTGACCTTTTTTGAGACTTTACGAGTATCTGAAAGCAAGGAGTCCCTTGTTATATGGTGCATCCATGTCTTAGGCTTATCATCAACAACAGAGAAGCTTTTGATAGGGAAGTTGAGATAAACATTGTTAATATGTGTGAAATTTACCTGTAGCCATCAATTTCAAGCTAAAGCGATGCACAAACCAAGTGAAATAGGCTAATCATAAAGTAATATGGCGCAGTCTTTTAAAGGGTGGCATTGCCAATATGATTAGGAAATGGATTTATGGTGGGCCTCTAGATATAAGTCATTGTTATAATGCAAGGTGAATTAAAGTGCATTGCTGTATCATAGGCAATCACTGTATGCTACAACCACTATGAAGTGCCAACAGATACAAAAATACTACCATTTCAAAGCATTGCCAGGTAAAATATAGGATGCGTTGCTATACCACAAGAGTAGCGTGAGGTTTGAGAGTGCCACTTCCAAACATAGAGATAAGAAGCAAGAGAATGGCACAGCATATTTGGGTTGTAGCATTAAGACAAAGGCCATGGTGCACAGGTAAAAGATATGGTGCAAACCATATAAAGAGATATCTGCATTTTAAGCCAAAAGGAGAATCAACCATTTCAGTTAGGGATCGGCCACTAGTTATGATAAGAGGTGCAGCCAATGATGGACGTTACTATCAGTAGTCTAAGGCTCGGCTATAAAGGCACTCAATCATAGAATGGAATCATCTTTTAAAATGAAATCTCAACATTATACATCAAGCCTTAACTATTTCAAAGGCACAACGAAATACGAAGAGGTGAGCATTGCATAAGTATGGCGCAGGTTTATGATGAAGTGGCCAATTCATATAAAAGATTCAAGCACAGCTATACATAGTATTAGCATATCATTAGGGCACTACCTCAAACTCAAAAGAGAAAGGTACCATTGAATAATGAAGGGGCATATCATCATATGTGCATCACACATAAGTATGAAGCAATGATGGAGTTAGGGTTTTCAATGTAGTAAGTTTGTCACCCTAAGATGTAAGATAATCAACGGCTCTAGTTAGAGAAGAAAGAGGCAGCGGAACTTGACACATGGGGGATGCGGGAGAATTATGAGAGAAAAAAAGGATGCCTCAGAGAGCACCATGTGGAAGCAGCATTGAAAAGGAGAAATAGAAACAAGCGGACCTCACCATGTGGCTCAGGCTGAAGCAAGAGGGATAGATTCTTTTATTTTTTTAAATTGCATCATGATTCATGGGAGACAAAATGAGGTTGTGTCTTTTATTAAATATTCAAATATTGATGTCTCTCATGCCACAGGAAGAAGAAAACCATTTAGAAATAAAGATTAAAATCTTTATTAATTTTATGACACTCCGTGGGTCCCAACAACAGCTATAAGTGAAGCTTATTTAAATAAAGTTTTATGACTCCCTCTTCTCACGTGAAACATTAGAGACGTAGCCTAAAATCATACGCAACCCTAATTTCATTTTTTTTGCGACAAGCTACAGGAGGTAGGATGAGTGGGAAGATTTTCATGTAGCCAAAGGGGAAGATTTTGTTCTAGCCATAGTTTAGTTGAGATTTCAAGTTGCAAAATCAGTTACAGAGCCAGATATAGTCATTTTGCCAGATTTTCAGCTAGATTTTGTGAATTTTCAGTTAGAGATTTTGGAAGCTGTTGAAGATATTTTGTTGGGGTTTTTGGGCTATAAATGAGTAGATCTAAGACATAGAGTTCTACATTTTTTTAGATCAAAGATTTTTGGGAGCAGCAACAGATGTTTTATTCTTGGCCTTGTAACATCAGAAAATGTCCCCTTGGGGGCTTTCCCCTCATAACGTTTAGCTCCCAGATCTTTAGAGTGCATTTAGGACATTTTAGTCCATATTTTAGCATCCCGATGGAATGAGACCTAATTTCCATGACAAATAGGAACTAGGTGGACCCCTTAAGCTATACCTTGCCCAAAATAGGGGGGAAGGGCTTGGGTGCCCACACCCTAGTCCTACCTTATTTTGGGGTAGCCCCAATTTCTGGGTGTCAGTTTATGACTGTTAGGAGGTTCTTTTGATGACATGGTAAAGTTTGATTTTTAAAATCTTGGCGGGAATGCTTGTAGGTGCATATATAAGCATGTATAGGCATTCATTTGTAAACTAGATTTTGATTAGATTATCATTGTGAACTCTAGGCATTCTCAAGGTGATTCAAGGCTTTCTATTGTGTTGCAAGAGCAGACTTGTATGTTTTGTGCATTGATATTTGCAGATTTGAGCTTCAATCTCCTCATGGAATGAAGAGCATCTTCCTCCATAAGAGCTTCACTACAAGGTGACATATCATTGTTTTTTAATCATTGATTCCTTTGGTTTTTGGCCTCTGCCTCACAAGGGCATGCCCTCTTTATCTGACAACGGTGTTCAGAGACTTAAGTGTCCTTTAGGGTTTGACTGAGGCAAACCTCTAAACACCACAACCCCCAAACTAAGTCTTGTGATTGCAGGTTACAAGTATCGCATTTAGGAAAGGTGGAGTTGTAGGAAGGAGTGGCAAGCATCAAGGATTCAGGATCTGAAGAAAAAGTTAGACAAAGGAGCACTTCCAGGACTAGGCTGCCTGCAACAGTGTCCTCTGTAGATAGATATCAGGAAACAGAAGTTACAGGGCTAATCAGTATCGGAAGGAGGCCCAGATTCCTTGAAAAAGTAGGTACCTTGGACATGGGCACCCACACCAGTGTCCCCGACTGTTCCGCCTTGGAACCCCAACAACAAGTATTCTGTGATTTGTTATTTTACTTCCGTCTGCAAGAGCTTTTTCTGTCTTTCATCAATTTGTTGTCGTATTTGCATAATTAGGGTTTTAATGGTTAATTAGACACAAGAGAAGGAAAATCAATATTTAAATTCCCTAATCCAAGCTTCCCTTCATTTGCAAGTGACCTAGGGTATGATAGTGCTCGCCACTTGACCTTAGATCCTTCAATGTTAGGGTGAAAGGAGGATTCAAACATCTAAACAACAAAAGATTAACAAAATCCAATTTTTACCTAAACATTTTGGTGAACCCATGTTTTTGGACTTAAATTGCAACTTTTTGAGTGTTTGTCTTTAGATTTGGATTGATTTCATTCATTCAGTTGGTCATTTATCTTATTACATTGAGAAAAATTCAAAATTTTTAAAAAATTGGAAAAATAAAAAAAATTCCATTGTTGGGCTTACTAAATTGCATCAATTCTTTCTAAATTTTCCTAATTCATGATTTTCACATCAGATCTGATATAAACTACAGAAAAATATAAAAAATCAGAAATTTACCTTGCATTTTCATCATTTATTTGCTAGGGTTTTGTGGAAATTTTGACAATTTTATATAACCTAGTAATTCCAAAATCTAGGGTTTGTAGGAAAAATCTTTTTATCAAAATTTTCTACTAATTTTACAGGCTCATTAAAATTTGAATTTGGCTGTAGTCTTGCATTTTAGTGTGAATTTACATTTAAGATTTAAAATATTTGCATTTTTACATAGAAAATTTCAACAAAAACTAGCAATTTTGATGCATTTTCATTAAATTTGCATGGTCATTTTGCATGTTAAGGCTTGAAAATAATTTTCAGATCTTAGATTAAGTCAATTTAATCATAAATCAGACTTCAAAGCATTCACATAGAATTCTATCCCAAGATTTCAAACTTAGGGCTTCAAAAACAACAATTTTCACTAAAATCGACCTTATCAACTCTCTAGACTTGCACTATAGGTGTGTTGTGAAGGATATTTTTACATTAATTTTATGTTACCAGGGTAATCATTTTCTTCCCCTCATAAAAATCTTCACAGCACCCTTTTAACGGGCTCTTGTAGTGAAAATTTGGTGAAAAAATACACATTTTGGCTATTTTTGCCCTAGGGTTTGACCTAGTTTGCACTCCAAATGTGTTGTGATCAATTTTATGGATTGTGGTGACTGATGTTATTGATATTATTTTCTATACCTCATAAAATTCCTTACAACACCCTTTTTGCTAGGTCTTGGAGTTGAAAAACCGTGAAAAATTGAATATTTTGCTATATTTTCACTAGGGTTTTACCTTAAGTGGCACTACAATCGTGTTGTGTTGGGTATTTTTGCATCAAGTGGCTATTATTTCTGATATTATTTGCTTTCCATCATCATTTTCCTCACAACACCCTTTGTTATGCTCTTTTGCATTGAATTTTGGTGAAAAAAGTGCCTATTTTGACATATTTTCACTATATTTTGACTTGGCATTATCTTGGATTTGCATCAAGAGTGTATTGAGAGTGAATAGATTGCTGTTTTGGACTGATATTAGATATATAACTTTCTTTCCTCAATCAAAATCCTTACAACATCATTTGTTTGATTCATTGGCTTTGAAAAAGTATCAAAAAATCAAGCATTCTGGGCTACTTTTGCTCTTGTCTTTTGCACCAATTTTGAAAAGCTTTCAAAATATAATTTTACATTTATTTGGAGACATATATTATGGCTACTTATTTGGAAGAACTGTTTTCATACATTATATACATGGATCATTTCTCTAAATTCACTGATAAATATCCTCAAGTTTTGGAACAAATAGCACACATTCATGATGTTGATCTCTCTATGTGCTCCACATATGAAATTCTTTACCATATAGGTGAATTTGATAGATTCATAACTCTCATGGGAATATACCCTTTGATATTCGATGATCTTACTAAATTCATGATCAATAATACATATACTAGTGATGATCTTAAAATGTTAGATGAAGCCTTGGATGATTTTATGGGAAATTCTACTATGGCACCTATTGATAAAACTTGTGATGATAAATCTGGTTTACCTTATGATCCCTCTCCAAAGGTTATTACTCCTCATGAGGACACTTTGATGCAAGAGGATGATTTCATTGACACGTCTATTAACATCACATCATCAAGTCTTCATTCTAATGCTTACTCTGGCCAAGATGAAGCATTAGCAAATGAAGAGCCATCACCAGTTTGCCATTCCAATGCTCTCCCTGGACAAGAGGAAGCATTAGTGAATGAAGAACTCCCTTCAACAAAGAGAATTCCATGGGTAGATGAGGAGCTTTCATCTAACATCAATAAAAACTCTGTCATAATGCATGGAACCTCTATGGATCATCCTACCAATCTTGCTCCTTTAGTTGATTGTTCATATACCTTGGATATCACTAAGGAAGAGAAGACCTTTAATGTCCCTCCTTTGATTAAATATTCAAGTCATTTGGACATCACTAAGGATGTAGCACTAGTGGATAAGGAGAAGTCTCTCACATTGAATCCCTTAAGGATGGATGTTGAGATCACACAAAATAATTTGCTTCTCCCACCACCTAAGAGAATAGAAAATATGTGTACTAATGAACTTCAACAAGAAAACATTCCACCTAACATTGAGTCAAACCAAGAAGCATTTAAGAATGAACAAAAGAATAATTACGAAGACTTGGCAATAATACCTTATGTTTGCAAATGGAAAGAGAATGATTTAATTGTTGATGACTTCTAGCACGAAGACCCTACAGGTAAGTATCTCTAACCCTTTAACTCTCTCATGATGTGCTTCCCCTGTGATGTGTTATGTGTTGTTTAGGCCTCTTGGAATGACCTCAGATTCTCCCGTAAGGTTCGGGATACCAGGAGACCACTTATGTTATGACCTTCTTCTATTTGTATCATCATTCTTCTAAATTGCTCTTTCTGATTTCATTGTTGTGTGTTGTGTCTTACAAACATAGCGTCATGGTTGGTGACTTGGGGGCACCCTCCTACGTGACTGTCCCTAAGACACTTATTTTCTCCTCTCTTATTTATTGTTTCCCTTCCTCTAGTGTTTCCACCTAGCAGACAAATGATGACAAACATTTATACTGATGCAGACCTGGTGTCCCTTTTGAGAGAAATAAAAAATTGGACTTAGTTCCTAATATGATGATAGGGTTGTATATCTTATCCGACGCTTGGCTAGTGGAAGCACTCGTGCTTTCCACATAGTAAATTTCGTGATGTTTCTATCACATTTACAAACCCTAACAATACTATTGCTCCGTGCACCTTTATTTGCCTTTGAATCTAGCCTTGGCGGTACTCGATTCAGAGAGCTTCGTGATATAGCCCATGGTTATCCTTGAACTCTGAATTTGTTGTATAACCTTGGCTCTTTTGTGTGGTTAATCATATGCATTGATGTTTTTGTTTATCATGATGTTGTAGACACTAACATGTTTCTTACAGGAATGTGTTTGTGGGAACATTTGGTGATCGTAAGGTACATGTCACCTCTGGGGGGCATGGGCTTTATGAAAGTTGTTCCCTTGTGTGTTTTCTCCCTACCTTAACATACTTGATATCGATAACTGATATCAACCACCTTAAGGTGGGGGCATATAAGGTAGGCTATTTGTTATAGATGTTAGTAATGTGTTTGACATTAGATGCAAAGACTTGCGCCCCAGAGTAGTGAATAGTGCATCCTAAGCTTGTTTGCAATCAATCAATCATGTAAGCCCTCTACGGAGGTAGGATATCAAGCATATCCTTTTTCTTAAGCCCTCTACGGAGGCGGGGATGGTGTATTTCTCAGAGCAAATTGCATCATCCTATCATTTTCAAAAGTCCTCTGCGGAGGCAGGGAGAGGTTCTGTGACTAACTCAACCATTAAGCATGTCTTCAGTGATTGTTGTGGTGAAGCCCAATTGTCGGTGTGTGCCTGTAATGTGCTTGAGATGGTGTTGAGCCTAGAAATAGGGAACACACCATCCCTTGTCTACTGTGTTTTGGCGTGGTTGTTTTGTATGGCATGTTTGTTGCCCCATATGCAAAGACTAGCACATTTGAGTAGTGCTTCATGCATTTTGGGAGGTTTTGCATGTATTGCATGTGTGTTGCCCCATATGCAGAGACCAGCACCTTCGAGTAGTACTTCCTACATTTTGGGAGGTTTGTTTACTTTCCAGTACTTGCATTTGCATAGTCATATATATGAGAAAAAGAAAAGAAAAGATATCATTTCCATCTTCCATGCATTAATGTGTCTTCTATGCATTGACTGTCTGCTCCGTGTTCTGCATGACTGTAACTGTCTCCTCCATGTTTTGCGTGTCTGTTACTACCTTTTACGAGATTGGTGTGTCTTCTCTGTGATTGGTGTGTTTGCTGTGTTTGTGACCTTACTTTAATACATGTATGGGCCTCTCATTTATGCATACATTATAGTGGGGGCTAAATGTAACGTCAGAAAATGTCCCCTTGGGGGCTTTTCGCTCATAAGATTTAGCTCCTGGGTCTTTAGAGTGCATTTAGGACATTTTAGTTCATATTTTAGCATCCTGATGGAATGAGACCTAGTTTCCATGACACATAGGACCTAGGTGGACCCCTTGAGCTGTACCCTGCCCAAAATAGGGGGGAGAACTTGGGCACCTGCACCCTAGTCCTACCCTATTTTGGGGCAGCCCCAATTTCTAGGTGTCAATTTTTTATCGTTAGGGGGTTCTTTTGCTGACATGGTAAAGTTTGATTTTTAAAATCTTGGTGGGAATGCTTGTAGTGCATATATAAGCATGTGTAGGCATTCATTTGTAAACTAGATTTTGATTAGATGATCATTGTGAACTCTAGGCATTCTCAAGGTGATTTAAGGCTTTCTATTGTGTTGCAAGAGTAGACTTGTATGTTTTGTGCATTGATATTTGTAGATTTGAGCTTCAATCTCCTCATGGCATGAAGAGCATCTTCCTCCATGAGAGATTCACTAAAGGTGACATATCATTGTGTTTTTATCATTGATTCCTTTGGTTTTTGGCCTTTGCCTCACAAGGGCATGCCCTCTTTATCTAACAATGGTGTTTGGAGACTTAAGTGTCCTCCGAGGTTTGACTAAGGAAAACCTCTAAACACCACAACCCCCAAACCAAGTCTTGTGATTGTAGGTTACAAGTGTTGCATTTGAAAAAGGTGGAGTTGTAGGAAGGAGTGTCAGGCATCAAGGATTCAGGATCTGAAGAAAAGTTAGACAAAGGAGCACTTCCAGGACTAGGGTGTCTACAACAATGTCCTCTGTAGATAGATCTCAGGAAACAAAAGTTACAGGGCAGATCAGTGTCGGAAGGAGGTCCAGATTCCCTGAAAAAGTAGGTACCTTGGACTTGGGTGCCCACACCAGTGTCCCCAATTATTCTGCCTCGGAACCCCAAAAATAGGTATTCTATGATTTGTTATTTTACTTCCATCTGCAAGAGCTTTTTCCGTCTTTCGTCAATTTGTTGCCGTATTTGCATAATTAGGGTTTTAATGGTTAATTAGATACAAGAGAAGAAAAATTAATATTTAAATTCCCTAATCCAATCTTCCCTTCATTTGCAAGTGACCTAGGGTATGATAGTGCTCGCCACTCGACCCTAGATCCTTAAATGTTAGGGTGAAAAGAGGATTCAAACATCTAAACAACAAAAGATTAACAAAATCCAATTTTCACCTAAATAGGCCTTAGTAGTGTCTTTTCAAAGGAGAATGTAATATCTTACTTTGTGGAAATCTCAAAGCCTCTGTGATCTGTTACTATTCAAAATAATGAGAATGATGTTCTGTGCATAGCTGAGTTGATTTATGTTTCTTGTTTTCTCTAAGTTTCTATTTCTTTTCCTTTATCAGATCTGTTTATAAACTGGGTGTAACCATGCATTTATATTCTTTAATTTCTAGTTAAATCACATAATGTTTGACACTATGTTGATTCAGGGTAGTCGTTTAAATATGCTGCATCGCCATATATTTAGTTTTATTTCATATTGTATCTGTAATCCTATTTCTTTCTCCTCTCTTTTCTCAAACCCCCACTGAAAGAACGGAAGAGCCAGCTTCCTTAAAACTTGGAGGTTGTTTCTGAGAAGCATTCCCACATCTCATAAGTTTCCCATGTTGCTGCTGGATTAAACCCACAGATTTATGCATCAACAGTTTTTGGCACACTCCGTGGGACTGGAACCAAAGACTTGGGTCTTTGTTTTCATTAAATCTTTGCCTTGTATTTTGTGGTTTTGATGGAAAATCATAGAAATATCTACTCATAGGAGCATGAATCATCCATCTGGTGACTCTACTGAAGGTTCTTTCATAGATCTTTGCTCCTATAGACCATGGCAGCTCATGGTATATATGTGCATCTAAATATTCAAATAGATCTACCTTTTGTGACTCAGGATTCAAGTCCTCTTGTTCTTCAGCAGTAGGGTCAAGTTCCTGACAAAACATGGAAGGCACTGCCTCATTTTCTTGGAGATGGCTCAGTTTGTCCTGTAGATCACATTCAAGATGTAGAAAGTTTATGCATTATTCACAATGTCACAACTGAGAATCATGCCTTCTTGTTTCTTGCATCATCCCTCAACGGAAAAGCAAAAGAATGGTACAGAAGTTTGCAGCCCGATTCAATCACCAGATGGGATCAACTTGGAGGGCTTATCTACAATCAATTCAGAGAGAGGATAGATGTCAGCACTCTTACCCAGAATCTCATCACCATCAAGAGGCATCCAATGGAGCCCATACATGGCTTCAATTCAAGATTTGACAAGGTATGGAAAAAATTCTCTGTTGACTTGAGGCCTCCTCTAACCTTTGCATTCTTGTATTATTTGAAGGCTTAAGACCCTGAGATGTCTGTCATGATACAATATTTAGGAGGTGAAACTCTTCCCCAGTCATATGATCTTGCCATTAGAGCTAAAAGTAACCTCATAGTGGCTTGAAAATTGCCTCCTCTGCCTTTAGAACAGTTGATGCCTCATACAAATAACTTGTCTCAAGTTCTTTCTTGTAGCCAGATGCATATAGATTTTAGTCCACCCACCCTCCCTACTGATTTGTTGAATCATGAGGAGATGATGGAGGTAAGAGAACTTATAAGAACCCTCAGCCATGAGCTTAATGAGTTAAAATGTCAAGCCATGTATAATGCTGACCCAAATTTCATGCCTCGAAGTCTGTATGATCAGTAATACCCATATGGTCAGTTTGAAGAAAAAATCCTCCCTCAAGCACAGAAGAGACCCCATTATCTTGAAAATTATCCTTTACAAGCCTCTGTAGCTGCAAGTCAGCTCATAGAGGTGACAGATCAGGTTCTTTTCCACTTTGACATCCAAGAAGAATCAACTCCCAATGATCAAAATGCAAACGAGAAGGTGACTTCTGTTCATTCAGTGTGTTCTTATGATCTTGAGAATCAAGCACCTGTGACAACATGTGATTTAAAGATTCTGTCAAGTTATGAAAAAGATTCAGAAGTTGAGTATGAGATGACACTTCTAGAAGCTGAAAAGTACTTCAAGAGGAGCTTTGAAGCTAAAAAGTACTGGGTCTAGAGTGGTGCTGCATCCACACCTCATCTTGAGGAAGAAGTTGTAGAGGAAATTGTAGAGTCTACAAAGAATGAATGCCTTTATTTCTGCAATGAAGTTTCACGTCTGGAGGATGATACCATAGAAGTGCATGAGCAACATTTGGAGCAGGAGGAAGATTTATTCTCAATTTTGCAACAAGGTTATCAAATTCTTGATGCAAAAGATTGTACAATTGAGAAAGTGCAAGGTTCATTTGGAAGATCTTTTGTAGTAGATTACGAGGAAGATTTTAAAGAAAAGGTAGATCAAATATATGATTTGTTTTCTATTCTGGAAAGTGGTTATACTCTTCTTTTTGATGAATATTCACAGCTACCAGGCGATGAGGTCCAAGGAGGCAACTGGAAAAGTAGAGAGTTGCATAAAGAGTTGCTATATTATAAGCCCTTCTTCCTCAAAGAGGGAATTTCGATCAGATTCAAGATGGTACTTGGCAGCTCTATCTCCTGTACACCTATTTTTAAAGCTATCTTGAGTCATAATGTTGTGGCAGAGTCAACAAAATAGGTCAATAAAGAAGTATTATTGATAGAAGTTTTCAAGTGCAAAAGGAGGAATAAGTTTCAAGGCTTGATTCTCTCTTTCCACCCTTTGCTGAAGCATGAACAACATGCAGATAAGCCTGACTGGTATTTTTGTGCAAAGGATAACCTTCCAGAAAGCAGAGAAGTAAAAATGTGTAAAATCTAGTTATATTTTTTCATACAGTTTGTCTGGTACATTTTCAGTTTGATGAGGATTTAGTGGAGAAGGATTATCAGATTTGGTAGTTATTTTGCTACTCCCATGAATGGGCATATTCCTATATGTTTATTATGTTAGTGAGTTAGAATCAAAAGTTCAAATAAAGCTACAACAATAGCATTAGTTTTAGTTTCAATTAATTTTTTTTCAATAAGTATCGACTGCAGTAAAAGATTTATGGTCAGTTGGTCTCACTTGCATATATCAGTTTTGCTTTTTCAGCTCTACCTCTATTTCAATTGGTTTCAGTTAAGAAGATAATTTCAGTTATCAATTGTGTTTCAGTCTGGTTACACGGATTTTTGGTATCACTCTATTTTGAGTTAATGGATGTTTCAGTTTCAACCTATTTTGACTCAATTGCCCAATGGATAAGCCACTAATTCTGTGAAACCAGAGATTCTAGATTCAAATGGGCAGGCCTATTTTCCCAGCCAGTCGCCAAGAACTGGTGATGAAATTTTCACACCATTTAAATTTTTTTCTATTTTATGAGATTTAATGAATATTCCTTAGAGTTCTCAGTTCTTCAAGGATGCACATGTGGTGAGGTGCCATAATTTCAAATAAGGTGCAGTTTGAATGCATGTCACAGTTCGTGATAGTTTGAATGCATGCCACAGTTTGTGATTTCCAGGTGATGGAGAAAAAAAGTGAAGTTAAAGGGGCACTCTTAAAAGTGAGTTGATAAATTAATCTAAAGATAACTTTTCAAAAGACAGTTATTCCATGAGAAGGTGAAAAGAATGAATTTTATTTGTTCAGTTAGATTTAAAAGATCAGTTACGGGAGAAAATAAAGAAATTATTAACCTTCCCAAGAAATAGTTACGGAAACTAAAAAGGTTCATGGGGGAATTTTATAAATATGTAACTTGAAGGCATTAAAGGGGATCCTTATCTTTTCTCACCTGCTTGAGAATAGGGGAAGGAGGAAGCAAATTTTCTTGTTCAAGCATAGTTTGTTGTATTAGATGTTGAGTCTTTGAACTTATACATTGTATTGGAGAAATAAGGGAATTATTTCTGAATCTTTGAATTTATTAATATTCTCTTTGATTATAAATGTCCTTTGTGTCTCTGTAATCATTCTTCAATATTATATTTTCTATGTCAAATTGTGTTGATGTTTTTTTTTGAAACTGTGAATTCAAGATTAAACCATCTTTTGAAAATGATATGTTGTTCATCTTTTCTTTCTTATTGGTGATGAAATTTTAACACCATTTAAATTTTTTTCTATTTTATGAGATTTAATGAATATTCCTTAGAGTTCTCAGTTGTTCAAGGATGCACATGTGGTGAGGTGTCATCATTTCAAATAAGGTGCAGTTTGAATGCAGTTTGAATGCATGTCATAGTTCATGATAGTTAGAGGATGCACATAATAGAATGGTGTAGGAAATGGAATCAAAATAAAGTCTCAAGGGCTTAATCAATTTCAAATGAATCTCAATCATTGCACTCAATGCTGCAAGTTCTTAAGGAATTCAAGTGACGGCCTTCGAGGAAGAGATTTAACCTCTAAAATCATGACACTGATTCATTGAGATAAAGGCTTAGGTTTGTGTAGAATGACATAGTCAAGGCACTCAGGTCATATAGAACAAAGAGGTCCTCCACATCTCCTTTGTAAACTATAATGAAGAAAGATAGCTCCATGGAAATAAATGGTGTGGCAAAAACAACAAAGTGTCATGAAGCTTTATTGATGGAACTTTTGTTAGAATGTTTACCAAAGTTGTCAAAGGGCCATTGCCATCCTCAGATGTCCAAGTTTAGATCAACACTCTGGAGTTAATAAATTATTATACCTTCAGATTGAAGGTGTAGATATCACAAAAGAGTTGAGTATTCTTGTTGAAGAAGGAACTTCTGACCTTTTTGAGACTTTACGAGTATCTGAAAGCAAGGAGTCCCTTGTTATATGGTGCATCTGTGTCTTAGGCTTATCATCAACAACGAAGAAGCTTCTGATAGGGAAGTTGAGGTAAACATTGTTAATAAATGTGAAATTTACCTATAGCCATCAATTGCAAGCTGAAGTGATGCACAAACCAAGTGAAATAGGCTAATCATAAAGTAATATGGCACGGTCTTTCGAAGGGTGGCATTGCCAATATGATTAGCAAATGGATTTATGGTGGGCCTCTAGATATAAGTCATTGTTATAATGCAAGGCAAATAAAAGTGCATTGATGTATGATAGGCAATCACTGTATGCTATGACCACTATGAAGTGCCAACATATACAAAAATACTACCATTTCAAAGCATTGCCAGGTAAAATATAGGATGCATTTCTATACCACAAGAGTAGTGTGAGGTTTGAGAGCACCACATCCAAACACAAAGATAAGAAGCAAGAGAATGTCACATCATATTTGGGTCGTAGCATTAAGACGAAGGCCACGACGCACATGTAAAAGATATGGTGCAAACCATATAAAGAGATATCCACATCTTAAACCGAGAGGAGAATCAGTCATTTCAGTTAGGGATCAGCTACTGGTTATGATAAGAGGCGCAACTAATGATGGACGTTACTATCAGTAGTTTAAGGCTCGGTTATAAAGGCACTCAATCATAGAAGGGCATCAACTTTTAAAATGAAATCTCAGCATTATACATCAAGTCTTAACTATTTCAAAGGCACAATGAAATAAGAAGAGGTGAGCATTGTGTAAGTATGGCACATGTTATGATGAAGTGGCCAATTCATATAAAAGATTCAAGCACAACTATACATTGTATCAGGATATCATCAGAGCGCTGCCTCAAACTCAAAAGAGAAAGGCACCATCGAAACATGAAGGGGCATATCATCATATGTGCATCACACTGAAGTATGAAGCAATAATGGAGTTAGGGTTTTCAATGCAGTAAGTTTGTCACCATAAGATGTAAGATAATCAATGGCTTCGGTGAGAGAAGAAAGAGGCAACAAAACTTGACACATGGCGGCTGTGGGAGAAATAAGAGAGAAACAAAGGATGCCTCAAAGAGCACCATGTGGAAGCAGCATTGAAAAGGAGAAAAGGAAACAAGTGGACTTAACCATGTGGCTCAGGCCCAAGCAAGAGGGATAGATTCTTTATTTTTTTAAAATTGCATCATGATTCATGGGAGACAAAATGAGGCTGTGTCTTTTATTAAATATTAAGTCCCTTATTATGCACATGGTGGGCCCCTTCATAAATCTAAATGCTCTATGTTAGTTTCAAATATTGATTTCTCTCATGCCACAGGAAGAAGAAAACCATTTAGAGATAAAGATTAAAATCTTTATTAATTTTATGACACTTTGTGGGTCCTAGCAGTAGCTATAAGTGAAGCTTATTTAAATAAAGTTTTATGACTCCCTCTCCTCACGTGAAACATTAGAAACGCAACCCTAAAATCATACGCAATCCTAATTTCATTTTTTTTGCGACAAGCTACAGGAGGTAGGATGAGTAGGAAGATTTTCACACAGCCAAAGGGGAAGATTTTGTTCTAGCCATAGTTTAGTTGAGATTTCCAGTTGCAGAATCAGTTACACATCTAGATATAGTCATTTTGCTAGATTTTTAGCCATATTTTGTGAGTTTTTAGTTAGAGATTTTGGAAGCTATTGAAGATATTTTGTTGGGGTTTTTGGGCTATAAATGAGCAGCTCTGAGACACATAGTTCTACATTTTTTTTTTAGATCAGAGATTTTTGGGAGCAGCAGTAGATGTTTTATTCTTGGCCTTACCAGTGTCTTTTCAAAGGAGAATGTAATATGTTACTTTGTGAAATCTCAAAGCCTCTGTGATTTGTTACTATTCATAATAATGAGAATGTTGTTCTATGCATAGCTGAGTTGACTTTTGTTTCTTTTTTTCTCTAAGTTTCTGTTTCTTTGCCTTTATCAGATCTATTTATAAACTGGGTTTAACCATGTATTTATGCTCTTTAATTTCCAGTTAAATCACTTAAGGTTTGACACTGTGCCAATTCAAGGTAGTCATTTAAATCTGGCACATCACCATAGATTTAGTTTTATTTCATATTGTATCTATAATCCTGTTTCTTTCTCCTCTCTTTTCTCAAATCCCCACTGAAAGAATAGAAGAGCCAACTTCCTTAAAACCTGGAGGTTGTTTTTGAGAAGCATTCCCACATCTCAGAAGTTTCCCATGTTACTGCTGGATTAAACCCATAGATTTATGCATCAACACTTACCATTTGGGTTTGTGGGGTATGTGGACTATGTGTCATTTAATTTGTATCCTCTCCATTTAAATTTAGTCTACCACATCTGTGTCATGGTTATGCACAACTGTTTGTTTTGCCTTTTCTACTTTTCGGTTAAAAGCATACCCTGTGTCTTTCATTCAATACACAACTTTCAAAGGTAGTCGCGCCTTGTAAAATAAGCAGAGAGCACTTGCAACCATCATTGCAAGTGACTCAACTGTTGGTTCATTTGTCATTTGTGTGGGTGAAGGAGTATGAACTAGAAATGACAAATCTGTTAACCAACAACTTTATTACTATTTTGTAATATATTTAATTATATATGAATGCATGTATGTAGATTGGTCAAATTATATGTCACCCAAGTTATTGAATTAAAATTTGTTTGCAGGACATGTGTATGTTGTTGTTGCACGTGAGGAGAATGAAGAGGAAACAAAATATTGGTTGGCTTGATGTGTTGAGACTAAATATAAGTTAATAGCACCTCAAGAAGATGATGATGGCTTTCACTATCCAATAGGTTCGGTGGTGGTTGTTGGTGTATACACCTAAAAATGACATGACTCTACTTAAATAAATATTTTAAATATTTATTTCATCTTCACATTCCTCTATCAATAAATAAATAAATTTATTTATTTATTTGATTCATCTCCTCTCATATTATTAAATAAATTAGATTTATTTAATTAATTAAATTCATCTACATCAACTTCATTCTTCTAAATAATTAAATAATTTTAATTATTTAATTAAAATCTTTTATTCTTCCAAATTTAAATAAAATGCAATTTTATTTAAATAAAATCTTAAATCTCCACAAAATAAAATATATTTAATATTTTATTTTCCTCCAAATTATCTACAAATAATTAAATAAATCTATTTATTTAATTACGCTTTCTTATCTTCAAAAATTCTTATCTTCTAAAAATATATTTGGAGAAGTGCGTATTTGGAGTAACCTCAGGAAAGCTACTTGGATACATAGTGTCTGCTAATGGAATATAAGTTGATCCAGCTAAAGTGAAGGCCATCATGGAAATGCCACCTCCTAAAAATCTCACTCAACTAAGGTCTCTATAGGGAAAACTACAATCTATCAAAAGGTTCATTTCTCAATTAGCAGACAAGTGCCACCCATTTTCTCACCTCCTACATAAGAATGTCCCTTTCAAATGGAATGAGTCATGTGAGCAGGCATTTTTGTAGTTAAAAGAGTATCTCTTGAAGCAACTTGTATTAATGCCACTGATTCAGGGAAAACCTCTGCTACTATATATCTTGGCCACACCAACAGCTCTGGGAGGTCTCCTTGCACAACAAAACTATGATGGGAAAGAACAAGCAATCTACTACATCAGTTGAACACTTGTTGGATATGAACTGCAATACACGCCAATTGAAAGAGCATGTATCGCTATGGTCTTCACCTTGCAAAAGTGGAGACATTGCATGTTGTCACATTCTATCAAATTGGTAGCAAAGATTGATCCACTCAAGTACCTACTCAACAAGGCAGCCTTAACAGGTAGATTGTCCAAATGGGTCATGCTTCTCAGCGAGTTTGATATCAAATATGTAGATAGAAAAGCAATAAAAGGTCAAGTACTTGCAGATCAACTAGTAGATGCACCTCTAACAGATGACAACCCTATGAGATTTGAATTTCCAGATGAATCTATCTTTCACATAAACACAACAACCTGGAAAATGTACTTCGATGGATCATCCACTCAGCATGGATCAGGAGCAGGTATCTTGTTGATGACACCTAGTGGCGACACCATTCCTAAATCATACAGACTACTCTTTCCCTACACTAACAATGTGGCAGAGTATGAAGCCCTTGTCATTGGTATCAAGCTAGCAGTTGAATAGAATATCCAAGAACTTTAGGTATATGGTGACTCATAGCTGGTCATAAATCAAGTAAATGATGACTACCAAACAAAAGATGAGAAACTAATCCCTTCCAAGAGAATGGTAGATGACTTCAAAGAATACTTCGTCAAGATCTCTTTTGAGCAGATACCAAGGATTAAGAACAAAGCTACATATGCCATGGCCACGATTGCATCTCTCCTTGATATTCTAGATACTCAATCACATTTTGAGTTCTTGGTAGAGCCAATGTCCTGCCCTGCATATGACACCCCTGAATCCCATATCATTTGCCACATTGTTGGAGCCGATTCCCCCCTCTATGGAAAAATATTTGCCTATCTTAAAGAGAATACCCTCCCACCTGATCTCTCCAATAACCAAAAACAAACCTTCATCTGTTAGGCATCCCAGTATGCCATTGTCACCAATAGCCTATATCACAGAGGTTTTGATGGTACTCTCCTTAGATGTCTCGATAGTGAGGAATATCAAACTGCCCTGAATGAAGTACACGACGGTATATACAGGACCCACTCTAGTGGCCCTACCCTAGCCAAAAAACTCATATGCATGGGATACTACTGGCCAAATATGGAAGATGATTCCTATCATTTTGTAAAGAAGTGCAAAAAGTGCCAAATCCATGGAAACTTGATACATGCACCAGCATAGGAGCTACAACTGTTAACAACTCCTTGGCCTTTCTATCAATGGGGACTCAACTTAGTGGGCAAGATTCACCCTTCTTCATCTAGCAGCCATAAATTCATAATCACTGCCACCAAGTACTTCACGAAGTGGATTGAAGCCATGCCTCTAGCCAATATCACAGGCAAGCAGATTGCCTCGTTTATCTTGAACTATATCATTTGTCGCTATGGTATCCATTAGTCCATTATCACGAATAATGGATGACCTTTCAAAAATCAAGATGTCAGGGACCTTTGCGAGAAATTCCATATCCAGCACTGCTTTTCAACCCCCTATTACCCCCAAGGTAATGACTAGGCTGAGGCATCAAATAAAACCATTTTGAAAATCCTAAAGAAGATTGTCAATGATGTCAGCCGAGATTGGCATGTCCAACTGAATCGCGCGCTGTGGGCCTACCGCACAAGCATTCGCACACCCACAGGTGCAACACCATACTCCCTAGTCTATGGATTTGAAGCTATCTTGCCCATTGAAGTTGAGATCCCATCCTTGAGAGTTTCGTTAAAAGGCCTCATATCAGACGAAGAGTATAGAGTGTCCAAACTTCAAGAATTATAGCTGCTCAAAGAAAGAAGACAATAGGCCTTTAACCACCTAAAAGCATATCAGCAACGCATGTCCAGAAGCTATAACCACAGGGTAAAGCCCTGAGTATTTTAATTTGGTGACCTAGTCCTAAGAGAAAATCCCAGAAATCAACAAGATAGAGAAAAGAAAGGCAAGTTCGAACCTAACTGGTTGGGTCCCTATGTCATCATTGCAGCTTATGGATCGGGGGAATATCAATTGGCTACATCTAAAGGTGAACTGTTTGATGATCCTATCAACAACATGCACCTCTGCAAGTTCTATACCTAAAAACCCCAATGTAGGGGAGTCCTGAAAAAATCTAAAAAAATTAAAAAAGTGATAAAAAACAAACAAAAAAATTAGAAAAATAGAAAAATAACAAAAAAAATTGTCCTCTGGTGAAAACTTGGCAAACAGGTGCCTTGGATAGGTACCATGATGAAAACTTGGCAAATAGGGGTCATGTGTACTTGTAGCTTCCGTGCAAATAAAAGCAAGTGGTGAAAACCTGGTAAACAGGCGTGATTTGCGACAAATTGCTTCCTCCATCTGTTGTGAACTCATATCTCTTGTGTCCATCGCGTCGTTCATCTTGAACCAATCCTTTGAACCATTGTTGAACCACGTCTCCTTTGAGCTATCACGTAGGTAAGGCCATTCTTAATGCGCCCCCGAGGCTCCGCTCCACTCCACTCCCCTTCCTTTCTGTCCCATCCGTCCCATGTCTAGTCCTTCTATCTATCTTAGTCCATACCATTTCTACATCTTTGCCATTGCCTAGGTCTTAGGTCCATCAGGTTCACCTCAAACTATGTTGCCTCTGCGTCATCACGTAGGCAAGGCCATTTAGCAATGGGCCCCTGAGGCACTAGGTCAGTCCCTTAGGGTCTGTCTCTCCATATCTGTTGTCGTCTCACCCATAAAAAGTTGATCCTTGTCTAAACTGGGGGCAACTCCTCGACCTAGTTATGGATTTGGATTCTTGAATGCCCCATTATCTTAGAGGATACCAATAAAGGATGGTGATACCTCTCACTAGACAAGCAAGCACAATAAAAATAGAGCTCCCAAAACAAAGTTCTTGACGCAAAAAACATCAACTTGTTCAAAGTAGAGCACCATACCAAAAACACTCAAACTAATCCTATATCAATTATGGCAAAAGACACATCTAATGCAAAAATGTTTTGTGAACAGGTTAACTTACAAGGTCTTGAATTTTTGTCATTATGTCTTCCTATGCTACTCAAGGATGCCAAAAGATAGAGATGCTATGATGGGGGCATAATATTTTTCTTTGTCTGTTGCTTGTGGATTAAACTTTAGTAGTGTAACGACTTTTGTCTAACGACATGATAAGCAAAAGATCATCAAGGACTTCGAGGTCTAAACATGAAAAGGGGCAATCCTTGTCTGTTGAAACACAAGAATTACTTAGGTCATCTATATTCAAGTTTGACTAGATGCTTGTATCAACTTGCTATATCAAAATCCATGTAAGGAATACTTAGGTCATCTCGGTCTAATTATACCTAGATGCTTGTATTTTCTTACAACATTTCAAAAAGTAAAAAATACCAAAAAAGTGCCTAATGATGAAAGCAAAAGACTTGCAAATATCAAGATGACAAATCCACATCCATCTCATATCCAGCAATCCATATCAACCATGCAATCCTGCAGTATATCAAATGAAAGTCAGTATTTCTTCATCTCTTCTTCCACCTCTCTACATCATCACCTGTATCGATTGAGTACATTTGGACATATCAAAAACATAGCATAGATAGCATATCACATCACATGAGATAGTCATTTACATGATTATATCATTTGCATACATAATAAAGTGCATTAGGTCACCCACATACATGTGCATCCATATATCTCATAAAAAAAATCAACAAACATAGACAAACTGCATATAGAGCTGCATTAAACATTTCCATAGCATGCCACATCTGCATTGCATATCAAAATCATATACATCCATCTCATATGCATCACATATAAAATAGATTGCATCCATAACATATCAACATAGAAGACATGACCATATAGAACATCCATAACTGCATCATCATATAGAGCATAACAAAAAAAAAAGCATGTCCAAATGTACAAAATGTCAAAGATATCTGTCCAAATCTCTCAGAGTCATATCATAAAAATGTATACAAGGTACAAAAAGATAGTGATACATGTCTCAAGGAAAAAATAGTACATATACAAGCCATCTCAGCCATAAAAAATGTGTATATCAACTCAAAAATGGTGCAAGTATCTAGGTTTGCCTAACCCTGTTGTCGTGGAGCACTGCTCCTTGCGCTGCCCTCTCCTTTGTCTCCCCCTAACTGTTGGGGACCTTGTACTAATCCTACAGATTAAGACCCACCTGCCCTCTGGGATGCCACAGTCTGGCTCTTGAAACTAGACGCATGCTGATCCACTGACACTGCCCCATGATATAGACCTCTGTAATACTGAGCCTGAGCCTGTGCCCTAGCTAGCTCACTCTGAACTTGGGCTAACTGTGTCTATGCCTGCTGCACCTGTGATACCAAAAAGCTTGAGGTACCATATGTACCCATAGCTGTCACTACTGCATCTCTCTCGGCCCTCATCTCCCTCGCACTGGCCAAGGCCGTGTCTCTCTCTGGACATCTTTGATATCTGTCCTGCGTCTGCATCTCTCTGAGACTCCGCTGCTCTCAGATGAGCCCTCAGCTGCCTAATCTGACCCTGTAGCATCACAATGGCTTGCTACTGTAAATTAGGCTATGGAGCCTGCTGTGTTGGCACCTGCCCCTGTACCTACTGCTGTGCCACCTGCTGTGGTGGTGACATCTGCCTCTGCTGTGCTGCCACCGGCTATACCAGCCCTTGTACCTGCACCTATCCTATAGCCTGCGACTGTACAACTGCCTGCTGACCCGAAGACCCCTCCCCGGACCTCCTCCTCTGTCTAGGTTGGCCACCATCCCCTCCATCTCCTCCTCCTCCTCCATCATCCCCCTGACCCCCTCTCCTCCTTTGTCCTCCCCTCCTCCTGCCAGCTGCACCCTCACCATCTAAATCATCCTCATCAATACGAGGAGCTAACTCTTCAGGCCCTAGTATCTGGGAAATGGATGCCCTACAAACCACTCCTCATAGTCTGGTGTCATGCCAACATCCACTATGTCTCTCCTCATCGACCAAGCCACATGAGGAATTTGCTGAAAATCTGTCAAGGCCTCCTCGTATGATGCCACGGGACCCCACCTGAACCTCTCTGCATGAGTCTTGGCAAAATGTGCCTGTCCCTGTGGTTTGCCCTGTACTCAGCCAAACTGCCTCTGCACCTGGCTCACAATATGTCATTCCAGAATATACCTAGTCCTGCCAATGAGCCACCGAGTCTGGAAATAATATGGAAGCTCATCTTCCTCATCATCCCATACCTCACAGTCTAAGTATGGACGCCAAACAACTAGATCTACATTATTGAACACATGTCTCCAGTACTCCAGCTTCCCCATCTTGTACTGGGAAATCACACCTGCGTAACCATAACTATAGGGCTCACCCCTCTACCTATGAAATAGACACTCCGGCTGTCTGATAGCTATATGTTCCCACAACCAAAATTGCAAGAGCGACACACCTACTGACAAACTATCTCCTCTATGGTACACCACCTGGTGCATGTCTCTATACAAGTGTGCAAGCACACACACACCCCATGCATACCCAGTCTCATCGGTGATCATGCTCTTTAACACCCTCCCCCAGCCAATCGGGAAGTTGTGTGACCTCCTATTGGGGCATACTACGCCACCGATCAATCCTGCCACTATGCCTAAGAAGTAGTCATAACAGTCATGTATGTCCTACCATGAAATCACCTGCTCCACCAACTCTAGGTCATCGAACACCCGTCTACACTTGGCTAATCGAGCATCCCACTGTGACTCATACTCGACCAACTCTCCTTGAATAGGGAGGTGCAGAATTCGGTACACGTCCTCAAGAGTAACTGCCATCTCCCCCGTCGGAAGATGGAATGTACCATCCTCACTGTGGAATCGCTCCACCGCTACCATCAACATAGCCTGGTTCGCACGAACCTCAGGCATGAAGCAAACATAATGCAAACCCATCGCACCTAGAGCCTCATGATCTATCTTAGTCAACATATACTGCTGCAACAACGATAATGGGAACTACTCCCATGATGTAAGGACATCCCGAATATCCTCCTGCAACCAAACCAAGCGTAACGTCAAAAAAATCCATATCCAAGCAAGCCTACTCAAAGCAATCAAACTATCCTATCAATGACTTAACATAGCAAATTAATCAAAACAGCATATCATCTCTTGACTAGATTGTCGGCAATCTTGGAGATCACTTATCAATTGACGCATCGATCAAGATGCCAATTGGGTTAATTTCGTTAAGTCATTTGATTTTTCCTAATGCAAATGCGCCAATTTAGGTGACAAATGCGCCGATCCATATCACATGCACCGCTTCACTGTGAATGCGCCAATCCAGAGCTTGTATGCGCCATTCTAGCACATGTGCTGCTTGTTATGTCACATGAGCCATTCCGTCATGGATGCACCAATTCAGAGCTTATATGCGCCAAACTATCAGATGCACCGAAGTATATCTCAAATGCGCTATTTAGAATCATATGCGCCACTTCAGAGTGCCTATGCATCGAATGACGGTTTGGCGCATCTGTCTAAGTATTTTTCCCTAGCCATTAATGAGCCTAATAAATAACTTTTAGTGAGTTTTGACGAACTACATACTAGGGGTCCTGTTTCCGTTGGTCGATCGAACTGTTGGACTCGCTCAAACCAATGCTCCTCGCATGGAATATCCATCTCTTTGGCTGCCATGCTCTCCTAAGCTCTCAAGAGACCAATCAACTAAGGACAAGTGTGCAAATGAATAGAACTTGTGGACCCAGCTCCTATTTATAGCAAGTGACCCATATCTGACTGTATGACAACTACGACTACTTCCCATGTTTGTTTCTCTGAACCATATCCCATTTTTCTCCATCCTAACCTATTTTTCACCTTCTTCTTCATGAGATTATCTATCTCACACCTTTTGCGTTCTTGCCGTCCAATCTCCCGAGGGGGCATCCTGCCATTAAACTTGTACCAGGGGCAAACTGGGGCATGTATCATTGTCAAAAATTTTTATTCTTTGAAACAACGTGATAAAACACATTGCATCAAAGAGGGGCAAAACGTATACACCTAAAAATGACACGACTCTACTTAAATAAATATTTTAAATATTTATTTCATCTTCACATTCCTCTATCAATAAATAAATAAATTTATTTATTTATTTGATTCATCTCCTCTCATATTATTAAATAAATTACATTTATTTAATTAATTAAATTCATCTACATCAACTTCATTCTTCTAAATAATTAAATAATTTTAATTATTTAATTAAAATCTTTTATTCTTCCAAATTTAAATAAAATCTTAAATCTCCATAAAATAAAATATATTTAATATTTTATTTTCCTCCAAATTATCTACAAATAATTAAATAAATCTATTTATTTAATTATGCTTTCTTATCTTCAAAAATCCTTCTTATCTTCTAAAAATATATTCTTCTTGTCATACAAAAAGAAAAAGCTGAGTTAAAGCAACTTTAAAGCAACTGTGCTTTTAAATTAGAAAAACAAATTCTAATTTAAGAAAAACAAAAGTCATCCTCATCAACAAAGCAGTTAACTCAACATAACTTCCTTTTGAATGACACATGTCCTTCATCTATTGGTTGCACATTCCTCAACCATCCTCCTCCGTTGATCTTCTCTTTTCTTCTCAACCATTGATCTTCATCTACACAAGTCTATAAATACAACCCTCTTCTTCTTCATTCATATAATCCATCGTTTGAGTAAACTTATGCTGCAGGAAATATAGCGCGCCATTGGCTCCCATCTCCCTAGCACTTCATTATCATCCATTTCATTAGTGTGTTGAAGCTCATCTTCAATCACACAAAGTATCATAGCCATTCTATTCTTGTCATCTTCAACAAGCAAGGGAGCATATGCTTCTGAGAGCTTCATTATTATCAAGATCAAGAACATATAGGTGAACAATGGAAGGTGCAAGGTAAAGGTTGTAAGTATCTTATTATTGTTTTAAATCTCCTTTTCCTTCATATTCTATTTGTGTATTGGGTTTGTTTTCATTATTGATTAATCCACAATTTCACCCTTCACAGTTGGCACTTGGCTACGAAAATACCTAACAGGGAAAAATGGTTTGCCTGCATTTGAAGATTATGAAACACATAAGAAGATTATACACTACTTGCATTTGGTGGTGGCAACAAATATACTAGTGAGGTATCGTGGAAGACCTACTAATTAAGATTTATGGATAATTTCTATGGAAGAGCATGAGACAATCATAGTTGCATTACAAAAAATAGAGGATGCAAATGCATGTAATGGAATAAATTTTTAGGTATGTTTATAGTTGTATATATTTAATCAATAGTTGATATAGTTGTATTAAGTCATCTTCTTAGCTCTCCTTAAGCCATCTTCTTACCTACTCTTAAGCAATTTTCTATAAATATAGAACTATTTTTCTCACATGACACATAGTCTGAGTGGCTAGGTTAATCACCATGATTCAAATCATGAAAATGCTAATCTTATAATTTGTATTTACTCATGTATCTCCCCTTACACCCTCTCACTTACATCCCCTTAATCCATCCTCTTACATCCCCTTAAGTCATCCTCTTAGCTCCCCTTAAGCCATTCTCTTATGTCCCATTAAGTCATCCTCTTATTTCACCTTCTAATTTATTCCTTTTATCATATAATCGGTATTGACTCATGTATCTCCCCTTAAGACATCCTCTTACATCCCCTTAAGCCATACTCTTAAATCCCCTTAAGTCATCATCTTAGCTCCCCTTAAGCCATCCTCTTACGTCCCCTTACATTCATTTTTTTGCAGGTCACCTACAAGTCTAGATCTTGCATGATTATATTGATGAACATTTGTATATTCTTTCATTGTCATTTCACCTTCTATATTATTCCCTTTATCTTAAAATTTTTATCAAATCATATATATATATATAGTTAATTTACTTACATTCATTATTTTTGCATGATTGTCACTACAAGTTTTCACCATACAATGTTTTTAGATCAATTTTGCAGTCTTCAAGAAAAAGTGAATGCAATAGGTAATTGTATATATACTCATATCTTTCATATCACATGTTATCTAGTTACATATTACATCAATGTTTTGTGTTTTTTATATATTTTTTCATTCTCATTTCATCTTCTATATTATTCCCTTTATCTTAAAATTTGTATCGACTCATGTATATATAGTTAATTTACTTACATTCATTATTTTGCAGGTGTACCTTACAAGTCTAGATTTTTGCATGATTATCACTACAAGTTTTCACCATACAAATTTGTTAGATCAGTTTCGTAGTCTTCAACTAAAAGTGAACGCATTAGGTAATTGTATATATATGTATATCTTTCATATCACATGTTATCTAGTTACATATCACATCAATGTTTTTTATTTTTGATATATTCTTTCATTCTCATTTCACCTTCTATATTATTTGCTTTATTTGAAATTTTGTATCGACTCATGTATTTTATGCTTATATACACAATTAAAATTTATTTATTGTCATTTTGTATCCTAAAGCCAACATCACATACTTTGAGACAAAAAAGAGAGGATCCAGATTCAACCTACAACATGGAATAATTGTAAATACAAGTAAGTATATATATAGTTTTATATAAATTTAAATACATGTTTTGATGATATATTGATATTTCTTATATAGATAGTTAAAATTGATTTATTCTCATTTTGATATAAGGTGGTGTGAAAAGGCTACATTTTGATGATTCACCACAAGTTTTGGATTTCCTTGAGATGGCATATCCACATTTTGTAAATAATGTTTTGAGCTGGCATATATGCCAAATTTGTATATGTACATACACAATTAGTCTACACTTTTATATAAAAATCGATATTTGATATATTTCATTGATTACGTGCATGTTTTCCTACTTTGAAACTTAAATTTTGAATGTATAATCACTTTGTCATGTATATTATTGTTAAGTTTGATTTCCTTGGGAAACTTAACCAAATTTTATCCCCTTAAGCCATCAGTTTTCCTAGGACCCCTTAATCCATAAATCCCCTTAGGCCATCCTATTACGACCCCTTAAGCCATCCTGCGAGGACCCCTTAAGCCATCATTTTTCCTAGGACCCCTTAATTCATATATATATTATAATTAATTATATCAATTGTGATTGAACATGAGACATACTTTGAATTTTTTGATCCCCTTAAGACATCCTACGAGGACCCCTTAAGCCATCATTTCTCATAGGACCCCTTAATTCATATATATCCTAATTAATTATATCAATTGTGATTTAACATGAGACATACTTTGAATTCTTTGATCCCCTCAAGAAAATTTTGAAATCTTTGATCCCCTTAAGTAAATTTTGAATTCTTCTATATTGTTGATTATCATGATCTTGAATGGTTTTGGTTAGTTTTTGGTCTAGTGATGATTTATATACTTGCACATATATGTAACATTAATGCATGTCATATTAATGATTATATATAAAAAATAATATATGTATAGCATCAAAAGTAATGATATATAATGTGCTTCACATTTGTACAATTCCCTAATCCTATTCTAATACTATTGAATGTTTTGACTATGAATCAAATGTAAAGAAAAATTATTTGAAATGCTTATGTTTTTGCAAACTTGTGAATATTTTATTATTGTTATCACTACTATAAGTAATTAAATTTCATATATCTAACTATAAGAACTGACGCATAAGAGGGACTCCCTCTCGTTGTTAAGACACACACCTCATCATACAAGCATATTAAATTCTCTTTCTTTTATCTCCTCACAACATTATATCTACTTCATGAGCCCTACACATGGGCTGAGATCACTCATCCACCTCTACCTAATAAATATAATCTCTTGGTGCCAGATATGCTTCTAAATAAATGCTATGTCTTTTTATTTTGGCATTTATTTTATGAGGGCAGCCTTCACTCCAGACGTCCTCTCTATCTCTGTACACTTCCTATTAGTTTCTACATTCTGACACTATCCTCCAATATTGATTTGTAAGTCTTTTATGAGCCTCCAAGGGAGGTGCTTCAACTTCTGATGATATCTTTTCCAAAACAGGCACTAACCATTGGGTTTCTTATTTTATTCTGCAACAACATTTTATTGTTAGGGTTGCGATTCCTTCCTTATCTACGCCCATGCACTTCCAATTCCCTTGAATTTTTACTTTTGGGAATGAGTTAATGTGAGAAATGAAAAGTCACACTGCCAAGAGATGAGGCGACGCCCTAAATTAAGTTTATTTATTTTTATGTTTTATTTCCCTTATCTGCCAGGCCACGCTCCTTCCAGTATCCACGTTCAGAGTCAAATCGACCATAGTCATCAGCTTATTCCCTTTTATCTACTTCAAGTTTTTCTCCAATGTTTTCATCTATTCTACAGAGTTGATTCAACCAAAGATCATTGAACACCATGTTTACATGATGACTAGGCTGGCTATAAGCTATATCATGCCAATATCAGGATAAATCTTTAGAGCTTTGTCAGAGCTTGTAGAATTGTAAACCTTTTCACTTACAAAAGGATCTGTTACATGGTCATCTTTTCTATGCAATACTAAGAATGGCAAAGTCACCTCATTTAGTCAACTCTCTATACCAACACGTATTTGGAGAAGATGATGAGCATTCCATAGCCAAGGTTTGCCTTGATAAATATAGTAATTTTCTCTAATATGCTTCCTCGCTAAAGGATCCTTGAATGCATTGTCCATAATGTACATTGGAGCAATGAGGACCACACCGTTATAATAGGTGGGTAGTTTCCTATGAAGTAGAAGTGACACTACTGCTCCCATAGCTTCTATCATATTAGTACTATATATTTCAAATTTCTCTTGTTTGGTCTCATTGGCATCACTTTTTTCAACATCAGTACTAGAATATGCACTTGGAATGGTGTCTTTGTTTTCATGTGCATAATTAAACTACAAAAAAATGTGCTCCATAAATGTCCCTCCAATAGATATTCAAAGTTACGCTCGGCAAAATGGAAGTCTTAATAACTTTGAGTATTCATATTGGTTCCTAGTCTTAACTTGATTAAATTGATCCTGAAATCAACTCAAATCTCCTCTGGAAGAAAAAATAATTGAAAACCAAAACAAAATGAAAATAAAAACCTGAGAATGTTTTTTCTTGTCGATGCAGATCGCATATTCACCCGGATGCTCTTGCATTAGATACGTCAGGTAGAAAGTTTGTGACAATAGGCTTAGAAAGGTGGAGTTGTGTAGTTTCACTACTCTTCCAGGTTGCCATCAACCTGCAGCAAACTCCTTCGCTGTCCAAGAGCTGAAAATTAATCTTTCTTTCACCTTTTCCATCATAATGCCTAAACATGCACCACCTTCCTCTAGCAACACCGCTTCTTCCTCCTCTTTCCCCTCGTGGACTCATGTCCACCAAAGCCTGACCTACTCCACCAAATTATTTCCTCACTTCTCTCCTCCTCCATGGGTTCAAACCCATCTTTAACTGTCCACCTCCACCAATATCCTGCAACATCCTTAACCATCTCTACACACAACCATGCAACATTCTCTTGTCCTCTATTCATCTCATTTTCTACTACCACATATGAGAACAAAATAACATCACATAACTGATTTATCTAATTCACATTCACAGTTTTAACTTCGAACTTCATTGCCATGTATTCCATGTTCTCGTCAGTTGCAACTACATCCTCTATTGCTGCAATCACTTCTTCATTTTGTTTCACCTTCATTTCTCTTACCTCTTCTTTTACCACCAAAATCTGTAGCATCAAATCATCTTCCTCCTTATCCTTCGTTGCAACCTATTCACGTTCCATCATTGCACCTTCAATCTTTTCATCCTCGCTGCCCACTTCTTCATCTTCAACTGTTGCAACTTCTTTTGTTGTAATATCATTCTCTTCTCCATCTTTTTCTTCATCTTTGTCCTCATTTCCTACACAGACAATTCCACTTGCATACAAAACATCATTAGAATAAACATGGGACTCCACCTTACCCATTTTCTTTTCCATCTTTATCTTTGCTATACTTTCTCTCAAAACATGTCATGCCTCTTGTGGCAAATCTTGTAGGTGATTATCCAACTCTGCCATCATCACACTCTCTCTCCTCACAAGGAATGAAATTCCTAAAGGTCTTCTCAAGACCAACCTCATACTTTTCCTCTTCAACATTTTAGAAAACACTTATCACTATCCTCTACCCAACAAGATTTTAGAAGATGTTGTTGGCAAATGGTTAGCGCTCCCTGTGGGATTCATGACATGGACTAACTAGCTCCCATAGATTCATTAACTCTGGTGATTGTATCAGAAATTGAAAGGTCGACCTTTTGGTTTAGCGACAATCATGGGCCAACAATTGGTATCATATTGAAAGGTCACAGGTTTGAATCCCCTTGGGTAATGCTGGAGGGGGAGTTTGTTGGTAAATGGTCAGTGCTCCCTGTCAGATTCATGACATGGACTAACCGCCTCCTGTGGATTCATTAACTCTGGTGATTATATCAAAAATTGAAAGGTCGACCTTTTGGTTTAATGGCAATCATGGGCCAACAGATGTACCTCTCCAAGACCTCTTCTACACACGTCCTCTCAGTGGAAAAAGTTTGCACACCTTCTACCCAGATTCATCTATGTTGGAGGATAGTCAAAATGATTCCCATGGAACCAATGGCCTCTTGAGGCTTCTTCACTCCTCACAAACTCTTCACCCATGGTCCTAGTGGACACTCTCCACACTCTTGATAACCTGCTCTGATAGAAATTGACGTAGAAGAGGAACTTCCTCTCACTGTTAAGACACACACCTCATCATGCAAGTAATTCTATGCTAAAACAATTAATTTGTTCACAATTCAAAAATTTAGATTGCAACAAAACTAACTTTGATTTTATTTAATTCATAAAACAACTCTACAGGAACATTTACAAAATGGCTTCCATCCCTCTTCAATCTGCATATACATATTAAAATTCTCTTTCTTTCATCTCCTCACAACATTGTCTCTACTTCACAAGCCCTACATATGGGATGAGATCCCTCATCCAACTCTACTTGAGAAATCTAATCTCTTGGTGCCAGATATGCTTCTAAATAAATGCTATGTCTTTTCATTCTGGTCTTTGTAAATTATGAGGGCAACCTTCACTCCAGATGCCCTCTCTATCTCTATACACTTCCTGTTAGTTTCTACTTTCTAGCACTATCCTCCAACATCGATGTGTAAGTCTTTTATAAGCCACCAAAGGAGGTGCTTCAACTTCTGATGATATCTTTTCTGAAAGGAAGCTAGGTGTGCGGAAATCACTTCCTACACTAATCTAATAAGGGGAGGAGAGTGCAAATTCAAATAAATCCTTACAATTATAGCAACATTAAACATATAATAGAGATATTGCAGCAATACACATGAACCAGAAAGAAGACAGAAGAAGAGAGACAAAGATATACATGGGGAAAACCCTTATCGGGTGAAAAACCCCACACTCCAAAACCTGCACAATGTATTATCAAAACAAAGAATGTTTACAACACACTTGCAATGTAAGCTCTCAGGAGTCTTTGACACTCATATCTAGAGACAAACTGGTAGCATAACAATACCTGTCACACCTGTAATACATCTCCACCTCCAAGCACCTGTTTATATAGAACATACAAGGCAAAATTGCCTCTATCTTGGAATGGGCGTCCAACTTGGCCTCATGGCCCAAAACACATGCCTATGGACACTTGTTCAACATTGTAGAATGTTCCTGACACTTGTCCAAAGCTCCCATCCCAAAGAGGTCACCTATTTCCAAAATGGGCTATGACAGATGCTCTTACGACCGTCATAGAATCTGTCATATCAGTTACAATTTACAGCTATAAGAGAATCTATCATACATAGGCTATAAATAGCATATTCTCTTACAATATGTCATATTCCACCTTGGGGTGCCCAAAGATGCCTTTTTCAAAGATGCTTCATGACACATGGCTTCACCTATCTTATAAGCTTCTATTTCTGACTCTTACATGTCATACCTTCGTAATAGGAATCAGTCATAACCGTTTCGGTCAAGATTCCCTTACACAACATCCAAGATGTTGACACATGGAAAAATATTCCTACCACAAAGTGGGATGCCTATCTCCTCATGTGAGGACAAAATTACAAGTTGGCATCTTCCATGTAGGATGACACATCATCATGCCACATCATTGTGCCACATCCCACAAAATGACAATATAGAATTTACAATTAATTTACAAAATAGGCAATTAATAAATAAATACAACCAAATTAATGCAAGGAATTACCAATGTTGAGACACCTTAATTCCCAACATTCTCCCACTTGTCGAACACCTTGTAAGAGCCAATAGAATAACAGGATTTAATCGCTATAGGCCGAGAGGCCCATAGACTCTAAACACCATCTAAACTTCTCTGTGCCCATTAGCTTCGTCAATACATCTGCAACATTCTTTAAAGTATCTACCTTCTTCAAATTTACCTTCCCATCCTCTACCATGTCTCGCATGAAGTGAAACTGAACATCAATATGCTTTGTTCTGGCATGGAAAGTTAGATTCTTCACAAGGCAAAACATAATCTGACTATCACAACTGATCATAATCTGAACAGCATCAACACCAATATCTAAACACAATCTCTTAAGCCAAATGACTTCCTTACAAGCATGAGTTGCTACCATATACTCAGCTTCTGTCGTGGACAAAGCAACCATAGGTTGTCGCTTACTCATCCAACTAATCGCACCACCAAACAATGTGAACACATATGCACTGGTGGATCTCCTGTTGTCAATGTCACCTTCCCAATCAAAATCCACAAATCCACAAATACAAACTGAATGCGGAGGTCTTGTAGCCTTGCCATGATAGCAAATGGAATACTCAGAAGTACCCCTCAAATATTTGAACACTCGCTTAACTGCATCCCAATGTACCCGTCCAGGATTAGCCATAAATTGACTAAGGACTCCCATTTATTGGGCAATGTTTGGTCTTGTGCAGACCATAGCATACATCAAACTACCAACAACACTAGCATAAGGTACTCTGCTCATGTCCTCGACCTCACTAGGAGATTTAAACCAATCACTAATAAACAACTTTATCCCTAATGAAACAAGAACACTCACTAGTCTACAATCTGCCATGCTGAACCTATCCAACATGGTCTTCACATACTTACTCTGGCTTAATCAAAGTTTTCTATTACTTCTGTCTCTTCTGATTTCCATTCCAAGAATGTACCTAGCTACCCCTAAATCTTTCATTTTAAATTGTGCTACCAATTGAGACTTAAAATCAGAAATCATATTCTTAACCTTCCCAATGAGCAACATATCATCAACATATAATGCAACAATGAGAATACGATCATCATCAAACTTATAATACACACAGTGATTAGATTTTGATCTCAGGTAACCAATTGACAACACAAAGGCAACAAACTTCAAGTACCACATCCTAGGAGACTGCTTCAAACCATACAAAGACTTCTTAAGCTTGCAAACCAAATTTTCTTTACCTTTCTCTATGCAATGCTCTGGCTATGACATGCAGATTTCTTCCTCCAAATCACCATGAAGGAAATTTGTCTTCACATCCATCTGTTCTATCTCTAAATCATAAGCAATTGCAAGAGATACTAGAAATCTAATGGATGTCAGCTTTGTAACGGGAGACAAAATTTTACCATAATCAATTCCCTCCACTTTTGAGTACCCCTTCGCAACCAATCTAGCCTTGTACTTTTCAACACTGCCATCTACACCAAATTTCTTATTGAACACCCATTTGCAACCAATGGGTTTTCGTCCTTCAGGCAAAGACACCAAGTCCCATGTTTTGTTCTTTTCCAAAGAATCCATCTCATCCTCCATGGCCTCCTTCTAGGAACCTGCATCTTTCATGCCCATAGCCTCTTTCACAGTTCTAGGTTCATCAGTGTTAGAAAGTAAACCAAAAGCACAACTAGAATCAAGTAACGAATAACCAAACCTATCAGGTTGCTTTCTTGTTCATGTAGACCTCCTCAATGGCTGAGGTTGAGGTTCTGCTTCTTCTTCTTCGCTTCCAGAGCTGCTAGAGCTCTCCTCATCATCAAGCCTCATAGGGTTTGTCAATTCAGTCTTCTCAGGGGTAGAAGGAAATTGAACCACATATTCTTTCTTTTTTGTTTGTCCTGGTTGTAGAACAATGGAAGAAGGTGTTAGCTCTATGAAGATAACACTTCTTCTATACATCACTTTCTCAGTCACGAGATCCCAAAGCTTGTATGCTTTCCCACCAACACCATAGCCAATGAAAATAAATTTAACAGCCTTGTTCTTCAACTTAGACTGTTTCTCCCTAGGCACATGTGCATATGCCTCACAACCAAAAACATGAAGATGCCTTACTAAAGGCTTCTTACCAGACCACACCTCCATAGGTGTTTTTCCAACAAGAGCTGATGTAGGAAATCTGTTTACCAAATAGCAAGTAGTGGAAACAGCTTCAACCCAAAACTTTTGTTTGAGGCTTGCTCCACTAAGCATACTCCTAGCCTTCTCTATCAGTGTCCTGTTCATCCTCTCTGCAACTCCATTTTGCTGCAGGGTAGATGGAGTTGTCTTATGCCTTTCAATCCCTTACTCTTTGCAGAACTTATCAAACTCTGTCAAACAAAACTCACCACCGTTGTCAGTTCTCAAACACTTAATCTTTTTACAAGTCTAATTTTTAGCAAAGGCTTTAAACTCTTTAATTCGACTAAAGAGTTCAGTCTTTCTTCTGATAAATTAAACCCATGTCCTTCTACTGTAATCATCTATGAAAGATACAAAATATACAGATTTTGAAATCGAAGGAACATTCACAGGACCAAACATATCAGAATGAATTAGATCCAAAACACCAGAAGACTTGTGAGAACTAGAATAAAACTGAACATGGTTTTGTTTTCCATAAATGCAATGTTCACAAAAGTTAAATTTGAGATTACTATCATTCAACCCCTCAATGAGGTTTTTATTTTTCAGGGTATGTAGACCCTTCTCACCAATGTGGCCATATCTCAAATGTCATAACATAGTCTTTTCAGTAGGAATCTTAGCTTCCAAAGCATGTGCACAACCATCAGAACTAGTTACAACAGATTTCTTCACTGCATGTTTAGATGGTGGGGATGAAGTGATAGCAACTCGTTTCCTTGAGTCAGAAGAACTATTGCACTATGGAGTGCATGCCTCTAGCTGAAACAAAGTACCCCTCCAAGTACCTTTCGCAAGCACGATAGATCCTCTTGTCATCTTGCATCCATCCTTCAAAAAGACAACCTGTACACTTGCATCATTCAACATATTTATATAAAGCAGGTTCCGTGTAAGGCCTGGAATGTGCATAACTCTAGTGATCCCCTTCACTCGTCCATCAGGGAATCAAATTGAGACTCTTCCACAACCAACAATCTTCAGATGAGAGTCGTCACTGAGGTACACCCTTCCACCATCAAACTCTTCATATTTGGTAAACCAGTCTCGATGCGAGGTCATGTGGAATGATGCACTAGAATCAATCAACCACACATCATTAGATGCATGGGTGGCCAGGGTTGCGATGAAGGCATCACCAATTTCTTGTGACTTGTCAAAATCTAAATCAGTTTCTTTCTTCTTCTTTTTCTTCTCCTCTTTGCATTCCTTTCAGAAATGCCCATTTTTACCACATTTCCAATAGAGATCCTTGGACTTTCCAGGAGATTTGGATCTCCCACGGGATTTGGATCTACTCTTTTAACCTTTCTTGTCCTTCTTCTTCCCTTTCTCTTTGGGTCTTCCATGAACCACAAGAGCCTCTTTGGCTGCCTCAGAAGACTTTCTCCACATCTCTTCAGATAACAGTGAAGATACCACATCTTCCATCTGGAAGGTGGTAGTGGTGCTTTTGATAGCCATGACAAGATGATCCCACGAATCTGGCAAAGAACAAAGTACGGTCATGCATCGATCCTCCTCCTCAATTCTCACACCTACATATGTCACTTGTGCAATGATCATGTTGAAAGCATTCATGTGATCCACAACAGATCCTCCATCTTCCATCTTCAGAGAAAACAACTTCATTTTTAGAAAAAGTTTGTTTACCAAGGACTTGGCCTGATAAACATCACCCAACTTCTTCCAAAGATCTTTCATACTCTTCTCCTCATGGACATTCAACAGGACAGAGTCGGGTAAATAGAGTCTTATGAGACCCTTAGCCTTCTGATCTTTGAGGTCCTAATTAGCTTGTGACATTGCTGTAGGTTTCACACCGGATATCATTTCCCATAGGTCACGATCAACAAGTAGGTCCTCCATCTTTAATTTCCACAACTCAAAATTAGTTCCATTGAATTTCTCAACCTCTAACCTTTGGGATGTGGTTGCCATCTCCTTGCTACAATAAGATACAAAATACTCTGCACAAGACTCCCACTCAACCTAAGATTAGCTCAAAAAACCCCTACCCAATAGCTAAAACCAAAACTGGCCAGGCTCTGATACCAACTGAAAGGAAGTGATTTCCGCACACCTAGCTTCCTTTCATTTTCCAAAACAAGCACTAACCATCGGGTTTCTTGTTTTATTCTGCAACAACATTTTATTATCAGGGCTACATATCCCTTCCTTAGCTGCACCCATGCAATTCCAATTGCCTTGCATTTTTTAATTTGGGAATGAGTTAATGTGAGAAATGAAAAGTCACACTGCCAAGAGTTGAGGCGATGCCTCAAATTAAGTTTTTTTTTTTATGTTTCATTTCCCTCATCTGCTAGGCTGCACCCCTTCCAGTGTCCACGTTCAGAGTCAAATCAACCATAGTCATCAGCTTATTCCCTTTTATCTACTCTGATATTTTCTCCAATGTTTTCATCTGTTCTACGGTTTTGATTCAACCAAATATCATTGAACACCATGTTTACATGATGACTAGGCTGGCTATAAGCTATATCATGTCAATAGCAAGGTAAATCTTTAGCCCTTTGTTAGAGCTTGTTGTAGAATTATAAAGCTTTTCACTTATAGAAGGATGTGTTACGTTGTCATCTTTTCCATGCAATACCAAGAATGGAAAAGTCACCTCATTTAGTCAAATCTCTATACCAACACTTATTTGGAGAAGCTGATGAGTAGTCCGTAGTTGAGGTTTTCCTTGATAAATATAATGATTTTCTCTAATTTGCTTCCTCACTAAAGGATCCTTGAATGCATTGTCAATAATGTACATTGGAGCAATGAGGACTGCACTGTTCCAATAGGTGGGTAGTTTCCTATGAAGTAGAAGTGACACTACTGCTCCCATAGCTTCTATCATATTAGTACTATATGTTTCATATTTCTTATATTTGGTCTCTCTGCATCACTTGTTTCAACATCAACTTACTAGAATATGCACTTGGAATGGTGTCTTTGTTTTCATGTACATAATTAAACTACAAAACTCTATGCTCCATAAATGTCCCTCTAATAGATATTCAAACTTAGGCTCGGCAAAATGGAAGTCTTAAGAACTTTGAGCATTCATATTGGTTCCTAGTATTAACTTGATTAAATTGATCTTGAAATCAACTCGAATCTCCTCCGGAAGCAAAATCAATTGAAAACCAAAACAAAATAAAAACAAAAAATTGAGAATGTTTTTTTTGTCGATGTGGATCGCCTATTCACCCAAATGCTCCTGCATCAAGAACCTTATTGCAAATGAATAAGGCGGTGACCTTAGATAACATTAGTGTTAAATTATTTCTTAACTTCTAATTTAAATAATGTATGAAAATATTGAAATTTAACTATAAGATATGGTCTCATAAGGATAACTAATTTGTTTAAGTTAAAATGCATAAATGCACATGTGTAAATTACTAAAATAATAATAGTCCATAAAATACTAAAATTAATAAAGTCCATGAAAATACTGAAACATATATATAGATCTAATCCATGAAATACTAAAATACTAAAACATATATAGATCTAGTCCATGAAATATTGAAATACTGACACATGTATAAAGGGTATGTATGTAATGTACTAAAACATATATAAAGTCTATGGAATGTACTAAACCATATATATCTAGCTCCTATCGTTCCTATAATCAAGAGACCTCTTCACTCTACATGGACTAGGATGATCTAAATCAGTTTGTACAAGAGAAATAAACTTGAAATCAGATTTAAAATGTTTAAAAATGATTTAATTCATTTTAATTTATAAAATCATAAAAATTATTGTATGAGGTTGCTCATCTCCTCTAACGACATGCTCTTCATGCTCTGCTATAGGACCTATCCCATGCTATAGAAGAAAAATAATTTAACACATGAAGTTATATTCAATTGAAATTTACCTTAAGTTAGTCACAATGTATAATATAACTGACTTTAAATATAATCTAAATTTTAAATTACTATATGAGGCTGCTCATCTCCTCTGTCATCCTACTCTGCATGTGATGATGTAGGTTGTATGGCAACACTAGGACTGAAAGTGTCACTAATAAGGTCAAATAAAGCACATGTGTATAAATTAGGTTAAAACATATATATTCACTTGTGTACCCAATTTTTTTTAATCTATTTAAAAGACCTACAAATTGTGCACATATAAATTTTTTTAAACAACCTGAAATGCAGTTGACTCCTAAATTGGCTTGGATCATTCAACTATGCAATACCCATCCTCATGGTCATGTCAACCTACATAGACATATATTTTTAATATAAGTACATGCACATTTAATATAGTGAACTCAATATACAAAATTCTAAGTATAGTTTTTAAAACAATTTACATATGAGTGGCTCATGCGAGATGCCCGATAATGGAGGAGCGCTTGACACACCCTGTGGTGGATCCAATGTGGAAGTTAGATGACTTCCCTAAACCAACATAAATATTTAACACATGTTCAGGACTGAATTACAAATTAAAATCAAGTTAAAATTATTATTTTTTGATATAATTACCCTGGTTAGGGACCAGGGACTCATCAAAACGAGGGTCGAGCCTATAAGTTTTTTACAACATCCAAATAGAAGAAGTCTAAAACTCATACATCATATAAGTGGGGAAAATTATAGAGGTCCGTACTTCATATATTGGCCATAATAGAAAACCAAAATATTGTCATCTAAAACCAAAAACTACAGAACTACTTATCTATTTTCCCGTCTAACTCCACCATGACACCATCCTCGTCATAGGCATAGGAGTACAAGGGGTGAGCATGTGCTGACATTGGTACCTCCATCTTTTCTGCAATTCCTTCCACCATATTCCTCCAGTGTCCACCACTCCCAACATGATATCATGCAAATGTCCCAACACACACTCATGGTTTTCCACTTTCTACCCAGAAGACTCAATCAAATCCTCATGAGTGAGGACCGAAGCCTCCACCACAGAGAGCATCATCACCATAGCCAAGGATTGAGTAGCTCCAAATATGTTACACCTTCCCCTCAAGGTCCTAGGGTCAAGCACCAAATGCAACATCACCTCCCTCACATTTACCCCTTCTTTTCTATCTACCTCCATAGCTAGCTTCAACATCCTACATAACTATTCCCATAGAATGAGGTTCTTGATATCCCCCTCTATTTCCTTAACAAATCCTACCATCGCCTCCTCTACAAGAATCTTCCTTAGATGCTTCTGCGGGGAATATGGTCTCTTCATCTTTCCACCCACTATTTTGCTACAACAACATTGAGAAATTTATCTCTGGGGAGGCATACTAGCCATCCATTTTCCTTTTTCCTTTGAGATTGAGCCACCTCCTAAAGCACCCTCCATCATTCCCCCACCAACACTAGACACTGTCATTAAGAAACTAGAGCTAGGGAGGGAAAAATGCAGATGGAACTGATCATAATACCAATAAAAATTAGCTTACCACCCATGCAACCACTCTTAGTTATTACATTCTTGCCATCTATCACATCACACAAGACATTGATCTTGGGGCCGCCAACTCATGATTGACAGATTAACATGCTTTCCAATTATCATAACAAGTTAAAATTATTTAATATATATTTAAAAAATCAATCAAAATACCCCAAATGGGTGGTCGACTTGTACAAGTGTTGATGCAAAACAAAATCGATCAAAAGATGTTGATGTCTATGTGGCCATTATCTACACCAAACAATTTGATTGTTAAAATATTACAATTTATTTGATATATGTTCATTAAAAACACATGCTTAAAATTGTTAATTTCATCATGTACATATATATATATATATATATATATATATATATATACCTGTGTTGAAAGATCTGTAGGTTGATCCTCAGCAATTAGAAAATCAACAAATGAACCGATATCATCAGATGCTCCACATGTAGCTAAAGTGGGCGCAACCTGATTAGGTCCATAACATAATTATTTACAAATTATACACATATGAGGCATCAAAATAGGTGGAGTGGTACTAGGATCAACTCCACAATGAGCTCCTCCACGGTCTTGCCCACTAACCCTAGCTGCCATCTCAAAAGTGTGCTCATTGAGGTTAACCAAGAGTGCACTCAATGCTCCCAGTGAGGATAACACCGCATAATGCTAGATGGGTACAAGAATGGCAGTATAAGGAGGCTCGACAAGAGGTTGACTAGGCATGGGTAATTACGGATCAACCCATGCCCCTAACCTCTATTCTGGCATGTTGCCACCAACACCCTGGAATGGTCTAAAATCAAAATAATTGCATTTCCTATTTATCACAAACACTGCTTATAATTTTCTCAAAAAATAGAGAGGAACCTCACAATTAGCATGAGGTGGATAATCAAATACCATCCACCACCGATCCCAAAAATTGGTTGTCATCTCTGGATGTCTACACGACCTAATTGATATTATTTTTTTGTTAGTGGGAATTGATTGATTGCTGATGGGGTCAAAAAATATTGAGCTAAATGGGCTTTTGTGATTTTCAAATCAAAGATCTCCCTATAGGAGAGTCCATCAGAATAAAATAGTCCCCTCACCTCTCTCCATACTCAAATTTGTCTATGTCCACAATAATGGACCTGACAACATCTACAATGTTTTGCATCGAAGATGCAAAACACATCAGGTGAGGTGGCATAAATGCTTCATTTTGAATTGCATTGATTTGTTCTTCAATGGATCTAATATTGTCATTAATTTGATCTCACAAGTGAGCCTCATCAGATCCAAGTGTGGGTAGAGGTTGGGGGTTTTGAGGTGGAGGTGGAGGTGGAGGGTGTTGAGGTGAAGGGGGTGGAGGTGGCGCATTGAGGAAATCCTCAATATCAAAGTTAATATCCATGATATAAAAACTGTCAACCTGCATATATATAAATATACAAACAAGTACAAAATTAACTTTCAAGATTCATTTATATATAAATTATAAATAAACATATAAAAAACAAGATATTATACATGTTGAGAAATTACAAGAACTATTTAAATTAAATGTACATGACTACATTTAAAAGAAAAATTAGGATACATACACATACATACACCATTCAACTTGAGCATACATACAAATTTCAAAATTTAAGATCTAACATTGTAATTTTAATACATGTACATACTAATAATAAAGCAAAAACATACACAAAAAAGGTAAATTTCTAACAAAATGTGTAAGGCTCCTTTATGTCTAAGGCATGTAAAATTTTGTGGCTTGATGTACTTTAAAGTGTTTACAAGGTATAGTGAAGTTTCCACTTAAATCCTATTTTATTAAATCCCCTTAATCTATGTCATCTTTTCTAGGTCCATAAACCATGCTAATGGAATGATTTTGTCCTAAGTTGACCAAGTTTAATATATAGATCTTTAACAAGTTTGTAAAAACTTCAAGCATCTAACATTATACAAATTGATCAAATGTGAATGATTAATTTGACTATTATTGGTGGCTTAAGGGGATTAATGTGTAGATTTCAAGTTGTACCATCTACATCCTCTTAGGATAGGCCTTAAGCAATTTTCTTAAATCCCCTTAATCCATGCCATCTTTCCTAGGTCCATAAACCATGCTAATGGAATGATTTTGTCCTAAGCCTTTTTCTTAAATCCTCTTAATCTATGGCATGAAGTGGTTACATTTATATGGATCCATGTATAAGGGAAAAATAAGTATATGGATCCATGTGTAAGGGGAAAATGTCAACTTGTTATTATTATTTGTTATACACTCCATCATCAATGTTAGTGTAAAATTTAACACCCCTCAACCATCTTCACAATGCTCCTACTGGATGATAAAACTGTGACTATATATTGGTGAGTCTATCAGCTACCTTGTCTAATCGACAACCGATGGATTTATCTCATGAATCAGGTTTCATTAATTGGGATATCATTTCAAGATCTTCGAGAGGTAGTAGACATGATTTCAAATAAGGCTCGATCTTAAGCAAGGATGGCGGTCTTTATTGCTAGATTTGGGGGCTGTCTTTTTATTACATGTCGCTCCCAAAGTACACTGCTCATTAATGGAAAGTATGTGTCTGGAGGACATTCTCTTTTTTGTTTATGATATTCTCAAGGATTTTTGTATAGTGCTTGCCTCTTTACCCTATTTGGATTGCTATGGGATTGAGCAAGGACAACATTCCCACGTCCAGTCACATGGATGACCTCTTGTCATTTTTGTAGCTAGTTATTTCAAAGTCTCTTCTTAAGTTCTTTAACTCTTTTTTTTTAACAACTTCCTAATTTGTCAACAGGTACACATGGTGGAAACACAGCTCAACCAAAGACTCTCCTTCTCCTCTCTAGACTGGGAGCCAGAGGTGAGAGGAAAGGTCAAGGTCTTAGACTTGATGACTCTAATAGATTGGGACTGCACGATGATGTATTTTTCTGTGAGATGTATCACAGGGCACAAATGGATAAAAGGATACATTGGCCGAATCCTCAACTACTCAAATATTATTTACCATTTCATTTCTCATATAATGGATCTGGTACAAGATGGCGAATACATTCATGTACTAGCCTCTGGTCTTTTCTACCACAATATCTACTCAGTGGATATATTGGCTACAACAGTAAAAAGGTTATGATATGGACCGAGGTGATGCCTTGAATGGAGGGATTTTCAATCTTCAAATTCTAAGAACCTCTATTCCTCACCAAGTAGTCTACAGGGCTATGCAATCCAACCTTAAATCGCCAAGCAGCAACAATCTTGACAAAGAGCTGAATGCCTATAGTTTCCTCTTCTCTAAGAAGAATGCTCAACATATCAGGGATGTCTTCACGGGCATAAGGTTTCTGAGAGTACATGTCCCAGATCTCGTGCCTCACATACCTAGGGATGCTTTTGATGATCCTGAGGAATGCGACAATGAGGACCAGGGTGATGATGGGTTCAATGTTGTTAGGGTTAGCCAGTAGAAGATATCAATTAAATAAAAATAAAGATTAAACAGAGGAATGAAAATATACAGAAATAATAACAGCGAGAGAGAAGTTTTAACTTGGTTCACCCAAACCCGGGCTACATCCACCAACAGATAGTCTAATATTATTATCTAGTAAATCAAACTGATTACAACCAGCAATCCTTGCAACTCAATACTGCTGCAAAATGCTACAATACATCAATGGAAACCCTAACCCTTAGCTGCTTTTATCAAGCCTTATGTCGGTTACAAAAATAGGGTTTTTTTTTTATGTTGGCCAATAGAAAAATAACTCCCGCTGCCCCCAAACCCATGCAAGGGGCGCTGCCCCTTGACCTCGTTAAATAATTTGGGGGGGAAATCGCGCTTATAAAAGTGGGGTAAATTGAACCTCCAAGTCTGATTAGGCTCCATATAACAACAAATGTATCACCTTAGGGGCATGCTCCTCTCCCCGCCGCTAGTCCTGCATCTTAATGCTTATGGCTGTGGGGTAAGTGGCTTGAGTCATAACTCTTTTGGGTGTATGGGTGTCTATTTTTTCCTAGTAATGGGGGTTTACGCTATTATACTTTTTCATGTGTTGGACTTTATTTGCTAATTCTGACCATTATAGGGCCTTTCTCTTGTAATTTTTTTATTATCTCTCTGTTGAGAAACTTTTACATATCTATATAATCTTTTCAAGTAATGGTATGGGTGGTCTACCACCTTTTTCTTTAAAAACAAACTATGACTATAAAACTATTCTTGTGGTTATGATGATAATGAAATTTATCTTGTGGATTTTAGATGGAGAATGGAACTTCATATGAAATATTTATGTGAAATCTCACTCAAACCAATTGATGAAATAAAAGTTACTATACATATACTTGGTGTGTATTTTGAATAATGTGGTCTATGTTGGTGTAGCCCTCTTATGTGACCTAAGTGTGTAAAGAGAAAATGTGGTATGAGATCATGATATGAATTTTATGATCATTCCTCAACAATGAGATGTGGTTTGTCTAACTTTGAAAACACAAATAATTGTTAATGTGATGTGAAATCTAGTTTTGTAGGGCAAAATTTTGATTAACTATTATTCTAGGTTAATTATTGGTTGTTTCAATCCCCTACCTATAATTAATTGATAGTACACTTTTCATTTTACATATCCTATTTTTTAAAATGTATTTAGGAGGTAATTAATAAGATATGATGGCCTCCTATTGTTAATGAATAACTATAAACTTACCATTTTGATGAGATATTATTGATTTCTATTGATACTTGTGTATGAACTCCTATTGACAAATTTTATAGAAAGATTTTAAAAATATATATATTTCTTCCTTAATCTTTATATCCATTTAAAGAACTATTCTAAATGACTCTCTACTTACATGCACTACCAAATTTAAAGCTACCTTAGTATCCCTTTAAATTCCTACTCATGTTTCTCAATTCTTTCCCTATACTCTAGCATACCTTGCCACATAGAGGTCCTTCAATGCTATTGATTTTATCCTTTATTTCTATTCCCCCCATAATCTACCCATTCATATCTAGAATCAGTCCCATATCTAAAACATTCTTTCATCTACCTCCTTAATCAATTGACCATCATTAAGCGGTTGATTGCCATTAAAATATAAAATTTCACATTTATCCTATTACTCTCAATGAAATACATTTCATCAATTAGTTTGAACCATTGAGGCTTAAAAATAATAATCTATATTAGAATGGATTAATTTTACAAACTCATTCCGATCCTCCAAACTCTCAAGGTCCTCACAAATATGAGAATTAAATTTATAGATTGGGTAGTAGGGATTAGACACACTAGGGAAGATATCTATGAGATAAATTATATGATGAGAATTAAATTTATAGATATGCCCTAAGAAACTCTTTAAACATGAAATTATTTGATGATGGAAGATATCAATTAAGCTTAGTCTTTCTTACTTACCTCATGCTGAATCCATTTTTTTGCCCATAAATCACTCAAATCAAATTGGATTTTGCAAAGAGGATAGCTATATTTTGAATGTTTGCTCTTAGTCAAAGTCATTTATTTCTTTGAGGATAGATATATTTTGAATGTTTGCTCTTAGTCAAAGTTATTAATATCTAGTATTATTTTGTTGGTTGTTGCATATTTAGGATGAATGTTTCCTTATCTAGTAATTACAATTAAAGATAGAAATATTCAAGTCTATAAATATATGTTTCCTAGAGTGGATACAACTTTTATAAATAAATTATAGTTACTCATTTAGGATGAAATTTGGTTAGCCATGGACTGACATTTTATTCCTATAATTTGAATTCAACCACATGGATATATTACATTAATGACATGGAATAAAATATCTCACATGAACATTAAATATGTAAATTTCTAGGTTAATTTAATCCCCTTAAGCCGTTTGAGCAGGATAACCTTAATAAACAATCATATTTTATGAGGGAGTATTAGATGTTCCATTATCTATATGATCATTGTAACATATTCCTAGATCATGGTTTCTATCAATTTTATTCATCTATCTTGGATCTAATGTGTGATCAGGTAATGATATGGACTAGGTATATGTAGGGAATGATAAGATTATGACAATGTGTGGTTCTAATTTTATATTTTAATGTGAAACTAAGTAATTAGACTATAGGTTTGACTAATCTCTATCTTATTCATAATTCAACATATCTAGAAACCTCATAGGGATTATGATTATAAAAAACAATATATACTATCACTTGCACCTAAAGGAGGATCAAGGATTATGCCGATAGAAAACTATATGTACATGTTAATATGTTAGAGAGTAGGTGTTTGTGCATGGGTACATATGGATGCCATGTGTTGCAAATTCTAATTGTATGTGGCTAGATTAAACAATTAATAATAAGTGCTAAATAATGGAATGAAATAAACATAGACAAATCTAGATTTTTTTCTCAAACAAATTAAGTATTATCTGATTTTGAAATATTTGCATACAAATTTAAAACATAAAGCAATGCAAATGAAAATAAAACTAAAACTAAAATGGCAATCGGTTTACCATTAAACAGTAACTAAAACTTGTTTTTCGGTTTGCAGGCGTGATTGAATCTTAGTTTAGGTTTCATATTTTTGTTTGAAGGGTAAATAGTTTTGTTTCAATTCAGTTTAGGGTTCATATTTTTGTTTGAAGGGTAAATATTTTTGTTTCAATTCAGTTTAGGGTTTTGTGTGTAGGGCAACTTTTTTAGTTTCAATTGAATGTATGGCTTATATGTTTTGTAGGAAGATTCAAACCAAATATGAAAACCTAATTTACAAATATATACAAAATAAACTTAAAATACAAATAAAAAATACCAAAAATGAAAAAAGGGAAAAAATAACTGCCCTAGACTATTGGATGGCTGGAAATGGCTCTCTCAAACTTAGGATCCCATTCTAGTTTAGTTGTGGCCGTTGGTGAAAATGAGCTCGCATGCCATTTTTTAAAAATTAAATACTTTTATAGAATGAGATCCTATTCTAAACGGGATCCCGTTTCATGATCCCAGGCTTGGGATCTTGCTACGAAATGGAATCTCATTTTGAATTTAGGCTTAGGATCTCGATCCATCACAAGATCCCATTTTATAAATAACATGATCATGCTTTGTTTTGCCCAATTTTAGGTTTTTGTCTAAGTCTGAAACTTCCATGAGAAGTGGACTCAACTTCGTGCTTTTACCCATATTGTATTTTTTTTGTTATAGGAATCCTGGTTGGTGACTAGGGACCCATCTAAAAAATAGGGCATAGCCCTTACTATCTGAAAAAATAGTCTTGAAACAACCATTAAGTTATATACTTATTGGGTGAGAGGGAAAATTACAAGACCCTCTACCCATTAACAATCTTAGTACCTAATAAAAACTTTAAAATAAGTTGTTTTGAGCTAACACAGAAACTATTACATATCTCCCTTGTCTGAAAGATCCACCATGATCATCTCTTCATCGCAAGAACACTTGTAATCCACATGGGCTTTCACTTCCACCTAGATTCCCATCTTCTCTTCTACCAGCTCCAACATCTTCCTCATCTCCACCAGAACCAACATAAAATCGTGGATATGCCCAAGAATAACCTCGTGCTTGTCTTTTGGTTCTTTAGTAATCTCTGCTAAATCCTCATGGACTAGGATTGACGTTGCCACAATGGACTTTAGAGTAGTCATGGTGAGAGAGTGCACTACTCTAAAAACATTCCACCGCCCCCTACTTGAGCCTGGATCAACCAGAAAGTTGGAAATTATCTCCTTGAGTTTTTCCCCATCCTGTCCATCTACTTCTTTAACCATTGCTAAGATTCTACACATCCATTTCCTTAGCATGGGATTTTGTATCTCTAAATCAACCAGAGCACTGAAGCTCTCCATGGCCTCGTCCCCTGAAACCTTGGCCATTCTCTTGCGTGGAGTGTAAGCCCTCTTCATCTTTCCTCCTACCGTCCTATTGGTGACCTTCCTCTTAAGCTATTGGTGACGAGGGGTGTGAGTCTCTACCATTCCTTTACCTTTATCCTTGTTACCACCACTCAAAGCCCTGCACTTCATTACTTCACCCTTCATGTTTTCTATTAGAAAGATAGCAAAATGAGGCTGCCAAAAGGCTACAGGTAGATAACTTGCAATCAAAAGAGACAATTGCCTCATCTTCTATCGCACGCCATCCTTATTCATGACCAGTTAGCCTGACGTTAGTCTCTTCACACATTTGACCTCTTGATATCTTCACAAACTATCATTTTAATGATCTTGCCCTTTATTGGGTGTACCCATAATGTATTTATTTTTTATTTTATTTTAATAATATTTTTTCATATTTTTTATTTGCTCATCAAAATTTGAAAGAAAACTGTACTTCATTCACTACATAATCAAAAACACAAATTTGCATTTTCAATTATTTTATGTGAAAATGAGGTGACATACATACTTAGTGATCAATTTTTCAACATGCCTCCACATCAATTTTTCAACATGCATCCACATCAATATATAATTTTGATAGTCAATATATTGTTGTTCACTATTTTGATAATCTTTTTAGTAATCTTAGCTTCACCTATATTTAGATACTTTAGAAGTAGAACAATGGAATTTGAACTAGGTCATCCTAAGAATTTTAGGGAATGCATTGAACTGGTCTAATTTATTCATTATGTTAAAATTGTATCTACAAAAAAGTATTCCTAGATGATATCTAATATAAGTAAAATTAATTAGTGCTAAAAAATACCATGAAGCTCTTGCTATGTAAATGTTAAAATTCAAGGTATGAGTCAAAACATTGAACTTGAGGTAACAATAAATATAAAAGTGTTAACTTCCTTATACATTAGTCAAACCCTAAGACTTAGTTAATGTTGATGTGTTTTTTATGCACATGCAAACTCAGAATAAAATACTAAGTATTCTATCCTCTCTTGAACAAAGTCTCTCAAAGTATAAACAATGTGATCCAATGAGACAACTCCAAGGCTCATGATATGTTAGGTCTTGACTTACAATGGATAGACTCAATAGTTTATGTGATTTGCTGAAAACTCATAAAGGGACTTACGCTAAATTGACTCCTTATTCCAATCAAATATGTTATTCTCCTTGTTATGAAGTGGAACTCACTCTAATCGGCTACGAAAAGAAAATGCAAAAGGACAAGGGTTAAGAGGGCTAATCTAAGGATAATGATATAATGAAATATGCTAGTATAGACAAACTCCTCATGAAACCAAACTTCGCTTCACCATGAGAACCAACAACTACACGAAGTCGATGCAATCTTCTAAGGAAACTCAAGGATTTCCATGTTGCAAAATTTCATCCAAACACCCACTACTGGCGCAGATTGAACGAGCATCTATAACTAAACTAAAACAAATGTGGTTCAGGCCAACTTTGCAAAATGACTTATCAGTGACAAATCATAAAAAGTATGAACCATTCAAGGAACTCATCAATTATCTCTACATATAAACATCACATCAATGAACTTCTAATCTAATATTACTCTACTTGGAAACATCTCTCCATCATATTCGAGAATTGGAAACCATGCTAACATCCCGCAATCATACAAAATCACCATGTGAGTCAACAATGAGCTTGTATTGATTTTGGAAATGTATTTTTACAACAATTTCATGTCTCTTCAATGACTTCAAAGAGTCTCCTCTACTCTACTCCTATTCTAACAACATCTACTCCTACTACTTGATTCCTGATCTCTCTCTCATACAAATGAGAGAAATAGGCCTTTTATAGGCCCCAAAATTACATGAACGACTAGGATCAATTTGAAAATCAATGGCCCAGATTGGGACAATAAGGCAGTTTATTACAAAAAAAATTACTATTTTTAGAACATTAAATATGGACGGATGATGTGGTAGACTGTGATTGGCTTGATGTTGTGCACATGCCACCTCAACATCAAGCAAATTGGTTTTATTTTCTTTGTGTTCATATTGCTCATAATATTTTCCCAAAATTTGTCATCTTTTGTAGTAGTCTTTGAGTCTTTGAATTTTCACCTTTCAAACTTAGCCTCTTCGAACTTGCGGCTTGGGAATTTTGAACTTCTTCATGTTGTCTTTCATGCAATTGTACTTTTGAATGTAATTCATGGATTACTTGATGAACTTGCTCATTTCTCTTGTTCTCGTGCAAATGATGATCTTGATAATGAACTCTTGATGCTCAGAACTTGATCATCTTGAATCAGCTCTTCACCTGGCAATGATCTTGAACTTGGATTTGGGCAACGCTCCTCCATCTTTATCTTTTTTGGTGGAAGCTCTTGTTATTCTCCCTTGTGAATCCTTCATCACCTACACAAGAAAAACATATACCAATAAAAGACATTTGATTATCAATAATATTTCATTATGAAGTCTAAAAATAAATGTCTTGCAAAGATCAAGACACCAATTTTGAGTATATGCATCACTAAGGGGAGGCGCACTTTTCATGTAATCTTGAATAAGATGTTTTCTTGTGAAATGCGAAGACCACCTAAAAATGCACCTAGAGGAGATTAGGCGTACATTTCATGTATGTTTGCTAAATGCATTTTATGCAATGCCATGTCTAGAGTGCGCTAATAGGATGGAGATGAGCGGCCTTTCAGACATTCAATGCATAATTATAAACTTCAAACACCTCTTCGAATGTGTGTTTGGGCAGACCCACTGAATCACCTTGTATAAGCTTAATAATAGGAATTGCATGACTGGAGCAGACATGCACCAAGGAGGAAAAGTGGACCTTTGGGTCCCATGCACAAGTTTAAAAGAGAATATGAATTGCAACGTTGTGATGGAAATGTGCCTAGGTGGGGATTTAAGAGTGCTTTGCATATTTTGAATTTTCACCTTTTTTAAAAATTGACTAATAGTCTACCTCTAAGCAAACATTTTGATGTTAAATGGATAGTATACATGATACAAAGGGGATAAAAATATGCACTCAAATAATAATGTGCGGACTCCTTGATATGCTATGTATAATGTGAAGACTTTACACTATGTAAATTTAATTATTGCTAAATGTTTGGGGCATGCATTTTGAGTGTCTATGTAATGTCTTAAAAAATTGCAAACTCTGACACCTCCTCTATATGTGCCTAGGTGGACTTATCAAACTAAAATTTAAATTGCAAAGTCACTTTAAAAAAGTGCGATTAGGCGAAAACTCTGGAGTGCCATGCATGATGTTTAAAATGAGTGTCAATTAATAAGCGGACCCTTTAGACATTGTGTATGAGTTGGAGGTGTGTTTAAAGAGAGCTTAATGGTCTGGCCTGCATAAGTTAGAGAATATGAATTGCAATGTCATCACATATATGTACTACGCTAGACCTTTGTGCTTCATGTATACTTGGAAACTTTGCGTATTGCATGGTGATTAACAATGTGCGCTTAAAGCAGAGATTCGAAATGCTTATGCATGAATCAATGTTTTAAAGTGATTGTGTCTATGTTGATTTTCACCACTTCAACAAACCAACGGTCTTAGACAAAATTTAAAATGGCTATGTATGATTTAGAAGTTTTGCAATATCCAAACCAATTGACCGCTAAGTGCTTGGGGTGCACATCTTACGCTTGCTCACATAAAACTTGAAAATGAATATCAAAATTTCTAGCCTTAGACGACTTTCAAATTTCCTTTGGTCTCGATTCACAATTCAAATCCTAAGGTAAGGATGTACTACCTAACCTCTGTAGTGGTCGACCTCTCTTTGCATTCAGTGGATTTTACCGCAACCCTTGCATTACATGGAGACTTCCTTTATTCAGGTGGGAACTCTCGAAGGGGACTACTTGCCAAAACAATCTCAAACCAAAAATTCAAAAGAGGGGTCCCCATTTCCAATGGGGCGATGTTGCGATGACGTCACAACAGTTAATGATAAAAGTAAAAGTGATTGTGGAGTTGAAAGCTAATGGTGTTGTACACAAAAAGTTTACTACAAACTTGTGAAATATTAAGGGACAAATTGATGCAGTACACAACATACACTCAATATAATTTTTCCATTAATCATGTGAGAGCCAAAGATTTGAAGACTGGAACATAAAAAAACTTCTATTCATCAACTCTGCTGCTACAATGAGAGAAAACTCTCTTATATCCAAGAAAAAACTAAAAAATCAAAAAATTATCTTTTTTGGCAGATTTCGACAATTGTCAGATTTTTGCCATTTTAGGTAATTTTACAATCATATCTTGAAAATCCTATTTTTTCCCAAAAGCTTCCTAAAACTAAGGTAGGATGAAATGCCAACTAATATTCTAAATTCAAAACATGAGTTTCGATTTATTACAAAGGCAACTTTTTAAAAATCTAGAAAAAAACACTAAATTGCTATTTTGAGGACCAAGATAAAAGTTTCAAGCCCTGAAAAAGTGCCAAGACAGGGTCCAACCCACTAGGGTGGTTACGAAACCACTTTCTACCTCATAACGCATCCACCCATAAAATCTTGTAGAAAACCCACATCCGAGTCAAAAGTTATGATCGCCAGAAGTTCCTGCATCACAAATGTGCAAAATTGTTGTTCTAAAAAATCATTTCATGACCTAAATACATAACTCAAAATCTTATAAGACCTGAAACCACTTCAAATATATATAAATATGTACAAATTAATTAATTCTAAAAATAAATTAAAAAAATTTACAATTATGCACTTTTTCTATATTATAATTAAATTAATTATAAAGTCGTCAACATCATTGTTTTAATAATGTAAATATAAAATTAAGATTTTAAATATACAATTACAAAAAAATTTCATACCATTTTCATTTGTTAAATCATTGGCCTTCACACATCAAATTTTACATTAATGAGGTCGAATAATCACTTTTACCAAGAAATAACCATTTTCAACTGATTGAAATTAGAATTCAATAATATTTTTTTATAATTGGACTTGAAATATCAAACTTTATAATAAAGAAATATAAAAATAGACTAGAACTACTTAATAACAAACATTGATGGCTTACACAGTCACACATAGTTGATCTGTTACATAACATTGATATTATTTAATTATTTGTGGTGCATCCATGTGATGCGTTTAACTACATTAAATATTTATTTGGTGCCAGTTGTAATCCTTGTATGTAACATTGGGTTAATTATTTTATGTGTGTGGAACACATATAATAATTAATTAATTATTTTATGTGTGTGGAACACATATAATAATTAATTAATTATTTGTAATTATTTAAATATTGAGAAAAAGTGAAAACTTAGTACCAATTAAATGTGGGGGTCAATGGTTTTACTGTGCTCATGGTTTTGAGGAAGGCAATTTTACCATACTACATCTAGTATTTGCATGAGCTTATTTTTTGGGGTTGGTTTGTTGGTTGTTTGAGCTGGGTTTGGGTTGGTTTGTTGACTGTTTGAGCTAGGTTTGGCTAGATTGAGCATCTCTTGTAGGTTGCACATGTGAGGGTTTGAAGCATGGCATGGGGTGTGTGGTTCCATGCTTGTTCATATGGAGTGTATGAAGAGAGCTTGATGTTTCAGGGGTATTCATAGAAACTCTGGATATGTATTGTAATGTTTATTGTTGAATAATATATGAGAGATAGATGTTTTGGGAGGCTGGGTGTTTCCCTTATTGAGGATTTTCCAGGGTATATCTTATGTCACCTTTGATGGTATATTGTCTATTCTTTTACATATGGATTTCTGATTACCATTTGCATAAATATTTGTCATGGGGTTATGAGGAAATTGTCTGTGATTGTACAATCATTACCCTGAATACTCTTTTACACTATAAAGTTTTATTTAAAAAAAAACAGAGAAAACAATATCATAAGGTTATGAGGAAATTTTCTATATGACTATTTATTTCCAACATAGTCACAGTTTAGAATCACCACCCTGAATACTCTTTTATATTGTAAAATTTTATTTAAAAAAGAAAACAAAGAAAACAATATCATAAGGTTATCTTCCAACATGGTTACAGTTTATACTGTAAAATTTTATTTAAAAAAAAACAGAGAAAACAAGAAAATGTCTATATGACTGTATATTTCCAACTACAATGTAAAACAATATCAGTGTCTCTTTAATATCTATACCGTTAAATGTCTGATTATAATATTAGTTGCTAGAGTGCATATATCAAGGGAAACCAAAACTCATCCACTTACGACATTTGCTGGAGCGTCATATGTTTATATATCCGAATTGTCAGGAACCCACTCTATTTGGGTGCCCACCAGGCCTTGGTCCATGTTCACCGACTCAAAATCCATCATCTCGTTAAAGAAACAAGAGATTTCCATTGCAGCCAAACCCGAGTATTCAAACCAGTTGCAATTCTCCATGCTCAAATCCACTTCACCTTGCTCAAACTCGGTTGCAGATAACTCACCTCCCCCACATTGGCTATTACGTCCACCAGCTCCTCTTCTAAAGTCTGGTCATTCTCCTCCAACAGCAGGTCCGTTGGAAGAAGCCATTGAACATTTTCTTGTTTCCAAGGCTCTTGGAGACTGGGTACCATATTTGTCTCTCTAAATGTCCGAGGCCAATTGGATGTGCATGGCGGTCTGTGCAGGAGAAATGAACGAAGGAGTAGAGTGAAGTTTAATTACACGGGGAATGGTGAATGCATCTCACCGTCACCTTTAAACCCTAAAACAAGTCCAGAGACGTGCCGGCGCGGGTCCCGACAGTTTCCCATGACGGCCTGTTCTTATCTCCATTGTCATTCACCCGTCTCTAAACGTTGGGTCCGGATTGCCTTCTATTCCCATCGTTTAGGGTTTAGAGTTGTGAGGCATGTGAGCATTGGGTTGTAAGTCTCTTTGCGTTAGGGTAAGGTAAAACGTATCGCTGTGATTTGACCATTCTATTCTTTGTCTTTCTCTACAACCACTTCTCCATATCTTCCTTGGTTATCGTATAAATTCATTGCATAATATTTGCCGCCTCCTACGAAACGAACGAACGAGGTTAAGTCGTGAGCTGTGTACATTGAACCAGTCTTTGAAAAATTTAATTGCACAAGTATATATAAAATTAATTGAATCATAACAACCAATTATAGAACATCTTTAGAGGAGGGACATGATATACAGTTCGGTTATACTTTTCCTTGGAACAATTTAGGTATATGAACAAGCACTCTACTTTAATATCATCCACTTTAATGGTTAAATACTCAGTAGCAATTTTACAACTCATTCACAATAAAAAGTGGTAAATATTTAGCTTATTTTAATTGACCAAAATTGACCTTTCATTATTGAAGTGGATGATATTTAAGAATAGCCATGAACTAGTGGAATCAAATTGTATTGCCATAAAATGTATGTGATAGAAGTTATAATCTTGTAAGTTGTATCGTCCATGGGTATGGGTGGATATGGTTTTTATGTGTATGATGAGTCAACAAATATGTTGATTTACTATAGAAATAAAATTTCACATGTAATAATTTATCATCTAATGTGGCTAGGATTTGATTTTGTTGGTCTATTCAAAAAAGTTACACCTTCATATTAAATAAAATAGGAAATTGTAATTCGTATAAGTTATGGAAAGCTTTTCAAAAATAAATTTTGAGAAAAGAATAAAACCGATAACAACCTAAGACATTTGATAATAGTACCAAGAAACCATGTGAGAATAGCTAAAAAGTAACAAAAAGACCGAGCATCCCCATCATAACCAACATAAATCCAAAACAAAATGCACCACGAACATCCAAACCTAAAACCCAAAATGTTACACCCTTAATTCTATAGTTGTATATGGTTATTAGTAGTTGGTTCGTGGCTACCTTAACACTTATTTAAGTTATATAATCATTGATATAGTCTTATATAGCTAGTTAGGTCGGCCTAGGTGGTACCCATGGCATAAGTATGGGATATAGGAGGTAGAGGTTAGTTATTAGGATCATATTGAGTATTGTGTTCTCATTGAAGACTATTGGAGGTATCCCCTTGAAGCGGATTAGGAGGTTGCCCCCTCGAAGTGGCATATTATTTTAGAATATTTACAACATATTTACTATTATATTTATCTATTGTGCAAGTTGTTTCATTACACAAAACCAAGTCCAATACAATAAGGACATGGCTAAGGTATGTAATAACTGCACATATTCTATAGCATACATCTATCCCCAAACAAAAGCAATGACATGAATGCACCAAGGCCCTCTATCATATGTTCCTCTGTCAAGCCACTAGAATAATTGATTCTCATATAAAATACTTGTAGTATGTAGTGGTGAAAATATTAAAGTTGCCTCCTTTTCATTTTATTAATTAAAATAATGAAGTAATAATAAATAAATTATAATGAAAATAAATGTTTTTATTACAATTTATTGAGAATAAAATTAATGTATATATTTACACCGAGAGGAATTCTATGAGGAGTGGAGTGTAATGGTGTGAACTGTTAGCAAAAACCATTTATCTTAAATTTGACATCAATTTACATGTTAAATTAATAATATTTAATAATAAACACTCAATATCAATGATGTTGTATTATAATAAAAATAATTGGTAAGTGCTACAAAATATAGGTCTTCAAGGTAAATAATGTCTAAAAGAAAATAAGTTTCAAGTAGAAATTAAAATAAATAGTCTTTATACCTTCTCTTATCTATCTACTTACCTATTTATGTGTGCATCTTTTAATAATTTAGATAGATATTAAAAATGATATTCACATAAAAAATAAAATAGTTTTTGAATAAAATATAAAGTAAATAACGTCTAAAATAAAAGAGCTCTTAGTTTAAAGTTAAATAAATAATGTTCATATGTATTTTCTTATCTATTGGTTACCTATCTATGAGTCTATGTGTGCATGTACTAAATTTGGTAGATAGATTTAAATGATAATGTAATGTTTAATAATATGTATATTTTAAACTAGCATAGATATCTTAAATACATCTAATTATATATCTCTCGGGTCTTCTAGATAGATGTATTTAAGATATCTATACTATTTTTGTAAATAAATGAATTTTTAATGTTAATTGTTAGTGTGAAAATAAATTTTACCCATCTAGCTTGACTAGGTCCTATTCACACTACGTTTAAGTTCACTTAGAGGTTATTTCAACTTTTGTCTCACCTCATTTGCACACAACATGTGTCCTCACACTTGTCTCAAGTGAGTCCACATGTGTCACATCTTTGGAGGGGTAGTCAGTCTTTGTGTCCTACAATCTCACCTCATCAACCTTGCTTTTATATGCACTTGGTCTCTTTGTATATTTCATTATGCTCCACATTTTGGATGATTGTATATAGTTATTGGCTTTATTTTGTGTATTTTCAACTTTGTGTAAGTGATCTTGATTTTGTAAGTTGTTCTAACTTGGTATCAGAGCAATCTTGCAAGTCCCTTCCCAATTTGTGTTGACTATGGCACCAAGCCCTATCAAAATTGCAACGTGGAGCCAAATGGACCTCACCATTGCATCTAGAAGGCTCAAATCTATATGGATTGACTATCTAAAAATTAATTTTGGACACAGGAAATTTTTCTAGTCTTTTGGCTTTGTACTTGAATTTTTAATGTTGATTACACTAAAGACATTCTACAAGAAACTTCATGTTGTGACCATGCACATAAAAACCATAACACAACTACATATATTTAAAAAATTAAAAATATAAAATTAAAAATATAGAAATAAAACATATTATTATACATTACCAAAAGAATTATCTAAATAATTAATAGTCACTTTTCCAAAAGTAAAACTAAAAGTTGCATAAAGTAACTCTTAAAATAAAAACTTTGAAGTAAACATGTCGATAAGATAAATCAAAATAATTCTTAACTACAAATTAAAGTTTATGTTTCCATGTACACATGTACTACTTCAAATAGTTCTAAAGTAAAATAAAATAAATGATATTCAAGAATAATAGAGTGTGTGAATAAAGAGATTAGACACTTAGTATTTGAAATAACAATGGAGATTAAAAAATTATGCAACAAGCAAAAAGTTAATATTTGGCTAGGTTTTATTGGCTTTTCTTATGTCCATGTCATATTGCTTCAGAAAGCAAGAGTTTGTTGTTTCTTTTAACATTTTTTGTGACACCACTTACATTGCCACACCTACATGTGATTTTCACCCTCTTTAAATGGCCTCAGTCTTTATTTCCTCCATAGTTGTTATTGTTGGAGTTGAAGACCTATTCAACAATGATAAATAATGGCATGCTTGCTCAAGTGACCTATGAAGTTTGTTCCAAAGGTGTTTCATGAGGTACATCTTTTGAAACACCCCTAGATGTTATTCTTTTGATTCCAGAGTTTGATAATGTATGTCGCTAGTTAGAAAAGTTTACCTTGGTAAGGTATGTTTTTGGTAGAGCCCCCCTGAAAGCATGCTCAAAGACTTGGTCAATAGGGCTTAAGTCCTACATGGGATTCATCTAGATGCCATTGTAAAGTACTGAGTATCCCAACAATCATACATTCACAGAAGTAAAACATAGTTACTGCAGTAAACCAAGGTAAAGTAAATTAACTTCGATTAATCATTCAAAAGAAAGATATTAAGCTAACTTTCAAGAATCCAACAAGATTCAATTTCATAAGTTTATATAGTACAACCATAATTACAATGCATTTGTATACATCTGAAGTCATTTACAGAGTATGTAAAAACAATTTTTACAAGTGTCAAATATTGGCATCAAGCCTTACAAGCATTTTGAATACAAGAAGTACAAGTGTCATCAATGTCAAATAAATCTATCAAGGAGTCCTCGACCACCATTGACCAACCGACCATCTACTGCATCGTAGGACAAGAACATGGTTCAGGCGCTTTTTCCACCCAACCACAAAGCTTGCGCTTCCCCGGTATCCTTCATACTGAAGGATGCCCGACCCTGCTTGAAGAGCCTAGCAATTTGTAAACATATGTAGGGTGGAATCTGGTATGTGCCTATCAATCTACATGCATTACTAATATGAATGCATCATCTCATCAATAGGATATGGTAGGGAAAATATACAATGTATAGCTAGAAAAAAGTCCATCTATTCCAATGGTGCATGTCTATTTCAACATTCTATTCACTTTGGCCAAAGCACTTAACCGTTTTACGGCATGCAAGTTTTGAAAAAGAAAACTCAATTCCCTAATAACCCATATTCGATACCCGTCCCGGAAGGCAATCTTTCCCAAAATTTCAATCCAAGTGACGAAGATAAGCAAAAATCATAGTAACCAAACTCACTCTAAATATAGTACTCATCATATTGTCTGGAAAATTTCCAAGAAGACAATGAAGTGATTTCATTCATTTTATACACATGGCACAATCAATATGAAGAAATTTAACTCTTTTTGAGTGAACATAAGTATAAGAGAAAGAAATAAAATTGATTCATTTTAATATAATTCAATAGTTTATTTGAACCCAAAAGTTGTTAATAGCTTCTAAGATGACTTAAGTTTTAGTCAATGTTTTTGCATTAGTAAGAAATAATAAGGTTTTTCTACATGACTATCTTCAAGTTGGAAATATGGTATAAGTTAAGAAATGTTTAATTTTCAACAAGCTTCAGTGAAACATCTATTCGTGATTGAAAGTTCTTCCGTACAAATAATGATTTGGTTCAATTATCAAATTCTATCATTTTCATTTATGAATCTGTTGGTTTGAATCAAGCATATATGAATATCTAACTTAGAGTTTATTTCTTTTTGAAATATCATCCACTTCAATGGTCAAACAAATTAATGAAATTATAATGCAATTGGTTTGATCTAATTACGTTCTAGACTTACATCATGCAGCAAATGCTTTAAATCATACCGAGAATATCTACTGTTACGTAGAGAACTATTTGTTTACACAGAAAAAGACTTAAGATCACTGAGTATGTGCTACACAGAAAACATGTCTTAAGATTACTGAGGACGTTCTACATAGAAAACATGTCTTAAGATTACTGAGGATGTGCTACACAGAAATCGTCTAAAGGCTGCTATATTCTACCAGAATGAAACGACTTCATTTACATAGAAAACAAGTCTTAAGATTATTGAGGGTGATAAAGTTGGCTGGGTAATCAATTATTCACATTAGTAATTGACATGGAACATCTCTAATGATGCATGAAGAGGGTCAAATGCTAGCAGAATGGGTAGCTTTGATAGATCAAAAGATAGGCAGAGATAAACTATTCTCAAAGGCCGAGCTGGTAAACTGCCATGTTTATCCTTCTTGAATCCCATTGATAACCTCAAATCAAGTTCAGAGATCTCAGCAAAATGTTTCTTGATTTCTATAAAGGTACTCCAATGAAACATCCCTGAGGAAAAGAACAAAATAAGAAGCACAAAAGATAAGGCAGTGACACTACAGAGGTCAACCAATGTATGACGGCACCCTTTACATTGGCTCTACTACCATAGAGGTCGACCGATGTATGATGGCGCCCTTTAAGCTTACAACAAGCTGATAAGTTTCCAAGAGAGAGAATAGATGCCAAACCCGAAACATATATAATGCATTTTTTTTTTGCAGGATAGGAGACCATACCACTAATCAGAAAAGGCTTTCAAGAAGCTAAAGAAAATGTCATATAACTCTGACCTAGGCCTATAATTACAACAGTGACCTTCGTTAGCAAAGTTTGGTATGTACTTGATATTGAAAGGTATGAAACAAGCAAGATCAACTTCCATTTAACAAGGATTCAACATCCTACAATACGCAATTGACATACAATAAAGCAAAATGACCTTTCAAAACAAGAGCAATAGTCATTGCTGTGCAACTTTGACATTCATTTTTTTTAACAGGAGATCGGCACATCATAAACTTTGGATGACACATACTACGCAATTTACAACTTTCATCTAAGGAGGAGACCTTCTACACACAAAATCTAACTTTTGACTCTCTAACGGTCATAGAATCTATATCGAACACTTCAAATAAGCAAAAATTGCATACAGTTGACATAAACTACATAGAACAATGGCAAAACCAGGAAAATACCTGTGACAAGAAAAGTTGATCCAAAAATCACTCGATTTCTCACAAGCTTCTGCTACTCACTCTCCCGTTCTTCGATCGTTCTGCCCTTCTGTGCGTTCTTTTTTCCCTGCCTTTTTGATCTCCCTTCAATTTTTCTTTTAACACAACCCTCCATCCCCTTTTTTGGGTCGACCATGCATTAAGCAGTAGTTTCCTCCTTCTTTTGCATGCCATACATCCTCCTTTCCCATTTTCTCTAACCTTTCTTTTGGTTCTTTTTATTTATTTAAATCTTCCCCCTATTTTTCTAACTTGCATGCAAATAAAAAAAATGGTTGCCCCTTATTTATAAAAAGTAAATTAAAATAAAACTCCAAGTCTTATTTTGGATTTACTAAATTCTAAAAGTAAGATTTATATATATCTTTATATTGAGTTTTTAAAATAATTACTAGCTACTATTAAAATTGGATATACATAAAATTAAAATAAACATCACTTAATTAATAATTTAAAAATATCCACCTTATTTCTTTGAATGTATAAATGAAATATATATATATTATACTTAATTTTTTAATAAAAATCACCTTTTATTTTTATTTTGATTTTTTAAAAAAAATTTCCATAACTATCTGTTTAGATCATAAAAAAATCTAACTTGTTTTCTTTATCATAACAGGTATTAGATTCCATTTTGAGACGAGCAAGAAGAAGACAGAGCCAAACAAGAAGCTGCAACATTCGAATTCAAACATTAATTGAATCACACATGAAATGCAATCTAAGTGAGTGTGTGAGGACACCAGATAAAATTTGACAAATGTTGCCATGAAGCTAGGACACCCCTACCTGAACCATGCTCTTGTCGTCGACAAGACTACAAAAATTCAAACTCATAAAACCATCAATAAGTTATTCCCAATATAGCTGAAGGATTCGAAATAGCTGAAGCAATCAATTTAACCAATCAATGTAATTATTGCATTTAATCATTCATTCAAGTATGAAAAAGTATGAGACGTGACAGCCATGCAAAACCTTACTAAATATTTTTTTCTTTCTTTGATGAATCTAATCATGTTGAGGCTACCCTCAACTATGGCCCTTGGCTCGTCTATTCTTCTTTGTTAGTTTTAAACCCTAGACTTTAGACTTTGTCATCTCTAATAATAAGTTTCGTAGGGTCCCCATTTGGGTCAAGTTCCTTGGGTTGCCCTTGCCATGTGCTAGAATTTTCTAAGCCAGATAGCCTCTTTTTTAGGCTCTATGGTTGGTATTGAATCAAAATGGTTTTAATCAGCTTGTCCTGAATGATAGGTCTATGTTGAGGTGGATTTATTGAAGGACCTAAAATAATCTATTGATATCCAAATTGGTCAAATGATATACAATAATTACATTCTCTATCTGAATCTATTGAATACCTATTATTAGTGTCAATCCTCTTAACACAAGATTTAGGATTGTCCCTTGGCTTCTCCTTGTTTAAAACCCTCCACACCACCCATCTCTCAGTCACCACCTTCTACAAAAAATAGGAAGGATGGTCTATAGTGGTTAGTCACAAAACCAAGAGCTCTAGTAATAATAATCCTTAGACTCCCAAGCCATCTTCGAGCTCTAGGGGTTAGGCTTTGAAGACTATTTCAAAATCTCTAGATTTAAGGAAACTTGAGCTCTCGTCTCTTAGATAGACTTCTAGTGGGGTGAAATTTGTAAGAACTCCAATAGATACATTTGTTTTGTCTCAACCACCAACCATTGATGCTTGACATACTTCCCCTCCTTTGGATATGCGATGTAAGTTCCAGAGAGAGAGAGAGAGAGATTGTGCCAAAGAAATGATAGCCAATTCAATTCAACTTCCAGATAGGAAGTTTTGATACCAATGGATCCATTCTATAGAATAGTTATTCTACTCTTAATGAGATAGATAATGAGGAGATGACTCTTGACACTCATTTATGAATTATGTCTCTTGGGATGTTTGAGTTCTAATAGACCTTCCAAGGAAGTACTCTTTTCATGATGCTAAACTTCAATTTTCAAGTCTGGACATTCTCTAATTACAAGAGGTTACTATTTTTAGTTTCTTATTTTTTGTAGCTTGTCATGTTATTTGGTCTTTAGTCATTTTTTATGTAGTAATGATGAAGTAGGTCAGGGTGGTGTTATCACCTTTCTCTCTCCTATGTGGCACTAACACTTAGTTGATCAAGGATGTGATCCTGCCAACTAAGCATTGTGAGATCTTTCCAACAATTTTTAATCATTCCTTTGGAATTATTAATATTTATGCTTTGAATGATGTTGTAGGGAGATATTCTCTTTCGAGACGGGTCACTAATTCAATGTCTTCCATAACATGTTTTCTGTTTGGGTTTTTATTATGATTGAAATGACCTATGATAAATGTGGGGCCTTGCCTATGCACTAGATAGCTCGCAAAAGAGAGGCCTGATTCTTCATACATAATAAATTGGGTCTTTTTGATCCCAATCTTGGCTATTGCCAAGATCATATGATGTGGTACACTAGGATTAATTTTGAAGGGTTGTCGTTGAAAGATTAGTCAAGCATCTAGATCAAACCATGTTGTTAGCTCAATATTTCTTTTCATTTTTTAGTTATTATTCTTTGCTAATGGAGCCTTTGTCAGACATTGTCGCTTTAGATCACTTTTCAATACAATTTATTATAGAGTGGCAAGTTACTAAACCCAAGGCTATGAAGACTTATTGTTTTTCAACACATCATTACTCAATCACAAAGCCATGTCAGCCCACATTCAATATGTCTAAAATTTGGAACCATGTCCTATGCATGAGACTAGCTAGATAGCTTGGTCAAATGATGCTATAACTTATACTTCCTACCTCTATATTTATGGGCATCATTTGTCCTATTTTTTCCACCACTCTTACAAGGCTACCATCTCAGAGCTTTACCAAGCCACCACCACTCGATTTAGCTATTCAATTTTGGATGGCTTATCTCTATCACTAGAAGCAAGTTGTAGATGCTCACACTACCTGGGGAGTCCAAATCAAAGCTCAACTTCAATAGCTCAAGATTGGTGATAAGGTCTAAAAAAAAATTGTTTTAGGCTTTATGTGCCTACCATACATCTCAAACCATTATGCAAATTAAAGAGGGGCAACAACTCTTGAATGAGCTTCCTGACATTATTTAGGATTTTGTCTAGCACTATGAACAAGTTGTTTTCACTTAGTAGTATACCTCAGCCCATTCAGTTGTGTTACAATAGTGCCTTAATGTGGTTCCTTGTCAGGTTTCCAATTCCCAGTGCATTCTTTGTGATCAGCTTCTAACCAAAGATCACTTAAGGGAGGCTATTTTTTCAACGTCCAATGACAATGACCCTGGTTTGGATGGATTTCCCTATGGATTTTATTAATCCTTTTGTGATACTATGGGTGACATCCTTCACAAGACCTATCTTGAGGCCTTTCATACTAAATCATTAAGAAGTTTAATCAACAAGGCAAATATCAAGTTCATACCTAAAGTTGGCGATCCTGAAGATATTTACAACTAGTGATTGATCACCCTGTTAAATGTCTCCTTCAAGAGTAATGCCAAGGCTCTAGATTTCAATCTTAGGCCTATGCTCCCTTTGCTAGGTCATCCTGAGAGTACTAGTTTTATTAAGTCCAAATTTATCTTGAATAATATAATTACTATGGGGGAAGGGATGGAATGGGCTCAACACTCTCAATAGCCTACCATTTCCACTAAGATTGATTTTTCCAAGGCTTATGACCATAGTGAATCCAACCTTTTATCCTTTCCATGCTTTAGGTGCATTGATTTGGGCCTCATGCCATCTAGTTTGTGTAGATGTTGTTTACTAACACCTCAACTTGCATTACCATTAATTGTCAGCAATCCAAGCCATTTGGGATTTTCCAATCTACCTATCAAGGCTACCCTCTTACTCCAGCTCTCTATGCTCTTTTTGTAGAAGGTTTTGGTTATCTTTTGACCCATGTGATTTCTCAAACCCTTGTTAAGGGGATATCTCTTCCTAACTCTCCCAACTAGTTACTTAATAGTCATTTTGCTAATGATTCTTTCCTTAGTCTCATTGAGGATGAGAATAATGTTAAGCAAGCCCTTGTAATGTCCCATTTTGCAATAAATTTAATTTGGAGAGATTATTAGTCCATTCTTATTTTCCCATGGGCTAAGGTAAATCATAGAGAAAATATTTTATTTAGTATTTAAATTGTCATCCTAAAAATTAAGGATTTATTATTCAGAGGAGAAATAAAATATTAAATATTATTAATTATTTGCACAAGTAGGGGTGTTGAATTCCCATCAACTTAGTCCAGGTCATTATAAATATTCACATTCTAGCATATATGGGATCTTTTATCATTCTCGCTTGTCAAAATTTTAGTAATAGCACTTGTGCTTTACAATTCCTTCTTTGGATGAAAACCCATTGAAGGTAGGAATTAGTGGATGAAAAACCATTGATTTATAGAGGCAGTCATACTCAAAAGTTATATTGGAGCTTCAAGTATTTGTGGGTTTATGCAGGTTGTTCCAGTTATGTAGTGTGTTTTGTTGTTTGCAAGTTTTTCCAATGAAGTTTTGTAATGTGTTGTTTCTAGTGTGGGTGATGTTTTTTCTGCTATAGAAGAATGATTTTCTTGTTATTTTTTCTATTAAAAATAGCTTTGGAAGTTGTGGTGATTCATCTTTTAGTTAGAGTAGAATAGTGTTTTGTTTTTGGTGTTGTTTTTTTAGGATTTTTGTGGTGTTTACTGTGAAGAGTTTTGTTTTAGATTATTGCCATTGTATTTTATATTGTATTAGTTATTGTAACATAAAAAATAGTGTAAAAATTAGATTATAATAAATGGAGATGATTTCATCTATTTATGGGCAAAATTGTCAATGTTTGTCTTAAAGCCAAACAATGTTGATAGAGTAGTGCAATTTGTAGTTTTTCTGTGTGATCTTGGAGTCATAGTTTTTAGATTTTGTAATTATTGTTTCTAATGTTATATTGATTTTTATAACATTCCATTGATATGCAAAAATTAGAAATATATCAATGAAAGAAGTTGTAGGAGTTTCTAGGCAAATTTGTTCTTTATTGGTGTTCACTAGCTTGTCTAGTTGTGTTGCATTTGTGTAGTTTTTCTGGAATTTTGTTATGCATGTCCAACCCTAAAAAAATTTCATAAAATATTTGTTGAGGACATTATAGTGGTACCAGAGCTATGATCTTCCCAACCTAAAGGGTTTTTTTTTCTTCTAAAGATTGATGCTTCCCAGTGATAGGGAAATCAAATATTTGAGAAGAAATTTCAACAAGAGGAAGAAATGGAAGATAGAAGAAATATTGAAGAGGATAATACTGTAGGAAATTTGATTAGATGATAGAGTAAAAAAGATACCTTGTAGATATTGTTCAGGGGAAAATTGGATTTATTAATGTTCTAGTGTTTAGATGTTTAAATCCCCCTTTCCACCTTACATTCAAGGATCTAGGGTCAAGTGACAAGCACTATCATACCCTAGGTCACTTGCAGATGTAGGGAAACTTGGATTAGGGAATTTAATTATTAATTTTCCTTCTCTTATGTCCAATTAACCATTAAAACCCTAATTATGCAAAGATGACAACAAATTGACGAAAGACAGAAAAAGATCTTGCAGATAGGAATAAAATACCAAATTACAGAATACCTATTTTCGGGGTTCTGAAGCGGAACAGTTGGGGACAATGGAGTGGGTACCCAAGTCTAAGGTACCTACTTTTTCATGGAATCCAGATGTCCTTCCGACACTGATCAGCCCTGTAACTTCTATTTTCAAAGATCTATCTACGAAGGACACTAGAGCGAGCGCCCAAGTCCTGGAAGTGCTCCTTTGTCCTTCTTTTCTTCAGATCCTGAATCCTTGATGCCTACCAATCCTTCCTGTAACTCCACTTTTCCCAAATGTGACACCTATAACTTGCAATCACAAGACTTGGTTTAGGGGTTGTAGTGTTTAGAGGCTTACCTCATACAAGCCCTAGAGGATGTCTTAAGTCTCCGAACACTGTTGTCAAATAAAGAGTGTGTGCTCTTGTGAGGCAGAGGCAAAAACCAAAGGAATAAATGATGAAAACACAATATTATGTCACCTTGTAGTGAAGCTCTCATGGAGGAAGAGGCTCTTCATGCCATGAGGAAATTGATGCTCAAATCTACAAATATCAACACACAAAACACACAAGTCTGCTCTTGCAACAGAATAGAAGCCTTAAATCACCTTGAGAACACAATAGCTTGCTAGTAATCATCTAGTTTACAAATGAATGCATAATCATGCTTATATATGCAACTACAAGCATTCCCACGAAGATTTTAAAAATCAAACTTTATCGTGTCGGCAAAATAACCAAATAACGGTCATAAATTGACACATGGAAATTAGTGCTACCCCAAAATAGGGCAGGACTAGGGTGCGGGCACCCAAGTCCTCCCCCTATTTTGGGCAGGGTACAATTCAAGGGGTCCACCTAGGCCCAATTTGTCATGGAACCTAGGTCTCATTCCATCGAAATGCCAAAATAGGAACTAAAATGTCCTAAATGCATGCTAAAGATCTGAGAGCTATACATTATGAGGGAAAAGCCCCCAAGGGGACATTTTTTGATGTTACATTTAGCCCCTAGTTTAATGTATGTATAAACGCAAGGCCAATACATGCATTAAAGTAAGGTCACACACATAGTAAACACAACAGGCACAGAGAAGAGATGCCAATCACATAGAAGACAATAATAGGCACGTAAAACACGGAGAAGATAGTTATAGTCACATAGGACATGGAGAAGACAGTCAATGCATAGAAGGCACATTAATGCATGGAAGACAGAAATGATATCTTTTCTTTTCTTTTTATTATATATGAAATACAAATGCAAGTACTAGAAAGTAAACAAACCTCCCATAATATAGGATGCACTACCCTAAGGCGAAGGTCTCTGTATATATGGGGCAACATACATGTAAGACATGCAAAACCTCCCAAAATGCAGGATGCACTCATCGCACAGGTCTTTAGACTGTATATGGGGTGACAAACATGCCACACAAAGAAAGCACATCAAACACACACACTTTGAAGACATGGAGAAAACACTGTAGACAAGCGATGGAGTGTCCCTATTTCTAGGCTCAGCACCATCTCAAGCACATTATAGGCACACATCGATGATTGCGCTTCGCCACAACAATCACCTAAGACACACTAAGGGTTGAGTTAGTCACATAACTGCTCCTCGCCTCCGTAGAGGACTTTTGAAAATGACAGGATGATGCAATCTGCTCTAAGAAATACACCATCCCTGCCTCCGCAGAGGGCTTAAGAAAAAGGATATGCTTGATATCCCGCCTCCGCAGAGGGCTTAAGAAAAAGGATATGCTCGATATCCTGCCTCCGTAGAGGGCTTACATGATTGATTTATTGCAAACAAACTTAGGGTGCAGGATGCACTCATTGCATAGGTCTTTAAACTGCACTTGAGGATAAACACATTGCTAACATCTACAACAGACAACTTACCTTATATATGCCCCCACCTTAAGGTGGTTTATATCATGATTGATATCGAGCACATTAAGGTAGGAAGAAAACACATAAGGGAACACAGACTTTCACAAAGCCCATGCCCCCTAGAGGTGACATGTACTTTATGATCGTCAAATGTTCCCACAAACACATCTCTACAAGAAACATGTTAGTGTCCACATAAAAATAACAACATCAATGCATATGAAATCTGAGGCATGCAAGATTCAAGATAGACAAAGTGCACTGAGCAATAGTATTGTTATGATTTGTAAATGAGATAGAACACCATCAAAAATAACTATGCCAAAAGCACGAGTGCTTCCAATAGCCAAGTGTCAGATAAGATATACAACCCCAGCATCATTTACGAACTAAGTCCATTTTTTGATTGCTCTCAAAAGGGACGCTAGGTCTGCATTAGTATAAATGTTTTTTGTCATTCGCCTGCTAGATGGAAACACTAGAGGAAGGGAAATAATAAATAAGAGAGGAGAAATAGGTGTCTTAGGGACAATCACGTAGGAGGGTGCCCTCAGGTCACCAACCACGATGTTATGTCCGTAAGACACAACACTCAACAATGAAATCAGAGAGAGAGCAATTTAGAATAATAATGATACAAATAGAAGGTCACAACAGAGGCCATCTCTTGGTATCCCGAACCTTACGGGATAATTCGATGTCATCCCAAGAGGCCTAAAAAACACATAACACATCACGGGGGAAGCACATCATGAGAGAGATAAAGGTTAGAGATACTTACTTGTAGGGTCTTCGTATTAGATCTTGGAGCTCTTGAACCTGTTGGAGAGGTATTCGATCACGTTTAATGTAAAATTTGAGTGGTTCTTATGAAAGTCTTGTTTGTTATCATATGATGTCTTGTTCCTTAAATCCTTGTTTGAATGAGACTTTTTGGTGCTTATGAGGGGGAGAACCATTATTATTGCCAACTATAGATTGTCGTCTTGCTCTTTTCTAATTTTTAGCAAGTTTTCGTTGTTGAATCTTTCTAGAATAGTAATGGGAATCATCCTATATCATCTTACTTGTATGTATCGATTGTTGTTCTTTCCTTTCAGATGCATTTTAATTATCTCCTGATCCATATAAGGATAATGGAGGAGGAACCTCAGCATAAATTCTATTTCTTCATGGATGAGGTGGATTATTCATTTGTTTCTTGTCGACTTCAATCATACCCACGATGCTATCATAGTCCAAGCAATCATCCTCATCTACTTCCACTAAATATTGTTCCACCATATTATTTTTAGTATGTTTAGAAAAATGATTAGTGAAGATTTGTATATTCTAATTCGGCGGAGCAACTGACTTATTTCCATTATCATTCACACCTGATACTTGGATGACATTTGAATCAATAAGGTCCTGTATCTCATGTTTAAGATGCATACATCATTCAGGGTCATGTCCTTGCATCCGATGATAATGACAAAAGGCATTAGCATCGAAGTAAGGTCCTTGTTTACTAGGATCAACAGGCTTGATCGTGAAAGCTTCAGAATGTTATTACTCATAGCTTGATTCATGCTAGAATGATAGGACTCAGATATCTGAGTAAACTTTCTTGGTTGATATGACGCTTTCTTTGGATTATTTATAGCAGACACATTCATGTTTGGTCCATTGATCTTGATGAAACTCCTATTATTGTTCCTTTTAAAGTTGTTTTGTGATGATCCACTTAAGGATTGACCAACTTGAGCCGATGAGTTTTGGTTTTTGTACTGACTAGACAAAAGTTGATAATCACGAAGAGCGGTGCATAAATATTGAAAGGAGTTGTATTTCATCAAGAGAATCTTATCACGAATATTAGGTTGTAGATTTGTAATAAATATCTTTTGAACATCCTCATCTTTCATCTGATACTAAATCTATACATAAAGTCCTCAATACCGACTAATGAATTTAGTCAACTTTTCTTTTAGACCTTGTTTACATTGAACCAAGTCAATAAGGGTGACTTGGGGTCTGATATTTGCTTGAAAATGTTGTAAAAATTGATCAATCAAATACAAAAAGGAGTGTATTGAATTTGGAGGCAATGAACAAAACCATTCTAAAGTAGTATCTTTGAAAGATTGTAGGAAAAGTTTTGCTAACAAATCCTCTTCAAGATAAAAATCACTACACATAGCTGTAAATGCTGCCACATGAATATTGGGATCTCCTTTTCCACCATATTTTTTAAAGCGAGGAGTCTCAAACCTCTCAGGCATAGGGGTTCTCAAGATTGCATAGGATAATGGATTATGGGCATGATATGTTGGCAGACTAGGTTGTGAAGAATTTGCCAGATTTGTTACCTTTTGTTGCAAAGCAGTCATGCCCTATAAAAGTTGGTTTAAGATGACATCATGTGGAGATGCGGTTTGTTGTGAGAAATTGGAACCAAAGTGAGGAGGTGAATGGGATTGAGATACAATAGGTGGAGGCTAAGAATATTTTAACCGTAGTTGGCCATCATGATAGGTGGAAGATGGTTGCAAGTATGTAATAGGTGGCTAGAAATGAGTGGAATAGATAGGTGGTTGAGAATAATTATGCATAGAGGAGGTCCCTTTAGGAACCAAATTATGATAATTAAATCCCACAGCTTTGTAATTAGTGCCATTAGATACTCCAATACCAGTGGTAGCATTACTACAGGTGTTTCCATTAGTTGTTAAGATCGTTGACGTAAAAGTGGATATTCCCGTAGTTGGTATAGGTGCCGAAACTTGAGTATGAGATGGTGATAGAGTGTTATTTATCATTTGCGCACATTCATTCACCATAATAATATTGGTTTGTATAATATGTGCTAGACCATGAATTACATTAACACCATCTTGTCCTTTTACCAATTCTCTTATGTTATGAATTGTAGGGAGAACTTCTTCAACTATCCTCTCATTTTCCATAAATGATTGATATTCAGCTAGCTCCTTATCTAATTTTTCTATTTGCTTATTAGATACATATCTTGTTGCCTCAATAATTTTATCAACATCATGAAAAGTTTGTTCTTCCATTTTAGTTGGAGGATGTATACTATCTTGCACAATTTGAGTTTCTCCCTTTGTAAAGAAGGTGTCCAAAGTACCAACTTCTTCAAGAGCACTAGATCCCATTAATCTTTTACTTCTTCTCAAAGGGATACTATTTTTAGGATAGCATGTCATAAATATTATACCAAAGCATACATTGCACAAACTAAGAGAACAAATCCTACGAGAAGGATATGATTGACAGCGAAAATGCTTGGTTTTTTGTACTCTTTTCAATGCCAATGAATGAAACAAAGGATGTTGTAAGGATTTCAGTCAAGGGAAGCAAATTATATGTCTAATATTAGTCCAAAAAAGAAATACAATCACTCCCAACACACTCTTTATGCAAATCCAAGATAATGCCAAGTCAAAATATAGTGAAAATATGTCAAAATAGGCACCTTTTTCACCAAAATTCAATGCAAAAGAGCATAACAAAGGGTGTTGTGAGGAAAATGATTATGGAAAGAAAATAATATCATTAATAACAGCTACTTCATGCAAAAATACCCAACACAACATGCTTTTAGTGCCACTTAAGGTAAAACCCTAGTGAAAATATAGCAAAAATAGGTTTTTTTCACAGGTTTTTCAATTCCAAGACCTAGAAAATGGGGTGCTGTAATGAATTTCAGGAGGTATAGAAAATAATATCAATGATATAAGTCACCTCCATCCATAAAATTGATCACAACACGTGTGGAGTGCAAACTAGGTCAAACCCTAGGGCAAAAATAGCCAAAATGCGTAGTTTTTCATTGAATTTTCAGTACAATAGCCCGTTAAAAGGGTGTTGTGAAGATTTTTATGAGGATAAAAAAATGATTACCCTGATAATAGAAAAATAATGCCAAAATATCTTTCACAACACACCTATGGTGCAAGTTTACAAAGTCGATAAGGCCAATTTTAGTGAAAATTGTTGTTTTTGAAGCCCTAGGTTTGAGATCTTGGGACAAAAATCTATGTGAATGCTTTGAACTCTGATTTATGATGAAATTGACTTACTCTCATATATAAAAATGATTTTCAATCCTTAACATGCAAAATGCCTATGCAAATTTAATGAAAATGCATCAAAATTGCTAGTTTTTGTTGAAATTTTCTATGTAAAAATGCAAATATTTTAAATCTAAATGCAAATTCAAACTAAAATGCAAGATTACAGACAAATTAAAATTTTAATAAGCCTCTAAAATTAGTAGAAAAATTTGATAAAAGATTTTGCCTACTAACCCTAGATTTTGGAATTACTAGGTTATATAAAATTGTTAAAATTTCCACAAAACCCTAGCAATTAAATGATGAAAATGCAAGGAAAAATTTTAAATTTTTAGATTTTTCTGTAGTTTATATCAGATATAATGCAAAAATCATGAATTAGGAAAATTTAGGAAGAATTGATGCAATTTAGTAAGCCAAACAATGCAATTTTTTTGTATTTTTCAAAATTTTCAATTTTTAAAAATTTTTTCTCAATGAAATGAATGAATGATGAAATAAATAAATGAAATCAATCCAAATCTGAAGACAAACACTCAACAAGTTGCAGTTTAAGTTCAAAAACATGGGTTCACCAAAATGTTTAGGAGAAAATTGGATTTATTAATGTTCTAGTGTTTAGATGTTTAAATCCTCCTTTCCACCTTACATTCAAGGATCTAGGGTCGAGTGACGAGCACTATCATACCCTAGGTCACTTGCAGATGTAGGGAAACTTGGATTAGGGAATTTAATTATTAATTTTCCTTCTCTTATGTCCAATTAACCATTAAAACCCTAATTATGCAAATACGACAACAAATTGACGAAAGACGGAAAAAGCTCTTACAAATAGGAATAAAATACCAAATTACAAAATACCTTTTTTCAGGGTTTTGAAGTGGAATAGTTGGGGATGTTGGAGTGGGCACCCAAGTCCAAGGTACCTACTTTTTCATGAAATCTAGACATCCTTCCGACACTAATCAGCCTTGTAACTTCTGTTTTCATAGATCTATTTGTAGAGGACACTAGAGCGAGCGCCCAAGTCCTGGAAGTGCTCCTTTGTCCTTCTTTTCTTCAGATCCTGAATCCTTGATGCCTTCCAATACTTCCTGCAACTCCACTTTTCCCAAATGCAACACCTGTAACCTATAATCACAAGACTTGGTTTGGGAGTTGTGGTGTTGAGAGGCTTGCCTTAGTCAAGCCCCAGAGGACACTTAAGTCTTTGAACACCATTGTCAGATAAAGAGTGCATGCCCTTGTGATGCAAAGGCAAAAACCAAAGGAATCAGTGATGAAAACACAATATTATGTCACTTTGTAGTGAAGCTCTCATGGAGGAAGAGGCTCTTCATGCCATGAAGAAATTGATGCTCAAGTCTGCAAATATCAACACACAAAAGACACAAGTCTGCTGTTGCAACATAATAGAAGCCTTGAATCACCTTGAGAACACAATAGCTTGCTAGTAATCATCTAGTTTACAAATGGATTCCTAATCATGCTTATATATGCAACTACAAGCATTCTTGCCAAGATTTTAAAAATCAAAGTTTACCGTGTCAGCAAAATAACCAAATAACGGTCATAAACTGACACCCAGAAATTAGGGCTGCCCCAAAATAGGGTAGGACTAGGGCATGGGTACCCAAGTCCTCCCCCCTTATTTTGGGAAGGGTACAACTTAAAGGGTTCACCTAGGTCCAATTTACCATGGAACCTACGTCTCATTCCATCAAGATGCCAAAATATGAACTAAAATGTCCTAAATGCATGTTAAAGACCCGGGAGCTAAACCTTATGAGGGAAAAGCCCCCAAAGGGACATTTTCCAATATTACAAATATGTTTATTCGAATGTTACAATTGATGCAAAATAATTCAAATAGGCCTAAAAATAGTAATAACAATGGAGAAGGTAGTACTGCAGGAACAAACTGTTGGCAAGAGACACTACTTTGATGAAGAATTGCATGTTGTCATTGATGACAACAAAGAAAAGGGATTTCACTAGCATGACAAAGAGACATTACTCTAGAAGACCAACCTGGTTTGGGAACAAGGCACAAAAGTATTCTGGTCCGGAAGGCTAAAATGACTAAGTATGGACAATATACAGAGTAAGTGACAGAGATTGGGTTAGTATGCCTCTGTGGTAGATAATTATATGCAGTTTAGGTATGTTGTTCATAGCTATTTGATGATGTTATGTTCCAATGATCAAGACCTGACTTCCTCCAGAAGTCATACTCTGAAATGTCTAAGTCCGAGTGAACAAAACTAAGATAGGAATAGTACACGGTGCCTGAGAAAAAGGGTCCGTATTTCTCCGTAGTTGCATATTTTGTCTTAAGGTTTTGGAGGTATGCTAAGAGGTCAAGAATGAATTCTGGTTATGAATCCTTGAGTCTCTTATGGTCCACAGTGAGAATTTTGATCTGACAAATGAATTTGGTCAAGCATGTTCTTAAGAGACAAGCTGACAGGCAGTTAGATCTTTATGCAGAAAAGGTATATAGCTTGAATAATAAATCTAAGTGGTTGTATGTTTGGTACTGACTTGTATGAAGATTATTCAATGATTGTTTGGGTCCGCATTACTGTTTGTATGCTTGTTCAAGTTGATAAGGTAGAATACATTGTATACACGCTTCATGTCTGGTGTGTCGACCTGATTATGAGATGAATCTTGTTGCGGATATAAATACTTGATGGATTAAGGTATTAAGGTAATTTTGATGTGTGTGGTGTATCTAAATTTGAAGTATGAAGGATTATGAGCAGAGCCGAAAAAGTAAACAAGGACAAGAAAATAGAGTACATGTAGTTAAGCTAAGAAGTAGGATAGAATAAATGAAGACCTTTGAATTTGTGTATTAAACTTTCAATAGAATTGTGATCCCGCATATGGTAGATGCATTTATAGTAGTTCATCTTCTAGAAGTGAGCCATTCTTTCTTCTTTCTTCTATCTTTCTTTCTCTGTGGACAATGAGTCCACTTGGACAATGAGTCCACCTACAATGAACATTTCTTTGGGCAGTGAGCCCCCATGGCAGTGAGCCTTTTGTAATCTGGTATTGTTATCATAATATATTGTGAGATAACACTCACCATGGTTTCCCCTTTTTGGGTTTTCCACGTAAAAATCCTAATGTCCATGTGTTATGTCTTTATGGTTGCTATTCTTATGCTTATTCTGCTTTCATGTTATTAATTTTAGAAATTGGATTAATGAACATGTTAAGAAGTGGTTTTGGTGCAGGTGAAATTTGATAAAATGTTTGTAGGGTGATGAACAATGTTTTCAATGATGAACAATGCTTTCTAGCAGTGAACAATGCTTTTCAGCGGTGAACAGTGCTTTCCGGTAATGCTACCTTTTACCTTTTTACAATCATCTTTGTTATTTGAACCTTAAAACTAATGTCCTCCCCATAGACTAGGGAGGTGATCCTAGTTTCCTTTTCCACTACATCCTAGCTCCTAAATACACTTAGGATAGGTGCATACACATTTTTTATCAATATCTTTATCATTTGACTGCTCGTTGAGGTCAAAAGACCAAAGTAGGGGTTTGACCATTCCTGGCAAGTTCCTTGGCAGTCCCAATCTTCTTTTTAGTCCTATCAAAAGTAGGCCATTTGGATAAAATGAAATACATAGAGGGTTGCAAGTGGTTAATTTATCATTATGTTAATTTGACCATTTATATTGTATCTTCTTTATTTGTCTATCTAGATACTATGCTTGTGTTTTTCCTTTTGATTTGATGTGCTAGTTGGTTATGAAATCCCATAGATTGAACTAAATCTTACTAGAAAGTTACAGACTACACCTATCAAACCCTTTTATATGTACTGTAATATACAAACAAAAACACAAAGTGCATATGTTTGTGTGAAGTATTGACGTCCTTAGTTGAGGCTCTCATATTTTAGTAATAGGTTTTATTATGTGTTTCATTCTATTTTCTAAATTCTAGTTTTGTAAAATCATCCATATCCAGTCTATATTTGTAAGATTTAGAACAACCTTAGGAAGTATTAATCTAGTTTACAAATAATCTTTAATATTAGAGTAAATTGGAAAATAGTAGAGTTCTCTTTTTCATCTTCATAGCCCCCTTAAAATGGCTTATTTTTTATATAATAAGGCGGCAAAAATAAGGGGCCGAACCCTTTTACAAAACCAAGCCTAGAGGACAAGAAAATAGAGCATTGATAGTACTCAGATAGCACAGAGAAAAAAGTAGCAGCACAGGCACAGCAGCCTTGCTGTAAAACAAAAACCAACCAGAGGGTCTACACAATAGATTCTGAGCTAACAAACCTGACTTCCTAAACCCAAGGATGTAAAGCTCCAATAGATTTGGGTAGTCCTTTCTTTTTTCTCTGGACCAGTGTCTGAGACGCTTCCAAGTCCAAATCCTCTGAATGGGGTGAGAGGGGAACCTCACCCGATGCCTCAACCAAAGAGGTCTCGTGCAAAGAGGTAACAACAGCACCCCCTGCCGCAGATAGCACACCAACAACAATAATAGCCCCTGCCACAAACGACACTCCAACAACAGATGGAACACCAACAGTAGCAACAACCCTAGTCACGGGTGGAACATCAGCAAAAGAAGAAGAAGTTAAAGCAACAAGAGCAGTAGATGACAGGTCTTGGATAGGAAGAGGAGAACTAATCTCAGGCTAGGGAGCCACAGTGGATAGAGAAGGAGGTGACTCCTCAGGAGGAATAGTGATGTCTGAGCATTGAACATCACACCACCACGAAGCCACACAATGATGTTGCTTAGATTTAACACACTGCTCAGCTAAGTGACCAGTGCCAAAGAAACACCAACAACAAAAAGGAATACTCATGTAGTCCAAAACCTGACTCCACTGATGATCAACAACATTGAAGATAATCTCTATAGGTAATGCCTTATTCAAATCTAGACCCACAAGGATCTGAGCATAGTCATATGTGTAAACTGTAAGGTAACAGGCCCAATCAAAATAAACTACCCAAGAGAGTTCCCAATCGTAGAAAAGCAAGAGTCTTGCCAAAACTGGAGAGGGAGGTTGGGGAGCCTAACCCAAGTGGGTGAAAAATTCAAAGATTCAGTCACTAGATTAAAGAGAGGAAACCAGGGATGAATCAACAAGGGATGCTGGCCCCAAAACCAAATAGAACCCTCAAACACAGTATCCCTATCCTCAATATTATCAAAAGCAATAATAAAAAACCCCTAGCACAAGGGTAAATTTTGATTGTATCGCTAGTAATTGGTCCCCATGTATCAGAGATCCAAGAATTTAGGTCATGGAGGCATGGCCAAAAATGACTGAATTTTCAGATCAAAGTGTGGGAGGAGAAATACTTCCCAGTCTTCAAAACTTCAGCCCCAAAAGAAATAACAGGCGGAGCAGCATAGGGCAAAGGTGACCTGTGATGCTTCCCTTGAATAGTAGCTAAGAAAGAGGGCTTACCCCCTTTTGTTGAATCTAAGCCCACTAGTGACGCACCAGCCATAGAAACCACCGTGGATGGCACACCAATAACAGACGACACACCACCAGATGGTGCACCAATAGCAGGCGACGCACCAATAGCAGCAAAAGAACCCAACAACCTCCTAATGACGGTCGGTGCACCAATAGCCTCAGTCATGGACAACACACAGGTCTCTGCAATAGGCAGCGACCCAGTAGTAAACGAATCCTGAGATAAACCAACAATGGATGACACACCACCCGACGGTGCACCAATAGCAAGTGACACACCAATAGACGATGCACCAACAGTAGCAAAAGAACCTAGCAACCTCCCAGTGACAGTCGGCACACCAATAGCCTTAGTCATAGATAGCACACGGGTCTCTGCAACAGGTAGCGACCCAGCAGCAGACGAATCTTGCAAACTCAAGCCATGAGCAGGAATAGAAGCGGGAGAGGCCATTAGCGTTGTGTTAAAGTGGCTTATTATTATCAAGTATTATGAAGTATTGTAGCATATTTATTATATTCTTGCCTTGTGAAATTAATTTTATTACATGATCCCTTGGGGATAGTCATGAGAGTTGTTTTGATGCAAGAGGATTAGCCTCTTACTTTGACCAACAAACAATTGATAGGGTGAGTTCTTAGTAAATCCACCTATGAAAAAGAGATGATGGCTATTCTCCATGTTGTTCAATAATGGTGTCCTTATCTCTTGGCCTACGAATTCCAAACCAAAATTGATCATCATAGCCCACAATATGTTTTGCAACAAAGGGTGTCCTCCCTAAAAACAATAAACATGGGTAACTAAAATGTGAGTTTATAACTTTGAGTTCATCTATAAGAAAGGTAAAGAAAATGTTGTGGCTGATGCACTTTTACACAAATATGAAGAGAAAGGTTGGCTATTTTCTCTCTCTCTATATATACTAATTTACTCACCTAGATGGAAGAGGTTAGCCAAGAATAGGCATTTAATCCCAAAATATAGGATATTACTTACCAATTGGAAGAAGATCCCTAGTTAATGATATGGTTTCAATGGTAGGACTAGTACTAAAATATCATGACTACATTTATTTATGTCCCAACTCCTAGCTCAAGCTTTTGTTGTTCACAAAACTTCATTCCTTCACTATCATAGATCACTAAAATTTTTTATGACATAATAGTTTTTCAAGTGACATTTCTTTAGGGATGGACTTATAGAGGATGCCAAAATTTTGTGGTAGAGTGTGATGTGTGTCAACACTATAAAGGTGAGACAATCAAACTACCAAAATCTCTACAACCTCCTCCTATTCCAAGAATGGCTTGGGTAGATATTTCTATCGATTTTATTGTTGGGCTTCCTAAGTTGAGTGGTAAGCAAGTCATTTTGGTCAATGTTGACTGTCTAACTAAGTATAGTCATTTTTATGCCTTACCCCAACTTACACAACCACCATTGTAGCACAACACTTCTTGGACACAAGATTTAAGCTTCATAATATGCCCTACTCCATCCTTAGTGATTGTTATCCTCCTTTCACAAGAAAATTTTGGCATAAACTATTTAAGTTTTAGGGTACATTTAATTGAACATGTGTTCAATCTATCATCCTCAAATTGATAGCTAAATTGAGGTTGCTAAATAAATGCTTAGAAACTTACCTATGATTTTTTATGTTTGCATGATAAAGGCAATGGACCAGGCAGTTGCCAGTGGCCAAATAATGGTACAAAATCACTTTTTATAGTGTGTCCAAGATGATTCCATATGAGGCTCTCTATGATTAATTGCCACCTTCCTTTGTTATTTATGTTGTAGGTTCTTTGAGGTCCAAGTAGTAACAACTCCCTTTCTGAACAAGAGAAAATTCTCATATTAATAATAGATAATTTTCTACAAGCATAAAACTACATGAAATAAAAGGTGGATCAACTATCACATCCCTAGATTATTGCTTGATTAATATTATATTAATAAAATTAATTACGATTGAGATATAATCAAGAAAGATTATTATTAATTATCTTTAATTGAATGATTATTTAGAAAATCTTTAATTATGATTTTTCTTAGTTGACTAATCACAATTTTGTAAGTGCGACAGAACAGACACTCTCTCAATGACACATAGAGAGAGTATCATCAAGGAGAAGGTGTCTAACAGAATTGAAGGTGAATGATTTTGTTGCAGTCTCTCACACACTACACCTAGAAATCATATAGGAAAATATGCATGTTAGAAACTATACATTGAGTTGGTCTCTACTCTCTTTGTTTACTTTGATTGTGATAGATGGACAATATTGTTTAGTCGCATAATTATGACAGATAGGAATTGATTACTTGTGTTTATTTCATATTTTGCAATCATTTAGGTCTCTTCATATAGTTGTAATAAGGATTACGTTATTCCTTTTATAATTATATGTATATATTTCTATTATAAAAATTTAATATAGCTAAATTGTTAAAAAGGAATATTAGTGATTTCTTCCTTATCATCATATATTCATAATTATATTTTATAAAGGTTTATAAGAATAGTTATTTTATATTATATGTTTTTCTTTATATAGATTTAATAGTTAGTATTATTATTCTTTTTGTGAGTTTATCCATGTTAAGCGAATCATATTAGTTAGAAAATAAATAGGATGAAAGAAGTTTCTAAAGGGGAGGTGAAGGCGTAGAATGGGAAGTATTTTATGGCATGTTGAGAAAAAGAAACGTCCTTATTCGTCTCCTCTTTCGAATCTTCTTTTTTTTAAAAAAGAAAGAAGAAATGCTCCTCTCGCCACTTTTGTCTGAGAATGAGTTAGTCTCAATTAGTTTTAAGGCACACTGTATAAGCATAGACGTGGAGTCTAGTAATGGTTTTTTTCTTTATGAAGGTCGCTTCTACAACTTCTTCAAACTTAGACCAATTCTGTGAACTCAACATTGTTTGTATAGATTTGACAACTGCCATAAATACACCTTCTTATAGGCATTACATCAGCCATTGCATAAGTTTGAAAGAGTTTCAGTCTCAAATCAAATGTCTTCCTGTACACTGCGTACCATGAGAGGACGTCTCTGTTAGTATTATGAAGTCCATTCGTCATAACTGACGGTTCTTGGATAAACGTTTTGTCTTCATGACTTTTCAATTCCTCTCATAGGTTCTTTTGTTTAGTCATTGTCGGGCATTGTACTAGACGAATCTGTATTGTTGTAGGAAGATGAGATAGTTGCTTATGTTCTGTAACAGAGTATGCAAAAAGATTAAATACAGAGTTTCCCTTGCTTCTTTGTGGACGTAGCCTATAAGGTGAACCATGTTAAAAATTGTGTCCATCTTTTCTGTGTGTTTGTTTATTTGCTTTCGTTCTTGTGGTTTTATCTACTATAATTCTCCAACAACCGGTATTAGAGTTAGGAGGAGTAGCTCGGTGGTGAAGTTGCTTGGAAACCGGTGGAAAGAGAATTCCAAAAAATGGAGGATTTGAAGATAGAGAAATTCACAGGGTAGAATTTTGGGCTATGGAAAGTGTAGATGGAATCACTACTGATTAAGCAGGATCTCTCACTCACGCTGGAAGGTAAGGTGAAGAAGCCAAGTTTGATGGATGATGCAGAGTGGGAGAAATTAGATAAAAATGCAAGGGCCATGATTTTTCTTTCGTTGTCAAGTAATGTTCTCTTCAATGTTTTAGCTGAAAAGACATCGAAAGAGTTATGGGATAAACTTTTAGGCATGTATGAAATAGCTTCAACTTCTAATAAGGTTTCTACTATGAAGAAGTTATATAATTTAAAAATGAAAGAAAGTGGAATCATGTCCAATCACCTAAATGAATTTAACACTTTGGTCACCCAATTGATTTTGGTAGGTATAAATTTGGATGATGAAATTAAAGCCATTATGTTATTATGCTCTTTACCAAAAAACTAGGAAGAGGTTATGATGGCAGTTAGTACTTCGGTGGCTACCAAGAGTAAATTACAATTTGATGATGTTGCAGCCACTCTTCTCAATGAAGACATGAGGTGAAAAAATCAAGAACCCTCATCCGGAAATGCCTTGACTGCTATTAGTAAGGGAAGGCCTCAAGATAAAGGTAGAAATAATAATAGAAGAAGATCCAAATCTGCAAAGATTGAAGTCTAGGGGCAGAAATGGTGATTAATGGTTTTGTGGCAAAGCGGGTCATACTAAAAAGAATTGTTGGAATTACAAAAAGACACAAGAAAAGGTAAATGACAGTGAAGCCAACACTACATATGACAAAGATGAAGGCATTCTGGTTTTATCAGCAAGTGATACTACTATGAATTCTTGGGTCTTGGATTTCAGTACCTCTTTCCATGCTACTCCATGCCAGGGCATTTTTACAAACTATCAACAAGGTCAGTTTGGTAGAGTCTTTCTTGGTGATAATAAAGCATGTGGCATAATAGGCAAAGGTGATGTACTATTGCAACTGAACAATGGAAACAAATGGACCTTGAGGGATGTAAGACATGTCCCCTCGCTGAAAAGAAATCTGATATCCATCAACTAGCTGTATGCTCAAGGGTGTAACATCAATTTTTCCTTAGATTCATGGAAGGTAACCAAGAGAACCTTAGTGATGGTAAAAGGAAACAAATGAGGCAATCTATATGTGTTAGAGAATAACGCTAAAGTGGGAGCTACAATGGTGGTTGTGGATAGTTGCTCAGAGCTTTGGTACAAAAGACTTGGACACATGAACAAAAGGGGACTTGAAGTCATGCTTCAAATGGATCAACTTCCAGGTCTAAAATCCATTGATTTGTAGTTATGTGAGCATTGCCTTTATGGAAAACAAAGACAAACCAGCTTCTTGACATCCAGTCATGACAAGAAATCTACACCTTTGGAGCTCATGCATTCAGATGTTTTCGGTCCTACAAAGGTAACCTCCATTAGAGGAGCTAATTATTTCATTACTTTTCTTGATTATTGTAATAGAAAAGTCTAGATTTACATGAGTAGAAAATCCGAAGTGTTTTCAAAGTTCAAAACTTTTAAAGCCATTGTGGAAAATCAGATTGGGCACAAAATAAAATGTTTAAAAATAGATAATGTGGGAGAATTTTGTTCTTCAAAATTTGATACATTTAGTGTAGATAATGACATTCATAGGATTAAGATAGTTCCTTTTACCCCTTAGGAGAATGGTGCAGCTGAGAGGTTGAACAAAACAATTCTTGAGAGAGCTCCGTGTGTGCTCTCTAATGCCAGATTGGGGATAGAATTTGGGGAGAAGCATGTAATACAATAGTCTACTTAATTAATCAAGCTCCTTCATCTCAATTGGACTTTGATATTCTAGATGAGAGATGGCTCGGGAGATGAATCTTTTACAATCACCTACATGTGTAAGGCTATGAGGCCTTTGCACATGTTCCAAAGGAGTAATGAACAAAATTAGACCCCAAATAAAAAAGGTGTGTGTTTATCAGCTATGGTGAGGAGCAATTTAGATTTAGACTTTGGGATCCAATTGCCAAAAAGTTTACTTGCAGCACATATGTTTTTAATGAAAATATTTTTCTTGCTATGCAAGCATAGGAGATGCAATAAAAATAATATATACATATGTCTGCAATTACCAGTGGATGTTACACACCATCTTCTGTGGCTCAATACATGCCAAACTCTATCTAACACTCACAGTCACATACTTCATTTCCTCTCTCAGATTTAACCAGCACACCTCCCATCACAAGCTCTTCTTCCATGTCACATGACAGAGACCAAGTCTCTACTCCTGAAGTGTCCACATCTATTGGCAAGGGAGTGCAAAATTCAATGCATCTTTTAAAAGACTACACACAACATTTAAATTCCCATGCAACTTAGGTGGATTGGCACGTCAGGTGCCATGGGTGATGACAATTTGTGGGCTCCACAAGATAAGCAGAACATCACAGATCTTGAAAGTAGTGCAGATCATTTCAATTGCCCCTTACCAAGTTTGTTTGACCACTCTTTGAGTGTTGAAGATCCCTCACGACTCAAATTAGATTCCTTTCTGCCGCGGATAGACAGTAATTCTAGGCTACGCTCTATTAGGAATATACAAGTAGATCAAACCAATTTCACATAACCCAATGGAGATAATGATGCATACAATCTTACAAATTTACCATAATGGAAATATTAATAGACAATCAACAAAATAACACAAGATATACCCTAGGAAAACCTTCATTGAGGGAAAAAACCCAGCCTCCAAAAGCAGCCATACTCAATGTATTATTTAGCAATAAGTAATTACAATACACTCACAGAGTCTCCATGAACACCTCTAAAACATCAAGCTCCTCTACTGCAACCTCCATGTATCTAAGCATGAATCCACACATCCCATGCTATGCTTTACAATGTGTATTCTCAAGAGAAAACTCAATACAATAATAGCCTCTCACATAGCCTGTAAAATAAGAGCAAACCCTAACCACTAACCATGTGCTTGCTTTTATAGATTTAAGCTCACACAAATACAACTTGTGGTATTGGATAAAAATAATGTGACTCAAAACCATGAACATAATACCATTGACCCCAAAATAATAAATATTTATTTTATGTCTCCCACTGTTAAATACAACTTTTACAAGTGATAACAAATAAATATTTAATGTGGCTAAACACATCACTTAAGATGCACCACAAAAGAATATTTATTTTAGATAATTAAATTAATTAATGTTATGCAAGGTGAACAACACCTTTTTTCGAAACATGATCTACATCAACAAACTCAAACTCCAGGTTACACTCTACACTACCATGCAGCTCTTCACTGCTAGTGTCTTTTATAGATGTCTCCATAGATTCTTTCATGACACTAGGACATAATATTCAAACACAATGTAATGTTGAAATATAGGATGATGTTGAAAAACAAAGTACTCTTGCAACTAAGAATAATGTTGACACAGAGCATCCAATTCCTCCATTAAGGAGGTCTACTAGATAGAAGAAGCTTCTGGGTAAATTTCATGATTATGACTTATTATTGACTGGCCAAGAAGAGCCAGAGTTATTGGTATCTGACCAGGCCAAGCCAACGACTTTTATAGATGCTTGCAAAGACTCAAATTATGTCAAATGGATGGAGGCAATGCAAGATGAAATGGACTCCTTGATGGCAAATGATACATGGGATTTGGTGACCCTTCCATCAAATCAAAAACCATTAAACAATAAATGGGTGTATAGATTAAAGGAAGAAGATGGGGGCAGTAAACGATATAGAGCCAGATTGGTAGTGAAAGGTTTTGATCAGAAAAAAGGGGATTGACTTTAATGAAATTTTCTCACCAGTTGTAAAGATGACAACTATTCAAGCAGTCTTAGGTATGGCAGCTGTATGGGATCTTGAGCTTGAACAACTTGATATCAAAACAACATTTCTTCATGGAGATATTGAAGAAGAGTTATATATGGAGCAACTTGAAGGCTTCTCTAAACAGGGTCATGAGCATTTATATTGCAGGCTGAAGTGAAGCTTGTATGGGCTCAAGCAAGCCCCGAGGTAGTGGTACCTTAAATTTGACCACTTCATGGCTGAGCATCACTTTACATGTTGTGAATCTGACCCATGTGTTTACTACAAGAAGCTTGCTACTGGTGAGTTTGTTATACTTTTGCTTTATGTTGATGAAATGTTGGTAACTGGCAATAGTTTGACAGTTATTCGTGAATTGAAGAAATGATTGGCCCAATGATTTGCAATGAAATATTTAGGGGTAGCCAAGAGGATTCTTGACATGACAATAATAAGGGAAAGACAAAAGAAAACAATCAGCTTGTCTCAAGAGAAGTATATTGCAAAAATCTTGGACATGTTCAATATAAAGAGTGCCAAACCTGTTAGTACTCCATTGGTTGATCACTTTTGTTTGTCATCAACAATGTGTCCTAAAAGTCAAGAAGATCAATAACACAGGAAGGGTGTTCCTTATTCATCAATAGTTGGGAGTCTCATGTATGCCATGCTTTGTACTCATCCAGATATTGCCCATGTAGTGGGAATTGTGAGTAGATTCATGAGTAATCCTGGTAAACCTCATTGGTAGGCAGTACATGTTGATAACTGAGAGGGGGGGTGAATCAGTTATCCTAATTATTTCTGTTTTTAAACTTTATTGTTAATTAATGCAGCATTGAATCAAACGCAAAAACATTGCCATGAAATAAGAAACACATGACACAGTATTTTTGACGTGGAAACCCTGTTAAGGGAGAAAACCACGGGGTGATTAACCCAAAAATTATTCTCTGTTAGAAGAATAGGAAATTACAAAAATGGCACTTGCCAATTAGGGCTCACTGCCCGAGCACACTGCTCACAAAGAGGCCCACTGCCTACAAGGAGACACACTGTCTACAAAGTGATAAGAATCACAGTCTTGAACTGATTGGAAGCATCTGCATATGCTGGAGTTCAGTTCCGGTTAGGCTCAGTACACTGATCTGCTGCACTTCATCTCTCCTCTGTTCTTTATTCTGCTATCCTTTCACATACCGGATCTTTCTTGCTACTTCTGCTCTGTTCTGCACTTATTAGCATATACCTTCACACAATCACACTCTTCACAACTAAATCCATCCTCTATATATATCTGCATAAGTAATTTCATCACCTTTCTAGTTGGCATCCGGAACAATCTAGTTTCTTACAAACTCTGTTCTGTCGGCTGAATCCTTGCTTACCAAGCAATGCGGATCAAGCATATACTTGTAGATATCATTAATCATGTCGGCCAAACATGATTCATGCCTTCACAACCTTTACCATCAACAGTAACACATCCGGAAAATAGTCTAATACTCTGTCAGTCAGTTCTTCCTCTGTTCTCTCTGTCTCTCAGGAATCTGGTACTCAACTATTCATATCTTTTTCTTTGTTCATTACCGGAGGCTAAATCCTTGGAATATACTACTCAAGGTAGTCCTCTTGACTTCCCCAAATCCGTACTACACCAAGACACTTCCTTTGAGAGATCCGGACCAATCTGTCGGACCTTGCCACATGCTCTGTTCTTGTTCACCGGACCACAACAATTTTTATTCTGACTTCTGGTAGAGACACACCATGACTTGCGGATATGTGGGATGACCTTTGTTGCCATCAATGACAACAACCATGAATCCATATAGTGTCTCTTGCCAACAATCTCCCCCTTTGGCATTGATGGCAACACTTAGTGAAAAATGACTAAGTGTTTACACTATGCTCCCCCTTTGCTGATGCTCTGTCTTTATATACAATTTCCGGAACTCCCCCTTAGTTGGATTCCTCATTTTTCACTGCTCCTCACTCCCCCTTTGACATCAATGGCAAAGGGTAGGGTCCGCACACCAAAATTTTCAAAAATTTTCTATACATAGCCACATATTTACATACTCACATATACTGAAGAATGTCTGCAAAGGATGTCTTCAATTGGATCAGTTCTGTAGCCCAACTTTGCTTCATTCTATCCAAAATTGAGATGTGACCACTCAAAAAAAATGCAAAAGCTTCTGCCCTCTTGAGATCTGTCGGATCATTTGTTTGGGCGGTGATCTGAGCATCACTGATGGCCTCATGCATAGTTTCTAACTTAGGGATTATAATCCTTCTAAGTTCTCCCATCCGGTTAGTGATATTCTTCCTTTCCTTCTCAAGATTCTTTATTTCATTCAAGACTGCAATAGTCTGACATTCTTGATTTATTATGGAGGAAGAGAGAGGATCAAAACTTTGAGATAAACTTTGTAGCTTGTCCTGTTCCTCTTTTATTTTCTTATCAATTGCTACTGTTGCCTTTGACCAGGATATACAAAATTTGTAAATGTCACCGCCATCCTTAAGAGCATTTTCTAAGCTCTTTATTCCAATACTCATATTTCTCCTATCGTTAGAGATTAATCCTAATACTTCTGAAAATCTTTTATCCAAAAATTCCTTCCGGACCTTTTCTTCAGCAGATTTTTCTAGAGATTCAAAATGTGTACTAACACTGCTGACTAAGGTTTTGAGATTACCGGAAGAGGAGGCTGTGGGATCCTTTTGAAAAGATGGCATGATCTTTTCTAGCACTCTAGATGCTACCTCCATAAGCTCACAGTCTTCCATGTGAGATTTCAGCAGTTTCTCTTTGACTTTCTCATTTGCAAATGAGGCTATTTTCATTGTTTGCACCGGTGACAAAGAGTCAAAATCTAATGGTCCTTTTAGCAGGTCCAGTTCATCAATTTCTATAGTGGCTTTTGTCAGGAATTCTTGAACAGTTTGTGCAGTGTCTCTTGCCGGAGACAGATGTTTCTTCTCTTCTGCAGTTTTGTCCTTTTGAATCTTTTCTCCTTCCTTACTCTTACCACTTTCAGTCGTGGTTTTCTCTGTTGGGGTGCTGTCAACCTCTTTTTCTTTAACTGCTGCTTCTTTCTCCTGTAGTTTCTCTTCTTCTTGGGATCCAGAGACTGTAGGGGAAACCAGAGGAGAGATGTTAGTCTATTCAGGGCCCACTTCTTCCGGAGCAGATGATTCCAAATCCGCAGCTGTTTCTGCACCTAAGTCCTCTACAACAGGAAGATTGAACCTTTTGAAGGCCTTCCGGAGGATCTCTTCTGTCTCTTTGGCCACTTTGTCAGTCTCACCAAGCATGAGTTGATTCATCCTGGCTTTACTTCTGAACTCATCTTTGCAGTCTTTGAAGATTATGTTCATTGTCTTGGGATCAATTTGAGGATATAGCTAAATAGCTATCTGCTCCCGGATCTCAAGATCTTTTGCATGAGCATTATTCTTTCTTATTTCTAATTCCTTTTCTAGGCTTTTAGGAATAAGAGATATGATCACAATGAAAGCCTTATTGTATATGTTCAGATATTTGACTGTGGCTTCCTGCAGAGTCTTTTGGTCATCCTCATTGTAGTCATCATAAAATTCAGTCATTGGTTGAAGGTTTCCATCCACCGTAACCGACTTGATTACACTCTCTAGAGACAGAGTGGGCTTTTCAACAGATACCTCTGCCATTTCATCCTTGTCTTGGCCTGTGGAGGGTTTACCGGATCCTTTCTTCTTCTGCTTCTTTATTTCTTTTACTCCCTCATCTGACTCTGTTTCCTCTTCATCCTTTTGGCTTTCATAAGCCCTTGTGGCTTTTGTCTTAGATCTTTTACCAGATGCCTGGACTTCCAGTTTTGAGCTTTTGGTTGTGGGAGGTGCAGATCTCTTTGATGATCTGGTCTGGGTGGAAGTTTCAACCGGAACACTTTCTTTACTTTTCTTTTCTTCCTTAGCCTTCCTCCTCTTTTCCCGGCTGGCATCAAGTGCCTCTTTTGAGATGCCTAGGCCTTGAGCAATATGCTCTACTTCTTTTCTCACCTTTCTCTTTATCTCAGGTTCCCTGAGTTCTACATGGATCTTTACACTCAGCTCCTCAAAGGTTCCAAACCTTTCTGCCTTTGGATCTTTGGGCTGACTTAGCATGTGTTGAACATGTAGCTCCACTATCTGTTCATCCACTTCATACCCCATGGGCATGATCCAGATAGTCCTTGGCTCCACCGCCTCCATTAGGCACTGATCAGTGTCCACCATAAAGCACACTGAGTCTTTGTATTTTTCAACAAGAGACTGGGGAATTCTCTCTCTTGCTTGCATCATGCTTTGGAAGTTTTTGAAGTATCCCCATAGGGCTGTATTTCTTGCTTTGGCATCCCCAAGCCCATGTAGATAGTCTCTTATCTGGACTGCAACAGGTTTGTCATTCTGCCATACCCATCCACTTGATCCGGGTAGCTCATTCATGAAGTAGAAGAATAGACATACTATAAGAGTACCATACTTAAAGGAATTCTTCTTGTCCTTCTTGATTTTCTGTATATTTTCCATTAATTGGCTTAAGAGCAGTTCGCAGAGATCATATTCTGCATTCTTCCTTAGCATTTCATAGGCAGTATATACTGCAGTTCTGGATACAGAATTCTCCCTGCTGGAGTGATAGATCTTGTATCCTATTATCATGGACACATACTTGATATCCGGATCAGAAATATCTTCAATGGTCATTGCCCTCTTATCAAATTTTGATCCGGTGGCCTTAGTTACAATGTTATTTTTGACAGATTTGAGGATAGGTATCCCTTCGGAAGAGTATAGACCAGTTACTGCTGTAATTGCCTCTTTTGTGATCTTGCAGGGTCTATCCAGCCATAGGAAGTTGTCATGCATCCTGCTCAGTACATACCGGACCCATTCATCTTCTTCAAAGCAGGGGAAATGAATAAATTGCTCAAATTGTTTCTTCTGGATATCCTTATACTCTGGTTTAAGCTCAAGAGCATTGTCTATCAATTGCTTGTGATAGAGATCTCTCAATTTGAATTCCCCAAATTCCTCAATGCTTGCATGTATGTAAACCCTAATGTCTTCTGTGTGTAAAACTCTATGAGGAACACTGGAAAATGCTCCTAAGGGATCTACCTCCAATGACTTGTATGGATGTTTCTTAAATTCCGGTCGGGGCCTATCTGAGATTTTCACTATATTTGGAGTAGCCATTTCTTCAAAGATTTGCAGTGAGATAATGAAAACGGAGAATACCTTATGCGCCTTCGGTTTGCACGGAGTGGTTGGATTGATTTCTTTATGCAATGACTTCGGCAGGAGATCTTTGGTGTGCTTGATGAATCTTGTTGCAGAGCTCCACTTTTCGCTTCTTCTTGAGTGCAGAATGAGCAAATGCTTTTTGAGAAATCCCTTATATTGCTCCGCAAACCCTAATATCTGATGGCAATAAATGCTCGACCTATATTATTCCGGTTTGCCTTATCCGGATAGCTTGGAGTATCCCGGATCAGTCCTGATCTGTGAACATCATCCGGATCTTTCAACCATGAATAAATCAAGGTGACACATTACAAGAACATCCCAAACACTCTGTCCAATCCGCAGAATAAGACAATGCACTTCCGGATCTCTCCGGATCTTTTTGTAATCCTCTGTCATACCGGAGCATCTCCCGGAACAGGTCTTACTTGATCGATCACAGCTTCTTCATATCTCCATGCGGACCTCTGAAATCTTATCTGGATCATCTCAAGACTTATATCTTTAAACCCTTTACTCCGCATCTTGTGCCACATCCGGCACCACTTGATTGGCTGGGGGAACAGGATTTTCTTTGAGTCTCCCCCTGAGCCAGAGCTCACTTTTTAATTTCTGGAAGAAATATCAGCACCAGAGTCTGGTGCGGATCCAACCTCTACATTCTCTAAACTTTTCTTCACCCAAATCTTGCTCATATGATTCCTAACTTCATCCGCATTCATCTTTTGTTTACCCTTGTCTTGATTCTGATTATACACCGGACCTCTTTTATCCTGATTCTTGCTTCTGCAGACTTTAGCATTATGACCGGACCTATTACAGATTTGGCAAATAACATTTCTTTGCATATTTGACTGATAACCTCTTGATTTGCATTGATTAGCCATATGACCTACTCTATTGCATGTAAAGCATCTACCTTTGACTGAATTGTTTACTTGCATATTTCTGCATTCATGGGATTTGTGTCCATACCTTTTACAGTTAAAGCACTATCTGGAGAAGGATGAATTAATCTGATTCATTCTCTTTTTGCACTGATTAGCTTTGTGACCAAAGTGGTTGCAGCTGTGGCAGTATCCATTGAAAGATGGATATCTTTGAGCATTGGGCTGTCTTACCGGAGGTCTTCTAGGTCTATTCCTTGGATTTTCTGATCCAAAATTCTTTTGACCGGATCCGGAGCTTTCTCCTTTCTCATATCCCAAACCATACTTGTCATCTATCCTCTTTTGACTTCCAAGAAGAACTTCAAGTTGAGCAGAACTTATCTTGAATTTCTCTTTATATTCATTTGCTGTTTGAAGGTCTCTTTTGAGAGAGGCAATTTGATCCTCAAGTTTTTCTTCATTATCTTTGGCATCTTCAAGATCAGATTCAAGATGTCTGATAATCCTGTCCATCTGGTGGCATTCTTCTGATTTTTCTTTAAGAGATTGTCTTAGATTGTCTTCAGCTTTTCTTTTTTCTTCAATCTCTTGAGTAAATTTTATAGTTCCTGATTCCATTTCATGTCTTAACATAATGACTTCTTTTGATAACTTTTCACATAACTTGGTTTGCTCAGTCAATTCTTCATTTGTATTGCTTTCTTCACTTTGTCTTGCCAATTGTTGGAGCAGCGCCTTTCTCTTTTTCATAGAGAGACTTAATTTGTATTTTAATTCTCTCATGAATTCATCAGCCTGTTTGAGTCTTTCCTTTAATTCATTGACTTCAGAATTTGACTGTTCAAGATCCTTAAGGGCAGTCTGAGTTGCTCCCTTAAACCATATGCATCCATTTGAACTCCTAGATCTTCCTCAAGCTGTTAGGCTCTATTAGGAGGAACCTAGCTCTGATACCAATTGTTGATAACTGAGAGGGGGGGGGTGAATCAGTTATCCTAATTATTTCCGTTTTTGAACTTTATTGTTAATTAATGCAGCATTGAATCAAACACAAAAACATTGCCATGAAATAAGAAACACACGACATAGTATTTTTGACGTGGAAACCCTGTTAAGGGAGAAAACCACGGGGTGATTAACCCAAAAATTATTCTCTGTTAGAAGAATAGGAAATTACAAAAATGGCACTTGCCAATTAGGGCTCACTGCCCGAGCACACTGCTCACAAAGAGGCCCACTGCCTACAAGGAGACACACTGTCTACAAAGTGATAAGAATCACAGTCTTGAACTGATTGGAAGCATCTGCATATGCTGGAGTTCAGTTCCGGTTAGGCTTAGTACACTGATCTGCTGCACTTCATCTCTCCTCTGTTCTTTTTTCTGCTATCCTTTCACATACCGGATCTTTCTTGCTACTTCTGCTATGTTCTGCACTTATTCGCATATACCTTCACACAATCACACTCTTCACAACTAAATCCATCCTCTATATATATCTGCATAAGTAATTTCATCACCTTTCTAGTTGGCATCCAGAATAATCTAGTTTCTTACAAACTCTGTTCTGTCAGCTGAATCCTTGCTTACCAAGCAATGCGGATCAAGCATATACTTGTAGATATCATTAATCATGTCGGCCAAACATGATTCATGCCTTCACAACCTTTACCATCAACAGTAACACATCCATAAAATAGTCTGATACTCTGTCAGTCAGTTCTTCCTCTGTTCTCTCTGTCTCTCAGGAATCCGGTACTCAACTATTCATATCTTTTTCTTTGTTCATTACCGGAGGCTAAATCCTTGGAATATACTACTCAAGGTAGTCCTCTTGACTTCCCCAAATCCGCACTGCACCAAGACACTTCCTCTGAGAGATCCGGACCAATCTGTCGGACCTTGCCACATGCTCTGTTCTTGTTCACCGGACCACAACAATCTTTATTCTGACTTCCGGTAGAGACACACCATGACTTGCGGATATGTGGGATGACCTTTGTTGCCATCAATGACAACAACCATGAATCCATATAGTGTCTCTTGCCAACAGTACAGTGGATATTTCTGTACCTAAAAGGTACATCAGATCATGTTTTGTGTTTTGGAGGATAGGATACTTAGCTGTGAGGTTATGTTGACTCTGATATGGCCAGAGACTTACACAAATGGAGGTCTACAATAGGTTATGTGTTCACATTTGTCGGGACTGCAATTAGTTAGGTTTCACCATTACAATAGGTAGTTGCACTCTCCTCCACTGAGATTGAATATATTGCTCTCACTAAAGGAGAAAAGGAGATGATATGGCTACAACAATTATTGGAAGAATTACAATACAAGCAATCTATTTTCACCTTGTTTTGTGATAGCAACAACGCTATTCACTTGGCAAAGAACTCTGCTTTTCATAATAGAACCAAGCATATAGAGCTGAGATATGATTTTATTTGACATGTACTTGAAGAAGGTAAGTTCTAGGTGGAGAAAATTGATACTAAAGTGAATCCAGAAGATGCATTGATGAAGCTCGTACCGAGAGAGAAGTTCGAGTTTTGTAGGACTTCTCTCGGCATTGTCAAGATGTGACAATGAGCATGAACTGGGGGATATCTCTGACCTCTTTTCTTGCAGCTGTAATTGAACTTCAAGTGGGCGATTGTTAGTATTATCAAGTCCATCTGACATAACTGATGGTTCTTGTATAAATCTTTTGCCTTCATGACTTTTTAATTTCTCTTGGAGGTTCTTTGTTTAGTCATTGTCAGACATTGCAGTAGTAGATGAATATGTATTGTTGTAGGAAGATGAGATAGTTTCTTATGTTCTATAATAGAGTATGTAGAAAGATTAGATATAGATTTTCTCCTTCTTCTTTGTGGACATAGCCTATAAGGTGAACCGCGTTAAAAATTATGTCCATCTTTTCTGTGTGTGTTTGTTTATTTGGTTTCATTCTTGTGGTTTTATCTACTGCAATTCTCCAACAGGCTCTTTGAGGCATTTTGATAAATAGTTCTAATGCTACCTTATTTGCAGGGCTAGAAGAACGTTGGCAAGGCTGAGCCATTGTTGGTTCCTAGAAGAATGTAATATTTCATTAGATCGACATTGTATATATTCTACAATCATGCATTAAATGATAGTACAAATCTTTGAGGGATATTACCATACTGAACGTGTGCCTTGTCTAGACTACCATTTTTTAATTGACATTATTTGGTTGTAGAAAGAAGTAGAAAATGATAGTTCTACCCTCTTTAAGGCTTAAGTTGTGAATTCTGTGTTAAATCTATTTGATCAAGAATAATAGCATAACTTATCTTTGTGTCATTTAAACTATTGAAACTTAGTACAAATGTTTTGTCAAGTTATGTTTGGGAATTTGAGAGTTATTTGTTTTGTGCAATATTTTATTGTCATTCAAGTTTGGGAGAGTCAAAATTTTAGTTATTCTTAGTGATTGACTAAAACTTGAAGTATTGTGGTGAGCATGTGTCTATCTATCGAATGTGCTAGCTGTTATAAGCAAAGTAAACATTGAAGGCATTAATAAACATGATTTTTACACTCTTCATTTAGAAGTTTATGGAAACTATTGAAAATGGAATTCAAACTAGAGTGATTTGATAGATGTTTTCTAGGCTACATGACTAGTTAACTATTTAGTGTAAGGCCAATAGTCCATTGTGTACTATTCCATGTTTGAGACTTGGGGTTTAAGTGGGTTAGGTAAATTTTATCTTTTGGTGGAAATATTTTATGGATTATTTAATGCTCAGTGGGAGCCTTGAGTCACAAGGATTGAATGTTACATAGTCTACTTCTGACTATAGTTGTTTTACCACAAAGGTGGGAGTTAGAATAATTGATTACCTAATTCAATAATGTTGGTCTATGGAAACCTTTATCTTCCACTATTGCTTACAAATCCATGTCTTGGTGAGTGACTACTTACTTATCATTGATGGTATGACTCATGAGTCATTCTTTCATCATTTTTGTTTTCATAGAAGTCATTTATCTAAGATACCTTTATGATGATGATCTAATCTTGATGACATATCATTTGCTTCTTATAATGACACTAGTGTTTATTCAACTACTTTATTTTAGGCAGGATGCCATTTTAGGTTATATTTGTTACTTGATGACTATGATGGACCCACAAATGCATCCTTACAAGAGTAATTATTCTTCATCACCAGATATATGTTCTTAGATAATAATGTTGATAGTTATTAGATTCTGAGTTTGAATGTACTTGCATTGTATGACTTAAGGTCATTATATAAATTGATTGAATGAGAAATTTACTCAAAATTATTATTATTAGATTTTGTTATGTCCAATTTATGGAATTTTGGATAATGCCAATAATAGACTTGTTTTAGTGCATTCATTCATGAAGTTTGTGTTGGATGCAACTTGGGTATTTCCATTGATATTGCATTATCATATTATGTTGAAGGTGGAATAACCTAGGGCATGTCTATAAACCAATGTCATCGTTAGTCATTCAAATTTTAGACTATCCTTTAAAAAACTAAAAACCATGTTAGTGGTTGATTTGATCTTTCTGGATTTAAGTGCCTATGAAATACCTAAGATTTCAACCTAATATGGAAAAGATGTTGTGATGGTAGTGAATTTTATAATGAAACTAAATGAGTCTTAAGGACCTTAGCTATATTATTGATTACCTATACTATATTAGACTTGGTACCCAATAGTGTATTGTGGTACATGTTGTTTTAATAAATGATTTGTTAACCATATTGAATGGCCTGATTATTAAACTATAATTGTCAATTCTACTTAATATTTTATTTTGTAATATTTGAGAGAGTATGGATGGGTGCCATTTATAGGAAATAAGAGAATTGTAGGTTAAATCTAGCCTACAACTATATGCTACTAAGATCAACATACAAAAGATGCTATGGCCATATCTTGAAATTAATTATAGGTATTACACTTAGATTGATTTATATTCTCTCCCATAACATGTTTATCAAAGGGCATGTGCATTAGGTGTATGTTGCATGAGCATATAGGAATGATAGATTGTCAGTGATTCACATGGTGCATTAGATCCCATAATGCATACCAACATCAGGCTGCTAGACCTTTTGTGAAGGCCGGGCTTCTCCAATTTGGGAGTAAGGCTGAAGAATCTTAATGTTTCATGGATGGGTGGAAAAATTCCTTGATGATACTTTCTCTCCTCTAATGATTAAAGAGTTACCTCTAACAAGTGAGGTAAAGACACTAGATGTGCAAGATTTTATATTAAATATTCACAACATGACTTATCTTGTTGGTAAAGTTTATTGTAATGAGCCTAGAAGACCATCTTGATTAAAGGACTAAGTCTTATTTGTATTTCAAAGCTATGTTTCCTAGCTCTTGTAATATTCATTGATTGAATATTTTAATGTAAGATAATTTGATGAATATATTTTTCATGTTTTGGAAAAAATATATTAATTATCCATTTTTCACATTAATTCAATTGACTTATTATTATTTAATGTGTATATTATAAAGGATTTGACATCAACATAGTTTTTAGTGTATCTTTGAAGTTAGTGATTGGGTCTTTTCGCATCTCTATCATTACAACCAATCATCCTTGCATGACAAGGCCAGTCCAAAATTTTATGGCCCTCAAATTAGGTGGTGCAACACATGGGTCAGTTGGCATAGAAGATTAAAATCCCTCTTCCTTAAAGATCAACCCAAAATTTCATACCTCTTACCTCAATATTGAGTTTTTTGGGACAACAACACGAGTCCATACATAACTTCCCACATTGAATAAGGAGGGATCCATGTTTCTGGAACCATATGATCATTATATGATAAAACACTACTTAAGTTATATGATCATTGATATAGTTGTATATAGGTAGTTAGGTTAGCCTAAGTGGCATCCATGGCATAAGTATCATATATAGGAGGTAGTGGTTAGTTTATTATCATCATATTGGATTGAGAATCATGCACAAATAATATATTCAAAATAAAAAGCTGAGATTACATCATTGTGGTCAAGAGAACCACATCAAAAGTTATTTCTGCATCTAGAATCAATCCAAAAACACATAATACCCTAATACAGATGAACAATTTTGTCTACTTCAAAACATACTTTAAACATGAATATAGTTCAAACTTCATAATCCTGCTCAGGTAATACAAATCTTGTTTCATTTTATCAAAATTTACTTATACTATCTGCTATAATATATATCACTTTGTATAGATCACTACTTCATATCTTCTTCTACCAAACCTATTTCTACCTGTAGATCTTTGTTCAAATTGCCTTCCTCAGATCTTGTGTTCCCATATGGAGCCCTGTAATGCTAAGCTACCCTACCTCATCTCTCATTTCTCTATCCTAGTAGTAGAACTGTTGGCTATCACCAAAGTCAATGCCATAGTAACCCTCCTTTGTTCAAACTTTCTTCAGTTCATTCCTCCACTGGTCATCTACCCAACCTCTTTCCTAAACCAACATGTGATCCCTGAACTGTCACTATCTGTATAGGAGTCCAACCCTAGAATAGCTCCAATGTTTAGTGAATTTCTTAATTGATTTGTGTTGACACTAAAGTTCTGACAGGGGATTTCCATATGTTTGTATATAGTTCTCCCTTTTCCATGTCTATCTGATGTTGTTTGCAATAAAGCTATTGGAAATCTGTGTGTTCACTATAAAATCTCTGATCAAACCTTCTCATGTTTCTCGAGCACAAGTTAGTTTCCTTTATGTTATCTTTATAGATCATGGTCCCCTCCTCCATCATCTCTTTGAATTTGTCTAGAGATAGCTCCAAGGAGACCACCACTTATTCAAAGAATTTAAATTTTGTGAGACTAGAGAAAGCCTTAGTGAGTACCCTCTCCCTACCTTGGAACCTATCATCATTCCTCTTTTTCCAAATAAACCAAAGGACTTCAGTAGAAAACACAAACCGGAACTTATTAATTTTTTTTTAAGACCAACAACATAGCCACAAAGGATTTCTTTCCAGTTTGTACTTATAGTAGGACTCCACATAGAAATGTTCCCCATAAACAATGACCAAATCCTCATAGCATAAATACATTCAAAGAAAATATGAAAACTAGTTTCGGGAGCATTACAAATTATAAAGGACAAAACACATTATCAAAGCCAATACACAATTTATTAAGAATAAGAAGCCATCTAAAGCAAGATTTCTTAGGTTCTTAGAGTTTTGACCAAATCAATTTAAAGGTTTTAGCCAAGGCATTTTGCCTCAAAGAGTCACCCTTGGATGTGTTGATATGATGGAATACTGCCTGTGTGTTTGAAAGCATTTTATAAACCAACTTAGGCTTCACATTCAAAAAATTATTCCCATCCATCCATTTCAGTTCCCCAAGGCATTCATCTCCCTTAATAGAAACTTCCAAGGGAACCTTACATATTAGAGCCTTTGAAAGAGTGGAGAATGTTCTAGCCTATTGGTCATTAAGACCAAATTCATTTATAATATGTGTCTAACTTTTAGGACTACCTCCATCAAATAGATCAACAAAAGTAGACAACCCTTTAGTTACACTTCTTGGATGAGCATCCTTGAAGCAGGGCTAAAATTTTTCCCTTATGTTTCACATTCCACCAAATGGATCTATGCCCCCAATTTTGTTTTTAAGATTCACAGATTCTCTATCAAAAACAAGAACTTTTGCTTGCTCCCAAGCTCTCCAAATACAATAGAAGACCATAAATCCCTCAGGTTTGGCTTTGAAATCCCCAAGCAAAGCATCATGAAAGTGTAGATTCCCCCAACTTTTATTCTTTCCCGTCATAGCAAGAAGAATGTTGTTCCTCACTAGGTCCAAGGCTCATCCCTAGATAAGGAATTGATTATCCATTTTTTTTCCAATGCAACACCCTGAATCCTCAAATCCTTCAAACCTAGCCCCCTGAATTCTTTTCCTAAATAGCACCACTCCCAATTAACCAAATGCTTTTTTCTTTTACATTTATCATTTGACCACAAGAACTCCCTTACTATTTTATGAATGATCTCAAATTGATAATTAGAAAAGAGCCACATGGAGGAGTAGAAAATGGAGTAAGCTGACAGAGTCTTCTAGCAGACTTGAGTCCTACTTGCTAAGGACAGATGCAGTGTGTTCTATCTTTTTAGTTTCCTTTCAATTTTTGTCAACAACTAGTCCCACATCTTTTTCAATGAAGGGAAAATGGCAAAGGGGATGCCCATAAACCTCACCTATTTTAAAGAGCCCCCATTGTAATTTGTCCACATTAAGCCATTCTAGAGCACATTCATCCCAACATAACAGTATATATTTAGTAGGAGAGATTTTATCACCTGATGCAAGACAAAAGATTTCTAATCTTGTCTCCAACTTGTCTAATTCCAATTTATTAATTATGGGAAAAATTGTTGTATCATTTGCAAATTGAACATTAAGCAATTTATCACCATTAGGTAGGGAGATTCCATCTAGATGTCCTTTAATTAGCTCTATTCTTAGGAGATAATGGAGTGCTTCTATTTCTATAAAAAATAAGGATGGGGCTAGGGGCAACCCTACTTAATTGATCTCCCCATATCAAAAGGAGAAGATAAAACTCCATTAACCTCTACCAGGGATGAAGCATCATTGAACAACATTTTAACTATTTTGTAGAAAAGATCAAGAAACCCTGTAGCTTTAAGCATTTTGAGGAAAAGTGACCACTCCACCTATAGATTAGAGAAATGCAATAAGGTAAAAAGCAAAACTAAATGTAAACAAAACACAAGATTATACCTCATGCAAAACCTAATCCCATCAAGGGAAAGAGGAGCCCTTGCACCCAAGAGAGGCTCCCAAGACCAAGATTGTCCCTAGACCATTGATTCAAATGTGAAATGCCTTCTCAAATGTGCAACTCACTATAAGCTCAAGTGTGATTTTGGCATGGTAACTTTGCATGAAAATGGATGATGAAAATGACTTGTGAGAGGTTGTATTTATAGACTTTTGAAGAGGATTTTGATCCAAGGGTGGAGATTGATTGGAGAGATCAATGGTGGAGGATAAAAGTGAGGTGGAGGGCCTAGATTTGATCTTGGAAGATGGAGGGCTAGGAATAAAAGTAAATCTTTTATTCATTTTTGGGAAAGGGGTGAATAAATGAGGTTTGGTGAGATGGATTATTTGTGAATTAAAAATTCACAAAGGGAGGGGTAAAATGAATTAAAAATTCATTTTGGGGAAGAGAGTTATGACATGCGTAAGAGGAGTAAATGTGATGTGTGATTTATTTGAATTTTAAATTTGAGGAATGTGGAGAGAAGTGCTAATGGGGATTTGATTTTCTTAATTAGGGTGATTAACCTAATTAATATGGCTGGAATAAATTAGTAGAGGGATTAGAGGGGGGATAAGATTAATTAATTAGTGATTTAATTAATTAATCCTAAGGCTAGGATGGGATAGGCTAGAGTAGGCAATTAAATAATAGCTATTTAATTGTCTAGGGTAGGGATAGACTAATTAGTAGGCTGGATTAATTAGTTAACATGATTTTAACTAATTAATTAGATTTAAGGAAAATGGGGATTTGATTTAATAAATTTTGCATATTTTTTAAATCATTTGGCTAAGGTTTGGACTATTGAATTAATAAAATTAATTCAATTTTGGGATAAAATGGTGTGGATTTGGAAAATGAACGGGGTGATTAATTAAATGAAAATTTAATTAATTAGTTGGAAAGGGAATTGGTAAGTGTTGGGAATCAGTTTGGTGGCCGAGACATTTTTAGGTGTCTACATTTGCCCCTCTTTGACGTGGCGTCAGGACCTAGGAGGGAAGTGGCATCAGGTCGAAGAAGAAAAATATGCCCCAGCTGCCGGGAAGGAGTGAGATGGATAAGGGATGCCCCCTCGAGAGGTTGGTGGGAAAAATGTCGATTTTATAGGTAAACTCTCGAAAGGACGTGACGAAAGCGAAGGTGATGGAAAAAGAAGATGGTGGGAAGAAAAACAGAGGAAAAAGGCTAGGATCTGCACCCTGGAGGGAGAAGAAAGGGATGGAGGGAGGACATGGCCCACTATATTAGGAAAAGTGGGCCCAAAGAGTGCCATATTTGCACACTTTGACCTTCTAGAAGAAAAAGACAAAGGGGAGATGGGCGAGCTCAACCCACAGTTCCCACGACTTCATCACATCTCAGAGCGATTCCGAGAGGTCGGGCGGTCTCCCGAGGCTGGACCCTAGGTAGGGCCTAACCCGGACTTTGTGATTTTTTATTTTACGTACTTATTTTTGGGTTTCGGGAAATGGGATAAGAGCGCGTGGCACCATAGACAAGGTGGATTAGCGCAATCTTGCGGATTAGCGCTATTCGCCAGGGTAGGTTAAGGCAATTTTGTCGCCATTTTGGACGACTGTTGGTGCTATCCTCTGGATTGGCGCCAAAACTAAGGGTAAGAAAATATGGCATTTTGACGCCATATTATGGGTAGAATGGCGCTATCGTCTGGAATAGCGCCATGATGTGAAATAGCACTAAGATTAGTTTTAGCGCTAAAATTTTGATTGACGCGAAAATGGGGAACTGCGCCATCATCTGGATTGGTGTGATATAGGGCACGCAGTGGCGCCAATGTCTGGATTGGTGCGATACGGTGAGCACAGTGGCGCCAATGTCTGGATTGGCGCGATACGGTGAGCGCAGTGGCGCCAATGTCTGGATTGGCGCGATAGGCAGGGGAAAGTAGCGCTATTTTCTGAATAGCACTTAGGGATTTGTCTGTATGGGGCCGCATGGTCTGGGCCTTTGAGACATCTAGAAGAAAAAGATGTAGGGGGACAGTAATTTTGTATCTAATGAAGAAGTGGTGGATGCAGGATACGCAGTGGTTTATACTGCAGTCGCGAGAGCGACGAGTACGATCCGTGATGCCACTATTTGACGAGGCATGGCGACCTCGGCTTGCGACACAGGGGCTTTGGACGGTGGCATCGATGCCTGTGCTGCGAGCTCATAGAGCTCTGATGACGGCCGCAGTGGAGCGATATCGCAGCGAGACCTCCAGCTTTTTGCTGCCGACAGGAGAGATGACCATCACACTTGAGGATGTTTATCGCATCCTCAAGCTGTCGATTCATGGTCGACGTGTGAGGTATGACACGAGGAGGGGGCGGACTGCGTTGATTAGAGTGTTCAGAGTAGAGCATGTGGTGCTTTCCACAGACGGGAGGGAGATGGATTACGACAAGACGCTGGTGGCGGGTGCAGATCCCTTTGCCTTATATTTGTGTGCGCTGATTGGAGGTGTAGTGCTGCCGGATAGGCGAGGCAGGGGTTTTCCTGTGGGCTGGGGTGGGATGATAGAGGGGATGGTGAGACATGAGACTGTCTACGCATGGGGGCCGGTGATGCTAGCACAGCTGCTACATGAGATGCACACGGTTGCCTATCTTCATGACAGGGCTTTATTGGCTGGGGTTACACTGCTGCATGTATGGCTTTGGGAGCATATCCCCGTGACTCAGTCGATATGCGGTTATTATCGGCGGCCGTTTGAGGCATTTGTGTTCTTGTATCGGGATGCCGTGTATACTTATACTGGACAGGTCCGCCACTGGTGGAGGATATTGGATGATGTGATTAGCATGGTTTATCGTCCGTATATTGATTGTGAGGATTGGCCTGATGATGTTATCCAGCTCCCGTACACCTTTCAGCAGAGATTTCTTATGGGTTGTGCGGATCAGACCATAGAGATGTACCTACCTTCACGGGTGATGCGGTAGTTTGGACGGGTATAGGATGTGCCCCAGCAGATGGCCATATATGCACGGACACCGCGGGATATAGCTTATTGGCCCACAGCATTACAGCCACAGGTTGCGCTGAATGACTGGGCAGCACTACGACCAGTTCAGTGGGATTGGGGGAGCACCGTGGTAGATGCAGGTACTACACCTGCCTATGATGCATGGTGGCAGACACATCGGCCCACCCGATTTACCGATCCGGCAGCGGAGCTATTAGAGGATGAGGGGGATGGAGACGATCCAGATGGGGGTGGTGATGAGGTTATTACAGATTTTATTGTAGAGGTGATGGATGATGGATCGGAGAGGGTGATCGCCAGAGATGGTCAGCTGGTGGATGAGGGGGAGGCAGCGGTAGCGGGACAAGGGTCAGTGGGGCAGGATGTTCCAGGACAGCAGGTTCCTGCTCAGCAGGTTCCCGCGCAGCAGGTTCCAGCAGAGCAGGTTCCAGCGCAGCAGGTTCCCGCAGAGCAGGTTCCTACGCAGCAGGTGCAGGCTAGGGGTGGACGGCTGGGTAGAGCACCACGACGACGCGGTGGTCGGCTGAGGACAGAGCAGGGTGATCTATCCCCATCACGGGTGGAGTAGCTGCGGGTTGGTAGGCATGACGTCGAGGCAGGGAGCTCGGGGGTAGCGATGGAGGCAGAGGTTGAGAGGCTGACACCTCGACGATGGCCACGGGATGAGATGGAGGAGATAGAGACACTACGTGCTTAGGTGGCCAGTCTAGAGGAGGCGTTGGGGCGTCGAGAGGCTGAGTTGGGACAGCTGCAGGGAGTAGATGGGCGGCTGGCAGTTGCAGAGGCTCAGCTGGCTCAGGCCAGAGAGGATATGGAGGACTTGAGGATAGAGCGGGATGCAGCACTGGTGAGAGCATAGCAGGAAGAGACTGCGTTGAGCAGTGCACAGGCTATGGGTGGGGGCCTTGCCTCGATATTGGCAGGGATGCAGACTCAGCTGGCCCAGGCTCAGACACATGCGCATCAGATACAGGGTCAGTTGAGCCAGTCACAGGGACAGGTTGCTCAGATACAGGGACAGATGGCTCAGGTACGAGGGGAGCTAGCAGAGGCGAGAGCACGAACTGAGTACTATCAGGGGTTATACTATGCAGCCGTACCTGCAGCGCAGCGAGCACCGAGTTATAGCCAGGTCAGTAGATCGGGGGCGTCGAGATCACATCGATCTAGATCTATTCAGTCAGTTCAGCAGACGATGCCCCCTCCCACGTATGTGCCCCAGCAGGATCCTCAGGTACCAGTAGCACCACAGCCATAGCCGCCGCCAGGATCACAGGCTCGACCAGGGTCATCATCTCCTACCCCCTCAGAGAGGGGATCCTCGATGTGATAGTTATATCATGATAGCCCTTAGAGGCATTGTATCAGGACACTTTATTATTATTTTTTTGATGATGTGAGCGATGTACACATTTTTTTTTTTGCGGTGATTATATATGATGCGAGACTTCTGATGGCTTATGATGTTCTTTTGTGATGATGCTTATATGATGGATGCACATGTTATATTTTATATGTTGTGGATGTATGATGTGTTTTCAAATGATATGTGTGATTTGGTGGATGCAATTATGTGTTTAGGAGATGTTGATATGTATGGAATGCAATGTAATGATGCTATTTTTAATATGCACTTATGCTATGATGTGTAATGATATGCAGCTGAAATGAATCTACTTGTGTTTTATGCAAACTTAAATGGATTTAGAATGAACCTAATATGTGATGCCAATGGATTAAAATGAACCTAACATGATATGCAAATGGATTTAAATGAACTTCAAATGAGATGCAAATGGATTAAAATGAACCTAACATGATATGCAAATGGATTAATAATGAACCTAATATGAGATGCAAACGGATTTAAATGAACTTAATATGATATGCAAATGGATTTAAATGAACTTAAAATGAGATGCAAAATGGATTACTATGAACTTAACATGATATGCAAATGGATTTAAATGAACTTAATATGATATGCAAATGGATTTAAATGAACTTAAAATGAGATGCAAAATGGATTACTATGAACTTAACATGATATGCAAACGGATTACTATGAACTTAACATGATATGCAAACGGATTTAAATGAACTTAATATGATATGCAAACGGATTTAAATGAACTTAAAATGAGATGCAAAATGGATTACTATGAACTTAACATGATATGCAAATGGATTAATAATGAACCTAATATGATATGCAAATGGATTAAAATGAACCTAACATGATATGCAAATGGATTAAAATGAACCTAACATGATATGCAAACGGATTAAAATGAACCTAACATGATATGCAAACGGGTTAAAATGAACCTAACATGATATGCAAACGGATTTAAATGAACCTAAAATGATATGCAAATGGATTTAAATGAACCTAAAATGATATGCAAATGGATTAATAATGAACCTGATACACATGATGTTCCTTGTGTTGACCCGGAATGGTGAGACTGTGGGTGAAGGTGTTAGGTGTTGTGGATGATAGAGGGGATGGTGATGGGGGGATTGGAGGATGGTTAGGTCATTAGATACCACGTCATTGAGGGGGGGAGTTTGGTTCAAGATATGTTACGTGGAGATAGGTTGGGATGATGGGGTTAGTGCGGGAATTAGATTGGTGGGGGGGGTTGAAAAGTGTTGATCAAATCTAGGCCGATATGGGATAAGTGACTGAGTGATTAGGGTGATGATGTTGAGCTAGTATCAGTAGTTGCACAAAATTAATTGAGAGCATTTCTAAGTTTATTGTAGCAATGTCGGATACAATTCACGAAGGTATGAAATGACCTAGGTGATGATGTATATCCGACAATTGCATGGACTAGACCCACAAACAATAGGTTGGCTTCATGCATGCCCAATGTAGTATAATCTTGTCTAGTAGAGGAAGGGGACTCATAGCAGTGAGTGTGAATAATGCATATGAGGTGTTGATGCCTGTATATGCAAAATAGGACTCATTATGCTAGAACCGACCTGGACTTCAAGATATGAATACTATTCTTGGAGTAATGAAGCCAACCCACAAGCACAGCATACTGAAACAATGACTATGTCCACTCCAAGGGCTATCCGCTACGTACCATGATATAATGAGATCAAGGTAGCTTTGGAGTTCTCTTGGAGTGAGACAAAAAGATAAAAATCAATAAGCAAAAAGACCAACGAAAGATACAAATAGCCTTTTGTGTGCTCTTGCCAAGAGACGTGATGATAGAATGATAGATTTTTGTCCATTGTAGGAAAGACATATCCTAGGACGCAGATCTGTTTTTTGATTGGAGAGTTGTTTTGTGGAAGATGGGCAAAAGAACAATCGGGCCAAATGGAAGATTATAGTTGGTAGTTTGCTTGATGATTTCTGCGCGAGGGACCCTGTTTCAATGGTATGTGTAGCATGCATATCGTTTCGTAGATCTAGAAAGCTCAGTGAGTGGGAACCATCCCAATGGGTGGGATGGGTGCATCTTAGATACCTAAGTACTGGAAACATCCTTCGTATTCCAGACTGCCTACATACCCTGTGTCCACGGGATCAAGGTACTTTTAAGATGCGGGTGAAATGAATATGTAGTTCTGGCAAGACTTGATGATGTGGGAATGGTTGGCGATGTGATGTGATGAGGGTTGAGACGTGTTTAGATGATTGTGGTGGGATGTGAGATTGATGCCTGTGGTGATTATTTTGAGATTTTCTAATTTTCTGCTATTTTTTGGATTTTCTGATTTTATGATGTTTTTGGATTTTCTGATTTTATGATGTTTTTGGATTTTCTGATTTTATGATGTTTTTGGATTTTCTGATTTTATGATGTTTTTGGAGAGCTTACAAGGATCCTCGTTCCCCAGGTGGGGTTCTGGGTTGGTGAGTGAGTGCGGGATGGGCGAACAAACTTGATGTATCAGAATTTCAAGCCATGGGATGTGTGGGTATGGAGTGTTATGCTGGAAAGAGGACTTATTAGATGGTAGAACCGGCCATTACGCATGGCGCCTGAAACAGGTTTTCACCATGGTACTTATCCAAGGCGTCACCGAGGTGATTTTCACCATTGGAAGTTTTTATTGCACTCTAATTTTTTCTTGATTTTTTTGATTTTTTGACTTGTGGTATCAGATGGGTTATGCATAGAATCACTTGAGATGCAAGATATTCATTGGCTCGTCTAGAGGCTGCCCCTCGGGTGTTGCAAGCTGATAAGCCCCTGACCCATAGTCGGCGGTGATGACATAAGGTCCTAGCCAATTAGGTTCGAATTTTCCTTGCTTCGGACGCTCTTGCAGGTTCTTTTGATTTTCCATTAGGACTAGGTCACCTACCTCAAACTTTCTGGTTCTGATCTTTTTGTTGTAGCTTCTTCTGAGGTGGTTTTGGTATGCCTGTAAGTGATTTAATGCATTCAGGCATTTCTCATCCAACAATTCAAGTTGATGCAACCTTGCGACGCGATAGTCTTCATCAGATATAATATTTTGCAATGATACTCGGAGGGACGGGAGCTCGACCTCTATAGGTAAAATGGCTTCTGATCTGAATACTAGTGAGTATGGAGTGGCTCCAGTAGGAGTGCGGATGCTAGTGCGGTAAGCCCATAGGGCGGGGTTAAGTTGGAGGTGCCAGTCGCGGCCAGCTTCATTGATTGTCTTCTTTAAGATGCGGAGGATGGTTTTGTTAGAAGCCTCTGCTTGACCATTTCCTTGGGGGTAATATGGCGTGGAGAAGCGGTGTTTGATGTCAAACTTTTCGCACAAAGTGCGAACTTCTTGGTTCTTAAATGGCTTCCCATTATCAGTGACAATGGAATGGGGGATACCGTAGCGGCAGATGATGTAGTGGAGAATGAATTTGGAGATTTGGATGCCCGTGGTGAAGGTGAGTGGTATTGCTTCCACCCACTTTGTGAAGTATTCGGTAGCAGTTATTATAAATTTATGGCCGTTGGAAGATGGAGGGTGTATTTTACCTACGAGGTCGAGTCCCCACTGTGAAAAAGGCCATGGTGTTGTGATTGGTTGCAGCTCCTGTGCTGGGGCGTGGATGAGATCACCATGCTGTTGGCATGGGAGGCATTTTTTGATAAACTGATGTGCGTCCTTGTCCATAGTGGGCCAGTAATAACCAGTCCTTAGGATCTTCTTAGAAAGAGCTGGTCCACTTGAATGTGCCCCGCAAATTCCTGCGTGTACCTCTTCCAAAGCTGCTTCGGCTTCCCTAGAGTCTAAACATCGTAGAAGCGTACCATCAAGACTCCTTTTGTAGAGGGTGTCACCTACAAGGATGAAACGGGAGGCTCGACGGATGAAGGATTTTTTCTGTGATGGTGATAGGTTGTTGGGGAGGATGTTATCGTGCAGATAGAGGTAAGTTTCCTGATACCAGGGGGATAAGGGACCAACGATTTCACACACTAATTCAGACTGGGGAACATCATATGCTGGGATGGGGAGCTCTTCAATCAGGAACTCGCATTTCTTGCTGCCTTGCTGCATATCAACCAGAGATCCAATGGTGGCCATGGCATCTGCCGCTTTGTTGTTTAACCTTGGGATCTGCTCAAAGTGGATGTCACTAAAATAATCTTTAAAGTCATCGACCATCTTCTTATAGGGAAGAAGCTTATCGTCCTTGGTTTTATATTCATTATTGACTTGTCTGATGACTAGTTGAGAGTCGCCATACACAGTTAGTTTGTCTATTTTCCATTGGATGGCCATTTAGAGGCCTGTGATTAGGGCCTCATATTCTGCTACATTATTGGTGCATGGAAATGTGATTTTGAATGATTTAGGGATTGTGTCACCTTGAGGGGTAACAAATAGGATGCCTACCCCCAAGCATCTGTGAGTGTAGGATCCATCGAAATACATCTTCCATGTATCTGTGGCTGGTGTGATTGTCAAGATGGCCTCGTCTGGAAATTCCGCTATTGTAGGATGCTCTGCTTGAATAGGTGCCTCAGCCAGTTGATCTGCTATGACTTGTCCTTTGATTGCCTTCCTTTCTGTGTATTCTATGTCAAATTCGGTGAGAATCATGACCCATTTTGCCATCCTTCCTGTGAGAGCTGCTCTGTTTAGCAAATATTTGAGTGGGTCGATCTTAGCAATGAGCTTAGTCTAATGATTGAGCATATAATGTCTTAACTTTTGTGATGTGAAGACGAGGGCCAGGCATGCTCGTTCAATTTGTGTGTAGTTAAGCTCATAGGAAATCAAGGTGTGGCTGATGTAGTAGATGGCTCTTTCCTTTCCCTGTTCATCGTGTTGTGCTAACAAAGCCCCAATTGCTGTGTCGGTTGCAGAAATATACAAGAGGAGGGGCTCTCCTGGTCTTGGTGGAGATAGAATAGGGGGGTTAGTCAGATATGCTTTTAGTTGGTCGAAGGCATCCTGAAACTGAGTAGTCCAGGTAAAAGCTGTATCTTTTCAGAGGAGATGCTGGAATGGTTGGCATTTGTCGGCAAGTTGAGCAATGAACCGGTGAATAGACTGTAGTTTACCCTGTAGGCTTCTCAATTGTTTCAAGGTTTTTGGAGGTGGCATTTCAGTAATAGCTTTGACCTTTGCCGGGTCCACCTCGATCCCTCGTCTAGAGACTATATATCCCAATAATTTGCCTGAAGTGACGCCGAAGACACACTTTTTTGGATTTAGGCGAACATTATATTGCTCTAGCCTATCAAAGATCTTGGCTAGCACGTCCAAGTGCTCTTCTCAAGTCTTTGATTTGCCGAGTAAGTCATCAACGTAGTCCTCCATGATGTGGTGAAAGAGGTCGTGGAAGATGACAGTCATCACTCATTGATAAGTAGCTCCTGCATTCTTTAAGCCGAACGGCATTACTACCCAACAGTATGTCCCCCATGGGTAGATAAAGGAGGTTTTGTGCTGATCTTCTTCGGCAATTTTGATTTGATTGTATCCTGAAAAGCCATCCATGAGGGATAGCATCTCATGGCCTGCGGTAAGATCCATGATCATGTCAATGTTGGGAAGAGGGAAGTCATCTTTTGGGCAGGCCTTGTTGAGGTCTCTGAAGTCAGTGCAACAGTGGATTCTGCCATCTGGTTTAGCAACAGGTACTAGATTCGAGACCCATTCGGGATAATCAATTGGACGTATGAACCCCACATCTAGTAACTTTTTAAGCTCTGCTTTGACAAGAAGGGCCACCTGAGGATTCATCTTGCGGAGCTTCTGTTTGACTGGTTTGGCATCAGGACGCACTGCAAGGTGATGTACAACTAAGGCGGGATCTAGCCCTGGCATGTCTGCGTAGGTCCATGCAAAGTTGCAATTTCTGCGTGTGAAGAATGCCAAGAAGTCCTCCTGTTCGAATAGGCTGAGAGATTCTGCTCGATATGTGATTTTTGGCTCTTCCTCTGTCCCTAGATTCATTTCCTGCGCTGGTTCAACCAAAATGGGTGATCTGTCAGGATATACCTTATCTATTTCAGGGAGGCCCATGCTTCCATCTCCTGGTGCCTCATGGAGGTTTTCACCAGGAGATACGTCCTTTATTTTTACTTTTTTAGGATCTGACACTGCCGTAGAATGGTTTTCACCATCAGATCTATTTTTTGCTTTTGTATTTTTGCGACTAGAAGCAGGGGTTGTCTCCCCAAAATAGGCAGCCGGATTGAGTTCCATGATGTATCCAGCTTTGTGGTCTCCCAAGGGGAAGTTGTCTCTTACTCCCATCATTTCGGCAATGGCTTCATCATTAGGTGCAATATCCAAAATAGGAGGTCCTCGTTGGTCCCAGTCGATGAGGTCAGGGTATACTAATGGTAGGTCATTAGGTGATGAGGCGAGAGTAGTGACCGAGTAGATGGTACAAATGGAGGAGGCGAAGAAATCAGCAAAGTCACTAAAGGAGTCTTGTAGGTCCGTCTCGTTAATGTGGTCGACGTCTAGAGAAACTGGAGCAAACTCAGCTAAGATACATTTGCCGGTATTAAGGATGCGGTGTGGTTGGCCATATCCTAACCCTTGAGTATAGGGGTTCCTTGTTGCTTGCAGTAGTTCCACAATGCCCTGTTCATGAAGGCCAATGCCGCCTTATCCTTTGTAACCCATGCTTTTGACTATCTCAGAACCTTTGCCGTAATTGTTTGCTGGGATGGTGGGGATGTCTTGTTCTGTTTCCTTGTCCTTGTAAAGCCAGGATGAAATATCTTCAAGTATGTCCTGATCCAGAAGGTGTTTTTTCTCAAAGACGGGTGAGGGTTTGCATTTGATGATGACTGTGTTAGCTGCCTCTGTGTGTGGAGTACCAAAGGTCTTGGGAGTGGGTAATAAGCCCACGCAAAAGGTGCCATGAAGGTTGTATTCTCCACAGCCTTGGTCGCTGAGCTTGATCTTGACCTCAGGTGGTGAAGGTGTTTGTGATGAAGTGGTGGCGATGTTGGCAGGGTCGATGTATGAAGTGGAAGCTGTTGGGGTGATTTGGTTGGTGGCCTTATTGTACGGACAGAAGGTTTGGTTGTGTCCTTCCAGAAAACTACAGTATTGGAAAGGACGAGGATCGGCATAGATAGTGACTTCAGTGCCGTTGTGGGGGAATTTGAGACATTGATGGAAAGTGGAGGGGACGGCTTGCATGGCATGAATCCATGGGCGGCCGAGAAGAATATTATAAGGGAGGTCAAGATCCAGAACCTGACATTTGGTTTCAAGGATTTTCTGTCCCACTTGAATAGGAAGCTTTATGGTACCTTCTGATAGCCTCTCGGTGTCATCATATCCTTTGATTGTTATGCACTCGCTAGCATCCACAACCACATCTGAATACCCCAAGTGTTTTAGTAATTTTAGAGTGCATATATTTAGGCCGGAACCACCATCTATTAGGACCCTTTTAATGGTGTGTTTGTGAATGCGGACCTCGATGTGTAGTGCATCATTATGTAGGTACTCGGAGGCAGGAAGGTCTTTTTCAGAAAACGTGATATGGTGTGGTGTGGCAATATGGCCGACCATGGCTTGAAATTGATTGACATCCAAGTTTGTAGGAACTTGTGTTTCCAACAGGGCCTTGTCGAGAATGTCCTTGTGGCGGGGTGATGTACGAAGGAGCTCAAGGATGGAGATTTGCACGGGTGTCTTTCCTAGATGGTCTAGGAGGTTGTATCGAGCGGTGAGTGATGGACGAGCGTTTGGACAAGGGGGGAGGGGATCAGATGTGGATGGGGGTGTTGGTTCAGTGGGAGGGGCAGTGCAGATTGAGACACGGCCTCGACGGGTTGTGACGGCGCAATCGGGTGCTTGTGCCTGAATGGTTATTGTGTTGACAGAGTGGGATGAAGGTTCAATGCGGCCGAAAATGGAATCATAGTGTGTGGGTGGTGGAGTGACGTTGTACGCTTGATTGGATGATGAAGCTTTGTTATGGTTGGGTAAGGGGTCCTTGTAAGCTCCAAGATTGGCATTTGGTGATGGCTGTGTACTGTGCTCAAGGTTGACAAGATTTTGGTCTATTAGGTCTTGGATACAATGTTTTAATTGCATGCAGTCTGCTGTTTTATGACCTGCCACGTGGTGGTATTTGCAATAATAATTTTCATTGTACCATGCTGCCTTGAGGTCATTGTCTTGGCATGGTCTGACAGGTGGAAGTGTGATTTCTCCTTGCTTGAGACATCGATCGAGAATGTCCTCAATAGGTTCTGCTAACGGTGTGAAATTTTGGCAAGGTTTGCGAAGTTTGTTTGGTTCTCGTTGGTTATTGGTGTTTGCTGCATATGTGTGGGCCGGTGTGTGATTTTGGATGTGTTGGACGGCCTTTATATCAGTGACGCCATCATTCAAATTATTCTTGTTCTTCCCCCAATAACGTGATTTATCATTAGATTACGTGTTGGTATTGTTGTTGTTGGGGGTGTTATGATTGGATTTGTGGTTATTATTGTTGTTGTTATTGTTGGACTTGGGATCGTAAAGTTTGATAGAACCTTTGGCAATGAGGGCTCATTCCACAGTGGTGCCTTTGTCGATAACCTCTTCAAAGGTAGATGCGCACAGAATCTGTAAGTGAAAGCCTAATTCCTGATTAAGATTGGCCACGAACATGGTGACAAGTTGTTTTTCAGGAATAGGCCATGGGAGCTTGCTTGCTAGACCCCTCCACCTTTGTAGGAAAGAAGCGAAAGCTTCGCCATTCTTTTGTTTGGTGTTACAAAGGTCGGTCATTGACACCTCATGTTCAAAGTTGTAGGAAAAGTGATTGACAAACTTTTCCGCAAGCTCGGGAAATGTTTGAATTCCTGGTGGCAGATGGGCAAACCATTCAGCGGCTTGGCCGCCAAGACTTCTTGGGAAGAGTCTCATAAGATACGTCTCATTGTGAGAGACTTTGAGGCAAGCAATATAGAATTCCCTTAGGTGGTCCGTAGGGTCTCCCTTTCACTTGTATTTGTCAAATTTTGGCGTTTCAAAGTTTTTAGGGAAAGGGGGCATGTACAAGGTGCGATCAAACGGATAGGGACAAATATCCTCAAAAGAATAGTATTTGCGTTTGCCCCCAGTTTGTAAGTCATCCACCTTTTGGATTAGGCTTTGCAGCGCGGTGTTGAAATCCTGTGGTTGTTGTGGTTGAAACGCGTAGGGTTGTTGATTGGTGAGATATTGGAGGTGGGGTGGGAGTTGGTGTTGGGGATTGGTTTGGATGAGATGTTGATGTTGTGGGTTGGAGTTTGGATTGAGATGTTGGTGTTGGGGATTGGTTTGGATGAGATGTTGGTATTGCGGGTTGGGGTTTGGATTGAGATGTTGGTGTTGGGGATTGGTTTGGATGAGATGTTGGTATTGCGGGTTGGGGTTTGGATTGATTGGTGTCTGTTGTTGTTGGTATGCGTATAGCTGTGGGAGAACATGTGGTGGTATTTGGGGGTTGGGATTGTGTTGACTTGTGAGATTGACGTTGGGTATGTGGACATTGGATGGGTTGGTCGTGTTGTGGGATTGTTGTGCGAACAGTTGTTGTAGGTATGCAAGGGTGTGAGGGTTTGGTGGGGGCACACTTGTGGAGGTAGTAGCTTATGTGATGTTGCCTTGTATAGCCGTTGTGTTTGAAGCGGAGGGGTTGACGGTAGTCGTGGTAGTGGAGGTGATGACAGGTTGGGAGATGTTAGCAGTGGATGTGGAAGTAGTAGATGTGGTAGCGGTTGAGGTTGTGGATGTGGTAGATACGTTAGGTGTTGACGTTTGAGAGATGGTGGGTTGGGTATGTGACGTAGATGCTTGGGTATTTGATGGGGTTGGGACAACTGTAGAAGTGGATGGTTGTGATGATGTTGTGACGGGGGGAAGTTAAGCGCCAAGTTTGAGAAGATGGTCAAGATATCTCTTTGGATCCGATCTTAGGACTTTATCAAGTAGGTCCATATTATCAGCATCTTGCGTGAAAGTCAAGACATCTAGATCATCTTGGGGTATGATGGGGACATTTTGTGGTGGGAGTGGGGTTGGTGTTGGTGCTTGTGGTAGGAAGTGAAAAGGGTCGTTGGCGCCAAATGGGGGGATGAAGGAATATGTAGGTGGATTGTATGTCTGATAGATGGGTATGTTGGTAGTGTCGGTGTTAGACATGCCAAAGGGCCATCGTTCCGCCATTTCTTGATTTCTTTTGTGTTGTGATCTTGTGGTGGGCATACACGTATGGATTTGATTTCTAGATGTGGGATGAGGTGGAGACCTTAGAGAATCGAATTGATTGTGTTGGACCCAAAGATGGATGTGGTTGTGAGATGTAGTAGAGGGATATGATGAAGATCGATATGTTTTCCAAAGGTTTTTGCCCTAAGGGTGGGTGATATTGATTTTTGCACAAATTTTTGGACCAAAGATGTATGATAAGAAAGGGATTTGATGTTTTTTGATTTTTGATTGGTTTAGGATGATGAGGATGATATTGTTGATGTTTAAGCTTTTGGATAAGATCTAGATTTTGTTTTGACACATAAAGGATGACGATTTTCTTTGTTTGGGGTAGACTAATGACCTTGCACAAAGAGAGGTGATTTGTTTTTCTTGAAGTGTAGACTAATGATTTTTCAAGGAAAACGTGATGTTAATGATAGGATCTAGATCTATCTTTGGCTCAAAAGGGTGACAAGATTGGATGAGTGATTTGATGAGGTTTTGATGTGAATTTTTTGAAATGATTTTATATTGGTCCAAGGAGATATGCAAAAAAGGAAATGAATGGGGACAGATAGATACGTATTTGGATTGATTATGATGTATCAAAGTGGTCCAGCAAGGGTGGTGAGTGATTCTCTAAGGTCAAAATAGAAGGTGTAATTTTGGAAGACTTTTGAAGAAAGTGGCTGGACTGCTGGCGTATTTCTGTGAAATGGATATGGATTATGGCAGAGCAGAAAGTGTAGATCACAACAAAATAGGTCTCTGTCTCAGGCACATCAATCTAAAAATAGCATCACTCCACAGGTGTAAAGGCGCTACAATCAAACAGATATGGCGCTAAAACGGGGAAACGATTTTCAGATGGCAAGTTTTTGGACTCCTGATGGGAAAATTCTTGGTTTTGTCTACTTGGAATCTGACCAACTGGACTGGTCTATCTCAGGCACGTCAATCTAAAAATAGCGCCAATCCACGTAAGAAAGGGTGCTACAATCAAACATATATGGTGCTGAAACAGGGAAAACAGAATTCTTAAGGCAAATTTTGGATTTCTGTTGGGAGAATTTTGGATTTGTCTGCTGGAAATCTGACCAACTGGACTGGTCTGTCTCAGGCATGTCAATCTAAAAATAGCGCCAATCCACGTATGAAATGGCGCTATAGTCAGACAGATATGGCGCTGAAACAAGGGAAATAGAATTCTGACGGCAAATTTTTGGATCTGTGTGTTTGGGATATGATAAACTGATGTTATTATGTCTCAGGCACGTCAATCTCAGAATAGCGCCAATCCACTGGTGAAAAGGCGCTATAATAAGACTGATATGGCGCTGAAACAGGTAATGACAGAATTCTGATGGCTAATTGTTAGATTTTGTTTGCTTGGACTGTGATCAACTAATTTGTTTTCTCTCTTGGCAATTTGTTTGTGAAAAATCAAAGCACTTTAACACACATTTGAACGCAAAACAAGCATTGATTTCTGTTTGTGAAATGACATGACTTTGTTTAGAACAAGCACATATTTACAACCTAAGGTGAGATTGTGACAATATTTGTTGAATCCCCTAGCTGCGCCTATTCAAAGCGGGTAGCTCCAGGATCTTGGTAGCACCAGCTCCTCCTTACAATTGCACACACTTCTCACGCATACCAAGATCCAGGTTTCTTATAAGGCTTGACCCTCTCCAAACCTTTAGATTGTCCCTGCTACCTCGGCTAAGAACCGCATGAATCGGGGCCGCTTCAAGGGTTTTGCCCTCTGCGTCAACAAATAGAAGGATTTTGGCTTTCTAAACAATGGCTCTTAGTAAGGGCATCCGTTCAGGTGGTTATACGTGCGGTAGTGCTACTCTCCGTTATGGAGTCTCCCAGCCTCCAAGGGTTGCGCCTTGGAGGGTTTATGGGGAGGTTGGCTGTCGGTATAACTAAACAACACCTATCGCTTGAGACTTTCGTCCCAAACGCCTTATTTTATATAGCGGCTCGGAAGAGCTTGGCTTTAGCTCGTTGCCGCTTGGGTCGTTCCCACCTTTCGAAGCGGGGTGGCAGGCCCTCTAGGGATTACAAAAGTGATACAATCATGAAAACACTTTTGATCCCCAAGTTCATACAAAGATGCGAGGGGAGAGCATACGTGTTCCCTATGATTATACCACACTCAACATGGTTCAATTTTAGATCTTTGGACTAGATGGGGGGTGATTAATGCAAAGTGTTGTGAGAAGTTTTTGTTTCCCAAGATCACCAAAAGGTGCGAGGGAAGAGCATACACCTCTCACTCTACTTGACACAATCACGAAAACACTTCACACAAATATTAAATGGTCTTGATTAGATGCGTGAAAATGCAATTTTGTTGTTCTTTTTACCCAATGAAGTATGCAATTTGTTGTTCTTTTTATAGCCCAAATTGAAGTGTTTTGATTGTTTGTTTGGCACACAAAAAGAAGTATATTTTAGAGCACCAAAGATAAATGTTATCACACACACTTCAATCAAAAGAGTTGTGGTTAATTTTAAACACCAAATTGAAATGTTTATTCAAGACATGACAAAAAGGGTTCTTTTTAGTTTCCAAATTGAAGTGTTTTGCTAACTAATTAACAAACCATCCTGCAAAAGATTTCGTTAGTACCCGCAGCACCTGCAACAAACAGAAAAATAGCACTAAAACAGATATGTACAGGCGCCACTGCGGGCAGAACAACCTGACTTACGTGAAAATAGCGCCAAACTGGAAGATGGCGCTAATTAAAACCTAGGATAGCGCTAACAAAAGGCGCAAATATAGAGGATAGCGCTAATTCGTATGATGGCGATAATACTGAGAATTTATGGCGCCACTGCGTGGTGTTTTCTGAATCTTGAGGAGACCACCGATGGCGCTAATCTGAAGGATGGCGCCACAACGCGAGTCTGTATCTGTTTGGTTGATTCTCTCAAAATTTTGCCATAACCTCCCCCTGTAATTCCTATTTTTCCTGCAAAACAGAGGACAGACAACACAGAAAACAATCCAGAAAAGCAGAAAACAGACGTGAGTATGGTTAGTATGCCAAATGAACTCGCGCAGAAATAGCGCTAAAACAGAGATAGCGCTGAAATACGGCAGTGATGGCGCCGCTGCAATAGATGAATAGCGCTGTACCTGCAAAATGTCAAAAACTAACACACAAACTCACAAGCAAAGGTTAGATTGGACCTTGTGGGTCCCACCGGGTGTGCCAATGTAGATTAGAGAAATGCAATAAGGTAAAAAGCAAAACCAAATGTAAACAAAACACAAGATTATACCTCATGCAAAACCTAATCCCATCAAGGGAAAGAGGAGCCCTTGCACCCAAGAGAGGCTCCCAAGACCAAGATTGTCCCTAGACCATTGATTCAAATGTGAAATGCCTTCTCAAATGTGCAACTCACTATAAGCTCAAGTGTGATTTTGGCATGGTAACTTTGCATGAAAATGGATGATGAAAATGACTTGTGAGAGGTTGTATTTATAGACTTTTGAAGAGGATTTTGATCCAAGGGTGGAGATTGATTGGAGAGATCAATGGTGGAGGATAAAAGTGAGGTGGAGGGCCTAGATTTGATCTTGGAAGATGGAGGGCTAGGAATAAAAGTAAATCTTTTATTCATTTTTGGGAAAGGGGTGAATAAATGAGGTTTGGTGAGATGGATTATTTGTGAATTAAAAATTCACAAAGGGAGGGGTAAAATGAATTAAAAATTTATTTTGGGGAAGAGAGTTATGACATGTGTAAGAGGAGTAAATGTGATGTGTGATTTATTTGAATTTTAAATTTGAGGAATGTGGAGAGAAGTGCTAATGGGGATTTGACTTTCTTAATTAGGGTGATTAACCTAATTAATATGGCTGGAATAAATTAGTAGAGGGATTAGAGGGGGGATAAGATTAATTAATTAGTGATTTAATTAATTAATCCTAAGGCTAGGATGGGATAGGCTAGAGTAGGCAATTAAATAATAGCTATTTAATTGTCTAGGGTAGGGATAGACTAATTAGTAGGCTGGATTAATTAATTAACATGATTTTAACTAATTAATTGGATTTAGGGAAAATGGGGATTTGATTTAATAAATTTTGCATATTTTTTAAATCATTTGGCTAAGGTTTGGACTATTGAATTAATAAAATTAATTCAATTTTGGGATAAAATGGTGTGGATTTGGAAAATGAACGGGGTGATTAATTAAATAAAAATTTAATTAATTAGTTGGAAAGGGAATTGGTAAGTGTCGGGAATCAGTTTGGTGGTCGAGACATTTTCAGGTGTCTACACCACCCTATCATATACATTTTCAAATTCTAACAGAAGAATACCTGCAGTTTGATTGGTTTCTTTTGCCGAATGTAATGCTTCCCAATTGGTAATTAAATTTTCAAGGATGTACCTACCTTTCATGAATCTTGTTTGAGTACTACTTATTATGTTTGGTAGAATACCCCTTACCCTTAATGCCAACACTTTAGCCATGGTTTTATAAGAAACATTCAGTAAAGTTATAGGTTTCCAATTTCTAATATTTGTTTTGTCTCCATCCTTTGGCAAGAGCTTAATGATACCCCTATCTATTTATTTTCCAAATGTTCCTCTCCCAATAGATTCATTATTGAGCTCAAATAAATCATCAATAATCTAAGATAGATTGGCCTTGGATAACTCTACAAGAAGCCCATCAGCCCTAGGGGATTTCTTATTATCCATAGACTTAATGGCAACCTCTATCACTTCTCTTGAGATTTCTTTATTAAGATTATTCTTCAGTTTGTCATCCACCTTTTCCTTAAATAATTTGAAGCATAGCTCTTGGGCTTCCTTGAAACCTTCATTATCATCCTCTTCCTTGAACAAATTTTCATAGAAGCCTCTGAAGGCTTCCAAAATCTCCTCTTTTTTCTTCAAATAGACTCCATCTTCCACCACAACCCCAATATTCTCTTTTATGTTTTTGTATTTTAGGAGATTAAAAAAATATTATGTGCCTTTTTCCTCATCTTCCAACTAGTGAAGTTTTGCTCTAATCTTAGATCCTTAGACTTTTCTAATCTGAATTTTTCTCAATCTGTGTTTCACCTCCCCCATTCTTTCTATCAAGGCTTCATCCTTCAGATTAACTTGAATCTCTTCTTCAACTCTATGGAATTCTTTCTGAAGTAGTAGCTCTTCTCTCTTAATATCCAATGAATATTTCTTCCCCACTATCTGAAATATTGATTTTCATGAGGCTATCATCTTACTCGAGTAAAGAGAAGCACATTTACCTTCATAAAGAACCTTGCAGATACCTCTCAATGTCTTGATTCCATTTACATAGTCTTCATCCCTTAGGATTTCACAATTTAGTTTATAACTACCCTGTTTTTGAACTTTGAAGCTTTCTTCTTATTTTTAGCTAAGATAACTGATCTTATGAGATGGTGATCAGATAAAGCATTTGGAATATCTTGCACCTTATTCATTCCCTTTTTCTCCTGGAAGACAAAAGTATCTTTCTCCACATAGAGCCTATCTAGCCTATTGTAAATTCTTCTATTAGCTTTCTAAATATTGCACCATGTATAGTAGATTCGTTTACTACCTCTCTTCTCACCTTCTAAAGGATCCATCAGTTATAGTGTCTTTTTCAATCTCTCATAGAAAAATCTTTCATTCCCTCTCCACTCCATAGGTTTACCTCCCTGCTTGTCCTCTTTCTACTCAATCATGTTAAAGTCTCCACTTATAATCCACAACACCTTAGGAAGTTCATTGGCCATCTAGTTCCATAACTCATCCCTATTATAATACTCATTGGGGGCATAAATAGACAAAAGCCCAATATCAAAGCCCCTAGCATCCAAAATAATCCAAATACATCTATTACAAGGGGACTGCCCCAACTCCTTGAGATACTTTTGTAATCTCCTACTTAGCAGGATGGCATTACCACCCTTCCCTTTATCATGCTTAGTGGAAAAGGCAATAGCCTTTCTTCCAATAAACCTCAAAGTATTCTCCAACAAAAAGCCTATTTCCTTAACCTCCTGGATAAACAATATTTCCATGTCCCTATTCTTGTTACAGAAATCCCTCACTACATATTTCTTATCCTAGGATTCCAAACCCCTTACACTCCAACTAAAACAATGGATTTCTTTCAACAATTGCAGGATTTAGTTGGAGCTGGGCTTGTCTCCATTGTAAAATCTATCAAAGCACTTAGGGATATGATCATCCTTACCTTTTTTACCAAGTTTCATAGTACTGTTTGTCCTACTCATGTTCTTTCTCTTTTTTCCTTCATCTGTTTTGTCATCAATATCTTTTTCACCCTTTTTGTCAATTATTTGTTCATTCTTCCCTCCTTTCGAGGTAGATTTTGTGTTCAAGCCACTCAACTTGTGGACATCCAGAGCCACACCTTGGGGATCTATTGCTCTTTTTTAAAGAATTCTTCCAAGTCAATGAGTCTATCTTATTTGTTTGATCTACTATCTCCCTAATCTTGTCTAGTGCTAGCTCTTGGGTATTTTTCCCTCTTCAAACTATAATGAAACCATCAGTAGAGATAGGGCCATGCATGTTGACAGCAGAGGACAATGTTTGATGATCTTTACTACCTATAGGAGAACTACCTTCCCCAACTTTTTCTTTCTTGTTAATGTTAGAATGAGTTTATGTTTCATTAGTTTAGGAAACATAACAAGTGTTGTCATCTTCCATGGCCTCACCTTCATTGTCATGAATTGAAAAGAGACTCAGGCTACCATTTTGAGTACTATCTGAGTCACAGTCTTCTACAGGTCTATTCACCATTGTCTCAAAGGACATATCACTTTCCTTTGGAATGTTAACTACCTTTTCATCTACTATCATAGGGTTATTTCCTTTTTTGGTAAGATTCTCTCCCACAGTGGGAGTCAAATCCGACATGTTATGCATTTGGAGGGCAACCCTAGAGTCACTCCCTTACCCACCAGAATTACCCTCCCCAGGAGGAGCATTGCCACCCTTATCCTTAGTTTCAAACATTAAGTCATCTTTTTCATTTCTAATTAAAATCAGGTAGTCCCTTCTTTGGTGCCCATCCATTTTACATAGAAAACAAGAATTTGCCCCCCAGCCCTACCATTCCTCATTGAGTTGTTTTGTTATCCCAATCTATTTCAATGAATTCAAGTATCTGAACACTAGTGTTAAATGCTACAAGAATTCTAGCATCCAAATGTGGTAAGGTTTCCCGAGTTTCATCTATCTTAATAATTTTCCCAAAGGATTTAATTAATTGAGGCAAAAAAATCCAAAATTGCACTAGAACATTTTTTATTAAAACCCATCTAGGAATGGAGCAAAACTAAATTTCCTTATGTGAGGTTTATGGTTCCCAAGGAAAATCTTTAAATAGAGTAGGCCCAATGTTCAAAAAAAAATTCTACCACACATTTTTGAATATTGTGATTTTTAAGAAAAATAATAAAAATGCCAGTTTGTATCATTCTACAAAGTGAGAAGTGAATCCCAAGTTTTCTCCCCCACACTGTTGTTAACTAGTTATCAAAGAGTTTCCTCAAAGGCATTTTGTCCATATTAATACAAGTAAAAAACATAGCAATGTTTTTTAGTCTATTCTCTTCATTTCTTAAAGCTTTTAACATATCATCATTAGGGCACAAGGATACTTCCTCGGTGGTAAAGGGGACTCACCTTGTTTCTTCTCTCCATTCTCACATCTCTCACTCCCTTCTTCAGTGATTCCATAGTCAGTTTTGAGTACAACCTTGACAAAGAAGCCTGTATTTTCTGGCGAATCCATGAGTATCAGAATTTAGGGCTTCTCAGTAATATTTGCAAGTTTCACCTTGAATGTTTATTTCATCTTTCACACTATTTTCCATCGATTAAAAACCCTATGCATTAAATGTTAGTGCTAGTCTAGCACACCTTCAACTAACATTCACACAAACCCACACTGGGAATGACACTAGGGTGATGCTAGGGCAGGGTAGGGGAAAAAGTATGAAAAAAATACCTTTTTAAAATTTTAAAAGTTTGTCAATGCCCTAAAGGCTTTGCTAATATAAGACAAAAAAATAGAAAACAAAAGCTATTCAAATATCTACAAATAATTTGATCTACCAAGATAGTCAAATAATCAAGAAAGAATTCCAAATCAGGGAGAGGATCCCAAGTAGGAGGCTGATGGAGGATTATAGACAAACCATCGAGCAACCCCTAGGCCTCCCAAATGTTTTTGAAAGGTCTATCTTCATATTGTGAATTATGTTCTTATTGAATAATTTGGAGGTTTGCCCACTTGAGGTGGCTTATTATTCTGAAGTATTGTAGCATATTTAATATTATATTCTTGTCTTGTACAAGTAATTTCATTATGTGATCCCTTAGGGATATTTATAACTATTGTTTTGATGAAAGAGGGTTGGCCTCTTACCTTCACTAGAAAATAATTGATAGGGTGAATTCTCACTAAATCCACCTATGAAAATGAGTTGTTGGCTATTTACCATGTATCTTATTATTATGAAGTATTGTAGCGTATTTAATATTATATTCTTGTCTTGTACAAGTAATTTCATTATGATCCCTTAGGTATAGTTACAATTATTGTTTTGATGCAAGAGGCATGGCCTCTTACCTTCACTAGAAAATAATTAATAGGGTGAATTCTCACTAAATTCACCTATGAAAATGAGTTGGTGGCTATTTTCCATGTATTTCAACAAAAATGTCCTTATCTCTTGTCCTGCAAATTCTTAATCAAAATCCATCATCATAGAATTGAATATTTTTTGTAGAAAAGGGTGTCCTCCCCTAAATAATAAACATGGGTAACTAAAATTTGAGTTTATGATTTTGATTTCATTTAGAAGAAAGGTTGAGAGAAATGTTGTGGTTGATGTACTTTTACTCAAATATGAAGAGGAAGATTCGTTGTTTTCTCTCTATATACTAATACTCACCTAGATGGAAGAGGTTAGTCAAGAACAAACATTTAATCCCAAAATTTAGGATATTACTCACCAATTGGAAGAATATCCTCAATAAATGATAGAGTTTCAATAGTAGGGACAAGTACTCAAATATCATGACCACATTTATTTATTTCCCAACTCCTAGATCAAGCTTATCTTGCTCACAAAACTTCATTCATTTACTATAATAGGTCACTTAGATTTTTTGAAGACATATGAATGTGTGAAGTGACACTTCTTTAGGGATGGACTTATGTAGGATGAAAAAATTTGTGGTAGAGTGTGATGTGTGTCAACACTACAAAGGGGAGACAGTCAAACTACCATAATCTTTACAACATCTTCTTATTCCAAACATTGCCTGGGTAGATATTTCTACATATTTCATTATTGGGCTTCATAAGTCAGGTGGTAAACAAATCATTTTATTCATTGTTTACTATATGAGTATGTATACTCATTTTTTGTGTCTTACCCCAGCTTAGGTAGTTACCATTGTAGCAAAACACTTCTTGGACACAAGATTTAATCTTCATGGTATTCCCCACTCTATCCTTAGTGATTGCTATCCTCATTTCACAAGAAACTTTTGGTAATAACTATTTATGTTTTAGAAAACTTTCAATTGAACATGGGTTCACCCTATAATCCTTAGACTAATAGACAAATTAAGGTTGTTAAACAAATGCTTAAAAAATCACCTATGATGTTTTGTGTGTAAGAGATAAGGGCAATGGACCAGGTGGTTATCAATGGCCAAATAGTGGTACAATACTATTTATCATAGCGTGTCCAAGATGACCCCATATGAGGTTCTCTATTTTTAATTCCCACCTTCTTTGACTACATATGTCCAAGGTTCTTTTATGATTTAAGCAGTGACAAACTCCCTTTTTGGATAAGAGAAAATTCTCAAAGTCCTTATAGATAATTTGTTGCAAGCAAAAAACCACATGAAATAGAGGGTGGATCAACATAAGCTTGAGTATATTTTTGAAGTTGGTGATTCGGTCCTTTTGCATCTCTATCCTTACAAGAAATCATCCTTGCATGATAAGGTGGTTCATAAATTAGGTCCAAAATTTGATGGCCCTTAGTAGGTGGTGCAATGCATAGGCGAGTTGGCATATAAGATTGCAATCCCTCTTATTTAAAGATCCACCAAAATTCTCTTGCCTCAAGCTCAAGTTTTTTGGACAAACTACATGAGTCCATACATAACATCCCATATTTGACAAGGAAGGATATATCTTTTGGAACCAAAGAAAATCATAGATAATTGCACCAAACAACTTCACACTTATTCTATTGAGTAGTTTTTATTCCAATGGAAAGACCAAAAACCTGAAGAATCCATGTGGAAACCAATCAACATTCTATCCAAGTTTCCTCATGCAAGGTTTGAGGATAAACCTTTTTTAAAGGGGCAATAATGTTAAGAATCACTATTCTAATATATGTATTGGATATTAATTAGTACATATTGGGTCCATATTCTTTGTCATTCATATGGTAATTAAAATAAAATTATTTCTCACACATGCATGGGATAGAAGTAGTTATGTTTTACAAAACTCTATATTCTGTAACTCTATATTCTGTAATGACTTCTCAAATGTAAAGTGTTGTATCTTGAATATTGTAATTGGAGTTTAAAATCTATTGGGGGGATCTCTTCCTTGAAATGACATCACAAATATAACATAGATATGTTTATATGAAAAGAGGGATGTTGATGATGAGGTTGATAGTGTGATTAAATCCTCCTTTCACATATAGCATTCAAGGACATTAAACTGAGTCAAGTCACAAATTTTGCAAGAGGACTTAGCTACAGTTTTGGTGTCACTTGGAATGATAAGAAAATTTGGAATTTATTGATTAATTTTTTAAACCCTAGTTCAATTATGCCTTGAACCCTAACTATATGATTCTCAATACAAACATACAAAATACGACAAATGATCACATAGGAATGTACTAAATGTAGATTAAAAACATACTAGGATTTGAATTCTAGAAAGAAGAAACTTCAGGGACACTGGGGCAGGCACAACTTTTTATATCGATCTAGATCTATCAAATGATGAAGACTGCATCTTGTTCAGGAGTTTTTGACAATGACAATTGAGAGGACATAGGGGTGGCACCCTTGTCCAAGAAGAAATATTCTTTGTCATTTTATTTAGATCCTGAATATTTATCCTCTGCTCTAATCTCCTGCAACACATCTCTACAAAATCCTACACTTGTAACTTGCAATCACAAGAGAGGGGTTGGGGTGTTTAGGAGATAACCTCAATCAAGCCTCGGAATGACATTCAATCCTTCTAACACCTTTGTTAGATAGAGTGCATGTCCTTGGTGGATAGTAGAAAAATCAAATGATAAGATAGATTGATTGAAACACAATAAGATATCACCTTGGTAGGTGTAAAACCCTCACAATGATGAAGTGCCTTCAAATCATGAGGAAATGAGTTGATGGAGTCAAATCTGAAAGAAACACGTATAAACACAACACAATATTGCTCTGCAACACAATTAATGCATTGCATGCTCTTTGCTTGATGAACATAAGTTTTCCTTAATCAACTAGGAGTAAAATGAAGTCTCAAACATGTTTATATATGCATTCCCTCTAATCATTCATAATTTAAATTGAAAAGTTTGACAAAGGGAAACCATTTAACGGTCATAAAATGACACTTTAAAATTTGGGTGCCAACAAAATAGATCTAGACTAGGGCATGGGCGCCCAAGTCCAGAAGCCTATTTTTGGTCTTGATTAAGCTTTGACATGCCCTCTTAAGCCCCCTTTCTCATGGATTTTATAGAATTTTGCTATGGGACAGGTTTTACACATGCATGATTAATCTAAGGGGACCTAGGAGCTAAACTTAGGAGGTAAAAGTCCTAGGGGGACATTTTACGACATAACATTCAGCCCCCACTTTAATGTATGTATGATCCTATGACCCATACATGCATTAAAGTATGGTCAAAAACACATCAAACATGCCAAGCACATGAAGCTAAGGCACACACAAAGATTGAGGAACTATTTTTAGCCCCTAGTCTCAGGTAAGTACTAGAAGTCACATTGAAGATAGGGAAGACACAATGAAGAAAGTAAGAAGCATGCAAAACACGAAGAAGACAGTAGGAAGCACACAATACACAATGAAGACAGTGAGAGTAGTCACATAAAACACAATGAATACATTGATATAACATTTTCATATTTGAAATAAAAATCCTAACTAAGGGGCGGGCAGAACTCATCGCTACATGCTTTATACTATAAAAAACAAACAATACAAAACCCAAAGTGTAGGGGGAACTCAAAACTACACCCTTTACACTACACCAGGGGAGAAAACATGCCAAACAAAACCCAAGTGTGGGGGGAACTCATCACTACACCCTTTACACCACTCATGGGGGAAGACATGCCAAACAGAACTTGAGTTTGTGGGGAACTTGTCGCTACACCCTTTACACAACACATGAGGAAAGACACATGGCAGACACGAGCACCATATAACATGCCATAGACATACTATACGTCTTAAACATGACAAACACGGGTAATAGAAGGAACTTATTGCTAAGTCCCACAATCTCAGACATGCTGTAGGCACACCTAATGGTTGGTCTTATGCCACAACAACTGCCAAAGACACACTTAAGGAAGGATAGCCCAAGATCCAACCCTGCCTCCCAATGAGGTCTTTGTATAAAAGGATGTGCATTAGCTCAAGAGATACATCATCCTACCTTCTACATAAGGGATTTTGTATACAAGGATATGCACTAGCTCAAGAGATACGTTATCTCACCTCACGAAGAGGGTTTTTATTGCAATTTAGATAAGGATGTGTACTAGCTCAAAAGATACAACATCCCACCTCGTGGAGAGGGCTTACAAACATGCTTTGTTAGTGTCAAAATCATTAGACAGATACCATTATATATGCCCCCACATTAAGGTGGTTGATGTCTCTTACCAACATCAAGCACATTAAGGTAGAGAGAAAACACACAAGGGAACAAGAGCTCTCACAAAGCCCATGCCCTGAAAGGTGACATGTGCCATGATCGCTGAATGTTCCCACAAACACATTGATAAGATATGCAAAGATAAGATAACAAGATGGTTAGAAAATCTTACTCTAAGATAATAACCAGATCAAATTATGAAAGCTATGCATGTGAAAACAATCACATCAAGGACCAAGGCTATACTCACTGGTTCAGAGCTGAGTATAACCATTGGGCTATACTGCAAGTACCTTGGCACCAAGTGTAGCAATAAGGTGAGATACTATTCAAAGTCTACAACAACAGATTGAGTGGATTGTAAAATGTTAGTCACAAGAAATTCCATAAGATGATACATCATACAGGGTGATTCTACTAGTCAAGCATCATATATATATCAATCCCATCTTCATATCTGAACTAGGTCCATTTTTGTGTTATCACTAAAGTGACACATGGTCTGTATTAGTATTTGGTCTGTATTATCATCATCCACCAACTAGGTAGAATCATTGAAGAAGGTAAACAATAAAAATGAGAGAGTCTAGAACAACTTGTGCCTTAGGAACACTATGTAGGAGGATGCCCCCAAAACATCAACTACAATGCTATGCCCCTAAGGCATGACACAACAATAAAAATAGAGGAGAGGCAAGATAGAAGAATGATCACAACAGAGGCAGTCTCCTGGTATCTTTGACCTTACAAGAGTATCAAAGGGTCATCCAACGAGGCCTAAACAACACATAACATAGGATGGGGGAACACAATACATAAGAAAAGGCCCACATAAGCGAGTATAGCATGCTACAATAAAGGTGGACAACAAGGTTAGAAATACTTATCTATGCACAAAATCAAACTAGCAGTTGTCGCCAAACAAATCATCTTCCTCCCAATTTCAAATGCACTACGAGAGGAGCACATATGGTACAATTGCCCGACTAAAGTTATCATCCTTTAATTCTTTGGCCTTGGGTTCTTCTTTGTTTGAGTCAATGTTAGATGGTGAAACGTTCTCTTGTTGTGGTGGTGTGTTTCAAGCCAAGGATTGTTTTTTCTTCCTTCTTTCTCTTGCTAGTCTATTCCTTCGTTTATTATTAGTGATGTTATCAGGAGTGTTATCATGATTTTCCATAGGTTTCAGTATCCCAGAAGAAGAAGTATCTATGCATTTATCTGTTAATAATAGATTGCTTTGTTTTCTAGGGCTAACTCCCAATCCTTGTAAGGATGACAGAGGAGGAACCTTAGCAAATATCCCCTTGCCTCATTGTCTAGGGGTTTCATGTAATGTAGGTTGTTCTTTACTTGTTGTTTGTTGAATAGGGGGTCCAACCAATGTAGATAGTAATTGTGCTTTACAACACCAGTACCCCAAGAATGTTTGATATGTTTGTGGTTTTAAGGCTCTTCAACAAATTCTGGCAAAAAGTAGTCAAGGATGATGTTTTTTCGCATAACCAAAGGTTGTCATTAACAATGGGAAATAGTTCATATAGATCCATGGTGAGGAAATTTGAAGCATTGGTGAAGGGTTGAAGGAACAACTTTCATAGCCTTGAGCCATGGATGGCCTAGTTTTATACAGAAGAGGTTAGATGTAGGGATGGTATCAAATGATTATTCTAAACCTTTGTCAAGCACCCATATCATTAAAGTAATCTTCCTTAAAAATGGGAGGAAAGCTCCATTGTGTGTTTTTATCATCATGTCTTTAGGTTCATAAGTTTCTTGTATCAATTTATGTGAATAAAGGAACTCTTCCATAGCAATGTTAGTCATGCAATTTGGATAAAAAAGGGCTCCTCTTACAGGAGTCTCCATTATGTTAATAGTATTGTAAAGGGGACCTTCAATGTCTCCAACCATTCTATCTCATGGTACAAATGTTATTTCTAGTTTAGGAGTCTTCCTTTTCTTATAAAGGTGAGGAGAAACCCTATCATTATTGTTATGATGAGAAGCCATAGGTGTGAGACTATTTCGCACCCAAGCACTTGTTTGAGGGAAATGGGTACTAAATGACACACAGATTCCACAATAAACATTGTGGATAGAGGAAAAAGTACTACACAACAAGGCAAAAGAAGTGTTTTAAAAGGTATGATCAAGAAAGTGTGGATAAGGTGTATAAACACTTAGTGTTGAAAGACATACTGTGTAATTAAAAATATGCCAATTTTCACACAAAACTATGAAATGAAGCAAAATTTTGAAATGACCAATTAATGTATTCTTTTTGAAATGAATGCAAGATCTAAAATGCAAGATATTTAAGATGAATGCAATGAAACAATACCAATCTATGCTTGTTTATAGTCCTAAAATACTCAATTTTTTCACCTTTTCCAATGTAAATGCATAAAAAATGTTATAAATTTATGCACAATGATGGATGAATGGAATCTAATATAATATAATGTGTAATATAGATTAGACCTAATTCAAAAAGGATGCTAAAATGCCACAAGTCTCAATGAATAATCAAAATTAAAGAAAAATAAATGAATGTTTTTGTTTTTGTTGAAATAGACAATATGTAAATGCAAAATTTGAAATCTAAATGGAATGACACACAATGATAAAACACTACAATAAAATATCAGAATTGAAAGAGTGTTTACGAGCAATAAAATCTGAAATAATAATTTAATTACAAATGCTAGCTTTTGAAATTACTAGGTTATATGAAAAATGCAAAATTTCAAGAAAAAACCTAGCAAATGAGAGATGCAAATGTAAGGTAAATGATGATAAAAATATGAGATACTGTAATTTATCTCAGATCTCATATAAATATAAAAAAATTAAATAATTTCAATAATATGCAAGGGAAATAGTGCAAACTATGTCTTAATGTAAGCCAAAAATGCCTTTTTAAATTTTTTTTCAATTTTTATGCAAGATTTTTGAATTTATGATGATGAAAATGATATGAATGAATGAAAATCTGATTACAACACTCAACAAGATGTAAGTTCAGCAAAAAAAAAATAGGTTCACAAAAATGTTATATAGGAAAAGAGGGATGTTGATGATGAGGTTGATAGTGTGATTAAATCCTCTTTTCACATATAACATTTAAGGACATTAAACTGAGTCAAGTCACAACTTTTGCAAGAGGATTCAACTATAAGTTTGGTGTCATTGGAAATGGTAATGAAATTTAGAATTTATTAATTAATTTGTTAAACCCTGTTATGTCAGAAAATGTCCCCTTGGGGGCTTTTCCCTCTTAAGGTTTAGCTCCTAGGTCCTGTAATTGCATTTAGAGCATCATGCATGTTATTTCTAACTCCTGATGAGAAAACCCCTGCGTATTGTGACAAATAGGACCTAGGGGGCTACACTTTGATTAATCCTGAGCAAAAAAAATAGGGTCAACTTGGGCGCTAGCACCCTAGTGCAGCCCTATTTTGGGTCTACCCTAATTTCAAATGTCAGTTTAGTGACTGTTATTTGGGTCCTATGCCTACATCTAAAGTTTGAATTACAAAATTCTTAGTGAGAATATTTGTAGTTGCATATATAAGCATTATTAGGTTTCATTTGTGAACGAGGTGGATTTGAAGTATACTTGTGATCATAGACCATTCAAAATATTCATTGTGTTGCAGACAGAGCATTGTTATTGTGTTTGTATTTGTAGATTTGATATCCATCTCCTCATGGCATGAAGAGCACCTTCCTTCTATGAAATCTTCACTACAAGGTGATATCAATTATGTTTTCAACCATTTATCATTTGGATTTTTGCCTCTATCCCACCAAGATACGCACTCTCATCTGGCAACAGTGTTTGGAAGACTTGAATGTCTCTTCAGGGCTTGATTAAGGCAAGCTTGTAAACACCACAGCCCCCTCCCACACTCCTTGTGATTGTAGGTTACAGGGGTCAAATCCCATGGAGTGGAGTTGTAGAAATGAGTGGCAGGCATCAAGGATTCAGGATCTCAAAAAAAGCAAGACACTAGAGCTTTTCCTGGACTAGGGCACTACTCCCCATGTCCTCCATAGTTGAGTTCTCAGAAATGGAAGTTACAATACAAATCAGTGTCAGAAGGAGATCAAGATCCTGCAAAGAAACAGGCACCTTAGACTTGGGTGCTAGTCCCCGTGTCCCTGACTTTTCTACCTTTTGAACTTTGAAAAATAGTGAGTTAAATATCCTTTTCCTTTATCTCAGTCTAAGAGGATTTGCCATAATTTGATAATTTCCTTACTGATTTGTATAATTATTGTTTCTAAGTACAATTGAGCATTAGATAGAGACATTTTTTGACACACCCAAGAATCCATAGCTTCCCAAGTGGTAGCTCAACTTGATAGGTGATTTCTCTCACTTAGTGGAGATTCAACTTGGTTGATAAGCCCTTGGAATGTTTGTAGTGAAAGGAGGATTATGCATAAACCATTAAAACCCCATTTCCCCCTTTTAAAAAAAGAACACTACAAAACATTTTGGTGAACCCATGTTTTTGAACTTTTTGGCACCTTGCTAAGTGTTGTTTGATATATTTGTATTCATTCATCTTATTGTACTAAAAAAAATTACAAAAAAAATAAAAATTAAAAAAAAAATTGGCATTTTAGGCTTGCATTTTAGCATAGTTTGAACTATTGGGCATTCAATTTCATTAAATTTCTATAATTTTCATTAGATCTAATTTAAAATTACAAAAATTAATCATTTAGAGTACATTTGCATTGCAGTTTTGTGATTAATTTGACAAAAAAATGCTTGAAATTGTGCATTTTTCATAAAACCTAGTTTTGTATTAGCTAGGGTTTGTAGTCAAAACCTTGTTTCAGATTTTACTACCATTTTCAAACACTGATTAGGACTGATATCTAATAGTACTATTGAATTATAGTGGTCTTCTTGCAAAATTTTATGACTAGGGTTTGAAAACCTTACATTTTCACTAGATTTTGGTCTTATCATCTCTCTAGGTTTGCACTACAAGCGTGTTGTAAGGGATTTTTCTGAATTAATGGGATTTTACTAGGGTTATTATCTTTTGTCCCTCCTCAATTTCCTTACAACACCCCTTTTACTAGGCCTTTGCATGGAAAATTGTTGAAAATTGCATATTTTAGCACATTTTCACTAGGTTTTGACTTGTCCCCACTCTAGGTTTGCATAAAAAGCATGTTGTGAAAGATATTTCTACATAATTGGACTATTATTAGGCATATTATTCTCTATCCCTCTTGAAAATTTTCACAACACCTTTTCTCCTAGTGATTTGCATTGAAAAAAGTTGAAAAAACAAGCATTTTAGGTCATTTTCATACATACTTTTGCATTTGCTCTTGCATAAGTTTTGAAAACCTTTTGAAGTTTGATTTACCATTCATTCGAAAGAATATAAATGGATTTTCAATTCAACAATAATTCCAGGCTTCTTCCTAGGCCTCATTTGAAAAGACGAGCCCTTGAACTTGAAATAATATTTACACCTCATGAAAAAGAATGATAGATACTGAAGGGCCTCTTTACATTAAAGATGGAAATACATGTGCATGGAACACTCATAGACCCTAATTACATGACTAATGTGGCTACAAAAGAGTTCCTTCTTAAACATGATATGGCAGAAAACTATTATGACCTGTCGAATTTGAGAATTAAAATGCATGATGGATCTTTGATGAAAACATTTGGATTGGTTAAATTGTTAGTCTCAGTTTATGACAAAGCCATGGATCATTTATTTGATGTTATTCCCTTATCTAACCACTTTCATGTAAAACTAGGACACCCATGGATTAAGGCTATGAATGTCATTCCTTCAACTATTCACAAATGTCTAAAATTCCTTTTGCATGGAGAGATCCGTACTCTTCTTCGTAACACATACCAACCTCTGGCTAAGAGCAAGAATTTCACCCTTGATTACATTTGTCCACAACCTGAAACAGAACTTGAGCCACAAAGAGATCGATGCTTACTAAATTACAAACAATACAAAGCAAAACAACTAGCTAGAGTGGCTAGGCTTCCTTTACAAACAATGAGGGATAAATAGGTGTTTGAGGATCCCTTTAGAGAAAAAGGAAAACGAACACAAGACTACTATATATATAATTATATAATGGGAGTGATAGATGTGGATAAGGAGAAGTTTCATATCTCACCTTGTCCACACAGAGATGGTATCTATGTTGAGGTTCCTCCATCAACATCCTTACAAGGATCAAGAGGTTTTCATAGACAACAAAATATTCCATCGAGACCAATTAAATTTGAACATGGTGCTTCCTCCTCTAATGTACAAAAACCTATGGAAAAGCATGATGATGCCTTTGAAGAAATAAGTAATAAAAGAAGAAGGAATAGACAACCAAAAGAAAGGAGGAGGAGAAGAAAAGATTTTACCCAACAATTAGCCACTCAACAAGAAAACATTCAAGCTATCTTTGAAACAAACATAGAAAATCTCAACATTGAAGAATTGGAAGATAAGAACAAAAGTTGGGCTATGGTACCTTACACACCTCTTTCCTCTAGCATCCAAGATTGGGAAGAGGATGATTTTCTTGATGACAACCCTTAGTTTGGTTGTCCCTATAGGTAAGTATTTCTAACCCTTCACCTCCATGATGTGTTTTCCCCGTGATGTGTTATGTGTTGTTTAGGCCTCCTAGGATGACCCTTTATACTCTTGTAAGGTCAAGGATACTAGGAGACCACCCCTTTTGTGCCCCTTCTTCTATTTGTATCATCATTCTTCTATATTGATTCTCCTCTATTTTCATTGATGTGTGTTGTGTCTTACAGACATAGCATTGCGGTTGGTGACTTGGGAGCACCCTCCTATGTGACTATCCCTAAGGCACTTGTTCCTCCTCTCTTGAGTTATTGTTTCCCTTCCTCTAATGGTTCTATCTAGCAGGTGGATGACAAAAAACACATTATACTGATACAGACCTAGTGTCCCATTACTGAGCAATAAAAAAATGGACCCAGTCCATACATGACGATGGGGTTGTTATATATTATTTGATGCTTGGCTAGTATAATCACTCCGTGTGATCTTGATGTTGTCTTATCACACTTACAAAACATAAAATACTATTGCTCCATGCACTTTGTCTACCTTGAATCTTGCATTCCTCAGTTCTTTATGTGATTAATCATATGCATTATTGATTATCATGATTATATGGATGCTAACACCTTTTCTTGTAGGGAATTGTGTGTTTATGGGAACATTTGGTGATCATAAATCACATGTTACCTCCGGGGCACATGGACTTTGCGAGAGCTTGTGTTCTCTTGTGTGTTTTCTTCCTATCTTAATGTGTTTGATATCGGTACATGACATCAACCACCTTAAGGTGGGGGCATATATAAGGTAAGTTGTCTGTTGTAGATGCTAGCAATGTGTGCTTGTGAATCTTGAATCTATTACAATCACTTAAGACTTCTACGGAGGTAGGGTATCATGCATATCCTTTTTCTCTTAAGCCCTCTATGGAGGTGGGATATCGTGCACATCCTTTTTCTCCTAAGCCCTCCTTGCAAGGTGAGGATGGTGTATTTCTCAAGGAGAGTGGACAATCCTGTCATTTTCAAAAAGTCCTCCAAGAAGGCTGGTAGCAGATCTGTGACTATCCTAAACCTTTTAAGCGTGTCTTGAACGATTGTTGTGGCAAAGTCCAATCATCAGTGTGTTCCTGTAATGTGCTTGAGATGGTGATGAACCTAGAAATAGGTACACTCCATTACTTGTTTGTTGTTTTTTCTCTGTGTCTTCCATGTGTGTATGTATGGCGTATTTGTTCCCAAGCATAGACTAAAGACCGGTGGCGATGAGTCCCTCATATGCTTTGGGATTTGTATGGCATGCTTGATTTGTATGGCATGTTTGTTCTCAAGTGCAGTCTAAAGACTGGTGGCGACGAGTCCCTCCTACACTCTGAGATTTGTATTGTGTGTCTATTGCCCCATGCGTAGTCTAAAGACTAACCTAGTGATGAGTCCCTCCTACATTTTGGGTTGTGTGTTTACTTTCATTCTACTTGCATTCTACATTTCATATATATGAAAAAGAAAAAGAAAATAATCACTGCATTCACTATATTCACTATCTTTTACGTGATTGTAACTGTCTTCTTCATGTTTTGCATGCCTATTACTGTCTTCAATGTGTTTGGCATGTCTTCTCCATGTTTGGTGTGTTTGTTGTGTTTGTCAACCATATTTTCGTGCATGTATTTGCCTTGCGTTTATACATACATTAAAGTGGGGGCTAAATATTATGTTGGAAAATGTCCCCTTGGGGGCTTTTCCCTCTTAAGGTTTAGCTCTCGGGTCCTGTAATTGCATTTAGAGGATCTTCCAAGTTATTTCTGATTCCTAATGAGAAAACCCTTGGGCCTTGTGACAAATAGGACCTAGGGGGCTGCACTTTGATGAATCCTAAGCAAAAATGGCAGGGTTGACTTGGGCACTAGTGCCATAGTCCAACCCTATTTTAGGTCTTCCCTAATTTCAAATGTCAGTTTAGTGACTAGTATTTGGATCCTATGCCAACATCGAAAGTTTGAATTATGAAATTCTTAGCGGGAATCTTTGTAGTTGCACATATAAGCATGATTAGGTTTCATTTGCAAACAAGGTGGATTTGAGGTATAGTTCTGATCATATAACATTCAAAATATTCATTGTGTTGTAGAGAAGAGCATTGTTATTGTGTTTTTATTTGCAGATTTGACATCCATCTCCTCATGGCATGAAGAGCATCTTCCTTCCATGAAATCTTTACTACAAGTTGATATCAATTGTGTTTTCAATCATTTATCATTTAGATTTTTGCCTCTATCCCATCGGGATATGCACTCTCATCTGACAATGGTATTCAGAAGACTTGAATGTCTCTCTAAGGCTTGACCAAGGAAAGCATCTAAACACCAAAAGCCCCTCCCACACTCATGATTGTAGGTTACAGGTGTTGAGTCTCACGGAGAAAGGAGTGGCAGGCATCAAGGATTCAAGATCCAAAAAGAAGTACGACACTGGAGCTTTTCCTAGACTAGGGCACTAGTCCCCATGTCCTCTGTAGTTGAATTCCTAGAAACAGAAGTTGCAGTTAAAATAAGTGTCAAAAAGAGATCAGGATCCTGCAAAGAAACAACTACCTTGGACTTGGGTGCTGGTCCTCGTGTCCCTGACTTTTCTGCCTTTCAAAATTTGAAAAATAGTGAGTTAAATATCTCTGTCCTTTATCTCAGTCTAAGAAAATTTGCTGTAATTTGATAATTTTCTTACTGATTTGTACAATTAAGGTTTCTAAGTACACTTGAGCATTAGATAGATACATTGTTTGATACATCCAAGAATCTACATCTTCCCAAGTGGCAGCTCAACCTGATAGGTGATTGCTCTTACTTAGTGGAGATTCAACTCGATTGGTAAGCCCTTAGAATGTTTGTAGTGAAAGGAGGATTTTACATAAACTATTAAAACCCCATTTCCCCCTTTTAACCAAAAAAACACTACAAAACAAACCCTAGTTAATTTATTCCTTAAACCCTAATTATATGATTCCAAATACAAATGGACAGAATATGACAATTGATCACATAGGAAGGCACTAAATGTAGATTATAAACATACCAGGATTTGGATTCTAGAAAGAAAAATCTTTGGGGACACTAGGGAGGGTGCCCTAGTCCAACATACAACTTTTTCTGTAGATTTGGAGCTATCATATGATGAAGAATGCAACATGTTCAGGATTATCTGACAATGGCAATTGGGAAGATACAGGGGTGGGTGCCCTTGTCCAGGAATGAATATTCTTCATTATTTTCTTTAGATCCTGAATCTTTATCATTTTCTCTGATCTCCTACAACTCCTCTCTGCAAGATCCTGCACCTATAACCTGTAATCAAAATAGAGGGGTTGGGGGTTGTTGTGTTTAGGAGCTTGCCTTAGTCAAGCCCTGGAATGACATTCAAGCCTTCCAACACTGTTGTTAGATAGAGTGTGTGTCCTTGGTGGACAGAGGTAAAATCAAATGATAAGACAGATTGATTGAAACATAATAAGATATCACCTTGTTAGGTGTAAAACTCTCATAGAGATGAAGTGCCTTCAAATCATGAGGAAATGAGTTGATGGAGTCAAATCTGCAACAAACACATAAAAACACAACACAATACTGCTCTGCGACACAATGAATGCCTTGAATGCTCTTTGCTTGATGATCATAAGTTCACCTTTATCATCTAGGAGTAAAATGAAGTCTTAAACATGTTTATATATGCATTCCCGCTAAACATTCGTAATTTAAATTGAAAAGGTTGACAAAGGGAGACCTTTAACGGTCATAAAATGACACTTTAAAATTTGGGAACTGGCAAAATAGGTTTGGACTAGGGCGCGGGTGCCCAAGTCTAGAAGCCTATTTTTGCTCTTGATTAAGCTTTGAAGTACCCCCTTAAGCCCCCTTTGTCATGGGTTTTAGGGAATTTTCCTCCGAGATAGGTTTAACACATGCATGATTAATTTAAGGGGAAGTAGGAGCTAAACTTGGAGGTAAAAGTTATAGGAGAATATTTTATGACATAACAATAAACAAGCATTTTGGTGTTCTTATTTCAATATATATATACATAACTCTACACTCTTTTCTACTAGAATCATTTCAATTTATTAAATAACTTCCTCAAAATATGTCCTTTAGAATAACAGATGACTTGAAGGTGACACCCACCTCCACCATTGAAATTATAATGTTGCTTAATCATCTAAATATCAATGATTTATCTCACCTTAAGGAGCGTACTATAAACATTGGTCACAATGAGGTGAGTTCTTATTAGACTATATATTTAGTTTTGATTTGTCATCTCTTTTATGTTTTCATTTGTTGCCATGATGAAATTATGATAAATAATAACAATTAAAAAAAGTAGGCGCTAGTGCTGTTGTTTTCTTCATTGATTTCAACCACGCAATTGAATGACACTTTTGGTGTTAAGGTTTCTACAACTGTTTCTAAACTGCATACATTATGGAGCTCAGTTTGGTAATGAAATTATGATTACGATATGTGATGCAGGCCAACTATGAAGCGTAATTACGGTGAACAGTTAATTATGACTCCTTAGCAGGTCTACTTGAGCATCCAGAGGCCTATTTTTTTCTTTTACTGTAGTTGAGATAGAAAAATGTTAAGCTCAAATGTCTTATGCTAAGAGATATGGTATCTCATACAAGAATTATCGTGGTTATGTTAATGAAGTCTAAAATAGTTTAAGATACCTTTATTAGTGACTAGCATGTCAGCAAGCTCATCATTTTCACTTAATCTTTTGTCTTTTGTTTAAAACTAAAGTCGTCTTTTGTTTAGCTGGGCATGTATGTTATCTTTTGTGCTAGTGCAAATCTAAGAATGTGGTGTTGTAATTTGCTATATGTCCTCCACCATTTAAAAAAACAAAAAAACTTTTTTACCGAATATAAAAAAAGTTTTAAATTTGTCTAAAACATTATTTAAGGATATCAATAATTCTATATTTCAGGCAACTTGAAATTTTTTAAAACAAATCCACATTGTTTTCAAGATACTTTGTTTATAATTGAAAAAATAATAATAAATAAATAGATTAGTTTGAAGATTTACCATGTGTTTGTTGGGACTTTAATTCATTTATTAGGTGTTTTGATTTTTACTTATTTCCTATGGAAATAATTGGATTATATAAATGTATCAGTATTTTAAATTATGTATTTTAATTAGAAGTTATCCTTCTTTTTAACTATTATGAATAGGAGAAACAATCTGAAAAAATAATCAAAGAATTAAATTTAGTCGAATTTTACTTTTTAAAAATTTAAACCTTGATGAATAACATAATTAAAATTCACAAATCTTATGATGGTTTTAATTATTTTAAAGAACACTTAAACATTATTTTATTAAAGGGTTTTTTTGGAATAAATGCTTGCTCCACAATTCTATACACTTCAATAATTATTTGATGTATTTTAGAAAGATATTTATATAATAACTTATTTACTTAATACCTCATTGATTATGTGTCAGTTATAAAGGATATATTATTAACTACCTTTTCTTGATCCTTTAGGAAGTCTTCTCATAAATTGTAGCATAGTTTTGTCTCTGTGGATAGACAGTTCATTAAATTTAAACTATTTATTTTAGGAACCTTAAAAATGTCTTTTATTCAATGGCTATGGTTTGTTCTTTTTGTGTTGGGTATTAATATTGTGTTATTTTATTTATTTTCCTCTTTGTGATTCCTTGTGAACTATTTTCATAGCTTGGAGTATAATTTTCCCTTTCTTTCTAATATGTTTTGGAAATTTTTTATCACACTATAATTTAGTTCATGTTTATTGATTTTGTGAGAATTTGCAACATTAACTAAAGTGTCAACTTTATTTATTATGATTTTTCCACCTTTACCTGTCTTGAAAACAAAGTGATAGTGAAGATAATATACTTTGTATGAGCATGATATATTTATTTTTTCATGAAACATTACCACTTTACTCAATAGGTATATATAACAAGATGCTCAATAGAGTAATTAATACAAACTTCAAAAATCTTTTAACAAAGGTAGTGTGAGATGTTTTTACCCATCCGCATAAAAAAGTTGATGTCCCAAGTTTGGGACCGAGTATTGTGTGATAACCCAAATTGTATGAAGAATTCTATAATTCACACATAAGGTTCTCATGTATCTTTGAATGTTGAGGCATCATGTTGTAAGCATATTATGGTAGTTTGTAATGCATTCATGACTATCAATCAATAATAGTTCTATTTTTTAATATATTGAGATCCACTTTGATTGTGTTTGGCTACATGGTTGGATAATCCTTAATTGTACCCTCCAACCTTGATTGCATCATTATGTTTTCTAGAACACAAGTTTATTTTGGAGGAATGTGAAATTTTAGCCACTTTTTGGCCCCGTCTCTATGGACATGCTCAAAATTATATGAGATCTTCAAAGGCCAAAAAGTTTTGTCCAAAAAGATGGTAACCAAAAACTGGCCAAATGTGTTTTATGATGTAATGCATTTGTGCATTTAAAAGCATGCATAAGCCATAATGTGCATGTGTTATGGCTCAATAATTACCAATCCATATGTCTATTCATTATATTGAACTTTTATTTTTTAATGTTTTAAATAATGTGTGCATGTTTTGCACACTATAAATTAAGTTATTAAAATCTCATTCATTAGGCTTATATTTCTAGACCTAGGGGCTTACCTCCATTTTGGCTCCCAAATATATTTTTTACATATAAAATAACATATTCAAAATTCATCCTCATTAGCTTTACATGTTGTACAATAAAACTCTACAAAACCACCACCAAAACATCAAACTACTTAGCTTTTTAGCCATATAAAATTTTTAATAGTTTGAATCAAATAATGTATTTATTTTTTATTTTATTTTAATGATGTCTTCATATGCTTTAAATACATGTATTTTTTTCATATTTTTGATTTTCTAATCCAAATTTTAAAAAAATACACTTTATTCTCTACATAATCAAAAACAAAATTTTGCATTTTCAATTATTTTATGTGAAAGTTAGGTGACACACATACTTAGTGATTGATTTTTCAACATGCATCCACATCAATATATAATTTTGATAGTCAATAGAGAGTTGTTCACTATTTTGATCATCTTTTTAGTGATCTTAGCTTCACCTATATTTAGATAATTTAGAAGTAGAACAATAGAATTTTAACTAGGTCGTCCTAAGAATTATAGGGAACACATTGAAATGGTGTAATTTTGTCATTTTGTAAAATTGTATCTGCAAGAAAGATTTGCCTAGATGATATCTAATATAAGTAAAATTAATTAGAGCTAAAAAATGCAATGAAGCTCTTGCTATGCAAAGGTTAAAATTCAAGGTATGAGTGAAAACCTTGAACTTGAGGTAACAATAAATATAAAAGTGTAAACTTCCTTGTAGATTAGTCAAACCCTAAGACTTAGTTAATGATAAAAGTAAAAGTGATTATGGATTTGAAAGCTAATGGTGATGTAGACAAAAAAGTTACTACAAACTTGTGAAATATTAAGAGACAAATGTCCAAAATTTTTGTTCTAAAAAATATTTTCATGATCTAAATACATAACTCAAAATCTTATAAGACTTTAAACCACTTCAAAATATATAAATATGTAAAAATTAATTAATTCTAAAAAAATAAAATAAAATTGCAATTATGTACTTTTCTATATTACAATTAAATTGATTATAAAGTCGTCAACATCATTGTTTTAATAATGTAAATATAAAATTAATATTTTTCATTAATGAGGTCTAATAATCACTTTTACCAGGAAATAACCAATTTTAACTAATTGAAATTAGAATTCAATAATATTGTATATAATTGGACTTGAAATATCAAACTTTATAATAAAGAAATGTAAAAATAGACTAGAACTACTTAATAACAAACATTGATGGCTTACACAATCACACATAGTTGGTATGTTTGAATAAGTGTATTATACACCTTGCATAACATTGGTATTATTTAATTATGTAAAATAAATATTTATTTGTGGTACATCCATATGATGTGTTTAACTACAGTAAATATTTATTTGGTGCCACTTGTAATTGTTGTATGTAACATTGGGTTAATTATTTTATTTGTGTGAGACACATAGAGTAATTAATTATTTATTTGTAATTATTTAAATATTGGAAAAAAGTGAAAACTTAGCACCAATAAAATTTAAATGTGGGGGTCAGTGGTTTTATTGTGCTCATGGTTTTGGGGAAGATGATTTAACCATACTACATCCAGTATTTGCATGAGCTTATTTTTATAAAAGCAAATACACAAGTAGTTTTTGGGGTTGGTTTGTTGGTTGTTTGAGCTAGGTTTGGTTAGATTGGGCATATCTTGTAGGTTGCACATGTGAGGGTTTGAAGCATGGCATGGGATGTATGGTTACATGCTTGTTCACATGGAGTTTATTTAGAGAGTTTGATGCTTCAGTGTATTCATGGAAACTCTGCATATGTATTGTAATGTTAATTATTGAATAATAAATGAGAGATGGAAGCTTTTGGAGGCTAGGTTTTTCCCTCATTGAGAGTTTTCCCAAGGTATATCTTATGTCACCTTTGATGGTATATTGTTTATTCTTTTCTTTTACATATGGATTTTTTATTACTATTTGCATAAATATCTGACATAGGGTTATGAGGAAATTGTCTATGATTGTATAATCACCACCCTAAATACTCTTTTATACTGTAAAATTTTAGTTAAAAAATCTAAGAAAACAATATCATAGGATTATAAGGAAATTGTCTATATGAATATATATTTCCAACATAGTCACAGTTTAGAATTACCACCCTAAATAATTTTTTATACTATAAAATTTTATTTTAAAAACTCCACCAGAAAAGAGGCACAAGTTTGTATTAGTCTACAAAAGTGATACAATACATTAACTACACAACTCTCTGCTCCAGTCTTCAATTCGACAACATTCCTGTAGCACTTGAGTACCTATAAAACTATTATACTACAACAAATGCATGGAAAAATACTTATAGAAGTGGTCTCACACGAATCTAGGTGTCAACTTTCACTCTCCAGAGAATCTCCAACATGCAAGCATTAAATGCCTCCTTACAAGTTCCTACAATTTGTCCAAAGTAAACCATGCAAAGTTGGGTGCCAAAGGCTAAATAAGGTCTCTTACAACATCTTATGATGCCTCATAATAGTCATAGATTCCACAAAAGAGTATCTTACCAAGATGGGCACCTAGGTCTAAACATAGCAACTTACACATAGTAAATATTCATCATATATCATCAAAGTGTCATAGAATTTTGTGACAATTTACAGTTGTCATGGATTCTCCTACACGCACTTACCAAATATTATGACATGTGTCATACATGCTAAAAATAATACATTTTCCCAAGCTGGCACCAACCCTCATTTACTCATGATTTGTACAATTGCCAACTATAAATGTCACTCCATAATTACCTCCGATGACTCCAGAATTACCACTGCCAGTGAAACTACCTCATTCTGTTGTGGGTAATTACAAATTATAAATAATAATATGGAATAAATATAATATTGGGATTTACAAGGTTAGTGGCACCTTATCCCAACAAAAACCACCACCAAAACATCAAATGTAATGCCCCACCATGAACATCTTAGAGAACAACACATCCATGCTATGCAAATAGAATTTTTTTTTTTTTGATTAAGATAACAAAGAATGTTTAACATATCAAAACGCATCATTAAACTAATGACTTGCCCTCTAAGACATCATGGTTGCATTACTTGACAAAACAATTAACATGATTTAACATACATCATTAATAACATCAGATAAATAATCATCAGGACCTAGTTCCAGTTACAATTTCTCCTCACAAATTACATTGTTACTTATCACCTTCTGAATTCATACCTCATAATCAACTGATACATAGGCAAGTACATGAATACAATGTCTATCTCCTCAACTAGTACAAGATCTGACGGTTGATACACAAGATACATCATCCTCGCACATGAACAATAGCAAGGGAAAAACCAATGGATAAAAGCTCTTCCACCCAACCATGTGGAACCCTAAGGTCCACCCCCTGAGCTAGGAGTTAACATGAGGTCCCAACAATAACAATAGTTAGGTAGACAAAAGGCTAACATGAACAAGGATGACCAAACTCCAATACAACACATGATAATAACATAACAACACAACACAACTTCCAGAGGCAACACATAACGAATGGGAAGAGTACAACTAGGGAATGCTAGGCTGCAGTAGGGAGGAGTGTCATCATATGGCTTGTCATGGGTTGTCCTGGTAAGCCTTCCTAGGCCCCGGCCCCCATCTTGGGTTGTCCTGGAAGCCTCTCCTGACTCCCGGCCCCCATACAATGCTCATGCAGAATCAACATACCTTTCATGAGGACAAGGTAGTTGATCTTGCCATTCCAGACCTTCTCATCTCATCTCAAGCCTAAACGAGTACTTGAGCCATGAGTGAGGCATCCGCTTATCTTGTTTAGTGTGCTTAACTACCCAATCCCCTAATTCATTATAAGGTTATCACTGAGTTATCAAACTCCCACATGGGTTGTCCTGGACGCCACTTTGGGCTCCGGCCCCCATTGAGAGCCACTCCCCTACCTACATCTAGAAACCCTAACCATCAAGCAAGACATATAGCATTATAACAATAATTATACATGAACTTTGCAAGGTATTTACCATCTTGCAAACCAACTTAATCCCAAGGACAATTTCACAATACATTGTCCATATCTTCCAAGTGAAGTAAATCATAAGCAAAACTCTCCTTTACAGATACCAATGTCTCCCCATTGTCCATTTCAACACAACATTTCGACAAATAAATAAATCATAACATCCATGAAGGACCTTTTTCACAGCTTCATGTATTTACAACATACCATATGAAATCAAGACATAACATTCTAGGCCTCTGGAAAAATAACCTCGGCAACAAGACCTTATTATGACCAACGACCAATTTATACAAATTACATTTACAATTTAATATTTAAACAAACCATTTGTCAAAGAATAACTTTACGTCAAACCTCGAACACACAAATTATAACCTAATCTCAACACATTAATCAAATTTTATCTTAACAAAACCATTATACAAAAATCATATTAAAAATGATTAAATTTCATCCTCCATTAGTATATAGCCACATAGATTTTATTTTAATCAAATTAACTTAAATCATTCAATTCAATACAATATTCTAGGGTCAATATTTAAACTCCTTCTCAATACAATGTAGGTACACCTAGCTTTATACCCATATGTCAAATTCTCATTTGACAACCTCCATAACAAAATCATTATCGAGTTACATCAACTCTTTAACCACATCATTTACCTTTGAATCAACAATTTATTAATACTATAGAATCCAGATCATCAAATTTTTCTTTATTTTATTCCTCTCAACTATAGACAAATCAAATGGTTTGACCAAATAAATTTCAACAGTTTAACCCTAAAGAATTACTCAACTTAATTACAGTATTAAATTCACATTTGTCTTAAAATGATGATATGACACAAAATGTTTATGTACAACAAATTATCCTACCATAAAATTTAATCGTTCCTACAATGGAATTGCAACAACATTATTATAAAATTGGGTATTTGGCCATCATCTTTCTATCTTGAATTAATAATAATAGTAAAATAATAATAATAATAATTATTATTGTAATAATAACAATAATGATAATAATAATAATTATAATTATAATAGTAATGATACTAATAATAACATTGATATTAATATTACTACTATTAATATACCAAAGTCATTGAACACTATATATATACACATGCATTCATACACATTGTAAATAAATTAAACATTCCTTAGGGTTAATCTAAGCCAATCAAATGAAATGCATACAAGAAAGCACAACTAACCTAGATTAACAATGATGGGTTTCTGCAGACTAGAATCTTCTGAAACGATAAATCCTAATGTACGGAAAGTAAATAAGAAAACTCTGTTTCTGCCTTCAAAATGTGACCTCTTTTCAGTGAAGTGCATCAGATTCTACGCAGAGTCTGTGTACTGTCTAGGGTTGCGTCTCCAACTGCAGATTTGTCCTCTACTACTAGATTTATCCCTACGCAAAGACTGCTCCTATTCTTATGCTCACCTGGTTTGCCTCAGCTTCTTCTACCTTTTTTAATATCCAAGGACTGGCAGTAGTTTTCTCTAGGTAGTCCCAATGCCAGGTCTAAACTCCTCATAGTTGAGCAGATTGCTAATTGTGAAGGTGTGACTGCAGTTTTATTTTTAAATGTTGCTGGGAGTTCAGTTCTGATAGAAAATCAACAAGCTACAAATTCCTTTTTGCATAACATAAGAAGCGAGTCGTATCATGCACATAGTCGATCCTCCTTGATTGTGTTGGCCTACCGGGGCACTAGCTTATCATTGAGGTACCTGTTAAATATGTGCTTGTTGAGTGGTTGTTTAAAAAAAAAAAACGTCGAACTAAAATGCAGGTGCGAGCTACGTTTTGGAGCCCATACCAATTTGTACGCCCAGCTAAGGGCTGGTGTGCAGCAATGGAACGTTATCTAATGCAAGGCAATGATTGCCGGATATGTGGAGAAATGGATTGTTGCAAAGGCTTCAGAAGGAACTAATGGATACGTTACATTCCATAGTGTAGGTATATTTCATAATGAACCGCTACAAAATACTCTGGGAGACATAAATACTACCATTCAAAAAAAAGAAAACCTTGGAGAGAAATCATTCACAAAGTGTCATGATGGCAAAATATGTCTAAAATAGATAATAATCCCATTTAAAGATTCTGATTGAAATAATTAGTGAGGAATCAGTTTATGCATGTACAGGACTTCGACGGAGCAAACATTTAGCAGATCACTGTGATCAGGAAGGGTGCAAGGGTTTTCAGATTTGAGTGTATAATTGATAGCAAGTATCATTTGTGCGGGTCACAACCTACAATAGTGGACGCTCATTGTGATCAACAAACCCTAGAGGGATAATCACAGCAGTCTTATCACCATTCAAGTGGATCTGCATGCCATAGAGCCTACTCTAAACTAGTTCTCTGACTTGGATATAAGTGAACCAAAGGTTATTGTGATACACATGTTTCTCACTGCAATACTAATAGTTGTATCAGTCACCACCCTCCTTAGGCTACAACCTTCGAGTACAACCCATCTACAACAGGATTACGTCAATAAGAAACTATAACATTTGGGACTACATTTAATAAGGGGAGGGGCCGGTTTGCATCCATTACAATTATCCTAAAAGCAAATTTTGCACAGACCAAGAAGTTCTTAATCAATAATTACTAAATACTCACAAGTATGATCAAATTCCAGGATTGAGAAAATAAAATATTCTTTCCTATCATACCAGTTTGTGCAAAAGTTATACTTCTTTTCTTGCTTAGACAAATGCAACAAAATTTGGGTGAAGATTGTAACCTCCTGCTTGATAGAGTTCTCCGAATCTCTCAAATGTTTTCCCCGCAACCAAAAAGCCCCAAATCCTGCAATTCTCCCCCCCCCTCCAATTTCGTTTCTCCTTTTTCATAAACGCTCCTCTTTGGATCCGTTAATCCATTATCCAATAGAGAGGGTTAAATTAATTAATTAGATCAAACTATTGCAACTACCCACTCAAATTAATTTTATTTCATTAACTCTTAAAATCTAATTTATTTATTTAAATATTCAAAGCAATAATATAAAAAAATCAATAATACAAAGTTTCTAATAACTATTAACCATAGTTTTACTCCTCGCAACCTATAATTTATTTACCACAATTAATACAATTATCAACATTAATTAATACGCTTAATTATCAACCTTATATTTTTCGTAAAATAGTTCTATTTAATGCACAATTCTTCCTTACACACAAAACACCTTTTGACCTAGTAAGACATCAGGGTGTAACGTTACTTGCTTGCCAATTACGATCAGACGACAGACAATGACCACAGGGTAACTTGACGACTAGACAACAATGACAGGGGACCTCACATTAACTCCAAATAACTATTCCATTGGTGAAGGCACGCTCAGACCTGGTAAATCAGGTGGAGTCGGTGCCTAGTACCTGCATCCTGCAACAAACACATGGTTAAACATAACAAGATATATATATCCAGATGCAGTCATTTTGTGAATAGAAATCGCAGTGGGGTAGGGTACTCACGTGCAAGTAATATGACACTGTTCTATTCACGTTCATGTATGAACAAATCACTACGTTGAACTAGATCCCTAGTTACTTATCAACAATATAAAACAATCAATTATCTCATCAGCAATTAACATCAAACATCTGAAACATCTAGTTTATTTATCAATTGTAAAGCATAAAATAACAGAATCCAACGTCACCAACTGCTATAATAACGATTAGTTCCATACTGAATTAACAAAATAACAAGGAATCCATCATCAAATGATCTAAGATACTGTCATAAAGTCGAATCCTACTAAGCAACCATCAATCTGACAGACGACAAGGTGAGGGGCACTACATCAAACTACTTCTTAGCTTTCTAGCCATATAATTTTTTTAATAATTTGAATAAAATAATGTATTTATTAAGTCAAGAGGCGTTCTACACTCACAACAACTGAAAGATTCAAGATTCCCGTAAACATTTAGATTCTGTAAACAAAAATCATAAAATATTTAAATAAATAAATTTATGTAAATAAGATTCATTGGAAAAAATTCTTGTCCAATTTCTTTTTTGGTTCCATAGTTTTTGTGATTTTCTTATTTTCAATTTATTTTTTGATTTTGATTTTTTTAATTTTTTCTAATTTCTTTTTTAGTTTTTAGTTTTTATTTTTTCCAATTTCTTTTTTGGTTTTTATTTTTTATTTTTTCCAATTTCTTTTTTGGTTCCATAGTTTTTGGGATTTTCTTATTTTCAATTTCTTTTCTGGTTTTTATTTTTTCCAATTTCTTTTTCAAATAAACTATGGAAAAGAGATATCCCTCAACGTACTTTAGATATGTTTTTTAAAATATAAATATACTAGTTTATTTATTTTTTCAATGATGTCTTGATATGCCTTAAATACATGTGTTTTTCATGTTTTTGATTTGTTCATCAAATTTTGAAAAGAAAATACACTTTATTCTCAACATAATCAAAAATAAAAATCTACATTTTCAATTATTTTATGTGAAAGCTAGGTGACACATATACTTAGTGATTAATTTTTCAACATGCATCCACATCAATATGTAACTTTGATAGTCAATAGAGAGTTGTTCACTATTTTGATCATCTTTTTAGTGATCTTAGCTTTACCTATATTTAGATACTTTAGAAGTAGAACAATGGAAATTGAACTAGGTCATCCTAAGAATTTTAGAGAAGGTGTTGAAATGGTGTATTTATGTCATTATGTTAAAATTGTATCTACATTAAAAGTTTGCCTAGATGATATCTAATATAAATAAAATTAATTACTGCTAAAAATACCATGAAGCTCTTGCTATGCAAAGGTTAAAATTTGAGGTATGAGTCAAAACCGTAAACTTGAGGTAACAATAAATATAAAAGCATAAACTTCCTTGCAGATTAGTCAAACACTAAGAGTTACTTAATGATAAAAGTAAAAGTGATTGTGGAGTTCAAAGCTAATGGTGATGTAGACAAAAAAAAGGTTACTACAAACTTGTGAAATATTAAGAGACAAATGTGCAAAATTCTTGTTCTAAAAAATATTTTCATGATCTAAATAGATAACTAAAAATCTTATAAGACTTGAAACCACTTAAAAATATATAAATATATAAAAATTAATTAATTCTAAAATATAAATTAAAAAAAATTGCAATTATGCACTTTTCTATATTACAATTAAATTGATTATAGAGTTGTCAACATCATTGTTTTAATAATGTAAATAAAAATTAAGATTTTTAATATAGAATTATAAAATAAATTCATACCATTTTCATTTGTTGCATCATTGGCCTTCCCACATCAAACTTTTCATTAATGCTTTTCATTAATGAGGTCTAATAATCATTTTTACCAGGAAATAACCATTTTAACTGATTGAAAGTAGAATTCAATAATATTTTTTATAATTGGACTTGAAATATCAAACTTTATAATAAAGAAATGTAAAAATAGACTAGAACTACTTAATAACAAACATTGAGTAACACTTAGTAATTGGTGTATACCTTACATTATTTATTTGTTGCCACTTGTAATTGTTGTATGTAACATTGAGTTATTTATTTTATGTGTGTGGGACACATAGAGTAGTTAATTATTTATTTGTAATTATTTAAATATTGGGAAAAATTGAAAACTTAGTACCAATAATTAAATGTGAAGGTCAATGATTTTACTGTGCTCATGGTTTTGGGGAAGATGATTTTACCATACTAAATCTAGTATTTATATGAGCTTATTTTTTATAAAAGCAAATACATGGGTAGTTTTTGGGGTTAGTTTGTTGGTTGTTTGAGTTGGGTTTGGGTTGGTTTGTTGGTTGTTTGAGCTAGGTTTGGCTAGATTGGGCATCTCTTGTAGGTTGTACATGTGAATGTTTGAAGTATGGCATGGAATGTGTGGTTACATGTTTGTTCACATGGAGTGTATGTAGAGAGTTTGATGCTTGAGGTGTATTCATGGAAACTTTGCATATGTATTGTAAAGTTTGTTGCTGAATAATAAATGAGAGATGGATGCTTTTGGAGGCTGGGTTTTTCCATCATTGAGGGTTTTCCCAGGGTATATCTTATGTTACCTTTGATGGTATCTTGTCTATTCTTTTACATATGGATTTCTAATTACTATTTACATAAATATCTGTCATAGGGTTATCAGAAAATTGTCTATATAATCACCACCATGAATACTCTTTTATGCTGTAAAATTTATTTTTAAAAAAAAAAAGAGAAAAAAATATCATAGGGTTATGAGGAAATTGTCTATATCACTGTGTATTTCCAACATAGTCACAGTTTGGAATCCCCACTCTGAATACTCTTTTATACTGTAAAATTTTATTTAAAAAAAAAAACAGAGAAAACAGTATTATAGGGTTATGAGGAAATTGTCTATATGACTGTATATTTCCAACATGGCCACAATAAACTGTAAAATTTTATTTAAAAAAAATAGAGAAAACAATATCATAGAGTTATGAGGAAATTGTCTATATGACTGCATATTTCCAACATAGTCATAGTTTAGAATCACCAACCTGAATCCTAATATCTATACCGTTTAAATGTCTGATTATAATATTAGTTGCTAGAGTGCATATATGAAGGGAAACCAAAACTCATCCATTTAACAGATTTTCTGAAGCGCCATATGTTTATATATCCGAATTGTAGCGAACCCACTCTATTTGTATGCCCAGCAGGCCTTGGTCCATGTTCACGACCTCAAAATCCATCATCTCGTTAAAGAAACAATTTTAACAAGAGCTCTCCATTTCAGCTATACCAGTCTTCGAACCAGTCAGAATTGTCTATACTCAAATCCAAATCCAGATCACCTTGTTCAAACTCGGTTGAAGAAGATCCCAACTCAGAATTGTCTATACTCAAATCCGCATCACCTTGTTCAAACTCGGTTGAAGAAGCTCCCAACTCAAAATTAAAGAAACAAGAGCTCTCCATTGGAGCCAAACCAAAGTCTTCAAAACAGTTAAAATTCTCCATAATCAAATCCACTTCACCTTGTTCAAACTCGATTGAAGAAGCTCCCAACTCAAAATTAAAGAAACAAGAGATCTCCATTGCAGTCAAACCAGTGTCGTCAAACCAGTCAGAATTCTCCATAATCAAATCGACTTCACCTTGTTCAAACTTGATTGAAGAAGCTCCCAACTCAAAATTAAAGAAACCAGAGCTCTCCATTGCAGCCAAACCAGAGTCTTCAAACCAGTCAGAATTCTCCATAATCAAATCCACTTCACCTTGTTCACTCAATCCAAGAGTACACACACCCAGCGAAGTATGTGGGATGTAGTCTACAAATACCTACGAAGCCACCGACTTAAAGCAGGTCCGTTGGAAGAAGCCATTCAATATTGGTTTCTGACTCAGCAGCAACCGCATTTTCTTCGAGACTGGGTACCACATTTGTCTCTCTAAAAGTCCGAGGCCGATACAATGTGCATTGCGGTCTGTGCAGAGGAAGAAGGAAGGAACTAATGAACGAGTCCAGCGTAGTAGAGTGAAGTTTAATTACACGGGGAATAGTGACCTGCATCTCACCGTCCCAGGACACGTGCCGGCAGTTTCCCATCTCCATTGTCGTCCACTAATTTTCCGGCGACCGGTCATTCACCCGTCTGTAAACGTTGGGTCCGGTTTGCTTCTATTCCTTTATCTCGAGATTTGAGGCAGCGCATCATTATCTTGTTTTTCCCATCATTTGCCTGGTTTTTGGGTAGAGTTGAGAGGCACGTGAGCATTGGGTTGTAAGTCTCTTTCGGTTAGGGCAAGGTAAAAAGTATCGCTGTGATTTGGCCATTCTAGTCTTTGTCTTTCTCTACAACTACTTCTCCATATCTTCCTTGGTTATCGTATAAATTCATTGCATAATTTTTGCCGCCTCCTACGAACGAACGAGGTTAAATCGTGAGCGTGTACATTGAAATAGTCTTTGAACAATTTAATTGCACAAGTAAATATATAATTAATTGAATCACAACAGCCAATTATAGAAAGCTTTAGAGGAGGGACAAGATATACAGTTCAGTTACACTTTTCCTCTCGAAAAATTTAGGTATAGGAAGTAGTGGAATCAAATAGTATTGGCATAGAACACATGTGATACAAGTTAGAATCTTGTAAGTTGTGTCATCCATGGATATGGATGGATGTGGTGTTTATGTGTATGATGAGTCAACAAATATATTGAGTTATTATAGAAATAAAGTTTCACATGTAATAATTTATCATCTAATGTGGCTATGATTTGATTTTGTTGGTCTATTGAAAAAAATTATAACTTCATATTAAATAAAATAGGAAATTATAATTCTACAAGGTATCCAAAGCTTTTCAAAAGAAAATTTTGAGAAAATAAAAAGACCAATAACAACCCGAAGACATTCGATAATAGTACCAGCAAGAAGAAGGAGGAGGAGGAGGAAAATCAAGAGGAGAAGAAGAGGGAAAATAATGAGAAGTAAAACTCATAACATATTTCCATACATTATCACTACTTGAATAATTTCAAATGCATTATTTCCTAAAGGAGATTCTGATCATGCCAATCAACCAATGCAAGGGTACCATCTACTATTCCTCACCTATTCCTCTAAGGCACCCCAAAAGGTTCAAGTAAAGGAAGAACACATTCATCACCATCAAGAGCTAGATGCAAACAGAAGACACATGTTGGAGCTAAAGTTAATTTTTTAGACACACATGAAGAAGTTGAGGACATCAATAGTTACAAATTGCCTCATGTTATATGGAAATATTTTCTAGTTGAAGTTACCACAGTGGATGATGAAGATTATATGAAGAAATTACCACAATTGATCAGTGTTGATGACAACACTTTTGTAAACGTGGGGGGAATATTATGCCCTTAATTCTATATTTGTATATGGCTATGAGTAGTCAGCTTATGGCTACCTTAACATTTATTTAAGTTATATAATAATTGATATAGTCTTATATAGGTAGTTAGGTCAGCCTGGGTGATATCCATGGCATAAGTATGGCATATATAAGATGTAGAGGTTAGTTATTAGGATCATATTGAGTATTGTGTTCTCATTGAAGACTATTGGAGGTACCTCCCTCAAACTGGATTAGGAGGTTGCCTCCTCGAAGTGGCATATTACTTTCAAATATTTGTAGCATGTTTACTATTATATTTAGCTATTGTGCAAGTTGTTTAATTACACAAAACCAAGTCCTATACAATAAGGACATGGCTAAGGTATGTAATAACTGCACATATTTTACAATAAATATCTATCCCCCAAAAAAACAACATGAAAGCACTGAGGCCCTCTATCATATGTAACATAAACAAATTGAATCACTCACCCAAATGTTGTCCACCAAGTTCACATCGTCATGGAACAAATGGAAACAACATCACGAAAGCACCAAGTTCCTCTGTCAAGCCACTAGAATAATTGATTCTCATATAAAATACTTGTAGTATGTAGTGGTGAAAATGATAAATTTGCCTCATTTTCATTTTATTAATTAAAATAATGAAGTAATAATAAATATATTATAATCAAAATAAATGTTTTTATTACAATTTATTGAGAATAAAATTAATGTATATATTTACACTGAGAGGTATTCTATGAGGAGTGGAGTTTAATGGTGTGAATGTGTTAGCAAAAACCCTTTATCTTAAATTTGATGTATCAATTTACATGTTAAAGTAATAATATTTAATAATAAACATGTTACTAGTGATGTTGTATTATAATAAAAATAATTGCTAAGTGCTACAAAATATAGCTCTTTGTTATGTTGTAAAATGTCCCCCCTAGGACTTTTACCTCCTAAGTTTAGCTCCCAAGTCCCTTAATTTTAATTATGCATCTTAGAAATGAATCCCATAACAAAATGCCCTAAAAATCATGACAAATGGGACTTAGGGGACATCTGTGAGCTTAATCCAACCCTAAAATAGGTCCTTGGAAAAGGGTGCCTGCACCCTTTGGTGGAACCTATCTAGGTCTAGGGTTTTAAGTTGAGTTTGAAATCATTTATCTTTATTTTCTTAAACCCTAAGTTCCATGGTCACTATTGCTTTATGTTTTAATTTAACTTTGATTGCCTAGTATAGGTAACCAGTTAATTAAGTCATGACTTGGAGCCTCATAAGTCATCGGGTAACCCACCCCATTCACCTAGTATTAGCGTCTATCCCATTGAGTCAAAAAGTTTGAGTTTTCAATCTATATGGACGATGATGCCACATGGCTAAATGTCACAGGCCTACACAAAATCAAAGGTGTGTTGAACTGTATCAAACAACTGAGGGGGGGTGAATCAATTATCCTCAAACTTTTAACCAATTATGAACATCAACTTATCAATTACTTTTATTCTGATATAACCATGAAAGCATAAAATGAAAAGCTCAACACAATGGCATAATCAACACAGAAGAAACAAAATTTTTACGTGGAAAACCCTAAAAGGGAAAAACCACGTGGTGGGTGTTAGCCCACAAAAATATATACATCATATCAATATTGAGGAACAGAGGCTCACTATGTAGAGGGCTCACTGCCCAAATTGCTCACTACAAAGAATGACTCACTACCAAAGAGGTGGCTCACTACCAAGGGTTGGCTCACTGCCAAAATGGTGAATTGATTAAGTACCATCTACTCCATGCCTTAGTTCAGTTCATTTAAAGCACAATAAAACTTCTCTGTGCTGCTCTTTCACACCTTCGCACTTATCTTCTCATGTTTGCATACTCATACATCTTTTCGCAATTCATTACAAGTCTTTATACAAGTCATCAATCTTGCAATGTATATCAAGGTCGGTAATTCATTCATCAGCCATTGAAACAATCTCCAAGGTCAGCATTACAAACATACACAGAATAGGTCTGGACCTAATACAAAATTGACTAAGGAAAATATGTAAAGATGTATGCAGATAACATTGCTCCTTAGCTAGGACTCAAATGCAATCCTCCATGTCACCTCACGCCTCTACAACCTTCAAAGTTTCTCTGCAAATAATGAAATCAACTAAGTCAGCCAAGACTAATGAGAACATTAGGTCTTCTAAGAGCATTCTTCAACCATGATCCAAATTTCTCTCTGCAGACCAATCCGAAGGTAGGAACATGATCAGGAGACATCCACAAAGACATTATAATTATCAAAAACATCTGCACAATACTCAAACACTTTACCCATCAGATTTTTCAAATTGAAGCACATGAACAATAGTGTCAGCTACTGTCATAAAGAATAGATAGCTTGCGGACCGTGAAATCATGAACCATTGGAGTTGATGGGACTTAACATTGTCTCAGATGTATCTCTAGAACCGTAGATCAAAATGCTTCATTGCAGAGCAATGCAGACGCTAACACTTTCTCCCTGTCATTGCAAAACATACAAAACAAGTTGCTTTCATTCTGTTGAACATAACTCACTCAATTCTTCATACTGGAGGCTCAAACTTGGAACATAGCATCTTCATATGGATTTCTACATAAGTTTGAATCTACAGACAAAGCTATTCATTCTACAAAAAATGCGGAGCATTGTTCTGGACTATTTTTCTATATGCAATACACTATTTACATTGCAACTCACTGTTTCTACCAGAGAGGCTAATTTTCTCAATATCCTCAACATCAAGGTTACTTAGATAAGTAAACACAAGTCATCTTACTCATTACAAACAGACAACAAGATAGGAGCACAATTGACACCAATGACAACACAAATATGTTGACATCAATGACAACACTATTTAGGCACATACTTGCAACAATCCTCCCCTTTGTGATTGATGGCAACATATGATGTGAAAAACTGAAGACCATCAAGACAAGATTCTCCCCCTTTCTCTTTACACATTTCTATTCTTTCTCCCTCTGAGTTTTTCACATGATTTCTCTCCCCCTTTTACATCAATGGCAAAGGACACAGACTTGCATGCTGTTGCTTTGATGCACTTACTTTATTAGAAACATCTAGCTACTCCCCATGAGAGGTAGCCTTCAGAACATCAATCTAGATCAAGGAATGACACTTTGAGCTCCACTAGATTGATACATTCCTATACATCTTAGTCTAGGGTAGGAGGGGCGAGGACCCCTAACTTTTCTTTGAGATACTCAAAGGTAAATTGAGGTAGAGGCTTAGTAAAGATGTCTACAATCCGATCCTTGGTGGACACATATTCCAATTTTACTTCATTCTCTATCACTTTCTCTCTCAAAAGTGATACCTTATTGATATGTGCTTTGTTCTTGAATGCATCACTAGATTCTTTGCAATGTTTATGGCACTTGTATTGTCACAAAAGATTGCAATTGGATCTTCAAACACAACTTTTATGTCCTTCAAAGTCTATTTCATCCATAACACTTGAGTGTAAAAACATGCTGCTGCAATATACTCTTCTTCTGCAATTATCAAAGAGATTGAATCTTGTTTCTTGCTCAGTGATGAGACCAATCTATTACCCAAGAAGAAGGCACCTCCACTTGTACTCTTCCTGTCATCAACATCTCTAGCCCAATCAACATCAGTATAAGCATTGAGAGTGAAATCATTGTCCTTTGGATACAATAAGCCATGATCCGGAGTACTTTTTAAATATCTTAGTATTCTCTTCACTACCATCACATGTGAGTCTCTTAGATCAGCTTGAAACCTTGCAACAAGTCAAACTGCATGCATAATATCAGGTCTGGTTTGAGTTAGATAAAGCAATCCTCCAATCATGGATGTGTATTTTTTTTTATTATCCTTAGGTAATTCCTTAGTTTTTCTCAACTTGCAGCTAGTCACCATGGGAGTACATACTGGTTTAGAGTCTTCCATCCCAAACTTCTTCAACAACTCTTTCATATACTTAGACTGAGATATGAAGATTCCTTTATCTGAATTGTTTATTTGCAGACCTAGAAAGAAATTCAACTCACCAAACATGGACATCTCAAGATCTTTTTGCATTTCACCAGCAAATTTCATACACATACTTTCATTTCCTCTGAAGATAATATCACCAACAAAAACTTCAACAATCAAAATTTGATCACCATTAATTTTGAAATAAAGATTATTGTCAGTAGTACCTTTATTGAAGCCTAATTGCAATAAGTATTTATCCAACCTTGCATATCAGGCTTTAGGAGCATGCTTGAGTCCATACAAAGCTTTCTTCAATTTGCACACAAAATCACTTTGGTCTGATAACCTAAATCCTTCTGGTTGCTCAATGTAAACTTCCTCTTCCAACTCACCATTCAGAAATGTAGACTTCACATCCATCTCATACACTTTGAAATCTTTGTGGGCTGTAAATGCCAGAAATATTCTGATTGCCTCAATCTGAGCTATAGGAACAAAAGTTTCTTCAAAATCTATTCCTTCAATCTGAGAGTATCCTTTGCATACAATCCTTGGCTTAATCCTTACAATTTCTCCATTCTCATTCATCTTATTCCTAAAAACCCATTTGGTTCCAATAACATTTTTGTTAGCAGGTCTGGGAACTAATTGCCAAGTATCATTCTTTTGTATTTGCATTAGCTCTTCCTCCATGGCTTTTACCCAGCTTTCATCATGGCATGCTTCATTCACAGTCTCTGGTTCAACCTTTGAAAGCAAACAGTAATTGACTTGTTCCTTTGTGGCTCTTCTCCTTATTAGCACACCTTTTTTTTTGTCACCTATAATCTGATCTTCAGGATGATTGGTCCTTATATACCTAGGAGTCTTTACAACTTTTTTTGAAGCCTCTTCTTCATCTTGACTGTCTTCTTGCTCATCTTTTTCTTCATTTATTATCTAGTTCATAGTAATTCAGGTTTGATATCTTTTCCTTGCCTTCATCTACCTTCATATTTGCACTCTCTACAATCTTTTTGAGCCTTTTGTTGTAGTATCGGTAGGCCTTACACTTGGTAGAGTATCCAAGGAAGATTCCTTCATCACACCTTGCATCAAACTTTCCTAGATCTTCATCTCTCTTGATATAGCATTTGCTTCCAAAGATTTTGAAATATTTTACTGTAGGAACTCTTCCATACCACAATTCATAAGGAGTTTGAGTACCATTACCTTTCACTTGAACTCTATTTTGGATGTAAATGTCAGTATGAATAGCCTCTTTTCAAAAGACTTTCAGCAGATCTACTTCCTTCATCATTATCCTAGTAGCCTCTTGAACTGTCCTATTTTTCCTTTCCACAACTCTATTTTCCTGAGGAGTCCTAGGTGCACATAGCTATCTTTTTGTCCCATGCACTTCATAGAAAATGTTGAATTCATTTGATGTGAATTCACCCCCTATATCAAACCTCAAGCATTTGATTTTCAATTCTATTTCATTCTCAACCATTGCCTTGAAATATTTGAACTTCTCTAGGGCTTCTGATTTATCTCTCAGAAAAGTAACCCAAGACATTTTAGAATAATCATCAATGAGCAACATGAAGTACTTGTCTCCTTGTAGACTTCTCACCCTTGTAGGACCACAGAGATTTGTATGCACTAGATCTAGCAAATTGGTAGAGAATTGCTCTTTATTCTTGTCTGCTTCCCTAACTAACATTCCTTGCAGATTGTATTGGATATTTTCATAAGTTTTGGTAAATCTCTCACAATTTGACCTAAACTTATCTTTACCAGATTATCAAAGTTTATATGACACATCCTTCTATGCCACAACCAACTTTCATCTTCCTGCGCCAATAAACAATTATAATTAGTTCATCTTAATTGATAGATGTTACTTTTTGTCTTCTTACCAGTAGCAATCATAGTTCTGGAGCTTTCCAAGATCTTGTACCCATTATGTTTTAATATGAGATCATATTCTTTGTCACACATCTGACCAACACTCAAAAGATTATGCTTCAAATGCTTCATATATAGGACATTGTCAGTATTATGCTTTCTATCAAATGGAATAGATCCTTTTCCAAAAATCTTACCAGCTACATTATCTCCACACCTAACCAGTCCTCCATCATACTTTTCAAAACTTACAAACTTACTTTTGTCGCCGGTCATGTGATGTGAGCATGATCCACTATCAATAATCCATTCATCCTTATCCTTCTCAACTTGAACAACCAAAGAAATTTCTTCCACATATTTTTCTTCCTTCACACAGCTACCAGAACTAGTAGACATAAGATCTTCTTTAATAGAAATAAAGAAGCATTCATTTGCACTGGTACTAGCATCATCAAATTCATAATCAGTCACTCCTTCATCATCAAAATCTCCTACATAGTAACATTTCTTTATAACTCTAGGCCTGCTCTCATATCTTTTCTCATTTCTTTCAGGACATCTAGAAACATAATGCCCTACTTTACCACAAGAGAAACACTTGAAAGGTAATTTAGCTTTGAACTTACTGGAACCTCTTTGCAACCTGTCAACAAAGTTAGCTTCAATTTCACCAATGTCATCATCCACATTATATTTCTCATCTCTAGAAATCTTTTCTAGAGTACTGACTTTAAAAGATGATTCAACTTTTGGTAGGGCATCACTAAATTCTCTCATCTCAAAGGCTGTAATCTTTCCAAGTAACTCATCTCTGTCAAAAGTTTTCATAGTCATAAATTCTTCAATAGTAGCTACCTTGTGACTATAGGACTTTGGTAGTGATTTGAGAATTTTCATCACAATTTCCTTATCACTGAGAGTTCCTCCCATACCTTTTATTCTAGTGATAAGTTTGCCAACTCTTTGCATAAAGGCTGTTATGTTTTCATCTTCATTCATATTCAAACCCTCATATTTCACTTTCAGGATCTCTAGCTTAGCTTCTCTTATAGAATCATCTCCTTCATATAGATTTTTTAGCTTCTCCCATACCCCATTTGTAGATTCAAGGTCCACAACTTTTGTCAACACTGAGTCACTAAAGGAACTTAATAGAGCAACCTTTGCTTTGACATCTAGTTCATATTCTTTGATATCATGCTTAGTTGTCAAACCACCTTCAGGCATGAAAAATCATGATTGTCTAGCTAGCCATACTTTATAACCGAGATAGAAGAGATGGCTTTTCATTCATACCTTCCAAAGAGCATAATTTGTCCCATCAAATTGTGGAGCTTCCTTCTTATAAGACATCTTGGATCTTCCTCAAGTTGTTAGGCTTTCTTCTAAGGAACTTGGCTCTGATACCAAGGTGATTTCATATTTCTTCTATAGGGTTGCGATATGGAGACACCTATCGAATATGATTGGGTTTACAAGCATTTAATCGAGGAGTCAGAATTGATGAAAGGAGTGCTTCTAGGTGTTAGGATGAGATACAAGTTACAAATAGTGAAGGATCTAATGGTAGCACATGGTCATATAAGAATCTTGCTAGGTAGAAATATTCAGTGCAAGGCCATGAAATTGTGACACGTGGCTCTGCCTTGGAGGCAAATGTAAAGGCAAGTGTAAAGAAGTCTACATGGGAGCATTATCACACTCGCACAGACTGAAAGGGTGACGGCCCAGTCCTCACCACGCTGCAATGAAATGGTGCCACATGTCCACATCAAACAAAAAGTAACGAAGTCAGCAGGAAAAGTGCATCCTACTTGGATTGATTTCATTGGTTAATGAAGGGGCATATAATTTCAAATCTGGCAAGCAATATGTGACCGTCGATCTCACAAAAGGAAGCATAAATCATGACTTACATTTGAACTTTCTGTAGCAAATGTTGGGAGGTTCCTTGCAACATGAATTATAGTAAAAGCCAAGGTGATGCGCATTAATGCTGCAAGCCCTAAATTGCAAGTCTTTAAGGGGAGAAAATAAAGGGGTTTTCTTACTATTTTCATGAACATGAAAGACCTTTTGTGTGTAACAAGTATCCAGGTAAAAATAATGAAGGATTTCAAGTTTCTACACATAAACCAGTAAGTCTTGCTTAGTAAAAAACTATTTAAAATAATGAGTCAAGAAAATCATACCTCCACATCAAAATGTAGCTTGGATGAGGACATTATGGTCCAACTCCCTAGGTCTTCAAGGTGACCTACAAATGTACATGGTCCTGACGGGCCAAATGATAAACTTCTAGACATCTATGATGATTGTCGGGATGCTCGGTTACCAATACCTGTATGGATTTTATTCAGACACTAGCATGACAAAAGGGAGTATAAGGCCCCAATCTGCAATGCATGGAATATAGACCTTGCAATGTTAGTATGCCCTAACATGTTTCCAAATATAGACTTTGTGAGGGCAGTATCACAGAGATACGACCTAGGGTCTAGAATAATATATGCAATGAATAAAATAGTTATGATAAAAACTACAAAGGCCTATATCTCAAGTGTGTTTGGACTAAACCATGTAGCTAGCAAGTAGATTGATCTTGTCACCTTGAAAGAAGGATATAAGAAGGTTAAATGAGGGTATAGAGCCTTTAATTTGCCCAAGCACAGACTGAAGGGCGTAAATGGACAATTGGTGAAGATTTTAGACCTAAATGAAGAACCATTTGATTGCTCCCAATTCATGCATTATTTTGTGTAAACATATCACTCTTTGTGTCAGGTGCTGGAAAACGGATGCAATGGAGAAAATGCCTATTTCTCTGATGATGATTAGAAAATGCATCACCTGGATGGTCAAAGGTAATATAGTTCCTAGGGTCTACAACATAAGAAGGTGCACATGAAGCATCCTCCTTAGGGTATCCATGTTCATATCAATTGGCCATGACCAACTACAAACCACATGTGCAAGAAGAAGGAGAAAAAATAACATGCTCCTTTACTGAGAAAGAAACCATGGTCAAGGTAGGAAGAAAAACATGTATCGTCACTAGCTGTAGTCTCATTGAAACATGTACACATCAATAAGATGTTTCTTTTTAAAATAGATTTGCCACCTCACTGAATGAGGAAATCCTTTGAAGCATGACAATCTTCAAGGCTTGGAACTAATTCTGGGTTGCTCACACTAGCATAGTCTTCTAATACTTATAACCCAGCACTACATCGACACCAATCTGTTGGTGTAAGTTGAAGGGCTGCCAACTTACCAATAGCAACAGATTACACAACTGCAATGGCTACAAAGAAGGGTCTTCAAATCTGAACCAAATGATCACTATCCCTGGTAACGATGCCAAAATGTTGGTTCCAAAAATAACTGCAACCCAAAACTCTAAAACATTCTTAAATCACCTAGGTGAGGGATTGTTGTCAAGGTGATAGGAAGAGTTTTATCAACAAGTTAAGGGGGATTTTGAACAACTACAAGAGTGGGTATACTCTTCTACACTTCAGGCTCAACTAGACCTAGGAGGGATATTCCTAGAGGCATAAAATAAAGTACCAAAAATAAATACAACCATACCCAATGTACACTTGACCCCAAGAGATGTCACTAGATCAAGACAAATTGGCTGCACATGCCTCTATATTAAGATGATTCAACTGTATGAATGTACATGCATAGGAAAGATGGTTTTTCCTTGAACCATAGGTGAATGATTTGTTTGATTTTAAAGAGTGATTGGTCCCTCTCCAATATGGATCAGTGCCTATTCCATTGGGCAACCGAGTCATAGAATGCAAGGAGGAAAGGAAATACATAGTAAAGGATCAATAGAACTAGACATATATTCACATATAAGACTTCAAATAGATCTTCATACAATGGACATACTTAATAATCCAATAGATAACTACAATGATTCCTATGCAACAAAAAGATGGAAAATACAAAGCCTTATATTAACTTAGATGCTATCACACATCTATAAACATCTATTACAATCATACTACCAAATGTAGAAAAGGGAAATACATAACTATGATTATATATACCAAAATCATTACAAACTCCCATGGAGATATATTATTACATTCAAATCTACTTTACATAACCTTTCTACTTTATACTAAACATATCCCTTCACTACAGACTAGACAAATCATGTGTTGATGCCAAACAAAATCCTTAAGCTCTCCCAAACCAGACAATTGGCTCCACGACTAATCCTAAGAATGTCAAAAATTGATGTATATATATCAATTTAGCACATAGTGTAGCACAGGGTTCCATAAATTTGGTCAACAACCAATTATTGCATTGATTACAGTGCATGGCCTCATGTTAGAAGAATTGGTAGAAATTTTGGGTACCCATGCCCTACAAATTGATTTTGCATCCTCAAGGTACTATTTTAGCTACCCACTTTGCATTTATTGCATTTCTAGAAGTCATTGGTGCATTTGAATGAAATGAGAAGGCTAGGAAGTTGAGCTCTAACAAATTAGACGTCAGAGCTCAGGCCTTCCACCTTGTAGCTTACAATATTTGAGAAGAGGTAGGAGGGAAGCCTTGACCCCACCTATGTATAGATATGAAGGCATCAAGAGTCAAGCTTCAGGCCTTCACTTCTCTGCCTTACGACTTGAAGAAGAAGAAACAAGGAAAAACCAAAGTCTATCCTTTTGTCTTAGAAAAAACTTAAAGCCTTTGTCAGGGTCGGTCTTTGGGCCTTCCTCCTTTCATCTTCTAAAAGGAAGAAGGTGGAAGGGAGGAAGCCTAAACTCTAACCTCTACTGAAAATGCCACATGTCCTCTTTCCATTGTTCTACATGTTATTTTGTGGGCCCACCAAAAGGCTCTGTAGAATGGCAAAATGCCTTGGGAAACCTTACTTGTCAGGGGTTGGTCGTCAGGCCTTCCACCTTCCGTCTTCCAAAAGGAAGAAGGTAGAAGGGAGGAAGCCTGAACTCTGACCTTTGTCAAACACTTAGAATTTCAACACTTAGACAATTTTTGGGGCCAAAGGGGAAGCACGATGGAAGGAGGAAGCCTGAAACTCTAACCTCTAATAAAGGGAGAAAGCACAAGGGAACACTTAGAAAATTTTTGACTTAGTCATCTTTTGGCTTTTCCCTTTGTACTTTCAAAAGGCAAATACATGAAAACCTATGGAACATATCTCTAATCGGTTATAAATTATAGGCTCAACAATGGAGTTTTAAAGTGGGATTTAGATGGAATTTGGGGGCAAAATGGGGCATGATTTTTCATGTGTCAACAACTACCACCTTATAGCTTTGCCAGGCGACTACCACTCAATTTAGCTATTCAACTTTGGATGGCTCAACTCTATCACTAGAAGCAAGTTGTAGATGCTCACACTACGTGGGGATCCCAAATAAAATCTCAACTTCACTAGCTCAAGATTGGTGATAAGATCTCAAAAGAATTATTTTAGGCTTTGTGTACTTGCTATACATCTCAAACGATTAAGCAAATTAAAGAGGGGAAAAAAATATTGAATGATCTTCCTGATATTATTTAGGATTTTGTCTAGTACTATGAGCAAGTTTTTTTTGCTTAGTAGTATGTAAGGAAAGCAGAGGTGTGGAATACAGCTTCCCTAATGTCAATTTTAAGGGGATAATTTAGACAGGTAATGTTTAATTCAAATACACAGATGAACACACCAGAAAAATAGAATAAACATGCAAGATAATAGAGAACAACACCAGATGTACGTGGGAAAACCCTTTCAGGTAAAAAACCCACCACCACAAGAGAGACAATCTTGATTTACAGTAAGCTTAGAAAGATTACAATTAAGATCCCAGCCCTCTCGCTCAAGTATCGATTCTTAAATCATACAAAATAGTTCACTTCTTTCACTATACATCTACAAAATGAACAATATGATCGAATCTCTTCATCAATCAGACTACCTCACCAAATATGTATTTACTACAATCTTCAGAGCAAAATCATTTGAACTTTTTCCCTAACTGTTCGTTCCAACTGACCCAGCGTCGCTACTTTCCAACTGTTGCAACCATCATCTGACTGTTCACATTCAAGAGGAATCATTAGTCCCACATGCACTAGACATTGGTCATAGCCATTGTATATATACATTACCACAAGAATGTTAACTGTCGACACTTATGCCGAGAAGACCAACAAGTCTACCATTCACCGTCCATCAGGAAGACTCTAGCTGATATGTTTCATCAGAGTGACTTAAGCAATCAGAGTGATATCTCCAAAAAGCGCCGAAGGTTCTTTTCTTGCCGATGTCTAACCCTTCAATCTCCATCGGAGTAATGAAGACCGTCGGAGTGACATTTCAAAAATTCCAACAGTGATTGTCATGCCAATAGCTAGCCCTCTATCGGTGTAACCTTGCAGATCAGACAAAGACTCCTCACTCCCACCGATACAGAAAGTCAACCCAATAGCTCACTACCATCAGTGAGACCAAAGTGATTGGTGTAGCGCTAACCAAGTCTGTCGATGCTCCAGTGTGGCCGATGACCAAGCAACTATCAGAGAGACACTGTCCATCAGTAGAGTAAGTTAAGAGTTCATTGACAGTTCAAGTCTTGCCTATGAACGACTGAGGTTCCAAGTGGTAACTTGAGACATTAGGTCTCTTCATAGTATACCTCTACCCATTCACTTTGGTGATAATAGTGCCTTATTGTGGTTCCTTGTTAGGTTTCCAATTCCTAGTGCATTCTTTGTGATCAACTTCTCACCAAAGATGACTTAAGGGAGGCTATTTTTTTAACCGTCCAATGACAAGGCCCCTAGATTGGATGGATTTCCCTATGGATTTTATAAATCCTTTTGGGATACTATGGGAAACAATCTTCAGAAGGCCTATCTTGAGGCCTTCCATTCTAAATCTTTAAGAAGTTTAATCAACAAGGGAAATATCAAGTTCATACCTAAAGCTGGTGATCCTGAACATATTTACAACTAGTGATTGATCACCTCATTATTTATGTCTCCTACAAGATTATTTACAAGGCTTTGGCTTTTAAGCTAAGCCCTATGCTCCCATTGCTAGTTTATCTCGAGAAAACTACTTTTATTAAGTCCAATTTATCTTGAATAATTTATTACTATGTGGGAAGGGATGGAATGGGATCAACATTCTCAATAGCCTATCATTTCCATTAAGATTGATTTTTCTGAGGCTTATGACCATATTGAATGGCCTTTTATCCTTTCCATGCTTCAAATGCATTGATTTGGGCCTCATATCATCTAGTTTGTGTAGATGTTGTTAATCGATGCTTCAACTTGTATTATCATTAATTCTCAACAATCCAAGCCATTTGGGATTTTCCAATCTATCTATCAAGGCTACCCTCTTACTCCATCTCTTTATGTTCTTTTTGTAGAAGGTTTTGGTTATCTTTTGACCCATGTGATTTCTCAAAGCCTTATTAAGGGGTTATCTCTTCCCAACTCTCCCAAGTAGTTGCTTAATGGTCATTTTGCTAATGATTCTTTCCTTTCTCTCATTAGGGGATATCCAATCATAGTCAGTTGTACCAAATGACTTCACAGTCATGCTATTGAGTAGCTTTTATTCCAATGGAAAAACCAACAACCTGAAGAATCCATGTGGGAGCGAATCAACATTCTATCCAAGTTTCCTCATGTCAAGCTTTGAGGATATACCTTTTTTAAAGGGACGGCAATGTTAAGAATCCCTATTCTAATATATGTATTGGATATTAATTAGTATTAGATTGGGTCAAAATTATTTGTAAGTAATTCATATGGTAATTAAAATAAAATTATTTCTCACACATGCATGGATAGAAGTAGTTATGTTTTGCAAAACTCTATATATTCTAATGACTTCTCAAATGTAAAGTGTTGTATCTTGAATATTGTAATTGGAGTTTAAAATCTATTGGGAGGATCCCCCTTGAAATGACATCACAAACATAATATTATATATGTTATATAGGAAAAGAGGGATGTTGATGATGAGGTTGATAGTGTGATTAAATCCTCCTTTCACATATAAGATTCAAGGACATTAAACCAAGTCAAGTCACAACTTTTTCAAGAGGACTCAACTACAAGTTTGGTGTCACTTGGAATGATAAGGAAATTTGGAATTTATTGATTAATTTGTTAAACCCTAATTATATGATTTTGAATACAAACAGATAGAATATGACAAATGATCACACAACAAGGCACTAAAAGTAGATTAGAAACATAATAGGATTTAGATTTTAGAAAGCATAAACTTTGGGGACACAGGGGTGGCTCCCCTAGTCCAACAAGCAATTTTTTCTATGGATCTGAAGCTATTAGATGATGAAGATTGCAACCCGTTTAGGAGTTTCTAACAATGGAAATCGAGAGGACATATCCCGGCGGGCACCCTTGTCCAGGAAGGAATATACTTTACCATTTTCTGTAAATCCAAAATCTTTATCCTTTGCTCCGATCTCTTGCAACTCCTCTTCACAAGATCCTACACCTGTAACCTACAATCACAAGAGAGGGATTCGGGGTTGGGGTGTTTAGGACATTGCCTCAGTCAAGTCTCAGAAAGGCATTCAAGCCTTCCAACATCATAGTTAGATAGAGTGCATGTCCTTGGTGGACTGAGGCAAAATCAAATGATAAGATAGATTGGTTGAAACATAATAAGATATCACCTTGGTAGGTGTAAAACCCTCATAGAGATGAAGTTCCTTCAAATCATGAGGAAATGAGTTGTTGGAGTCAAATCTAAAACAGACACATACAAACACAACACAATACTGCTCTGCAACACAATGAATCCCTTGAATGCTCTTTGCTTGATGATCATAAGTTCATCCTTATCAACTAGGAATAAAATGAATCTTAAACATATTTATATATGCATTCTGCTAAACATTCGTAATCTAAATTGAAAAGGCCAACAAAGGGAAACCTTTTAATGGCCATAAACTGACACTTTAAAATTTGGGTCCTAGCAATATAGGTCTGGACTAAGGCATAGGTGCCCAAGTCCAGAGGCCTATTTTTGGTCTTGATTAAGGTTTGAAGTACCTCCTTAAGCTGCCTTTGTTAAGGTTTCAAGGAATTTTTCTTTGGGATAAGTTTTTCACATGCATGATTAATCTAAGGGGACCTAGGAGATAAACTTAAGAGGTAAAAGTCCTAGGGGTATATTTTACGACATAACATTTAGCCCCCACTTTAATGTATGTATGATCCTATGACCCATACATGCATGAAAGTACGGTCAAAAACACATCAAACATGCCAAGCACATGAAGCTAAGTCATACACAAAAATTGAGGAACTATTTCTATCTCCCAGTCTTAGGTAAGTACTATAAGATACATTGAAGGCACACAAGACACAATGAAGACAGTAAGAAGCATGCAAAACATGGAGAATACAATAGGAAGGAAGCAATACATGATGAAGATAGTGAGAACAGTCACACAAAACACAATGAATACATTGATATAACATTTTCATGTATGAAATAAAAATCCTAAGGGGCAGGGGGAACTCACTGCTACACCCTTTACACCATGAAAAACATGCAATACAGAAACCAAAGTGTAAGGGGAACTCATTGCTACACCCTTTACTCCACTCATGGGGGAAGACATGCCAAACAAAACCCGAGTGTGGGGGGAACTCATCACTACACCCTTTACACCACACACGGGGAAAGACACATAGAAGACATATGGAATACATCAGGGCCATATAGCATGCCATAAACATACTATACATCTTAAGTATGACAAACATGGGTGATGGAAGGAGATTATTACTAAGTCCCACAATCTTAGATACATTGTAGACACATCTAATGGTTGGGCTTATGCCACAACAACTGCTAAAGAAATGCTTAAGGGAGGATAGCTCAAGATCCAACCTTGACTCTCAATGAGGACTTTGTATAAAAGGATGTGCACTAGCTCAAGAGATACACCATCCCACCTTACAAAGAGGGCTTAAAAGAATGGTTCGTTAGTGCCAAAATCATTAGACAGATACAATTATATATGTCCCCACCTTAAGATGGTTGATGTCGCTTATCGACATCAAGCACTTTAAGTTAGAGAGAAAACATGCAAGGAAACAAGAGCTCTCACAAAGCCCATGCCCCCAAAGGTGACATGTGCCATGATCGTTGAATGTTCCCACAAACACATTGGTAAGATATGTTAAGATAAGATAACAAGATGGTTAGAAAATTTTACTCTAAGATAATAACCAAATCAAATTATGAAAGCTATGCATGAAAACAATCACATCAAGGATCAAGGCTATACTCACGAGTTCAGAGATGAGTATAACTGTTGGGCTATACTACAAGTACCTCAGAACCAAGTGTAGTAACAAGGTGAGATACCATTCAAAGTGAAGATAGGGAAAAAGCTAGCTACCATGCAAAAATTGAACTGTAGCTAACCATAGCTCCCTATTGAGTGCAATCTAACCTAAATAACAATCAAATAAACATGAAAACTAGTAAAAATCTAAGATAATATTGACTTCTCTCCATTGTCCTCCTCCACCTCGCACTGTTGTTCTCAGACTTGCGAGTTCATGCAACCATCTTGAGAATCTTATGTGTGTGTTAAGAAAGAGTTTGGAGATTGTAGGCTGAGAGAAATGTCTAGGAGACTTAAGGGTCTAAAATGAAGTTGAATGAGTAATTTTATAGAAGAGCAGATTTGAATGGAGAGCTAGGATTGAGAGTTGACTTTGGAGGCAAAATCAACGCTGGAGGTTGATTAGGGTTTCGCTCCACTAGAGGACAAAATTGAATTTTAAATTGGGAAAATATGGTGACGTGGGAAATGATTTAAATTAAATGAACTTGTCCAATTTATTTAATTTATTGAAAGGATGCATGTGAAAGTAAATTTTGGGAATTAGGTGATGGGATATTTAAACAAAAGTTTTATTTTCTTTAAATTAATGAAACAAGACATTAGGATATGAATGATTAAATAATTAATTAATTAAAATTAATTAACTAATCATAGAGGAAAATTTGGAAAACTTGGTAGACTGTGGAAGTGTTTAGGGTTTCACAACCCGAGGACACTTTTAGGTGTCTACATTTTACCCCTCTTTGAGATGATGTTCGAGATGACGTGATTTATGCCGAGTAACATCATTTCAAAGAAGCTAAGGAAATGGATAGAGGAAAAGGATGATGACATAAATATAGGGTGATGATGCCCTCTCAAGAGGATAGGTAGGTTGGACAAACATGGGTAGGCTCTCGAAATGAAAGGGATTGGTTAAGAAAGAAAAATAGGAGAATGGATAGAAGAAATAAATGCTACATTATGCTGCAATGAAGGTGGAGGAATGAAGATACAAGAGAGAGATGGTGGAGTAATGAAGGATTGGCTAGAAGAATGGAAATGAGATCCTGCTTTGATATATTTTTGAGCTTCTCGCTTACAAATTTTTTTCTGCTTATCATAATAGAACTTATTATGTCAAAGGACGCCAATCACCATGGAATGTCAAAGACCAAGGTGGAAAGTCTAGTCCCTTGTAAAACAGACACAAGATAGACAAGGAATTCCTGACTCAGACTAACTAACCGTGATACCTTATCGGAACATGCGATGAGATAACCCTGAGGTATGTACGTCCTTATACAAGGAAGCAGTTATTCTTCCCAATGCATAGGATGTCTTTGATTCACACCCAATGGAATCCTGATCACACACAAAGCACCAAGTTGCCCCAGTCATTTTTCCAAGACAAACAACAAATATCAATCAAAGAAAAAGATCTCGCTCTATCCTCACTTCTCTTCATCACTTAGGGACTGCCTTGAGAAGCATAAGAATGAGATTTCAAAACAATTTGAATGAAAGATAATACAAATGAGACTAACAGAGTCAACAACCATTAGATTGTTTGCCAAGTGATTTGTGTTTGATTGATTGATCATGATTTGATGAAGTAGGTGTGGTTTCAGGATAGGAAGCATGTCGTGTAAGACGCCTAGTCTAGTTTTGGCAATGCAACATCCTTTATAAGGCAAGTGATTGATTGATTGACACTAGTGTTGTTGGCCATGCGAGCAACACTAGGGTTTGATTGATGTTGTTTGATAAATGACACATGTCATATAAGGGACAAAATCTTGGTTTCGACAATGCCCCATTCTATATAGTGTATGCAATAGTTGATGAGGATAGTGACATATGATTATGACGAGGTGATTGATGGATTTGATTTATTGGATAGCTATCTTGTTTGATGCTTGGGATTGTTTCTAGTGTGCATTTGTTTGAAAGATTGACTATCTGATCAAAGTGTCCATTTCACAAAAGGATGAGTTATTATGATGGTTGACTCAATGGGCCCTAAGGGACTGACCTAGTGCCTCAGGGGCGCATCAAAGATGTCCTTGCCTACGTGAAAGCTCAGAGGCATCATAGTTTGACCATGTGGATTGTGGATGATTTGACGAATGGATTTGAATGATGATTGACTTGATTGATTTGATTTGAAGAATTGGGAGATCGATTGATTGGATTGAATTGATTGAGTGATGTCATTGGATGATTGGACGAATTTGTGTTGATGATGGGATTTGAAGAATTTGATTGAAGAATTGACTTAGAAGAATGGAATGAAGGTTTGATTTGGATTGATGAATTGGATTGATTAGATGAAGTGGATGATTGGATTGTGTTTGATTGATTGGATTTTTTGTTGTATATTTGATTTTTTTTGTCTTTTGGAAATATTTGATTTGTTTGTATTTTGGAAATATTTTGATTTTTTTTTTGTTTTTTGAATATGTTTTGATTTTTTTGTGTTTTGATGTTTTGATTTTTTTAAAAAATTTTGGATGTGATTTTTTTGGATTTTTAACATGTTTTGATATGGTTTGTTTTAGAAAATGGCATCGGTTTGCAATTTTGATAGCCTTTATGCTAGATACCAATGACAAGGGGGAACCAAGTCTAGGTGGAAGAATAATGTAGGATGGATAGATAAAAGGATAGGTGATAGTGGATGGAAGCAACATACATGTAGGAGGGCAAGGATGTGATCTACAAGGACTATGTCGCATAGGAATAACATGCCCCATTGTAGGTAGTATGGTTAGGATTTTTCATGAAAAAGTTTATGATGATAAGTTAGTGATATGATGGATTGTTTGGAAGGGATGAGGTATATCGAGAGATAACCAAAACATTTGCCAACATTATGCCCCCAATCTTTATCAAGATCAAAAGAGGAAGGGAGGATGGATGGATTTGATATGATAGGAATGTGTATGTAATGGATAGGATATGATAAGAAGGAAATGATAGTGTGGATGAGACAAGGTTCCCCAAGTGCAGGTGACATAGAAGATCAACTTACACATGATGCATGTTTGCCAAATTTCCATCATGGTACTTATCCAAGGCGTGCCACCAAGGGTGGTTTTCACCTTTGGACGAAAGGATTTATCTTTAATTTTTAGTTTTTAATTTTTCTTTTCCTTTATGACTTTTTTGACTTTTTGAATCGATAGGGGAATATGGATGGGAGTGACTCAAGTGTCTAGTGCCATGAAAGCTGATAGTCCCATTAGAGATGGATGTTGTTGCATGGACCATGTCAAATGTCATTGTGCTCATCGATGTTGGTATGGAATTGCATGAAAGCGAGATGGATAACGTAGATAGTGGATTATGATGTGGATTATGTAGGGCTTATGCAAGGAGGATGGATGAAATGTTTATGCAAAAGCATGGACCATAGGAAGGTGATGGGTGAAATATGTAGGAAAATAGTTGAATGATGGTGTGATGGAGGTATCGAAAGGAATCATAACCAATGGCTGCACACACTGTGTTAAACATGGAAGCTTGTGATTGGATGGAGGTGTAGGAAGCAATGGTGATGTTTTCTTAGGAGATGGTTGATGTAGGACTTTTGGTACCCATAGGGACTTAGTATTTTTATGATTTTTGTTTTGGATGTGGGATGGAGGAATTTGATATTTTTGAATGGAATGGGTGGAAAAGGATGGTTGGGATTCTTGAGAAGTGTATGCCTCATTTGATTTAGTTTCTTTATGCTTAGGGACCCAAACTATTTGAGTTTTTGACTTTGCCTTTGGAGGTATGGGCTTAGGTAGCCTTATAGATGGATTTTGCTTTGATGTTTTGCATTTGTACCCTAAGGCATTAGGACACTTAGGAATTTTGGCTTTATAGGTAGAGGCATCCAAATGTGTATTTTTGAATCCCATGTGGTGGATGGAACCGAGGTTGGTGGGATGAGCAGAAGCTTCTTGTTTAGACAATATGTGCATTTGTTAGTCATGATTAGGAATGTGAGGGAATTCATGTATGATAGGGATCTTAGGTGTAGGAAGCAATGGAGGTAAAGTGGATGGAGGGATATGCAGAGTTGGAAGAAGTGGAGGTAGATAGGATGGTGGAAGGTGTATGGTCACATGCTTTTGACATTTGTAGGATGATGGAGGTGGAATGGCCACATATGTTTTGGGTATGTGATAGGATGTGCGATGGAAAGTGGTGGACTTAGTAGGAATGGAGGAAGTACCAACATCGTTAGATTGTTGACCTTGATGTGTGTATCCAAGGCCATATGAGTGCGGGGGGATTTTGACATGTATGGGCTCCAAAAAACCTTGTTCGTGAAGGTCTAAGCATTTACCTTGGTAGTTCATCTTTTGGAGCATGCGATGGACTATGGGACTAGGTGTGGTTTGGAAACTAGATTTGAGTCCTTTGTGGGATGAAGGAGGTGAAGTGGTGGATAGAGGTTGTTGTTGTCCTAAGGAAGAACATTCATGTATGAAAGCGGATAGGCCAAGGGGATATGATGGTGGGTTTGAAATGGGATCGATGGTGGATGGAGAGGAATCAAGAAGATCTTGATTATGTTCATGTAGATCCAAGTTATTTGTTTGATCTTCTATGCATGCTTGGGAGCCTCTTGTCTCATCACAAGAAGTGGATATTTGCTCATTAGGGCTAGATGGAGGATGGATGGATGGAGTGACAAGCTCTTGACCATAGAATGCATAAAGTGAGCTATGTGGATCATCATAGTCTTCTTGGTCATAGAGGGGATCTTGATCATGAATGGGGTTAGGTGTGTTATGGATGGGATCAATACGAGTGCTTTGATCTTGGTTTGAATGAGGGGGTAATGTTTCCTTATGCTTAGGATTATGATCTTGACATGTCTCTTGACTTTGAGTGGAAGTAAATGACTCTTGGATAGGTTCAATGATTTGTGGACCACATGATGGGGTTGCGGGATTAGGAATGGCATTTGAAGGCTCATTGCTAGGTGCCAAGATAGGTGTTTGACATAGGGATAAGTTATTCCTAGCTAGTAGCCATTGGATCACATCCTTTGCAAGGGCATGTGTGGAAGGACAATATAGTGGATGGACAATCAGGGTAGATGATGTGGACTTGTGATTATAATTAGGCGGAGCAAAAAGTTCCCATGGTGGAGGGATAAGAGGGATGGAATGTGTTGGAGGATTAGGGTTTAGACTTTGACTAGATGGAGCGTCAATGGAATTGGATGAATTGGTGTGTTTGTGTTTGTTTTTGTAATGTTTGAACTTATGATCTGGATTTGATGGAGGATTAAATGGTAGAAGGTACCTATAGAGTGAATGAGTTAGACTTAGGTTTCCCTTTGTCAAAGATAGCATGGGAATGTAAAGGCCCTTTGTCTTGCTGCCAAGGTGGACTTAGATAGACTTGGGAATAGGCTTCAGGTGCTAGAACATTTTTCTCTAGGATTGGCATGGAATGACACATGTCTTCAAATCTTTGTATGCCATCTTGTAGGATTAGGACCATGTTGATAAGTTCTTGACTAGGATGAATGATGGTTTGGAGTGATTAGGATGAATGAAATGTGATAGAGTATGGGATTGATTGGATGAATAGACATGGATGATTAGGGATGATTAGGGTATGGTTAGCATTGTGATAAGTATGACTTAGAAATGACTAGGATATGATTAGGAGTGAGGTGATTAGGATGAATTTGATAGAATGATGTGATTAGAAAGGGTGATTAGAATGTGAAGCTTGAATGATGAAGATCTGAGTAGGATGCGATTGTGATGATGTCGATTGGATGAAAGAGATGATTAGGATGTTGAGGAATGATAATATTGAATGACTTGGCAAGAATGTTGTGTTGATGTGTTCACTATAGGGATGACTAGGAGGATCTACTCCCTTTCTCTTCCTTTTGCAATCATTCTTTACTAAATGAGAGTTGTCAATTGTGGGATGCTATGTCGATGCCAATACAAGGTGATGAAGCCCAGACTATGATAGAGGCTAATGATATTAGTCTTCAAAAAGTCTAGCTGCAAGAGGGTACTCTCATCTACTAATGACCTTTCAAAGCACAAATTTGTTTTGTTGAGACCTTGAGGTGCGTAAGAAATGATTGATTAAAGTGAACCCGTGAGTTTTAGAATTTACTTGGAAGGATGGACTTAAACTAGCCTTAGAGTATTAAGCCCAAGCAGAAGAAATGATTGATTAAAGTGAACCCATGAGTTTCAGAATTTAGTTGGAAGGATGGAATTAAACTAGCTATGGAGTATTAAGCCCAATTTGTGATTGATTTGAAAAAGATGTCAAGGTCTCTTGGTCCAGATTTGTACTTGTGATACAGTCAAGCTTTGACAGTTTCTCCCTATGTTTCAACCTTAGGACGACTATTTTTTGGCACCTCTATAGATGTCAAGGGTTGAATGCTAATGAAATGTTGTGATGAAATTTGATTGTAAAATCAATGGAATTGGATATGTAGTGGAATGAAATTGAATATGTAGTGGGTGAATAGAACCAATAAGTCTATAATGTTTTGACACAGTTGCAGTCAGATTTGACAGGGAGAGTAGATGCTCCAAGTTTTCCCTATGGTTGTGGTGTATTGTGATTAAGATGAAATTGATTGTATTGGAATGAATAAGGGGATGTGATTAGGATGTTATTGATTGGATTAGGAATGAAGATGATTATGTGTAGTAATGAGATTGGATGAATTGGATGGGTTAGGGAATGATTAGGATGAAGATGATGTGTAATGATGAGATTAGATTACTTGGTTGGATTAGGAAGAAGTTGATTGGATTATGAATTATGATGATGTGCAGTGACGAGATTGAATGATTTTGGATTGACTAGGAAATGATTAGGATGATGTTGATTGGATTATGGATGAAAATGATTAGGTTAGATGACTTGGATGGTTAAGATGATGTTGATTAGATGAAAGAAGTGATTAGGGTTTGACTAGGATGATTTGGATATGATTAGGAGAATGATTAGGATGATGTTGATTGGATGAGGATGGCAATGTGTAATTATTAGGAAGGACGATTTGGATGGATTAGGAATATGGGTAATGATTAGGGATGATGAGATTGGGTGACTTGGACCAATTAGGATGAAAATGAATTAGGATGTGTGGAATGATTAGGAATTGTGGTTAGGATGGATTAGGATGAGGTTGAATGATTAAGAATGATGAATAAAATATAATTATGATGAGTTGGATTGATTAGTAAGGATTATTAGGATGATGATGACTAGGATATGGTTAGGAAGAAATGTAATGATTATGAATGATGAATAGGATATGACAAGGATGAGATGTAATGATTAGGATAATGGTTAGGTGTTGGTTTGGGATGACTTGGATATGATTAGGAATGACATGATTGTATGAATTGGATTGATTAGGATGATGACTAGGATGATTAGGGTTTGATTAGGAAGAAGGTGATTTCGAATGATTAGGGTTTGAATCATGATAACTTGGATAAGGTTGAATGATGAAGATATGAGAATAATGTGATGATGATATGATAAAAATGTGATTAGGATAGGAGAAGTGGGATGATCAAGATGTGGATACTTGGATGGATTAGGATAAGGTGAATAGGATATGATGTGGAATGATGAGATTGGGTGACTAGATGTTGGTTTGACTTGGAATGGTGTGAGTTGGATTAGAAAGAGGATGATGTGGAAGGATGATAATGTAAGTAAGATGCGATTAGGATAGGACAAGGATGATTAAGATATGGGATATGTGAATGAAAAGGATGATGGGATGATAAGGATGATGTAGTTAAGAAAGGTGATTAGGAAAATGGTGACCTAGAATAAATGGATGGATTCAATGTCTAGGGTGATGACTAGGCAAGCATGCACATCAATCATAGAAGACACTTGGTAGTCAGATTTGTTGTTTTTGATGACTCTTCAAAAGTTTGAAAATATTTGTAAACATGCACGATCTTGGGCTAGGAAAGGACAATATCTATTGAATTCCCACTTGGATTGCTACAGCTGCACTTATTCAAACTAAATAACTTAGAAGCTTGGTGGCACTGGCTCCCACTTACATGACACTCACTATTGCAAGTATTTGCCTAATCAATGTTGTCATTGATGTCAACATATCTATATTGTCATTAGTATCAACAGTGATCCTATCTTGTTTAAGATGCTTTGTATTTACTTATGTAAGTGATCTTGATATTGAGGATATTGAGAAAATTAGCTTCTCCGGTAGAAACAGTGAGTTGTAGTGGAAACAATGTATTGTATATAGAAGAACAATCCAAGAGATTACTTGAGATTTCTTGTAGGATGAATATCCTTGTTTGTGAATTGGATGTTATTGAGAAAGCCATCTAAAGTGCTATATTCTAAGTTTGAGGCTTCAAAATGAAGAATTGAGTGAGTTATGTTCACTAGAGTGAAAACAACTTTTTTTGTATGTTTGGCAAAGACAAGGAGAAAGTATTATGTGCTGCATTTTTCTGCATCGAAGTATTTTGATCCATAGTTCTAAAGTTAACTCTGACATGATGCTAAGTGATTTCAACTCCAATGGTTCATGATTTGGCAGTCCACAAGCTATCCTTTCTTTATGATAGTAGCTGACAGTGTTGTTCTTGTGCTTCGATCTAAGGAATCTTCTTGACATAGTAGTTAGAGATTGTACAGTTGTTTTTTGATGACTAAAATGTGCTTGTGGATGTCTCCTAATTGTGTTCCTACCTTTGGATTGGTCCGCAAAGAATAATTTAGATCATGGATGAAGTCTGTTTCTTGAAGACCTAGTATTCTCACCAGTCTTGGCCGACTTGGTTAAACTCATCTATTGTGGAGATGCATAGAAGATTGTAGAAGCATGTCATGGCATGCAAGATTGTGTTTGAGTCCCAGCTAAGGTGTGGCGTGCTCATCATACTTCTCTACATCTTTCCTTAGCTAAATTTGTATTAGGTCTAGACCTATTTTATGTATGTTTGTAATGCCAACCTTGGAGATTATTCCAATGGTTGACGCCAACCTTGATGTACATTCCAAGGTTGATAAATTGAATAAAACCATGTAATGAAGTTGTGAAAAACGGTGTGTATGTGAATATGAAGAGATAAGTGCGAAGGTGTAAGAGCAAGCAAGATGTTAAATTGTGCTTTAATGGAACTAAACCCTAGCATGGCGTAGATGCTACTTAATTAGTTCACCACTTTGGCAGTGAGCCACCCCTTGGCAGTGAGCATTTTGAGCAGTGAGCCCTATAGGAAATGAGCCTCTATTTTTCAATATTATTATAACTCATATATTTTTGTGGGCCAACACCCATCGTGGTTTTTTCCTTTTAGGGATTTCCACGTAAAAATTTGGTGTCTACTGTGTTGATGTGTGATTGTGATTAATTTTGTGGTTTCATGCTTTCATGGTTATGTTTGATTGTGAATAATTAAGTTGTTGATGGTTTGATATTCATATGAAGCTAAGTTTTTGTGACAACTGATTCACCCCCCTCTTAGTTGTCTGGTAAATTTCAACAATTGGTATCAGAGCCAAGTTGCTCTGAAGAAAGCCTAACGACTTGAGGAAGATCTAGAATGTCTTACGAAAGGGAAGCTTCACAGTTTTATGGGACAAATTATGCTCTTTGGAAGGTACAAATAAAAATCCATCTCCTTTGTCTTGGTTATAAAGTTTGGAAGGATACCATGCCTGAAAATGGTTTGACAACTGAAGATAAAATTAAAGAATATGAATTGAATATAAAAGAAAAAGATGCTCTATTAAGTGCCTTGAATGACACTGAATTGATAAAAGTCATGGACATAGATATTGCAAATGCGGTTTGGGAAACGGTGAAGAATCTGTATGAAGGAGATGATTCTGTAAAAGAAGATAAAAATTCAGGGACTGAAGGATAAATATGAGAGATTGAAGATGAATTAAGATGAAAACATTATAGCCTTCATGCAAAGGGTTGATGAACTTGTTAATGGAATAAAAGGAATGGGAGGAACCATTGGTGATAAGGAAGTTGTGATGAAAATCCTTAGATCACTACCAAAGTCCTATAGTCACAAGGTAGTTGCAATTCAAGAATTCATGACTGTAAAAACTATTGACAAAGATCAATTACTTGGAAAGCTTATAGCCCTTGAGATGAGAGAATTTGGTGAAGCCTTGCCGAAAATTACGACAACTTTTAAAGCCATTACTTCAGTAAAGATTTCCAGAGCTGAGAAATATAAGGTGGATGACGACTTTGATGAAATTGAAGCTACCTTTGTTGACAAGTTGCAAAGAGGTTCTGATAAGTTCAAAGGTAAATTACATTTCAAATATTTCTCATGTGGTAAAGTAGGTCACTATGCTTCCAAATGTCCTAAAAGAATTGAAAGATATAGGAAAATATTTGAGAGGAGGCCTAGAGCTCCATAGAAAAGCTATTATGTTAGAGATTTTGATTATGAAGGTGTGACTGATGATGAATCTGATGATGCTAGTACTAGTGCAAATGAATGCTTGTTTATTGCTATTAAAGAAGATCCCGTGTCTACTAATTATCCTAGTTATGTGAAGGAAGAAAAACACATCACATGACCTGTGATAAAATTAAGTTTGTAAGTTTCAAAAAGTATGATGGAGGACTAGTTAGATTTGTAGATAATGTAGCTGGTAAGATTTGTGGAAAAGGATCTATTTCATTTTATGGAAAACACAATACTGACAATGTCCTATATGTGAAGGGTTTGAAGCATAATCTTCTAAGTGTTGGTCATATGTGTGACAAAGGACATGATCTGAGATTCAAAGACAATGGGTGTAATATCATGGAAAGCTCCAGAATCATGATTGCTATCAGCAAGAAGATAAAGGGTAACATCTATCAATTAAGAGGAACTAATGATTATTGTCTATTGGCCCAGGTAGATGAGAGTTGGCTATGGCATAGAAGGATGTTTCATATAAACTTTGATTATTTTGAGAAGATAAGCTCAGGTCAGACTGTGAGAGACTTACCAAAACTTGTGAAACCCTCCAATACAATTTGTAAGCAATGTCAGTTAGGGAAGTAGACAAGAACAAGTTTCAAGAGCAAAGAGAAATTTTTTGTTGGTTTGCTGGATCTAGTGCATACAGATCTCTGTGGTCCTACAAGGGTAAGAAGTTCACAAGGTGATAGGTACTTCATGTTGGATATTGATGATTATTTCAGAATGACTTGGGCTACTTTTCTAAGAGACAAATCAGAGGCCCTAGAGAAGTTCAAATCTTTCAAGGCAATGGTTGAGAATGAAATAGAATTAAAACTCAAATGCTTGAGGTTTGATAGAGGATGTGAGTTCACATCAAATGAATTCAACATTTTCTATGAAGAGCATGGGATAAAGAGACATTTGTTTGCTCCTAGGATTCCTCAGCAGAATGGAGTTGTGGAAAGAAAAAATAGGATAGTTCAAGAAGCTGCTAGGACAATGATGAAGGAAATAGATCTACCAGAAGTGTTTTGAAATGAAGCCATACATACTGTTATCTACATTCAAAATAGAGTTCAAGTAAAAGGTAATGGTACTAAAACTCCCTATGAATTGTGGTATGGAAAAATTCCTATAGTAAAATATTTCAAAGGCTTTGGAAGCAAATGCTATATCAAAAGAGATGAAGATCTAAGAAATTTTGATGCAAGGTGCGATGAAGGAATCTTCCTTGGATACTCTACCAAGAGTAAGGCCTACTGGTGCTATGACAAAAGGCTTAAAAAGATTGTTGAGAGTGCAAATGTGAAGGTGGATGAAGGCAAGGAAAGAATATCAGACCTAAGTTGTTATGAACTAGATGAACCTGTGATTATAGTAAATCAAGAAAAAGATAAACAAGAAGATAGTCAAGATGAAGAAGAGGCTCCAAAAAGCATTATCAAGACTCCCAAGTATGTAAGGATTAATCATTCTGAAGATCAGATTATAGGTGACAAAAAAAAGGTGTACTAATAAGGAAAAGAGTTGCAGAAGAACAAATGAATTACTTTTTTCTTTCAAAGGTTGAACCAAAAATAGTGAATGAAGCTAGCAATGATGAACATTGGGTAAAAGCCATGGAGGAAGAACTAATGCAAATAGAAAAGAATGATACTTGGGAATTAGTTCCTAGACCTGCTGACAAAAATGTTATTGGAACCAAATGGGTTTTCAAGAATAAGCTAAATGAGAGTGGAGAAGTTGTAAGAAATGAGGAAAGGCTTGTGTACAAAGGATATTCTTAGATTGAAGGATTTGATTTTGAAGAGACCTTTGCTCTAGAAGCATAGATTGAAGCAATTAGAATATTTTTGGCATTTGCAGCCCACCAAGACATCAAAGTGTACCAGATGGATGTGAAGTCTACATTGCTGAATGGGGAGTTAGAAGAGGAAGTCTACATCAAGCAACTAGAAGGATTCCAACTATCAAGTCAAGGTGATATGGTATGTAGGTTGAATAAATCCCTATATTGACGCAAGAAAACTCCTAGAGCTTGGTATACAAGATTGGATAAGTACTTATTAAAGTTGGGATTCAATAAAGGTACTGCAGAAATTAATCTTTATTTCAAAATTAATGGTGATCAAATTTTGATTGTTGAAGCCTTTGTTGATGATATCATCTTTGGAGGCAATGAAGGTATGTGTATAAAATTTTCTGGTGAAATACAAAAAGAGTTTGAGATGTCCATGTTTGGTGAGATAAATTCCCTTCTAGGTTTGCAAATCTCTCAATCAGATAAATGAATTTTCATATCTCAGTCTAAGTATGTGAAAAAGTTGTTGAAGAAGTTTGGGATAGAAGACTCTAAACTGGTATGTACTCCTATGGTGACTGGCTAGAAGTTAAGAAAACATGATGAATCACCTAAGACTGATCAGAAAAAATACAGATCCATGATTGGAGGATTGTTTTATCTAACTCAAACCAGACTTGATATTATGCATGCAGTTTGTCTTGTTGCAAGATTCCAAGCAGACCCAAGGGAATCACATGTGATTGCAGTAAAAAGAATCTTGAGATATTTAAAAGGCACTCTGAATCATGGCTTATGGTATCCAAAGGACAATGATTTCACTCTCAGTGCCTATACAGACGCTCAGTAGGCCAGAGATGTTGATGACAGAAAGAGTACAAGTGGAGGTGCTTTCTTCTTGGGAAATAGATTGGTCTCATGGCTAAGAAAAAAGCAAGACTCAATCTCCTTGTCTACTATAGAAGTAGAATATATTGTAAAAACATGTTGTTGCAGTCAAGTGTTATGGATGAAGCAGACTCTGAGGGATATAAGAGTTGTGTATGAAGATCCAATTGCAATGTTTTGTGACAACACAAGTGCCATTAATATTTCAAAGAATCCAGTGATGCATTCAAGAACAAAGCACATATCAATAATGTATCACTTTTTGAGAGAGAGTGACAGAGAATGAAGTAAAGTTGGAATATGTGTCCACAAAGGATCAGATTGCAAACATTTTCACCAAGCCTCTGCCTAAAGATACCTTTGAGTATCTCAAAGAAAAGTTATGGGTCATTACCCCTCTTGTCCTGAACTAAGATGCATAGGAATGCATCAATCCAATGGTGCTCAAAGTGTCATTCTTTGATCTAGATTGATGTTTTGAGGGCTACCTCTCAGGGGGTGTAGCTAGATGTTACTAACAAAGTAAGTATTGAAAACATAGGAAGTTCATTTGAGCAAACTAGCAGCATGCTAGTATGTGCCCTTTAGTAATGATGTCAAAGGGGGAGAGAAATCATGTGAAAAACTTAGAAGCAAAAAAAGAGTTGTAGATGTGTAAAGAGAAAGGGGGAGAATCCTATTTTTATGGTCCTTACAATTTTTCACATCATATGTTGCCATTAATGACAAAGGGGGACATTGTTGCAAGTATGTGCCTAATCAATGTTGTTATTGATGTCAACATATCTATGTTATCATTGGTGTCAACTGTGCTCCTATCTTGTTTAACATGCTTTGTATTTACTTATGTAAGTGATCTTGATATTGAGGATATTGAGAAAATTAGCTTCTCCGGTAGAAACAATGAGTTGTAGTGGAAAGATTGTATTGTATACAGAAGAACATTCCAAGAGATTGCTCCACATTTCTTGTAGGATGAATGTCCTTGCCTGCAGATTGGAAGTTATTTAGAAGGCCATCTAAAGATGCTATATTCTAAGTTTGAGCCTCTAGTATGAAGAATTGAGTGAGTTATGTTCACCGGAGTGAAAATAGCTTTTTCTGTATGTTTGACAAAGAAAGGGAGAAAGTATTATGCTCCGCATTTCTCCACATTGAAGTATTTTGATCTTTGGTTCTAAAGTTAAGTCTAAGATGATGCTAAGTGCTTTCAACTCCAATGGTTCATGATTCAGTGGTCCACAAGCTATCCTTTCTTTATGACAGTAGTTGATAGTGTTGTTCTTGTGCTTCGGTTTGAAGAATCTTATTGATAGAGTAGTTAGAGATTGTGCGGTTGTTTCCTGATAACTATAATGTGCTTGTGGATATCTCCTGATTGTATTCCTACCTTTGGATTGGTCTGCAAAGAATAATTTAGATCATGGATGAAGTCTGTTCCTTGAAGACCTAGTATTCTTACCAGTCTTGGCCGACTTGGTTGATCTCATCAATTATGAAGATGCATTGAAGATTGTAGAAGCATGTCGTGGTGTGGAGGATTTCATTTGAGTCCCAACTAAGGCATGGCATGCTCATCATACTTCTCTACATCTTTCCTTAGCTAAATTTGTATTAGATCTAGACCTATTTTATGTATGTTTGTAATGCCAACCTTGGAGATTGTTCCAATGGTTGGTGCCAACCTTGATGTACATTCAAATGTTGATGAATTGTATTAAAACATGTAATGAAGTTGTGAAAAAGGGTGTGTGTGTGAATATGAAGAGATAAGCTTGTGAAGGTGTAAGAGTAGACAAGAAGTTATATTGTGCTTCAATGGAAGTGACCCTTGCATGGAGTAGATGCTACTTAATTATTTCACCACTTTGGCAGTGAGCCACCCTTTGGCAGTGAGCATCCCCTTGGCATTGAGTCATTCTTTCCAGTGAGCTTTTTGGGTAGTGAGCCCTATAGGCAGTGAGCCTCTACTTTTCAGTATTGTTATAACTCATATATTTCTATGGGCTAACACCCATTGTGGTTTTTCCCTTTTAGGGTTTTCCATGTAAAAATCTGGTGTCTACTATGTTGGATGTGTGATTGTGATTAAGTTTGTGGTTTCATGCTTTCATGGTTAAATCTAATTATGAATAATTAAGTTGTTGATGGTTTGATATTCATAGGAAGCTATGTTTTTGTGACAATTGATTCACCCCCCCGCTCAATTGTCTAATATATTTCAACACTCACTTCTTAGGCATACCAAGCTTTGAATTCCTAAAGACCCAAAGGTATCTAGAAATTTGTTATCTCTACTTTAAACTATGAGAGTGTGGGATGGCTCTAGAGGTCTATCATTTGACCTCCTGCATTAGCTAATAGAGGGATTTTGGCTACTAGCACAAGGTTCTTAGTAAGGGCATTCATTTAGGTGGCCATATGTGCGGCGATTCACTCTGTTTAGGAGACCTCCTAGGTTGCAGAGGTTACACTCTACATGTTTTCTTGCACCACAAGGGTAATTAGGGGGACATTCATCGGTATGACACATCAACATATGTTGCTTATGACTTTTGTCACAAACATATTTTTTATATAGAGGTTCGAAAGAGATTGGCTTTAGCTTGTTACCGCTTGGGTCATTCCCACCTTTCAAAGTGGGTTGGCATGCCCTCTAAATGTTAATAAAAGAAACACAAGTAAATGTTTTTGAACCCCAAGTTCATACTAAGATGCGAGGGGAGAGCATACACATTTACTTGGTCACACTAGCACATGTTCATTTAACCTTAAAAATCAAATGTGTGGTGTGACAAATGCAAGTGTTCAAGAAGTGTTTTTTTTTCCCCAAGATCACTTAGAGCATGAGGGAAGAGCATACACACTTAAAAGACATAAGTAAATTCAACAAGCAAAGCAGGGAGTGATTCATTTTAAGCCCAAACCAAGTGTGAAAACAACAAGATTAGGTTCATTTTACTACACTAAATCAAAGTGTTCCTATGATATCAAAACACACACATGAGAATGAAAGGAACTCTGCATCAAAATGTATTAGTAGTTTCAAATTGATTTCTTTAACCAACGAATACCAAAAGCTACAAATCAGACATTAGTAGTAGAAAATATCCATAATTATGGAAAAAACATGAAACATTGACCAAACACTTTGTTTTGCAAGCCATCGAGTCAAAGATATCAAAAAAGGAATCTACAAAATATCTAAGAGAACTGATCAATCATAGTGAAATAAATTGTAGAATCAAATTATTTAGGAAATTCTATGCATTTTTTTTTAAAATTGCACAAAAAATGGATCAATTTTGCATAATTTATAACCGTTTGAAGTTCAAATTGATCGTTGACTTTGACGAAAAAAGTGGCTGATAATATAGTACCATTACCTAATGAAACCTATATCATTGTGAAGTTATCAGAGTCATCTTTTGAACACCACCAAATTTGCAAAATTTTGTTACCGTACGCCCAAGTTATGTGAGTTTGAAAAAATGCCTATTTTGGCTCTAGGGGGCAAAGAGGGATCCTGGCAGGCAGTTAATGTTAATTGTTAATGGCCAGAAAAGACCGGTCACATGGGTTGTTAGTGGATGGTGGTATGTGAGTTTGAAAAAATGCCTATTTTGGCTCTAGGGGGCAAAGAGGGATCCTGGCAGGCAGTTAATGTTAATTGTTAATGGCCAGAAAAGACCGGTCACATGGGTTGTTAGTGGATGGTGGTATGGAATGGTGGTCAGAGTTTAAAAATCCCACCGGTCACCCATGTGACCAGGGGCTAAAGACAAACAAAAATAAAATTAATAAAGGAAAGGAAAGGCACCAGGTCCCCTTCCTTTATTGGTCACATGTGAAGCTAGTTAAAACTGGCAGTTAGTGTTCTAATGTTGGCAGTTTTGAGGAGTCTAGGCCCTTGGTCACCCATTCAATCAGGGCCCAGAGAAAAGAAAAAAAAAGTAAAGAATGGGGGGTGTGACCCCCACAGGTCGCAGATGTGACCTTAGACCAAATGGGCCGATTGAACCAAAAGAGTAATTTGAGGCTAAGCATAGAGGGTTTAGGGCTTTACGAAGAGTGGTGAAGGCTTGGAGAAATGGTAGGAAAGGTGTATTATAGTTGCGACCAGGTGGAGCTTGGTGGGAGGTAAACACTAATGGAGGTGAGGATATAGGTGGTGGAGGGTGTTTTGTGCTAGGATTTGTGAAATGAACGAAGCCTGGTAACTGTTTGCTATAAACGGTGAAGGTTAGGGTTTTGAGGGTGGCATGGTGGAAAACATAGGTGGTAGACTTTACACCGATGGCGATGACCATGTTAAGGAAATGGTGGTGAGCGTACTAAGGGAGCGATGAAAGTAGGTCACCACCCATGGTACCGATGGGGACATGAGTCGATCAGGAGGAGTGGAGGTTAGCAGATGACTTAATGTTTTTGATTGGTTGTGATAGGGTTTAAAGAAGGCCTCAATGGGTATAGGGCCGAGATGTTAGGGTCTATGGAGGCCGACTGTGTTTTGAGGTCGTGACAGGAGTGGAAAGTAAATTTAGAAGTGGGGCCAAAATGTAATGACAATGGCAATGATCACAAGGAAAACATGAGTATTAGGGTTGAGATGTCAATAGAAGATGGTCAACGGTGAGCTGAGAGATCTCGATTGACCACGACAGGCCTCACAACCTTGGATACCAACTAGACTACAGAGAATGTAAAATGTAAGATGATGGTAAATGAAAATGGTGGTGGATCAGGGGATGACAAGTTTCAAAGCTATGGGTATTGACTGGAAAGATCAGGCAGTTAGGATTTAGGGTTCTGGTGAATGGTGGAAGATTAAGGAAGAGTTTAGGGTTTTCAGTGTTAGGTAACAACAAAAATGGTGGATGGGTATGTAGATCGGTAGGGCAATGGTTTCAGAAATGGCGGCGATGGAGATTCAAAAAGCAGCCTACAATTTAGCGTTGAAATGTATAATAAAAACACATAATATTTGAACTTGCAACAAAATGAATTCAAAGCCCTACAACCAGATCCATTAGAGCAAAATCAAAATATTAGACCTGCAACCAGAGATGTAAGATGCAAACAGAGACTGCCTAGCACACTGCACTGAATGGTATGGTATGTGCATACAGTACAGATCCGTACGGTATGGACTGTTGTACTAATTTTTTTAAGAAATGAAAATTTTAACAATAAGCAAAATAGGTCAAATTATAAGTCATTTTTTGTAGAAAGGGCCTCCCAGACTCAACGGTGAGGTTTGTTTGAGCCTAGTGGTGATGCCTGCATAAGCAATCAGGTTTTAAGCATTTAAATGTGCAGGCCCCTTCCCAAAAATCCAAAAAGTTCTATCTCTTTTGACATCTGCAGTGCTAAAAAATACAAAAAATCAGTCATATGCATGTGTCTTTGTATATACAAAGGTGTTTGTATATACATACAAGTCAAAATGTGCATTGGCAGGTCAAAAATCTCTATCGCCCTTTGAAAAATTGAGTTAGGTGCATTTCTGATTGTATATCAGGCTCTCAAAGGTGCATATACAAAGGGGGAATCTTTCACAGATTCTTAAGAATATTCCCGCTTTGTATATCAGGTCATATACAAAGCAATGTATACAAGGGCATGCTAATATACAATTGCTACAGTGGCTAGCAAAAGATACATTCCCAAAATATTTTGTTGAAGATACCGCAGTTGTATATTAGAGGTTTGTATATTTGCGGATGCAAGAAAAACATACAAAGGTGCTAATATACAATTGCTACAGTGTAGTGGGGAAGATACATGTGGTAGGGCCCATGGGTATATACAAACGAGTTTGTATATTCAGCATATAAAGGAAGACATACAATCCGGACCCGATGAAGATTTCAAGTTGCTTCATAAACATTTGGGGTCTGTGGCATGCATGTATATGATGTTTGTACATGCCGATACACAAGGAGAATATGTGAGGGAAGATGATGCAAAGCAGACCCAATAGTTGATTTTCAATTTGTTTTATGATGTTTTGGGGTTCACCTTGTATGAAAGGTGTTTGTATATGCATATGTTCATGCATATACAGGGTGAAAATGGCAAAATGAAGAAAGGAAAAGTTAGCGATAGGAGCATGAAGTGCCTACGTGGCAAGTTTTCACTGGCTAACAACTTTTCAACATTTTTGAGTGCCGTGGATCTCAGTGATGAGAAGTAGATCGACGGCCATGTTTGGGACCTTCAGCGGTGGTTTTTCCTGAGCGTGTGCGGCCATTCTTTTTAGCGGGAAAATCTCCATATGTACCTGCTGTTGCATCCCGCAAGTGGATGGGGCTTTAATGGTAGATTGTGTAGGAAGTATGGGTGAGGCGACAGGTGAACTACCAGTCTTATGAAGAGAACCTTCAGGTGGCGGCCCAGATCCCAATTCTATCTGCTCCTTTCTCCTTGTCCCTCTGCTGCATTAACTATTTTGAGTGCCAATCTGACCATGCATTGTACCTGGTGAAATTCTGACTTGCCATGTAATTAATTTGATGAGTACACAGTCTTGGTATAAAGGCCAAACTATGTTACTCATTTGGGTTGTTGAAGACTTGGACATTTTTGTGTAAATAATGAAGAACATGGCATGATCCTGGGTTGTTTTTGTTGCAAGTATGAGGTTATCCAGTGTTGTCATTGATGTCAACATACTCATATTGCATTGACAAGAAGGATTTGATGAGCTGTGTGCTGAGGATATTGAGAAAATTAGTCTCAGTCAGGAACAGTGAAGAACAGTGATGAGAAGAAGGTAAATGTACTGTATAGGATGAGAACCGGAGGATGCGGATTAAAGGGTTAGTAGATATGAGTCTTGAGATGCTACAGTTAAGATTTCAGAGGTCCGCATGAAGATCGGAAGGAGTTGTGGCTGCCGGTATAGAACCGGGTCCGGCAAGTATCCGGAGGTGACAGAGGATCACAAAAAGGTCCGGTGAGGTCCGGAATTGTATTATCATAATCTGCGGATTGGAAGGAGTGTTTGAGATGTCCTTGTGATGTGTCATCCTGATTTGTGTGTGATTTGGAGGTCCGGAAGTACCTCTTGCATTATGACAGTGGCGACAGACTGTGTTCTTGAAGTTCCGGATGAGGAAGACAAGAGATCCCAGTAAGCAGAGGAAGTGCGGATGTATCCGGACATTCAGACAGGCTTGTGAAGGTTCTTGGATCATGTTTAGGTTGTGTTGTTGGTCCGCATTGATGGTAGAGCCCGGAATTGAAGTTATTCTTCCGGATGAAGTTCTTGCTCTGTGTAGCCGACCGGATGAGTTGTTCATCCTGCGAATGTTCTTGTGATGGCCGACCGGATGTGTTATTCATCTTGCGGATACTCCTATGGTTGTTTGCCAACTTAGATGCTTGTTCCTAAGTCGATGTCTTGTATAAATAATGATTTGTGAGTTCATTTCAGTGTGTGGTGTGAGGATGAGTATGATCTAGTGAAGAAAGGTGCGAAAGGCAGAGCAGAGATTGTTGGGCTTAATTGGAACTGATCCGGACATGGTAGAGATGTCATTCTCCAGTTCAAGACTGTGATTTTCATCACTTTGTAGACAGTGTGTCTCCTTGTAGGCAGTGGGCCTCTTTGTGAGCAGTGTGCTCGGGCAGTGAGCCCTTATTGGCATGTGCCATTCATTTTTCTTTATTCTTCTAACAGAGAATAATTCTTGGGTTAATCACCCCGTGGTTTTTCCCTTAACCGGGTTTTCCACGTCAAATCTTGGTGTTCAATGTGTTGATGCTTATCTGCTCTTGTGTTTATGTATTATGCTTCCATGGATGATTATTTGATGTGCTGCTAACTAACAACAGTGAGTTAAGTGTTTGAATGACAAGAAGTTTTATACAACTGATTCACCCCCCCCCCTCTCAGTTGTATGCCCTAGATCCAACAATTGGTATCAGAGCCAAGTTCCTCTGACAAGAGCTTAACCGCTTGAGGAGATCCAGGATGTCGTCATACAAGAAGGATAGTCCAAAGTTCGATGGAACCAACTTCACTCTCTGGAAAGGTCGCATGAAGTGTCACTTGGAATGCATGGGAAAAGCATACCTGGGTATGATTTCAAAACCATATGTACCTCCACAAGGTGGTCCGACAACTCTGAATGAAATCACAGAAGCTGAAAACAATCTGCGGACCAAGGAAGCTCTTCTAAGCGCATTGAATGACTCAGATCTCTCGAATGTCATTGACCTACCCACTGCATATGAGATCCTAACTAAACTGGAACTTCTGTATGAAGGAGATGAGTTTGTCAAAAGTGCAAGGTTGCAAAGTCTGAAAGGGAAATTTGAAAGACTGAAAATGAGAGATGATGAAAACATCACTACCTTTATGCCAAGAGTAAATGAGCTGGTATGTGGAATCAGAAATGCTGGTGGAACTTTAGATGAAAATGAGATTGTCTGCAAAATCCTAAGATCCCTTCCTGCTGCCTACAAAATCAAAGTTGCTGCCATTGATGAATTCAGAGCCCACACAACTGTCACAAGAGAACAACTGGCTGGCAAACTAGCTGCATTTGAAATGACCGAGTTTGGAGATGATCCTCCCAAGACTGAATCTGCTTTCAAAGCCAGTGCCTATGTGAAAGGCAAACAGAGATTTGATCCGGGTGAAAACTCATCAAAGAAAATGTCATGGTATGATCAAGCAAGAAGAGACATGGAAGAAGAAGAAGCAGAAACAGCTCAACTTGAAGCCCTCATTGCAAAGAGACTGCCAAGAGGATCCGGTAAGTATGAAGGAAAACTACCCTTTAAGTGTTTCAACTGCAATAAGATTGGTCATTTTGCCTCAAGATGTTCGGAGAGATCTGCAAGATCTAATACTCACAGACAAAGGTTTCAAAAGAATTGCTATTATGTTCATGAAGAAGATGACAATGAAGGAGTAACAGATGACGAATCAGAACCAGGAAGCAAATCTAGAAATGAGTGGGTGTTTATAGCCATCAAGGAAGAAGATTCCTTGCTCTCTGAATCTGTCAATCACAAAGTTGTTGAAAAAGCCTTGGCTGCTCAAGTGGAAGAAAAGGATGATTGGGTTATTGACAGTGGATGTTCTCACCATATGACTGGTGACAAGAATAAGTTCTTAGACTTGGAAAGATATGAAGGAGGAATGGTAAAGTTTGGTGACAATTCTGCTGGTAGAATCAGAGGTAGGGGAACTATTTCCTTTGATGGTAAGAGCAAAACAGGTAATGTACTGTATGTTGAAGGATTGAAGCACAATCTTCTCAGTGTTGGTCAGTTAGTGGATAAAGGCTATGATCTCCGGTTCAAGAATGGAAAATGCAGAATCTTCACAAGCTCCGGAACTGAAATTGCATCCGGTACTCAGACAAGAGGTAACATCTTTCATCTGGTTGGTTCAAATAAAAGTTGTTTGTTTGTTCAAATTGATCAGAGTTGGTTATGGCATAGAAGAATGTGTCATGTAAATTTTGATAACATCATCAAAATAAGCAATACTCATGCTGTGAGAGATCTTCCAAAGTTGATAAAACCTACAAATAGTGTGTGTAAAGAATGTCAGTTAGGCAAACAAAGCAGAGTCTCTTTTAAAAGCAAAGATCAGTCTTCTACCGGATTGTTGGAATTAGTACATACTGATCTATGTGGACCAACAAGAATCAAGAGTCTGCAAGGTGATAGATATTTCATGTTGTTAATAGATGATCATTCCCAGATGATGTGGGTTACCTTTCTAAAAGAAAAATCAGAAGCTTTTGAGAAGTTCAAAATCTTCAAAGCTATGGTGGAGAATCAAACCGGATTGAAACTAAAGTGTCTAAGGTCTGATAGAGGTGGAGAATTTACATCTGGTGAATTCATTGACTTTTGTGAGAAACAGGGTATAAGGAGACAGTTGTCTGCTCCTAAGACTCCACAGCAGAATGGAGTAGTTGAGAGAAAGAACCGGACCATCCAGGAAGCTGCTAGGACAATGATGTTGGAAGCAAATGTTCCTCAAATGTTTTGGAAAGAAGCTATCAGCACTGCAGTCTACACTCTCAATCGAGTTCAAATCAGAAACAACACCGGTAAGACCCCCTATGAACTCTGGTTTGGCATCACTCCTACTGTGAAATATTTCAGAGTATTTGGTAGCAAGTGTTATATTAAAAGAGATGAAGATCTAGGAAAGTTTGATGCTAGAAGTGATGAAGGAATTTTCTTGGGCTACTCCACTCAAAGCAAAGCATATCGGTGTTACAATAAGAGATTGAGGAAGATGATAGAAAGCACCAATGTGAAGGTTGATGAAGGAATTGAGAAGCCTTCAAGATTTTATGAGTTTGATGAAGATGACCAAGATAGTGTTCAAGGACCTCAATCCTCTCCGGTGAGACAGAGTCAGCCTGATCCGGTAAATCAGGAAGAAGAGTTAGATTTGAATGAGGCTGATCAAGAAACAGCAGTGCTGGATACTCCCAAAATTCCAAGGTATGTAAGACTGAATCACTCTGAAGATCAGATCATAGGTGACAGAAGCAAAGGTGTACAAACTAGAAGGAATATTGCTCAAGATCAGAATGAATGTTGTCTGATTTCAAAGATTGAACCTAAAACAATAAATGAAGCCTGCAATGATGAAAACTGGACCAAAGCAATGGAAGATGAACTGATGCAAATTGAGAAAAATCATACTTGGGATCTTGTTCCCAGACCTAGAGACAGGAATGTAATTGGAACCAAGTGGGTCTTCCGGAACAAACTAAATGAAGCTGGTGAAGTAATCAGAAACAAAGCTAGATTGGTCTGCAAAGGCTACTCTCAAATAGAAGGAATTGACTTTGAAGAGACTTTTGCTCCGGTAGCAAGAATTGAAGCAGTCAGATTGCTTCTTGCATTTGCTGCCTTCAAAGACTTCAAGGTATATCAGATGGATGTCAAGTCTGCCTTCCTAAATGGTGATCTAGAAGAAGAAGTCTACATTAAACAACTGGATGGATTTCAATTGTCTGATAATAATGATATGGTCTGCAAGTTGAAGAAAGCTTTATATGGATTGAAGCAAGCCCCAAGAGCATGGTATGAAAGGTTGGATAAGCATCTTGTGCAGATTGGATTCAACAAAGGTACTGCTGACAGTAACTTATATTTCAAAATTGATCATGAAAACATTCTGATTGTTGAAGTATTTGTGGATGATATCATTTTTGGAGGAAGAGATAGTATGTGCAAAACTTTTGCAAATCAGATGAAAAGTGAGTTTGAAATGTCTATGCTTGGTGAAATGAATTTCTTCTTAGGTCTGCAAATTACTCAAACAAAAGAAGGGATCTTCATTTCTCAGACCAAATATGTGAAAGAATTGTTAAAGAAATTTGGTATGGAAGACTCAAAGCCTATGAACACTCCTATGGCAACCGGATGTAAGTTAAGCAAAGATGATGATTCTCCAAAGGCAGATCAGACAAAGTATAGATCAATGATTGGTGGATTGTTGTATCTCACTCAAACTAGACCAGATATAATGCAAGCTGTTGGTCTTGTGGCAAGATTCCAGGCTGATCCTAGAGAATCTCATGTTATGGCAATCAAAAGAATTTTTAGATACTTGAAAGGGACAGTTGAGTATGGTCTATGGTATCCTAGAGATCCGGATTTCTCTCTTCATGCTTACACAGATGCAGATTGGGCAGGAGATGTGGATGACCGGAAGAGCACTAGTGGTGGAGCATTCTTTTTGGGGAAAAGATTGGTTTCTTGGCTAAGCAAGAAACAAGATGCAATATCTCTGTCTACAACTGAAGCAGAATACATTGCAGCAGCAGGTAGTTGCACTCAAATCTTATGGATGAAGCAGATGCTAAGAGACATCAAAGTTGAATATGAGGAACCTATCACAATTTTCTGTGATAATTCAAGTGCAATTAATATTTCCAAGAATCCGGTATTGCATTCTAAGACTAAGCACATATCTATCAAATTTCACTTTTTGAGAGAACAAGTAAACAAGGAAGAAGTCAGATTGGAGTATGTTCCCTCCAAGGATCAGATTGCAGATATCTTTACAAAACCTCTTCCCAAGGACTCTTTTGAATATCTCTGGGAGAAGTTAGGGGTCATGGCCCCTCCGGTAATAAACTAAGATGCACTGTTGTGCATCAGTCCGGTAGCTATCACAGTCATATCTTGTGATCCGGACTAATGGGGAGCTGCAACTAAGGGGGAGCAGCTGGTATGATTCTGATGTATGAGAATTGCAAGTATGAGCCCTTTGCCATTGATGTCAAAGGGGGAGAGAAGACATGTGAAAAACAAATGGTTGATGATCAAAGGGGGAGCAGTAAAGGAAGAGAAGACATATGAAAAGATGAAGTTCTTGTCTTAATGGTTTTTCACATCATATGTTGCCATCAATGACAAAGGGGGAGATTGTTGCAAGTATGAGGTTATCCAGTGTTGTCATTGATGTCAACATACTCATATTGCATTGACAAGAAGGATTTGATGAGCTGTGTGCTGAGGATATTGAGAAAATTAGTCTCAGTCAGGAACAGTGAAGAACAGTGATGAGAAGAAGGTAAATGTACTGTATAGGATGAGAACTGGAGGATGCGGATTAAAGGGTTAGTAGATATGAGTCTTGAGATGCTACAGTTAAGATTTCAGAGGTCCGCATGAAGATCGGAAGGAGTTGTGGCTGCCGGTATAGAACCGGGTCCGGCAAGTATCCAGAGGTGACAGAGGATCACAAAAAGGTCCGGTGAGGTCCGGAATTGTATTATCATAATCTGCGGATTGGAAGGAGTGTTTGAGATGTCCTTGTGATGTGTCATCCTGATTTGTGTGTGATTTGGAGGTCCGGAAGTACCTCTTGCATTATGATAGTGGCGACAGACTGTGTTCTTGAAGTTCCGGATGAGGAAGACAAGAGATCCCAGTAAGCAGAGGAAGTGCGGATGTATCCGGACATTCAGACAGGCTTGTGAAGGTTCTTGGATCATGTTTAGGTTGTGTTGTTGGTCCGCATTGATGGTAGAGCCCGGAATTGAAGTTATTCTTCCGGATGAAGTTCTTGCTCTGTGTAGCCGACCGGATGAGTTGTTCATCCTGCGAATGTTCTTGTGATGGCCGACCGGATGTGTTATTCATCTTGCGGATACTCCTATGGTTGTTTGCCGACTTAGATGCTTGTTCCTAAGTCGATGTCTTGTATAAATAATGATTTGTGAGTTCATTTCAGTGTGTGGTGTGAGGATGAGTATGATCTAGTGAAGAAAGGTGCGAAAGGCAGAGCAGAGATTGTTGGGCTTAATTGGAACTGATCCGGACATGGTAGAGATGTCATTCTCCAGTTCAAGACTGTGATTTTCATCACTTTGTAGACAGTGTGTCTCCTTGTAGGCAGTGGGCCTCTTTGTGAGCAGTGTGCTCGGGCAGTGAGCCCTTATTGGCATGTGCCATTCATTTTTCTTTATTCTTCTAACAGAGAATAATTCTTGGGTTAATCACCCCGTGGTTTTTCCCTTAACCGGGTTTTCCACGTCAAAATCTTGGTGTTCAATGTGTTGATGCTTATCTGCTCTTGTGTTTATGTATTATGCTTCCATGGATGATTATTTGATGTGCTGCTAACTAACAACAGTGAGTTAAGTGTTTGAATGACAAGAAGTTTTATACAACTGATTCACCCCCCCCTCTCAGTTGTATGCCCTAGATCCAACAGTTTTATCTCATTCTGGAGTTTATGAGTTACATCATGAATGTATTTTGCATGTATGTTTAGTTTCATGTTGATATAGATGAAAAATGCTCTTAAGCATGTGTTTATCTGTTTGTCTCCTTCGCTGCATGCATTTCCTTCTTTTGAATCTGGCTGCTAAGGGTTTCTTAGATTCTAGGGTATAAATTTCTATATCACATGCTTCATCTCTGACTTCAATTCAAGGAGTGGATTAAATTGTTTTAGGTTAAGCATGGAGAAGGTTGTTTGTCAGTAGGGATATCTGTAAGTAGAGGCAGCTAAATACCCATTCTTGGGTGATGTTTGTAAGGCAAGCATCAATCCAACCCCTTGAAACTTGAATGCTAGTTGTAAACCATCTGTTGCATACGTCTAGTTGACTCCTTGCCCTGAGATAGGCACCGGTCTACTCTTGGGTTAGTGTTGGTCCTGATGTTAGTCACAAACAAACATAGAATAAAAGTACACATCAACCTTTATTCATCTTGAAAGATACTATGAATTCAAAGAATTCAGGATCCCAAGTCTCCGGTGATTAGGTCTTAATCATCTGAAGTCGCTCAGAGGTTAATGTGAGTTGCTATTTCCATTTTGGGGCCTTACATGGAAACTTATCATCATCATGACATTCCTATAGAAATTCTTTACAGAGAAGTTATATTATGCAGTTATTTGATGAGAAGATGTGGAAATACCTCAATCTTTGTGTTGGTTTTTCTTCTAAATCAGCATTAGGGTTTGCCAGTTCTAATGCACAGGCAGATTCAGCCAACTGAATACAGGAGGTTGCGTGAGCTCCTCCCCTTCACTTCTGGTTCTGCCGCACCAAGGGGGGTGTCCCTATTTGATAAAAGTATGACCTTGACTAGCTCAATGACAGAAAGATATAACTTGACAGCAACAGGCAGAATACTCTCATGTATGGACCAAGATTTGTGTAACAAATCACAAGGTTGGCAACATTCTTGGACATAATGTCTAGTTAGGTATGAGAGCATGCAGAGGTTCCTAATCCTAATCCTACAACTAACAGGTGGAAGGATGAAATGGTTTGATTTGATTTTTGGATTCAAAGCTGGACATGGTATATAACCTCAACACAGAGCTAGATTGGTGCCTATCCAGGGCTTGGAGTCGGTAGACATACACCTGTGAATGATCAGCATGAACAACTAAAACTAGATTTCAGGGGGATATACATGATATCTGCCTTACAGATATCTCCCAATATAGAGTGTTAAGCTGTCTATACTTATGGCATCCCTATTGCAGTATACCCTTCCCAATATTCAATCTAAAAATAGTTTAATCTACCACTTGAGCAGAAGTTAAAAGATTAAACATTCAACATAGGAATTCTATGTTCTAGAATCTCAGACATTCCTTGAATGCCTGGACTCAGAAGAAAGATACATGCAAAACTGGAGACAGAATCAGCATAACACATGCAAACATAGCATTATTCATATAAAATTAACCATGAAATCAGTGGATTCATGCACAAACGTACAACAGGAGATACATAAACTCGCAAGTTTTGCTGCACAGAGCAACCAAAACCAGTTGTATCTTATTACAGAGCTAAAATGTCCAGTTTTCAACAACAAGAAAATGAGTAACACTTCCTGCTTATAATAGCCAAAGAAGCGTACTCAGCATTAATTACATGGTCAAAAATAAAAAATCCGCCAGATACAGACTCCACAAAGGATTGGCGCTCAGAAGTTATTGCAGCAACAGACAAGAGAAACCTCGAGCCCTGCGCCACCATCTGGGAGTCTTTACTCAAAAATCAGGCAACCTGATCGCTTGTACCATTGCCCATATCTCTGCATTGTCGCCATTAAATGTCTCAACCACCCACATTTCACTTGGAAAATGTCGCTGCGTTTCAAACAGAAGTTCCCGCCAAAACGCACCTCTTCGCAGGTTTCAAATAATGTAGGGAGATTAATCCCACATGCATAGTGCGGAGACTCCCTTAGCACTTTAAAAACATGGTCGCACACATAACAAATGTCAAGCACTTTTGCCGCGCTCAATGCTTAAGCCTTTGTCCAAAGCCTATCGCCAAGACCTGAGCCATCGGCACACCCTAGAATTCTCCTTCTGATCTCAACGGTCTCATCGACCGCTACCTTTGCTTCCCCATCGGCCAGAGATGCATTATCGGGCCAACCATCCAAACCTTCGCCGATCTCATCAATTACACCGATGAAGCCACCGCAATCCCCTGTCGGCCAGACCAATACCGTCGGCCAAGCAAAAGATCCCTCTGTCGATAGACTACACTCTCACCGATGCACCAACGAATTATACTCTGCTCCTTCATCGGCGAGACCTCCCACTGTCGGCCCACCATAATCCATCCTCACCGACAACACAAGTCACGCCGAAGACCATACACAACACTTCCCTTCATCGGCTAGAGATTAGTCTATCGGCCAACCATTTCACCATTCACCCGACAATACAACCCATGCCGATAGACCCTGGCTCTTCCCCTTCCGTCGGTGTAACACACACCATCAGAGCATCCAAAAAGCTTCCTGCCGATCTCAAAGGTCACACCGACAACATCTTCGCCAGCCACACACTGCTCCTCCATCGGCCAAACTCCTTACATCGGCGGGCCACAAATTTGCTTCACCGACAGCCAAACACACGCCGATGGACATCCATCGGCCAGACCAAAACAATCAGAGCACTCAAGAAATCTTTCGCCGATGAGGCCGATCACTCTGATAAGACCAAAAACGTAAAGCTCTGAACCTTTGAACCATGAACCGGTTCAAACGGATGGTTCAACCGAGAAGTTCAACGCTGAACGAAGCACTTCAAAAAGAACATTTGCCGAACACAAACACAAAGCCTTGAACCATTGAACCATGAACCAAAAAGGTTCAACGCGGTGGTTCAAAACGATGGTTCAATCATAATCTGAGCACTCAAAAAGAAGTGTCGCCAATAGAGAAAGTCACAGCGATGAACAAGGAAACTTAGGGCCCAAAAAGAAAAAACCCTCCAACATCTGCGCTTAGATCCAGACCAAAATGGGTACCAACACTGGCTCTGTCTGGGGACGTGTAGGTACAAAACTACAGCGAGGACCCCAGAATCTCTGGTTTCACAGATTGGGCCATATCTATTGGGCAACAGAGTCAATCATTGCACCAACCTGCACAAAAACTATATTTTAGTCATCACTTGGGTGGCCCCGGGTAGCCAAAAAGGAAGAACCAAAATTTTTTCCTGCCAAATGCCTGATTCCAAACTGAAAGATCCCAATCCCAACTAAAAAAATTGGCATAGTTTGTCCATAAGGTCATTTGCTCAATTAGATATTCCACCACCTTTGACAGCTTGCCACTTGTAGTACTGCCTCTGTCACTCTGCATTTCAAAATCAAACATGCAACCATACATGCTAAAAAATCCTTCAGCATTAAGCAACATATGCATGTTATACTCTTCAGATGGTACATCATATTGCTCTTGGCAGTCTTCATCATTTATCTGGCTACTGCACACCATCAGGCACTCATCCAGCTGATCCAAAAACTCAAAATACTCAGAAAAAATGAGACCCCCAATATCTACTGATATTGAAAATAAATCTTGATCCACACACCCAATGTTGCACATATCTAAACCAGGTGATGATGAACATCCATTATTCACAGTTTGCAAATCCATAGTATCTTCACAAGAACTGAAGATATTTGATTCATATGCCCCCCACTCACAAACTGATGTAACACCAAGGTCAACAGTCTCCTTATATTCATCATCATCCTCAAAAAGAGGATTAATCCTACACCACTGAAAGTCAAGATTCACAGCATCAAAGGCATCTGTAGACTCATCATAAAGGGGATTAACACTCACCGCAAAGGCCTCTGCTTCTTCTTCATGATACTCCAATTCTTCTTTAGTACTATCAGATCCAGAGTCATAAGAAGAACAAACCTAATCCATGAATTGATCATGGATATCATTTCTATCAACTGATTGCCCCATATACAAGATTTATGCTGTTTCAATGCATTTTGAAGTTGAGCTATCTGCATCATTCTCCATCCCTCTAATACTTCCTGATGAAACTGATACTGACTATTGATCCACATGATCACAACCTTGCACAACTGAATCATTTAAACATAATGGCTCTTTGATAAGGGCTGGTATGTAAATATTACTTGAAAAACCATTGTTTTCAACTTCATTTGTTGGGCAAAACAAGACATCCTCCTTTATAACAGAAACATCATCAACTTGAAATGATGCAAAAACTGGGACAACAGGGGTGTGAATACTTTGACATTCATTGTCAGCTCCTAAATTAAATCTTTCATTAACATCGGGGGTTGCAGGACAACAAAATTTTTTAGAAAAATAACCCTTTTGTATTCCATACCTCCAATTGTTTTCAATATCTATTGCAAACTGATGTGCCTGATGCAATGTGGTGGGCTCCTTGTCTCTTAATCTGTAACTCATTTTCTTATCAAAAGCTCCCAAATAGACAACTAAGCACAGTGCATCATTAGGTCTCATGCATTCTGGAATTCTATTCAATGCCCTCATAAATCTGAGGTTAAAGGCTGGGATCAACTCACCTTCTTCAATATGGATGTACATAAAATTACTAATAATTGCATATTCAGAGATTCTTTCACCATATTGTACTAGAAATGTAGATTTAAAACTATGCCAAGAGCTGACAGAGTGAGTTGGAAGGTAGGAAAACCAGTCCCTTACATCTTCATCTAGAGATTGAACAAATAATCTCATAACCACATCCTCATGGTCAATCTCAAAGTCATCTATCACATTCATAAACTGCTGCAAGTGTCTCTCAGCTGAGTCATCCTTTATACCATTAAATTTAGGCAAAAAAATTCTAATTTTAGGTGGAAGAGCATTTGGATAGCCACAAATGCCACTGAAATTTATGGGCTTATATCTGTCTATGTTGAAACTTCTTTTATTACATTATTGGGACTGACTACTATACATTTTTGCACTTGACACTTCACAAGGGTGCATAGGTTGATAATACATCCTTTATGTTTTTGCAACCCTCCTCTCTTCTTAGATTTTCTACAAACAATGACTTTAGGCACTCAAAATTTAGACTGTTTTTTCAAACTTTCCTAAAGTCCCTTAAATGAGTCTTTTTAGCAACATTGCATGCCCTTTGAAATACAGAATCAGTTCTAATAAAAGCATGCAAGCTCTGCTTTCACCAATGTTTCCCTTTTAACCAGTGCTATCTCACCAAATAGGGAATCTGTCAAACAATATGAAATACCTGGATATGTTGCAGGAGCTGCAAATTCTTCTCTGACTAATTTTGTTCTTTTATCAGGTTTTTTGATGCAGAGTCGCCACCTCCTTGAAGAGGAATGAGCTTCAAACAAGCTGAAGCTGCAAATTAATTTCTTTATTTCTGGGTCATCCACCAGCAGAGTCACATATACAACCTTTTTCTCTGCTGCAACAAACACATCCAGGCGTAATTCTTCAATCTCGTAGACTCAAACTTTCATGGATATGACATTGATCTCCCCAGTAGAGTCGCCATTTTGTTGGTTTTTCTTCTGAATCAGCATTAGGGTTTGCCAGTTCTAATGCATAGGCAGATTCAGCCAACTGAATACAGGAGGTTGTGTGAGCTCCTCCCCTTCACTTCTAGTTTTGCTGCACCAAGGGGGGTGTCCCTATTTGATAAAAGTATGACCTTGACTAGCTCAATGACAGAAAAATATAACTTGACAGCAACAGGGAAAATACTCTCATGTATGGACCAAGATTTGTGTAACAAATCACAAGGTTGGCAACATTCTTGGACATAATGTCTGGTTAGGTATGAGAGCATGCAGAGGTTCCTAATCCTAATCCTACAACTAACAGGTGGAAGGATGAAATGGTTTGATTTGATTTTTGGATGCAAAGCTGGACATGGTATATAACCTCAACACAGAGCTAGATTGGTGCCTATCCAGGGCTTGGAGTCGGTAGACATACACCCGTGAATGATCAGCATGAACAACTAAAACTGGATTTCAGGGGGATATACATGATATCTGCCTTACAGATATCTCCCAATACAGAGTGTTAAGCTGTCTATACTTATGGCATCCCTATTGCAGTATACCCTTCCCAATATTCAATCTGAAAACAGTTTAATATACCCCTTGAGCAGAAGTTAAAAGATTAAACATTCAACACAGGAATTCTATGTTCTAGAATCTCAGACATTCCTTGAATGCCTGGACTCAGAAGAAAGATACATGCAAAACTGGAGATAGAATTACCATAACACATGCAAACATAGCATTATTCATATAAAATTGACCATGTAATCAGTGGATTCATGCACAAATGTACAACAGGAGATACATAAACTCGCAAGTTTTGCTGCACAGAGCAACCAAAACCAGTTGTATCTTATTACAGAGCCAAAATGTCCAGTTTTCAACAACAACAAAATGAGTAACACTTCCTGCTTATAACAGCCAAAGAAGCGTACTCAGCATTAATTACATGGTCAAAAATAAAAAATCCGCCAGATACAGACTCCACAAAGGATTGGCACTCAGAAGTTATTGTAGCAACAAACAAGAGAAGCCTCGAGCCCTGCGCTGCCATCTGGGAGTCTTTACTCAAAAATTAGGCAACCTAATCACTTGTACCATTGCCCATATCTCTGCATTGTCACCATTAAAGGTCTCAACCACCCGCGTTTCACTTGGAAATCGTCGCTGCGTTTCAAACAGAAGTTCCCGCCAAAATGCACCTCTTCGTAGGTTTCAAATAATGTAGGGAGATTAATCCCACATGCATAGTGCAGAGACTCCCTTGGCACTTTAAAAACATGGTCGCACACATAACAAATGTCGAGCGCTTTTGCCGCACTCGACGCATAAGCCTTTGTCCAAAGCCTATCACCAAGACCCGAGCCATCGGCACACCCCAGAATTCTCCTTCCTATCTCAACAGTCTCGCCGACCGCTACCTTCGCTTCCCCATCGGCCAGAGATGTATCATCGGGCCAACCATCGAAACCTTCACCGATCTCATTAGTTACACTGATGAAGCCACCGCAATCCCCTGTCAGCCAGACCAATACCGTCGGCCAAGCAAAAGATCCCTCTGCCGATAGACCACACTCTCACCAATGTACCAACGAATTATACTCTGCTCCTTCATCGGCAAGACCTCCCACTGTTAGCCCACCACAATCCATCCTTGCTGACAACACAAGTCACGCCGAAGACCATACACAACACTTCCCTTCATCGGCCAGAGATTAGTCTATCGGCCAACCATTTCACCGTTCACCCGACAATACAACCCATGCCAATAGACCTTGGCTCTTCCCCTTCTGTTGGTGTAACACACACCATTGGAGCATCCAAAAAGCTTCCTGCCGATCTCAAAGGTCACGTCGATGACATCTTCGCCAGCCACACACTGCTCCTCCATCGGCCAAACTCCTTACATCGGCGGGCCACAAATTTGCTTCGCCGACAGCCAAACACACGCCGATGGACATCCATCGGCCAGACCAAAACAATCGGAGCACTCAAGAAATCTTTCACCGATGAGGCCGATCACTCCGATAAGACCAAAAACGTAAAGCTCTGAACCTTTGAACCATGAACTGGTTCAAACAGATGGTTCAATCAAGAAGTTCAACGCTGAATGGAGCACTTCAAAAAGAACATTTGCCGAACACAAACACAAAGCCTTGAACCGTTGAACCATGAACCAAAAGGGTTCAACGCGGTGGTTCAAAATGATGGTTCAATCATAATCTGAGCACTCAAAAAAAAGTTTTGCCGATAGAGAAAGTCACAGTGATTAACAAGGAAACTTAGGGCCCAAATAGAAAAAACCCTCCAACATCTGCGCTCAGATCTAGACCAAAATGGGTACCAACACTTTGCATGATATTTTCAATTCTACATGCTTTGTATTCAAATATGCTAAATATTTATGATTATCTACGAGATGTCTACATATTTGTGTTATTTGCTTAAGATTATCAATTATTTGCAATTATGGAGATGAAATGCTCTGAAATTAAAAAAACTAAAAGGAATACTTCAATTTAAGGTTGAACCTTTAGCTATTGATCCACATACATACTTGATACTGTCATGAGGAAAAGAAATCAAACTATATGTTCACCAGGATATTCCACAGCTAGATACAGTTGATGCAAACTTCAGAGGATGATGAATGAAAACAATACATGCAACATGATGAGCACTCCAAGGGACGTAGCAAATCAAAGCACATATCCAGAATTCAGACACAGATTACTCAAGATTTACTAAGATTTGTAATCGAAATACTCTTCTCCTTTATTAAGTATGCAAAAGACATGTACATATACAATAGCTTTGAAATGAGCCCTGAATACTTCAGCAAACAGATTTCAATTAAGTTTCAAATGTTTAAAACAAGGCATTCCACCACCTTTTATAGAATAAGGTGAGGAATCCATTACAAAAAGATCTACGATCCTGATTTATCGATACAGATCTATGGTCACGATTCATCTGACTTCGTCAACCTTTACAAAATAGCACAAGTTGCCAGTTGGCAACTATCTATACTACTTATGCTACTATCCCCTTCATGATGTATCTTCATCATGCTCCTCAGTTGATTCATGCGGGTCATCATCATGTGCGTCGCTTCCTGAGCTTTCACTATCCTGATGATGATCCTGCTGCATATGGGGCTGCATACTACTGTGGACCTGCTCATAAGAATGCACAACTTGATCTATCCCTCCGCCATCTTGAGTTTTTGCTTTGATAATGGCGTGCTTATGTGCTTCATATTTATCTCTACTGCTATCCATCTTATTCTTCCTGTCCTGCAGTGTTTCTCTATATTTCTCGATCTGGACCTTGATCCTCATTATTTTATCTATAAGCTCTTTGGTCAAGTGGATAGGTGGACCATCTGTCTCTAATTGGAAGTTGCTGTGTATAGCTTTGATGGTGGACTCTTCATCTTGATTTTCTATTTTACCTTCCACCTTGCCTTCTAATGCTTCCAATATCACTGCTTCTTCAGACATCAAATCCCGTAGCCTCATCCTGATATCTCTCAGCTTATTATTGCATCTTTTGAGGACTCCGCATTTGAACTAAATGTCCTTATACCAGATATCTATCAATAATGCGGTATTCCTATTTAGCACCTGCTTACTGATAAGCAGTTGAGGATTTATCCCCTTTATTTCCCCTAAAAGGCTCAGGACTCTTTCCAGTTTGTAAGACCTCTTTCCGGTCTGCATCTACAATTTATCCACTTTGGTCTTGGAGTCACTTAGAATGCTCCACCTCTTCAAAGAGGCCTTCATTATTTCTACAGCATCATCCAATGCGGATGACATCCATTTCCTTATTACGGATGCCTCATGCTTCATGAGGTCTAATTTATTTACCTCATCCTGAGAAATGGCAGTCAATGGGACTGCACGTTCAGTTGTGGTATCATCAGGATCGGTCAGCCCTTTGATATAGGCATGCAACTGAGCAATGTGCTCTTTATGTTGCTTATTCTTCTCCTTCTCTCTTTTCACCTTTTGAATTAGAGAGTCAATAATAACTTTGCCTTCCTGACCTTCTTGGTCCTCATTGGCAAAGCCCAAATCAACTGTGCTGATTTGAAATTCATCCACAGTGATTTTACCTTTTTCTTTCTCCACCGTAGGTATGGCAATTTGTGCGGTCCTTCTCCCTATTGCCGGATCTCTTTTGATGGCCAATGTCATTCTGGCCTTCCTCCTGGGTTTCATTATATCGGCGGAGAACAAGGTGGAGACGTCGAATTCTTGAATTTCAAACTCCTCTTCAATATTCACTTCTTTAGCTAACCACGGAGGCACTTGATCATGTCTTTCAGCATCATGATGATGTTCACCCATATCTCCCGTTTCTATCAATAGATGTTGTGGAGATGGTGACTTTTCCTTTTCTTCTTCTTGATGCTCACTTTGTTGTTGATCTTGTGGCACCTCCTCCTGTTGAGGAATTTCCTTCTCTGGGGGAGCATCTTCTTGGTGTGGGGAACCCTGTGGCGCATCTATTTGCTAATCATGATGATCATGACCTTCTTCTATCATTCCTTCATCTATTCCCAATTCTTCCCCTTGTTGCTTATCCACTTCACTAGATACTGGGGATTCTACCTGAGGTGCTGGCTGTTGTTCTACAACTATTACTTCTTCCGAGCCTGCACTATCAACTTCTTGTATTTTGGCAGCTAGATCCTCTAGTGCTTCCTTCTTCTCATCAGCCCTTGCTTCCTGAACCTCTACTATAGCAGGTTCTTCTGATGTGTCAGGTGGACTTTGTTGGCCTAACTCAAGAGCATGGCCCTCTGACTCTGCCATCTCTATCTCTTCTGTTGGGTGGCCTTTATCAGGTGATCCTGCTGGCTGTTCAGGACTTGCATCCTGTTTCTCTGTCAGATCCACCACTACAGGACTTGTCACCTCTGTGATCAATGCTTCTAACCCTATCTCTTGAGCCACCTGCTCTGGGCTCTTTTCTTGCTCTTCTTCTACTTGTTTCATCTCCTCAAGCATTGTTTGAACTGGTGGAGGCTTGTGAGGAGTCATAGTTATATCAGCAGCAAGTGTTTCCATCTTCTGTGCAGCCACATCCTACACTACCTCATCATCAGACAAATTTATTGTCTCATCAAGCGAGACATGTCCTTCTACTTGCATCTGAGAGGTTTCTTTCATTTGCTCCTCTGCAAGTTCAGTTTTGAACTTGACTATGGTAGGAAGTGGAACATTATGTTGAAGTTCCTTCGGCACTTCACTACCTGCCCCTTGTAATAGTGTAGGGGGTTCACTTATTCCACCTCTCATGGAGGTTCTTTGTTTCTTAGGTGTGGTAGAGACCAGCACCTGTAGAGCTCTCCTCTTTCTTTTTATTATTAACGGAGCCTCTTCTTCTTCAGGCTCTTCCTCCATGAGGATATCCTCTTCTCCAGGTTTCTTTGAGGATTGACCCACTTCCAGGGTCCCAGTTATTCTAGCCTCAGCTGTCTTACTCTTCTTGGGCTTCTCTTTCTTTGGAGGAAATTCTGACTCTGATCCTGATCCTGATCCTAATCCTGCCGCCTCCTCAGCTGTAAACACTGCCCTGTCAATTATAACCCCTTTGGGTTGTTTATCCACTTTCTGACCCCTTGGGGGTCTTTTGCTCTATTGTTGTGGTGGAGGTAACTTATCTCCCTTAGTCTTCCTCTTCTCAAGCAGGAAGTCATCATATACCTCCCCAGGAATATCTTGTCCCTTCTTTTTATTGTCCACTGTAATGGCAACACCTTTCTTTTTCAATGCCTCTACCTGATCATCGACCCAAGCTTGAGTCAGTTGTATGGTCCTGGCAATGAATGGGTCCAAAGATATATCTTCCTGCATGGTGAGGTCAGGTGCAGAGATAGTGTCATTGTATATCTTTTTCTGTTCATATTCATCTGCCATTATCCTGCCATCATCCTTCTTCAATTGTTGGGGAAGGGAGATACAATCAAAAGTCCTAATTTGGTTCAGAGTCAACCTCTGATACCTTCTTCTCCTGGCTTCTGCCTCATCTTCACAGTCAGCCCAAAAATCTTCTAGTTGCCTTTGATGAATAGGCTTTCCTAGTATCTTTTGTATCCTGCCGTAAGGATCATATGGTCTTGTTATTGGGAAAGGTTGCAGATTCATTTTATTCAGGGTGACCATCACCTTCTTTATATTGTCAGAATCAGGGCACATATAGTTGCCAATGCTGACTGGGAACAAAATTGGTGGCAGCTTCTTGGCGTCCTTGTACATCTTTATCATCACGGAGCCCTGCCTGATAAATTCCATTAATATCACTGCATCGGTAGGATACCTCGGCAGCATGAGGGGATGTTCCTCAAAACCTTCAACCCTTATGTAAGAAAAGGTTGCAAACTGGATATACCAGGCTCCATGCCTGTAAACTACTTCTTGAGCCTCCATGCTCAATCTTTTTGTTCTGTCCTCTTCCATGGTCCTTACCAGATGCATAGAGAATGCATCATTGACCAGTTTGTAGTCTCTGAGGTAGTTGGTTCTCTGTAGCTGGGAATGATGATCCTAGATGTATGCAGGATTTGTGCCTATGAGCCTTCCATCTGTAACTAAGGCATCAAAAGTGCCTCTATAAGCACAAGAATAAACAATGTAAGATGTCATATAAAATGCACAATTCAAACCTCCCAGGTTCATTAGCTGCTCATGCAGAGCATCACTTATTATTTGGCCCCATAGTGGCTTGGTGTTCGAATACAGACACATCATTATAATTCCATACATCTAATCCCTGAAACTACCAGTATCAGGTTGGCCTGTTACTCGATTCAGGAGTGCAATCATATACTGGTACTTCTCACTGAAATCATATTTAAACATGTGTATTGGGAGTTTGGCCGCTGCAGGATATGTGCTATTCTCTGCTCGCCATTGATACATGTTCTTTCTGTCCGATTTCTTGTTGGCCTCATACTCCTTTTCTGCCTTTCTCAGGTCCACACTTTTTACTTTACTACCCAACGGCAGTCCAAATGTTTGGGAGAGACCCTTGATGGAGAGGTCTGCATATATCCTCCCATGCTTTACCACTTGCCTTGTCTGAGGATTATAATTCCGGGCACATTCTATAACCAGCTCCGGAGATTCCATGGAATATGGGAAACCAGTAGCGTTCCACATTCCTGACACAAATACTGCGTCCAGCACAGGACTCTTGTCATGCCCATCATTCAGTTTAGCTGACCAGGCCTCTAGATTAGTGCTCCCTTGATGGGTATCTGTAATTGCTCCATATTTGAACAGGACTCCCCTCTGAGAAGAGAACATAGGCCTACTGAATTCCTCTTGACACTTAATGTACCGCTTGTCGGCCATGAGCACCTACAATTAACAAAATCCTATCTCACAACGGATATACACACATGCATACATATTGCAATTAAAATCACTATGCATACTGAATTCTTTCAATACTACTTAATCATATGGATGCATAAACCAAAACTTACATCACCATACCCGAACAATAATGACATGATGAGGGTTTCGTTTACTTACCTGGTTATGCAAATTTCTCTTTTATACCAGTGGATTGCCAACGACGTTCCTAATTCAGCCAATGATCACCTCCTTCCCTCTATCTGTGAGCTCAAATCGCACAACAGTAGCTGGTATGCAGATATGGAAGTTGGTGCTCTGTAAAAACAATTTTATCGCAAGGTAAATGTGAAAATGGCGGTTGAATTACCTTTTAACCTCACAGTTAGGGTGCACTTAGGGCAACTCTGACAAGTTAGATTACATTCCTTGATTATTCGTGTGAAAACGTAGGATCTCGCCAGGTGTTTCATTGGGTTCCGGGGTCGGCGGGAACTACCTACCATGTCTGCACGCATTAAATGATAATGGTGGCAATGGGAGCGGGGGGATATCCATATGATAGGATATCATGAGGGCAGGATGATATTCGCAAATATCGGGTTGAGTTTCAATATCATTCTCCTCCCTCATATTGAAATTGTTATCGCGACAAGATTTAGGTGACAAAAGCACCTTTGTTTATGTTTAGTACATCAGGAGGATATTTCGGTGTATCAGGTGATGTTTCAAAATATGATGATGACGAGACAAACTTACATGTCTCTTTTCGGAATATCGGGATGATGTCATCCTGATATTCGTTCTTTGTATCGGAAAGGCATCATGACGTCATCGTCATGTTAGGCGAACATGATCATGTTTTGAAAATATCCTGTGGAAATGTGAATGTGATGATGATGTCATCAGGATGTTTGCTTCTTCGTTTATCCAGTTTGGATGATGTCACTAGGATATTTTCTAGGGCTGATATTTCACGTCAGGAGGATATTAAGAAATATCGGGTTACATTCAAAAACATGACGCTCATGATACAAAAGACGGCTTGATGGGGAAGACTTACTACCACTTAAAGTTGACGTCCGGATATTTGAGCCACATGACATATCAAGGGATGTTTCAAATATGGTGATGATCTTCAAAAAGATGACAGGTTATAAAAAAAAATATGATCCCTCCTCTTACGAATATCAGGTTTGATCGAAACTTTGACCGTTCATAACTCTCACATCCTGAGGAATATCAGGATGATGTAAAAGACAAACCTGCATGAATTCTAGTACTCTTTCAAACTATGAGGTCACAGAAATGAAATACGAAATTTGACAAAGTGACCTCATAATGGTGACTTACCTTTTACCTTTTAAAAGTTGGGTCCCTGTTTTGCCAAGTCAAAATGGGGCGTGTTGTGTAACCACACAACAGTTAGTAATTATGACCCAAAACCCCTTGTCTTGCATCCAAATCATCATGTCCATCTTTCCATAACTTCCACCTGTTAGTTGTAGGAGTAGGATTAGGACCCCTACATACTCTCATCCACAACCAGATACATATGTCAAAGAATATGTCATGCCCAGATTTCCCATGCAGTCACAATAGGTATTCACACATGTCATGTCCACATGCGTCATGTGGTCATGATACGAACTATCAAAATTTTTTCCCACTCTTCCCTAGAAATCCCCTCGCACCCGTAGGAGTGCTCGGCGGCGTACACTTAAAGAGAAAACAATACAATTGTCAGCGGCGTACCAAATACATGTGCGCACACCCTACTCAAGGAAATGCGTGGTTTCCTAACTTAGGTTAATCTCACAAATTATATTTGAACAATAGTTGTTTTAGGTGATAGATCATTTTTTAGCAAAGCATAATCATCTGATTCTTCTTTCCATTTTCTAGAATTTAATATTAATTTCTCCTCCTTCAGACTTAGCATTTTCAACCAAGCCCGTTCGTTTGCCCTCTTTTCCTTTTCTTGGAATTTAATTTTGATTGTATTTCTATCATGTTCATTTTACTGTTTCTCTGAAATTTAATTTTGATTGTATTTCTATCTCATTCCCCTTCTCGTTGTGCAAGATCTTCTTATGTTGTCCTATTTTTTTCTTCATGTTCTTTATCGAATAGTAATAACACTACATCCTTTACATTATTCCTAATTTCTTGGTAAACCAGATCACATACATAGGGTTGGTTAACTTCACTTTTCTCAGTCCCCCTAGGGTTCCGTTCTAGGTTTTAGTTCAACGTTTGAATTAATTTTAATAATCAACCTGTTCCTAGATAGGATTAATGGTAGGTTAAACTTACTTAGTTCTCTTAGCCAAATTTGGAAATGCCACACATTTTCTCCTCTTTGTTTTCCAAGGTTAGCTATTCTTTCTCTTTCTCTCTTTTTTTTTTATTGGACATTTATTTTCTAATCTACAGTTGAGTTTAAAATGGCCACTCATGGAATTCCTGTGATGGTTTGTTGCGTTTATTTTCAGTGTCCTTTGTAAATGAAGGGATCATACTTTTCTCTTCATTTTCCTGTCATTTAATTTGGGATAATTGTTAAAACTTCCGAGAAACTCTTCCTTAAAATTAAAATATATTTACCTATGCTCTTTTTTAATTGTAATTGTATAAACAATGTATTTCTGAATTGCAACTCTGAGTTTAAACATATATTCAATCCGTATTATACATTATGCATAAATAAATCCCACTTTCCTCGATTAAAATTTCTATTTCAAGTCAATTGTTTTAAACTACATATAGTTTGCCTTCAAATGAATAGTGAAAAGTGAATAGTAAAAGTAAATAGTGAATAGTAAAAATGAATAGTGATTAGTGGAAAGTGAATAGTAAATAGTGAAAAGTGAATAGTGAAAGTGAATAGTGAATAGTGAATGGTCCCCATCCTAGGAAGAGACCATCAAGGTGGCGGTAATTTCAAAAGCAATACTGCAACCCAAATTTCATTTCTCTCATGGTAGCAAAATTACAACTTGACTTATAACAAAATTTAAAACTAATATTTCTACTAAGCTTGCATAGAAATAATACTTTTACAAACTTAATTAAAACATCAACTAACTCACAACTTTGCAAGTAGAAGAAGAAGGAACTAGACAAGTCTAATATCCTTTTAAAAACAAATTTTCTCTTCCTTTCCTCATTTGAAAATGGTAAAACTTAATAAACAGTAGAATACAAACATCAATCCAATCATAGAGGATTTCCTCATAACTCCAAAAATAACAATTTATACAACAATAGGGAGATAATTTTCTCCTTTTAGAAAATCAACAAGGAAGGAGCTATTAAAAGATCAGGCTCTCCATAAGACTTAAAGAAAATAAAATATTTTCTAAGATCCAATAATCTTCTCCAAACTTCACAATAAGCTCCCAGAAAACCTGCATATTGCATAAGGAAAGAAACACCACACAAGCTGCTCTCCTCCCTACCGTAGACTCGCAAGAGGGTCACCCCTGAGCTAGGGAGATTATCCACACACCTAGGGGATTCAATACCACTTCACAACAAGATAAAAATAACACACCAAAACACAAATACATCCATAGATACTTACACAACACAAAACTCATCCACTGTGAGTTTAAAGAGGGGTAGGAGAGTGGACACACTCAACTCTAGAGTACCACCCTTCACAATATTTCAACACAAATTTCTCATGGCCTCAAGCCAAACAAGATAATCAAATTCTAAGGAATATCATATTTGGCTCTCAAGCCATATAACCAATTTTCTCAAAGTCACACAAATGCTTTCCTCATGGCCTCAAGCCAAACAAATAAACCAAGATCCCAAAGTAGATCAAAATTTGGCTCTCAAGCCATACCACAAAATTTCTCAAGATCACACAAAAGCCCTCACTCCTCCTCTACCCCACACTTGATGAGCATTTCTCCCAAGTGGAAGATGCTCTGTCAACACCCCACACTTGATGAGCATTTCTCCCAAGTGGAAGACACTCTGTCAACACCCCACACAAAAATTTTCACAAAAACAAAAGAAATACAACACAAGCAAGAAATGCATTCCACACATCCACCATGCAACAAATAGAAAATGCAAAGGAAAGGTCTTCAAATCCAACCTTAAAAAGCCCTTTAATGGATGAAGTTGATGTAGAGCTCCACAAGAATCTCCTGCAACCTAAGCCACCAAACTCCCTCTAACCTTCCTCTCCCAAAAACAATTTTTCAATCAACAAAAACAATCCTCCAAATTCAACAAAACAAAACAACCTTAGCAAGATAAATTTGTCCTCTCCAAATCTCCGCCACCAACCTCCCTCTTTTTTCCTCCTTCTAATGGCTTAGAGAAGGGTCTCATTTATAGATTTTTGAAAAGATGATGGAGGGTGAGGATCAAAAGATGAGATCAAGGGCTCTCATTATTTGTGAATTTTAAATTCACATGTGAGGACAAAAATGAATTAAAGATTCATTTTTTTTTTTTGGGAAGAGTGGATTATGACAAGTTGAATTTTTATTTCAACTCATGGGGGAGTGGAGGACAAAAATGAATTAAAGATTCATTTTTGGATAGTGGATATGACAAATTAAATTTTTAATTCAACTAGTGGAGGAGTGGAGGACAAAAATAAATTAAAGATTGTAATATTTATGAATTTTTTTTAAGATTGTAATATTTAAATAACCCCACTCCTTTTTCCACTATCCCAAGTGGGATTTAAAAAATAACCGCACTCCTTTTTTCACTATCCCAAGTGGGATTTAAAAAATAACCCCACTCATGAGCTCCTCCATTATTGGTGGATCATGGAGTCATTTCAAGCCTTGGAAATAGAGAAAGGATGGGTTTGAGTGTTGATCCCACTCATCCTATCCTTCCCATGCCTCCAAATTTGTCACTTAACTTCACTGTGAAGTTAAGGTAACCATACGGAGGTTAAACAAGGGTTACCCTAGTCAAAAGGGACCCTAGACCCATGGGGTATAACCCAGGGTCAACTTTAACTTAGTTAGGACACTCAGGGTCAAGTTAAAACACAAGAAAAGGGTCTCAAAATTTAAAATTTAAAAATAAGATAAATTTTTTTAAAAAACAATTCTTACAACACATCATAATTTAAATTTACAAGAGGGTAGACCTAACCCATTCAACCTCATGCAAGACAACATTACAACATTAAATCAAACACAGAGTTGATCTCGGTTCCTCGTGGAACTAGATCAGCGTCACAAGGGATTACAACATAAGGTGTGGAATGATCTCCAGTATCTGTGGTTTTGTTAGAAATACCTGCACACTCAACCTCAAAGTTAATTCCACATATACATATTATAGCTGAAACAAATTTAATACATGCATTTCTAAAGCATACCACAGTTCTTATAAATATAATGAAATGACATGACAAATTTCTTTCTAACATCACCCAATTAGTTTTCTCTTAAAGCAAACATCTATCTAACATCACCTAATTAGTTTTCCTTTAACATAATAGGGTTTAATAGTTCAAAAATCTGGGATCAACAATCCCCCAAATAAACAAGTATCAGCAATAGTAAGGTAAAAAGTCACATGAACAGAAATAAAAAAATGTAGGCCTCACAGAATATTGCCAACCTTGTGATGTATCATCCACATCTTGGTCCACACATGAGAATATTCTGCCTGTTGCTGTCAAGCTAAATCTTCCTATCATTGAGCTAGTCAATGTTACACCTTTAGTTATAGGGACACCCCCTTGGTGCGGCAGAACCAGAAGTGAAGGGGAAGCAGCTCACGTAACCTCCCATTTCTGTTGGCCGGATCTGCTTGTGCATAGGAATTGGCAAACCCTCTGCCGATCTAGAAAAAATAAGGAATAGATTTTGGTAACTCTACTAGGGATGATTTGATGAAAACAAAATTTATTTTTATCCATCTGAGTCACCAACAAATTTTGGTGACTCTGCTAGGGATGAAGAGAGTCAAATAATGTGAAATCATTGCTGCAAATCTGGTTCTTTCATGTGAATGATGGTGCTCTGCTGGTGGAAGGAATTGAGAAGAATATTTGTTCTTTAATGAGCTTTCAGTTGTTTGAAAATTTTGTCTTCTCTGGAGAGGTGGCGACTCTGCATAAGATTTAAGTGCACATGAAAGGTTGATGTATATTGTTGTGATAAAAGAATGTTCTATTCAGATTGCAGCATCTGGATGAGACAAGGTACTTGGTTTCCTCCCACTTGTATTTGTTGTTTTAGTGCATAAGTTAGATGCTAGGGGAAGCGTTAGGTCTTAGGCAGACAAAGGATGTCTAAGAGTGAGATTTATATGAATCCAAATATGCATTCACCCATACTCAGTCAAGAGGGGGATGAAATGTTGAATAAAAGAATAGAAGAGATAAAAAATAGGTTGATATTCTTAGAGGCTAGGCAGGCCCAGTTAAATAGTAGTAACCCTATTGTGTCTGCTAGTCAGAAGGCTAAACCTCTTGTCTGCCCTTTTGATCCTCTGTGTGACAAATTAGAATTGTCATGGGTTGATCATCAAGTTGAGGTGTCTAGTTCTAAAAATAATGACGAGGTTATGGATAGCAATGAACATATGTTTGAATGGGTTTGTGGAGATAATTGTGAGTATTGTGCTTAGGATAGAGAAGAAATAAGTAAATAGGATGATACTCCTCCACAAAGGGAATCCGTTGGTAATGAAGATGTATGTTCTGTTGCCTATGAACAAGTGGCATACCACAATGAGGCTGAAACACCTGGATCACCTATTTATGACACATGTGGTGATGATGATCTGTTTGAGTATGGTGAAGATTAGGGCACTGATGTTGATATGGATTCTAGTTCTCATCCTGATGAAAGAGAAACCAACATACATCATGAAGGTTACTGCAAAGAGATGCTAGAGCATGATCTTTTCCAACATGGTGTAGCTGATGGTTGTGTGCATGATGTGCACAACTATGAATCTGAAATCTTTTTCTTTGATATGCCAGCTTGTGATAAGATGAGCCCTGATGCTCCTAGCTACATGGTGGACTTTGAGTGCTTTCAGTTTTCAGTCCAGCTAGGAGATCATTTTGCAATGCATAACACTGATACAGATGATGACAAGTGTTATATTTCATTTGAATATGCATTGTTTGATAAATATGACACCCACATCTTACATGATGCTGAAGGTTGTTTGCATAGGGGTGACGGTGACAAGCTAAATCAGAGGGTTGAATATGCAGATGACAAGATTTGTTTATGGGTAGGTCATGACAGTGTCTCCAGGATTGATCTAATGAATGCAGATGAAAACAAGGTGTTTGATAAGGGGAGATATAGGTTTTTCTTTTCTTGGTGGGCTTAGGCCATCAAGTGTGTTTGGTGATGCAGGTTGGTGCAAGTTTGACTCTGTAGCCCAATGGATAAGGGACTGGTTTGCATCCCAGAGATCTGAGGTTCTCGCCATGCCTGCAAGAGGCATGCATCCCCAGACAGAGCCACTGGTGGTGCCTGCATAAGCAATCAGGTTTTAAGCATTTAAATATGTAGGCCCCTTCCCAAAAATCCAAAAAGTTCTCTCTTTTGACCTCTGCAGTGCTAAAAAATGCAAACAATTAGTCATATGCATGTGTCTTTGTATATACAAAGGTGTTTGTATATACATACAGGTCAAAATGTGCATTGGCGGGTCAAAAATCTCTATTGCCCTTTGAAAAATTGAGTTAGGTGCATTTCTGATTATATATCGGGCTCTAAAAGGTGCATATACAAAGGGGGAATCTTTCGCAGATTCTGGGGAATATTCCCACTTTGTATATTAGGTCATATACAAAGCAATGTATACAAGGGCGTGCTAATATACAATTGCTACAATGGCGAGCAGAAGATACATTCCCAGAATATTCTGTTGAAGATACCACAGTTGTATATTAGAGATTTGTATATTTGTGGATGCAAGTGAAACATACAAAGGTGCTAATATACAATTGCTACAATGCAGTGGGGAAGATACATATGGTAGCGCCCGCGGGTATATACAAATGAGTTTGTATATTCAGCATAGAAAGGAAGACATACAATCCGGACCCGATGAAGATTTCAAGTTGCTTCATAAACATTTGGGGTCCATGGCATGCATGTATATGACGTTTGTACATGCCGATACGCAAGGAGGATATGCAAGGAAAGATGATGCAAAGCAGACCCGATAGTTGATTTTCAATTTGTTCTATGATGTTTTGGGGTCCGCCTTGTATGAAGGGTGTTTGTATATGCATATGTTCATGCATATACAGGGCGAAAATCACAAAATGAAGAAAGGAAAAGTCAGCGATAGGAGAATGAAGTGCCTACATGCCATGTTTTCACTGGCTGACGACTTTTCAACATTTTTGAGTGCCGTGGATCTCAGCAACTGGAAGTAGATCGACGGCCATGTTTTGGACCTTCAGCGGTGGTTTTTCCTGAGCATGTGTGGCCATTTTTTTGAGCGAAAAAATCTCTAGATGTACCTGCTGTTGCATCCCGCGAGTGTATGGGGCTTTAATGGCAGATTGTGCAGGGAAGTATGGGTGAGGCGATAGGTGAACTACCAAGCTTACGAAGAGAATCTTCAGGTAGTGGCCCAGATCTTGATTCCATCCGCTCCTTTCTCCTTGTCCCTCTGCTGCATTAACTATTTTGAGCATCAATCTAACCATGCATTGTATCTAGCAAAATTTTGACTTGCCATGTAATTAATTTGATGAGTACACAGTCTTGGTATAAAGGCCAAACTATGTTACTCATTGTGGTTGTTGAAGACTTGGGCATTTTTGTGTAAATAATGAAGAATAGGGCATGATCCTGGGTTGTTTTATCTCATTCTGGAGTTTATAAGTTGCATCATGAATGTATTTTACACGTATGTTCAGTTTCATGTTGATATAGATGAAAAATGTTCTTATGCATTGTTTATCTGTTTGTCTCCTTCGTTGCATGCATTTCCTTCTTTTAAATCTGGCTGCTAAGGGTTTCTCAAATTCTAGGGTATAAGTTTCTGTATCACATGCTTCATCTCTGACTTCCATTCAAGGAGTGGATAAAATTGTTTTAGGTTAAGCATGGAGAAGGTTGTTTGTCAGCAGTGATATCTGTAAGTAAGGGCAGCTAAATACCCATTCTTGGGTGATGTTTGTAAGGCAAGCATCAATCCAACCCCTTGAAACTTGAATGCTAGTTGTAAACCATCTGTTGCATACGTCTAGTTGACTCCTTGCACTGAAATAGGCACCGATCTGCTCCTGGGTTAGTAATTATGACCCAAAACCCCTTGTCTTGCATCCAAATCATCATATCCATCTTTCCATAACTTCCACCTATTAGTTGTAGGAGTAGGATTAGGACCCCTGCATACTCTCATCCACAACCAGACACATATGTCTAAGAATATTGCCAACCTTGTGAGGTATCATCCACATCTTGGTCCACACATGAGTGTATTCTGCCTATTGTTGTCAAGTTAAATCTTCCTGTCATTAAGCTAGTCAATGTTACACCTTTAGTTATAGGGACACCCCCCTTGGTGCAACAGAACCAGAAGTGAAGGGGAGGTAGCTCACTCAACCTCCTATTTCTGTTGGTTGGATCTGCTCATGCATAGGAAATGGCAAACCCTCTACCGATCCAGGAAAAATAACCGACACCTAGGAAGCCACCTGTGAAAGCTGAGCTGCTAATATCAACAAAAAATGTTAGATTTTCCTTGTTTCACATTAGGTTCACCAAATGAAGACAGGGAAAAAGCTAGCTACCATGTAGAAATTAAACTACAACTAACCCTAGCTCCCAATGCAGTGCGATCTAACCTATATAACAATCAAATAAACATGAAAATTAGTAAAAAACTAAGCTAATATTGACTTCTCTCCATTGTCCTCCTCCACCTTGCACTATAGTTCTGAGACTTGCAGATTCATGCAACCATCTTGAGAAGCTTATGCGTGTGTTAAGCAAGATTTTGGAGATTGTAGGCTGAGAGAAATGTCTAGGAGACAAGTAAGGGTCCAAAATGAAGCTAAATGAGTAATTTTATAGAAAAGTAGATTTGAATGGAGGGCCAAGATTGAGAGTTGACTTTGGAGGCAAAATCAAGGGTGGAATTTGATTAGGGTTTCCCTCTACTAGAGGATAAAATTGAATTTTAAATTGGGAAAATATGGTGAGTTGGGAAATGATTTAAATTAAATAAACTTGTCCAATTTATTTAATTTATTAAAAGGATGCATGTGAAAAGGGATTTTGGGAATTAGGTGATGGGATATTTAAACAAATATTTTATTTGTTAAAATTAACGAAAGGGGACATTAGGATATGAATGATTAAATAATCAATTAATTAAAATTAATTAATTAATCATAGAGGAAAATTAGGAAAAATTGGTAGAATGTGGAAGTGTTTAGGGTTTCACTACCTGAGGACACTTTTAGGTGTCTAAACAAAGTATACAACAATAGGTTGAGTGGGTTGTAAAATGCTAGTCACAAGAAATGCCATAAGATGATACACCACACGAAGTGATTGTACCAGTCAAGTGTCATATATATATCAACCCCATCTTCATATATGGAGTAGGTTCATTTTTGCATTCTTGCCAAATGGACGCATAGTCCATATTAGTATTTGGGTAAAAGCACAAACCCGTGTCACACTTTATAAAGGAATCGACCAACATAAAAAAAATCTCAACTTCGACCACATAAAAGTGGTCTTTATGTTTTGAATTTAAAAATGACGTAAACTAAGAAAATGTAGATATCTTGTTAAAGTTTATTAGTCTAATTTTTTAAATTTTTTAAAAAATTCTTTTAATTTCTTTTTTATCAATTTAAGAGCAAATTTTGAAATGCTGAAAATTTGAAGAAAAAGTGACGTTCAGTTGACGTCAATAAACAAATAAAAAAAAAAGCATTTTCCCCTTATTGTTATTCCCCAAATAGGTGACTTCATGATCTAGGGCATGGAAAAAAGAAAAAGAATTTTTGATCTATATTTTTCTCGTAATAAAGTTTTAAAGTGAAACTTACCCAATTTTGCTAGTTTTCAGTTAACGTCAATTATTGTTTAATTTTTTTTTCATTTTCAAAAAACAAATTATACCCTTTTGAAGAGGATTGTCTCCTCTAGGGCATCATATATTTGTCAAATTTTAAAATGATGTTTTACTATTTTTGTTTTAGTTTCAAATTAGCCTTTTTTTGAACTTGAACAACCTACTTGCATTATTTTCAAATATTTATAGCCTAAAATTACTCAAAATATAAAAATATATATTTCCACATTTAGCACTCTGAGCTATACAAAAGAGTATTTTTCTTTTTTAAAAAAACTTAATTTTGATTGTAAAAATATTGAGCAGAAGTTGGAAGTTTGAGAAAGTATGAGAAAATAGTGACTTTCCTGCCTAATAAGATGCCACATAGACAGATTCGATCAAATGGTATTCTATCTAATGGGATTCAGTCGAATCCCATTCGGTCGAATCTACTCCTTTGTTTTTTTTGCTTGGAAAAAATTTGTGGCTTTTTTATTGTTTTTTAATTACTGAATTACAATAAATTAAAAAAAAAAATTTGAATGGAAGAGTCATATTGAAAAACACAATGATGTGAAAGTGTTTGTTTAATGCCTTTTTTGGCTTGTTTAGCTTTTTTTAATTTTTTTAGCTTTTTTAAATGAATAAATTATAAAAATTTGGAGAAAAAAGAACCACTGATTTCAACAAAGGTAAGTCATATTCAAAAACACAATGATCTGAAAGTGTTTTTTTAATGCCTTTTTTTGGCTTTTTTAACGTTTTGGGTTTTTTTAAATTATTAAATTATAGAAATTTGGAGAAAAAAGAACCACTGATTTCAATAGGGGCAGAGTTGTATTCTCAGGTACCATGCTCTAAAACGTGTAATTGATTAAAATCATTGATTTATTGAATGTAGACCTAGATCTTCAAAAAATAGAGGTTAAAGTCTTTGTACATGTTTTATTTTTGCATGCAGGTGAATTCAAATTTGATCAATTTGTGATGGGCAATAAAAAGACAAGAAAAAGGTTGTATGATCGAAGAAGAGACACTAGAAATGTCGATGAAGGAATATCTACTCAAGAACAACCCATGGAAATTGTTGATGACCAAGGAGTACAGGTACTAGAACAAATTGAAGGTGGTGATAGAAATCTTTTCCTTGATATGGAAAATCTGATGGAGATAGATGAGGATTCTCTTTTCAAAATTATTTAATCTGAAGATATTGTACCTAAAAGCATAGTAAAATTACACTCTAAAAAAATATAGGACGATTTTTTTAAAAATAAGTCTATAATTGGAAGAGCACAATTATTTACAAAGTTATTTAGGAAGAAAGAGATGACCCCTATTTTGGAGTTGTTAGGGGTTGATAATAAGAAAAAAGTCATCAGATTCATTAAAGAAAACAATAGTTGAAAACCTATAAGAAGCATTGAATTCTATTGAAAGCAAGAGTCGAGCTATTGATTTAAGTGCTGCACGTAGAGCATTAATCACTGTAATTTTTAGTAAGAAATTATCACATAGAAGACAAGTTCAAGCAATTTCCCAATTACTCAATATTTCTAGGAGAACTGTTCAAAGATATATTGCAAGGAGAAATAGATTAGATGGAAATGTTGAGAATAATTGGGTAAATATTTACAGGGTTCCCTGAAAAAATAGAATCTTAGAAGATGTAAAGGAACACGTGATTGAATATTGGACCAGCCACTCTCGTGTTTCTTCCAATAGAAGGGACACTATATAGATAAAAGGTGAAGATGGTACAAAAATTTCACATCCAGAGCATTTTATAGATACAACACAAAGTGAACTGTTTGAAGCATTCAAGCAAGAATTTTCAGATGTGAAGATTTGTCAAAGGATGTTTGAGAGTCTACGACCAAGTTTTGTACGTATAAATAAGGTACGTGAGACTTGTTGTTGTCAAAATCATGTTGAATTTCATCTACACCTACAGTCATATAAAAAATCTATGGCAGTAATTAATCCAAATATAGTCATCCCTAGAAGTACAATGCAATTTGTGAAAACTCTTCTATGTGAAAAATCAGAAGATTCAGATGAATTCAAAGTGCAGTGTATAAAAAACATATGTAATGATTGTAAAAATTTGAAGAATCTTGTATAAGTTGACAATATTTATCATTCGATGCAAGTTATGTGGAAGAGATTTGAATATGAGAAGTACTCAAAAAAGTTAGGAGTTGAGAGCAGAAAAATTGTTCTCAAAGAGAGTGAATTGTTAAGGAATGAGTTCATGAAATTTTTTTGCAATATCATATATCCATATATTGAACATTGTCATGGTGCTAGATGGCAAGCTAAGCAGTTTCGTGATTCAAAGAATTGCTTTCCACCAGGTTGTATTCTATCTATTGTTGATTTCTCTGAGAACTATACATTTAGTCCTCAAAGTGAGATTTAAAGTCAATATTATCATTCAGAGCAAGTTGCAATATTTGTACAAGTTTGTTATAGGCATGCTGAAGAATATGTGGATGGTGTACAAAGTAGCAAAGATGAACGAATTATCATCAAAGAGGTTCACTTTTATATCAGTGATGATACAAGTCATGATAGAAGCTATGTAGCCCATTGTTTTGCAATATTTTTTGAAGACCTAAGACAACGTCAAATAGATGCTTCACAACATTGGATATGGTCTGATGGATGTGCTGGTAAGTGTTGATTTAATTATTTTTTAAAATTATATTATATTTATTTGTGTAATTAACTTGTAGACTTGAATTGTTCAGTTACTTAAATATGTTGTACCTCGATGTATATAGTTTTTTTTAAAATTTTTGTTTTAAATTTGAAATCTCTTGTAACTTCATAGGACAATTTAAGTCTGCAAAAGCTTTTAATTGGTTAAGCCAACAACATATTAAACGGAACATTCAATTTTTGTAGAATTTCTATGAGAGTGGACATGGAAAAGGACAGCATGATAGAGCTGGAGCATGTGCGAAGCGTGCACTTCGACAACATGAACTTGCAGGTAATACAATATGGAATACAAATTTAAATTCTTAAATATATTTTAAATAAATTTAAACCTGTTAGGAAAAAAGTGTAGATTTCAATATATTGCATGTGTTGAGAAGTGGAACCTTAAGCCATTATGCAATTTAATGGTTTTGATATATATCCAATGTTGCAGATTTTCAATATTTCTCCTGTTAGATTTTTAAAAAAATCTAATTTTATGTTTTTAGAGATTGTTTTTTCCTTTCAACTAGAAAACTGAGCTTAACCTGACATTTCATCAACATGAACTTACAGGTAATGCCATAAGGAATGCAAATGAAATTGTTGAATGGTGCAAAAGTCATTTTGCCATCCGTGACTCAATATACAACACACACTATTTTTGGGAAGTTAAAGGTATATAAATATTTTGTTTTGAATTTCAATGTGTGTACATGAATTGAATTTTTAATTTTATACACTTTTTAATTGGATGATTAAAATTTAAACAGATATTGATCGATCAACTCTTACTAACTATCAAACAATTAGGGGTATTCGAAGTTTTGCATCAAATCATGACAATAGGACATAGCAAGCCTCCTGTAATTCAAGTGAGAGAAAAAACATGTTTTTGTGTTGATTGTATTGAGAATAATGCAAATACTCTACAATGTGAGAATATTAGAGATGGGTATGTTTCAGAATGGGAAATAAAACAATTAGTGGCCATGTCGAACCCTTTTGAAGATAATGACATTGTAGATGTCTATAATCCTTTGTATTTAGCTGATTACGAACGTGTATCATATTTTGTTGTTACAGGTAAATTTTTTAAATTTTTAAATTGAATTTTAACTTGTACATTTGATTTATAATTTTTTAAATTTTTAAATTAAATTTTAACTTGTACTACATGGTGTGTACAGGAGATATTTTTGTTGTTCTTGCAGATCCTGACAATACAGAAGGTGTAGATTACTATCTACTAAGATGTACGCAACCAAAATACAAATTGTCAGAATCAATGACAAATGGTGATGGACAAGAGTATCCAACTGGATCAGTGGTTGTTGAAGGAACATACTATCAACAAACAAAGATAGATACAAATGGTATTATATTTATTGATTATATGCCTGTTGTGTGGTTACACAACACGCCCCATTTTGACTTGGCAAAACAGGGACCTAGCTTTTGTTTTGGCTTGTGTTGTCTGTTTCTGGCGGTTTGGTAAAAATAAGTCAGGTGCATCATCATCATGAAGGTCAGGATGAGGTAGGTCATCATCATGAGGTTAGTTTGTCAAAGTTCATATTTTGTTTCTATGACTTCATGGTTAGAAAGAGCTTGAAATTCCATGCAGGTTTGCCTTTTACATCACTTGAAAATTCGTCCATATGAGGGAGTTGTGAGCAGTCAAAGTTTTGGTCAAACCTGATAATTGCTGTATGAAGGTCATCATCATGATATTTGAAAAGCCCCCCCGATAATATCCTGAGGTCGAAACATCCGGACGTCAAGTTTAAGTCGTAGTAATCTTTTCCCGTCAGGCGGTCTTTTATATCGCCAAAGGTCATCATCATGATCTTACTTTATCACCTGATGAAAATCATGCAGTCCCGAAACATCCGGACGTCAATCTTAAATGCTAGTGTGTTTTGCCCGTCAAGCGAGCATCATGATATTCTAACATCATCAGCATCATGATATTCCAACATTGCGAGCATCATGATATTTAAAGTCACCCGATATTATAATATCATGCTGATATTATAATATCACCTTACTTAGAGAAATCTGCCATCTGCATAATTTGCGCGCACGACCAAGTCTTGGTGATCAACATCATCATGATATTTCGAGACCCGACATTTCCTAATATCCTCCTGACCTCCTTTTGCGTGATCATGATGATCACCTTATCTTTCGAAGCGGAGGGTGATTTTCATTTCTTAAGTCATGTTGAACATCATCATCATGATCTTTCTCTACCCAACAGTTCGTAATATCATCCTGCCGACGAGTATAACCTTTTGCAAATATGATGATGACGATGACGTCATCATCACCTTCTCCTTCGGCAGGATATTTTCCAGGGTATGATCCTGTTCGCCAACATGATGATGACGATGACGTCATCTTCGAGGATTAACACAAGCCCCGGATATCCTGATGACGTCATCAGGACTTTCGGCAGGATCATATTTTTGATCACCCAGTGCGTATATGATGATGATGATGTTCATCATCCTGACCTTTCGAGCGGATTGCCTTGGCCGAAAAAAGGGTCATACTGCTTTCTTGACCTGATCATCTTCCTTAGAGGGAACCCGATATTCCATTTACCTCCTGATCTTAAACGAAACATGACGGTGACGTCATCCCTTTGCATTTTAACCAAGCCTGATGATGACGATGACGTCATCGTGATTTTCCTCAACGGCAGGATCATTTTCCAAGTCTTCCTGTTTGTCTTCATCATGATGATGATGACGATGTCTTTCTTTCCCGAATGTGCAAGAACAAAACATCCTGATGTGCTTTTCATCAGAGCATTAGGAAAGGAGGATCATCATATTTTGTGATATCCTGCGGCCACTTTGAAGATATATAGTTGGTCATCATCATGATTTTTTTGGCGTCGGTATAACTGTTGCCGTCGGCCTGAGAAAAAATTGTCACCCTGATCATATGTAGTCACGCCGATGCAAATATGATGATGATGCAAGGCCGGATTCTAAGGATGGTTGAAAGGTGATTATTTCTTTGTATAATCTGAGATCATCATCATCATATTCCGAACCCGATATACAAGAAAATGGGCAAAAACATGAAGCGATGGAAATTTGAAAGGGCCGACTGCCTGAATTTTGGTCAACGAGGGTTGACCTGGTTGTTTTCATGCTGTTTATGCATTTAGTGCATATTTTTCACAGGTAAAGCCTGATTGCCTGTGGCTGCACATGGGGAGGTATGTTTAATAAAGTGTTTACTTCCTGTTGTTTATCATGATGATGATGAACTTAATGTTTGTTTGTTTATTTGCAGGAGATCATGATGATGCTGCTGAAGCTGAACGAAGAAATCATCAGGATGCTGCTGAAGCTGAGCGTTGAGATCATGATGATGCTGCTGAAGCTGAGCGTTGAGATCATGATGATGCTGCTGAAGCTGAGCATTACAAAGTTGCGCATGGAGGCAACATGGGCCAGACATGAGGAGGATATTGTCAAATATGCTGTTCGCCAGCTGGAGGCCGAATCAAGTTGAAGATGCTGGAATATTCTGTGCCAGCTGTACATTTGCTAACTGACGAAGCATGTGCTTTTCATCTGGGCCGTTGTTTGTTATGAGAGGATCCTGATCCTTGGATCATTGTAACCGTTTTCTGGCAGTTGCTCTATATAACATCCAGAGCTTGTCATTTTAAAAAAGGAGGAATACATTAGAATACATGGACGCATCTGGCGCAAAGAGTCAATTACTGTAGAATAAGTTAGGAGATCGGATTACTGAGACTAATGAGGATAGAATTGTTGAAATGTCAAGGTTCTTTCTTCAGATCACTGTAAATGTACCTGTTCTTGAGCATACTGAATGAATATGAAGTTCCAGATTACATCCTGATTGTAAATTTTACGTAATCTTCTGTTGATTTCTGGATATGTACTGGTGAATGCTGTGTTCAACTGGAAGCGCTTTCATTTCATTACATGTTGTTGTCAACTTTCCTTTGAAGCTTTGCACTAGATCATGCGGATTTGTGGAATGTCCTGGTGAAGTATGATTTCTAGTTTTCCTTCTTTTCATTGCAAGTATGGGAGCTTGTATGTGAATCAGTGATCTAAGTCCAGTAATTTTAGGAATCTCACTCTCTACCCCTTTTCCTTTTTTCAATTTCATTAATTCATCACCATAACTGCAAATCATGATAAATAACAAGCAGAAACAGTGAAATATGCTGAAATCCCGTAGGTAACTGAAGATCCTTAGCATATTTGGTTAAATGCATGTAGTATTGAAAATATCATGCAAAGAATCATAAATAATGGTAGAAATCATGCAAATATCAGCCTGTATGCACATTATTTGACTAAATTTATAGTGCAGAGGTAGAATTGTTGGAGACTTATGCAGAGCGAACATCCAGAGCAGGATATTTGAAGATGATGATGATGAACAGTGCAGAAACACGTAAGGCCCCTGAATGGAAAACAGCAACACACATCAACCACTGAGTAACGTCAGTAGATTAAGACCTAATCAACGGAGACTTGGGATCATGAATTCTTTGAATTCATCGTATCTTTCAAGATGAGTAAAGGTTGTTGTGTAACTTTTATTCTATGTTTGTGAATGACTAACATCATGACCAACATAAATTGGCGCTAGAAGGAGGGCTTGAATTCGGAAGATCACATTCATCGTCAGTACTTTCAGGTTTGATGACGCTCAGAGTAAAGTAACTTCAGATCATTTGTGAATTTCATCAAATTGCGTAAATATTTGCTGCGACAAGTTTGTATTTGCACATTCTGTGTAAAGATTTCCAAATTTCACATAAATATTGCAAGCTTTACAGTAGATTTCTTTAGATTCACTAAATATTGGCCAAAGATGCATAAATTTGTTTAAGCTTTGAGAATTTGAGCCTTAGACACACGAGATCTGGTGTTACCGGTCGAAATATCCCAATATCCTATCATATTTGCAGTATCTTCGCAAATATCGCGTAAATATTCAGTCTGATTTGCAAGTTGACCGCAAATATCACCTCGTCCGGTGGAATCCAGCCAATATTTGCAAAGTTTCAGCTAATTGGCCTCCAAATCGAGAAATCCTGGCTCACAGGATAAATACCAGGTCTAGACATAGTGAAATTTTCGAAGAATTGCATGTCAGAGGTTTTAGACCTAAGACTGTAGACGTTCACCATACTCCAGAGTCTAGTACGTCCAGAGCTTCACCAGGACCTCCCCCTATAACTCCTGTTGGTTTGCAAATACCTTCAGGTATACCAGTGACACCTCCTGTTCAACCTCAGGGTATACCTTTAGTCCAACCTCAGCCAACTGCACCACCAGTTCAGCCCCCTCAGGTTGCAATGTCGTTCTTTGCAGCAGAATCACCATTGACCTTTACTGCGTATCATGAGTTACCAAAGTATCCGGACAAGCTTTGTCCAAAATACCATCCTTATCAGGATGCGGATGATCATATCAGGACGTTTAAAGAAGCTTGCTGCAGAGCCAGAATAGAACATCAGGATGTGGTGTGCAGATTATTCCCTTTTTCCTTAGGGGAAGAGGCTTATAATTGGTTCATCAGTCTTGGTCAATCTTCTGTAGGGTCGTGGGCTGTCTTAGAGAAGGCCTTTCTTGACAGATTCAAGGTCCCTATTGATCCATCCATGAATTACCACCTGTTTGCCACAATCAAGAGATTTGAGCATGAACCTATTGCAAATTTCAATGTTAGGTTCCAGAAAATGTTGTCCAAGCTAGTTACCCCATATGTGGTGGCTGATGATGCTGCTAGAAGTATTTATTATTCAGCCCTGGATCCGTTAACCGCCATGTTCATCAGGAGAACACATCCTGCGATCACCACATTGACAGGAGCTTTTCAAGAAGCTATCAAGGTAAATCAACAGCTGATACCTGCTCCTACTCCAAATATAGCATTCCCTGCTTTGCCCGGCATGCAGTCACAATATCCAGCACAGTATCCTGCAGCTTATCCTTCACAATATCCTGCACAATATCCAAATGGAGCAGTGATGCCCCCAGCAATAATGCCTGCACCTTTGCAAGTACCTCCATTGAGTATCATGCCTCCTCCTAATGGAAATGGCCAATCGTCACAATATCCTGCACATACTCAGACACCTCAGGGTACAGACCTATCCCACAATAACCATGGATCTTCCTTTTTCCAGCCTCAGACTGAAAATGTAGTGGCCAAAGCTCAAGAAGAGAAAGAGGAAATCAAAGAAATTGCTGCTCAGTTGAGAAAGCTCACCACAGAAGTAACACACTTGAGAAATCAAGGGTTTTATTCACAGTCAGGTCAGAATAGGAGTTATTCCAATGACAGACCAAATTACCCTGACAGAGGATACAACAATAACTTCAACAGTAGTGCTGCAAATAACAATAATCCTCCTAGGCAGCCTAGAGTGTGGAACTCCAGGCCAAATAATGGTTCATTACCATCACCCCTAGACAATCAGCCTCCTGGTGAAGCCAAACAAACTACTAGAGTCAATCTTGTTGAGGCAGCCCTTACCAATTGGTGCAGGATTCACAATACCAATGCACATGCAGAATTAGATTGTCCACAATTTAGGATTGCTGCCAGCATCTTTCAGACTGAAGTGTCTAATACTTCTGGAAATCCACCTCAGGCAGAAGGAAATGAAATAGTTCCTTGTGGATATGACTCAGCTTTTGTGCTGGAAACCTACACTAATCAGCCTCATCAGGATTATAATCAGACCTGTGAAGAATCTGCCTTAACCTTTGAAGCAAATTATGTCTTCCCTTTTGAGGATGAAAATGAACCTACAAGAGAGCATGAGGAAGTACATGCATACCAGCAGCAATACCCTGGTAAGCACAATTATAACCTAAGGAGTAATGCCAACAGACCTGCCGGTCCATTGACATCATCTCTACCTCCAAACAACTTCAACACACCTCCTGATCCTAAGGCTAGCAATAACCCTGGGTTCCCTAAGGTGAATGCTCAGTACTTGTCTCCTCAAAACACAGTAACAAAAGTTGCAAATGCACCTCATGAGTCTGACAGGTTAGTTAGCTATTTGGCTGATGAAATGAAGAAAATCAAGATCAGCCTGTCCCTATCTGAGTTACTGAAAACTCCTGCCATCAAAAAGGCATTCATGAAGTCGCTGGATGATCCTGCTTCTAAAGAGGATAATCACCTTTCGAGTCAATCCAATAACAGAGACCATACTGCTAAAGATAGCACTATCAAGCCCAAAGTGTCAGCCACAGTCCAAGCTGCTGAAACCTCTCACATGACCTTGTACAGAGATAAAACTGAATCACCTCCGTTTCTCCTCACCATAAGAATGTTCAGTAAGAATTTGCACAACTGCTTAGTTGATTCAGGAGCCTCAACTAATGTTATGCCTTTGTCAATATGCAACGCATTAGGACTGCATCCTGCTAAATCATTAAAGAAGGTCACTCAACTGGACAAGACAGAGGTAAGTGTCGTAGGAGAACTCACTCATATTCACATGCAGCTAGCGTCTGATCCTAGGATCCAGTATTACATTGACATTCAGGTAGTTGACATACCTGATACATATGGGATGTTGCTTAGTCGGGACTGGTCTAAAACGCTTAACGGATACATGTCCACAGACTTCAGTCACATGTGGTTGCCATGGAAAGGTATACCTAATCAGATCAGGATTGATGCTGAGCCTAGGATGAAACATATGATCACCGAATATAACAGAACAAATGAGATCATGTATGCAAACGTAGAACCTGGAGTTTATCACATCAGGCCGCAAACTGTCCAAATAGAAGAGGTCCTGATGCTTGATGTTCATCATCATCATGATGATGATTATCATGAGGATATGCCAGTCGTAGAACTTAATAATGATCCTGATAATGAGAATGAAATAGATCGCTTCAGGGATTTTCAGATGCATTTATCTACTCAGATAAAACGTTGTCAATTATTAAATATACCTGCTAATGATATTTTGATTGACGGATGGTGCAGACTACATGGCGAGGTACACTCGGAAAAGACTTGCGAACCATGCTTGGACATGATCATGCTGGAGCAGACGTATAGTGAAGCATCATCATCATATTCCGAGGTGAGTGCTACATCTGATGATGATGATGATACTAATTTTTATTTGTCTTCTGCAGGAACAGAAGAGTCGACGGATCCTGATGAGGATCATATCCGAAAAATAGAAGAGATCCTGGTGTCCAATCAGACGAATGATGCGAGAAAGGAAAAGATCACTCCTGGTAGTGATTGCTTCATGGAACCGGATTACGAGTTGTCTGATGAGGGTAAAGGCAGTGACCTGACGAAGTTCGAAGAATTTCTGGTCAAAGAAATAGAAAAAATGACACAACAGTGTAGATCTCCCCAGGAGGTTTTAATCAAAGGTTGGTGTAGGCTGCATGAGGCGCCTCACTCAGAAACCACTTGCTCACTGTGCTTGCACATTTTGAAGAAGCATGCAGTTGTATGTGCTGAACATCATCCTCCTGCTAGGATGGAAGAGAAAACAGAAAAGCCATCAGGCTCATCAGATAAAGGAAAGAAGAAGCTTGAAGATGACACACCTAAGTTAAGGTGGATATCAGGCGGAGCAGCAGCCAGAGCTGCAAAGAAAAAGGAAAGTTCAAATAAATGTCCTGCTGAAGATAAGCCTTGGATCCTGAGGTTTGATGGATCCAAATCCAAGCAAGGTTCTGGAGTAGGGATTGATCTTACTGATCCATCAGGGAAATCCCATTTAGCAGCTTACAGATTACAGTTCCCCTGCACTAATAATGTCACAGAGTATGAAGCTCTGATCCATGGACTGTTGTTTGCCCATAAGAAGAAGGTGAAGATCCTGCATGTCTTTGGAGATTCAGAACTAGTTGTAAGACAAGTGCGAGGAATTTACTCTTGTAACTACAGAAAGTTGTCAAATTACAGACATCGTGTGTGGGACCTCATTGAAGACTTTGATGCCTTCAACATCGTTCACGTGCCAAGAGAATAGAACCAAAGGGCAGATGCACTTGCTCAGGCCGCCAGTACGCTGGAACCGCTGTCTATATCTGGTCTGAAGAGATTTGCAGTAGAATTGGTGTCAGTACCTTCGGTACCTGACAATGTGACTAATCTCCAAGTGTTTGATGATGATCAGCATATCCTGGATTTCATATCAAACAGAGATGTATTTGAAGCTCAGATCATAGATGAAAATGGTATGGAAGATCATGTCTGGGAAGAAGATGAGATTTTAGAGTTGCCTGGCAACACAATTCCCAAAGGTATGATTGAATTAGAAAGAGCCTTTGATCTGGATAATATGCTCAAACATAAGGATCTGCCTAAGGCAGATGGAGGTCAATATTCACAGGTGAATATTGGACAAGCTGATGACAAGAAGAATGTCTTGTTGGGTAAGGTTTGTACACCTGAAGAGTTAGATGGAATAACTCAAGCCCTTAAGGATTATATACATGTAATTGCATGGACTTATGACGAGCTGAAGACGTATGACACTTCTGTCATAACTCATACTATACCCCTCAAGCCAGATGCAAAACCTTTCAGACAGAAGCAGAGGCCAGTCAATGCTCTGCTTGAGCCCATCATCCTTGAGGAGGTCAAGAAATTGTTAAATGCCCGGATAATATTTCCTGTAAGGCACTCCACTTGGGTGGCAAATCTGGTACCAGTCAGGAAGAAGAATGGAGACATCAGATTGTGTGTGGATTTCAGGAACCTGAACAGGGCATCAGAAAAGGATAATTATCCTTTGCCCTCTTTGGATGAGGTTCTGCAGATGGTAAATGGAGCCAAGATGATGTCCTTCTTGGACGGTTTTTCAGGATACAACCAAGTGATGGTTGATAAAATTGACAGATTAAAGACTGCCTTCACCACAAAATGGGGGATATTTGCATATAGACGTATGCCGTTTGGATTGATAAATGCTGGAGCTACATTCCAGCGAGCAATGGACATAGCCTTCAGAGGCTTAATAGGAAAATGTATAGTCATCTACATGGATGACCTGACAGTGTTCTCCACAGAAAGGGGAAATCATGTTGCTGATCTCAGAAGTGTGCTAAAGAAGTGTGAAGAATATGGAATATCTTTGAATCCCAAGAAGTGCATATTCGGGGTCACAACAGGAAAGTTACTAGGCCACCTAATCACAGAAGATGGGATTATCATTGATCCTGACAGGGTGGAATCTATTATGAAATTACCACTTCCAGGAAGCAAAAAGGAGCTTAAATCTTATTTTGGTAAGATAAATTTTGTGAGGAAGTTCATCACTGGCTTTGCTGAGATTGTCAGACCACTGAATGCCATGTTGAAAAAAGATGCACAAATTGACTGGACACCAGAAGCCAGAGCTGCTTTTGAAGATATAAAGAAGGCCATTTCAGATGCTCCTGTCCTCATTAGTCCAGATTATACAAAAGATTTCTACATCTACTCATTTGCTTCAGAACATACTTCTGCAGCAGTGTTAACTCAAAGAAATGAAGATAAAGAAGAGAAACCAATTGCCTTCATGAGCTGTCCTTTCAGGGATGCTGAGTTGAGATATGTAGATGTTGAAAGACAGGCACTTGCATTAGTCAGAGCAGTAAAAAAGTTCAGACATTATATACTGAGGAGCAAAGTGATTGCTGTGGTACCAGATGCAGCAGTAAAGATGCTGCTGATGCAGAGTGAACCTGGTGAAAAAAGGGCCAAATGGATTACGGTACTACAAGAATATGACATGGAGATCACACCCATGAAGCTAGTAAGAGGACAGGCTCTGAGCCAGATGATATCTGAAACTGATCCAAACATCATCAGTCAGCAGTATGTGATAGATGAGAAAGACAATAAAGAATGGTATTCAGACATCAGGCACATCCTGATCACTGGAAGATGTCCTTTGAGGATGCAGGCTTCACAGAGAAGAGCCTTAAAGATGAGATCCCAGAAATATATGATGAAGGGAGGAGCCCTGTTTAAAAAGAATTATGAAGGGATATACCTGAGATGCTTAGAGAAACCAGAAGCTAACAAAGTTTTGACAGAGCTACATGACAAGTTTGGAACTGCCCACGGATCAGCGTTGGCCACAACACATGCAATCCTCAGAGCAGGATATTACTGGCCTACCATTTTTAAAGACACAGCTGATCATGTTAAATGTTGTCATGTTTGCCAGGTTGCTGCCAACAGAGAAAAATATGCTGCACAACCATTGCAGCCAGTGATGGAAGAGCGCCCATTTGCACAATGGGGCATGGATTTCATAGGACCAATCAATCCTCCGTCTTCTTCAGGCCAGAGGTATGTCCTAACAATTACTGATTATTGTACCAGATGGACTGAGGCTATCAGCAGCAAAACTTGTACTGCTGATGATGTCATTAAATTTCTGGAAAGCAACATTGTCACCAGGTATGGAACTCCTTATGCATTGGTAAGTGATAATGGTTCTGCCTTCATTTCCACTAAATTGTCAAGTTGGGCTTTTGATCATGGGATTATACTTAAGTTCTCATCCAATTACTATCCCCAGGGAAATGGATTAGCAGAATCCACCAATAAAAATTTACTGAGTATCATAAGAAAATTGATAGAGAAAAATCCCAGGGAATGGAATTCATTTCTGAAGTATGCCTTATGGGTAGACAGAACTAGAATGAAAATTGCATTAGGAAACTCACCTTTCCAGCTAGTATATGGGGTAGATCCTATCCTCCCTGTAAACTTGAAAATTCCTACTCTGCAGTTTGCCCAAGACTATCTAGGCATAGATAATAAACAAGAAGTCAGGTTGCTTCAGTTGATGCATTTGGAAGAAAAATGAAGCCAAGCAATTGACCAATTTGCAAAACATCAGGCTGTTGTCAAACGCTGGTTTGACAAGAGAGCCAGAATTAAAGCTTTCAGGATATCAGATTTAGTCCTGATGTGGGATAAAGCCCATGAGAGGAAAGGTGATCATGGTAAGTTTGATAGACTATGGATAGGTCCCTTTCAGATTTCTGAAATTTTAGGAGACAGCACTTATAGGCTTAAGAACCTGACAGGTGAGGATGTCCCGTTGCCAGTCAATGGACAATTCCTCAAACATTATTTCCAGGCCTGAGTGACTTCATGGCAGTCTTGTGTATCATATTGTATATTTGTATAGTCGTTTGTACAGTTTGCTTGTTGTTGTTGTTGTTTGTTGGTTGGGACCTTGTTCTGGTAAGTCAGGATGATGCACTTCATCACCTAAGAAAATAACTAAATTGTTAGGATTCAAGTGATGAGATCAGATTTAGATATAGATTGTAATTCATTCTGATAAATACTCATGATCAGGTTTATGATGTCTTTTCATCAGGGTACTTTTTCTTGTCCAAAGTGAATCAAACACAATCAAACACCTAAGAGCCTTGGGTTTGTTGAAGATATGAGTATAGGTGTTAAGTGAAAAATCTAAAGGGACTCCCTTGCTACCAATACAATCTCCAACCTAAAGCTGCAAGTGACTACACCTTGTACAAATGAGCATACATGATGATATCAAATTTAAATTTTTAAAGGAAAATGAGAAACAAAATAAAATTAGGCCATCTAAGTAACTCTACCGGGGCTATGGACGCCTGCTGGCAGTGGGGCTCTACTTAGGGAGATTGTATAGATAACCTTGCCGGGGTTATAGACACCTGCTGGCAGCAAGGCTCTATCCAGGTTGGCTATGAGAGATGATCTCCAACTATGTAGTTTAACACCAGTTACTTATGTTTTCAACTTGCTTTCAAGATGAGGATAATTAATCATCTGCACACACATGATCCTTTGTTAGCTTTATCACCATAATGAAATTTTATCATTCAAAGATCATGATGATTTACTTAGATAGAATTAGAACACTATAGATGAATGTGATCACATCACTTGAATCATTTGAATTTTGTTGTTTTCTTTGGTAGGCAAGTTGTTGTGTGGTTACACAACACGCCCCATTTTGACTTGGCAAAACAGGGACCCAGCTTTTGTTTTGGCTTGTGTTGTCTGTTTCTGGCAGTTTGGTAAAAATAAGTCAGGTGCATCATCATCATGAAGGTCAAGATGAGGTAGGTCATCATCATGAGGTTAGTTTGTCAAAGTTCATATTTTGTTTCTATGACTTCATGGTTAGAAAGAGCTTGAAATTCCATGCAGGTTTGCCTTTTACATCACTTGAAAATTCGTCCATATGAGGGAGTTGTGAGCAGTCAAAGTTTTGGTCAAACCTGATAATTGCTGTATGAAGGTCATCATCATGATATTTGAAAAGCCCCCCCGATAATATCCTGAGCTCGAAACATCCGGACGTCAAGTTTAAGTCGTAGTAATCTTTTCCCGTCAGGCGGTCTTTTATATCGCCAAAGGTCATCATCATGATCTTACTTTATCACCTGATGAAAATCATGCAGTCCCGAAACATCCGGACGTCAATCTTAAATGCTAGTGTGTTTTGCCCGTCAAGCGAGCATCATGATATTCTAACATCATCAGCATCATGATATTCCAACATTGCGAGCATCATGATATTTAAAGTCACCTGATATTATAATATCATGCTGATATTATAATATCACCTTACTTAGAGAAATCTGCGATCTGCATAATTTGCGCGCACGACCAAGTCTTGGTGATCAACATCATCATGATATTTCGAGACCCGACATTTCCTAATATCCTCCTGACCTCCTTTTGCGTGATCATGATGATCACCTTATCTTTCGAAGCGGAGGGTGATTTTCATTTCTTAAGTCATGTTGAACATCATCATCATGATCTTTCTCTACCCAACAGTTCGTAATATCATCCTGCCGACGAGTATAACCTTTTGCAAATATGATGATGACGATGACGTCATCATCACCTTCTCCTTCGGCAGGATATTTTCTAGGGTATGATCCTGTTCGCCAACATGATGATGACGATGACGTCATCTTCGAGGATTAACACAAGCCCCGGATATCCTGATGACGTCATCAGGACTTTCGGCAGGATCATATTTTTGATCACCCAGTGCGTATATGATGATGATGATGTTCATCATCCTGACCTTTCGAGCGGATTGCCTTGGCCGAAAAAAGGGTCATACTGCTTTCTTGACCTGATCATCTTCCTTAGAGGGAACCTGATATTCCATTTACCTCCTGATCTTAAACGAAACATGACGGTGACGTCATCCCTTTGCATTTTAACCAAGCCTGATGATGACGATGACGTCATCGTGATTTTCCTCAACGGCAGGATCATTTTCCAAGTCTTCCTGTTTGTCTTCATCATGATGATGATGACGATGTCTTTCTTTCCCGAATGTGCAAGAACAAAACATCCTGATGTGCTTTTCATCAGAGCATTAGGAAAGGAGGATCATCATATTTTGTGATATCCTGCGGCCACTTTGAAGATATATAGTTGGTCATCATCATGATTTTTTTGGCGTCGGTATAACTGTTGCCGTCGGCCTGAGAAAAAATTGTCACCCTGATCATATGTAGTCACGCCGATGCAAATATGATGATGATGCAAGGCCGGATTCTAAGGATGGTTGAAAGGTGATTATTTCTTTGTATAATATGAGATCATCATCATCATATTCTGAACCCGATATACAAGAAAATGGGCAAAAACATGAAGCGATGGAAATTTGAAAGGGCCGACTGCCTGAATTTTGGTCAACGAGGGTTGACCTGGTTGTTTTCATGCTGTTTATGCATTTAGTGCATATTTTTCACAGGTAAAGCCTGATTGCCTGTGGCTGCACATGGGGAGGTATGTTTAATAAAGTGTTTACTTCCTGTTGTTTATCATGATGATGATGAACTTAATGTTTGTTTGTTTATTTGCAGGAGATCATGATGATGCTGCTGAAGCTGAACGAAGAAATCATCAGGATGCTGCTGAAGCTGAGCGTTGAGATCATGATGATGCTGCTGAAGCTGAGCGTTGAGATCATGATGATGCTGCTGAAGCTGAGCATTACAAAGTTGCGCATGGAGGCAACATGGGCCAGACATGAGGAGGATATTGTCAAATATGCTGTTCGCCAGCTGGAGGCCGAATCAAGTTGAAGATGCTGGAATATTCTGTGCCAGCTGTACATTTGCTAACTGACGAAGCATGTGCTTTTCATCTGGGCCGTTGTTTGTTATGAGAGGATCCTGATCCTTGGATCATTGTAACCGTTTTCTGGCAGTTGCTCTATATAACATCCAGAGCTTGTCATTTTAAAAAAGGAGGAATACATTAGAATACATGGACGCATCTGGCGCAAAGAGTCAATTACTGTAGAATAAGTTAGGAGATCGGATTACTGAGACTAATGAGGATAGAATTGTTGAAATGTCAAGGTTCTTTCTTCAGATCACTGTAAATGTACCTGTTCTTGAGCATACTGAATGAATATGAAGTTCCAGATTACATCCTGATTGTAAATTTTACGTAATCTTCTGTTGATTTCTGGATATGTACTGGTGAATGCTGTGTTCAACTGGAAGCGCTTTCATTTCATTACATGTTGTTGTCAACTTTCCTTTGAAGCTTTGCACTAGATCATGCGGATTTGTGGAATGTCCTGGTGAAGTATGATTTCTAGTTTTCCTTCTTTTCATTGCAAGTATGGGAGCTTGTATGTGAATCAGTGATCTAAGTCCAGTAATTTTAGGAATCTCACTCTCTACCCCTTTTCCTTTTTTCAATTTCATTAATTCATCACCATAACTGCAAATCATGATAAATAACAAGCAGAAACAGTGAAATATGCTGAAATCCCATAGGTAACTGAAGATCCTTAGCATATTTGGTTAAATGCATGTAGTATTGAAAATATCATGCAAAGAATCATAAATAATGGTAGAAATCATGCAAATATCAGCCTGTATGCACATTATTTGACTAAATTTATAGTGCAGAGGTAGAATTGTTGGAGACTTATGCAGAGCGAACATCCAGAGCAGGATATTTGAAGATGATGATGATGAACAGTGCAGAAACACGTAAGGCCCCTGAATGGAAAACAGCAACACACATCAACCACTGAGTAACGTCAGTAGATTAAGACCTAATCAACGGAGACTTGGGATCATGAATTCTTTGAATTCATCGTATCTTTCAAGATGAGTAAAGGTTGTTGTGTAACTTTTATTCTATGTTTGTGAATGACTAACATCATGACCAACATAAATTGGCGCTAGAAGGAGGGCTTGAATTCGGAAGATCACATTCATCGTCAGTACTTTCAGGTTTGATGACGCTCAGAGTAAAGTAACTTCAGATCATTTGTGAATTTCATCAAATTGCGTAAATATTTGCTGCGACAAGTTTGTATTTGCACATTCTGTGTAAAGATTTCCAAATTTCACATAAATATTGCAAGCTTTACAGTAGATTTCTTTAGATTCACTAAATATTGGCCAAAGATGCATAAATTTGTTTAAGCTTTGAGAATTTGAGCCTTAGACACACGAGATCTGGTGTTACCGGTCGAAATATCCCAATATCCTATCATATTTGCAGTATCTTCACAAATATCGCGTAAATATTCAGTCTGATTTGCAAGTTGACCGCAAATATCACCTCGTCCGGTGGAATCCAGCCAATATTTGCAAAGTTTCAGCTAATTGGCCTCCAAATCGAGAAATCCTGGCTCACAGGATAAATACCAGGTCTAGACATAGTGAAATTTTCGAAGAATTGCATGTCAGAGGTTTTAGACCTAAGACTGTAGACGTTCACCATACTCCAGAGTCTAGTACGTCCAGAGCTTCACCAGGACCTCCCCCTATAACTCCTGTTGGTTTGCAAATACCTTCAGGTATACCAGTGACACCTCCTGTTCAACCTCAGGGTATACCTTTAGTCCAACCTCAGCCAACTGCACCACCAGTTCAGCCCCCTCAGGTTGCAATGTCGTTCTTTGCAGCAGAATCACCATTGACCTTTACTGCGTATCATGAGTTACCAAAGTATCCGGACAAGCTTTGTCCAAAATACCATCCTTATCAGGATGCGGATGATCATATCAGGACGTTTAAAGAAGCTTGCTGCAGAGCCAGAATAGAACATCAGGATGTGGTGTGCAGATTATTCCCTTTTTCCTTAGGGGAAGAGGCTTATAATTGGTTCATCAGTCTTGGTCAATCTTCTGTAGGGTCGTGGGCTGTCTTAGAGAAGGCCTTTCTTGACAGATTCAAGGTCCCTATTGATCCATCCATGAATTACCACCTGTTTGCCACAATCAAGAGATTTGAGCATGAACCTATTGCAAATTTCAATGTTAGGTTCCAGAAAATGTTGTCCAAGCTAGTTACCCCATATGTGGTGGCTGATGATGCTGCTAGAAGTATTTATTATTCAGCCCTGGATCCGTTAACCGCCATGTTCATCAGGAGAACACATCCTGCGATCACCACATTGACAGGAGCTTTTCAAGAAGCTATCAAGGTAAATCAACAGCTGATACCTGCTCCTACTCCAAATATAGCATTCCCTGCTTTGCCCGGCATGCAGTCACAATATCCAGCACAGTATCCTGCAGCTTATCCTTCACAATATCCTGCACAATATCCAAATGGAGCAGTGATGCCCCCAGCAATAATGCCTGCACCTTTGCAAGTACCTCCATTGAGTATCATGCCTCCTCCTAATGGAAATGGCCAATCGTCACAATATCCTGCACATACTCAGACACCTCAGGGTACAGACCTATCCCACAATAACCATGGATCTTCCTTTTTCCAGCCTCAGACTGAAAATGTAGTGGCCAAAGCTCAAGAAGAGAAAGAGGAAATCAAAGAAATTGCTGCTCAGTTGAGAAAGCTCACCACAGAAGTAACACACTTGAGAAATCAAGGGTTTTATTCACAGTCAGGTCAGAATAGGAGTTATTCCAATGACAGACCAAATTACCCTGACAGAGGATACAACAATAACTTCAACAGTAGTGCTGCAAATAACAATAATCCTCCTAGGCAGCCTAGAGTGTGGAACTCCAGGCCAAATAATGGTTCATTACCATCACCCCTAGACAATCAGCCTCCTGGTGAAGCCAAACAAACTACTAGAGTCAATCTTGTTGAGGCAGCCCTTACCAATTGGTGCAGGATTCACAATACCAATGCACATGCAGAATTAGATTGTCCACAATTTAGGATTGCTGCCAGCATCTTTCAGACTGAAGTGTCTAATACTTCTGGAAATCCACCTCAGGCAGAAGGAAATGAAATAGTTCCTTGTGGATATGACTCAGCTTTTGTGCTGGAAACCTACACTAATCAGCCTCATCAGGATTATAATCAGACCTGTGAAGAATCTGCCTTAACCTTTGAAGCAAATTATGTCTTCCCTTTTGAGGATGAAAATGAACCTACAAGAGAGCATGAGGAAGTACATGCATACCAGCAGCAATACCCTGGTAAGCACAATTATAACCTAAGGAGTAATGCCAACAGACCTGCCGGTCCATTGACATCATCTCTACCTCCAAACAACTTCAACACACCTCCTGATCCTAAGGCTAGCAATAACCCTGGGTTCCCTAAGGTGAATGCTCAGTACTTGTCTCCTCAAAACACAGTAACAAAAGTTGCAAATGCACCTCATGAGTCTGACAGGTTAGTTAGCTATTTGGCTGATGAAATGAAGAAAATCAAGATCAGCCTGTCCCTATCTGAGTTACTGAAAACTCCTGCCATCAAAAAGGCATTCATGAAGTCGCTGGATGATCCTGCTTCTAAAGAGGATAATCACCTTTCGAGTCAATCCAATAACAGAGACCATACTGCTAAAGATAGCACTATCAAGCCCAAAGTGTCAGCCACAGTCCAAGCTGCTGAAACCTCTCACATGACCTTGTACAGAGATAAAACTGAATCACCTCCGTTTCTCCTCACCATAAGAATGTTCAGTAAGAATTTGCACAACTGCTTAGTTGATTCAGGAGCCTCAACTAATGTTATGCCTTTGTCAATATGCAACGCATTAGGACTGCATCCTGCTAAATCATTAAAGAAGGTCACTCAACTGGACAAGACAGAGGTAAGTGTCGTAGGAGAACTCACTCATATTCACATGCAGCTAGCGTCTGATCCTAGGATCCAGTATTACATTGACATTCAGGTAGTTGACATACCTGATACATATGGGATGTTGCTTAGTCGGGACTGGTCTAAAACGCTTAACGGATACATGTCCACAGACTTCAGTCACATGTGGTTGCCATGGAAAGGTATACCTAATCAGATCAGGATTGATGCTGAGCCTAGGATGAAACATATGATCACCGAATATAACAGAACAAATGAGATCATGTATGCAAACGTAGAACCTGGAGTTTATCACATCAGGCCGCAAACTGTCCAAATAGAAGAGGTCCTGATGCTTGATGTTCATCATCATCATGATGATGATTATCATGAGGATATGCCAGTCGTAGAACTTAATAATGATCCTGATAATGAGAATGAAATAGATCGCTTCAGGGATTTTCAGATGCATTTATCTACTCAGATAAAACGTTGTCAATTATTAAATATACCTGCTAATGATATTTTGATTGACGGATGGTGCAGACTACATGGCGAGGTACACTCGGAAAAGACTTGCGAACCATGCTTGGACATGATCATGCTGGAGCAGACGTATAGTGAAGCATCATCATCATATTCCGAGGTGAGTGCTACATCTGATGATGATGATGATACTAATTTTTATTTGTCTTCTGCAGGAACAGAAGAGTCGACGGATCCTGATGAGGATCATATCCGAAAAACAGAAGACATCCTGGTGTCCAATCAGACGAATGATGCGAGAAAGGAAAAGATCACTCCTGGTAGTGATTGCTTCATGGAACCGGATTACGAGTTGTCTGATGAGGGTAAAGGCAGTGACCTGACGAAGTTCGAAGAATTTCTGGTCAAAGAAATAGAAAAAATGACACAACAGTGTAGATCTCCCCAGGAGGTTTTAATCAAAGGTTGGTGTAGGCTGCATGAGGCACCTCACTCAGAAACCACTTGCTCACTGTGCTTGCACATTTTGAAGAAGCATGCAGTTGTATGTGCTGAACATCATCCTCCTGCTAGGATGGAAGAGAAAACAGAAAAGCCATCAGGCTCATCAGATAAAGGAAAGAAGAAGCTTGAAGATGACACACCTAAGTTAAGGTGGATATCAGGCGGAGCAGCAGCCAGAGCTGCAAAGAAAAAGGAAAGTTCAAATAAATGTCCTGCTGAAGATAAGCCTTGGATCCTGAGGTTTGATGGATCCAAATCCAAGCAAGGTTCTGGAGTAGGGATTGATCTTACTGATCCATCAGGGAAATCCCATTTAGCAGCTTACAGATTACAGTTCCCCTGCACTAATAATGTCACAGAGTATGAAGCTCTGATCCATGGACTGTTGTTTGCCCATAAGAAGAAGGTGAAGATCCTGCATGTCTTTGGAGATTCAGAACTAGTTGTAAGACAAGTGCGAGGAATTTACTCTTGTAACTACAGAAAGTTGTCAAATTACAGACATCGTGTGTGGGACCTCATTGAAGACTTTGATGCCTTCAACATCGTTCACGTGCCAAGAGAATAGAACCAAAGGGCAGATGCACTTGCTCAGGCCGCCAGTACGCTGGAACCGCTGTCTATATCTGGTCTGAAGAGATTTGCAGTAGAATTGGTGTCAGTACCTTCGGTACCTGACAATGTGACTAATCTCCAAGTGTTTGATGATGATCAGCATATCCTGGATTTCATATCAAACAGAGATGTATTTGAAGCTCAGATCATAGATGAAAATGGTATGGAAGATCATGTCTGGGAAGAAGATGAGATTTTAGAGTTGCCTGGCAACACAATTCCTAAAGGTATGATTGAATTAGAAAGAGCCTTTGATCTGGATAATATGCTCAAACATAAGGATCTGCCTAAGGCAGATGGAGGTCAATATTCACAGGTGAATATTGGACAAGCTGATGACAAGAAGAATGTCTTGTTGGGTAAGGTTTGTACACCTGAAGAGTTAGATGGAATAACTCAAGCCCTTAAGGATTATATACATGTAATTGCATGGACTTATGACGAGCTGAAGACGTATGACACTTCTGTCATAACTCATACTATACCCCTCAAGCCAGATGCAAAACCTTTCAGACAGAAGCAGAGGCCAGTCAATGCTCTGCTTGAGCCCATCATCCTTGAGGAGGTCAAGAAATTGTTAAATGCCCGGATAATATTTCCTGTAAGGCACTCCACTTGGGTGGCAAATCTGGTACCAGTCAGGAAGAAGAATGGAGACATCAGATTGTGTGTGGATTTCAGGAACCTGAACAGGGCATCAGAAAAGGATAATTATCCTTTGCCCTCTTTGGATGAGGTTCTGCAGATGGTAAATGGAGCCAAGATGATGTCCTTCTTGGACGGTTTTTCAGGATACAACCAAGTGATGGTTGATAAAATTGACAGATTAAAGACTGCCTTCACCACAAAATGGGGGATATTTGCATATAGACGTATGCCGTTTGGATTGATAAATGCTGGAGCTACATTCCAGCGAGCAATGGACATAGCCTTCAGAGGCTTAATAGGAAAATGTATAGTCATCTACATGGATGACCTGACAGTGTTCTCCAAAGAAAGGGGAAATCATGTTGCTGATCTCAGAAGTGTGCTAAAGAAGTGTGAAGAATATGGAATATCTTTGAATCCCAAGAAGTGCATATTCGGGGTCACAACAGGAAAGTTACTAGGCCACCTAATCACAGAAGATGGGATTATCATTGATCCTGACAGGGTGGAATCTATTATGAAATTACCACTTCCAGGAAGCAAAAAGGAGCTTAAATCTTATTTTGGTAAGATAAATTTTGTGAGGAAGTTCATCACTGGCTTTGCTGAGATTGTCAGACCACTGAATGCCATGTTGAAAAAAGATGCACAAATTGACTGGACACCAGAAGCCAGAGCTGCTTTTGAAGATATAAAGAAGGCCATTTCAGATGCTCCTGTCCTCATTAGTCCAGATTATACAAAAGATTTCTACATCTACTCATTTGCTTCAGAACATACTTCTGCAGCAGTGTTAACTCAAAGAAATGAAGATAAAGAAGAGAAACCAATTGCCTTCATGAGCTGTCCTTTCAGGGATGCTGAGTTGAGATATGTAGATGTTGAAAGACAGGCACTTGCATTAGTCAGAGCAGTAAAAAAGTTCAGACATTATATACTGAGGAGCAAAGTGATTGCTGTGGTACCAGATGCAGCAGTAAAGATGCTGCTGATGCAGAGTGAACCTGGTGAAAAAAGGGCCAAATGGATTACGGTACTACAAGAATATGACATGGAGATCACACCCATGAAGCTAGTAAGAGGACAGGCTCTGAGCCAGATGATATCTGAAACTGATCCAAACATCATCAGTCAGCAGTATGTGATAGATGAGAAAGACAATAAAGAATGGTATTCAGACATCAGGCACATCCTGATCACTGGAAGATGTCCTTTGAGGATGCAGGCTTCACAGAGAAGAGCCTTAAAGATGAGATCCCAGAAATATATGATGAAGGGAGGAGCCCTGTTTAAAAAGAATTATGAAGGGATATACCTGAGATGCTTAGAGAAACCAGAAGCTAACAAAGTTTTGACAGAGCTACATGACAAGTTTGGAACTGCCCACGGATCAGCGTTGGCCACAACACATGCAATCCTCAGAGCAGGATATTACTGGCCTACCATTTTTAAAGACACAGCTGATCATGTTAAATGTTGTCATGTTTGCCAGGTTGCTGCCAACAGAGAAAAATATGCTGCACAACCATTGCAGCCAGTGATGGAAGAGCGCCCATTTGCACAATGGGGCATGGATTTCATAGGACCAATCAATCCTCCGTCTTCTTCAGGCCAGAGGTATGTCCTAACAATTACTGATTATTGTACCAGATGGACTGAGGCTATCAGCAGCAAAACTTGTACTGCTGATGATGTCATTAAATTTCTGGAAAGCAACATTGTCACCAGGTATGGAACTCCTTATGCATTGGTAAGTGATAATGGTTCTGCCTTCATTTCCACTAAATTGTCAAGTTGGGCTTTTGATCATGGGATTATACTTAAGTTCTCATCCAATTACTATCCCCAGGGAAATGGATTAGCAGAATCCACCAATAAAAATTTACTGAGTATCATAAGAAAATTGATAGAGAAAAATCCCAGGGAATGGAATTCATTTCTGAAGTATGCCTTATGGGTAGACAGAACTAGAATGAAAATTGCATTAGGAAACTCACCTTTCCAGCTAGTATATGGGGTAGATCCTATCCTCCCTGTAAACTTGAAAATTCCTACTCTGCAGTTTGCCCAAGACTATCTAGGCATAGATAATAAACAAGAAGTCAGGTTGCTTCAGTTGATGCATTTGGAAGAAAAATGAAGCCAAGCAATTGACCAATTTGCAAAACATCAGGCTGTTGTCAAACGCTGGTTTGACAAGAGAGCCAGAATTAAAGCTTTCAGGATATCAGATTTAGTCCTGATGTGGGATAAAGCCCATGAGAGGAAAGGTGATCATGGTAAGTTTGATAGACTATGGATAGGTCCCTTTCAGATTTCTGAAATTTTAGGAGACAGCACTTATAGGCTTAAGAACCTGACAGGTGAGGATGTCCCGTTGCCAGTCAATGGACAATTCCTCAAACATTATTTCCAGGCCTGAGTGACTTCATGGCAGTCTTGTGTATCATATTGTATATTTGTATAGTCGTTTGTACAGTTTGCTTGTTGTTGTTGTTGTTTGTTGGTTGGGACCTTGTTCTGGTAAGTCAGGATGATGCACTTCATCACCTAAGAAAATAACTAAATTGTTAGGATTCAAGTGATGAGATCAGATTTAGATATAGATTGTAATTCATTCTGATAAATACTCATGATCAGGTTTATGATGTCTTTTCATCAGGGTACTTTTTCTTGTCCAAAGTGAATCAAACACAATGAAACACCTAACAGCCTTGGGTTTGTTGAAGATATGAGTATAGGTGTTAAGTGAAAAATCTAAAGGGACTCCCTTGCTACCAATACAATCTCCAACCTAAAGCTGCAAGTGACTACACCTTGTACAAATGAGCATACATGATGATATCAAATTTAAATTTTTAAAGGAAAATCAGAAACAAAATAAAATTAGGCCATCTAAGTAACTCTACCGGGGCTATGGACGCCTGCTGGCAGTGGGGCTCTACTTAGGGAGATTGTATAGATAACCTTGCCGGGGTTATAGACACCTGCTGGCAGCAAGGCTCTATCCAGGTTGGCTATGAGAGATGATCTCCAACTATGTAGTTTAACACCAGTTACTTATGTTTTCAACTTGCTTTCAAGATGAGGATAATTAATCATCTGCACACACATGATCCTTTGTTAGCTTTATCACCATAATGAAATTTTATCATTCAAAGATCATGATGATTTACTTAGATAGAATTAGAACACTATAGATGAATGTGATCACATCACTTGAATCATTTGAATTTTGTTGTTTTCTTTGGTAGGCAAGTTGTTGTGTGGTTACACAACACGCCCCATTTTGACTTGGCAAAACAGGGACCCAGCTTTTGTTTTGGCTTGTGTTGTCTGTTTCTGGCAGTTTGGTAAAAATAAGTCAGGTGCATCATCATCATGAAGGTCAAGATGAGGTAGGTCATCATCATGAGGTTAGTTTGTCAAAGTTCATATTTTGTTTCTATGACTTCATGGTTAGAAAGAGCTTGAAATTCCATGCAGGTTTGCCTTTTACATCACTTGAAAATTCGTCCATATGAGGGAGTTGTGAGCAGTCAAAGTTTTGGTCAAACCTGATAATTGCTGTATGAAGGTCATCATCATGATATTTGAAAAGCCCCCCCGATAATATCCTGAGGTCGAAACATCCGGACGTCAAGTTTAAGTCGTAGTAATCTTTTCCCGTCAGGCGGTCTTTTATATCGCCAAAGGTCATCATCATGATCTTACTTTATCACCTGATGAAAATCATGCAGTCCCGAAACATCCGGACGTCAATCTTAAATGCTAGTGTGTTTTGCCCGTCAAGCGAGCATCATGATATTCTAACATCATCAGCATCATGATATTCCAACATTGCGAGCATCATGATATTTAAAGTCACCCGATATTATAATATCATGCTGATATTATAATATCACCTTACTTAGAGAAATCTGCCATCTGCATAATTTGCGCGCACGACCAAGTCTTGGTGATCAACATCATCATGATATTTCGAGACCCGACATTTCCTAATATCCTCCTGACCTCCTTTTGCGTGATCATGATGATCACCTTATCTTTCGAAGCGGAGGGTGATTTTCATTTCTTAAGTCATGTTGAACATCATCATCATGATCTTTCTCTACCCAACAGTTCGTAATATCATCCTGCCGACGAGTATAACCTTTTGCAAATATGATGATGACGATGACGTCATCATCACCTTCTCCTTCGGCAGGATATTTTCCAGGGTATGATCCTGTTCGCCAACATGATGATGACGATGACGTCATCTTCGAGGATTAACACAAGCCCCGGATATCCTGATGACGTCATCAGGACTTTCGGCAGGATCATATTTTTGATCACCCAGTGCGTATATGATGATGATGATGTTCATCATCCTGACCTTTCGAGCGGATTGCCTTGGCCGAAAAAAGGGTCATACTGCTTTCTTGACCTGATCATCTTCCTTAGAGGGAACCCGATATTCCATTTACCTCCTGATCTTAAACGAAACATGACGGTGACGTCATCCCTTTGCATTTTAACCAAGCCTGATGATGACGATGACGTCATCGTGATTTTCCTCAATGGCAGGATCATTTTCCAAGTCTTCCTGTTTGTCTTCATCATGATGATGATGACGATGTCTTTCTTTCCCGAATGTGCAAGAACAAAACATCTTGATGTGCTTTTCATCAGAGCATTAGGAAAGGAGGATCATCATATTTTGTGATATCCTGCGGCCACTTTGAAGATATATAGTTGGTCATCATCATGATTTTTTTGGCGTCGGTATAACTGTTGCCGTCGGCCTGAGAAAAAATTGTCACCCTGATCATATGTAGTCACGCCGATGCAAATATGATGATGATGCAAGGCCGGATTCTAAGGATGGTTGAAAGGTGATTATTTCTTTGTATAATCTGAGATCATCATCATCATATTCCGAACCCGATATACAAGAAAATGGGCAAAAACATGAAGCGATGGAAATTTGAAAGGGCCGACTGCCTGAATTTTGGTCAACGAGGGTTGACCTGGTTGTTTTCATGCTGTTTATGCATTTAGTGCATATTTTTCACAGGTAAAGCCTGATTGCCTGTGGCTGCACATGGGGAGGTATGTTTAATAAAGTGTTTACTTCCTGTTGTTTATCATGATGATGATGAACTTAATGTTTGTTTGTTTATTTGCAGGAGATCATGATGATGCTGCTGAAGCTGAACGAAGAAATCATCAGGATGCTGCTGAAGCTGAGCGTTGAGATCATGATGATGCTGCTGAAGCTGAGCATTACAAAGTTGCGCATGGAGGCAACATGGGCCAGACATGAGGAGGATATTGTCAAATATGCTGTTCGCCAGCTGGAGGCCGAATCAAGTTGAAGATGCTGGAATATTCTGTGCCAGCTGTACATTTGCTAACTGACGAAGCATGTGCTTTTCATCTGGGCCGTTGTTTGTTATGAGAGGATCCTGATCCTTGGATCATTGTAACCGTTTTCTGGCAGTTGCTCTATATAACATCCAGAGCTTGTCATTTTAAAAAAGGAGGAATACATTAGAATACATGGACGCATCTGGCGCAAAGAGTCAATTACTGTAGAATAAGTTAGGAGATCGGATTACTGAGACTAATGAGGATAGAATTGTTGAAATGTCAAGGTTCTTTCTTCAGATCACTGTAAATGTACCTGTTCTTGAGCATACTGAATGAATATGAAGTTCCAGATTACATCCTGATTGTAAATTTTACGTAATCTTCTGTTGATTTCTGGATATGTACTGGTGAATGCTGTGTTCAACTGGAAGCGCTTTCATTTCATTACATGTTGTTGTCAACTTTCCTTTGAAGCTTTGCACTAGATCATGCGGATTTGTGGAATGTCCTGGTGAAGTATGATTTCTAGTTTTCCTTCTTTTCATTGCAAGTATGGGAGCTTGTATGTGAATCAGTGATCTAAGTCCAGTAATTTTAGGAATCTCACTCTCTACCCCTTTTCCTTTTTTCAATTTCATTAATTCATCACCATAACTGCAAATCATGATAAATAACAAGCAGAAACAGTGAAATATGCTGAAATCCCGTAGGTAACTGAAGATCCTTAGCATATTTGGTTAAATGCATGTAGTATTGAAAATATCATGCAAAGAATCATAAATAATGGTAGAAATCATGCAAATATCAGCCTGTATGCACATTATTTGACTAAATTTACAGTGCAGAGGTAGAATTGTTGGAGACTTATGCAGAGCGAACATCCAGAGCAGGATATTTGAAGATGATGATGATGAATAGTGCAGAAACACGTAAGGCCCCTGAATGGAAAACAGCAACACACATCAACCACTGAGTAACGTCAGTAGATTAAGACCTAATCAACGGAGACTTGGGATCATGAATTCTTTGAATTCATCGTATCTTTCAAGATGAGTAAAGGTTGTTGTGTAACTTTTATTCTATGTTTGTGAATGACTAACATCATGACCAACAATGCCAAGTCAAAAGGTTCTGCATTATAGTCACTTAGTTATAGCAACATGAATAAATCTTGAAACTTTACCAAAAAGAGGACGTGCCAAACAAAGGTGGAGGTTGCCTATTGAAGATTATGAGAAGATTTTAGAGATACTAAAAGATAGAGAGGATCCAGATTATATGTACCAAGAACTTTAAGCTATTTTTGTACATGTATATATTTTCTATGACAATTTATTTTATGTTGAATTCAAATAATTTCATTCAATGTGTGATACATTACTTTTTTCTTAATCATCGAAATAGATAGGTCATTAATTAATTGCAGCTCATATGTTTCTTTTTCCTACATTTTATCTTAATGTAGCTAAATTGAATTGAGTTATTTTGGATGTCACGATAAAGTTTAGTTTTTAAGGCCTAATAAACTATTTTATAGGTTCAAAAATTCTAGACATGATTGAGTATGATGCATGTGTGTAGTCATTTATGTGTTCACCAAGTTATTTGTTAAATCAACATGTTGGTGATCTAAGTTATTTTGTAATGACTCTATGGTATAAGCTTAGTCCTTGAGGGTAGGGAATGCCAATCTCAAGACCAATTTAGTTAAATAGCTTGTATGTAATTAGCCAAAGGATAGTTCAATCTTCAAACTTGTATAATTTCCTTTCTAGAATGAAAATGCAATTTAGCATCTTACTAAAATTCTCTTTCGTTTTAATCCAAGTATAATTTCACTTTTACTTCACAAATCTAATCAAGTAGAAATAAATCTTAGTTAATAATATTTAAGTAATAATTTTTGAGTGATAATAAATTAAATTTACTCTTTTTTTATTCATGCATTTTACTTAGAAAACATCTATTAATGAAATATTATCTTGTCTAATTTATTTATTATTTAATTCATACATAACTCAAGCAAGGAAATCATCTAACCTTTAATTTTAGTCTTTAATAGCTTAATGTTATATATATATATATATATATATATATATATATATATATATATATATATATATATATATATATATATATATATATATATATTGTTATACTTAGATAGATATTTCTTTTATCTAGATATCCAAATTCAATGTAATTATGTCTATACAAGTGAATGAAATTTTATTGAGTTTGTTATAGATGGCATGGAGTTGGCCTTTGCTTCACATTTTCTTTCTTTTGGAGTAGTACATTGCACATGATCCAATTGTTATCATGTACTTATTATCATCTTAGATATAATTTAGACATGTAAAAAATGAAAAATAGGAATTTGTAATATGGTAAATGCACTATAATAGATATTACAAATAAGTAGCATGGGATTAAGTTCCAATTTATATCTCACTAGAAAACTAATATATGAAACTAGTCACAACTTTCAAACAAGAGATAAATTCATCATACAAAAAAATCTCATGTTCCAGAAAGTTAAAAAGTAAAAATAGACCCTAAAATTTCCATTCCCAACCCAACTATGAAAATATACAATAAAAAATCTAAGAAAACAAGAATACTAGACATAGCTAGAAGGGAACAAATATTGTAAGGGAAAGCACCAAGTGCATAGCTAGTCAAGTATTTATGCTAGTTAAGCTTTCCTCATTTAGTTATCCAAGGGATGTAGATTTACTTGAGGTGCATATATGTCCCTAGGAAATTTTAAAAAAAATCCTATACTTAAGTGTTAAGGCTACCTAATTCCCCTTATAAAAATTCTACCAAACCTTCTTACTAACCTCAAGTAGACTTAGCAACATTGATTTTGATAACTGGTGAAAGGAAAATCTTGATTTTATTTTCCTAATGAAACTAGTTTGACACTTTTAGGAGGTTCCTAGAAGCACCTATTTCATTCAGTCTTGCAAAAAAAACATAAAACCAATTCCCAAAATCAATAGTATACATTTTTAAAACCATAGAAACATTAAAAACTCCATTCCAAGTTATAATTTTATAATATTCTCTTTCCTAAGGTCATATAGATAGAATATTAGGGTTTTGTATTAATCTCCCCACAATATGAATCCTATGGTTTTGGTTACAAATTGACACATTCAAATTTAAGTCACAAAAATTGAATTATGTAGATTTGAATTCATTCAATTTCAATTTTACAAGAATTTCAACAAGCATTAAAAATATTCTCAATCTCTAATCTAATCCTTTGTGAGTTTTTGAATATCATAAGGAATGTGTGTTCTATTAATTTCTTATCTTTTATAAAATATCTCTTTCTAGAAAGCTCCCAAAACCATAATTTCAAGCCCTACTTAAAGATAATCATAAATCTATTCTCATACTTAAGAATACACAATTAAAATATTATCATGGTTTGACATCCACATTTTAGGGTTTCAAAATAGATGTTTAGTGTTTCAAATAGATTTTTTAGGGTTTCAAAATTCATGTATTAGAGTTTCAAATTTATATATTAGGGTTTCAATTTGACATTTATGGTTTCATATTAACATTTTAGGGTTTAATCTAGATCAAAAATTTGTTTATAAAACATTAAAAATATAGTGCATTTACCATATTAAACAAATTCCTATTTGTAATATCTATTATAAAACATTGGCCTCTATTATATTACAAATAAGTAAATGAATGTCTACCCTAATTTGGAAGCATATATCATCCATTTTTCATTTTTTATCATTTTAGATATTACAAATTCCTATTTCTAGTGATATTTAATCCCTATGATCAAGAATACAATGAATATCTTACAAGGCTAGCTATGAGCCACAAACATGAACCAAATTTGCAAAAGACATGAATTAGAATCACAAAGCACATAACAATTATTGAGAAAGAGATTTGTTAACTACTTTTAGAACAATAATTTTATCTTTTCCAATTATTTATTTAAATCTAATGTATTTCTTGGCATGCAAGGATTAAACAAGAATCATTTATGATTTGCTCATGAATCAAATTTATTATTTATTCAAATCCTAATGTAGTGATGTCTAATTAGAGTAGTGATTCCCTATTTGCTTCCAAATTGCACCAATTAGATCTTGTTGTAGTAGAGACTATTATTGCATACTTTCATTCAAACTATCCTTTGTATTTTTAAATATAATACAATTCAAGGAGAATGTCTTGATATGAGAAAAAATTAAAAAAAGGTTGTTTAGAGAGGACTTGTATACAACTGGAATTTGAAATGAAAATCCTTGAGGGACTAAGTACCTATAGAATTGAATGTTACCACATTGCATATCATATAAAATGTTCAATTTGTATATAATATAAAATGTATATAATGTTCAAACCATAATACAAAATGTCAAACCATAATGTCCAATGTCAAACCATAATGTCAAATGTCAAACTAGATAATGTCAAACATAATAAGATCTAGATCAATCTCCCGATCCATGTGTGGATCTACATCTCAATTTCTCTTTGGATCCTGATCCATGTGTGGATCCATGCCTCGATCTCTCTCCGGAACCCGATCCATGACCTAATGCAGCTCCCTACACAAGAAAGTACATAATTTAATTTAATGTACATGTTTATATATATGTGAAATCATCTTAAAGTTTTGTACTTTCAACATGTGTGAATTTGTCATGTAATTTATATATATTATAAATGTACCTCAAATGTATCATGCACGGGATCCTTTGCATGCTCTAGATCTCTGAAGTGCGACAAATTATCCCCTTATTGCTATAAATTTTCAAATACAAGATTTCAATGAATAGTGAGAACTACTTTTAAGTCAAGTTTATTTAATATATACACATGTGAATTTGTAGAATGCAAAATATAAAAATTATTCAAGTACCTACACATCCTAGAGAACTCTACCAATCCCACTAATCTCAGATGAATTAATGGTAACATTAGGAACACCTATATCTGAAGGTAAAGGACCAGTGCCAAAGAGAAGTGTGCTATATGTGCCATGTACATTAGGTGCAATCTGATGCTGTGTGGGGGCTGTAGGCTGATCTGGAATATTCTGGTCCTTTGAAGCTACCTCACCCTGACCCGACTGTCTACCAGTATGTCATCTAATATGAGTCGATACAGCATCCAAAGGAATACCATACTCATCACTAATAAACTGGTATGCTGATAGTAAATCAAGAATGGAAGTTGAAGCAACATTACGTACAATGGTGTCACTCATATGGGTCACATCTTATGGGGATGTTAGATCTGCACGAATGTAGGGGTCATAATTTGCGGATGCAGCCTCAGTGGGAGGAAGGCCAATCTATGGATGTAGTAAGTATCTCCCTACACAATCAGATGACATCTAATCCACTTGAGTAGCAATGGTGGTCATCTTGTCAAAAAGCTTGGATCTAGTCGGTGCGATTGTTGCATCTCCTGCTGTTGCTAATTCCAAATGGTTTCGAAGAACCAAAAGGTTTGGACCAACTAATGCCCTCTTATTTTTGGGCGGTGCCAAATTTGGACGTCTAAATTGAGGTTTATCAGCAAACCTCCCCTTGCCCTATCCAGCATGTGCGGGCATAGATGTGTAATCCACTGATAATCCTAAATGAAACTTAGGATATAATTGTTTGCAAAAATATAGTGGCAACTCGTCATTATGAGGCCATCTATGATTGGCTACCAAAAATCTAGAATATATAAATGGACCAACTAGCGGATCTGTACACCTGGTAATAGTATAACCTCTAACTTTGTCTTTCCCAGTATAAAAAGGGAACATAGTATGCACATTATGTAATGAAACTCTATCAGAAATAGTTTTGATATTCTCAGTGCTAGTAACAGTCGTAGAAATGGACCTATAAAACTCCTCAGTGCTAATGTCATCATATGGATTGTATGATTTTATTGTCTCAACCATATGTCTAATCTCACACCGAATATTAACTAATCTATCTCTATTAGCCAAATTTTGGGGGTTCTGTATAGTTTGATCCAAACATGTCAAAGCATTATCTAATCTAGAAATGCTATCATTATAAAAATTATTCTTAGCCTCAACTTCGCGCTGAGACTGCGTGGAATGATGAGATCCTTGATCATCAGCCATATCTAGATAAAACTATGTAAATAGATCTGCATTTAATTAAAACAAAAAAATTAAATATGTACAAGCATTTTTCTTTTAAGCATACAAAAATATAAAAATGCAACATGTAGATCATCTAAATAAACACAAAGTTTAGATTTGCATGCAAAGGAAAAGGATTCAAAGATAAGCTTGGACAATTTACAAGATTCAACTTTTCATAAGTATATAATGGTTTTCATAACTATAATGGAAGAAATCTAATTAATATATTATCAAATAAAGAGAATTGAAGTTACTAACAATTATGTTCAAATTGACATTTCATAGATTGAAATTTGGAATTATACTTACATTTCATAGATTAAAAGTGTATATTTAAAACAAACTTGACTCATGATCATCATTAAATATTCAATACCAAATACCAAATTCCAAATTCCATACTTAGACACATTATTAAGCCCATCATAACCCACAATCATGTGTAAGTAATTAGAACTTTCATTATCTATTACTTAAATATATATTTTATAATACTATTCACTTTCAAAGTCTATAGATTAATTTAATATAAAGGTATTACACAATTAAAAATCTTATATACACAAGTATGGCCTAAGGTAGTTCATGATCTTATTGTCAAGGCAAGATAAGGAAAAAAGAGGATGGTTCTTATAAGAATCCTTCACGCCCATTAACCTATTGTATTCATTCACTTCACTACCATGTAATGTTGAGTTACTTCACTACCATGTAATGTTGAGTTACTGAATATTGAACCTTATATGATAACATATTAAAATACTTAAAAAAATATATATCTACTTAAAAAGTCTAGCGTGTGGAGGAATCTATGTTCCCCATTCAACACTACTAAGGATATTCCCACAAGGTATGAACTTAGGTCCAAGTCCACCCAAATGCTATGCATAATTTTTTTTGTATTGATTTCTAATGGTCATAAAACAATGTTTTCACCTATCTCTAATGCTGTTAACTTGATTAATGTTATTGGGAATCTTTCAACAAATAACTCCATGATACATCCAAAGCTAAACAAATGAACGTTACTTCCAAAGCTAAACAAATGAAGCAGAGGTGCCTATTCAAAATCTATATTACTAGATACTCCACAATACATAGTTCAAACACTGTCAAAATACATCATGGCATAGTAGAAAGATGGTTCAACGTTGTTCATAAATGACACGTAGCCTGAAAGAAAGTCAGTAATGGCAACAGGGCAGTGTCCAATTAACAAAATTCCCATTTACTTTATCCTTCGATACATGTCCATACCCTGTTCCAAAGATCCCATTTTAGAACACATAAGCAGAATGCTAGCACAAGTTGTAGAATTTGGCTTTACACCTACCAAGTGCATTTTCTTGGAAGTTTGTAAAGCCTTTTAAATAGATTCATATTGTACATATCCTACAATTATGGCATTCCGTGAGACAACAATTATTTGAGGCATTATATCAAACATTTCATTGCTTATTCCGTCTTCTCATAATTCTAGTTTTGCAGGCTTTCCTGTTGATAAGGCATTCTCAGATGTTGTAGTTGGTAGGACCTTGGTCGTAAAATGTGGAAGCATAGACAAGGCAAGTAAAATGTTTGACAAAATGTTGGAAGAGCATTTTCTTAGATGTTGTAGAACTATTAGTGCCTTGTTAGACAGGTACACAAAATGTGGGAGATTGGGAACATGGTCAAATTGCAATAGATATGGTTGAGACAGTGTAATCTACATGGGGAAATCTCAGGCTCTATTGGTGGATTAGCAGAGCTTCAGCTATTGGTTGTTTCTCAGAATAATCTAACTGGGTCTTGGCATGGATTCATTAGCAACCTTGTGAAGCTAAAGAGCTTGTAGATTTACAAAAATAGGCTCAAAGGTGGGATTCCAATAGATATTGGGAATATGAGCTCCTTGGAATGGCTTGATGCTTCGTGCAATACACTCATAGGACATATTCCTTAGAGTGTAGGGAATTTAAGCATGTTGAAATCTTTGCATTTAACAGATAATGATTTGTCTGATGAGATTCCTACTAGTCTTAAAGATCTAACTATGTTGAGTGATTTGTCTCTATTTAATAATTCACTTTATGGACAAATTTCTCAGAAGCTTGGAAGTAACACCCAATTTTCCATTTTTGATTTATCAAGCAATCAATTAAGTGGGTCATTACTGTCCCATCTTTGTAATAGGGGAAAGTTGTGGTCTTTGCATGTGTTCGATAATATGCTTAATGGTAGCATGTTAGAACTTAGTAATTGATCAACTATTTTAAGGCTTATAGTGGCGAATAATCAATTTAGTGGAGTAGTTCCAAAAGATTTATAGGGATTTCCAGAACTTTCATTGCTGCAACTTAGTAGTAATAAATTTGAAGGCAACGTTCCTACAGATATCAGGAGTGTAACAACCCTATCAAAGCTAGGAATTGATGACAATTACTTCTCAGGTAAGCTTCCATCTGAAATTGGCATGATAAGCTCTTTGTAACTCCCTTAATACTTCTCAAACTTGGTATTGTAAACATTTGTGGAAACCCCTCAAAGATAATTTTAGTGTACAAGAAAGATTTCAATTAGATGCCCCAACTGAGAGAAAGTTTCTTTCATAGATGAGATATTTTCCTTCCAAAAAAATCATGATTTGCAAAAACCTTCCCTTGATTACCCGAATTTTCATTCTTGAACCCCCTTGTAGTGATATTTTTTGTTAATAAAATAAGAGAGATAATGGTAAGAATCCACACAAATGCGAGCAAGATAAGAATATAGTAGATCCAAAATATTGATGAAGGCAAGTAGTCAAAAATTTCAATAACTTAAAACAAAAAGGTTGAGTTATTTCAAGAGAGCAATCTTGAGATACAAAAACCAAGCAACAAAATTGCATAAGTGATGATTGAGAAAACTTCCTGTGTTTAAAATAAGAAATGCAAGACTCTGTTTTCGATGCAGTTTTCTATGAAGCAATGGCAGCATAAATAGAACACCTTTTTTCTACATTTAATTATTTAAACTCTTACTTGCTAAGACAATTTATCTAATCCTCACCTTTGAAAGTTATCCAAATAACAATTTCTGGCAATTTTGAACTCATATAACATAAATTTATTAAAAACGAGATCGAATTGGCTATAGATCCATATGAATTTGATAATTGAAACCACAAATATAAAAAAACCAACCAGATAATATTTTTCTACCTTCAAAAAATAGGATGAAATTAGGCAGTAGATTTGTATGAATTTGAAAATTGAAACCTTGAATTTAAAGAAAAAATAACATGGAAATTTAGATCTGCAAACCAAAAATAAATAAATTAAAGCTGAGGCATTTTTCAGCCATAGGTATTGACGGCCTCCCAGACGTACAGGCTTGGACAAATCATCATGATGTTGGCCTCCCAGAATGTGGCACTCTTATAAGGAAGGCCTTGCTTTTCACAGAGGCTTCACATACTTTGTCAGCAATCTCAGGTTCTGACGTGGCAATCGAGGAAAATAGTGGTGTGAAGAAAACTCTTCCCTAATCATGGCTCGGCTAGGGTTTTAAAACAAATTTCCATTCCAATATAAATAGTGTTTTACTTTGCCCTAATTATGGACTGTGGAAATCTGATGTCTATCAGAGTTTTATTGTGAAAAAATGTGCCATAATCATGGCCCTAGTAGGGTTTTAAAAAAATTTAACTAAAACATCAAATCTGTTCACAAGCACATAGACAATGCTTCACAAAAACAATAAAAACCCTTAAAATGTTTATCATTCGAGTTTACAAAATAAACAAATGCACATGATGGTAATAACTAAAAAACATAGCGCAGAACATGATGATGACAATAAATTAAAAATGCAACACAACTTTATGAGAGAAAGATGAAGAACGCAACAAAGTTATGAGAGTAAGATGAAGTCTTACGCGGGCTTTGTAGGCTCCAGGTATTCAGTAGAATAGTATCCAGACACAACCCACTCCACCGAAAATGCAACAATTGACCGCCACAGCTATGTTTTTTACTTTTTTATATTTAATAGATTCAATCGAAACCCACTCAGTCTATAACCACTCGCCGAATAAATGAAACCACATCGGCACCAAATACACACCACGTCAGTGCCACATTGATTCGATCAAATCACACTTGGCCAACTAGGGCTCGACCTAAACCCACTCGATTGAAATAAGTCTTTTAGCTCAAAGTGTGACACTACTTTGTGCTTTTACCCATTTGTTTGTTTTCGTCATCCGCTAACTAGGTAGAATCACTGAAGAAGGTAAAAAATAAAAATGAGAGAGGAGAACAAGTACCTTAGGAACACCACATAGGAGGATGCCCCTGAGACATCGACCACAATGCTATGCCCCTAAGGCAGGACACACAACAATAAAAATAGAGGAGAGGTAAGATAGGAGAATGATGAAACAAATAGAAGAATGATTACAATAGAGGTGGTCTCCTGGTATCCTTGACCTTACAAAAGTATCAAGGATCATCTAAGGAGGCCTAAACAACACATAACAGAACACGGGGGAACACACCACATAAGAGAAGGCCCACGTGAGCATAGCATCCTATGACAAAGGTGGCCAAAACATTAGAAATATTTACCTATGCACACATTCTAACTAGTGGTTGTCATTAAGCAAATCCTCTTCCTACCAATCTCGAATGCATGATGAGAGGGTCACATATGGTACAATTGCCTGACTAAATTTATCATCCTTTAATTCTTCAGCCTTAGTCTCTTCTTTGTTTGATTCAATGTTAGATCATGAAATGTTCGCTTGTTGTGGTGGTGTGTTTCGAGCCAAGGATTGTCTTTTCTTCCTTATTTCTCTTACTAGTCTATTCGTTTGTGTTTTATTAGTGATGTTGTCAAGAGTGTTATCATGATTTTCCATAAGTTTCAGTATCGTACAAGAAGAAGCCATGCATTTATCTCTTAATGATGCATTTCTTTGTTTTCCATGGGTAACTCCTAATCCTTGTAAGGATGGCGGAGGAGGAATCTCATCAAATATCCACTTACCTTGTGATCTAGGGGTTCTTGTAATGTAGGTTGTTCTTTACTTGTTGTTTTTTTATTAGGGGGTATGACCAATCTAGTTAGTATCTATGCTTTATAGTGTTAGTACCCCAAGAAAGTTTGATCTGTTTGTGGTTCAGGCTCTTCAGTAGGTTCCAGCCAAAAGTAGTCAAGGAATGATGTTTTTTTGCATAACCAAAGGTTACCATCGACTATGGGAAATAGTTCATATGGATCCATGGTGAGGAAATTTTAAGCATTGGTGAAGGGTTGAAGGGACAACTTTCATAGCCTTGAGCCATGGATGGCCTAGTTTTAAATGGAAGAGGTCATATCTAGGGATGATATCAAATGATTGTTTTAAATATTTGTCAAGCACCAGTATCATTAAAGTAATCTTCCATAAAGCTGGGAGGAAAGCTCCATTATGTGTTTTTATCAACATGACTTTAGGTTCATAAGTTTCTTGTATCAATTTATGTGAATAAAGGAAATCTTCCATAGCAATATTAGTAATGCAATTTGGATCAACAAGGACTGCTCTTATAGGAGTCTGCATTATGTTAACAGTAATGTAAAGGGGACCTTTAATGTCTCCAACTGTTCTATCTTGTGGTGTAAATGTTATTTCTAGTTTAGGAGTCTTCCTTTCCTTGTAAAGGTGAGGAGCAAACCTATCATTGTTGTTATGATGAGAAGCCATAGGTGTGAGACTATTTCGCACACAAGCACTTGTTTGAGGGAAACAAGTACTAAAAGACACACAGAGTCCATAACAAACCCAGTGGATAGAGGAAAAAGTACTACACAACAAGGAAAAATAAGTGTTTTTAATGGTATTGATCAAGGAAGTGTGAATAAGGTGTATAAACACTTAGTTTTGAAATGCACAATGTGTAATTAAAAATATGCCAATTTTCACACAAAACTATGAAATTAAGCAAAATTTTGAAATGACCAATTAATCCATGCTTTTGAAAATGAATGCAAGATCTGAAAAGCAAGATATTTAAGATGAATGCAATGAAACAATACCAATCTATGCTTGTTTATAGTCCTAAAATGCTCAATCTTTTTACTTTTTCCAATGTAAATGCACAAAAAATGTTATAAATTTATAAACAATGATGGATGAATGGAATATAATATGATATAATGTTTAATATAGCTTAGATCTAATGCAAAAAGGATACTAAAATGCTAAAATTCTCAATGCATAATCAAAATTAAAGAAAAATAGATGAATGTATTTCCTTTTGTTGAAATACACAATGTGTAAATGCAAAATTTGAAATCTAAATGCAATGACACAGAATGATAAAACACTATAGTAAAAAATAATATTTGAAGGAGTGTTTAAATGAGTAATAAAATTTGAAACAAGATTTACAAACCCTAGATTTTGAAATTACTAGGTTATATGAAAAATGTAAAATTTCAAGAAAAAACCTAACAAATGAGAGATGCAAATGCAAGGTAAATGATGATAAAAAGATGAAATGCTATAATTTATCTCAGATCTGATATAAATATCAAAAATTAAATATTTTTAATAATATGTAATGAAAATAGTGCAAACTATGTCTTAATGTAAGCCAAAAATGCCTATTTTTTTAAAAAATTCAATTTATATGCAAGATTTTTGAATATATGATGATGAAAATGATATGAATGAATGCAAATCTGATTACAACACTTAGCAAGATGTAAGTTTCGTAAAAAAACACAGGTTCACCAAAATGTTATATAGGAAAAGAGGGATGTTGATGATGAGGTTGATAGTGTGGCTAAATCCTCCTTTCACATATAACATTCAAGGACATTAAATTGAGTCAAGTCACAAATTTTGCAAGAGGACTCAACTATAGGTTTTGTGTCACTTGGAATGGTAATGAAATTTGGAATTTATTGATTAATTTGTTAAACCCTAGTTCAATTATGCATTAAAACCTAATTATATGATTCTGAATACAAATAGACAAAATATGACAAATGATCACATAGGAAGGCACTAAATGTAAATTAGAAACATAGAAGGATTTAGATTCTAGAAAGAAGAAACTTTAGGGACACTAGGGCAAACATCCTAGTCTAACAGACAACTTTTTCTAAGGATCTGGAGCTATCATACGATGAAGAATGCAACTTGTTCAAGAGTTTCCAGCAACGACAATTGGGAGGACACAGGGGTGGGCACCCTTGTCCAGTAAGGAATAGTCTTCACTATTTTCTTCAGATCCTAAATATTTATACTCTGCTTTGATCTCCTGTAACTCCTTTCAACAAGATCTTGCACATGTAACCTGCAATCACAACAGAGGGGTTTGGGGGTTGTGGTGGTTAGGAGCTTGCCTCAGTCAAGCCTTGGAATGGCATTCAAGCCTTCCAACACCATTGTTAGATAGAGTGCATGTGCTTAGTGGACAGAGGCAAAATCAAATGATAAGATAGATAGATTGAAACACGATATGATATCGCCTTGGTAGGTGTAAAACCCTCACGAAGATAAAGTGCCTTCAAATCATGAGAAAATGAGTTGATGGAGTTAAATCTGCAACAAACACATACAAACACAACACAATACTGCTCTGCAACATAATGAATGCCTTGAATGCTCTTCAGTTGTTGATAATAAGTTCTCCTTAATCAACTAGGAGTGAAATGAAGTCTTAAACATGCTTATATATGCATTCTCACTAAACATTCGTAATTTATATTGAAAAGGCTGACAATGGGGAACATTTTAACGGTCATAAACTGACACTTTAGAATTTGGGGCCTGATAAAATAGGTCTAGAGTAGGGCACCGGCACCCATGTCTAGAGGCCTATTTTTGGTCTTGATTAAGCTTTGAAGTACCCTCTTAAGCCCCCTTTTTCATGTGTTTCAGGCAATTTTTCTCTGGGACAAGTTTTACACATGCATGATTAATCTAAGGGGACCTAGGAGGTAAACTTAGGAGGTAAAAGTCCTAGGGGGGACATTTTACAACCTAGCAATATGCAATCATTTTGGTGTTCTTCTTTCAACATATATATTTATTTTCTTTATTTTTTAAAGTTTCTTGCATATATTATATATCATATTCTTTATTTTATCCTATTTTTAATGATGGGCCACAGAGTGTGATTTGAAATATTGATATAAAAAAACCTTACACTCTTTTCTACTAGAAGCATTTCAATTTATTAAATAACTTCCTCAAAATATGCCCTTCAGAATAACAGATGACTTAAAGGTGACACCCACCTCCACCATTGAAATTATAATTTTGCTTAATCATCTTAATACGAATGATTTATCTTAGCTTAAGGAGCGTACTATAGATGTTGGTCGCAATGAGGTGAGTTCTTATTAAACTATATATTTCATTTTGATTTGTCATATCTTTTATGTTTTCATTTGTTTCCATGATGGGAATATGATAAATAATAACAATTAAAAAAAAGTAGGTGATGATGGTACTGTTTTCTTCGTTGATTTCAACCATGTCGTTAAATGATGCTTTTGGTGTTAAGGTTTCTACAACTATTTCTAAACTGCATATATTATGGAGCTCAATTTGGTAATGAAATTATGATTATGATATGTGATGCAGGCTCACTATGAAGGGCAATTACCATGAATGGTTAATAATATGACTCCTTAGCTAGTCTACTTGAGCATTCAGAGGCCTATTTTTTTGTTTTATTGTAGTTGAGATAGAAAAATGTTAAGCTCAGATGTCTTATGCTCAGAAATATTGTATCTCACATGGGAATTATCATGGTTATGTTATTGAAGTCTAAAATAGTTTAAGATACCTTTATTAGTAAGTAGAATGTCAGAAAGCTCATTATTTTCACCTAATCCTTTTGTCTTCTATTTAAAACTAATCTCATCTTTTGTTCAGTTGGGCTTGTATGTTAACTACTATGGTATGGTGCTTTGTCTATGCAAATCTAAGAATGTGCTACTATAATTTAATATATGTCCACCATTTAAAAAAAACCCTTTTACCCATATAAAAAAATGTTTTAAATTTGTCTAAAACATTATTTAAGGATATCAATAATTCTATATTTCAGGCAACATAAAGGTTTTTAAAACAAATCCACATTGTTTTAAGATAACATGATTGTCAAGATATTTTGTTTATAATTAAAAAATGATAATAAACAAATAAATCAGTTTGAAGACTTACCATGTGTTTGTTGGGACCTTAATTCATTTATTAGTTATTTTGAATTTTATTTATTTTCCATAGAAATAATTGGATTATATAAATGTATTAGTATTTTAAAGTATATATTTTAATTAGAAGTTATCCTTCTTTTTTTCTATTATGAATAGGAGAAACAATCTGAAAAAATCATCAAAGAATTAAATTTCGTCAAATTTTACTTTTTAAAAATTTAAACCTTGATGAATAACATAATTAAATTTACAAATCTTATGATGGTTTTAATTATTTTAAAGAACACTTAAACATTATTTTATTAAAGGGTTTTTCAGAATAAATGCTTTCTCCACAATTCTATACACTTCAATAATTATTTGATGTATTTTAGAAAGCTATTTTATATAATAACTTATTTGCTTAATACCTCATTGATTATGTGTTGGTTATAAAGGATATATTATTAACTATCTTTTCTTGATCCTTTAGGAAGTCTTCTCATAAATTGCAGCATAGTTTTGTCTTTCTGGACAAACAGCTGGTTCATTAAATTAAACTATTTATTTTAGGCACCTTTAAAATGTCCTTTATCCAATGGCTATGCTTTGTTCTTTTTGTGTTGGATATTAATATTGTGTTATGTTTTTAATTTGCCTATTTGTGATTCCTTGTGAAATATTTTCATACCTTGGAGTATAATTTCCCCTTTCTTTTTGATATGTTTTTGAAATTTTTTATTGCACTATAATTTAGTTCATGTTTACTAATTTAGTGAGAATTTGCATCATTAACTAAAGTGTCAAATTTATTTATTATGATTTTTCCACCTTTACCTGTCTTGCAAACAAAGTGAGACTGAAGATAATATACTTTGTATGAGCATGATATATTGATTTTTTCATGAAACATTACTACTTTACTCAATAGATATATTTAACAAGATGCTCAATAGAGTAATTAATACAAACTTCAAAAATCTACAAACGAAGGTAGTGTGAAATGTTTTTGCTCATCTGCCATCAAAAAGTTGATGTCTCAACTTTGGGACCAAGTATTATTGGATGACCTAGATTGTATTAAGAATTCTATAATTCACACATAATATGCTCATGTATCTTTGAATGTTGAGGCCTCATGTTGTGGGCATATTATGGAAATTTGTAATGCATTCATGACTATAAATCAGTAATAATTCTATTTTTTAATCCATTGAGTTCCACTTTGCTTGTGTTTGGCTACATGGTTGGATAATCCTTAATTGTACCCTCCAACCTTGATTGCATCATTATGTTTTCTACAACACAAGTTTGTTTAGGAGGAATGTGAAATTGTGTCCACTTTATCGCCCCCATCTTTATGGACATACTCAAAATTATATGAGATCTTCAAAGGCCAAAAGGTTTTGTCCAACAACCCATTAGAGAATAGCACAAAGATGGTAACCAAAAAGTGTTTAAATGTGTTTTATGATGTAATGCATTTGTGCTTTTAAAAGCATGTATAAGCCATAATGTGCATGTGTTATGGATCAATATTTACCAATCCATATGTCTATTCATTATATTCAACTTTGATTTTTTTATGTATTAAATAATGTGTGCATGTTTTGCACACTATAAATAAAGTGATTAAAATTTGATTCATTAGGCTTATATTTCTAGACCTAAGGGCTTACCTCCATTTTGGCTCCCAAATATATTTTTTACATATAAAATAGCATATTCAAACTTCATCCTCATTAGCTTTACATGTTGTACAAGAAAACTATACAAAACCACCACCAAAACATCAAACTACTTCTTAACTTTCTAGCCATATAATTTTTTTAATAGTTTGAATCAAATAATGTATTTATTTTTTATTTTATATTAATGATGTCTTCATATGCCTTAAATACATTAATTTTTTCATATTCTTGATTTGTTAATCCAAATATGGAAAAAAATACACTTTATTCTCTACATAATCAAAAACAAAAATTTGCATTTTCAATTATTTTATGTGAAAGCTAGGTGACACACATACTTAGTGATCAATTTTTCAACATGCATCCACAACAATTTTTCAACATACATCCACATAAATATATAATTTTTATACTCAATAGACAATTTTTCACTATTTTGATGATCTTTTTAGTGATCTTAGCTTCACCTATATTTAGATAATTTAGAAGTAGAACAACAGAATTTGAACTAGGTCATCCTAAGAGTTTTAGGGAAAGCATTGAAATGGTGTAATTATGTCATTTTGTTAAAATTGTATCTACAAGAAATGTTTTCCTAGATGATATCTAATATAAGTAAAATTAATTAGTGCTAAAAAATACCATGAAGCTCTTGCTATGCAAAGGTTAATATTCAAGGTATGAGTGAAAACCCTAAACTTCAAGTAGCAATAAATATAAAAGTGTGAACTTCCTTGTACATTAGTCAAACCCTAAGACTTGGTTAATGATAAAAGTGAAACTGATTGTGGAGTTGAAAGCTAATGGTGATGTAGACAAAAAGGTTACTACAAACTTGTGAAATATTAAGAGACAAATGTGCAAAGTTGTTGTTCTAAAAAATATTTTAATGATCTAAATACATAACTCAAAATCTTATAAGACTTGAAACTACTTAAAAATATATAAATATGTAAAAAATTATTAATTATAAAAAAAATGCAATTATGCAATTTACTATATTACAATTAAATTGATTATAAAGTCATCAACATCATTGTTTTAATAATGTAAATATAAATTTAAGATTTTTAATATACAATTACGAAAATTTTTCTTTCCATTTTCATTTGATGGATCATTAGCCTTCACACATCAAACTTTTCATTAATGAGGTCTAACAATCACTTTTAGCAGGAAATAACCATTTTTAACCGATTGAAATGTGAATTCAATAATATTATTTATAATTAGATTTGAAATATCAAACTTTATAAGAAAGAAATGTAAAAATAGACTAGAACTACTTAATAACAAACATTGATGGCTTACATGGTAACTCATAGTTGGTTTGTTGGAATAGGTGTGCTATATGCCTTGCATAACTTTGATATTATTTAATTATGTAAAATAAATATTTATTTGGGTGCATACATGTGATGTGCTTAACTACATTAAATATTTATTTGGTGTCACTTGTAATTGTTGTCTGTAACATTGAATTATTTATTTTATGTGTGTGGGATACATAGAGTAATTAATTATTTATTTGTAATTATTTAAATATTGAGAAAAACTGAAAACTTAGTGCCAATAACTAAATGTGGGGGTCAATGATTTTACTGTGCTCATGGTTTTGGGGAAGATGATTTTACCATACTAAATCTAGTATTTGCATGAGCTTATTTTTTATAAAAGAAAATACATTGGTAGTTTTTGGGGTTGGTTTGTTGGTTGTTTGAGTTGGGTTTTGGTTGGTTTGTTGGTTGTTTGAGCTGGGTTTGGTTAGATTGGGCATCTCTTGTATGTTGCACATGTGAGGGTTTGAAGCATGGCATGGAATGTGTGGTTACATGCTTGTTCACATGGAGTGTATGTAGAGAGTTTGATGCTTGAGGGGTATTCATGGAAACTTTGCATATGTACTGTAATGTTTATTGCTGAATAAGATATGAGAGATGGATGCTTTTGGAGGCTGGGTTTTTCCATCATTGAGGGTTTTCCCAGAGTATATCTTATGTTACCTTTGATGGTATATTGTCTGTTCTTTTATATATGGATTTCTGATTACTATTTACATAAACATCTATCATAGGGTTATCAGAAAATTGTCTATGACTGTATAATCACCACCATCAATTATGCTGTAAAATTTATTTAGAAAAAACATAGAAAATAATATCATAGGTTTATGAGGAAATTGTCTGTAACACTGTGTATTTCCAACATAGTCACAGTTTGGAATCCCCATTCTGAATACTCTTTTATACTGTAAAATTTTATTTAAAAAAAAAAAAACAGAGAAAACAATATCATAGGGTTATAAGCAAATTGTCTATATGACTGTATATTTCCAACATGGTCACAATAAACTGTAAAATTTTATTTAAAAAAAGAACAGAGAAAACAACATCATAGAGTTATGAGGAAATTGTCTATATGACTGTATATTTCCAACATAGTCATAGTTTAGAATCAGAGATTGTCTATATAACTGTATATTTCCAACATAGTCATAGTTTAGAATCACCAACCTAAATACTAATATCTTTGCTAGAGTGCATATATGAAGGGAAACCAAAACTCATCCATATAGGAGATTTTCTGAAGCGCCATATATTTATAAATCCGAATTGTAGTGAACCCACAATATTTGTATGCCCAGCAGGCCTTGGTCCATGTTCACGAACTCAAAATCCATCATCTCGTCAAAGAAACAACTTTAACAAGAGCTCTCCATTTCAGCTATACCAGTTTTCGAACCAGTCAGAATTGTCTAAACTCAAATCCAGATCACCTTGTTCAAACTCGGTTGAAGAAGCTCCCAACTCAGCATTGTCTATATTCAAATCCACATCACCTTGTTCAAACTCGGTTGAAGAAGCTCCCAACTCAGAATTAATGAAACAAGAGCTCTCCATTGCAGCCAAACCAAAGTCTTCAAACCAGTTAAAAATCGCCATAGTCAAATCCACTTCACCTTGTTCAAAGTCTTCAAACCAGTTAAAACTTGCCATAGTCAAATCCGCTTCACCTTGTTCAAAGTCTTCAAACCAATTAAAATTCGCCATAGTCAAATCCGCTTCACCTTGTTCAAACTCGATTGAAGATGCTCCCAACTCAAAATTAAAGAAACCAGATATCTCCATTGCAGCCAAACCAGAGTCTTCAAACCAGTCAGAATTCTCCATAATCAAATCCACTTCACCTTGTTCGCTCAATCCAAGAGTACACACACCCAGCGAAGTATGTGGGATGGAGTCTACAAATACCTACGAAGCCACCGACTTAAAGCCATTCAATATTGGAAGAAGCCATTCAATATTGGTTTCCAACTCAGCAGCAACCGCATTTTCTTGTTTCCAAGGCTCTTCAATATTTCTCTCTCTAAAAGTCCGAGGCCGATTCGACGGAGTAGAATGAAGTTTAATTACACGGGGAATGGTGACCTGCATCTCACCGTCCCAAGACACGTGCTGGCAGTTTCCCATGACGGCCTATTCTTATCTCACTAATTTTCCGGCGATCGGTCATTCACCCGCCTCTAAACGTTGGGTCCGGTTTGCCTTCTATTCCTTCGTCTTTCCCATCATTTGCCTGGTTTTTGGGTAGAGTTGAGAGGCACGTGAGCATTGGGTTGTAAGTCTCTTTCGGTTAGGGCAAGGTAAAAAGTATCGCTGTGCTTTGACCATTCTATTCTCTGTCTTTCTCTGCAAACAACCACTTCTCCATATCTTCCTTGGTTATCGTATAAATTCATCGCATAATATTTGCCGCCTCCTACGAACGAACGAGGTTAAATCGTGAGCGTGTACATTGAAATAGTCTTTGAAAAATTTAATTGCACAAGAAAATATAAAATTAATTGAATCACAACAGCTAATTATAGAAAGCTTTAGAGGAGGGACAACATATACAGTTCGGTTACACTTTTCCTCTCGAAAAATTTAGGTATAGGAAGTAGTGGAATCAAATAGTATTGGCATAAAATACATGTGATAAAAGTTAGAATCTTGTAAGCTGTGTCGTCATGGATATGGATGGATGTGGTGTTTGTGTATGATGAGTCAACAAATATATTGATTTATTATAGAAATAAAGTTTCACATGTAATAATTTATCATCTAATTTGGCTATGATTTGATTTTGTTGGTCTATTGAAAAAATTTATAACTTCATATTAAATAAAATAGAAAATTATAATTATAATTTTGAGAAAAGAATAAAACCAATAACAACCTGAAGACATTCGATAATAGTACCAAGAAGGAGGAGGAGGAGGAAAATCAAGAGAAGAAAAAGAGGAAAAAAAAGGAGAAGTAAAACCCATAACATATTTCCATGCATTATCACTACTTGAATAATTTCAAAATGCATTATTTCCTAAAGGAGATTCTGATCATGCCAATCAACCAATGCAAGGGTACCATCTACTATTCCTCACCTATTCCTCTAAGGCACCCCAAAAGGTTCAAGTAAAGGAAGAACACATTCATCACCATCAAGAGTTAGATGCAAATGGAAGACACATGTTGGAGCCGAAGTTAATTTTTCAGACACACATGAAGAAGTTGAGGACATCAATAGTTGCAAATTACCTCATGCTATATGGAAATATTTTCTAGTTGAAGTTACCACATTGGATTATGAAGATTATATGAAGAAATTACCACAATTGATCAGTGTTGATGGCAACACTTTTGTAAACGTGGGGGGAATATTATGCCCTTAATTCTATATTTGTATATGGCTATGAGTAGTCAGCTTATGGCTACCTTAACATTTATTTAAGTTATATAATCATTGATATAGTCTTATGTAGGTAGTTAGGTCAGCCTGGGTGATATCCATGGCATAAGAATGGTATATATAAGATGTAGAGGTTAGTTATTAGGATCATACAGAGTATTGTGTTCTCATTGAAGACTATTGGAGGTATCTCCCTCAAAGTGGATTTGGAGGTTGCCTCCTCAAAGTGGCATATTATTTTCAAATATTTGTAGCATGTTTACCATTATATTTATCTATTGTGCAAGTTGTTTAATTACACAAAACCAAGTCATATACAATAAGGACATGGCTAAGGTATGTAATAACTGGATATATTCTACAATAAATATGTATCCCAAAAAAAAAAACAACATGAAAGCACCAAGGACCTCTATCATATGTAATATAAACAAATTGACTCACTCACCCAAATGTTGTCCACCAAGATCACATCGTCATGGAACAAATGGAAACAACATCATGAAAGCACCAAGTTCCTCTATCAAGCAACTAGAATAATTGATTCTCATATAAAATACTTGTAGTATGTAGTGGTGAAAATGATAAATTTTCCTCCTTTTCATTTTATTAATTAAAATAAAGAAGTAATAATAAATATATTATAATCAAAATAAATGTTTTTATTACAATTTATTGAGAATAAAATTAATGTATACATATACACCAAGAGGTATTCTATGAGGAGTGGAGTGTAATGGTGTGAACGTGTTAGCAAAAACCCTTTATCTTAAATTTGATGTATCAATTTACATGTTAAAGTAATAATATTTAATAATAAACATGTTATTAGTGATGTTGTATTATAATAAAAACAATTGCTAAGTGCTACAAAATATAGCTCTTTGTTATGTTGTAAAATGTCCCCCTAGGACTTTTACCTCCTAACTTTAGCTCCCAGGTCCCTTAATTTTAATTATGCATCTTAAAAATGAATCACAAAACAAAATGCCCTAAAACTCATGACAAATGGGACTTAGGGGACATCTGTGAGCTTAATCCAACCCTAAAATAGGTCCTTGGAAAAGGGTGCCTGCGCCCTTTGGTGGAACCTATCTAGGTCTAGGGTTTTAAGTTGAGTTTGAAATCATTTATCTTTATTTTTTTAAACCCTAAGTCCCATGGTTACTATTGCTTTATGTTTTAATTTATCCTTCACTGCCTAGTATAGGTCACCAGTTACTTAAGTCATAACTTGGAGCCTCATAAGTCATCTAGTAACTGACCCCATCCACCTAGTATTAGCGTCTATCCCGTTGAGTCAAAAAGTTTGAGTTTTCAATCATGTAGGGACGATGATGCCACATGACAAAATGTCACGAGCCCACACAACATCAAAGGTGTGTTGAACTGTACCAAACAACTGAGAGGGGGGTGAATCAGTTGTCCTAAAACTTTTAACCAATTATGAACATCAACTTATCAATTACTTTTATTCTAATATAACCATGAAAGCATAAAATGAAAATCTCAACACAATAACATAATCAACACAGAAGAAACCAATTTTTTATGTGGACAACCCTAATAGGGAAAATCCACATGGTGGGTGTTAACCCACAAAAATATAAAAGTTATATCAATACTGAGAAATAGAGGCTCACTACCTACAGGGCTCATTGCCCAAATTGCTCACTGCAAAGAATGACTCACTACCAAAGAGGTGGCTCATGACCAAGGGTTGATTCACTGCCAAAATAGTGAACTGATCAAGTAGCATCTACTCAATGCCTTAGTTCAGTTCCTTTAAAGCACAATAAAACTTCTCTACCCTACTCTTTCACACCTTCGCACTTATCTTCTCATGTTTGCATACTCATGCATCTTTTCGCAATTCATTACAAGTCTTTATACAATTCATCAACCTTGGAATGTACATCAAGGTCAGCAATACATTCATCAGCCATTGGAACACTCTCCAAGGTTAGCATTACAAACAAACATAGAATAGGTCTTGACCTAATACAAAATTGACTAAGGAAAATATGTAAAGATGTATGCGGGTAACATTGCTCCTTAGCTGGGACTCAAATGCAATCCTCCACATCACATCACACCTCTACAACCTTCAAAGTTTCTCTGCAAATAATGAAATCAACTGAGTCAGCCAAGACTAATGAGAACATTAGGTCTTCTAAGAGCATTCTCCAACCATGATCCAAATTTCTCTCTGCAAACCAATTTGAAGGTAGGAACATGATCAGGAGACATCCACAAGGATATTATAATCATCAGAAACATCCGCACAATACGCAAACCCTTTACCCATCAAAATTTTCAAACTGAAGCACAGGAACAACACTATCAGCCAATGTCATAAAGAATAGATAGCTTACAGACTGTGAAATCATGAACCATTGGAGTTGAAGGTACTTAACATTGTGTGAAACATATCTCTAGAACTACATATCAAAATGCTTCACTGCAGAGGAATGCAGAGTATAACACTTTCTCCCTGTCATTGCCAAACATACAAAAGAAGTTTCTTTCATTCTGGTGAACATAACTCACTCAATTCTTCATACCGTAGGCTCAAACTTAGAACATAGCATCTTCAGATGGATTTCTAAATAAGTTTCAATCCGCAAACAAAGATATACATTCTACAGAAAATGCAGAGCATTCTTCTGGACTATTTTTCTATATGCAATACATTGTTTCCATTGCAACTCACCGTTTCTATCAGAGAGGCTAATTTTCTCAATATCCTCAACATCGAGGTTGCTTAGATAGGTAAACACAAGTCATCTTAATCATTACAAACAAACAATAAGATAGGAGCATAGTTGACACCAATGACAACATAGATATGTTGACATCAATGACAACACCATTTAGGTACATACTTGCAACAATCTCCCCATTTGTCATTGATGGCAACATATGATATGAAAAATAGAAAATACCATCAAGACAAGATTCTCCCCCTTTCTCTTTACACATTTGCATTCTTTCTCCCATTGAATTTTTCACATGATTTCTCTCCCCCTTTGAAATCAATGGCAAAGGGCACATACTTGCATACTACTTCTCTAATCCACTTACATTATCAGAAACATCTAGCTACTCCCCCTGAGAGGTAGCCTTCATAACATCAATCTAGATCAAGGAATGGCACTTTGAGCTTCACTATATTGATACATTCATATGCATCTTTAGGGCAGGAGGGGTAATGACACCTAACGTTTCTTTGAGATACTCAAAGGTATCTTTAGGTAGAGGCTTAGTGAAGATGTTTGCAATCTAATCCTTTGTGGACACATATTCCAATTTGATTTCATTTTTTGCCACCTTCTCTCTCAAAAAGTAATACCTTATTGATATGTGCTTTGTTCTTGAATGTATCACTAGATTCTTTGAAATGTTTATGGCACTTGTATTGTCACAAAAGATTGCAATTGGATCTTCATACACAACTCTTATGTCCTTCAAAGTTTATTTCATCCATAACACTTGAGTGCAACAACATGCTTGTGAGGCCTACTTTTTACACTACTGTTCATGAGACTATTTGTAGTGATATTGCTATTATTTTTATGTTGAGAGACCATTGATCTTGAACCTTGTTTATTTAACTTAATTGATTTTTAAGGAAATAATTGTGGAATGGTAATTAGATGTTGCTTCTAAGAAAATGATAAATGGTTAATATTAGAAATGGAGCTTTAATCTGTTTTCAAGATGTTATAAAATTGCATGTCCTTCAAAGTTTATTTCATCCATAACACTTGAGTGCAACAACATGCTTGTGAGGCCTACTTTTTACACTACTGTTCATGAGACTATTTGTAGTGATATTGCTATTATTTTTATGTTGAGAGACTATTGATCTTGAACCTTGTTTATTTAACTTAATTGATTTTTAAGGAAATAATTATGGAATGGTAATTAGATGTTGCTTCTAAGAAAATGATAAATGGTTAATATTAGAAATGGAGCTTTAATGGTAGTATGTTTAGGTATGCATGTATTTAAAATTGCTTCAGCTATGATATCTTTATGAGTTATTGACTTCGAGTTTGAGAGTATAGGTATTACTAACGAAACCACATATATAGGAGATCATCCCATACCCCATGTTGTATCCCTTGTGAGATGATCTAGTTCCACGAGGAACTAAGATCAACCTCGTGTTTGGAGGAATGTTGTAATGTGTAATTTGTTAATGTTGTATGAGGTCAAGGGAATAAGGGCTATCTTCTGATTTAGTTTTATTATGATAAGTGTTGTAAGAAATGTTGTTTTTAATCTTGTTTAAACTTTATTTCTTTTAGACCCTTTTCTTGTGTTTTTATTTGACTCTGGGAGTTCTAACTAGATAAAAATCAACGGACCCTTTTGACTAGGATAACCTTGGGATAACCTTCATATGGTCACTTCAACTTCATGGTGAAGTTAAGTGATGAATTTGGAAGCATGGGGACAATGGGATGAGTGGAATCCACACTTAGACCCACTTCCAAGTCATGGAATGACTCCATGATCCACCAATAATGGAGTGTTTATCTCTTTGTGTCTCTCTTTTGATGGGAGTGCTCCATTAAAAGGGTGGTGTGTCAACCATTCACTCCTTAATTATATTTTAATTATTTAGTTTATTCCTACATGTGTTGTTAAAAGGACTATAGTGGGGAACTCAATGAGTGGGGGTTAATTGTTTAAAGACCACTAGGATAATGGATGAGTTGTGGATTAGTTGTTTAATGCCACTTAGGAAATTAAGAAATAGAGGGAATTAGTTTTAAAAGGGAGAGAAGGAGGAGAGTAAGGGGTTGGATTATTGTGGAAAGAAGGAGATTTTGGAGAAGGAGGCTTGAGAGGAGCTCTACATCAACTTTCATTCCATAATTGGGCTTTGAAAGGTTGGTGAATCAAGTCTACTCTCTTGTGTATATGATGTTTTATATGTATGTTTGTTTCTTGCTTGTTGAATGAGTTTGCAAATGTCTCCTATGAATATTCTGTTATTGTTTTGGGGTTTTGTGTTGGGTGTAGAACGAGCTCCTTCTAGATGGAAGGAAATGCTCATCTTGTATAGGGAAGGGAAGGTGTGGCCCTCCTTGGGTGTCTTCTTGGTTTTTGTTGTAATAAATGCCTTGAGGGCAAGTTGGTATTTTTTTTAGCCTAGAGGGCTTATTGGCTTTGAGAGCCTATTGAAATATCCCAGGTAATTTGATTCATTGGAAGGCTTGAGGACTTGTGGAAAGATAAATTGTTGGCTTGAGGCCTTGTGGAAAGATAAATTGTTGGCTTGAGGCCTTATGATAAAATGTGATAAAATATGTAAAGGATGACACCTAGAGGTAGAGATTGTCTACTCCCCTACCCTCCTGAACTCACCTAAGCTGGTTCATTGTAATGTGAGTATACCATGGGTGTGTGTGTGTGTTAATTGATTTGTTGTTGTTGTTTAATCTTGTGATGTGTTTGGTATAATGTACCCTAGGTATGTTGGATGGTCTCCGTAGCTTGGGGGTGACCCTCTTGCGGGTCAAAGGTAGGGAGGAGAGCTAGATGGTTGTTATTGTCTCCCTTGTTATCTTGCAGGTTACTGTTGGAGCATGTAAAAGAATTGAAGGAAGTTTTACCTTGTTAAAGAAAATGTTCTGTTTCTTATTTGAAATGAGAGCTTGGTCATCATAGCTTCATTATGTAAGAGTTGTAGAGAGAACTTCTCTCTTGAATTTGTTGTAAAAGTTGTTACCTTGGGAGTGGAGAAATAATCCTCCCTTATTATGTTAAAAGTTGTGGTTTTAATTGGTTATTACATTTCATCATTTGTGTAAGTTGGGAGAAGGGAGTAATTTACTCCCTTTGAGTTTATGTGAGTTGTGGGTTTCTTACAGTTTACTGTTCTTTGTTATCAAGTTTTAAGTTGTGAGACTACTTGTTGATTTCAATCAATTGTTAAATATATCCCTTGTAATATATAGTGAGAAAGTTACTTACAGATTTATGAATGATGCAATTTGACTTGAATATAAATTTAAAACTACATTTGAGTATGCAATGGAAAATATTCTAAATTGATTTACTTGTTGAAGTTGGGTTAATGAAATGAAAGATCTATTATATCCTATTTTTACTCTCAATACTTAAATTTAAATCTGTTTCAATTAAATAATTGCTATATTGAAAATTAAAATGTGGGGTTAGTGTGAAAAGGATTTACTATGAAAATTTGTTATGAAGTGTATATATATATATATATATATATATATATATACATTTTTATTTATTTTATTTTTAATGTAATTGAGAAAATTTGATACACTTGTATATATATATATATACTCTATTAATAATTAAAGTTGAGAAAATTTACATTGTGTATATATATATATATTAAAATAGTTTTAAATTAAATATAAATGTGAAATGATATATATATATATATATATCATTATTAATAAATAGAAAATTTCAAAATTTTTAATAGACTGAACTGGATTGAGGTTCGCTGTTTGTTTTACACAGTTGAAAGTTGAATGTATTGTGGTGGGGGTTTAAACCCCCACCGAACCTTATTTCATGGAGGGTGTGGAGAGGGGTGGAGCCCCACCCACACCCCACAAATGGGATGTGGGTGGGGCTTCGCCCCTCCCCACATCCCCTGCTCCATTTAAAACCCGTGGCCTACACAGGCCACATCCCCCGCCGAGCCGCCTCCTACGGAATCCTCAGCCAAGCTCCCCGCGGTCCCCACTTTCCTTCGCTTCTGCGATCTCCGCCGCCGCTCCCAATGCGGCCACCTCCACCCATGCCCACCTCTATACTCCGCTCCCCTGCAACCAGAGCCATGCCCCATGGCCGCTGCTGTAGCATTCCTCAAACCTGCAAATCACATTCACAATAACAAAATAAACATTAGGGTATTTAACCCTAAAAGTATGAGTTGTTATTTTTAAATAAAAAGGATTAAAATGATAAGTGGGGGTTCCACTATCATTTCTTAATAAACATTGAAAAATATATATATATATATATATATATAAACATATTAATTGTAAGTGGGTAAGCTCATTTAAAAAAAAAAACAAAAGGTTAATCAAAATATATATGAATGGAGTTACCACAATAAGTTTTCAAAGGGAAATTTATATATATATGAGAATATATATATATATATATATATATATATATATATATATATATATATATATATATATATATGTATGTATATGTATATATATATGTATATGTATATATATATATATATATATATATATATATATATATATATATATGTACACACACACACACATATATAATTGGACAAATTTTAATGGGGCTATTGTAATTGCCCTAATAATCATATTACATTGAAATTGTTTATAAGAAGATTGTATTTATTTTTAGATTAGTAAATTCTTTTGACAAATGAATTACCAAGAAATAGAAAATGATTTAACGTGAATAAAATTTAAATGCAAAATCAAAGAGTAAGATAAGAGATTCGTAAGCGGTAGAATGAAGCAACATTTTATAACAAATCAATAGAGGAATTAAACAAAGAATGTGAGACAGAATTTAACAGCTTGAGATAGCCAATCAAAGAACAACCACCTACCAAGGGAACCCTACACGAAGCAAAATGAACTGACTCAAACATAGTGATCAATATCAACATGCACATGTATGTGGAATAATTCGTATCAACAATCACTTAGACCACTTAAACAGACGCATTGAGCATGCTTGCACGTGCGAGGGAGGCTTTCAGAGTAGATAGAATTTTTTTTTTAATAGTTTGTATCATGATTACATGTCATGTGTGGACATAACATGCGTGTTTGCGTGTTGTGAACGCATGTGAAATGTGGTCATGATATTTGGTATCAGAGCCCAGTCATTTTAAAACACTGGGCTTGTATCGGCATAGTATCACTTCCGCAACCAAACTGACTAGAGAATACCTAGTTTTATAGGATGCCTCCCAGATGTGCTCGGCAACCACTGTCCCGCCGCACTCCAGGCACCAAGGTGCACATTGATTCTTCAGCTGTGGGACCAGAATAGCCAGCCCCACCAGAACAGCCAATTCCACTAGTAGAGCCAGTTCTACAGGCACAACCAGTTCCTCGGATACCGTAGGCACCACTAGCCCCACCAAAAATGGAACCACAGATATTATAGGCCTTACAGGCTATCTTAGATAGGCTTCCATCGGCTATAGTTGAGCTGCGCGTAGAGCCACATGATGCGCCCCTCGATGCTCTATGAGAGGAGCCACGCATGGAGACACGAGCTGAATCTCATGTTGAGCCATGTGTGGAGCCCCGTGTAGAGCCGCAGGGGGTACCACGTGTGGAGCCTTATGTTAAGTTGCCTAATACAGAGGAGGTTAATTCGGCCGACAGGGCTTGTAGCAGGAGCCCAACACATCATGCCAGGCATGACGAGACAATGCGAATAGAGCAATTTGGTCCCAGGCCTTATGATTTCCATGTAGATGAGCCTTACAGGGTGTGCAGTGACAGAGGAGATCCCATTAGGGATATACTGAGATTGAACCCTCCTACCTTCATTGGAACCATAGAGGGAGCCAAGGCAGAGGCCTGGCTTATCAGTTTGTATAGGTGCTTCGCATTACGTCCATACGCAGGCAACACGAAGGCCCGTGTGGCAGTACACTTATTACGGGATGCAGCAGCTACATGGTGGCACACTGAGGAGTGCAAGCACCGTCTTTCCTTAGATACCCTCTCATGGGAGACCTTTATTGAGCACTTCAACATGCGTTATCTATCTGATCATTACAGACAGCATTGGATAGACAAGTTCCATGACCTACAACAGAGGGGACTCTCAGTGGCACAGTATGAGAGTAAATTTATAGAGTTATCCAGATATGTAGAGTATCTCCATGACAAGAAACTCCTGGTGCACAAGTTTATCAGAGGTCTAAACCACAGTATAGCAGGACCTGTTCAGATGACAGATCCCCAAACTTTGAGTGATGCTGTCGAGAAAGCTTATATTACTGAAGAGATTCAGGGATGAGGGAAAAATTTTTGCCCTCAGTTCCAAGATCGGGGACAGCAGCAGCACCAACAGAATTATCACAGGCCAACACAACCAACCAATAGAGGAGGATACAGTTCAGCACCATTACCTCCTACGCCCCCACAACAACAGCAGACACAGCAGCAACAGAAAGCTAAAACACAATAGAAATCTTATGGGGGAAATAATAGAGGTTGGCAATAGCAGGGCTGGCGCAGAGATCAGAGACAGCAGGGACCACCTACGGGACCCACAAGATCGTAGCAGTCGTATAGGGGTTCACAGGGGTCTACTAGCAGAACAGGACAGCAGTAGTCGAGTAGGACTCAGACTGTACAGGTACAGTTTAAGGGCCCTTGTTATGTTTGTGGAGAAACTGGACACCTAGCGAGAGAGTGCCCACAAGGTTTTACAGCAGGGGGACAGTATCGTGCAAGAGGTTCTGAGTAGACAGTGGGTGATATGGGTAAATCCCATCGTATGTTTGCAGGTGTTGAAAATTGCCAAGCTGATTTCCAGGCTTCAGTAATAGAGACAGCAGGTATGATTGGAGAATTTTCCATCTCTATCCTATCTGATTCTGGATCTACCGACTCTTTTATGTCTACATCGTTAGTGGAACGTTGCAGGCTAGTGGCTTCTAGGCAGGACATTAGGTGGGAGGTAGAGTTGGCCTCTGGAGCCAGGATGTCAGTTGATACCATTGTTAGAGATTGTGAGATTTCTTTGGGTTCTTTCATTACAACATGTGACCTTAGGGTTATGCCATTAGGATCCTACGACGTAGTTCTTGGTATGGACTAGCTTGCAGCTCATAGAGCCAAGCTAGATTGCCGCCAGAGGATGATTAGTTGCTTAGATGATCATGGCACTTCGGTCGAGATAGTGGGCATACAGAAGCCCATGACTGCTTGAACAATATCCGCTCAGCAACTTAAGCACTGCTTGCGGAAGGGTTGCCAGATGTTTGCTATCACAGTCAGTGATAGATCAAAAGATGAACCTGAGACTACATTAGATGATCACCCCATCCTGAGAGAATTTGTAGATATTTTTCCACCAGAGTTACCTGGTATGCCTCCACATAGAGAAGTTGATTTCCACATCGACTTGGTACCAGGGGCAGAACCAGTGTCTCGTGCACCTTATAGAATGACTACACATGAGCTTACAGAGCTTAAACTACAGTTAGAAGAATTATTAGAGAAGGGACACATCCGACCTAGTGTTTCACCATGGGGCGCACTGGTTATCTTCGTCAAGAAGAAGGGTGGTTCTCTTCGTCTATGCATGGACTACAGGTAGTTGAATAAAGTGACGGTGAGGAATCGATATCCTCTGCCGAGGATTGACGATCTCTTTGACCAAATGCAAGGAGTAAAAGTGTTTTCAAAGATTGATTTAAAATCTGGGTATCACCAATTACGAATCACAGAGGCAGATATTCACAAAACTACTTTCTGAACTCGATATGGCCATTATGAATTTACAGTGGTACCTTTTGGTTTGACAAATGCCCCTGCAGTGTTCATGAGTCTCATGAACGGGGTGTTCCACGCTTACCTAGATCAGTTTGTGATCATTTTTCTAGATGACATTTTGATTTATTCATAGACTGAGGAGGAACATGTGGGCCATTTGCATCAGGTATTGCAGTGTTTACGTGAGCATCAGTTGTATGGCAACCTGGTGAAATGTGTCTTCTTCAGGATAGAGGTGCAGTATTTGGTACACATATTATCAGGTGATGGTATCTCCGTAGATCCATCGAAGATCAGAGCAATTTAGGAATGGCCAGCACCCACCAATGTAACAGAAGTAAGGAGCATTATGGGAGTAACTGGTTACTACCAGAGGTTTGTCGAAGGTTTCTCTAGGATAGCACATCCTATCACTTCCCTTCAGTGAAAAGGGAAAGTATTCACATGGACTGAGTAGTGTGAGAAGGCCTTTGGGATCCTGAAGGAATGTCTTACCAATGTTCCCATATTAGTTGTTCCTGATCCGGCAGAAGATTTTGTTGTCTGCAAGGATGCATCATTAGAGGGATTGGGAGCTATACTTATGTAGGGTGGAAGAGTGATTGCTTATGAATTGCAAAAACTTAAAACACATGAGCTAAACTACCCTACTCATGATCTAGAGCTAGCAGCTGTTATTCATGCTCTTGTTCATTGGAGACACTTTCTTTTGGGCAGACGTTTTGAGCTCCATTTAGATCATCATAGCTTGCAGTATATTTTCACTCAGCTGAATTTAAACACCCGCCAGTGGCATTGGATGGAGTTCTTATGTGAATACGACTTTGATGTCCACTATATCAAAGGAAAGGAGAACGTGGTTGCTGACACTTTGAGTCAAAGGCACCACGAGATCCTGACTCTAACCTTGAAAGTGGATTTAAGAGAACGTATTTTACAATATCTGTCTGAGGATGAGTGGTTTCTTGAGGTGAAACAGGAAATTCAGAATCAGAGGGTCCTGAAGGATAAATTCGTAGGATATTCCCTGGAGTTAGATGGATTACTTAGACATAAGTAGCGCATCTATGTACCCCGTGTGAGTGATCTGCGTGCAGTGATACTCTCTGAGGCTCATAAAGCACCCTATGTAGCTCATCTAGGAGTGAAGAAGATGCATGCGGACTTGTGGCAGTTATATCATTGGGCTGGGATGAGACGTGATATTGCAGAATATGTTGCTCGATGCCTTGAGTGTCAGAGAGTCAAGGCCGAGCATCAGCATCCAGTAGGACTTTTGTATCCACATGAGATACCTGAGTGGAAGTGGGACACCATTTCCATGGACTTCATTGTTGGTCTACCTATGTCATCGTGACGCCATGATGCCATCATGGTGATAGTTGACAAGTTGACCAAGGTGGCATATTTTTCACTAGTACGCACAACGTACAATGCACCATCGGTGGCAAGAGTGTTTCTAAATCAAATTGTCAGACTGCATGGAGTACCTCGCCGCATTATATCTAATAGAGACTCTATTTTCACATCATCATTTTGGAGAGCCTTACATCAGGCGTTGGGCACACAGCTCAACTTCAGTTCTGCTTACCATCTTGAGACCGATGGCCAGACAGAAAGAGTTAATCAGGTATTAGAGGACATGCTTCGCATGTATGTGATGGATCATCAGTCTAAATGGGAGGAGTACATGTATTTGGTTGAGTTTGCCTACAATAATGAGCATCACAACTCGTTGGGTATGTCTCCTTACCAGGCTTTATACGGCAGACCTTGTAGAATGCCTTTGAGTTGGGATTGGTTAGAGGACCGAGTTGCCATTGGTTCTGAATTAGCCTAGGATATGGAATAGTAGGTCACTTTAATCAGATAGAGACTGCAGGAAGCTCAAGATAGACAAAAGAAGTATGTAGATGTGAAGAGAAAGGATCGAATCTTTTCAGTGGGTGACAGGGTATTTTTGAGAGTGCGACCGCATAAGAGTCCAATTTGTTACAGAAAAGGCTCTAAGCTCGCACCCCAATTTGTAGGACCTTTTGAGATCCTAGAGAGGATAGGACCTGTAGCCTACCGTTTAGCCTTGCCACCTAGCCTATCTCATATCCGTGATGTCTTTCATGTTTCAGTTTTACGTCGTTATATATCTGACTTGTCTCATGTATTGGATTGGAGTGCTCTTTAGGTAGAGGCAGACGGACAGCTGGCTTTGGAACTAATACGCATATTGGCTCATTGGACGCTGGGCCTTCCAAGTTGAGAGCTGGACTAGGTTAGGGTCCAGTGGGATATGTATGATGAGGTCACTGCAACATGGGAAGATGCTACGATATTGAAGACGCTTTACCCTCACCTCTTTGATGACTTCCAGGAGGAAGTACAATCTTAGGCAGAGAGTATGTGAGGCCTACTTTTTACACTACTATTCATGAGACTATTTGCAGTGATATTGCTATTATTTTTATGTTGAGAGACTATTGATCTTGAACCTTGTATATTTAACTTAATTGATTTTTAAGGAAATAATTATGGAATGGTAATTAGATGTTGCTTCTAAGAAAATGATAAATGGTTAATATTAGAAATGGAGCTTTAATGTGTTTTCAGGATGTTATATGGTAGTATGTTTAGGTATGCATGTATTTAAAATTGCTTCGGCTATGATATCTTTATGAGTTATTAACTTCAAGTTTGAGTGTACAGGTATTACTAACGAAACCACATATACAGGAGATCATCCCATACCCTATGTTGTATCCCTTGTGAGCCGATCTAGTTCCACGAGGAACTAAGATCAACCTCGTGTTTGGAGGAATGTTGTAATGTGTAATTTGTTAATGTTGCATGAGGTCAAGGGAATAAGGGCTATCTTCTAATTTAGTTTTATTATGATAAGTGTTGTAAGAAATGTTGTTTTTAATCTTGTTTAAACTTTATTTCTTTTAGACCCTTTTCTTGTATTTTTATTTGACTCTGGGAGTTCTAACTAGATAAAAATCAACCCTAGGTTATACCCCATGGGTTTAGGGACCCTTTTGACTAGGATAACCTTGGGATAACCTTCATATGGTCACTTCAACTTCATGGTAAGTTAAGTGACGAATTTGAAAGCATGGGGACAATGGGATGAATGGAATCCACACTTAGACTCACTTCCAAGTCATGGAATGACTCCATGATCCACCAATAATGAAGTGCTTATCTCTTTGTGCCTCTCTTTTGATGGGAGTGCTCCATTAAAAGGGTGGTGTGTCAACCATTCACTCCTTAATTATATTTTAATTATTTAGTTTATTCCTACATGTGTTGTTAAAAGGACTATAGTGGGGAACTCAATGAGTGGGGGTTAATTGTTTAAAGACCACTAGGATAATGGATGAGTTGTGGATTAGTTGTTTAATGCCACTTAGAAAATTAATAAATAGAGGGAATTAGTTTTAAAAGGGGGAGAAGGAGGAGAGTAAGGGGGTTGGATTATTGTGGAAAGAAGGAGATTTTGGAGGAGGCTTGAGAGGAGCTCTACATCAACTTTCATTCCATAATTGGGCTTTGAAAGGTTGGAGAATCAAGTCTACTCTCTTGTGTATCTGATGTTCTATATGTATGTTTGTTTCTTGCTTGTTGAATGAGTTTGCAAATGTCTCCTATGAATATTCTATTATTGTTTTGGGGTTTTGTGTTGGGTGTAGAAAGAACTCCTTCCAGTTGGAAGGAAATGCTCATCTTGTATAGGGAAGGGGAGGTGTGACCCTTCTCGGGTGTCATCTTGGTTCTTATTGTAATAAATACCTTGAGGGCAAGTTGGTAATTTTTTTAGCCTAGAGGGCTTATTGGCTTTGAGAGCCTATTGGAATATCCTAAGTAATTTGATTAATTAGAAGGCTTGAGGCCTTGTGGAAAGATAAATTGTTGGCTTGAGGCCTTGCGATAAAATGTGATAAAATATGTAAAGGATGACACTAGAGGTAGAGATTGTCTACTCCCCTACCCTCCTGAACTCACCTAAGCTGGTTCATTGTAATGTGAGTATACCATGGGGGTGTGTGTGCGTGTTAATTGATTTGTTGTTGTTGTTCAATCTTGTGATGTGTTTGGTATAATGTACCCTGGGTATGTTGGATGGTCTCCCTAGCTCGGGGGTGACCCTCTTGCGGGTCAAAGGTAGGGAGGAGAGCTAGATGGTTGTTGTTGTCTCCCTTGTTGTCTTGCAGGTTACTGTTGGAGCATGTAAAAGAATTGAAGGAAGTTTTACCTTGTTAAAGAAAATGTTCTGTTTCCTATTTGAAATGAGAGCTTGGTCATAATAGTTTCATTATGTAAGAGTTGTAGAGAGAACTTCTCTCTTGAATTTGTTGTAAAAGTTGTTACCTTGGGAGTGGAGAAATAATCCTCCCTTATTATGTTAAAAGTTGTGGTTTTAATTGGTTATTACATTTCATCATTTGTGTAAGTTGGGAGAAGGGAGTAATTTACTCCATTTGAGTGTATGTGAGTTGTGGGTTTCTTACAGTTTATTGTTCTTTGTTATCAAGTTTTAAGTTGTGAGACTTGTTGTTGATTTGAATCAATTGATAAATATATCCGTTGTAATATATAGTGAGAAAATTACTTACAGATTTATGAATGATGCAATTTGACTTGAATATAAATTTAAAACTAGATTTAAGTATGCAATGGAAAATATTCTAAATTGATTTACTTGTTGAAGTTGGGTTAATGAAATGAAAGATCTATTATATCCTATTTTTTCTCTCAAAACTTAAATTTAAATCTATTTCAATTAAATAATTGCTATATTGAAAATTAAAATGTGGGGTTAGTGTGAAAAGGATTTACTATGAAAATTTGTTATGAAGTGTGTGTGTGTATATATATATATATATATATATATATATATATTTACATTTTTATTTATTTTATTTTTAAAGTAATTGAGAAAATTTGATACACTTGTATATATATATATACACATATATAAATATATATATGTATATATATACTTTATTAATAATTAAAGTTGAGAAAATTTGCATTGTGTATATATACATATATATATATATATATATTAAAATAGTTTTAAATTAAATATAAATGTGAAAATGACATATATATATATATATATCATTATTAATAAATAGAAATTTTCAAAATTTTCAATAGACCGAATTGGATTGAGGTTCGCCGTTTGTTTTACATAGTTGAAAGTTGAATGTATTGTGGTGGGGGTTTAAACCCTCACCGAACCCTATTTCATGGAGGGTGTGGGGAGGGGCAGAGCCCCACCCACACCCCACAAATGGGATGTGGGTGGGGCTCCGCCCCTCTCCACATCCCCCACTCCATTTAAAACCCGCGGCCTACACAGGCCACATCCCCCGCCGAACCGCCTCCTGCAGAATCTTTAGCCGAGCTCCCCGCGGTCCCCACTTCCCTTCGCCTCTGCAATCTCCGCCGCCACTCCCAACGCGGCCACCTCCGCCCACGCCCACCTCTATACTCCACTCCCCTGCAACCAGAGCCATGCCCCATGGCCACCGCCATTGCATTCCTCAGACCTGCAAATCACATTCACAATAACAAAATAAACATTAGGGTATTTAACCCTAAAATTATGAGTTGTTATTTTTAAATAAAAAGGATTAAAATGATAAGTGGGGGTTCCACTATCATTTCTTAATAAACATTGAAATATATATATATATATATATATATATATATATATATATATATATATATATATATATATATATATATATATATATAAACATATTAATTGTAAGTGGGTAAGCTCATTTTTTTTTTTTTAAAGGTTAATTAAAATAAATATGAGTGGAGTTACCACAATAAGTTTTAAAAGTGAAATATATATATATATATATATGTATATATATATATATATATACATATACATATATGTATCTATATATATATATATGTATATATATATATATATATATATACATATACATATATGTATATATATATATATATATATATATATATATATATATATATATATATATATATATATATATATATATATATATATATATATATATATATATATATATATATATATATATATAATTGGACAAATTTAATGGGGCTTTTGTAATTGCCCTAATAATCATATTACATTGAAATCGTTTATAAGAACATTGTATTTATTTTTAGATTAGCAAATTCTTTTGACAAATGAATTACCAAGAAATAGAAAATGATTTAACATGAATAAAATTTAAATGCAAAATCAAAGAGTAAGATAAGAGATTCGTAAGCGGTAGAATGAAGCAACATTTTATAACAAATCAATAGAGGAATTAAACAAAGAATGCGAGATAGAATTTAACAGCTTGAGATAGCCAATCAAAGAATAACCACCTACCAAGGGAACCCTAAACGAAGCAAAATGAACCGACTCAAACATAGTTATCAATATCAACATGCACATGTATGTGGAATAATCCATATCAACAATCACTTAGACCACTTAAACAGACGCACCGAGCATGCTTACGCATGCGAGGGAGGCTTTCAGAGTAGATAGGAAAAAAAAATTTGATAGTTCGTATCATGACTACATGTCATGTGTGGACATAACATGCCTATTTGCATGTTGTGAACGCATGTGAAATGTGGGCATGACAATGCTGCTGCAATATACTCTTGTTCTGCAATTGACAAAGAGATTGAATCTTGTTTCTTACTCAGCAATGAGACCAATCTATTACCCAAGAAGATGGCACCTCCACTTGTACTCTTTTTGTCATCAACATCTCTGACCCAATCAGCATCTGTATAAGAACTGAGAGTGAAATCATTGTCCTTTGGATACCATAAGCCATGATCTAGAGTACTTTTTAAATATCTCAAGATTCGCTTAACTGCCATCACATGTGAGTCTCTTGGATCAGATTGAAGCCTTGCAACAAGACAAACTGTATGCATAATATTAGGTCTAGGTTGAGTTAGATAAAGTAATCCTACAATCATGGATCTATATTTTTTCTTAGCAGCCTTAGGTGATTCATTAGTTTTTCTCAACTTGTAGCCAGTCACCATGGGAGTACATACCAGTTTAGAGTCTTTCATCCCAAACTTCTTCAACAACTCTTTCACATACTTAGATTGAGATATGAAGATTCCTTTATCTGAATTCTTTATTTGCAGACCTAGAAAGAAATTCATCTCACCAAACATGGACATCTCAAGATCTTTTTACATTTCACCAACAAATTTCATACACATACTTTCATTTCCTCCAAAGATAATATCATCAACAAAAAGTTCAACAATAAAAATTTGATCACCATTAATTTTGAAATAAAGATTACTATTAGCAATACCTCTATTGAACCCTAACTGCAATAAGTATTTATACAACATTGTATACTAGGCTCTAGGAGCTTGCTTGAGTCCATACAAAGCTTTCTTCAATCTACACACAAAATCACTTTGGTCTAATAAGCTGAATCCTTCTGGTTGCTCAATGTAAACTTCCTCTTCCAACTCACCATTTAGAAATGCAGACTTCACATCCATCTGATACACTTAGAAATCTTTGTGGGTTGCAAATACCAGAAATATTCTGATTGCCTCAATCTAAGCTACAAGAGAAAAAGTTTCTTCAAAATCTATTCCTTCAATCTAAGAGTATCCTTTGCATACAAGCCTTGCCTTAATCCTTACAACTTCTCCATTTTTATTTAGCTTATTCCTAAAAGCCCATTTAGTTCCAATAACATTTTTGTCAGTAGGTATGGGAACTAATTCCCAAGTATCATTCTTTTGTATTTGCATCAGCTCTTCCTCCATGACTTTTACCCAGCTTTCATCATGGAATGCTTCATTCATAGACTTTGGTTCAACCTTTTAAAGAAAATAGTAATTGACTTGTTCCTCTATGGCTCTTCTCCTTGTTAGCACACCTTTATTTTTGTCACCTATAATCTAATCTTTAGGATGATTGATCCTTACATACCTAGGAGTCTTGACAACATTTTTTAGAGCTTCTTCTTCATCTTGACTGTCTTCTTGCTCATCTTTTTCTTCAATCATTATAGTCACAAGTTCATCTAGTTCATAGTAGTTTAGGTCTGATGTCTTTTTGTTGCCTTCATCTACCTTCATATTTGCACTCTCAACAATCTTTTTAAGCCTTTTGTTGTAGCACCAATAGGCCTTACTCTTGGTAGAGTATCTAAGGAAGATTCCTTCATCACACCTTGCATCAAACTTTCCTAGATCTTCATCTCTCTTGATATAGCATTTGTTTCCAAAGATTTTGAAATATTTTACTGTAGGAACTCTTCCATAGCACAATTCATAAGGAGTTTGAGTACCATTACCTTTCACTTGAACTCTATTTCAGATATAAATAGTAGTATGAATAGCCTCTTTTCAAAAGACTTTCTACAGATTTGCTTCTTTCATCATTGTCCTAGTAGCCTCTTGAACTATCCTATTTTTCTTTTCCACAACTCCATTTTATTGAATAGTCCTAGGTGCACATAGCTATCTTTCAATCCCATGCACTTCACAGATAATGTTGAATTTGTTTGATGTGAATTCACCTCCTCTATCAGACCTCAAGCATTTGATTTTCAATTATATTTCATTCTCAACCATTGCCTTGAAAGATTTGAACTTCTCTAGGGCTTCTAATTTGTCTCTTAGAAAAGTAACCCAAGACATTTTAGAATAATCATCAATGAGCAACATGAATTACTTGTCTCCTTGTAGACTTCTCACCCTTGTAGGACCACAGAGATCTGTATGCACTAGATCTAGTAAACTGGTAGAGAATTGCTCTTTATTCTTGAAACTTGTTCTTGTCTACTACCCTAACTGATATTTCTTGCAGATTGTATTGGATAGTTTCACAATTTTTGGTAAATCTCTCACAATCTGACCTAAACTTATCTTTACCAGATTATCAAAGTTTATATGACACATCCTTCTATGCCACAACCAACTTTCATTTGCTTGAGTCAATAAACAATAATCATTAGTTCCTCTTAATTAATAGATGTTAGTTTTTGTCTTCTTACCGGTAGCAATCATAGTTCTAGAGATTTCCAAGATCTTGCACCCATTATCTTGAATCGCAGATCATATCCTTTGTCACACATCTGAGCAACACTCAAAACATTATGCTTCAAACCATTCACATATAGGACATTGTCAGTATTATGGTTTCTATCAAATGGAATAGATCCTTTTCCACAAATCTTACCAGCTGCATTATCTCCAAACCTAACTAGTCCTCCATCATACTTTTCAAAACTTACAAAATTACTTTCATCACCAGTCATGTGATGTGAACATCCATTATCAATAATCTATTCATCCTTATCCTTCTCAACCTGAACAACCAAAGCACTTTCTTCCACTATTTTTTCTTCCTTCACACAACTACCAAAATTAGTAGACATAGGATCTTCTTTAATAGAAATAAACAAGAAGTCATTTGCACTGGTACTAGCATCATCAAATTCATCATCAGTCACTTCATCATCAAAATCTCTAACATAGTAACATTTATTTAGAACTCTAGGCCTGCTCTCATATCTTTTCTTATTTCTTTCAATTCTTTCAGGACATCTGGAAACATAATATCCTACTTTACCACAAGAGAAAAACTTGAAAGGTAATTTACCTTTTAACTTACTAGAACCTCTTTGCAACCTGTTAACAAAGTTAGCTTCAATTTCACCAATGTCATCATCCACTTTATATTTTTCAGCTCTGGAAATCTCTTCTGAAGTACTGGCTTTAAAAGTTGCTTCAACTTTTGGTAGGGTATCACCAAATTCTCTCATCTCAAAGGTTGTAATGTTTCCAAGTAACTGATCTCTATCAAAAGTTTTCATAGTCATAAATTCTTCAATAGCAACTACCTAGCGACTATAGGACTTTGGTAGTGATATGAGAATTTTCATCACAATTTCCTTAGCACTGAGAGTTCCTCCCATACCTTTTATTCCAGTGACAAGTTCATCAACTCTTTGCATAAAGTCTATTATGTTTTCATCCTCATTAATCTTCAAACCCTCATATTTCACTTTCAGGCTCTGTAGCTTAGCTTCTCATATTTCTGTTGGTTTTTTCCCTGACTGAATGCTCATTCCCAGATTTCCCTACAAGGTAGCCATCAGTGATCAACATGATCTCTGGGCCAGGGGCCAACAATGTAGGAGATAGACTCTATTTTTATCTCCTCTTCTTCTTTAGGCTCTGCAAAACCTAGGGGGGTATTCCCTACTCAACACCCATGAAAATATGCTTGTGGGTTAGCTTGGGATGTTGATACAAAGCAGATAAATTATCCTATATGAAGACCAAAAGTGTAGGATAAGTGCAAAGGGGCTAGCTTTGGGCTTATGTTCAATTGTGAATCAGAGGATCTTGGTCCTAAACTACTTCTACAGTCCTAATGGTTGATTTGGAAGTTTAAGTTTGATTTTATGTGTTTGGATGCAAAACTAGGACCTGGTATGTAATCTCAACACAGAGCTAGATTGGTGCCTATCCAGGGCTTGGAGTCAGTAGACATACACCTGTGAATGATCAACATGAACACACTAAAACTGGATTTCAAGGGGATGTTGTGGTATCTACCTTACAAATACCTCCCAGAACAGAGTGTTAAGTCATCTCTACTTATGGCATCCCTATTGCAGTATATCTTTCCCAACACTTAATCTGAAAACACTTTAATCTACCCATTGAGCAGAAGTTGAAAGATCAAGCATTCAATACAGGAATTCCATATTCTAGAATCCCAGACATTCCTTAGATATCTAGATTCAGAAAAAGGATACATGCAATACTAGAGACAGAATAATAAAACACATGTAAATACAACATTACTCATATAAAACCAATCATGAAATTAGTAAATTCATGCATGAGACATACAACAAGAGATACATAAACTCATAAGGTCACCTGCACAGAGCAACCAGAACCAGTTGTATCTTATTACAGAGCCAGATATGTCCAGTTTTCAACAACCTTGAAATGAGAAACATAACCTACTAAATACAGCAAGGAAGGTTCTCAGCATTAATTACATGGCAGACTCAAAAATTTGCCAGCTACAGTACATTGAGAAAATGGTGCTCAATGCATTCAATGCAGCAAGTGGGAGAGGAGACAAGAAGAGATCTTGAGCCTTGCGCGGCCGCCTAGGGATTCACAACTTCAGTCAGGTACTAGATCCATCCACGCCATCGCCCATACCCTGCAAGAACTGCCATTAATGGCGTACCAACCCGCAGCCTTGGGAAAAACATCATACTGTGCATCGCAAACCTTTCCCGCCAAAATGTATCATCTTGATATTTCAAATCATGCAGGATCTAATTATCCCACATGCACCCCGCGGTGACCCCCTTAACACTTTATATACTGGGTCATGAGCATATATGATGTCGGTGCTTTTACTCCCGACGGCACCTAGTATAAGACCTTCATCATCATCATCCTCCAGCATGATATCTAGATACTCAAAATATGACCCTAACATCAGCATCATCATCTGCATGATAACCTTACCCTCACGTGAAATATCATGCTGATATTCACCTTCATCGGCACAACCTGATGCATCAGAGGAAGATCCTCCTGCTTAGCCGATACCAAATGTCTGGCCGATGAACATCCTGATGACGTCACCATCATATCCTACTGATGTCATCAGCATATCTTCCTATCGCGCACCTCCTCATATCTGGATGACGTCACCACCATATTTATACGTCAGGGTGATATTTGGATATGAAAATATCACCCCCCTTTGGAAATATCATGATGCAGATAGACAGAAAAGCAGATATCACCCTGTCATAAGAATGATGTCAACATCACATCACAATGTTAGGTCAGATTGAAAACTTGAAGTATGACCCCGTCGAATCTGGATGACGTCATCATCATATTGGCATGAGGATGATATTCAGAAGATAACCGGATACTTAGAAATATCACCCTGATAGAAATATCAGGGTGCACAAATATCATGCTGCATTGTAGCTCCATTGTAATATCAGGGTGATGTATGAATATGACTAATACTTGAAAATATCACCCCCTTCCTTGGAATATGATGAAGCCGATTAGACAAGTGGATATCACCCCCGCAGGAACATGACATCAGCACCATTCTGATGTTGAACAAACATAAGGTGACAAAATAACATCAGGGTGATCTTAACAAAAATCACCCGATATTCAAATATGATGACCCCGATGAAAAGTGGGTCATACTTAGAAATTTCACAGCGTTAACATCAGGATGATCTCGACTAAGATCACCTGATATTAAAATATCACCCAGCGAGTAGAAGATTAGGTTGGCAGAAAATATGATGATGATGACAACCCCCTACTTCAGAATATCATGATGATACTGAAAAACACTGAGAAGGTCCAACACTTAGGAAATTTTTTGGATTTCTAGGGAGGTGCCTGGCTAAAAACCTTGAACATAAATTATCACCAACATAGGCTCCAATTGGGGACGTGCAGGTGCAAGACTGTAGCGAGAACCTCAGATCTCTGAGATGCAGACCAGTCCCTTATCCATTGGGCAATAGAGTCATGAGGTTATATTGATCTGCAACACTAAACACATTATTTTAAAAAACAAACATGGTGGCCCAAGGCCACCAAAAAGGAAAAACTAGAATTTTCCTTTGTCAAACACCTGATTTTCTTTTGATTTCTTCAAATGAAGCCTAAAAGCATTTAGCTGTCTGCAGCAAGCCCCTTGGCAATTATTTATGTTGCTGCTCATTTCTTTTTCTTCAACAAATCTACAACTAGCTTCATCAGCATACATTATTATCAGTTGTAGAATGTCATCATCATATGACTCACTGATGTTGCTTGGAAAAATAACTGACTCAAACGAAACAAATGAATCCACATTACAATTTTGCCCTTCCTCAAAAAATAATAGCTCCTCTATATCAAACATGTAATATTCAGGCACAAGCAACATCTCATAATCAAATTTATCTTCATAAGCATACAGATATCCATCGTCATCATGCTCAGCAGTTTTGTCACTAAGGTCCACCTGAAATATCTCAGAGAAGGCATAAAAAGATCAGAGTGCAGCCCTTCATCAAAAGCATTGTAGTTACCCATGCAATCAACATTACCCCCAACTGTATGAGCACACACATCTGCAACTTGCCCATTCACCTCTGAATAGTGACCCTATCTTTCCTCTTCACCAATGCATTGATACCCAAAAGCAAAATTTTTAACCTTTGCATTGTGAAAAAGGTCAGAATCTTCAAGGAAACAGTCATACTCAGCATCCAAATATATTTCATCATCTAAAAGGCTCACACATGCATCTGAATGCTGACAATCACTAGCATATTCACTGCCATCCCTTGAATTAATGTTTTCTATATTCAGAGTGAAGCTCTGCATATCCACCTCATATAAATAATCAGGAATAACTGGGATATGCCTATCACTGCAGGATGCAACTTCATGTATATGTTTCATTTCATCATTTGAAGAACATTTTGCATCTGTAAGCTTTTCTTCTAGAGGTAGACAACAATCTTTGTCCACATCATTATAGGATGTGCCTACCTTTTCTACAACATTTTCTTCATGTATCACATCATGGCTACACACATTATTCTGAAATATATTTCCCTCTGCAAAATCATCCTTTAATGAACATTGTGGAAAAGCAAAAATACATTCACTTTGATAACTATTTTTACAACTTGCAGCCATGAAACCTACTGGCATTCCATATTTCTCATTATTTTCTATATCCATAGCAAACTGGAAAGCCTGGTGAAGTGTGACTGGTTCTTTATCTCTCAATAGATAACTCATTTCTTCATCAAATGCAGCCAAATAAACTGTCAAGCATAATGCATTATTGGGTCTCATATATTCAAGAATTTTCCTGAGCAACTTAATAAACCTAAGATTAAAGACTGGAACCAGCTCCTCATCTTTCCTTTGGATATTCATAAAATGTATGATCAATGAGGCCACATCAAACCTTTCACCAAACTGTTCTAGGAATGCAACTTCTAAATCTATCCATGAAGAAACTGAACAAGCAGGCAGGTCTGAAAACCATATCCTAGCATCATCTTCTAATGACTGAACAAAGAGTCTCATTACAACATCTTCATCCTCTACCTCATAATCTTCTATTAAATTACAAAATCTTTACAGATGTTTGTTTGCCGATTCAGAATCTGATCCACTATATTTTGGCAAACATCTTCTAATTTTATTGGGAATAATATTTGGGTAACCATATATCCCTGTGAAATCTAGGGCTTTATATCTTTCAATAAAAAATGGTCTTCTCTGAGAGCACAACTAGGTTTGTTGTTCTAAACTCATTATTTTTTTTGAAAAGATGGAATACTTAGAAATACGTTGCAGCATTGGATAGGTTCAATCAACAGAGTCACCACCTCTCACAGAGAGGATAGAATATCAACAAGGCACATGTATTTTTCATATTCACCATGCCAGCAGAGCACCACATGGTTACTTTTTTTTTTTTTGATCTTACTGCAACAACTTCACTGGAAACTAGATTTTCTAGCGTTCAAATCACTTGACTCTCTCTCTCCCCAGTAGAGTCACCATTTTGTTGGTGACTCGGATGGACCAGAAATCTATTCTTTTTTTATCAATTCTTCCCCAGTAGAGTCACCAATTTTTGTTGGTTTTTTCCCTGACTGGATGCTCATTCACAGATTTCCCTACAAGGTAGCCATCAGTGATCAACAGGATCTCTGGGCCAGGGGCCAACAGTGTAGGAGATAGACTCTATTTTTATCTCCTCTTCTTCTTCAGGCTCTGCAAAACCTAGGGGGGTATTCCCTACTCAACACCCATGAGAATATGCTTCTGGGTTGGCTTGGGATGTTGATACAAAGTAGATAAATCCTCTTATATGAAGACCAAAACTGTAGGATAAGTGCAAAGGAGCTAGCTTTGGGCTTATGTTCAGTTGTGAATCATAGGATCTTGGTCCTAAACTACTTCTACAATCCTAATGGTTGATTTGGAAGTTTAAGTTTGATTTTATGTGTCTGGATGCAAAACTAGGACCTGGTATGTAATCTCAACACAGAGCTAGATTGGTGCCTATCCAGGGCTTGGAGTCAGTAGACATACACCTGTGAATGATCAGCATAAACACACTAAAACTAGATTTCAAGGGGATGTTGTGGTATCTACCTTACAAATACCTCCCAGAACAGAGTGTTAAGTCATCTCTACTTATGGCATCCCTATTGCAGTATATCTTTCCTAACACTTAATCTAAAAACACTTTAATCTACCCTTTGAGTAGAAGTAGAAAGATCAAGCATTCAATACAGGAATTCTTTATTCTAGAATCCCAGACATTCCTTAGATATCTAGATTCAGAAGAAGGATACATGCAATACTGGAGACAGAATAACAAAACACATGCAGATACAACATTACTCATATAAAACCAATCATGAAATTAGTAAATTCATGCATGAGACATACAACAAGAGATACATAAACTCACAAGGTCACCTACACAGAGCAACCAGAACCAATTGTATCTTATTACAAAGCTAGATATGTCCAGTTTTCAACAACCTTGAAATGAGAAACACAACCTGCTAAATATAGCAAGGAAGGTTCTTAGCATTAATTACATGGCAGACTAAAAAATTTGCTAGATACAGTACGTTGAGAAAATGGCACTCAATGCAGCAGGTGGGAGAGGAGACAAGAAGAGATCTCGAGCCCTATGCCGCCGCCTAGGGATTCACAACTTCAGTCAGGTACTAGATCCTTCCACGCCATCACCCATACCCTGCAACAACCACCATTAATGGCGTACCAACCTGTGGCCTTGGGAAAAACATCATACTGTGCATCGCAAACCTTTCCTGCCAAAATGTATCATCCTGATATTTCAACTCATGCAGGATCTAATTATCCCACATGCACCCCGCGGCGACCCCCTTAACACTTTATATACTGGACCATGAGCATATATGATGTCGGTGCTTTTGCTCCCGACGGCACCTAGTATAAGACCTTCATCATCATCATCCTCTAGCATGATATCTGGATACTCAAAATATCACCCTAATGTCAGCATCATCATCTACATGATAACCTTACCCTCATGTGAAATATCAACTTGATATTCACCTTCATCGGCACAACTTGATGCATCGGAGGAAGATCCTCCTGCTTAGCCAATACCAAATGTTTGGCCGATGAACATCCTGATGATGTCACCGTCATATCCTGCTAATGTTAGCAGCATATCTGCCTATCACGCACCTCCTCATATCTGGATGATGTCACCACCATATTCATACATCGGGGTGATATTCGGATATGAAAATATCACCCCCCCTTCAGAAATATCATGATGCAGATGGTAGAAAAGCGGATATCACCCTGTCATAAGAATGACATCAGCATCACATCACAATGTCAGGTCAAATTAAAAACTTGAAGTATGACCTCGTTGAATCTGGATGATGTCATCGTCATATTGGCATGAGGATGATATTCGGAAGATAATCAGATATTTGGAAATATCACCCTGATAGAAATATTAGGGCGCACAAATATCATGCTGCACTGTAGCTCCATTGTAATATCAGGGTGATGTATGAATATGACTGATACTTGAAAATATCATCCCCTTCCTTGGAATATGATGAAGCCAATTAGACAAGTGGATATCAGCCCCGCAGGAACATGACATCAGCAGCATCCTGATGTTGAACAAACATAAGGTGACAAAATAACATTAGGGTGATCTTAACAAAAATCACCCGATATTCAAATATGATGACCTCGATGAAAAGTGGGTCATACTTAGAAATTTCACAGTGCCAACATCAGGATGATCTCGACTAAGATCACCCGATGTTAAAATATCACCTCGCGAGCAGAAGATCAGGTTGGCAGAAAATATGATGATGATGACAACCCCCTACTTCAAAATATCATGAGGATGCTAAAAAACACTGAAAAGGTCCAACACTTAAGAAATTTTCTAGATTTCTAGGGAGGTGCCTGGCTAAAAACCTTGAACATAAATTATCACCAACAAGTTCCTCCCATACCTTTTATTCTATTGACAAGTTCATCAACTCTTTGCATAAAGTCTATTATGTTTTCATCTTCATTAATCTTCAAACCCTCATATTTCACTTTTAGGCTCTGTAGCTTAGCTTCTCTTATAGAACCATCTCCTTCATATCAATTTTTTATCTTCCCCATACCTCATTTACAAACTCAAGGTCCACAACTTTTGTCAACACTGAGTCACTTAAGGAACTTAATAGAGCAACCTTCACGTTGACATCCAACTCATATTCTTTGATATCATCCTTAGTTGTCAAAAAACCTTTAGGCATGACAAATTGTGATTGTGTAGCTAGCCATACTTTATAACTGAGACAGAGGAGATGGCTTTTCATTCATACCTTCCAAAGAGCATAATTTGTCCCATCAAACTATGGACCTTCCTTCTTATAAGACATCCTGGATCTTCCTCAAGTTGTTAGGCTTTCTTCTAAGGAACTTGGCTTGGATACCAAGGTGATGTCATATTTATTTTGTGGGGTTGTAATATGGAGACACTTGTCAAATATGGTAGGGCTTACAACCATTTAATCGAGGAGTCAGAATCGATGAAAGCAGTGCTGCCAGGTGTTAGGATGAGATACAAGTTGCAAACAGTGAAGGATCTAATGGCAGCACATGGTCATACAAGAATATTGCTAGGAAGAAATATTTAGTTGGAGGCCACAAAATTATGACACACAGCTCTATCTTGGAGTCAAAGGTAAAGGCAAGTGCAAAGAAGTCTATGTGGGAGCATTATCATACTTGTACAGACTAAAAGGTGACGGCCCAGTCCTCACCATGCCACTGCGAAATGGTGCCATGTGTCCACATGGGATAAAAAGTGATGAAGTCAATAGGAAAGGTGCATCCTACTTGGAATTATTTCATTGGTTGATGAAGGGGCATATATTTTCAAATTTGGCAGGCAATCTATGACCGTCAATCTCACAAAAGGAAGCATAAATCAACAACTTACATTTAAACTTCCTATAGCGAACGTTGGGAGGTTCCCTGCAACATGAATTATGGTAAAAGCCAAGGTGACATGCATTAATGCTGCAAGTCGTAAATTGTAATTCTTTTAGGGGAGAAAATAAAGGGGTTTTCTTAGTATTTTTACAAACATGAAAGAGCTTTTGTGTGCAACAAGTATCTAGGTAAATAGAATGAAGGATTTCAAGTTTCTGTACATAATCCAATAAGTCTGTTTTGTGTCTATTGTGTTCATTTGCATTTAGAATTGTTGAATTGGTTGAAGTAGAGTGATGTTAAATAGAAAACCCTTGCTCAGTAAAAAAATATTTAAAATAACGAGTCAAGCAAATCAAACCTCCACATCAAAATGTAGCTTGGATGAGGACCTTATGGTCCAACTTCCTAGGTCTTCAAGGTGACCTACAGATGTACATGGTCTTGATGGGCCAAATGATAAACTTCTAGACCTCTATGATGATTGTTGAGATGCTCAGTTTCCAATACCTACATGGATTTTATTCAGACACTAGCATGACAGAAGGGAGTATAAGGCCCTAGTCTATAATGCATGGAATATAGACCTTGCAAAGTTAATATGCCCTAACATGTTTCCAAATCTAGACTTTGTGAGGGAAATAGCACAGAAATATGACCCAGGGTCTAGAACAATATATGCAATGAATAAAATAGTTATGATAAAAAATACAAAGGCCTATATCTCAAGTGTGTTTGGACTAAACCCTATAGCTAGCAAGCAGATTGATCTTGTCTCCTTGAAAGAAGGATATAAGAAGGTTAAACGAGGATACATAGCCTTCAATTTGCCCAAGCACAAACTAAAGGGCATAAATGGATAATTGGTGAAGATTTCAGACCTAAATGAAGAACCATTTGATTGCTCCCAATTCAAGCATTATTTTGTGAAAACTTATCACTCTTTGTGTCAGGTGCTGGAAAAGGATGCAATGGATAAAATGTCTATTTCTCTGATGATGATGGCTATACACATTCAAGATGTTATGACAAAGGAACCATATGACTATGATACATATATTACAAATGAAATGCACAAGTAGCTAACTGATATTAAGAGAAAATTGTATACAGCTGATGTAAAAGTAAAGTTTACTTGGTACTCGATGATGTGCCATATGTTTTTATATGTTGGATTGGGACTCTGGAATAAGGACTTGCATGTTAGGCAGGTTGACAAACAAGGTAACTTGCTTCTTGTATAGATGTGGACTTTGATGCTAGATATGCATTGCATAGATGTAGATTATGTCACTTTTGAAGAGCATTTTATTAGAAGGGCTACTTGGTTTCATGGAGCTAAAAGGAAAAAGAATGTACCCTGATGTGCTTGATTTTTTGAGGTTGCTAGATAGAACCCTTGAATTGGGGATAGAACATAACTGGGGTGATTGATTGTTGCACACCGACACCACTTGTATCAGGGTCTATGGGAGCAGGGATGCCCTATATATTCTGCCAAAGTATGTGCCTAAAAGAATAGCATTCTTGGAGATTATCAGACAATTGAACGAGTTTGATAAAGAGCATCTTAGAACACATAAGAAAGGCTCATTTTTTCCCACTTCTATTAGATTTTCTATTTTTTTGGTTGTCAATAAGGAGGGACTGGATTAAATTGATCCAAAATTGAGGTTTTACAAGATGGGTGTGGAGAAGCCCAGGGTATTTGACCCTAAGGGCTTTATAAATAAGGTCAGGGTAAATGTAAAAAAGGCCAAAGTACATCCACCAAGTCTTATATGATGAAGATACAGTTAGGAATTGTGCCACCATGCAAGAGGTTCAGTTTCTCAGAAAGAAATGGGACACAATAATGGAAGGGGAGAGAAAGAGGAAGAATTTAAATTCTTCATATCTAGGAGCATTTCTAGAGGAGGCTGAACCTATAGCAAGAATTCAAAAAATCTTTGATAATGTAGATGCTCTGATAATGTAGAGGAAAGGCCTACATATGAACCTAGGAGCTCAAGAGGATCATACAAGAGAAGAGAAGCTTCACTTGATACACATCAAGATAAAAAGGTGAAAATAATTGATTTGGAGCAAGAGTAAGAAATTGAAATCATTGATTTAGAAGAGGAGATAAATGAACAACAATAATAAATCTCCCAATAGATGCATTCAACTATGAGAATAAGAGCTCATGCCTCCCCTGACAGTAGGTTGGCCAAAATGATCATATGACAAGTTGATATTAAAGATATCAGAATTCTAGCCTGTTCACAGTTTCTTGAAGATGATTCTTTTGTGAATACCCTTGAATTCAAGGGATTTGTATTGAAGGCTAGAAATGAGGAGTTTTAGAAAAGAATAGAAGAGATAAAAGTGAAGCTGACCCATCACAATATGAAGAAATGACTTAGAGGGTGTTAAATGAGGTGAGTCATGACATAAGTGGGATGACTCCAGAAGAAGGGAGGGCCTTAGTTGCAAAAAATGATATGTTGTTACTCCCACACTAGACATTGGTGGATGCAATTACATTTGATACCGTTACAAGGCATGACAAAGATGTGTTTGATGAACAGGTGGAGAAGGTACTTTCATGTGCATGATTAAATCCTAGATTTGAAACTTTGGCAATTTAGGCATTAGCCCCCAGTAATAATAATCCATGGATTGGATTGGATGAGTTGACATGTGATGTTATAATAAAAAGAGTGTCAAACACTCTAACTTTCCAAGTTGCCAATTTGAATGTGCTTTCAGCCCAATTTGTAAATGCAGTCACAAATAAACTCCAAAGGGATTATGATGAACTTTTGCTAAAGTATGGACAAGCCACCTCAAAGCTAAGTAGATATAAGGAGCAATCATTGTTAGGGCTAAGCACCTCAGCCCAAGTAGCACTAGCTTAGATTTAGATCACAGAATCATTCCCAATAAATACAGAGCCACTGCTATCAGAAATAAAAGAGTTGAAAGAGGAAGTAAAAAAATGAAAGGTGAAAAGAAAGCTACAATTAAAGAGCTAATCACAATTTTTATTAATCATAGAATGTCTAAGATTGTAGCCATGGTAGGGACAACAAAAAAAATTTGAAATAAAATAGCCCAAAATAAAAAGAGTAGACAAAATACAAAAAAGAACAGGCAGTCAATGAAAAAATAATATTATTAAGAATGCAAGAACTGAATCAAGGGAAGAGCACTCTTGCAACATTATACAAGGGAAGAAGAAGGTTTTCTACGGGGGCAAGGCTCCCCCTCCGTATCCTTAGGATGAACAGGGCTGGCAAATTGTGAACAGTAGGAGGCAACAGAGGGGAGTTAGGGCAGAGGCAACATCAAGAGTAACAGCTCAAGCCAGGGTGGCAGAAATGTGGGCTATCCCAATAACCTCAGCAACCCCAACATTTGTAACTAGAGCAAACCGCACCACTCTAGGCTGAGAAAGAAGTCAAGGTGCTCAACAACCCCCTGCTGTCTCCTACCCTTCCTATCCAAGACAAGGATATGCAGAGGGTTTTTCAAAACCAGCCCCCAGGCTCATTCATGTAAAGGAAGATTCCCATACAGGAAGCATATCAAATTTCAGGGCACCCCACCAATGGTAAATCTCTAAAACCCTAAATTTGGCAACTCAACTCCTAACACTCTTTGGAAGGGCATAGACCAGGGAATACTCCATGAATGGGCAAACCCTTAAACCCCTAGGTCGAGACCAAAAATAAGTTCAATATATCATCAAAATTCTAAGACCATGGAAAAGAAAGTATCAATCGATATCAAAAATATCTACATAGATGGTCTAGGGATTCATTGTAGAACCCACAGTTTCTATATTTGATGGTGTGGGATAGGGCATCCTATGAAGGAAATTATAGAATGGGTCCAAACCCTCTACAAAGACTAGGTAAGTATCACTATCACTTCTGAAGAATTCATATTCATTATCTGCAAGAGTGTAAACCTAAAAAAAAAATTTAAATAGTGGAATCTTGTTTTACAAAGGGCATAATTTCAAGTACTTAGACTGGATACCTATTTTTCACCTGAGTAAACTGAAACTTAAAGTAGCTAGGTGGGTCAAGCTACTGAATCTCCTGGTCAAGCTCATCCATAGTAAACTCTTGAGGGAGATAGGGAATCACCTCGGAGAGTTCATGGGAATGGAGAAGGATTTCTTATCTTACTCAGATGTTTTCCTATTAGTAAAATGGGATATTAGCACCAAAGACCTTGAACCTCTTGAAATTAATACTAACCTGGCCAATTGTTGCATCAAGCTAGCTCTCCATCGTGGACCTAACCTTAGAAACACTAACAACAAAATTCCAAAAATGCCTTCTAAGGTGCACCCCATTTTCCAGTCTGGGGGTGTTAACATCAGATTTAATGATAATAAAGGTGGATTTATTGTGGAATATTAGAGTAATAGCTCTTCTTCCCTTAAGAAACACCTCAATGGTAACATGGAATTGTCTGGAAAAAATTAGAACCCAAGTATGGTAATAGCCCAGCTTAAGAGAAGCCCTAAATCTTCCCAAAATAACAAACAAAATACCCTGAATCACAATAATGAGGTTACGATACAAAACATGAATCTCGATTAGGTTAGCTTAGGGAAAAAATAATCACAGCGGTTAAGCCCCTGAATCAGAATTATGAACCACAGATAGGTAAAGAGAGGATGAAACTAGAGGAGGGGGAAGTTCCTTAAGAAGCTGTGAGAGATAATAACCCCACAACAATAGAAGGAAGTATAATCCTAGAGGTTTAAGAAACCACAGAATGGGTTCCAAACACTTTCAAAATAGAAGAAAAATATAAAGACTCCAAGAATCAAAAGAAATCCATAGACAAGCTCAGCCATTTGGATATAGAAGAGATCCGCAATGAGATCCTTGATAAGGCATTAGAGGAAGTGGTAATCGAGGAAGTTAACAAAGAGAAGGAAAAACTCATCACCAAGATTATAGAACTTGAAGAAGAAGAGGAAAGGCAGGATAGAAAGAAAGAGAACCCAAAAGATTAGGGAGATAGAGAAGTGGATGAAGCAGATTTGAGGTTGGGAATTGCCATAACCGATTTCAACAGGGATACCCCAAACTATGCCAAAAGTAATAAGAAAAGGGGTAGGAAATCACTATTGGGGCTAAGAGAGAAGGCAGGCGAGGCTACTAATCAAACTAAGATCACCACACTATTCTATGTAGGGAAGGGGAAGTGCCTTCCCCCAGTGCCATGAGAGTCCACACCTGGAATTTTAGGGGTCTCAATGCCCCTAACAAACAGTGTATCATAAAATGCTATATAACAAACACAAAACTAGATATACTAGTGATACAAGAAACTAAACTAAATAAAGAAGAGATTGACACTCTAAACAAGAAGTTAGGAATATGGGAGCTAGTTGGAGTTTCGACTGAGGGTGCTTCGAGAGGCATAGGAGTAAATTGGGACCCTAGATTGGTTTCATTTACAGTATTAAGTTGCAAGAAGAACTGGATGGTGGGGTACATCAAAAGAATTAGAAGAAACCTACACTTTTTTCTCCTCAACATTTATGGTCCTCCTCAGAACCAGGATAAGAGAGTAGTTTGGAAAGAAATAGAACAATTCTTGGGAACTTTACAACATCAAGTATGTATTCTGGGGGGAGACTTCAATGCAATATTGGATCCTAAAGAAAAACTGGGAGGTCATGTTAGGTTATTGGTGTAGGAGCACCTAGAAAATCATGTTTTATGTTGTAATAAGGTCTATTTGACTAATGCATTTTCATTTTTGTTTGTAAGTCCCAAGTGACTTAGGTCATATTTGTCCAATTGTTAGTCTTAAGATAGTTGGTCTCCCAGCCACTTGGAATCGGTTGGTTTTCTCCCAGTCGCTTGGAATTAGTTGGTTTTCCTTAGGGTGAGTTTATAAACCTAGAGGAGTGAACCAAATGAGGATATTGTAATCAAATCAAAGAGAGGAAGTTGGGTGTGATTGAGTATTGTTCCAAGGAGAAATAAAGATATTATGTTCCGTTAATTCAATTTTTGTTCTTTGTAATTGCAAATTTGTATAGCTGTAGATTTCCATTCTTTCTGTGCTTTTCATTGTTGCCATATGTTGTCGTGAAGCATTCCACTGGTAATATTTTAGTTGAAATCAGTGGAATGGCTTCGTTGTATCAGTATTCATTTTCATTTTCTGTTTTATTTCGTTGTTCGGCAGTGCAGAGGATCTAGATAGCACGAGTTGCACAGTAGGTTGACCTAGCATCTCCATGTGCTAGGGTTCAGAAGAAGGTAAACTGTGCATCGGTCTATCGGCATAGCAAACCCTAAGGTGGCCGATAGTAATTATCATGCCAACAAATGAAGGTCTGAAGTGACATCAGAGTGATTGGCTTATCAACAACTCTGGAGAAAGTCTAATCGATACTGAAAGTTTCACTAAAGGTAAATGCCATCAGGAAGAGGTACGACATCGGTAGATGAGTTAAAGGTTTCACCGATGAGAAGAGTCTCACCAATAAGGTCACAACTAATCAGTGTGGAAGATGTCACGGTTGAGGTGTGGGGAACTTTTAACCGTCATCGATGCATTGACAGAAGGATGAAAGACTCAGCCGATAGAAGAAGTCTCATTAATAGTAAGGAGTTGAATGGATCAGTGTGAGTCCCATGGTATCTCACCGAAGAGAAAGTAAAGACAGTTATCGATGTAAGTTTGATCAATGGTAAGACTTAGGAAAGTCTTTTTGATGACAGTTGTCGAGCTGATGGTGACGGATCAGAGGCTCATTTATTAGTCTTGTCGATTGTAAGGAAATAGTGACCCATTTGCATTTCCTGTTGTACGCTCCCCATCGTATTGGTATTAGAGCCCAAAAAGATTTGGGTGGGAAATCAAATTGAGGATTTGCAGGAGTGTTGGTGTTTGGGTACTGTCTGTGAATAGTGTATTTCAAACAGAGAGAGCGAGACAAAGGTAGAGAGGATGCCTCCCAAAAGTATGTCATAGGATTCCATCAAGGCGTTGATCGAGGAGATGCTTGAATCCAAGTTGGGAGAGCTCAAGCAGTCCAAAAGCAAAGATAGGGAAGATGAAAGTGACAGCAATGAAGGTAATATAGAAATTGATGAAACCAATAAAAAGATAGAGGAGACACTAGCAGACCAGAGGGTATTTGTAAATGCATTGAAGTCAGTCAATAGGGACACCATAGATGGGTTACATATGTATAGTGGAAATATGGAAGCTGAAGAGGTGATTGAATGGATTGAGGCATTGAACAATCATTTCAAATACAAAGAAGTCCCTGATGATAAGAGGGTTAAGCTGGCAAAGGCAAGATTAAAGGGATCTGTTCTTGCATGGTGGAATTATGAGCAAGGAGAGAGAGTCAAGGAGGAGAAGAATATGATAACCTTCTGGGAAAGGATGAAGACCAAAATCAAGGCACAATTCTTACCTCTAGACTATAACGTGCACGTGTATAAGAAATTGTAGAACCTTAGAGAAAGAGACTTTGATGTGAATGCATACACACAAGAGTTCCATAAACTCAGTCTCAGATCAAAGAGACAAGAAGAAGAGTCAAAGAAAGTGGCTATGTATTTGAATGGCCTAATGATGAACACCAAGATGAGATCAACATCTTAGCACCAGAAATAGTGAACAAGTGTTTCCAAATGGCCTTAAGAGCTGAAGAGAAGATAAAGAGAAAGAGTGAATAGAATAATAGAGGTAGATGTGGAAGGAATTTTAGAGGAAAAGGTAGTTTTGAAGGAAGAAGTCCTAACCAGAGGCCAAGTGGTGAGTCTAGCCAAGAAGAGCAACTTGGAGACTCCAGTAGTAGTGGAGGCTACCGAGGAAGAAGGCCTAATGGAAGAGGTGGGATGAGTGGATCAGGTAGAGGATCCAAATTCTCTAATATGAGATGTTATAACTACAATCAGATAGGGCACCTGACATACAAGTGTCCAGAGAAGGCCTCAACTTCTCATGGTGGTGAGAAGAGAACCACTTTGATTCAAGAAGATGCAAGGAGTGTGACATCTCTTGAAGTGAATCTAGCATTAGAAATGGGACAAAACCTGATGATCAAGAGGATGCTGCTTAAGGAACTAGTGCAGACTGAACCATCTCAAAGAAGGGCTTTGTTTAGGATCAACTGTAAGATCCAAGGTAAGGTTTGTAAATTTATTATTGACTGGTTATACTGATAATATTATATCTTTGGAAGTAGTGAATAAGTTGAATCTAGAAAAGATACCCCATAGTAGTCCATATAAAGTCAGTTGGTTGAATAAGGGACAGCACATACTCATCAATGAATAGGCATGGGTAGAATTCAGTATTAGGGGGTATAGAGATAAAATTTTGTGTGACATCCTTCCAATGGATGCTTGCCATCTTTTGTTAGGTAGACCATGGTAGTTTGATAGAAAGGCTCACCATGATGGAGAAAAGAATGCTTACTCATTCCAAAAGGATGGTGTGACTTATAGGATACAGTCATTGGTAGAAGAGGATCCACAGCATGTAGGGTCTAGTGTAATGATGGTATGAGAGAAAGAACTCATGGACACATTAAAGGAAGGTGATGGAGTAGGTTTTTCTTTGATTATGAAGCCTAAGGGGGAAAAGAAGAAAAATGTGAGAGAAGTAGGACCTAAGGAGGTTAGAGATTTGCTTGAGAGTTACAAAGGAGTGATTGCAAAAGATATACCGTATTCCCTACCACCTATTAGAGACATTAGCCATCAGATAGACCTCATACAAGGAGCAACACTTCCTAGTAAGGCAACATATAAAATGACCCCTTAGCAGAATGAAGAGATAGCAAACTAGATTCAAGAACTCCTAAACAAAGGGTTGATAAGGAAGAGCCTTAGCCCATGTGCAATACCTACTATTTTAGCTGCAAAGAAGGATGGGAAATGGAGATTGTGTGTTGATTCTAGGGCAATAAATAGGATAACCATCAGTTATAGGTTTCCTATTCCTAGAATTGTAGACCTAATGGACTATTTGGGAGGTGCTACCTATTTATCTAAGATAGACTTGAAGAGTGGGTACCACTAGATAAGGATAAGAGAGGGGGATGAGTGGAAGACAACTTTCAAAACCAATGAAAGGTTGTATGAGTGGCTTGTGATGTCGTTTGGTCTTTCAAATGTCCCTAGCATCTTTATGAGGCTAATGAATGAGGTGTTGCAGGAATTCATAGGGAAATTTGTGGTAGTCTACCTTGATGATATCTTGGTGTTTAGTAAGAGCAAGGAAGAGCACTGGGAACATTTGGAGATAGTTTTGAAGAGGCTACAAGATCAGAAGTTACTAATAAACTTGGAAAAGTGTGACTTCATGAAACAAGAATTGGTGTACCTAGGTTTTGTCATCTCTAAGGGTGATTTGAAAATGGATCTTTCCAAGGTAGAGGCTCTTTTGAATTGGCCTACACCTCGGACAACAGGAGAGGTTAGAAGTTTCCATGGCTTGGCCAAATTTTACAAGAAATTTATTAAGAACTATAGTGATATGTGTGCACCTATGTTAGTGACCATCAAGGGTGGAGGCAAGATGAAGTTTGTGTGGACAAAAGAGGTAGATCAGAGTTTTGAAAGTCTGAAACCGAAAGTTGCCAAGTATCCTATCTTAGTACATCCTAATTTCAATAAGGTTTTCACAATTGAATGTGATGCAAGTGGGCTAGCCATAGGAGTAGTGTTGAGCCAAGAAGGTAGACCAGTAGCCTTCTTCAGTGAAAAGTTAAATGAATCCAAGAGGAAGTACTCCTCTTATGATTTAGAGTTGTATGCTATGGTACAAGCTCTAAAAAAATGGAGGCACTACTTGCTTCCTAAGGAATTTATTGTATACACTGACAATCATGCTCTCAGTTTTTTGAATGGACAGGAAAAGCTCAGCCATAGACACATGAAATGGGTGGAAATTCTTCAAGCATACACCTTCATCATCAAGCATAAGAAAGGAATAACCAATAAGGTTGCCGATACTTTAAGCAGAAGGGTGTTGACAGTGCAAGAAGTGCAACTACAAAGCATGGGTGTTGAGGCACTCAAAGGGTTGTATCAAAAGGACCACAATTTCAAGGAGATTTACAAGGTATGTAGTGAGTTTGCCAATGCTTTCCACAATGAATTTTTAGATTATACATTGTAGGATGGACTTTTGTTTAAAGGAAGTCAGCTATGTATCCCTAAGTGTTCAATGAGGGATAATATAGTGAATGAGAAACATAGTGGTGGTTTAGGAGGACATTTTGGGCTCAATAAGACCTTAGATCTTGTAAGAAGGTTTTCCTTTTGGCTAAGGATGCAATATGATCTCAGAAGGTTTGTTGAGAGTTGTATACTTTTCTAGAAAGTAAAGGGGGTCTCAACCAATGCAGGACTGTACCAACCTTTGCCCATACTAAACAAACCTTGGGAAAGTTTGAGTATGGATTTTGTGATGGGATTGCCCAAGACAAGGATAGGTTATGACAGTGTGTTTGTTGTGGTAGACAGGTTCAGTAAGATGGCTCACTTTATTCCTTGTAAGACCACCAATGATGCTAGTTACATTGTAGGTTTGTTCTTTAAAGAAATTATTAGGATTCATGGGTTACCTCTGAGTATTGTATCTGACTTGAAGACAACAACTTTGTGGGACATTTCTAGATAACCTTGTGGAAAAGATTGGGTACAAATTTGTCTTTTAGTTTATCCTATCATCCTCAGACTGATGGCCAAACTGAGGTTGTGAATAGGTCATTAGGCAATCTGTTGAGATGTTTGACAAGAGAACATGGCAGTAGTTGGGATGTGGTACTCCCACAAGCAGAGTATGCCTATAATGATTCTACAAACCGAAGTACTGGTCTAAGTCCTTTAGAAGTTGTTTATGGTAGTCATCCTAGAGGAATTTTTGAATTGTGAGATGTTCAAGGGTTGGACAAAAAGAGTGGACATGCTGATACATTTACAGAGGCTATGAAAGAGACCCATCAATAAGTCTAAGATACTCTACACCAAAATAGTCAGAAGATCAAGGCTAGAGTGGATCAAAGAAGAAGGGATATGTAGTACCAAATAGGAGATATGGTCATGGTTCATCTCAACAAGAATAGACTACCCATAAGAAAACACAGCAAGTTCATGATGTGAAAAATTAGACCTTGTCAGATTCTAGAGAAATATGGTTCTAATGCTTACAAAATTGAACTCCCTAATGATAGTTCTATTTCAGCTATATTCAATGTTGTTGATTTGACATTATATAAGAGTCCTAATATAGGAGAAGGTACAGTAGATTCTATCCAAGACAATGCAGAGTGGGTGCAGTATTTACCACCTAAGATGGAGTGCATCTTGGATATCAGGACAACCAAGAAGACAAGAAATCAGACCTATTTTGAGAACTTAGTCAAATGGCAAGGACTTCCAGACTCAAAGGCCACATGGATGTTGGAAGAAGACATCAAAAAGTAGGGTGGTGATTTGCAGCAGTTAGTCTCTAAGAGGACTTGAGACCACTTTCACTTGGGGAGTATGGCACAGGAGCACCTAGAAAAGTCATGTTTTGTGTTGTAATAAGGTCTATTCCACCAATGTATTTTCATTTCTATTTGTAAGTCCCAAGTGACTTAGGTCATATTTGTCCAATTGTTAGTCTCAAGACGGTTGGTCTCCTAGCCGCTTGGAATCGGTTGGTTTTCCTTAGGGTGAGTTTATAAACCCAGAGGAATGAACCAAATGAGGACATTGTAATCAGATTGAAAAGAGGAGGTTGAGTGTGATTGAGTATTGTTCCAAGGAGAAATAAAGATATTCTATTCCGTCAATTTAATTTTTGTTCTATGTAATTGCAAATTTGTATAGCCGTAGATTTCCATTCCTTCTGTGCTTTTCATTGTTGTCGTATGTCATTGTGAAGCATTCCACTGGTAAGATTTCAGTCAAAATTAGTGGAATGGCTTTGTTGTATTAGTATTCATTTTCTTTTTCTATTTTATTTCGTTGTTCAGCAATGCAAAGGATCTAGACAGCACAAGTTGCACAGTAGGTTGACCTAGCATCTCCATGTGCTAGGGTTTGGAAGAAGGTAAAATGTGCACTGGCGTATCAGCATAGCAAACCCTAAGGTGGTCGATAGTAATTATCATGTTGATGAGTGAAGGTCTAAAGTGACATCAGAGTGATCAGCTTATTGGCAACTCCAGAGAAAGTTCGACCGATAGTGAAAGTTTCACCAAAGGTAAATGCCATCAAGAAGAGGTGAGACATCAGCAGATGAGTTAAACATTTCACTGATGAGAAGAGTCTCACCGATAAGGTCACAGCTAACCGGTGTGGAAGCCATCATGATAGAGGTGTGGGGAACTTAACTATCATCGGTGCATCGACAGAAGGATGAAAGACTCAGCCGATAGAAGAAGTCTCGCTAATAGTAGGGAGTTGAATAACTCGATGTGAGTCCCATGGTATCTCACCGAAGAGAAAGTAAAAATAGTTATCGGTGTAAGTTTGATCAATGGTAAGACTTAGGAAAGTCTTTCCGACGATGGTTGTCTGGCCAATGGTGACAGATCGGAGGCACATTTATTAGTCTTGCTGATTGTAAGGAAATAATGACCCATTTGCATTTCCCATTGTGCGCTCCCCATTAGTTATCTACAGCAGTGAAAGACTTTAAAGATTAGGTTCAGAAGAACAATTTATTGGAAATTAAAACTGCACAAGAAGGTTTTACATGGAACAATAGAAGAGAAGGTTTTAGCAATATTACAGAAAAACTCGATAGATTCTTGTTAAGAGGTAATTGGGCCCAATTCCCTTATATTCTGATGGCAGAGATCTTACCATACTCGGGCTCTGATAACTACCCAGTGCAACTAAGTATCTCAGAAGATTGCCAACCCAAATGGTGCCCCTTTAAATTTGAACAAATGTGGATCAAAGATAACAACCTTATTACCCTAATTGAGCAATGGTGGAAAGAAACTAGAGTATCTAGATCTAAGCTTTTTTGTTTAATATCCAAACTGAAAACTATTAAATGTAAGCTTCTAAGATGGAATAAAACTAACTTTGGTAATATCTTTGAGTCCAAAACTAAGCTAGAAGAAGAACTGGAAAACCTAAATAGAATCATGATTACTAGAGGAATGGACGCTAAAATGTTTTCAAAAGAAAAATAGCTAAAAATTGAATATGAAGATATCCTAGCCAAATAAGAAATCTTTTGGCGTCAAAAGTCAAGAGAAACTTGGCTAGAAGAGGGAGATAAGAACACTAAGTTCTTTCATAACAGTACTGAAGCACGCAGAAACGTAAACAAAATCCTCAAAATTAAAAATACGAATAATGAATGGATCGAAGATCCTCAACAAATTGCACATGAAATGGTTAGGTACTTTGAAAATATTCTTAATAATCAAGAGGGATCAAAATGCATGTACCAACAAGCCATTCTGGAAGATATCCCAAGGATCATTTTAGAGGATCAAAACAAAGCTCTTAATGGTAAATTCACCAAAATTGAGGTAGAGCTGGCAATCTCTCAAATGTAACTAGATAAAGTTCCTGGTCCTGATGGCTTCCCAGCCTTCTTCTTCCAGAAATGCTGGCACTTCATAGGGGATGAAGTAGTCAAAGCACTAGAAGGGGTAAGAAATTCAGGAAGTATTCTCAAAGAGGTATATAATACTTTCCTTACACTTATTCCAAAAAAAGAGAAGGCAGAAAGTCTAGGGGATCTGTGGCCTATATCTCTGTGTAATACTATTTATATAATCCTTACTAAAATCCTGGCTAATAGGATTCAGACAGTTCTTCTAGACATCATTAGTGATGAGCAAACAAGGTTTGTTCTGGGTAGATCTATATTTGAGGGTGTTATAACAAGCTATGAAGCCATCCACACCATACAGCAAAACAAAAAACCTAGTAGGCTAATTAAACTAGATATCAATAAGGCCTATGATAAGGTAGATTGGTGTTTCCTTTGCAAAACCCTAGAGGCTTTCAGTTTCACCAAACAGTGGATAAACCTCATTTACGCATATATTTCTAATCCTAAGATATCAGTTTTAATCAATGGAACTTCGAAAGGTTTTTTATCATCTTGAGTGGATTGAGAGAAGGGGATCCCATTTCCCCTTTTCTCTTTATTATAATGGTAGACGTATTAGGAAGAATGATCTCCAAGGCCAGAGAAGAAGGGAAAATCCAAGGTATCAAAATTACTTCCAATGTCGATCCCACAACACATCAACAATTTGTAGATGACACTATGCTCTTTGGTAAGGGGTGCATAGAAAAAGCTAGGGAATTCAAAGATATCTTGAACTCCTACTGTAGGGCCTCTGGACAAGAGGTAAATGCTGATAAATTGGCAATTTATTTTTTCAACACGGATCTTGAAACTGAAAGAGAAATATGTAGAATACTGTCTTATAAAAAAGGGGAAATGCCTTGTAAATATCTAGGTATACCATTGGGTAAAAGCAATAAGATTAATGATCTTTGGAACCATATTACTTCCAGGATAAAAAATAGAGTAGAATCTTGGAAAGGAAAATGGCTCTCCTCAGTAGGCAAAGTGACAATGTTAAAATCAATTCTCTCAACTATCCTAGTTTACCAATTATCCTGTATGAATCTTCAGTAGGAAAATGGGAAGAAATCAACAAAATTCTAAGAACTTTCCTATGGCAAGGTTCAGAGGATAAAAAGAAAATAACACTTGTGGCTTGGGACAAGATTTGTAGACCAAAAGAGGAAGGAGGTGTGAGCTTAAAAAACTTCAGAGAACAGAGTAAGGCTTTAGGTGCTAAACTTGTATGGAAAATGTATCAGCAACCTAATTCAAAGGGGGTTAAAATTCTTAGAAATAAATATCTTAGACGGGAGGAACCAACATTCCTTTTTAGAATGGCTAACCCACCTAAAGGATCTCACCTCTGGAATGTTATGATGGACTGTAGGAAGCTCATAATGGATAAACTGACTTGGAGTTTACGAGATGGGAACCAAGCACCTTTCTGGGACAACTCATGGGGTGGGTATGAGGTGATAAGTAGCTTGGATAATTTAGAGAATGTAAAAAGGATACTAGAATCCCACTGGGGGAAATATGTCAAAGATTATATAGATTTTCCCAATCATGATGAGAATAGGGGGTAGAAATGAAAACCCCTAGATAATATGAACATTCCAGATAATGAGAAAGAGAAACTACTTGATATCCTTAAAAAAAGGAGGGTATCTCTCAAAGGAGACTTAGACAGATTAGTTTGGGATAAGGCTAAATCAGGAAATTATAAAACCAAGGTTGGTTACAAAACTTTAATTAGATAGCAACTAAGACCAAAATTAGAGTTACCATTGAGACCGTGTTGGGAGAAGAATTATCTCCCAAAGGCTGGGTTGTTTGCCTAGATGGCCTTGCCAAAAAAAATCCTAAAGGTGGATAGGTTCACCAAATGGGATTTGAGGGGCCTAGCAGCTGTCCCCTTTGTGAAGAGGATCAAGAAACAACAAACCATATTCTCCTCAATTGTCAATCTTCTAATAAATGTTGGAATTGGCTATGTAATAAGATGGGATGGATTATTTCCATGCCTAATAACATTTTGAACCTTTTCCAATGCTGGCCTGAAACTCACAAAGAAAGCATCTACCATATGCTATGGACAATTTCCCCTTCAATCATGGTTTGGGAGCTATGGAAAGAAAGAAATAGAAAAATCTTTAAAGATAGGAAACTGACTTTTGGTTAGCTAATCATTAAAATTGAGGCCGTTATAATAGAAATAGTCAATAGTAGGATTCTAAATAACTCCAAAAAAGAATCCACAATGACACACTGGGATGAAAAGATGCGGGGGAGATGGGCATGACTAAAACTTCCCTCCTTTGTGGGACTAGGCAACCACAACTCCACCAATAAGAGAAAGGAATGTAAGTGCCAACCTCCTAAAGAAGGGTGGTTCAAGCTAAATTTTGATGGGGCATCTAGGGGCAACCCAGGAGTCGTAGGAATAGGTTGTGTAATCCATGATTCTGAATCTAGAGAAATGGCAACTATTAGGGTAAAACATGGATTAATCAATTTACCAATAATAAGCCCAAACATCAATAGAATAATGAAGCTAAGAAAGATTGAATGAAATGAAGCAATGAATAATATAGTTCAAACCATCCTTGAATCAAAACTTCTATTGTTTGCCTATTAAAACCATCCTTATTTGTAATGAATTTGGGCCCTCAGTGAGTGTACTCCTTTTGTTGTGTCATAGGATGTCGGTAGTAAACGGTTGTGTTGATAGATATTTCTATGAAGAGGAGCTTCAAAGCAAATGGTGATCTCAAGTAGATTGTATTGGGGATGCCAAAGGCGCGCTGGTGAATTTTTGCAAAGTAACAATACAAATAACCTGGATGAATAGAATGGAGGGGTGAGGCTTCTTTTATAGATTTAGAAGAATGAGGATCAACGACTGAGAAGAAGTATGAGGATCAATGGCTGAGAATGGTTGAGGAATGTACAACCAGTAGGAATATGACAAGTGTCCCACCTCCATCATGAAAGAGGGGATTTGACAAAATTGATTGGAGAGTTAACTCCCTTGACTGATCAGTTAACAAACTTGATTAGTCAGTTAGAAGAGTGGATTGAAGGATTGACTGAATTGATTGGTTAGTTAATAGTTTTGATTGAGAGAAGAAATAGGACATGTGGGTGAGGGAATATTAGGTAATTAAATATTTAAAATATTTAATTACATGTGCAACATGGTGAGGTGGAAAAGGTGAGATGGAAAGACGAGGTGGATTTATGAAATTTAGAACTTTAGGATAGAGGGATTTAGGAATTAATTAAATAATTTAGGATTATTTAATTGTGTAAGACATTAGAAGAATTTAGGGGATTTAATTAACTAAATTGGTTTTATTTAATTATGGAATAGTGAACCGATTAAATAAATTTAGAATATTTATTTAATTTTTAGAAGAAGGGAATAAATATTTAGAATATTTATTTAGAATGGTAGGAGAAATTCAGAAGGGAAATAAATATTAAGAATATTTATTTAGAATGAATCGTGTCATTTTTAGGCATATACATTTTTCCCCTCTTTGATGCAAAGCAGTTTACAGCGTTGCTTCAAAGAAGTTGTTAGTCTGATAGTGATACATGCACCAGTTTTTGCCCTTGGTACAAGTTTTGATGACGATAGGATGCCCCCTCGGGAGATTGGATGGGAGAAAGGTAGAAGGTGTGAGATGGACAATCTCACAAAGATGAAGGGGTGTAGGTTAGGTTTGAAGAAAAAGGACGTGTTTCAGAGGAACGAGAATAAAACTAGAAGAAAAATAGGTGAGGGAAGTAGTCACAGTCATCGCCTAGCCAGATTTAGGGTTTGCAAGCTATAAATAGGAGCTGGGTCCACAAGATAATTCATTTGTACACTTGTTTGATCTGGATTTGATTTGGAGAGCTTAGAGAAATGTTGGAGCAGCATGACAGTGAGAGAGGCAGACATTCCACGCGAGGAGCACCGATTTGAGCAAGTCTGTCGATTCGGGCGGCCAGCAGAAGCAGGACCCCCGGTATGTGCTTCAAAATATTTCCCCTAGGGTCAATTTAGGGTGTCATAAATGCTAGGGAAAGATAGTGCAAATAGATGCACCGAAATGCAAAATGACGCATATGCTGTGCGAAATAGTGCATGTGTCATTCTACGGTGCATATGCCAAATTTGGCGGTGCATATACTGAAGTTCAGCATGCGTGGATTTTAATGGTGCATACATGATTCGGCAATGCTTTTGCCGAATGTAGCAGCTCATAGATTGAAGCTGCTCATATGTGGTTTTTAGTGGCACATTATGATTCAGCTGCCGAATGTAGTGGTGTATTTGCCAGAAGTGGCGCATATGTCAAGTAGTGGCACTTTTACCATCTGTAGTGGCGCATTTGTTGGATACGGCAGACTACTTAGCAAAATTGATTCGATTGGTATCATGTTTGACACGTCAATTGATGAGCTATCTCTGAGATTGCAGGAATCTAGTCAAGAGATGTAGTGTGCTATTTTGATCAATTTGAAATGCTAAAGTAGTTGATATAGTTTAGTAGATGTGTTGAATATGGTACTTGTAGCTTGAGATTGAGGGCTTGCTTTGTGTGTTTGCAGGAGGAGATACGAGATACACTACAGTCAAGAGAGCAGTTCCCCATGCCCCTATTGTAGAGATATATGCTGACTGAGATAGATAGAGAGGCACTTGGTGCTATGGGACTAGATTACGTATGCTTCATGCCTAAGGTTCAGGTGAACCGTGGATTGCTGACTGTTGCAATGGAGAGATTCCATAGCAAGGATGGGACTTTCCACCTCCCTACTGGCGAGATGACCATCACCCTGGAGGATGTCTACCGGATCTTACACTTGCCCATTGATGGCAAGCATGTGGAGTAGGACCCACAGAGAGGTGCGGGACTCGTCGAGTGCAGGCAAGTATTTGATGACCTAGAGCTGGTTGGACAGGTCATCCCCTGGCATGATATTTACGACTGCTATGACTACTTCCCTGGGATTGTGACAGGATTGATTGGAGGCGTGGTATGCCCCGACAGGAGATCACATGGGTTCCCCATTGGATGGGGTAGGATCATGGAGCGGATGGTGACAGAGGGCACCTGATATGCATGGGGTGTCTTTGTACTGGCTAACTTATACCATGACATGCATCAGGTAGTGTACCATCGCAGCATGAGTCTATCAGCTGGGGTATCACTGTTACAGTTTTGGCTATGGGAGCACATAGTGGTTACTAGGCTGATATGTGTGTTTGCGAGACAGCGAGGGGAGCCATACAATTATGGTTATGCAGGGGTGATTTCCCAGCATAGGCTGGGGAAGCTGGATTACTGGAGGCATGCCTTGGATCAGGTAGACGTGGTCGTCTGGTGACCATATCTAGACTGCGAACCATGGGATGATGAGGCAGATGAGCTACCTTACTGCTTTTAGGTGAGATGGCTGATAGGATGGACCTGCCACATACTAGAGAGGCAGATTGTTGGCAGAGTACTGAGACAGTTTGGTAGGAGGCAGGGCATGCCACAGGGGCAGGCCTATTTTGCATGGACACATGTGGAGAGAGTTAGATGGGGGCCGATGGCATCCTATGAGGAGGCCCTAGCAGAGTTTTGAAAGACACAGTATGTCACCTGGGATATGAGGGCGGAGATAGTAGATGTAGGGACGATGCAGGATTACAAGGACTGGATGACTACACAGCCTTTTTTGAGGTATTCAAGGCCTAGTATGCTGGTGCCTTGCATAGATGAGGCAGACTTAGATGACGAGGGCTGGGTGGGCCAGAGAAGGAGGAAGGGGAGGAGAGGAGGATGAGGGGGTGGCCGAGACGGAGGTGATGATGGAGATGATGGAGACGACGAAGGCCAAGCTAGACAGAGGAAGAGAGTTGAGAAGGCAGTGCTAGCACAGGTTGCACTGCAGGTGCCACAGCAGGTGCAGATGCCGCCACCTCGGTAGGGACCTCAGCCACAGGGGCAGAGACAGGCAGAGGCAGCTTAGGGTCCTACATAGCCAGAGGTGTAGGAGAGGGTGATAGACACCCTGAGGGGAGAGATTAGATAGTTGAGGGCATAGCTCGGGAGAGCTAATAGTCGGCGAGAGACAGACGCAGAGGTGATTGTGGGATTGGCTAGAGAGAGAGATATGGTAGACACATGGATACGAGTCATCCGTGTAGAGTGGGATACTACATTGGCTACCCTAGGGATAGATGCAGTGACCAATTTTTTGGTTGGGTAGGTGCAGCAGGCATAGGCACAGTTAGGCCAGTCACAAACACAGCTAGCATAGGTGCAGGCTGAGCTTGCCAAAGTGCAGGCTCAGGTTTAGTACTATCAAGGTTTATACCATGGTGTCATGCTGGTGAGCCAAAGGGCCTCTAGCTATAGGAGTCAGTCTGCGGCCTCCCAGAGAGTAGGTCCATCGAGATCAGGGGCTTCCGTGATGGGTCCACAGTAGTCAGGGGTTGGCAGCGGTGGTCCACAATAGCAGGGGTAGACTTGTATCATACTTGTACTTTTTGAGATATGTATCACCATCTATTGGGATGTAATTTTGTATACGACCTTGATTCAGAGACAGAAATTATGATATTGTACATTTGGACTTACTTTATGTATATGAGGATACAGCTATGTGACTTGCTCTATATGTTATGAGATTATGATTTCGCTCTTATTGTATGATGTGATGCACGTGCAAACTTAGATGCTCTATCTAATGTTTTATGAGATGATTATCTATTGTAGCTTTTGATCTGATGCTATGTGATGTTTATATGATTCGAATATAGTTTTTAAAATGAGTGTTTTGATCTGATATGTTTCAAATGTATGCAAATGCAACATGATGTCTGTATGATTATGTAACTTTTATGTGATGCACTTAGCTATGTTTTTGATCCCTTTTCTGTTGATACTATATGAGGATGATATATGGATGATCTAATGCATGTTATTATGTATGTAACTGATTTAGTCATGTTCATGACTATCTCATATGGGGTATGATATGCACCTATATGCTCTATTTTTGTGATGTCTAAATGTACTCTATTGATAAAAATGATAAGATGATAGATAGAAGAGTTGTTTTGAAAGAATGACTTGATTAGAAAGACTTTAGAAGCTTTATTTGATACTGTTACTCTGCATAGTTCAGGTATTGTTTATTGTATGGGATATGGGTGCATGGATGTGTATATGGATATATAATGGATGCTTTGCTTTTGGAGTGCTTTATTTCATCATTGGACGATTTATTTTTGGTACTTTTCTGGAATGTTGTAAGTTAATACAAGCAAATAGCTATAATTGAACTGAGATGACCTGAGTACAACTTACATGGATTTTGATTTAGCAAGTTAATACAAGCATCTAGTCAAAGTTGAATCTAGATGACCTGAGTATTTCTTGTGTGTCAATAGATAAGGATTGCCCCTGTTCATGTTAGACCTTAGATGTCCTCGATGATCTTTTGCCAATCATGTCCTTAGACAAGGCTTCACATTACTAAAGTTTAATCCACAAACAACAAACAAAGAAATAATCATGCCCCCATCATAGCATCTCTAGCCTTTGGCATCCTTGAGTTACATAGAAAGGCATGTAGCATAAATCAAGACTCAATGTTTTTAACCATGTTTCTAATTCATAAAACATTTTTGCATTTAGATGTGTTTTATTTCTTGCCATAATTTGAGTAAAATCATTTCGAAGACTTTGGGGTCCTTTGCTATGCGTTTGGATAGGTTAAATGCATCGTCTCAAAATTTCTACTTGAAGAGCGGGTTCTGCTTGCACTTGCTTGCCTGGTAGGAGAATTCCACAATTCTTATTGGTGAGATGGACCCTAAGGGACTAACCTAGTGCCTCAGGGGCTCATTCGAGAAATGGCCTTGCCTACGTGACGACGTAGAGGCAACGTAGTTCGAGGGCAAACCCTAACGGACCTAAGACCTAGGCGAGAGAAAGTGGAGATAGACTCAGATGGATGGAAGGACTAGATATAGGATGGATGGGAAAGTGGAAGCCTCGGGGTGCATTAAAAATGGCCTTGCCTATGTGACAGCACAAAGGCAACATAGTTCAAGGATTTAGACCATGGAAAATTGATGAGGGACACTATGGTAAGCTCAATACTATGGATATGGTATGGGACGAAACCCTAGTTGACATGGCCACAAAGGGAGAGAGTGTCAAGCCATGATAGGTAACTGTCAGGTTTTTAATATGGGATAGATATGGGTCAAATGGGAAATGAGTGAAGGAAGAATGGGCTCAAGGTGATTAGATTGCCAAAGATGGAGAAGGCAGTTTATCACAAGTAACGCTTGTTTACCAGGTTTTCATTACATGCTTTTATTTGCACGAGAAGCTAGAAAGTAAACATGACGCCTATTTGCTAGGTTTTCATCATGATACCTATCTAAGGTGCCTGTTTGCTAGGTTTTCACTAAAGGACAATTTTTTTGTACTTTTTTGATTTTCTAATTTTTTCATATTTTTCATATTTTTTTATTTTTTTATATTTTATGCCCCCCTTGCATTGGGGTTCTCCTAGGTATAGAACTTGCGGAGGTGCATGCTATTGATTGGGTCATCAAATAACTCACCCTCTGATGTTGCCAATTGATATGCCCCTGATCCATATGCTACTACAATTACATAAGGCCCAAGCTAGTTGGGTTTGAACGTGCCTTTCTTTTCTCTGTCTTGTTGGTTGCGAGGATTCTCCTTAAGAACGAGATCACCAACCTTAAAGATTCTTTGGCAAACTCTGTGGTTATAGCTTCTTGACATCATCTGTTGATATGCTTCGAGATAATCGAAGGCTTTTTGTCACCTTTCTTCTAGTAACTCTAGTTCTTGCAACCTAGAGACCCTGTATTCTTCGTCTGATATGAGACCTTTTAGCGACACCCTAAGGGAGGGTAATTTGACCTCAATGGGGAGGATGGATTCTGAACCATAGACAAGGGCATAGGATGTAGCACCTATGGGAGTGCGTATACTAGTTCTATAGGCCCACAGAGCGGGATTGAGTTGGAAATGCCAATCACGGCCAGCATTGTTGACTGTCTTCTTGCAAATTTTTAAGATGGTCTTGTTGGATGCTTTAGCTTGATCGTTACCTTGGGGGTAGTATGGAGTGGAGAAACGGTTTTGGATTTTGAAATGCTCACAGAGTTCTTGGATATCCTAGTTTTTGAATGGTCTTCTGTTATCCATGATGATGTATGAAGGAATGCCATATCTACAGATAATGTAATTTAGGATGAATGAGGATATTTGCTTACCTGTGACGGTGGTGAGGGGAACGGCTTCAATCCACTTTGTAAAATACTCAATGGCAATTATGATGAATTTGTGGCTGTTGGATGAGGGTGGATGGATCTTTCCCACAAGTTCAAGTCCCCATTGGCAGAAAGGCCAAGGTGTCATTAAAGGTCTCAACTCTTGAGCTGGTGCATGTATCAGGTTCCCATGTATTTGGCACTGTTTGCACTTCTTGACAAATTGATATGAATCCATTTCCATGTTCAGCCAGTAATAACCCAAACACATGAGTTTCTTGGCTAAGGAAGGACTGCTAGAGTGTGTTTCATAGATCCCCTCATGTACGTCTTGCAAGGCAGTTATGGATTCTTCTCATTCTAAACAACAGAGCAAAGTACCATTGAGACCACGTCGGTATAGGCTATTAGCTATGATGGTGTAGCGAGAGGTTTGTCGTATAAAAGTTTGCCTTTGGTTAGAAGATAGGTTAGGTGGGAGAATATTGTCCTTGAGGTAAGTGTCAATCTTACCATACCAAGGTGAATCAGATCCAACTAGAAGGCATATGGAATGGGTCTCAGGAAGATCATAAGCTGGTTGTCAGATAGTTTCCACTAAGAACTCATACCATGACTCATTTTTAGGTATTTCTAGAAGAGAGGTGATGGTTTCCATTGTATCTGCTACTTTATTCTCAATCCTAGGTATTTGCTCAAAGGAAATGGTCCCAAAGTGTTCCTTAAAGTCATCGACCATCTGCTTGTATGGGACTAGCTTCTCATCTTTGGTTTGGTATTCATCATTGACCTGATTGACTATTAGTTGGGAATCACCGTAGATATGTAGCTCTTGGATTTTCCACTCAGTTGTCATCTTGAGACTAATTACTAAGGCTTCATATTCCGCTATGTTGTTGGTGCATGGAAATAACAAACGGTAAGACTTCAGAATGGTGTCACCTTGAGGAGTTATAAAATTGATGCCTGCCCCTGATCCATGGTTTGTGTAAGACCCGTTGAAGTAGAGTTTCCAAGAAGATGTTGATATAGTGAATAAGGACTCATCTGGAAACTCAAACTGCATTGGTGAGGTGTCTTATAATGGTGCATCTGCTAGTTGATCAGCTATGATTTATCCCTTGATGGCTTTTCTATCTACATATTCAATGTCATACTCACTTAGTAGCATTACCCATTTTGCTAGGTGACCTGTGAGAGTTGCTTTGCTGAGGAGATACTTCAATGGGTCTATTTTTACAATGAGTTTAATTGGATGTGCAAGCATGTAATGTCAGAGTTTTTGAGAAGAAAAAACTACCGCAAGGCATGATCTTTCAATCTATGAGTATTGTAACTCATAGCCCACTAAGGTTCGACTGATGTAGTAGATGGCTCTTTCTTTGTTCTCATAATCTTGTTGTGCTAGAAGAACCCCAAGAGTAATAGGTGTAGCAGATATGTAGAGAATTAGCGGTTTTCCTTAGATAGGAGGCATGAGAATGGGTGGATTCATAAGGTATTCTTTTAGTTTGTTGAATGCCTCTTCACACCGCTCATCCCATCTAAATGGAATGTTCTTGTGCAGGAGATGACTAAATGGTTGGCACTTGTCTGCCAGCTGTGAGATGAATCTACGAATGGCTTGCAGCTTGCCCTGTAGTGATCTCAATTGAGTTAGAGTCTTGGGTGGTGGCATGTCCATTATAGCTTTGACCTTGGTGGGGTCCACCTCTATTCTGTTTGCCAACACAATGATGCCTAGCAGCTTACCTGAAGTGACTACGAACACACATTTCTTTGGGTTTAGCTTGACTTGGAATTGGTCTAATCTTTGAAAGACTTTTTCTAATACATCCAGGTGTGAGTCCCTTGTGAGTGACTTTGCTAGGATATCGTCAACATAGTCCTCCATTGTTACATGCATCATATCATGGATTATGGTTGTCATAGCCCGTTGATATGTGGCTCCTGCATTTTTCAACCCAAATGGCATGACATTCCAGCAAAAAGTGCCCCATGGACAAGTAAAATCTATCTTGTGTTGGTCCTCTAGTGCTATTTTGATTTGATTATACCCTGAGAATCCATCCATGAGAGATAACATGGTATGTCCTGCAGTTAGGTCGACTATGATATTGATATTGGGCAATGGGAAATCATCCTTGCGGCATGCTTTGTTTAGGTCTTGAAAATCATTGCATAGTTTGACTCGGCCATCTGGTTTGGACATTGGCACAATGTTGGATATCCATTTTGAGTAATCTATAGCTCTGATGAACCCTACATCCAGCAATTTCTTGAATTCTTTTTTGACCAAAAGTGCTATGTGATGATGCATCTTTCTAAGCTTCTGCTTTATTAGTTTCACTCCTAGATCCAATGGAAGATGATGTAGAATTAAGTTTGGGTCTAGACCCAGCATTTCTGCATATGACCAAGCAAAGTTGCCTCTCTTTTTCTTAAAGAATGGTACAAACTTGGTTTTCTCTAGTGGGGTAAGAGATTTAGCAAAGTGGATAACCTTGGGCTGTTCCTCTATTTGAATATTAACAGGCTCTGTCAGTTCTACAATAATCTGTGACCTTTCCTGGTACATATCATTAGGGAGAGTGTCAAGCCTTCCATCGTCAGGTGCCACAGTTGGGTTTTCACCTTCGGATGCATCCTTTCTTTTTACTATTTTGGGATCTGACATTGCCGCAAGGCAGTTTTCACTGTCAGATCTAGTTTTGACTTTGATATTTTTGTGATTAGAAGGCTTGGCACCCTCCCCAAAGTAAGCCACGGTATTCAGTTCAATAGAAAAACTAGCTTTATGATCTCCCTTGGGTAGGTGGTCTCTAAGTTCCATATAATCAATGTAAGCATCGTCATTTTGGAACATATCCAATTGGGGAGTTCCTCGCAGATCCCAGTCAATAAGCTCAGGGTGCATGAGGGGGAGAGAGTCAGATGATAGACCTAATTCATTGATGGTGTGAATGGAAATGTTAGGAGCATTGGTAGGGGTGGTACTTTCCTCCAAGTTGTTTATTGCGATGGAATTTAAACTTTCCTCGAAAGCCATAATCTTAGGGATGGGCAAATCAAACTCCAGTGGTCTGTTCCGTTGCATTTGTCCCTCACAGTAGGGGCTAAAAGTTTGGATGGTATCGGCATCTTTGTCGTCATAGGAATGCTCTGTTAGCTCATCCCACTCATATTCATTAGAATCCATGTCGCTGTCCTTCTAGAGTGTTTGGATCATTTCTACAAGACAAGCATTTTCTTTAGCCTTGCCCTTGCCTCTGTATCCTAGGCCACTTGTGTTTCTAGCAGATGAGGATGAAGAAGGTTTAATAGGTTCAATGATTCCTTCTTTTCTAAGGCCAATGGGGCCTTGTCCTTCGTATCCCATTCTATGTAGGATAGTCTCTCCTCCCACATAAAGTTTTGTTGGGAGTCTAGGCAGATCTTGCATTGTGTTCTCTTCTTCAGCATAAAGCCATTGTAGGAGATTTCTCTCCTTTGTTTCATTAGATAAGGTCCCCCATTTTACAAAGGGAGTTGCAGGAGCTACAGGAGGAGCAAATGGCTTTGGAAAATGTTTGGGTTGGCCAAACGATTGAGGAGACAAAGGCATCTTGGCAAGATTGAGGCTGTGCTCAATGGAGTATTCCCCCACTCCACTTTCTTTTATGGTAATTTTCTACTCTTTGGGCCTTGATGAGGAGGCTTCAGCGGTATGATCATACTGCGAGATAGGGGATATATAACCTCTGTTATTTGGGATGATGCATTCAGGTTTTGCAAGGAAAGAGTTGCAATACTGATAGGGGTCGGGGTCACCTTGAATGGTGACTTGCTTGCCATTGTGTGGGAACTTTATGCATTGTTGATAAGTAGAGGGAACAACCTTCATGGTGTGAATCCAAGGGCTCCCTAGAAGAATGTTATAAGTGAGCTCCCTATCCAGGACTTGACACACATCTTTTATTACTGGTCCCACTTGAATGGGTAGGACTATTGTTCCCTTTGTGATTCTTTCTTCCTCGTCATATGCTTTGATGGTAATTTTCCTCCTTGGATCAATTGCCTGTTCGGAAAACCACAATGCAAGGACTAGCTTTAATGTGCAAATATTTAAACCGGCACCTCCATCAATGAGAACCCTCTTAATACGATGTTTGTGGATGAAGGTGACGATATGTAGAGGGGTGTTATGGGGTTGAGACACAGAGAGGTCATCTTGCTCGGTAAATGATATGGTGTTGGAGGACGTCAGATTACCTACCATGGTCTAAAACTTCTCTTGGGCCAAATTAGTGGGGACAGTGGTTTCCACTAAGGCTTTTTCGAGGATCTCCTTATGGGACAAGGATAGATGCAACAACTCCAAGATGGAAATGTGGGCTGAAGTTTTCTGTAATTGGTCTATGACATTATACTGGCGGAAGTTGGATGGAGAAGGTGACGACCTTAGAGGGGTGGTATTGAGCGTGACTTTACCACTATGGGTAATGATACTATAACCAGTTATGTTAGGTCCTGATTGTTGGTTGGGCATGATGACATTGATTTGAGGGACATGCTCAGAAATGCAATTTATGGTATAGTCAAATGGCACACTTGCATAGTTGGCATTGCTATTCTCACTGTTCTGATTTGGCCTATTGCAATTGTTGTTATTGCTGTTGTTGTTGTTGTTGTATGGCCTGTTGTTGTTATTATTGTTGTTTCCATGGTTGTTATTATTGTTGTACAGCCTGTCATGATTTAGAAGTGGATCCCTGTAGGCCACATGTGTCTCATTGGAGGTATGTTGTTGTGTTCCTCCTTGATTTTGATCGAGCACATCTTGGAAAACATTTTTGAGGTGGATACAATTGTTGGTTGTATACCCTCTTCCTCTATGATATTCACAATAGTCCATGTCTTTCTAATAGGGAGGTTTGACTATAGGCTCATAATCACATGTTGGTGGTAGCGAAATCTCATTGTTAGCCAATAACTTTCTTAATGCGGACTCTTGAGACTCACCCAACGATGTGAACTTTTGCCTTGGATTTGAACTGAACCAAGGTCTTGGCTCTTGAGAGAATGGTTTGTTGGGCGCAACATTGTTTGTTTCTCCTTTTAGAGTGAATATGGGTTGTTGCTTGGGCGCTGCCACCTTGGCATCCACTACCCCATCGTTGACAACATTCCTATTCTTGGTCCAAAACTTTGATTTGTCCGTTGTGTAATTGGAGGTTGGGGTGTCCTTGTATAACTTGATTGCCCCCTTGGCGACCATAGCTTTTTTGATGAATAATCCCATTTCAATGATTTTTGAGAATGACGTAGGGCATTGTATCTGTATTTGATAGCTAAGGTCAGTATTGAGGTTATGGACAAACATCTCCAATAGCTGCTTCTCAGGTATATCGTAAGAACACTGACTTGCTAGTTGTCTCCATCGTTGTAAGAAGGTGGCGAATGACTCACCACTCTTTCATTTGGTGTTGCATAGATCTAGCATAGATACCTCATGTTCGATGTTGTAAGAGAAGTGCGTGATAAATTTGTTGACTAGTTCATCAAAATTTTTGATTCCCGGAAGAAGCCCTGAGAACCACACCATAGCTTGACTACCTAAAGATCTTGGGAATAGTCTCATTAAGTAAGTCTCATCATGAGCTACTTCCAAGCATGTTACGTTGAATTCCCTAATATGATCTCTAGGTTCCCCTTTCCCTTTGTATTTGTCAAACTTAGGGACTTCAAACCGATATGGAAATGGTTTCATGATCAAGCTTTTAGCAAAGGGGTATGGTGCAATAACTTCCAAGGAGTACTTTTTTGCATTTGTTCCCGTCTTGAGATCTAAGATTTGTTGCGTTAGATTCTCAAGTTGTTTTCTCATTTCTTCCATAGGAGCATTTTGGTCTATGGCATTCTTTTCCTTTTCATGATCATTTTCCATGTTTTCCATGATTGAGATTATATCAAAATCTGCAGGGAGTTTAATTCCAAGACTAGCAAGATGATAGAAATACTTATGGGGGTCTTCATGGAGCACCTTCTCTATTAGGCATTGGAATTTCTGATTTTGGATGTTTTCTCGATAATCTTCATAAGAGATATCTTCGTCACTAGCATGAGGTGTGATGATGTGGTTGGATGAGCCAGCCATTTCAAGTTGCTTTTTGTATTGAGATCTGGTAAGAACCATGCAAGGTGATGCGAGATGAAGTAGACTAGGATTAAAAATTTTGGCAAGGTACCGACTGAGACTATTGTGAATAGGATATCTAGGACAAGACTTGGACAAAGGACTTTCTCACTCAATGACTTCCAGTAAGACGGTTGGCACAAGACAGTAGCTGCTAGTAAGGGTAGTCGATACCAGTCTTACTGTGTAGGGACTAGTCATGTGACAAGGCTACTAGTAAAGTTCTGTGACCTACTAGGCTTACGTGAATTCACCAAGGATACGAAAAAGGGACCTATGTCGAACTGATATGAAATAATCTGACTTTGGGACAAGAAAGGTTTTGACAGAAGGTGAATGGTACAATTGATGGAAGAGAGATACTTTGGATAACTTGGATGAAGACTGATTGCAAGGTAGAACTTGATCTCTAATTGTGAAGCTAGGCTGAAATGGGTACTCCAAACAGGTAAAATTTTTCTCTCAAAAATAGTGCAACCACTCACTGTCGTGGATGCACCGAAACAGATGTGCAACAAAAATCCATAGATGCGCAGGAAGTCGGTGTATATGCACTGTACTGGTAAAATATGAATGCGTAGCAAGTCTAAATAGATGCACTGCTAGTCGACACAAATGCATAAAAATAGAGGACGGATGTGCCGCTCTGGCTTTTCTCAGTGTTTTTGCAAATTTTGGAATTTTTTGATGTTTGTGGTACTTTGGCTGCAAAAAAAGGTCTTCTTGATTTGATTTTCTAAATTAGTGGCAAGAAAACACAGCAAACACAAAGAATTTTTATGATTTTTCTAAACTTTTTTAGTGGTTTTTCTGACTCTATTTTGGACTAAAAGGAACACAAGCAAGTACAAAAAATCTTAGGCTAGAAATGGATTACAAGGGTTTTTGGCCACTAGAACAAGAGGTGTTTAATGTGGGCATCCGTTTAAGTGGTTACACATGCGGCGGCACTACTCTCCGTTATGGAGTCTCCCAGCCTCAAAGGGTTGCTCCTTAGAGGGTTTTGGGGGAGGTTGGCCGTCGGTGTAACATAACAGCACTTGTTGCAAGAGGTTTTCACCTCAAGCACTTTTATTTTAAGTGGATTGGTAGGGTTTAGCTTTTAGCCTGTTTCCACTCAGGGTCGTTCCCACTTGGATAGGCATGCATCCAAGGGCAGGCCCCTCTTAAAGGTTAAATAGATGGAATAACAAGTTTGGCACTTTGGTCACCCAGTAAAGGGGAGAGCATAAGCCTGTTGTCATTCGATAAACACAGAATACATTGATTAATCCAACCTAGTTAAAAGTAGAAAAACTAAATAGGCTAATCTACTTGGGCAAGCACAGAACTTTGAAGTGTTTTAGCAAGATAGTAATGGTTCTGTTATTAACCCCCAAAGCAATGATGAGTTCAGTTTTTAATCCACATAGCATGAATAGTTAACTTTGAAATGTTGGTCAATCAAGATAGTAGTGGTTCATTTTTAACGCAAAAAGCAATGATGAGTTCAGTTTTTAATCCACGTAGCACGAATAGTTAACTTTGAAATGTTGGTCAATCAATATAGCAGTGGTTCATTTTTAACCCAAAAAGTAATGATGAGTTTAGTTTTTATACCAGATAGCACTGTTGCAATGCAAGATAGCAAATGATCTAGTTACCTCTTTCCTAATTAAAAGCTATGTGAGATTTTGCATGAGTATTTATTTTACTATCCCTTTAGAAAGTGAAGTGTGAGCTATCAAAATGCAACTATATGAAACTAAACCCGAACCTATCCTGTAAGACAACTCTAGAAAATACCTGCAAAGATGTCAGCATTAGCAAATCTTCTTAGAAAGACCCTAAAATCATTACCCACTACAAAAGTGCAGCTTCAGTGACTAAATGCGCAGAAGTAGTCAACAGAAGCGCAGTAACATATATGCGTCGTAACAGAGTTTAAAAGTGCAGCAAGAAGGAGTATATGCGCAGTAAGAACATATGCGTCGAAACAATATTTAAAAGTGCAACAATAATGAACATATGCGCAGTAAGAACATATGCACTGAGAAAAGGAACATAAGCACCGTAATAGTGTTTAAAAGCGCCGTAAGATTATAAGTGCCAGAATAGAGGACAGAAGCATCGTGGAATTGTCTAAATGCACTGAATTAGCTTGTGCGATACCTGTACGGAACCTATCTTAAAAAAAGCTTAGATTTTGATGAGATAAAAGGGCAAAGACCCCATGACAGGTGCCAAAAATGTTAGGGTAAAACGTGGATTAATCAATTTAATAATAATAAGCCCAAACATCAATAGAATAATGAAGCTAAGAAAGATTGAATGAAATGAAGAAATGAATAATACAGTTTAAACCTTCCTTGAATCAAAGCTTCTATTGTTTGCCTATTAAAATCGTCCTTGTTTGTAATGAAGTTGGGCCCTCAGTGAGTGCACTCCTTTTGCTGTGTTGTAGGATGTCGGTAGTAAATGGCTGTGTTGATAGATATTGCTATGAAGAGGAGCTTCAAAGCAAATGGTGATCTCAAGTAGATTGTATTGGGGGTGCCAAAGGCATGCTGGTGAATTTCTATAGAGTAACAATACAAATAGCCTAGATGAATAGAATGGAGGGATGAGGCTTCTTTTATAGATTCAGAAGAATGAGGATCAACGGCTGAGAAGAAGTATGAGGATCAATGGCTGAGAATGGTTGAGGAATGTGCAACCAGTAGGAATATGACAAGTGTCCCACCTCCATCATGAAAGAGGGGATTTGACAAAATTGATTGGAGAGTTAACTCCCTTGACTGATCAGTTAACAAACTTGATTAGTCAGTTAGAAGAGTGGATTGGGGGATTGACTAAATTGATTGGTTAGTTAATAGTTTTGATTGAGAGAAGAAATAGGACATGTGGGTGAGGGAATATTAGGTAATTAAATATTTAAAATATTTAATTACATGTGCAACATGGTGAGGTGGAAAAGGTGAGATGGAAAGATGAGGTGGATTGATGAGGTGGATTTATGAAATTTAGAACTTTCAGATAGAGGGATTTAGGAATTAATTAAATAATTTAGGATTATTTAATTGTGTAAGACATTAGAAGAATTTAGGGGATTTAATTAAATAAATTGGTTTTATTTAATTATCGAATAGTGAACCAATTAAATAAGATTAGAATATTTATTTAATTGATAGAAGAAGGGAATAAATATTTAGAATATTTATTTAGAATGGTAGGAGAAATTCAGAAGGGAAATAAATATTAAGAATATTTATTTAGAATGAATCATGTCATTTTTAGGTGTATACAGCAACCTTAGCCAAACCCCTAGGAGAAACAACAAATAATACAGTAGAATTAACTGCCCTGATTGAAGGTCTAAGAATCTGCAAAGACATGAAAATTAAAAAATTAGAGGTCAAAGGAGATTCCACGATCGTCATTAATGGCTTACGGAAAGGGAACATGCCTAATTGGAGACTGAATTCCCTATTGGCTAATGCCCTTGACATCATTGCTTCTTTAAGGAGGTGCACATTCAATCACACTTATAGAGAGGGTAATAGCAAAGCAAATTCCCTTGCCAACAAAGGGGCGGATGGTCTCTACCTATCTACTAGAGCTCACACTGCTGAAGTATTATTAGAATCAATCTAAAACTTTGGAGGAAATTTATTTTGAGGCCAATCAGTTCATCACTTGGTCTAATAACATACCACAAAGGGTGAACAAACTCTAAGCATCTTCAGATTTTCTACCCTTTAGACAGCAAGGGAGTATAATAGAGCAATTAAGATTTTCCTACATCCTCCTTTTGTATATCGCATACATATCTTTTGTATATCAGATACATTTTCTTCTGTATACAAGAGTGGGCCTGACTAGTTTTATGAAATGAATTGAAATCACCTTCGAATCCACATCTGTTTCACCTTCTTGTATATTGAATGCATGTGTTTTATATACAATAGTAGACCTTAGCAAAAATTCACATTATTTAATCTGTCATTCAAATCCAGGTTTGTATAAACTTGTTTATTCTATGTACAAGAGTGGGCTCGTCTAGGTTTACGAAATGAATTGAAATCACCTTCAAAACTGCATTTGTGTCACCTTCTTGGATATCAGATGCAAGTGTTTTATTTACAATAGCAGATCCCTACTAAAATTCACATTATTTAATCTATCATTCAAATCCAGGTTTGTTTAAACTTGTATATCCATTGGTGATGGGATCCTCATAGGTATCTTTGGTGTTTCGTGCATTTGTATATACATTTCCTTTGTTTCTCATATGCATTTGTCCTTGTATCTTGTATAGATACATCACAATATACAATCACAGACTTCCAATAAAGTTCTTAGAATTTAAACTTTCTATCTAGGTCTGGACTTGTATGTATCCATTCGTATCTCCTTTTTATATCACATGCATACACTTTTATACAATCGTGGACTTCATTGGATTTGTGAAATGAATTGGAATTATCTTGGGATCCTCCATTGTATGTATCTTGTTGTATTACCTTTTTGCATATCATTTACAAACGTCTCCAGCATACTTACGTGGCCCCCACCCGTTATTTATATCTCCAATGATGTCAATTTTTGTATAATATTCTCTTGTATATTTTCTTTGTATATTGCCATTTGTATGTTATCTTGTATAAGCGCACATACAAAGCATCTTATACAAACCCTCTCTTGTATATTTTCTTTGTATATTGCCATTTGCATGTTATCTTGTATAAGCGCACATACAAAGCATCTTATACAAACCCTCTCTTGTATATTTTCCTTGTATACTGCCATTTGTATGTGATCTTGTACAAGCACACATACAAAGCATGTCTTCCCCAGCGATGCTTTTATTCCTTTGTATATCGGGTATGTATATTATAAATATACAAGCACCCTGAACATACAAAGACTTTTCAAGATTTAACTTTCTTCTTGCATCCGATTTGTATCTCTTATTTGCATCCTTCTTGTATATCAGCTTGTATATCGTTCTATATACAAGCTCGATATGCATACGGTGGAGCCCACATCACTTTTTGGATTGTATCTTCTGAAATGCATACTTGTATCTAATTTTTAGATACAAAGCCGAATACATACAAACTCCTTTGTATCACCTCTTTGAACTTCTTGTATATCGAATGCAAGTGTTTTATATACAATAGCAGACCCTAGCTAAAATTCACATTATTTACTATGTCATTCAAATCTAGGTTTGTTTAAACTTGTATATCAATTGGTGATGGGGTCCTCATAGGTATCTTTGGTGTTTTGTGAATTTGTATGTACATTTCCTTTGTTTCTCATATGCATTTGTCTTTGTATCTTGTATAGATACATCACAATATACAATCACAGACTTCAAATAAAGTTCTCAGAATTTAAACTTTCTATTTGGGTCCGGACTTGTGTGTATCCATTTGTATCTCCATTTTATATCACATGCATACACTTTTATACAATTGCGGACTTCATTGGATTTGTGAAATGAATTGGAATTATCTTGGAATCCTTCACTGTATGTATCTTGTTGTATTACCTTTTTACATATCATTTACAATCATCTCCAACATACATACATGGCCCCCACCTGTTATTTATATCTCCAATGATGTTGGGTTTTGTACAATATTCTCTTGTTTATTTTCTTTGTATATTGCTATTTGTATGTTATCTTGTATAAGCGCACATACAAAGCATCTTAGACAAACCCTCTCTTGTATATTTTCTTTGTATATTGCAATTTGTATGTTATCTTGTATAAGTGTACATACAAAGCATCTTATACAAACCCTCTCTTGTATATTTTCCTTGTATACTACCATTTGTATGTGATCTTGTACAAGCGCACATACAAAGCATGTCTTCCCCAGTGATGCTTTAATTCCTTTGTATATCGGATATGTATATTATAAATATACAAGCACCCCAAACATACAAAGACTTCTTACGATTTAACTTCTCATATCTGATTTGTATCTCTTATTTGTATCCTTCTTACTTGTATATCGGCTTGTCTATCGTTATTTATACAAGCCCAATATGCATACGGTGGAACCCACATCACTTTTCAGATTGTATCTTCCGAAATGCATACTTGTATCTAATTTTTAGATACAAAGCTGAATACATACAAACTCCTTTGTATAATCTCTTTGGACTTTTTTTAATAAACCAGAGTTTACTTATTTTTCGGCTCCGTGTTAGATATAAAGTTCAATGCATCTAGTCATGATGCATCATTTTAACCAAATTTCAACCTTTCTTGAGTTCTGCATTGTATGTATGTAATGTATAACCACACATACAATGTATGAAACATACAACAATAAAACCTCATTTCATAATCTTTCGGTTCAACAACATGCATATAGCTATGTATATCATCTTGTATGTTTCCCTTTGCTAAACTCAAAATTCATCCATCAGACTTGACCAATTTTTATTTAAACTCTTATCTATGTTAGGTCCAATTCTATGAAAAGTCATCAGGTCTAGATCTTCATGCGTATTGGTGTAAGCCTCAAAAAAGCACTTTTCTTCAACTGGTGAGACTTTAGAGTATCAAAAACTCCTTGATTTTTCTTTCCAATGATAATCCCCTACTGATGACTATGAGTTCCCTTTGTTCCATTGGATGCTTCGGTGAGAATCCTACCAATCTCCACCATCAGCATGACTTTCATTGTCAGGAGGGCTTGTAGATTTCTTGCCGATAGTGTTTTCCTATGCCAATTTAATTGATATGTTTTGACAGGTTACAACGTTTTATATGACGAGTTAGAATTTAGTTAGAACGGGTTATTTTGGTTTATCAACATTATTAAGTGAAATGGTTGATCACTTACTTATACCCACATATATATATATATATATATATATATATATATATATATTAGTATTTATACAGTTTATATATATAGATGTTGGCATATACAGTGGATTAGTCAACCAAAATGGGATGCCCCACATAACCAGATCTAAGTTAACATTGAAGCAAGTGTACTTGATTAATTTTGATAAGCCTGACAATAGCAAGTACTTTGTCTTTATTCTCAGGCAAAGGTTTTAAATAACTAATAGATGTTTGTAGGAGAATGAATTTTATGTTTTTGTATAGCTAACATGCAAAAAGAAGTGGTATTTTTCCTATGGTTTCAGGTTAGACAGGTATTCTGGTAGGAGCAAGATAGAAGAAGCCCTTTTAATTGGATAATGGATAGTTGATCAAAGGTTATAAGCCTTAGAGGTCATCCCAGGAGTTGAAGAACCAAAAGACATACAGCAAGAGGATATCAAAAGAAAGGTCATGGATAAGGGTGATGTTTGTTTTTGTATCTCAGTAATTGTATAAGAAAATATGTTTCCTTGTTGGGATGGACCCCATATAAGTTCTATAAATAAACAGTATGTACTAGATTGCAAAAGTCCTGGGCTAGACCGGAGGTTTTCTTTGCTCTGTTCTTTCCTACCAGTGCTCACACTGAACAAAGCTATATTTTATAACTGATTTTATATATTAATGGCCTCGGCCTTTTACCAATCAAAAAAAAAAAAAGATTGTAGCCATGGTAGGGGACACATTGAAGTCATATTCAAGCATAAGGTTAGGCCAAGATCAGGATTAAAAGGATAAGGAGAACCTAGACAAAAATAATTAAGTTGTGGCTACTGAGAATAGGGGAAGTAAGAAATTTGCATATGTGTTCAAGGTTTGCCCCAAATGTTCCACTTGAAATAATGTTAACTCTTGACATCCTACTAATATTGGAGGAGGTGGTAGCCTTCCAATTGAAATTAGATAAAGTTTTAAAAGAAGAAAGACAAGTTATGGAGGAAATGGACAAGAGGATAATGTTGAGTATTCTAGAAGATGATGGCCAAATCAAAGATATAAATAAATGGAAAGGTGATTTTGAAAATATGGATGACCAGCAGGCATCCTCGAGTCATGTAGAGGGAGACTCCAATTTAAGTATTTTAAATTCTACATTGGACAAGTTGTACACTTTGGAGTTGAATCTAGAAACATTTTGTAAAGAATCTAGAATTCTATTGGATGCAAAACATATAGGGCATAATGCCAAAATAGCAAGATTGCTTACATTTAAGTGGCCTACAGAGTAGTCATATATAGTTTGGATGGAGAAGTATGTCCTAGCTGAATGAAGATCAAATTATATGGAAGGATAATACATTTTCCAATCAATTTTGTAGTCTTTAAGAAAAATTGTATTTTGTCTTTTCCTCTTTCATGTATATTGTAATTTAAAAATGCTTCCCAATGCCAAAGGTTGGTGGCTTGTAAGAGAAGATTCATGTAACCACCATAATGTAATGAATTTGAGTACTACATTCTTATGTCTATAAAAGAACTGATAGTTTGACTTTGTAAGGTTGAAGGAGATTTGGGAAACTTTTGATAATGAAAATATAGAGCAATTCTAGAGGTTGGCCCTAATTATAAGTTGGGAGTTTATTTTCTTGTAATTTTTAATGTATGTTGTATGAGCATTTTATCAGTTTCAGATTGAGCTTATATGAGTAATGTTGTTGGCATGTGTTTCTACTGATTGTCTCCTGTGTTGTCTATGTTTCTCTTTTGAATGAAGATATTAAGGCTTTCTAAGTTCTGGGGTACACATTTGTTGTAATGTATTTCTGGTTTTCTGCTTCCAATCAAGGGTTAGATTAAAATGCTTTGAATCAGATATGGGGAGGTGTGTATGATAACAATGATACTGGTAAGAAGAGTTAATAGGAATAGTCATTCTTGGATAGTTTTCTGTAAGGCAGAGAACATTTTAAATGCTCTGAATCTGTATCTTTGAGATGCTTATGGGAACAAATTTGCATTTGTAAGAAATTGACTCCAAACCCTAGGATTGGCACCAGTCAAGGTTGCGCTTATTTTCACAAAATACCCACAATCAAACAATCACTCATATTAAAAGAAAAATATCAAAATCCACATACTAGTTTGTAGGAGTAGGATTTTTTAGTTTCATGTTCTTTGAGCCATCTGGTAAATAAAATTCCAAATCTAGCCACTTTGATTCAGATCATATAGTTTTGGTTTGCATAAAAGGGAAAATATCTGCTTAAACATCAATATCTAGTTGAAGTTAGGGTTTATCATAGTGATATTGAATAAAGGAATACCCCCTAGGTCTTGCAGAGGAGAATAGGTAATTGTCTCATGCTTGTTGGTCACTGACCTGCGATTCCTGAGCATAAGAGTTAGCTACTTTTTAGGGAAACTCAGACCATTAGTTGGAAACACCAACAGATTGGTGAATCTGCTAGGGAGTGATTTAAAAGATCCTAGGATCCAACTAGAATTCCCATTTGTGGGTGGTGACTACGAACATATCTTCTAGCTGGTAGTGGTAAGATTTACATGCAAGGAAGAAGATCCCTGCAAACCCATTTTATTTCTAGAACTGCCAAAAATAATGTACAGAAAGAAAGGAGGTAGTCCTACCAATCAATAAAGGTCCCCAAATCCTCAAAATAGTGACACTATACAGAGTGAATTTGTATCCTTTGAACAACAACCTTTCTCAGCTATAGAAGCTAGCATTTAAGAGATTTATGACCAACAACAAAGTGAGGGGTTGAGAATTGGATCTAATGATTTTCAAGAATGTTCCTTTCTGGATTGACCTGATAGATTTGAAGACATAGAATCCCCAAGGGACACTAACAACCCTGACACATTTAAACCATCTTCTTCAATGCCAAGAGAAGAGAAATTATCAAAAGAAATTAGGACTCTCAGGGCTGAACTTGACTACTTGTAGGCAATTAAAAAAAGGGATGAAATGAGATAAAAGGTTCAAGCCCTATGAGCTACTCACTAGAATGAAATCCTTGTTCTCAATAATGCTAATACATTGGGTAATCAATAGGTTAATAATGTTCAAAACCAGCAAAATAATCAAAATATACCAGGAAATAACCAGGGGCCTGACCAACATGTAAATTAGAATCCACAAAATAATCAAAGGCAAAATGCAAATAATAATAGAGTACCTCATAATAATGTGAGGAATCAAAATGCACATGCTCATGGTAATTTGAATAGGAATGCTAATGCAAACCAGAACCAGATGTGAACCAAAATCAGAATGCATTTGGTAGAAGACCCATGCAAGTGGAAAGGTATAGGCAATTGGATTTTACTGGCATTCCTAGGTATCCTAATCCCATTGACAATGATATTAGGACTAAATTGCCTAAACTTTTAGGTAACAATGCAGTGTTAGGTGAGGATCATTTGAAAGCCTTCCTAAATTTGATGGATAATTTTGAAGTAGAACATGAGGATGTTTTTATGAAGTTGTTTATGCAGTGTTTGGTAGAGGAATCTAGAGAGTGGTACAAGAACTTGCCTAACCAAAGCATTGCAACATGGGATGATTTTATGAAAATTTTCAAAGAACAATATGGAGATAAAACTAACCCTAGCTTCACAGTAAATGAATTCACCAGTATAGCTAAGGGGTCAAATGAACCAAATTCTAATTTAAATGCTAGGTTTACTAGGGTATTGAACAAGCTTCCACCTCACATGAGACCAAACGAACCCATTTGCATGGTTTTGTACACTAATGCCTTTGATGCCAAAACAACCTATGAGTTGAGAGATAAAAGTCCAACTACTTTGAGAGATGCTTTCAGAATTGCCACTAACATTGAGAATAATAGGAAAGCATCTAGAAAGGGAAATAAGAGGGATGATCTAAGAATTTTGCAGAATCTGAATAATAGATCTCAAAATACTCAGTGTAATGCTTACACATCAAAAGATAAGTTGGATAAATTGACAAACACTTTTAAGGACTTGAGCTATAAGATTGCAAGAATAGAAAAGGGATTAGGTCTTGAAAGGCAAAATTATCAAAGACTAGAGAAGAGACCACAACTACATGATATGCCATATAAAACAAATTGGCATAATGGAATACATATACTGAATAGCAATACTAATAAAAAATCTCATAATAGTAAAGAAACTCCTGACCCCTGAAGAAGAATGCCAATGTTGTTGAGGACACTCCATGGTGTGTAGTGTGTCAAATACCTCATTCATGATCTCAGTGCATGATTGCTCAGTCTCTTTATAATAATTGTAATGAATGTAATGAACCCCATTATGTTGAAGATGATAGTGTTAATATACTTTTTACTAGTGGAGATTACTCTTCTTTTGATGAAATTGATGCAGATTCTGATGTGGTACAAAGAAGGTATCATAAGGAGTAGATTTGCTAGCAAATTTTCTCAAATGAAAAAGATGAAGATCAGCATGTTTATGCTCAATATTCACACATTTCAAAAATGAATTTAAGGAGACCTTTTGATGAGGAAATAAGAGCCTTGGCAGCTGCTACAGTTGCACAAGTTAAGAGTAATTATAATCTTAGGAGTAGGGCTCTACTTGGTGACTCTAGTTAGCCTAGAAGTATATTTGTGAAATAGCCACAGAATAACTCAAAAGGATCTGAGTCACACAAGAAGTAGAATAATGACAGTAGAAAAGAATCTAAGGACAAATTAGGCTATAACACAAGGAATGCAGCCAATAAGGCGCATCAAAATGAGATAAAGGTAAGAATTTTAGTGGAGTGAGTAACAATCAAAATGTTACAGGTACTAAAGTTGCATATACTCAGGAAAGAAATAAAAATGTGGGGCAACGTACAACTATTATACAAAATTATGTCCAATTTGACATTACTCAAGCACTATCCCAAATGAAGGTTTTAGTCCCATTGTTTGATCTGCTAAAGATTGAAGAATATAGAAACAATGCATTGTCTTTGATTTCAGGCATCCCTAACCATGTAAATCAAGTTGCCAAAGGTCAAAGCAAAACTCAAGAAAAGGAGATTGAAGAAGAAGAAACCCCAGAAGTGTATCTAGGAACTACTCTAATAAAATGTCCATCCTAGATAGAGCCATTTTATGTATCCCTCATTATCAATGGGAAAATAGTAAGAAATTGTATGCTTGATTTAGGAGCTTCCACAAATATTATGCCTTTAGCTGTCATGCAACAAGCTGGATTAAAGATAGATAAGAAATGTGGTAAGTACTTTTCCATGGATACTAGAGAAGTACCAATCATTCAGATCATGAAAGATATAGACTTTATGCTCACTGCTTATCCTAAAAAGACCTACATTATGAATGTGGTTGTGGTTAATGTCAAGCCACAATATGGGATGGTATTATCAAGGAGATGGGTACCATTGGTTGGAGGGAGTATGTAGTTGGACCTATCATATGCCATGATTCCTATGAATGGCATGGATTTCAAGTTGGATAGAGAAGAAAGAGCACCTAACATAGTTGAAGAGCCTAAACAAGATAAGCGGGTCTATTTTGTTGATACCAACCTTGAGAATTTTCAAGTATTGGCTTGTGATCAAAATGTAAACAAAAAAGAACCCATTGATACTGAATTAGAAAGATTGAAAGATCAAGAGGGGCTCTGGTCCATGTATTTTGATGGTGCTTGCTCTAAAGAAGGCTTTGGCACTGGAGTAGTCTTTCTCTCTCCAACTAGTAAGGTATTCAAGTTCTCTTTCATTCTAAATTTTAGATGTACCAATAATATTGTAGAGTATGAAGCTCTCCTGCTAGGATTGAATGTCGCAATAAAACATGGGATTAAGCTTCTAAAAGTATTGGGGGATTCAAAAATTATTAGCTCTTAGGTGAGAGGTAAATATGCTTCTAAAAATAAAAGGCTGAAGCAATTTAAGAATGCAGTGTGGGATTGTATAGAGTTGTTCGATGTATTCTCAATAAATTGGGTAGAGAGATCAAAAAATGTTTTAATAGATTTTCTAGCTCATGTTGCAATCAGGCCAGATGATATTACATTCGCAGATAGTGCACAAGTTGAGGTTAAGGTTAGACCTATAGTCTTAGACAATATATGTAGTTGGCAAGTTTTTGAGGATGACAAGGACTTGTTGAGATTCTTTCATTGCATAGATGACTATGAAAGTCACAAGATAGATTTTTGAAACTTTGTGCAAGTTGTGGATGGGAAGGATACTCTCTTTGGAAAATAAATGATACAGCTTAAGACTAACAAAATTCCAGGAGGGTTAGAAGCTTTATAAAGAGCATTTGATAGTAGGGATCAACTTGTAACTAAGATATTCTCCACAAATAAGGACGATTTGGAAGAAATAAATTTGGGGACACATCATGCCCCAAGAAAGTATACATTGGAAAGAAACTAAAGCCACATATCAAAGCAATGTTGATAGCACTATTAAGAAAGTACAAGCATGTCTTTGCTTGGTGATATGAAGACTTGAAGGCCTATAAAGAGGACTTATTTCATCATGAAATCCCTTTGAATCTTGGAGCTAAGACATACAGACAGAGGCATAGGCCTGTTAATGCTATCTTGGCTCTAAAAATGTAGGAAGAGCTTATGAAGTTGAGGGATGCTGGAATCATCAAGCCCATAAGGCACTCCACTTGGGTGTCAAATCTAGTCCCAGTTAGAAAAAAGAATGGAGATATCAGGTTGTGTGTAGATCTTAGAAATCTAAATATATCATCTTTGAAAGATAATTATCCATTGCATAACATGGAAGCCATGTTACAAAAGGTGACAAGATGTGAGCTTCTATCTATGATGGATGGGTTCTCAAGATATAACCAGGTGAAGGTTGAAAATCTGAGCAATATAAGACTACTTTCACCTCTCCATGGGGAACCTATGTATATGTGAGAATGTCATTTGGTCTAACAAATGCAAGTGCAACTTTTCAAAGAGCAATGGATGTTGCCTTTACAGGATTAATTGATTACATATTGGCTATATACCAGGATGATCTAACTGCCTATTCGTAGAAGGAGGAATTGCATTGCATGCATTTGGAACAAAAATTTATCAGAGCATTAGAGTATGGTATTTCACTGAATCCAAAAAAGTGTGCCTTTGGAGTGACAGAAGGAAAACTTTTGGGGCACATAGTATCCAAGGATGGGGTTAGGATTGATCTAGAGAGAGTGGCTGCAATTGACAAAATTTAGATGCCTAAGATAGTAAAGAAACTTCAATAATTCTTTGGGAAAATAAACTTTGTCAGAAGATTCATTCCCAACTTTGTAGAAATCACCAAGAAAATATCAAAGATGATGAAGAAAGGTGAGATATTGACATGGGGAGCCAAATTCATTCAAGATATAAAGGAAGCCATCAAAGCTACTCTTGTTCTTAAGTCTCCTGACTTCTATAAGCATTTTCAATTATTCTCTTTTTCTTCCTTCCATACAATTGATGCATGTTTGCTATAGAAGAATGATGAGGGATTTGAACAACCAATTGCATTCTTCAGCAAATATTTGCAAGATAAAAAGTTGAAATATCATATAATGGAGAAGCGAGCTTATGCCTTGGTCAGGGCAGTCAAGAATTTTAGGTCTTATTTAGTTAGAGCTCAAATTGTGGTTTATGTTCCCCATTCTACAGTCAAAGATATATTCACACAACAAGAGGTAACTAGAAAGAGATGTAGGTGGATCAATAAGATTCAAGAGTTTAACATGGATATCTAGATCACCAAACTGGTAAGGGTACAAGGCCTGGCTAAATTGCTGGCAGAATCAAACTTAGAAGCTTGTCAAGTAATTGTTGTTGAAGATCAAGTATGCAATGTGTAAAATTGTGACTGGTATAAAGACATTATTTAATATTTACAAACTATGAATTGCCCTATTCATTTTAATGACAATCAAAAAAGGACTTTAAAGCTACAGGAAATCAAGTATATCATTGCGTAGGGTGAGTTATATTGGAGAACCTAATGGTGTATTGCTGAGATGTGTAGATCAGGATCAGACTAGAAAGATATTAAATGACATGTATAAAGGAGTATGTGGAGGACACTACATGGCCAAAAAACTGCACATAAGATTCTGACATCAGGATACTGGTGGCCCACACTTTTTTTGAAGTACATAAAATGGTAAGAACTTGTGATTCATGTCAGAGATTTTTAGGAAAGCTTAAGTATGCTGGTGCATTGCCCTTAAAGACTATGATAGTGGATACTTCATTCCAACAATGGGGAATAGACTTCACTGGAGAGATAGTAGAAAAATCAACTGGTGGACATAGTTGGATACTTGTTTCCACTGATTATTTTACCAAATGGATTGAAGCCATCCAAATGAAGAAGGCTACAAGCAAAGTGGTAATAGATTTTATTTTTGAGCATATAATAATCAGATTTGGGGCACCAGTGAAATTAGTAATAGATAATGCCATGTGTTTTAGATCAATGTGAGGCCTACACTTTTTCATTTCCGTACATGTGCCTATTTAGCTTACTGTTGTTGGTATTTTTATATTTATGGGACTGTTGTTCCTAGATTTTCAAACTATTAAAATCTTATAATGTTAAAGGAAAACTAATTGGGTGATGTTAGATAGAAAATTGTCATGTGATTTCATTATGTTTATAAGAACTATGGTATGCTTTAGAAATGCATATATTAAATTTGCTTCAGCTATGATATCTCTATGTGTTATTGACTTCGAGTTTGAGTGTGCAGGTATTGCTAACGAAACCACATATATAGGAGATCATTCCATACCTATGTTGTATCCCTTGTGAGTCGATCTAGTTCCATGAGGAACTAAGATCAACCTTGTGTTTTGAAAAAATGTTGTAATATTTTAATGTGTTAATGTTGCATGAGGTCAAGGGAATAAGCGCTATCTTCTGATTTACTTTTATTATGATAAGTGTTGTAAGAAATGTTGTTTTAAATCTTGTTTAAACTTTATTTCTTTTTGACCCTCTTCTTGTGTTTTTACTTGATCCTGGGAGTCCTAACTAGGTTTAAATCAACCCTAGGTTATACCCTCTGGGTCTAGGGACCTTTTTGACTAGGATAACCTTGGGATAACCTCCATATGGTCACTTCAACTTCAGGGTGAAGTTAAGTGATGAATTTGGAAGCATGGGGGCAATGGGATGAGTGGAATCCACACTCAGGCCCACTTCCAAGTTATGGAGCAACTCCATGATCCCCTAATAATGGAGTGCTTGTCTCCTTGTGCCTCTCTTTTGGTGGGGTTCCCCTTAATGAGGGTGGTGTGTCACCCACTCTCTCTTATTTTAGTTTACTTATTGTATTTTATTTCTACATGTGGGCTATAATGGGGGACCTCTTGAGTGGGGTTAATTGTTTTAAGTCCATTAGGGATAATGGATAATGAGTGGGTTTATTTTATTAATTCCACTTGGGATAGTGGGGATATTTTTAAATTCCACTTGAGATAGTGGGGATATTTTATTAATTCCACTTGGGATAGTGGGGTTATTTAAATATTACAATCTTTAAAAAAATAAATTTTTAATTCATCCACTATGAATTTAAAATTCATGAATAATGTGAGCCCTTAATCTCAACTCTTGATCCTCACCTTCCATTCCCTTTTCAGAAAATCTATAAATGAGACCCTTCTCTAAGCAATTAGGGAGACAGGATTTTTGCAGGTGAACTTCATTCTTGCAGGGGGACTTCATTCTTTCATTCTTATCATGCCTAATTTCCTCTAGGAAATCTTCTTTTGGCATCCTCATAATGCACAATTATTTCTCTATTCTTCTCTTCATAACCTCATAATGCCGAAATTATTCTAGCCATCCTATATCCTCCATTCATTATCCCTTGCTTGTGATTATAGAGAGATTACTTTTGGGGTTGGAATATTGTGGAAAGGAGAATTTTGGAGGAGGCTAGAGTGGAGCTCTTCATCAACTTTCATTCCATAATTGGGCTTTGGAAGGTTGGTGAATCAAGTCTACTCTCTTGTGTATGTGTTGTTTTATATGTATGTTTGTTTCTTGCTTGTTGAATGAGTTTGTAAATGTCTTCTATGAGTATTCTATTATTGTTTTGGGGTTTTGTGTTGAGTGTAGAAAGAGCTCCTTCCAGTTGGAAGGCAATGCTCATCTTGTATAGGTAAGGGGAGGTGTGACCCTCCTCGAGTGTCATCTTGGTTCTGGTTGTAAGAAATGCCTTGAGGGCAAGTGGTATTTTTTTTGCCTAGAGGGCTTATTGGCTTTGAGAGCCTATTGGAATATTTTGACTAATTTGATTAATTGGAAGGCTTGAGGCCTTGTGGAAAGATAAATTGTTGGCTTGAGGCCTTGTGATAAAATGTGATAAAATGTGTAAAGGATGACACCTAGAGGTAGAGATTGTCTACTCCCCTACCCTCCTGAACTCACCTAAGCTGGTTCATTGTATTGTGAGTATACCATGGGTGTGTGTGTGTGTTATTTGATTTGCTGTTATTGTTCAATGCTGTGATGTGTTTGCTATAATGTACCCTGGGTATGTGGATGGTCTCCCTAGCTTGGGGGTGACCCTCTTGCAGGTATATGGTAGGGAGGAGAGCTAGTTGGTTGTTATTTTCTTCCTTGTTGTTATGCAGGTTTCTCTTGAAGCTTATTGTGAGGATTGAAGGAGTTTTATTGTTTAGGGAAATGTATCTCTTCTTTTCCTATAAAGAGAGCTTGTTTCTTAAAGTTTCATCCTTGTTGAATTTTCTAAAGGAGAGATTTTCTCCCTCTGAGTTGTAAAAATTGTAATTGGGAGAAGAGAGTAATTCCTCCCTTAATGTGTTGTTAGATATGATTTTATAGTTTATTTCATTTTATCATTGTGGAAAAAGAAAGAAAGAAAATTGTTTATCTTTAAAAGGACATTAGAATTGTTTACATTTCTTGTATTCTTAATTTGTAAAGTTCAGAGTTAGTTGCTGATTTAAATAGATTTGTATTAATTAAATTCATTTCACTATTCACTATTCACTATTCACTTTCACTATTCACTTTTACTATTCACTTTTTCACTATTTACTATTCACTTTTCAATAATCACTATTCATTTTTACTATTCACTATTTACTTTTACTATTAACTTTTCACTATTCATTTGAAGGCAAACTATATGTAGTTTAAGACATTTGACTTGAGATAGAAATTTTAATCAAAGAAAGTGGGATTTATTTATGCATAATGTATAATACGAATTGAATAGCTGTTTAAACTCAGAGTTGCAATTTAGAAATATATTGTTTATACAATTACAATTTAAAAAGAGCATAGGTAAATATATTTAAATTTTAAGGAAGAGTTTCTCGGAAGTTTTAACAATTATCCCAAATTAAATGACAGGAAAATGAAGAGGAAAGTATGATCCCTTCATTTACAAAGGACACTGAAAATAAATGCAAACAAGCCATCACAGGTATTCCATGAGTGGTCATTTTAAACTCAACTGTAGATTTAGAGAATAAATATCCAATTGAAAAAAAAAAAGAGACAGAGAAAGAACAACTAACCTTGGAAAACAAGGAGGAGAAATTAATATTAAATTCCAGAAAATGGAAAGAAGAATCAGATGATCGTGCTTTGCTAAAAGATGATCTATCACCTAAAACAACTATTGTTCAAATATACTTCGTGAGATTAACCTAATTCAGGCTACCACGCGTTTCCTTGTCTAGGGTGTGTGCACATGTATTTGATACGCTGCCGTCAACTGTATTGTTTTCACCTTAAGCGTACGCCACCAAGCACGCTTACGCGTGCGAGGGGGTTTACAGGGTAGTGTGGCAAAAAATTTTGACAGTTCATATCATGACCACATGATGCATGTGGACATGACATGCGTGAATGCATGTTGTGACCGCATGGGAAATGTGGGCATGACATTTGGTATCAGAGCATATGTTTCAACATTGGGAGTTCTGGGGTTTGCATGTTGTTTGGACCGACATGGAGTGGGTTGAGTGTGGTTTGATCCTTGTCCTACTCCATGTAGCTACGATAAAGAGAGAGGTGGTGGTTTGGAGACTAACCTTCACCTTGGAGGAATATCCATCCTCTTGTTTTGTCATCATGATGGCCTTGTCACATGAGTATCGAAGTCTTCCGCTTGTGTTTTGTGGTGGTTGTGATCCTCTTGGTCAATTGCCCTCTTGAGTCAGTTGATCTAGGTGGTGAGGGTTGTGTTGGACTCTTCCTCACCCTTGTGTATTTTGTGGAGTGTAGTGATGTAATGTGCACTTTCTTGGATTGTGATTATTTCTTTTGGTTGTTTGGTGACCTTTTTGTATCTTGGTTGTGTGGACCAGCCATGTTATTTTATCTTGTCTAAAAGTAGCTTAGCCACAACCTTTGATTCTTCCTTTTTCGCGTGACTCCTATGGTTATGTTGTTTTAATGTTGAAATTACGTGCATTTATTCATTTATTTATTTATTCTAATTTGGGTTTTGGAGACTTCTTCTCTTAGCTTTTCTGGATATTTGTGTTGGCTAAGCTAGGTTCTTTCTCTTTTCTAGTGTTGGTCTTGTGTTGTATTTTTCTTCTCGCCATGTCGATGGAGTGACCTCTGGTGGAGTGTATATAAGGAAGCAGATGTGGGAAACTTTTGAGGATGGGGATAAGTGTGGACTAGTATGGGCTGGTCATTATCCACTTACCTTCCTAGTGATCTTGTTCTTATGTTGGCTATCTCTTGGAGGCTAAACCCCTTATACAAACAAGAGATAGGTCATTGTGGAAATGTATGGAGGGGCTCCCAGGCGCGTGGCCCTGAGACCATTGTTCTACCTGGTTCTTGGATCTTTGGTTACTTGGCATTGATTATTGGTTATTTGGTTCTATGATGAGACTATGACATCCCCCTAAACCTTTATGTGAGCCTTGTGAAGTTAATCCTTGTAATGTGGATAAATAAAAATATGTGTTTAGATGTCAGATCTGTAATTGATGTATCTGTATATGAGTTGATGTTCTATAGAAATAGGTTGTACGATGTGTGAATTCCTTATGCATGTGTGATAATGATTAATGAACATGAAATCCCTTATGTTAATTTCAATCAATACAGTGTGCTTTGTGAATAGGATTATGCCTTTGTAACATTTAGTTCCTTTTATCCTCACCTCTTTGATGACTTCCAAGAGGAAGTCCAGTCTTAGGGGGGGAGTATGTGAGGCCTACACTTTTTCATTTCCGTACATGTGACTATTTAGCTTACTGTTGTTGGTATTTTTATATTTATGGGACTGTTGTTCCCAGATTTTCAAACTATTAAAATCTTATTATGTTAAAGAAAAACTAATTGGGTGATGTTAGATAGAAAATTGTCGTGATTTTATTATGTTTATAAGAACTGTGGTATACTTTAGAAATGCATATATTAAATTTACTTTGGCTATGATATCTCTATGTGTTATTGACTTCGAGTTTGAGTGTGCAGGTATTGCTAATGAAACCACATATATAGGAGATCATCCCATACCTATGTTGTATCCCTTGTGAGTCGATCTAGTTCCATGAGGAACTAAGATCAACCTCGTGTTTTGAAAAAATGTTGTAATGTTTTAATGTGTTAATGTTGCATGAGGTCAAGGGAATAAGGGCTATCTTCTGATTTACTTTTATTATGATAAGTGTTGTAAGAAATGTTGTTTTAAATCTTGTTTAAACATTATTTCTTTTTGACCCTCTTCTTGTGTTTTTACTTGACTCTGAGAGTCCTAAATAGGTTTAAATCAACCCTAGGTTATACCCTCTGGGTCTAGGGACCTTTTTGACTAGGATAACCTTGGGATAACCTCCATATGGTCACTTCAACTTCAGGGTGAAGTTAAGTGATGAATTTGGAAGCATGGGGGCAATGGGATGAGTGGAATCCACACTTAAACCCACTTCCAAGTCATGGAGCAACTCCATGATCCCCTAATAATGGAGTGCTTGTCTCCTTGTGCCTCTCTTTTGGTGGGGTTCCCTTTAATGAGGGTGGTGTGTCACCCACTCTCTCTTATTTTAGTTTACTTATTGTATTTTATTTCTACATGTGGGCTATAATGGGGGACCTCTTGAGTGGGGTTAATTGTTTTAAGTCCATTAGGGATAATGGATAATGAGTGGGTTTATTTTATTAATTCCACTTGGGATAGTGGGGATATTTTTAAATTCCACTTGGGATAGTGGGGATATTTTATTAATTCCACTTGGGATAGTGGGGTTATTTAAATATTACAATCTTAAAAAAAAAAAAATTTAATTCATCCACTATGAATTTAAAATTCACAAATAATGTGAGCCCTTGATCTCAACTCTTGATCCTCACCTTCCATTCCCTTTTCAGAAAATCTATAAATGAGACCCTTCTCTAAGCAATTAGGGAGACATGATTTTTGCAGGTGAACTTCATTCTTGCAGGAGAGGACTTCATTCTTGCAGGGGGACTTCATTCTTTCATTCTTATCATGCCTAATTTCCTCTAGGAAATCTTCTTCTGGCATCCTCATAATGCCGAAATTATTCTAGCCATCCTATATCCTCCAGTCATTATCCCTTGCTTGTGATTATGGAGACATTACTTTTGGGGTTGGAATATTGTGGAAAGAAGGAGAATTTTGGAGGAGACTAGAGTGGAGCTCTTCATCAACTTTCATTCCATAATTGGGCTTTAGAAGGTTGGTGAATCAAGTCTACTCTCTTGTGTATCTGTTGTTTTATATGTATGTTTGTTTCTTGCTTGTTGAATGAGTTTGTAAATGTCTTCTATGAGTATTCTGTTATTGTTTTGGGGTTTTGTGTTGAGTGTAGAAAGAGCTCCTTCCAGTTGGAAGGCAATGCTCATCTTGTATAGGTAAGGGGAGGTGTGACCCTCCTCAGGTGTCATCTTGATTCTGGTTGTAAGAAATGCCTTGAGGGCAAGTGGTATTTTTTTAGCCTAGAGGGTTTATTGGCTCTGAGAGCCTATTGGAATTTTCTGGGTAATTTGATTAATTGTTGGCTTAAGGCCTTGTGATAAAATGTGATAAAATGTGTAAAGGATGACACCTAGAGGTAGAGATTGTCTACTCCCCTACCCTCCTGAACTCACCTACGCTGGTTCATTGTATTGTGAGTATACCATGGGTGTGTGTGTGTGTTATTTGATTTGTTGTTGTTGTTCAATGCTGTGATGTGTTGGTATAATGTACCCTAGGTATGTGGATGGTCTCCCTAGCTCAGGGGTGACCCTCTTGTGGGTCTATGGTAGGGAGGAGAGCTAGTTGGTTGTTGTTTTCTTCCTTGTTGTTATGCAGGTTTCTCTTGAAGCTTATTGTGAGGATTGAAGGAGTTTTATTGTTTAGGGAAATGTATCTCTTCTTTTCTTGTAAAGAGAGCTTGTTTCTTAAAGTTTCATCCTTGTTGAATTTTTTAGAGGAGAGATTTTCTCCCTCTGAGTTGTAAAAATTGTAATTGGGAGAAGAGAGTAATTCCTCCCTTAATGTGTTGTTAGATATGATTTTATAGTTTATTTCATTTTATCATTGTGGAAAAAGAAAGAAAGAAAATTGTTTATCTTTAAAAGGACATTAGAATTGTTTACATTTCTTGTATTCTTAATCTGTAAAGTTTAGAGTTAGTTGCTGATTTAAATAGATTTGTATTAATTAAATTCATTTCACTATTCACTATTCACTATTCACTTTCACTATTCACTTTTACTATTCACTTTTTCACTATTTACTATTCACTTTTCACTAATCAAGTTATTTATTTTTACTATTCACTATTTACTTTTACTATTCACTTTTCACTATTCATTTGAAGGCAAACTATATGTAGTTTAAAACATTTGACTTGAGATAGAAATTTTAATCAAAGAAAGTGAGATTTATTTATGCATAATGTATAATACGAATTGAATAGATGTTTAAACTCAGAGTTGCAATTCAGAAATACATTGTTTATACAATTGCAATTTAAAAAGAGCATAGGTAAATATATTTTAATTTTAAGGAAGAGTTTCTTGGAAGTTTTAACAATTATCCCAAATTAAATGACAAGAAAATGAAGAGGAAAGTATGATCCCTTCATTTACAAAGGACACTGAAAATAAACGCAAACAAGCCATCACAGGCATTCCATGAGTGGTCATTTTAAACTCAACTGTAGATTTAGAGAATAAATGTCCAATTGAAAAAAAAAAAGAGACAGAGAAAGAACAGCTAACCTTGGAAAACAAGGAGGAGAAATTAATATTAAATTCCAGAAAATGGAAAGAAGAATCAGATGATCGTGCTTTGCTGAAAAATGATCTATCACCTAAAACAACTGTTGTTCAAATATAATTCATGAGATTAACCTAAGTCAGGGAACCACGCGTTTCCTTATCTAGGGTGTGTGCACATGTATTTGGTATGCCATCATCAACTATATTATTTTTGCCTTAAGCGTACGCCACCAAGCACGCTTACGCATGCGAGGGGGTTTACAGGGTAGCGTGGGAAATTTTTTTGATAGTTCGTATCATGACCACATGACGCATGTGGACATGACATGCGTGAATGCGTGTTGTGACCGCATGGGAAATGTGGGCATGACAATCAAGCGAGTTTGTAGATTTCTGCAATTAATATGGTATTAGTCCGTCATATGCCACACCATATCACCCTTAATGTAATGGCCAAGCTAAATCCAGTAATAAAATATTTATGAAGATAATCAAGAGAATCATTGACAAGAATAAGAAGGCATGGGATTCAAAGCTGAAATTAGCATTGTGAGCTAATATGGTAACAATGAATAAAGCCACTAGTAAATCTACCTTTGAACTAGCGTATGGCCTGGAAGGAAAGCTACCGGTGAACAATCTCTTGCTAGTTTATAAATTCATACAAGAGAATGATGATAATATTGAAGATCCAATGACAGAAAGGGTGAACTAGTTGGTTGCATTGGATGAGGCAAGGAGAGAATCTCAGAGAACCAATGTAAAGAGGCAGCAAAAAGTAAAGTACTTGTTTAGTAAAAGGGCTTTAGAGAGAAAGTTTCAGGTGAATGACATGGTTCTCATGTGGAATGCTAGGAGTTAGGACTAGGGAAAACATGGTAAGTTTGAACCTCTCTGGATTGGTATGTACATCATAAGCAACACTCACAAGGAATATTCTTTTTTTCTCCAAGCCTTAGATGGCAGACTTTAGGAGTTGCCTGTGCACGAACAATTCTTGAAACCCTACTTTTCATAAGTAGGTTATTTTCTATGCACAACAAGTTGTAAATAGGTTGTATAGTGTAAATTTTGTATAGTTGTCTATTGTTTGTCTATCTGTATTGGTCCTAGTCTACTCCTAGAGTCTATCTAGTCCTCGTTGCAATCCAGGTGATTGCATGTCCCCAGTCGAAGCCAATGGTGTAGCCTATCTAGGTCTAGGGTTTTAATTTAAGTTTGAAAGCATTTATCTTTATTTTCTTAAACGCTAAGTCCCATGGTCATTGTTGCTTTATGTTTCAATTTATCTTTGACTACCTACTATAGGTAACTAGTTACTGAAGTCATAACTTTGAGTCTCATAAGTCATCGAGTAACCGGCCCCATCCTCCTAGTATTATCCTCTCTATCCTATTGAGTCAAAAAGTCTGAGTTTTAAGTCTTGTAGGGCTAGAGAGGCCACATGGCTGAATGCCATAGGTCTGCATAGCATCAAAGGTGATGTCATATTTCTTTTGTAGGGCTGGAATATGGAGACACCTGTCGTATATGATAGGGATTACAGCCATTTAATGTACGAGTCTGAATTGATGAAAGTAGTGTTGCCAAGTATTAAGATGAGATATGAGTTGTAGATAGTGAAGGATCTAATGGTAGTGCATGGTCGCACAACAATCTTGGTAGGCAAAAAGATTCAATGTGAGGTTACGAAATTGTGACACATGGCTCTGTCTTGGAGGCAAAGGTAAAGCCAAGTGTAAAGAAGTCTACGTGGGAGCATTATCATACTCAAGCAGACCAAAAAGGTGATGGCCCATTGCTCATCGTGCTGCTAAAAAATGGTGCCATGTGTCCACAACGAACAAAAAGAAATGAAGTCATTAAGAAAAGTGCATCCTACTTGGAATGATTTCATTGGTTGACAAAGGGACATATATTTTAAAATTTAACAAGAAATCTATGACTGTCGATGTCACAAAAGGAAGCATAAGTCAATGGCATACATTTGAACTTCCTATAGGAAACATTGGGAGGTCCCTGTGACATGAATTCCAGTAAAATTTGAGGTGATGCACATTAATGTTAGAGGCCCTAAATTGTAAAGTGTTTTAGGGAAGAAAACAAAGGGTTTTTCTTGCCATTTTCACAAACATAGAAGAGCTTTTGTGTGCAAAAGGTATCCAAAGAAAAAGAAAAAAGGATTTCAAGTTTATGTACATAAACTTGTAAGTCTATTCTATGTCTGCTATGTTCATTTACCTTCAGAATTGTTGAATTTGTTGAAGTAGAGTGTTTTTAAATAGAAAACCCTAGCTCAGTAAAAAATTATTTGAAATAATGAGTTAAGAAAATCAACCCTACACATCAAAACATAGATTTGATGAGGACCTTATGGTCCAAATCACTAGGTGTTCAAGGTGACCTGCAAATGTACATGGTCTCAGTGGGCCAAATGATAAACTTCTAGACCTCTATGATGATTGTTGAGATGCTCAGTTGAAAATACCTACATGGATTTTATTCAGACACTGGCACGATAGAAGGGAGTATAAGGCCCCAATCTATAATGCGTGGAATCTAGTCTTTGCAAAGTTAATATGCCATAACATGTTTCTAAATCTAGACTTTGTGAGGGCAGAAGCATAGAGATATGACCTAGGGTCTAGAATAGTAGATGTAGGGAATAAAATAGTTATGATAAAAACTACAAAGGCCTATATCTCAAGTGTGTTTGGACTAAACCCTGTAGCTAGCAAGTAGATTGATCTTGCCACCTTACAAGAAGGATATAAAAAGGTCAAATAAGGGTAGAGAGCCTTCATTTTGCCCAAGCACATATCGAAGGGTGTAGATCCAACAATTGGTGAAGATATTTGACTTGCAGGAAGAACCTTTTGATTGCTCCCAATTCATGCATTATTTTGTCAAAACTTATCACTCTTTGTGTTAGGTGCTGGGAAAGGATGCAATGGATAAAATGCCTATTTCTCTAATGATGATGGTTGTACACATTAAATATGTTATGAGAAAGGAACCATATGACTATGCTACATATATTGCAAATGAAATGCACAAGCAACTAACTACTATTAAGAGAAAATTGTATACAGGTGATGCAAAAGTAGAGTTCACATGGTACTCGATGATGTGCCATATGTTTTTATATGCTGGATTGGGACTATGGCACAAGGACTTGCATGTCAGGTAGGTTGACATTGAAGGTAACTTGCTCCCTATATAGATGTGGACTTAGATGCTACATATGCATTGCATAGATGTGGATTATGTCACTTTTGAGGAGAATTTTATTAGAAGGTTGCTTAGTTTCATGGAGCCAGAAGGAGAAAGAATGCACCCTGATGTGGTTGATTTTTTTAGGCCGCTAGATAGAACCCCTGAATTATGGATAGAACATAATAGGGGTGATCAGTTCTTGTTTAGGATCTATGGGAGCAGGGTTGTCCGATATATTGTACCAAATTATGTTCCTAAAAGGATAGCATTCTTGAAGATTAGTAGACAATTGAATGACTCTGATAAAGAGCATCTCAGAACACATAAGAAAGGCTCATTTTTTCCCACTTCTGTTAGATTTTTTAATATTTTGGTTGTCAATAAGGATGGAATGGATCAAATTAATCCAATATTGAGGTTTTATAGGATGGGTGTGGATAAGCCCAGGGAATTTGACCTTGAGGGCTTTATAAATAAGGTTAGGGCAGATGTAAAAAGGCCACAGTACATCCACCAAGTCTTATATGATGAAGATACAGTTAGAAATTGTGCCACCATGCAAGAGGTTTAGTTTCTTAAAAAGAAATTGGACACAATAATGGAAGGGGAGAGAATGAGGAAGAATTCAAATTCTTCATATCCAAGAGCATTTGTAGAGGAGAATGATCCTATAACAAGAATTCAAAAAATATTTAATAATGCAGATGTTCTAATACAGAGTGCCCCAGCAGCATATGAACCTAGAAGCTCAAGAGGAGCATACAAGAGAAGAGAAGCTTCACCTGATACACCTCAAGCTAAAAGGTCAAAAATAATTATTTTCGAACATGAGGAAGAAATTGAAATGATTGATTTAGAAGATGAGATAAATGAACAAGAACAAGAAATCTCCCAACAAATGCTTTCACTTTTGAAAATAAGAGCTCATGCCTCCCTTGACAATAGGTTGGCCATAATTACCATAAGACAACAAGTTGATACTAAATATATCAAAATTCTAGCCTGTACATAGTTTCTTAAAGATGATGCTTTTGTGAATACCCCTGAAATCAAGGGTTTTGTATTGAAGGCTAGAAATGAGGAGCTTCAGAAAAGAATAGGAGAGGCTAAAAGTGGAGATGACCCCTCACAATATCAAGAAATAACTTAGAATGTGTTAAATGAAGTGAGTTGGGACATAAGTGAGATGATTCCAGAAGAAGTGAGGGCCTTAGATGCAAAAAGTGATATGTTGTTACTCCCACACTAGACACTAGCAGATGTAATTTCATTCGATATTGTTACAAGACATGACATAGATGTGTCTAATGAATAGGTGGAGAAGGCACTTTCAGGTGGAGGATTCAATCCTAGATTTTAAACTTTGGCAATTTTGGCATTAGCCCCGAGTAATAATAAGCCATGGATTGGATTGGGTGAGTTGACTAGTGATGTTATAATAAAAAGAGTGTCAAACACTCTAGCTCCCCAAGATGCCAGTTTGAATGTGTAGACAACTCAATTTGTAGAGGCAGTAAAAAATAAACTACAAAGGGATTATGATGAAATTCTCCCAAAGTATGGACAAGCCAACTTAGTGCTAAGTAGATATAATGAGGAATCATTGTTAGGGCCAAGAACCTTAGCCCAAGGAACTCTAGCTCAAATTTAGGCTACAAAATAGTTTCCAGCAAATACAGAGCCACCACTGTTAGAAATAAAAGAGGTGAAAGAGGAAGTAAAAAAATTGAAAGGTGAAAAGAAAGATGTAGTTAAAGAGCTAATCACAATTTTGATTAATAATAGAATGTCTAAGATTCTATCCAAGGAAGAGGATGCATGGAAGTCATCTTCAAGCATAAAGTCAGCCCAAGATCAACATGAAAATGATAAGGAGAACCTAGGCAAAATGATTAAGCTGTGGCCACCGAGAATAGGGGAAGTAAGGAATTTGCATATGTGTTCAAGGTTTACCCTAGATGTTCCACTTGAAATAAAGTTAACTCTTGACATGCAGCTAATACTGGAGGAGGTGGTAGCATTCCAATTGAAATTAGATAAAGGTTTGAAAGAAAAAAAGACAAGTTATGGAGGAAATGGACAAGAGGATAATGCCGAGTATTCTAGCAGATGATTGCCAAATCAAAGATATAAATAAATGGAAAGGTGATTTTGAAAATATGGCTGACCAGTTGGCATCCTCGAGTCATGTAGAGGGAGATTCCAATTTATGTATTTTGAATTCTACATTGGACAAGCTATACACTTTGGAGTTGAATCTAGAAACATTTTGCAAAGAATCTAGAATTATATTGGATGCAAAACATACAAGGCATAATGACAAAATAGCAAGATTGCTTCCATTTCAATGACCTGCAGAGCAGTCATATACAACTTATATGGAGAAGTATGTCCTAGCTGAATGAAGATCAAATTATATGGAAGGATAATACATTTTCCAATCAATTTTGTAGTCTCCAAGAAAATTTGTATTTTGTCTTTTCCTCTTTCATGTATATTGTAATTTAAAAATGCTTCCCAATGCCAAAGGGTGGTGGCTTATAAGAGAAGATTCATGAAACTACCATAATGTAATGAATTTGAGTACTATGTTCTTATGTCTATAAAAGATCTGATAGTATGAATTTGTAACATTTTTAGAAATTTGGGAAACTTTTGATAATGAAAATATAGAGCAATTCTGGAGGTTGGCCTTAATTCTGAGCTACATGAGTTTATTTTCTTGCAATGTTGAATGTATGTTTTTATGAGCATTTTATCAGTTTCATATTGAGCTTATATGAGTAATGTTGTTGGCATGTGTTTCTATTGATTGTCTCCTGTGTTATCTATGTTTCTCTTTTGAACAAGATATTAAGGGTTTCTAAGTTTTGGGGTACACATTTGCTGTATTTCATATTTGGATTTCTACTACTAATCAAGGGTTAGATTAAAATGCTTTGAATCAGATATGGGAAGGTGTGTATGATAACAAGGATACTGGTAAGAAGAGTTAACAAGAATACTCATTCTTGGATAGTTTTCTATAAGACAAGGAACATTTTAAATCCTTTGAATCTATATGTTTGAGATGCTTATGGGAACAAGTTTGCATTTGTAAGAAATTGACTCCAAACCCTAGGATTGGCACCGGTCAGGGTTGGGTTTATTTTCACAAAATACCCACAATCAGACAATCACTCATATATTAAAAGTAAAAAATCAAAATCAACTTTTTAGTTTGTAGGAGTAGGATTTTTTAGTTTCATGTTCTTTGAGCCATCTGGTAAATAAAATTCCAAAGATAGCCACTTTGATTTAGATCATACAATTTTGGTTTGCATAAAAGGGAACATATTTTCTTAAACATCAATATCTAGTTGAAGTTAGGGTTTATCGTAGTGATATTGAATAAGGGAATACCCTCCTAGGTCTTGTAGAGCCTAAAGTGCAGAGGAGAATAGTTAACTATCTCCTATTGGTTAGACACTAACTTGAGATTCCTGAGCATAAGAGTTGGCTACATTTTAGGAAAACTCAAACCATCAGTTGGGAACTCCAACACCCTTGTCCTACCCTATTTTGTTAGGGCCCAAATCTTGGATGTTGGCAAAGTGACCATTAAAAGGTTTCCCTTTGTCGGCCTATTCAATTTGAATTATGGATGTTTAGTGGGAATGCATATATAATCATGTTTAGGACTACAACTAGATAGATAATGTAAACTCATGATCTTATGCTAAGGATACTCAAGGCTTTCATTGTGTTGTAGAGTAGTATTATGTTGTGTTTGTTCATGTTTGTTGTAGATTTGTCTTCATTAATCCATCTCCTCATGGCATAGAAGATCTTCATCGCCTTGTTAGAGCTTAACCTTCAAGGTGAAATCTACTTTATGTTTCAATCATTTATCATATTATTGTTTTTGCCTCTGTCCTACAAGGACGCACAATCTCTATCTAACAACGGTGTTGTAAGGCTTGAATGTCATTCTGAGGCTTGACCAAGGCAAGATCCTAAACACCACAACCCCTAATCCCTCTCTTGTGATTATAGGTTACAAGTGTCAAATTCTATGGAGAGGAGTTGCAGGAGTTCTTAGCAGAGTAGGAAGAATCAAGCTCTAAAGAAAATGATAGAAAAGAACCCTAAAAGTACAAGGGTGCCTACTCTTTTGTCCCTCAATTTGGCACTATTAGGAATCTCTAAAGTCGTTGCAGTTTGTAGCAGAAAATGTCATGAAGCCCTTAAAAAAGTAGTGCATTGGACAAGGGTGCCTGCTCTTTTGTCTCTGACTTTTCCATCTTCCAAAACCTAAAATCTGGTATGTCTCTAATCTACATTTAATGTATTCTTGTGTGAGCATTTGTCAGGCTGCATCCATTTGTTTACAATTTTGCATCATTAGGGTTTTTAGCTTAATTAGACTAAAATCAATACATTAATCATCAAATTCCAAATTTCCTTATCATTCCAAGTGACACCAAACTTATAGCTGAGTCCTCTTGCAAAATCTATGATTCAACTCGGTTTAATGTCCTTGATTGTATGTAGTGAAAGGAGGATTTAATTAAACTATCAATCAAATCAACAAACCCTCTTTTTCTACATAACATTTTGGTGAACTTGTGTTTTGTTGAACATTGCATCTTGCTAAGTGTTGTACATCAGATTTGCATTCATACATTTCATTTACATCATTTTACATTCTAAAGTCCTACAAAAAATTGAAATTTTTAATAAAATCAAGCATCCTACGCTCGCATTTAGGAATAGTTTGCACTATTCTCATTGTATTTCATCTAAATCATTTAAATCTCTAATATTTATGTCATATCTGAGATAAATTATAGCAATTAATCATTTCATCATCATTTACCTTGCATTTACATACTTTATTTGCCAAGGTTTGCTTGAAATTTGGCATTTTCCATATAACCTAGTAATTCCAAAAACTAGGGTTTATAATTAAAACATTATTTAAGATTTTATTACTCATTTTCACACTCATTCAAATCTGATTTTGGACTATAGTGTTTCATAATAGTGTGTTTTTTCATTTACATTTCAAATTTTGCATTTACACATTGTGAATTTCAACAATTATATCTTTCTCCTTGGATTTCCTCTATTAGTTTGTGCATTGAGTGTTGGATACCTTTGCATGAGATTTATAAACCTCTAACCTAATATAAATATCTCTCTAAGGAGAAGCCTTAGATTAATGGGTTCTAGTTCTCTCGATAGTAATGGTGTTCCTACATTAGAAAATCCATTGAATACCTACTTTACAAGAGGAGAAACACAAACTTTGTAAGATATCATACCTCCTATAACTACAATGAAACAACAAATATTTTATAATGTTGAGGATCCTATTGACATGATAACACATGTACATAATGAGAAAATAAACAAACTTGATAGAGAACTAGTAGATTTCCATGGATTTGTGGAAAAAGAAAGGATAAATGAAGAGGTTGTACCTATTGTAGACACCTAAAATTAACCTATTCCAAGATCAAGCTTTCATCTATCATACTTCATTAATTAAATAATTCTTAATTATTTGATTAATTTCATCTATTGATCACCATCAAATTTATCCTGTGTTTTAATTAAATAACTCTGATTATTTAATTACATCAATTAATCATCCATATTTAATTAAATAACTCTAATTATTTAATTAAATCAATTTATCATCCATATTTAATTCAATAACTTTGATTATTTAATTAAATCAATTTATCCTTCATATTTGATTAAATAATTCTAATTATTTAATTAAATCAATTTTCCTCCATATATTAGTTAAATAAATTTAAATAATTAAAGCTAATATTCTATCTCTTCAAAATAAATAAAATTTAATATTTTATTTATTTATCCATTTGCATGAAATTAAATAATTAATTTATTTAATTTCCTATTATTCATTCTCATCCATAATTCACTTGCAATTAGTTCAGATAACTAATCAATCAAATTAGTTAACAAAATCAATCAAATCAGTTAACAAGTTAGTCAATCTAGTTAACTAATCAAACAATTCAGTTGACTAGTCAATCAATTGAGTTCACTAAGCAATTAGCTCCGTCAACTCTTCAATCAGATCTATTAACTCCCTTGATGCATGAGAGAACAAGGACACTTGTCCCTCTCTCATTCATACACAACCCCTCAACCATTCTTAGTGATTAATCTCTCAGATCATCCACAGCCATTGATCTTCATCTCTAAGAGTCTATAATAAAATGTTCTCCAAACTGTCTAATCCTCTTTGATCTTCATACAACATCATGCTGCAAAAATCACTCTAGATCATATCATCCTCATCACAACATTATGCTTTTTAATTGAGTAATCCATAATAATCAAAGAGCAAAGAGCAATCGATTGAAGTGGGGCATTCTTCAATAAGATCGATCAATGAAGGCAAATTTGTTTCTACAAAGGGAGGTAAACCGTATTTGATTTTGATTTATTTCATTTATGTTTGCATTGGATTTTTCACCTATCACATTTTGGCATGCCTGCTAATCTAACCCCTCCTATTTGTGAGTGTTGGTTAAGATTTTTGTTGCAAATTCAGGTTGTTTTTAGACAAAATCTAGGATTCAACTTTCACAAATGATCTCCTACGCTCAATCAAACCTCACTAGTGATTCTGGGAGGCCTCGCAGGTAAAAATTGACATATAAAACTCATATTTTTCATTACCAGAAAATTTTTCAAATTTTTTTGTATTATGCCCCCTACACATGTTATATCGTATGGACCCGTACAATCGCCTGCATAGGCAAGCTGTAGGTGCTACATAGGTTTCAAACTTTATTAAAAAATAAAGGAAATTAATGCAAATAAATATTAAACATTAGCGGTGGGGTTTTAATATTTTTTTGGGCCCCTTAACCACCTTTCCCTTACCACACCTCCACCCCGCTGCCCACCCCTACACTCTCCCCCACCACCTACACCTCATCCCCATCCCATCCCATGTCTTTCTCCCATCCCTACTTGACTATTCCATATCTTTTTCTCCCTTGCAAAAAAAACCTTACCCCCTACCTCCCACTCCGCCCAAACTCCTGCCATCCCCACTCTCTAATCTCCCATGCCGCTTCCCCTTCCCACATCCTGATCTACTAGTCCTCCAACATTTCCTACAACCTCCACCCCATTCCTCTGACCTTGCCACCTATGTCGCCCTCCTACCACCCCTTCTCCCCACCCCCTACACACATCTCCCACCTGACCTTCAAAACACCCTAACCAACATTACCATTAACTACACAAAAAAACAAATGCACAACAAAAACAACAATAAAAAACAAAAAATAATAATTAAAAAAAAAAAACATAAATAACATAAAACAAAGCATAACCCTAAACCATTACATTTTACTTTTTAATTTTAGTCTTTCATTTTACATTTTTAATTTTTAATTTTAAAATTTAAAATTTAAAAAAAAAAAATTCTTTTTTCAAGTGCTTAGCCCCTGGTCACATGGGTGACCAGGGGCCTGAAAACCCCTTAACAACTAACCTTAACTACCTAAACTCTAAACAGTCCATGTGAAAAGAATGAGATTTAACTGCTAGTGGTCACTTCACCGCTAGGAGCTTGCTTCTTACCATCCAACTATCCAAATAGGCTAGTTTTTTTTTTCCTTTTTACATAACTTTCTACAGGTATATAGGATTTTCATGAAACTAGAAGTGTTGGAAAGATAGTTTTCCCAGCTTCACAGTAGTATAGGTATCTTCATCCCATCTGATCAACTTTATCAGGTATTATTAGTCAAACACCCCTTCATTTGGAATATTTAAATTGCCACAACTTTTGCATTTCTTAACAAAATTTCACAATTGTTTTTTTTGAAATTGAATAGAATTTTGTCTAAAACTTGATCATAGCATCCAAATTTTTTATCTGTTCATATTTATTAGAAATTTTTTAGATTACTCATTTTTCACCTAACAAGTGGGTTTGCAAGTATCTTTGTTCTTTTTTGTTTTGGTGGAATCTATGAGAACATAAGGCACTTCACGACGTTTGCATCAACTTTAGTATCAAATCCAGGTGCACACAATCCAACTGTTATCTTTTCATTTATCAAAAAACCTTGTTTGCAATCACACTTTGATTTGGACTTAAAATGAACCATTATTTGCAATCACACATTGAAATTGGGCTAAAAATGAACTTGTGTCTTCATTCACATATTTGGATTTGGGATTAAAAAGAATGGGTGTTTTTTTGTTTGGTGGATTTGAGTGTGCTTCAAGGTGTGTATGCTCTTCTCATGAACTTCATGTGACCTTGAGAATAAAAAACATCCCTTAATCCATTCATTTTGACACACACATTTCTATTTCTAAGGGTCAATTAACATTTGTGAATGTGAGTTAAGTGTGTGTGTATGCTCTCTCCTTGCACCATACGGTGATCTTGGAGATCAAAGGAACCCACTTGATTTTCTATTGTCACCTTTCTTAGGAGGCCTACTTGGAGACACACCACTCCAAGGGACAACCTCAACTCTTGTGTTTTTCCAGAGCATAAACAATGAGGAGTGAGTTGAAAAACACACCTCATGGAAGTTAAAATCTTATCATTATAGCTAAGTCTCCAAGAACTTTATACCTTGGGCAAGTGAAGGTGAAGAGTGGGTTAACCTCTTCTCCTAGATATGTGGCATTATTTCTCTTTCATTTCATTGAATTGGGCCCCCCGTAGCTTGAGTATATTGGGGACATATCCTAGACTAAGACATATTAGCCATACCCACTTGATTAATATTAGGCTTGTTGATGTGGTTTTTAAGTGTCTTCATAATCATATCAATCAATCATGGCATAAAAACATGCTATTGTGTCTCGTACGTGTGTGATTCATGCATGTACATGTGAAATCTTTTGATTGAATATTGCTAAAGTCATGCCTTCAACATAAACTTCATTCTACATCATTCTAATCCATCACTTGTCAAAATGGTTATGATCATCAACAAACCTAGGTCAGATCCAAAACCAAATCTCACAATCTAAGGAGTCCCTCCTTCTAGCTCCAATAATAATCATGAGAACCTTGTAGATTATCGTGCATATCTTGGGGAACAAGCTGAAATATGAAGACTTACACACATGGGCAACTCCCTAGTACCACACCTACAATACATCATCCAAACACTTCACGAAATGCAACAACCAACAAAACCTAAAACAACTACAATCCACCATCAAACAACTTCAACAAAACCCATCACCTCTACTACAACTCCTAGCCACCCACCAATCTAAAACCCAACAAACACAAACATAATATCAACAAATTTCATCTCCATCCTATGTATCATCCCCCTTAACTTCATACAAACCAACCACACATCATGTTACCCCTACATCAACCTATCCCACTTCTTCCATAGTTAACCCCTATCTATATCAATCCATACCTCAAGAATATCTAACCCAACAATTCCAACCCCAACAACAATAATTCCAACCACAACAACAACAAGTCCAATTACAACCACAACCTCGACAAATTATACCTCAATACCATGTGTCACCCCCATCACCATACCAATCTAGCCTATCCACATATCATGTCAATTCTACATCACCTTATCCTTCTTCTTCCCATATCAATCCATACCCTAAGATCTTCCACCTACATATCCCACCATTTTACCTTGCCACCAAATTCATTGACAAGGCAATCAAGTACCTTCACAACAACATGCAAGCCCAAGTTACCCTTTTCAACAAGATCAATTGTCCTTATGTCCTCATGATACCTTTAACAAGGGAGATATCAATCTAGATTATGCATCCTATGGTACCCTACAACATTATCCAATCAAATGTCAATCCAATATCCTATTAGTCTTATCCCCACACCAACATTTAGTCCCTATCATTGTCCATTTATCCATCAACCATATAATCCTAAGCCTACAACACCTTCCGCCCTTATTATACCTCCACCTAATCCTCTTCCTAATCCTACAACACCATCTGTCATTATTATCCATCCATTATATTGCCCATCTACCCATACAATTATGAAGGATGTGATCCAATGGCTACTAGCAAGGAATCAACCATCTCCATGTCATCAAACACATATCCAAGAACCTATCAAAGAGTCTTCAAACATGTCCATTGCTTCAACCCCACTTGTAATCCACAACCCATCAAGCCTATTGAAGAGTCTCCTACCATGATTCTAAGTCAATATTCATTCCACCCTCATGTTGACCATCTAGATCATATCAAGATTATCCAAGCGTCTTCTACTTCCACTTCCATTCAATAAAATCAAGAGTTATGTCAAGAGTGTAATCTAATGCATATGGAAACATCAACCCTTTATCTAAATAAAGATCAAAACACCTCCATCCAACCCATCCATAACCTATATCTTTTCTATGAGCAAGATATTATCTTTGATTAAGAACCTATACATGCAAAAATTGATCCCCTCCATATTACACTTAATCCTATATATGATCAAGTGAACCATGATGATCCTCTTAGCCAACTTTATGCATTCCATGGTCACAAGATTGTCACTCCACCTATCCATAATCCCATGACCATCCATGAACAAGCTATCCACACTACTCCTATCCATCCTCCACCTAGTCCTATACATGATCCAACAACATCCACTTCCATTGATGAGACACTTGACTCCTAAGTAAACATAGAAGATCAAACAAATAGCATGGATCTTAATGAACATAATGATAATCAAGATCTTATTGATACTTTGTCCTCCAAAATTGACCATATTACACATCCAACATATACCCTTGGTCTTAACACCTTCATCCACGAATGTTCCTCCTTAAGAGAAAAACAACCATTATCTACCACCTCACCTTCCCTATCAAATAATGAGCTCACATCTAGTGTCTAAATCACCCATAATCCCATTATCCACCACATACTCCAAAAATAACTATCAAGGTAAAGGATTAGGCCTTCATGAACAAGGTATTTTGGACACCATCCATGTCAAAGTCCCTCCAAAATTATATGTCCTTGGTTATATTCTATAAGAATAGAAATCTCAAGATGTTGGTACAAAACCTACAACAACTACAACCCACCATCCAACAACTTCAACAAAACCCTTCACCTCTACTACAACAACTCCTAGTTGAAACCCAACAACTCCTAGCCACCCACTAGTCTAAAACCCAACAAACATAAACACAATATCAACAAATTTCATCTCCATCCTATGTGTCATTCCCCTTAACTTCATACCAACCAGCCACACATCATGTTACCCCTACATCAACCTATCCCACTTCTTCCATAGTTAACCTCTATCTATATCAATCCATACCTCAAGAATATCTAAGCCAACAATTCCAACCCCAACAACAACAATTCCAACCACAACAATAGCAAGTTTAACTATAACCACAACCTCAACAAATGACACCTCTATACCGTGTGTCACCCTCATCACCATACCAATCTAGCCTATCCACATATCATGTTAATTCTACATCACCTTATGCCACTTCTTCCCATATCAATCCATACCCCAAGATCTTCCACCTACATATCCCACCATTTTACCTTGCCACCAAATTCATTGATAAGACAATCAAGTGCCTTCACAACAAGAACATGCAAGCCCAAGTTACCCTTTGCAACAAGATCAACTGTCCTTATGTCCTCATGCTTCCTTTAATAATAGAGATACCAATCTAGCTTATGCATCCTATGGTACCATATAACATTATCCAATCAAATTCCAATCCAAGATCCTATTAGTCTTATCCGCACACCAACGTGTAGTCCCTATCATTGTCCATTTGTCCATCAACCATCTAATCCTAAGCCTACAACACCTTCCACCCTTATTATCCCTCCACCAAATCCTCCTCCTAATCCTACAACACCATCCATCATTATTATACATCCATTATATTGCCTATCCACCCATACACTTATGAAGGATGTGATCCAATGGCTATTAGCAAAGAATCAATCATCTCCATGTCATCAGACACATATCGAAGAGCCTATCAAAGAGTCTTCAAACATGTCCATTACTTCAACCCCATCATGTAATCTACAACCCATCAAGCTTATTGAAGAGTATCCTACCATGAGTCTAAGTCAATATTCATTCCACCCTCATGTTGACCATATAGAACATATCAATCTTATCCAAGCATCTTCTACCTCCACTTCCATTCAAGAAAATCAAGACTTATGTCAAGAGTGTAATCTAATGCATATGGAAACATCAACCCTTTATCTAAATCAAGATCAAAACACTTCCATCCAACCCATCCATATACTATATCTTTTCTATGATCAAGATATTATCTTTGATGAAGAACCTATACACGCAAAAATCAATCCCCTCCATATCACACTTAATCCTATATATGATCAAGATCCCATCTATGATCAAGATCCTATATATGATCAAGTGAACCATGATGATCCTCTTAGCCAACTTTATGCATTCCACGGTCACAATATTGTCACTCCACCTATCCATAATGCCATGACCATCCATGAACAAGCTATCTAGACTACTCCTATCCATCCTCCACCTAGTCCTATACATGATCCAACAACATCCACTTCCATTGATGAGACACTTGTCTCCTAAGTAAACATAGATGGTCAAACAAATAGCATGGATCATAGTGAACATAATGATAATCAAGATCTTATTGATACTTTGTCCTCCAATATTGACCATATTACACATCCAACATATAACTTTTGTCTTACCACCTTCATCCATGAATTTTCCTCCTTAAGAGAGAAACAACCATTATCTACCACCTGACCTTCCCCATCCAATAATGAGCTCACATCTAGTATCCAAATAACCCATAATCCCATTGTCCACCACATACTCCAAAAAATGAACTATAAAGGTAAAGGCTTAGGCCTTCATGAACAAGGTATTTTTGACACCATCCATGTCAATGTCCCTCCAAAATCATATGGCCTTGGTTATATTCCACAAGAAAAGAAATCTCAAGATGTTGGTACTTCCTCCATGCCTTCTAAATCCACTCCTTTCCATCATAAACCACATCATATCCCCAAAACATATGTTTACATTCCACCTCCATTATCCTACAAAAGTCAAAAGCATGTGACCATACACCTTCCACCATCCTCTCTACCTCCATTACTTCCACTCCTAATATCACTCCATCCACTTTACTTCCACTTTTCCCAATGCCTAATCATCCATTTATCCAAAAATCTACTTTTTATCCATTTATCCAGAAGTCCTCTAAAATTCCTAATCATGATCGGCAAATGCACACATCGTCTAAAACATGAAGCTTCCACCAAACCCATGGGATTCAAAAATAAACATTTGGATGCCTCCACTCAAAAAGCCAAAAATCCAAAGGATCCTAATGCCTTAGGATATCAATGCAAAAAGTCAAAACAAAGTACATTCAAAAAGATATCCAAGCCCATACCTTCATGAGAAAAGTCCAAAAGAAAATGGTTTGGGTACCTAAACAAAAAGAAAGCAAGTCAAATGAAGCATCCACATCTCAAAAATCTGAACAACCCTCTTCCATCCAAAATTCCCATTCCATTCAAAAATTTTCAAATTCCCCCATCCCACAAGAAAAACATAAATCATAAAAATCCTAGAAGTCTATGTGGGTACCTAAAATCCTACATCAACCATCTCCTAAGAAAACAACTCCATTTCTTCCTACACCACCTTTAAATCAAAAGCTTCAATGTTTATTACGGCGTGTGCAACCATTGGTCTTTGTTCCTTTCCATTCCACAACATCTCCACATACCTCCATCTCCCCATCTTTCATTCATTATCCTACATATTTCACCCATTATATCCCTATGGTCTATGCTTTTGCATAATCCACATCATAATCCACTATCCACATCCTAATCCTCTATTTTTCCATACATAATCCACATCATAATCCACTATCTTTCCATACATAATCCACATCATAAGCCATCATCCACATACTCCATCTCCCTCTCATGCAATCCTCTACCAACATCTATGAGCATAGTGACATTTGACATGGTCCATATGCATCATCCATATTTAAATGGAACCCTCACCTTTCATGGAACTAGATTCTTGAGTCCCTATCCATATCCACCTATTCCATCCAAGTATTCCAAAGAAAAACAAAAAAAATGGAGAAAAAAACCAAAATAGTAAAGAGAAATCCCTACATCCAATGGTAAAAATTTGGTAAATAGGTGCCTTGGATAAGTACCATGATGAAAACCTGGCAAATAGACATCATGTGTAGTTTGACTATCTTTGTGTCTTACACTTGAGGGCACGTCGTCTCATCCAACCTATCATTTCCTTCCTATCTACCTCATCCTATCATATCCTATTTTATCATCCTTAGCCATTATACCAAGATACATATCCCATCTATCCATCAATCCTCCCTTCCTACTTTTCATCTTGATAAAGAAATAGGAACAAAATGTTGAAAAATGCCTTAGAAAATGTCTTGATATACCTCATTCTTTTTAACCAATCCAATCATCCTCTTGTCCTAAGCCAACCAATCCAATCATCCTCTTGTTCTATGAATTGTCATGTAAAATCTTCAGCATACTACCTAGAATGGGGCATGTTATTCCTATGCAACATAGTCTTTGGAGATCACATCCTATCTCAATTATGAAACATACATCCATCGCCTACCCTTTTATCCATCGCATTATCGTGCGCCTTTCATCCCATTTATTATCACCCATCCTTTTGTCCACTTATCTCATGCCATCTTTTGCCTTGCATCTAGCCTTGGCTTTCCATTGTCATTGGTATCTAGCAATAAGGCTGTCTAAACTACAATATAATGCCATTCCATAAAAAAAAGCCAAAAAGAATCAAAAATCTAAAAAATATCCAAAAAAAAAAAAAATTTCAAAAACATCCAAAAAACAATCAAAAAAATCTCACAAACATCCAAAAGCAATAAAAAAATCTCAAAATTTTCCAAAAATAATAAAAAATCATAGAAATATCAAAAAATAATAAAAAAAACTCAAAAATATAGAAAAACAATAAAAATCTCACAAAAATATACAAAAAACAATAAAAATATCCCAAAAATCTAAAAAAATCAAATATCCAACTAACATCCAAGCAATAAACACAATGCAAGTCATCTTTAATTCATACCAATCTAGTCAACCAATCTAGCCAAATCATTCAATTACATCCTTTGGTCTTGATCCTAATCATGTCGTAAACCAAATCAATTAATCATCATCCATCAACCATCAATGGGATATATAGTTCCCACATCCTTGTGTTGATCTAGGGATATATTGTTCCCCACAATGACATGACTATCATCATCATCAATCAATCAATCATCAATGGGATATACTGGTCCCACATCCTTTTGTTGATCTAGATATATCATTCCCCATAATGACAACACTATAATCAAATCAATCAATCCATCAATCGATCATCAGTTTATAGCTTTACAGGGGCAATACCTTGTTTATTTTTTGTATCATTTGTGCATTCTTTCTTGCTTGCTTGTGTATGTCATCTTTTTTTATCTTGAATTTGTATCAAGTCCTTGTCATTCTAGCTAATATTCATATCTTGTGTATGTTGGAATAACTTTTTGCATTATCCTTTGCATCTAAGGTCATATTATACCTTTTGTGCCTCAGGAATTTAATGCTCTAAGTATCATTCCTCATACATCTAGACAAGGTTATATTATGTTGGATGCATATGACACATCATCATCTTGGTCCTTATACCTTGATACATAATGTCTAGTTCTATATCAAACTATAGGATTGCTCTAATCAAGTCATCATAACTACTCATAATCCATCATTCTAGCATCCATCCTTTTATCTTCTTAATTTTTTTATGTTCTCCATCTTCTATCTCTTTTTCTTTATATCCATTCATTTCAAGAGCACACCCGTATTCTTCCAATTCATCTGTCCTCTTAAGGGGGCATAATTCAACCTATTAATTAACCCACTAAGTACTTCTACCCGACCGGGGCATCATCATTTCTAATCCAATCATTTTGTTCTTCTAAACCAAAGTCTTCTTCTATCCAACATAGCACAATGTTTTAAACTTTTTTGAAATGACGTTACTTCGCAACACCATCTCAAAGAGGGGCAAAATGTAGACACCTAAAATTGAACTATTCCAAGATTAGGCTTTCATCTATCATACTTCATTAATCAAATAATTCTTAATTATTTGAGTAAGTTCATCTAACGATCACCATCAAATTTATCCTCCATGTTAATTAAATAACTCAGATTATTTAATTAAATCAATTAATCATCCATACTTAATTAAATAACATTGATTATTTAATTAAATCAATTTATCATCCATATTTAATTAAATAACTTTAATTATTTAATTAAATCAATTTATCCTCCATATTTGATTAAATAATTCTGATTATTTAATTAAATCAATTTTCCTCCACATTAACTAAATAAATTTAAAGATTTATTTAATTAAAGCTAATATTCTATTTCTTTAAAATAAATAAAATTCAATATTTTATTTATTTATCCATGTGCATGAAATTAAATAATTAATTTATTTAATTTCCTATTATTCCCTCTTATCCATAATTCACTCACAATTAGTTTAGATAACTAATCAATCAAATTAGTTAACTAAATCAATTAACATGTTAGTCAATCTAGTTAACTAATCAATCAATTTAGTTGACTAGTAAATCAATTGAGTTCACTAAGCAATCAACCCAGTCAACTCTTCAATCAGATCTGTTAACTCCCCTAATGAATGAGAGGACTCAGAGACTTGTCCCTCTCTCATTCATGCACATCCTCTCAACCATTCTTAACCATTTATCTCTCAAATCATCCACAACCATTGATCTTCATCCCTGAGAGTCTATAAATAAAACATTCTCCAAACCATCTAATTCTCTCTGATCTTCATACAACATCACACTGCAGAAATCACTCTAGACCATATCATCCTCATCACCACATTATGTTTTTTAATTGGGCAATCCACAATAATCAAAGAGCAAAGAGCAATTGATTGAAGTGGGGTGGTGCACTTAAATAAGCGTGATTAGTGAAGGCAAATTTGTTTTTACAAAGGGAGGTAAACCATATTTGATTTCAATTTATTTCATTTATGTTTGTATTACATTTTTCACCTATCACACCTGATATTCATAGTCTAAGAGAGTTGTTAAAAGAAGAACAAGATGGTGTTAATACACTATGTGGACTAGCCCATATAGTGCATAACAACATTATGATGGTGACTGAATGTGCAAATACTATTAATATGTCATCACTAACTCATACACAAATATCAGAGCCTATACCATTACTGGAATGTCTACTTTTACATCATCAATTATCACTACTAATGCACCTAATTGTAGTAATGCTACCACTAGTATTGGAGTATCTAATAGCATTAATTCATAGAATTACAAGGCTATGGGATTCAATTATCAAAACGTAGCACCTAAGGTGACTTCTTATATGAATACTCACTCTCAACCACCTCTCCATTCCACTTATTCCCAACCACGTTTCACTTACAATTAATCCCAACCACTTTCCACTCACAATTATTCCCAACCTCCTTTTGTAACTACTCATAATCAATCACCTCAAAATTTCTTGACCACAACTTCTAATTGTCATACCACATCTCCTAATGATGTCCTCCTAAACCAAATCTTACAAAGCATGACTTCTTTACAAAAATAGGTGACAAGCTTGACAAATTCTTGTCAACCTAACATACCAACTTATCATGCTCATAATCCTCTATCTTATTCAATCTTGAGAACTCCTATGCCTGATAAATTTGAGACTCCTTGCTTTGAAAATTTTGCTGGAAAAGGTGATCCTAATACTCATTTGGAAGAGTTCACAACTATGTGTAGTGATTTCTTTTTTGGAGAAGACTTTCTAGCAAAACTCTTCTGGCGATCTCTCAAAGATACAGCTATAGAATGGTTTTGCTCATTACCTCTGAATTCAATACACTCTTTCTCTCAACTAGTTGATCAATTCTTACAACATTTTCAAGGAAACATTGGGCCTCAGGTATCATGGATTGATTTAGTTCATTTCAAGAAAGGTTTGAAATAGAAGTTAACTAAGTTTATTAGTCTATATCAAGCTCTTTATGCATAAATTATATACCATATGAATGACGAGGATGTTCAAAAGGTGTCTAACAGAAATCTACAACCTAACATCCGTGATAAGATCCTCTTGATGAAATATAGTTCTTTTCAACATTTATGCACAACTCTTCATGATTATCTACTTTCATCTAGTCAATATGAGAACCAAAACTCATCGACTCAAGGTGATCAAGCTCAAACTGGAACATTTCAAAATAATTTCAAGAGGAACACCAAGAATTTCACCAAGGTAAATGGGTAGAATTCAAAGAATTTTTTTCAAGTGTCCATTAACACTAATTCAAACAAGGTACCATTTCAATTTTGACAACAACAAAGACAACTTACTCCAATATCTAACTCTTTACATTCTATCATGAATCAAGCAGTGAGCAACAATCTCTTGAATCTTCCTCCCATCAATCCATTGGATAGTAATAGAATGCAAGGACCTCACTTCAATGCTAATGCTTTATGTCATTATCATCGACAACAAGGACATGATATTGAATGATGTATGCATCTTAAACATGAAATTAAAGACCTCATTGACTCAAATGTAATACAAGTAACTGGTGTGAATGAGAATAGAAATAAGTCAGTTGCCCCTTTGAATTAGAATTTACAAATCTTCACTAATCCATTCCCTAGACATAATGAGAACAATATGGTCGAATAGAATATAATAGAACTAGAAGATGATTGTCTAGAATATGATGAAATAATTGGTATGATAGAAGTGGATAAACATAAAATTATAAATTCACATCATCCATGCAGAAAGGGAATTTATGTTGAGGTTCCTCCACCATTATCCCTTCAAGGATCGGGAGCTAACCAAGATACATCAAAGTTACAAATCAAACAACAATGAAAGGATATTATAACACAAGAAAAGGATGCTTTGGTGGAAAATGTTCCCTTCCACTATGAAAGGTTTATTCAATGAAATAAGAAAGAAAAATATTAGAAAAGAACTTGAGGTGACTATCATCAGTGGGAAATAATAGTAATTCTCCTCCTCATAAGCAATAAAAGATTTCAAACATACAGGAATTTGAGAAACAAGCACCACATGGCCAAATTAGAAATGGGAATCAATCAAGTATGAATTACCCTAAATTTGTACAAAACTTGATGGAGCATCTCTCAAAGAGGCTCACAAGTTCAGACTCCTCTTAGATAAAATGCAAATATACATCAATAATATACATGTATATTTGTTGTGTTCCCTCATGATGTGTATGTGTTGTTTAGGCCTCCTAGGATGACTCTTGATACTCTTGTAAGGTCAAGGATATTGGAAGACCACCTCTATTATGACCATTCTTCTATTTGTTTCATCATTCTTCTATCTTGCCTCTCCTCGATTTTATTGTTTGCTTCTCATGTCTTAGGGGCATAGTGTTGCAATTGATGACCTGGGGGCATCCTCCTACATGGTGTTCCGAAGGCACTTGTTCTCCCCTCTTATTTTATTGTTTACCTTCTTCTAGTGATTCTACCTAGACGGTAAATGACGAAAATAAACAAATACTGATATGGACCATGTCTCCCTTTAGCAAGCAAAGAAAAGATATGGACCTAGCCCATACATGATGATGGGGTTGATTTATATATATCTAACACTTTCCTAGTGGAATCAATCTATGTGATGTCTCATCTTATGACATTTCTTGTGACTAAAATTTTACAATCCACTCAATCTGCTCTTGTACACTTTGATTGGTATCTCACCTTGTTGCTACACTTGGTTTTGAGGTATCTACAATATAGCCCAATAGTTATACTCAACTTCAAACCCATAGTATAGCCTTGGTCCTTGATGTTACTATTTTCATGCATAACTTTTATCATGTGATGTGGTTATTATCTTAGAGAAAGATTTCTAACATCTCTTGTCATCTTATCATATCATATCAATGTGTTTGTGGGAACATTCAATGATTGTGAGCACATGTCACCTTCGGAGGCATGGGCTTTGTGAAAGCTCATCTTCCCTTGTGTGTTTTATCTCTACCTTAACATTCTTGATATTGGTACATGACACCAACCACCTTAAGGTGGGGGCATATATGAGATTATTTGTTTGATGATTTTGGTACTAACAAAGCATGTTTGTAAGCCCTCTATAAAGGTGGGATGTTGTATCTTTAGTGTGAGTACACATTTTTATTTATATTTCAATCAAAGAAGGCATCTACAGAGTTGGGATAACATATCTCTTGAGCTAGTGCATATCCTTTTATTCAAAATCCCTTTGCGGAGGTGGGATGGTGTATCTCTTAATCTAGTGCACATCCTTTTATTTTGAAAGTCCTCTACGGAGGCAGGGTTGGATCTTGAGACTATCCTCCCTTAAGCATGTCCTAGGTAGTTTTTGTTGCATAATTCCAACCATTAGGTGTGTTTGTAGCATGTTTGAGATGGTGGAACTTAGCAATAAGCTCCTCCCACCACCTTGTTTCCTTTGTTTTAGAAGTATAGTATGTCTATGACATGTTATATGGCAGTCATGTTTTTTGTGTGTCTTCCATCTGTCTTCCCCCATTTGTGGTTCCAAGGGTGTAGTGATGAGCTCATCCCACACTCAAGATTTGTTCAGTGTGTTTTCCCCTGCATTTGGTTTCAAGGGTGCAATGATGAGCTCCTCCCACACTCAAGTATTGTATGGTGTGTCTTCCCTCATGTGTGGTTTTAAGGGTGTAGCGATGAGTTCCTTCCACACTTGGGTTTTGTATGGTGTATTTTCCCCTGGTGTAGTTTCAAGGGTGTAGCAATGAGCTCCTCCTACATTTTGGAGTTTTGTGTGTTGCATTTTTTATTTTCGATCCATATGTTATGAAAATGAAAATTGATATATCAATGTATTCATCATGTTTTGTTTGAATGTTCTTATGTCTTCATTGTGTCATGCGTGTCTTCAACACTATCTTCTCCATATCTTGTGTGCTTCCTACTATCTTCACTGTGTTTTGCATGTCTGTGATGTGTCTTCTATTGCTTACCCGAGATTGGGGGCTAGAAATAGTTCCTCAATCTTTGTGTATGCCTTAGCTTCAAGTGCTTAGCATGCTTGATGTGTTTTTTACCAAAATTTAATGCATGTACTAGTCATAAGATCATACATACATTAAAGTGGGGACTAAATGTTATGTCATCAAATGTCCCTCTATGACTTTTACCTCCTAAGATTAGCTCCTAGGTCCCTTAATTTTAATCATGCATCTTAGAAATGAATCCAGAAACAAAATGCCTTAAAACTCATGAAATATAGGACTTAGGGGACATATGTGAGCTTAATCCAACCCTGAAATAGGTTCTTGGACAAGGGCGTCCACACCCTTGTCTTTCCCTATTTTGTCAAGGCCCAAATCTTTGATGTCGGCAGAGTGATCGTTACAAGGTTTCCCTTTGTCGGCCTATTCAATTTGAATTATGAATATTTAGAGGGAATGCACACATAATCATGTTTAGGATGTCATTTTACAACTAGATGGATAATGTGAACTTATGATCTTATGCTAATGATAGTTAAGGCTTTCATTGTGTTGTAGAGCAGTATTGTGTTGTGTTTGATCATGTTTGTTGCAAATTTGTCTTCATCAATCCATCTTGGCATTCAAGATCTTCATCTCCCCATGAGAGCTTCACCTCCAAGGTGACATTTACTTTGTGTTTCAATCATTTATCATATCATTTCTTTTTCTTCTGTCCTACAAGGACACAAACTCTATCTAACAATGGTGTTGGAAGGCTTGAATGCCATTCCAAGGCTTAACCGAGGCAATCTCCTAAACAACACAACCCCTAACCTCTATCTTGTGATTACAAGTTACAAGTGTCAGGTTCTATGGAGAGAAGTTGCAGGAGGTCAGAGTAGAGAAGGAAGAATCTAGATCTAAAGAAAATTATAGAAAAGAACCCAAAAAACACAACGCCCACTCTTTTGTCCATCAATTTGGCATTGTTGGGAATCTTTGAAGTGGTTGCAGTCTATAGAAGAACATATTAGGAAGCCATTAGAAAAAGAATTGCATTGGACAAGGGCAGCTGCTCTTTTGTCCCAAATGTTTCCATATTCCAAAACCCAAAATTTGGTATGTCTCTAATCTACATTTAGTGTATTCTTGTGCAAGCATTTGTTGGGTTCCATCCGTTTGTTTATGATTTTGCATAATTATGGTTTATAGCTTAATCAGACTAAAATCAATACATTAATCATCAAATTCCAAATTTCCTTATCATTCCAACTTACACCAAACCTATAGTTGAGTCCTCTTGCAAAAGCTATGATTCAACTTGGTGTAATGTCCTTGAATGTATGTAGTGAAAGGAGGATTTAATTAAATTATCAATCAAATCAACAAACCCTCTTTTTCTACATAACACTCTTCAAAGTAAATAATGTCTAAAATAAAATAAGTTTTAAGTAGTTATTAAAATAAATTTAGTCTTTATGCCCTTCGAGGCACAACGTGGTGGTGATTTCACTTGGTTGTGGTGATCACAACTCGGGTTCAAATCCCTGCTAGGCCAATGAGCTTGCAGGCCTTGTGCCTTCACTGGGTTTTCATTCTCGTAGGACCCTTCCTGCATCCTCCGCTAGGCTGGTGTGCTCACAAGCTGTGGGCCTCCGCTGGGCCAATGAGCTTGCAGATTTGAACTAAGGGCTCTAATGCACGAGTGATAATGCCCATTGGGGATAGAGACCCCCAAGTTGTAGTCTTAGGCGGAGATAAAGCCATGGGAAGAGATCCCCTATAAGGGTCTCTTTGGGTCCAGACCGGGCTAAAAACACAGGTATACCCAAACTAAAAAAAAATTAGTCTTTATACCTTTTCTTATCTATCTACTTACCTATTTATGTGTGCATCTGTTTAGTAATTTAGATAGATATTAAAAATGATATTCATATAAAAAACTAAAATAGTTTTTCAATAAAGTATAAAGTAAGTAACATCTAAAATAAAATAGCTCTTAGTTTAAAATTAAATAAATAATGTCTATATGTATTTTCAAGTATCTATTGTTTACCTATTTATGTGTCTGTGTGTATGTAGCAATTTTGGTAGATAGCTTTAAATGATAATGTAATGTATAATAGTATGTATATTTTAAACTAGCATAGATACCTTAAACACATCTAATAAAAAATGTCAAGATATATCAATATAGACACTTCAAGATTATATCTCTGGGGTCTTCTAGATAGATGTATTTAAGATATCTATACTATTTTTGTAAGATAATAAATGAAATTTTAATGTTAATTGTTAGTGTGAAAATAACTTTTACCCATCTAGCTTGACTAGGTCCAATTACACGTAAGCTCTCTTGAGGGTTATTTAGACTTTTGTCTCACCTCATTTGCACACATGTGTCCTCACACATGTCTCAAGTGAGTCCACATGTGTCACATCTTTCGATGGGTAGTTAGTCTTTGTGTCCTACCATCTCACCTCATCAACCTTGCCTTTATATGCAATGTCTCTTTGTATATTTCATTATGCTCCATATTTTGGATCTTGTTGATAGTTATTGTCTTTTTTTTATGTATGTTCTACTTTGTGTAAGTGTTCTTGATTTTGTAAGTTGATCTTGACTGTTCCAACTTGGTATCAGAGTGAGCATGCAAGTCCCTTCCCAATTTGTATTGAATCTAGCACCAAGCCATATCAACATTGCATTGTGGAGCCAAATGGACCTCACCATTGCATCTGGAAGTCCCAAATATATATAGATTGACTATCTAAAAATTAATTTTGGACACAGGAAATTTTTCTAGTTTTTTGGCTTTGTACTTGAATTTTTAATGTTAATTACACTAAACACAATCTACAAGAAGCTTCATGTTGTGATCATGTACATAAAAAACAAAATATAACTATATATAATAGAAAAAATAAAACTATAAAATTATAAATATACAAATAAAACATATTATTATACATTACCAAAATATTTATCTAAATAATTAATAGTGACTTTTCCAAAAGTAAAACTAAAAGTTGCATAAAGTAACCAATGTAGATAAGATAAATCAAAATAATTGTTAACTAAAAATTAAAGTTTATGTTTCCATGTACACATGTACTGCTTCAAATAGTTCTAAAGTAAAATAAAATAACTCTTAATATTTAGACTAGTTAAATAAATCCAAGTAAATTAGTCACAATTAACTTAAATTAAATATATGATAGTCAAGAATAATAAAGTGTGTGAATAAAGAGATTAGGCACTTAGTTTTTGAAATAACAATGGATATTTAAAAATTATGCAATAGGTGAAAAGTTAATATTTGGCTAGGTTTTATTGGCTTTTCTTGTGTCCATGTTATATTGCTTCAGAAAGAAATAGTTTGTTGTTTCTTTTAACATTTTTTGTGACACCACTTACATTGCCACACCTACAAGTGATTTTCACCCTCTTTAAATGGCCTCAATATTTGTTTCCTCCATAGTTGTTATTGTTGGAGTTGAAGGTTCAACAATGACAAATAATGGCATCCTTGCTCAAGTGACCTATGAAATTTGTTCCAAAGATGTTACATGAAGTACATGTCTTGAAACACCCATGGATGCTATTCTTTTGATTCCTAAATTTGATAATGCATATCACTGGTTAGAAACATTTACCTTGGTAAGGTATTCTTTTGTAGAGTCCCCCTTAAAAACATGCTCATAGACTAGGTCAATATGGCTTAGGTCCTGCATGGGATTCCTCTAGATGCCATGCAAAACCTTACTAAAGATGTTTTATTTCTCTATTGAAGCTAATGATGTTGAGGCTACCCTTAGCTATGGCCCTTAGCTTGTATATTCCTCTTTGTTAGTTTTAAACTCTAGACTTGAGACATTGTCATATCTGATAATAAGTTTCATAGGGTCCCCATTTGGGTTAAGTTACCTGGGTTGCCCTTTCCATGCTAGAATTTTTGATCCAGATAGCCTCTTTTTTAGGATCTATGGTTGGTGTTGAATCAAAATGGTTCTATTCGACTTGTCTTGAATGACAGATCTATGTTGAGGTAGATTTATCCAAGGACCTAAAATAATCGATTGATTTCCAAATTGGTCAAATGAGATACACTAAACACAATCTCTATTTCATTCTATAGAATACCTATCATCAGTGTCAATCCTCTTAACACAAGATTTAGGATTGTCCCTTGGCTTCTCCTTGTCTAAAACCCTCCACACCATCCATCTCTAGGTCACCACCTTCTACAAAAAAGAGGAAGGATGGGTTATAGTGGTTTGTTAAAAAACTAAGAGCTCTAGTAATAATAATCCTACCCCCAATCCATCTTCAAGATCTAGAGGTTAGGTTTTGAAGACTATTTCAAAACCTCTAGATTTAAGGAAACTTGAGCTCTACTCTCTTAGAGAGACTACTAGTGAGGTGAAATTTGTAAGAACTCTACTAGATACATCAGTTTTGTCTCAACCACCAACCATTGATGCTCGACATGCTTCCCCTCCTTTAAATGTTTGACGAAAGTTCCATAGCCCACCAAGATGACTCAAAGAGAGAGACTTTGTACCAAAGAAAGGACAACCAATTCAACTCAACTTCTAGATAGGAAATTTTGACACCAATTAATCTATTCTATAGAATAGTTATTCTACAATTGATGAGCTAGATAATGAGGAGATGACTCTTGACACTCATTTATGAATTGTGTCTCCTGGGATGTTTGAGTTCTAATAGACCTTCCAAGGAAGTACTCTTTTCATGATGCTCAACTCCAATTTTCAAGTCTAGACATTCTCTATTTACAAGGGGTTACAATTTTTGGTTTCTTATTTTTTACAGCTTGTCATGTTATTTGGTCTTCTAGTCATTTCTTATGTGGTAACCATGAAGTAGGTCAAGGTGGTGTTGTTACCTTTCTCTCTCCTATGTGGCATTAACACTTAGTTGACCAAGGATCTTGGTGCAGGAGCACCAAGGGCTTGGAGCCCATGTATATACTTTCACATTTTTGGTGTGATGTTTTTGATTTTCAAATAGGAAGGTGTGGGACCGATGAAGGAGTGGGTTCATTTGGGTTTAATAACATGAACATGCATTCTATGTATATACATCATCTAAATGTCTAAGACATGTCATGTGTATACGTCAGTTGTATGGCGGAACAGCTTGTATGGCGGTACAACTTGTATATTTTCTACCTTTGTATATCAGGGGGTTTGAACATACAGTTTGTGAGATACAAGGTCATGAGATACAAGGGAAGATTGAGGAGCATGGGTCCCACCTCTTGCATATTACTAATGTATGCGGTGAATGTATGAATGGAGATACATTGACCATAAGATACATAGGGAAACCCCACCAGATGCACGCAAATGTTGTTTTGATATGCAATGTGGATCCGTCGGAGTAAGAATGGACATCGGGAGAAGATATGGAAGTGTGGCCGAGAATAGGAGATCTGGCTGATAGAGAAGTGGATATGAGGCATATCAGTGTGAGATGAAGATCAGAAGACAGGGTCAAAGTCTAAGTGACGGAAGGAGTCTTGCTGAAAGCGAAGACAATGCAATGCATATCGGGAGGAGTGTGTAGTAAGTTTGGGCGATGAATAAAGCAAATGTATATGTCAATAAGACAATAGATTATCTTGCTGATGATAAAGTGAATGCATATTTTGATATTGTATGATACAAACGAATGTATATGCGAAGGAACATACATTTGGAAAATGAAGGTCATGGGTCCACATATTGCACGAAGGCATTGTATCTACATGCAAAGGGGAATGTATCGCAATAGAAAGCATGCCGATAGGGGAAATATGATCGGTGAGTGAAGAGCATGTTTTGCTGATAATGTATGTGAACTGATGGGTTCAAGGATGCATAGAAAACCTAATCGAACAGACAGAAAACCCTAACTGTCTGATAACAAAAAAAGGACGAATAAGATAAAAACTAGTTTTTGCTTTTCTAAATCAGTTGGAAGAAAAAAAGTTGGAGAATAGACATCGAATGTAAACAGAAAGAACTCTCAGAAAAAGAACATTGACAGTTTGAATCTATTTGTGCATTGTCTGTAGAATTCTGGCATAACTCGATTTAAAGTAGAGTAGTCAGTTTGTTTCTATTCTTTTATTTCTATTTATACAAAATGTCTCTGTCTTGATGTCCTTGCAATTTCCTTGTACAGTCATGGAGGGCCATCAAGCAGAGATCTACTTTCTTATTTTCCTATTGGTGTTAGTGGTTGTATTGTCAATGAGAGACAATAAGAAATTGTCCTAGGCGAGCTCTGCTATAGCCCGACTATGTATGCAAGTTGTAGTCTAAAAAAGCAGGGGTGAAAAATAGAGTAGGAGGAATTGAGCACCAAGCAATCAGAACCCTAGACCCAGAGAGGAGGGTTGATAACGGGCTCAAGAAGGCTATAAGCCTTGGAAATTGGAAATCTTGGAAGTAGTGAGGACAAAGAAGAATGCCTCATGCCAAGAAAGTAAGGTCCGTATTGGGAATAACAGACAAATAGGCCTTTCACCTTTGTAATAGATTGCTTAGGTTGAATTAGACATTTTGGGGTAGAAAATGTCTAGGAGAACTTAAATTGGTAGGAAGACTTGCGGAATGACATAGGTCTTGAAGTGTTGTGTCAAGATAGGTTTTCTAAGTCCATATTCCTCCCCATCAAATTGGTATCAAAGCAAGTTAAAGATTTGGGCTATTCTTAGATTAGAATAGAAGAAGTATGTCATCACCGAGTTTGAGTGAGTCTGTAGGTTCATCCAAGAAGATGGTGACTAGCGCAGAATTGGCAAAGAAGGTTGATGAACAAGAAGAGGAGAATAGGATCCTACAGGAAAGATTGGCAGAAATGGAAAGTAAACTGGGTGTAATGATGGAAAAGACTGAAGAAGTCAGTCAGAAGATTAAAAATTCTGAAGGTAAGGAAAGAGGTGTGTCTGTAGAAGATGAAGAGCCCACACCTGATCCTAAGATGGAAGAAGAACCTTTCTTGAAGGCCTTAAAAGCCATGAGTGGTAAGACATTGGAAGGAGTTCCTCTTTTTAGTGGAAAGATGGAACCTGATTTGGTTATGGAATGGATAGAAGGTATAGAAAATCACTTTGAATGTGATGGAGTGACTGAAGCACAAAAGGTGAAGGTGGCTAAATCAAGACTCAGAGGAGCTACTTTGACATGGTGGAAATTTGTTCAAACTAAAAGAGAAAAAGAAGGCAAGAAACCTATAGCTACGTGGAAAGGTATGGTGGCTAAAGTCAAAGAAGTCTACATGCCTGGAGATTATGAAGTGTAGTTGCACAAGAAATGACAAAATTTGAGACAAAGAGAATTAGATGTCAATGCATACACTAAGGAGTTTCAAAAACTATGCCTGAGGTCTAAGGTGATGGAAGATGAAAATGTAAAAGTGGCAAGATATCTCAATGGTTTGAGGTGGAGTATTCAAGAGGAAATCAGCTTATTCAACCCTACAACAGTGCATCAATGTTACCAGCTAGCACTCAAGGTAGAGGAGAAGGGCAAGAAGAAACAAGAGTCAAGCAGCAGATTAAGAGGAAGAGGTGGAGACAGCAGAGGAAGAGGAAATTATGGTGGTAGGAACATTGATCAAAGGCCCCAAGGAGAATCCAAACTCACAGAGAAGAGTGGAAAGACTAGTAGTAGTAGATGAAACTATCGAGGAAGGGGATCTAACAGAGGAAGATCAGGAGGATCAGGTAGAGGATCCTACTTTGCCACTATGAAATGCTACAATTGTGGTCAATTAGGCCATCCAGCATATAGGTGTCTTGATAAGGGCACATCTTCTTCTCAAGGAGTTGATAAAAGAAATCATTATGTACAAGATGATGCTTCAAGCAGCAAATCACTTGAAGTCAGTCTAGCCTCAGAAGTGGGAGAGAACATCATGGTAAGGAGAACTTTGATCAAAGAACTGGTGAAAGCTGAACCAAGCCAAATGAGAGCTTTATTCAGAATCAGATGCAAGATTATGAATAAGGTATGTCAAGTAATCATAGACTCAGGGTCTATTGATAAAATAGTGTTAGATGAAGCAGTTAGAAAATTAAATTTGCAAAGAATACCTCATTCAAATCCATATAGAGTCACATGGTTAAATAAAGGTCAACATGTGATAGTCAATGAGCAAACTTGGGTAGAGTTTGGTATAGGTGGATATAAAGACAAGGTACTCTATGATATCCTACACATGGATGCATGTCATCTCTTATTGGGCAGACCATGGCAATATGACTGGAAGGCCATACATGATCGTGAGAAGAATGCATATTCTTTTCAAAAAGATGGTGTCACCTATAAAATTCAATCATTGGAAGATGAAGAAGCAAATAAGACAAAAAGTCCTAATGTCTTAATTGTGAGTGGTAAAGAGTTTTTGAACACTCTTAAGGAGGATGGTATTGGCTATGCTATCATACTAAAGCCTAAGGAGGAGCAAAAAGACAAGAAGGTAGTGGTCCTAAAAGAGGTATAGACTATACTGGAACAGTATAAGGACATCATTAGTGATGGAACACTAGCAACACTACCTCCACAAAGAACTATTAGCCATCAGATAGATCTGATTCTAGGAGGATCTCTACCTAACAAAGCTCCTTACAAGATGAATACAAAATAACATAAGGAGACAGCTAGACAGGTACAAGAGTTGATTGACCAAGGATTGATTAGAAAAAGCATAAGTCCTTGTGCAGTGCCTACAGTGTTGGCACCAAAGAAAGGAGGAACATGGAGACTATGCACAGACTCTAGAGCTATCAATAAGATCACCATAAGGTACAGATTTCCAATTCCCAGAATTGAAGATCTTATGGACTGTTTAGGAGGGGCTAAATACTTCACCAAGATAGATCTAAAAAGTGGTTATCACCAGATCAGAATCAAGGAAGGTGATGAGTGGAAAATAGCCTTCAAGACCATAGAAGGACTGTTTGAATGGCTTGTTATGCCATTTGGTTTATCAAATGCTCCCAGCACATTCATGAGGCTCATGAATGAAGTCCTCAAGGACTATACAGGTAAATTTGTAGTTGTTTATCTAGATGACATCTTGATTTTTAGTCAAACTAAAGAAGAGCATCTTGAACATGTAAATACTATTTTGAAAAAGTTACATGATAACCAACTAACCATAAATTTGGAGAAGTGTGAATTCATGAAGCAGGAATTGGTATACCTTTGTTTTGTGTTGTCCAAAAGAGAATTGAAAATGGACAAGTCAAAGGTAGAAGCCATATTGAATTGGCCCACTCCCAGAGCAGCAACTAAGGTGAGAAGTTTTCATGGCTTAGCTTAGTTTTATAGAAAATTCATAAAGAATTTTAGTGCTATTTGTGCACCCATGCTTGATACAATAAAAGGTGGAGTGAAAACAAAGTTTCAATGGACACAAGTAGCTAATAAGAGTTTTGAGTTGTTGAAGAAAGAAGTAGCCACACAGCCAGTGTTAGTGCTACCAAATTTTGATAAGTTATTCACTTTAGAATGTGATGCTAGTCATGTTGCAGTAGGTGCAGTACTCAACCAAGAGAATAGACCAGTAGCCTTTTTCAATGAGAGGCTAAATGAAGCAAAGAGAAAATACTTTTCATATGACTTGGAGCTCTATGCTCTAGTCCAAGCACTTAGAAAATGGAGGCATTATCTTCTACCTAAGGAATTTGTTGTATATATAGACAATCAAGCTTTGAGTTTTCTGAACTCACAAGATAAGTTGAGCCATAGGCATATCAAGTGGATGGAGTACTTACAGTCCTACACATTCACAATTAAGCATAGGAAGGGACAACTCAACAAGGTAGTAGATGCTTTAAGCAGGAGGTTGCTTACAGTACAAGAGATGCATTTAAGAAGCATAGGGATGGAAGAGTTCACAGTCCTCTACAAAGAGGATGAAGATTTTACTGAAGCATACAAGGTCTGTCAAGATTTTGAAAATCACTTTCATAGTGAATTTGCAGATTACACATTGCAACAGGGATTGCTATTCAAAGGTGGACAGTTATGTGTACCAAAAGGATCCATGAGAGAAAATCTCATACAAGAGAAGCATAATGGTAGTTTGAGTGGACATTTTGGTCTAGACAAAACATTGGAGTTAGTCCAGAGGTTCTACTATTGGCCGAAGATGCACAAAGATATAAGAAAGTATGTGGAGTAGTGTATCATCTGTTAGAAGGCCAAGGGAACTTCCTCAAATGCTGGACTGTATCAACCACTACCCATACCTTCCAGACCATGGGACTATGTAAGTATGGATTTTATAGTTGGTCTACCAAAGACTAAGACTGGTTTTGATAGTATTTTTGTAGTTGTTGATAGATTTAGCAAGATGAGTCATTTAATTCCCTATAAGGTGACTCATGATGCCAGTCATATAGCTCATTTGTTTTTCAAAGAGGTCATAAGGATTCATGGACTTCCAGCAAGCATCGTGTCTAATAGAAATGCTAAGTTTATGGGACACTTCTGGAAAACTTTATGGCAAAGGTTAGGAACAAACCTGTCTTTTTGATCAACATATCATCCATAGACAGATGGCCAAACAAAAGTGGTGAATAGGATGTTGGGCAACTTGTTAATGTGTTTGATGAAAGAATATGGACAGAGTTGGGATCAGGTCATTTATCAAGCCGAATTTGCCTATAATGATAGTGTGAATAGGACTACTAGCAAAAGTCCATTTGAGATAGTGTATGGAATGCATCCTCAAGGTGTATATGAACTCTGACATCTTGGAGACATGGAAGATAGAAGTGGTCATGCAGAGGATTTTGTATAGTCTATGAAGGAGATTCATGACCAAGTCAAGAAGACATTGATGGAAAATACCTAGAAAATCAAAGATAGGGTAGATGCACACAGGAAGGATGTTTAGTTTGACATTGGTGATTTAGTCATGGCTCATTTGAACAAAGCCAGATTGCAGAAAGGGATGCCAACTAAACTTCAGATGAGACAGATTGGTCCTTGCAGAATTCTGAACAAGTATGGCAACAATGCCTATAGGACTGATTTGCCAGCAGACTTGGCAATTTCACTAGTGTTCAATGTTCAGGACCTGGTACATTATAAAGGTCCTCATCCAGTAACAGATGGATCTAGTTTAGAGGTTGCACAGACAGTGAGTGATGTAAGCTTGCCCCCTACACTCAAACCACAGGCTAAGAAAATTCTGGATTCTCGAGTGCAGAAATAGACTAGACATGGCATGTACATGGAGCATCTGATCAAATGGAAACATATACATGAAGCAGAGGCTACCTGGGTTGCAAATTCTGAGTTCAAGAAGCAGGGCATTGATTTTGCCTTGTTGTCACTGGAGGTGACTTGACTTTTTCCACACAGGGGGGTATGGTGCAGGAGCACCAAGGACTTGGAGCCCATGTATATACTTTCACATTTTTGGTGTGATGTTTTTGATTTTCAAATAGGAAGGCACAGGACCGATGAAGGAGTGGGTTCATTTGGGTTCAATAACATGAACATGCATTCTTTGTATATACATCATATGCATGTCAAAGACATGTCATGTGTATACATCAGTTGTATGGTAGAATAGCTTGTATGGCAGTACAACTTGTATGTTTTCTACCTTTGTATATCGGGGGGTTTGTATGTTGCAAATGAATGAACGAACATACAATTCGTGAGATACAAGGTCATTATATACAAGGGAAGATTGAGGAGCATGGGTCCCACCTCTTGCATATTAGTAATGTATGCAGTGAATGTATGAATAGAGATACATTGACCATAAGATACATAGGGAAGTGTAAGTTGTGGACCCCACCAGATGCACGCAAGTGTTGTTTGTATGTGCAATGTGAATCCATCGGAGTAAGAATGGACATCAGGAGAAGATATGGAAGTGTGGCTGATGATAGGAGATCTAGCCGATAGCGAAGTGGATATGAGGCATATCGGTGTGAGATGAAGATCGAAAGACAGGGTCAAAGTCTGAGCGATGGAAGGAGTCTTGCCGAAAGTGAAGACAATACAATGCATATTGGGAGTAGTGTGTAGTAAGTTTAGGCGATGAATAAAGAAAATGTATACCGATGATAAGGTGAATGCATATTTTGATATTGTATGATACAAATGAATGTATATGTGAAGGAACATACATTTGGAAAATGAAGGTCACGGGTCCACATATTGCACGAAGGCATTGTATGTACATGCAAAGGGGAATGTATTGTGATAGAAAGCATGCCGACAGGGGAAATATGATTAGTGAGCGAAGAGCATGTTTTTCTGATAATGTATGTGAATCGATGGGTTCAAGGATGCATAGAAAACCTAATTGAACAGACAGAAAACCCTAACTGTCTGATAACAGAAAAAGGATGAATAAGATAAAAACTAGTTTTTGCTTTTGTAAATCGGTTGGAAGAAAAAAAGTTGGAGAATAGACATTGAATGTAAACAGAAAGAACTCTCAGAATAAAAACATTGACAGTTTGACTCTATTTGTGCATTGTCTATAGAATTCTGGCATAACTCGATTAAAAGTAGAGTAGTTAGTTTGTTTCTATTCTTTTGTTTCTATTTGTGTAAAATGTCTCTGTCTTGATGTCCCTGCAATTTCCTTGTACAGCCATGAAGGGCCATTAAGCAGAGATCTACTTTCTTATTTTCCTATTGGTGTTAGTGGTTGGATTGTCAATGAGAGACAATAAGAACTTGTCCTAGATGAGCTCTGCTATAGCCCGGCTAGGTATGCAAGTTGTAGTCTAAAAAGGCAGGGATGAAAAATAGAGTAGGAGGAATTGAGCACCAAGCAATCAGAACCCTAGACCCAGAGAGGAGGGTTGACAACGGGCTCAAGAAGGCTATAAGCCTTGGAAATTGGAAATCTTGGAAGCAGTGAGGACAAAGAAGAATGCCTCATGCCAAGAAATTAAGGTCTGTATTGGGAATAACAAACAAATAGGCCTTTCACCTTTGTAATAGATTGCTTAGGTTGAATTAGACATTTTGGAGTAGAAAATGTCTAGGAGAACTTAAATTGGTAGGGAGACTTGGGGTATGACATAGGTCTTGAAGTGTTGTGTCAAGATAGGTTTTCTAAGTCCATAGTCCTCCCCATCAGATCTGACCTTTCCAACTGAGCATTGTGGACTATTTTCAACATTAACAATCATTCCTTTGGAATTATTAATATTTATGCTTTGAATGATGTTGTAGAGAGATCTTTTCTTTGGAGATGGGTCGCTAATTCAATGTCTACCACAATGTGCATTTTGTGTGGGGATTTTATTATGATTGAAATTGCCTATGATAAATGTGAGGCCTTGTCTATGAGATAGATAGCTCACAAAAAAGAGGCTTGGTTCTTCATACATAATAAATTGGATCTTTTTAATCTCAATCTTGGCTATTTCTAAGATCATATGATGTGGTACACTAGGAGTAATTTTAGGGCTATTCTTGAAAGATTAGTCAAGCACTTGATCAAGCCATGTTCTCAGCTCTATCTTTCTTTTTATTTTTTAGTTATTATTCTTTGCCAATGGAGCCTTTGTTAAACATTTTCCCTTTAGATCACTTTTTAATACAATTTCTTTATCGAGTATCAAGTTGCTAAACCCAGAGCTATGAAGACTTATTGTTTTTTAACACATCATTACTCAATCACAAATCCATGTCAGCCCATATTCAATATGTCTAAAATTTGGAACTAGGTCCTATGTATGAGACTAGCTAGATAGCTTGGTCGAATGACACTATAACCTATACTTCCTACTTCCTCTATATTGATGGGCATCATTTGGCCTATTTTCCATGACTCTTACAAGGCTACTATTCATTCCCAAAATAATTGCAACCTAAAAGTCTAAAACATTCCTAAATCACCTAGGATTACAATTAGGGTGATAGGAAGAGGTTTATCAAGAAGTTAAGGGATATTTTGGCCAACTATAGGAGTGGGTATACTCCTTTGCACTTCAAGCTCAACTAACCTACGAAGGATATTCCTAGATGTAGAAAATAAAATACAAATAACAAATACAACCATACCCAATGTACACTTGACCCCAAGGGCTATCACTAGATTAAGATAAACTGGCTGCACATACCTCTATATTAAGTTGATTCAACTGTATGAATGTAGATGCACAAAAAAGACAATTTTTTCCCTGAACAATGGGTGAATAATTTGTTTGATTTTAAAGAGTGATTGGTCCCTCTCCAATATCAACCGGTGCCTATTCTATTGGGAAATAGAGTCATAGAATGCAAGGAGGAAAGGAAATACATAGTAAAGGATCAACAAAACTAGACATATACTCACATATATGAATTCAGATAGATCGACATACAATGGACACACTTAATAATCCAAAAGAGAACTGTAATGATTCCTATGCAACAAAAAGATGGCAAATAAAAAGCATTGTATTAACCTAGATGTTGTCACATGTCTCCAAATATCTATTATAATCATAATAACGAATGTAGAAAAGGGCAATACATAACTACAATTATATATTTACCAAAATCATTACAAACTCCTATGGAGACGTACCATTACATTCAAATCTGCTTTACATATCCCTTCACTAACAAACTAGACAAATTGTGTGTTGATGCAAGATAAACTCCTTAGGCTCTCCTAGAATAGATAATTGGCTCCATGGTCAACCCTAATAATGTCAAACAATGATGTATATCTAGCAATTTAGCACATATAGTGTAGCACAGGGCGTTGGAAGATTGGTCAACAAGAAACTATTGCATTGAATGTGACACATGGTATCATGTTAGGAAAATCAATAGAAATTTTGGAAACCAATGCCTTGCAAATTGATTTTGCATCCTTGAGGTACTACTTTAAGCACCCACTTCTCATTTATTGTGTTTCCAGAAGTCATCATCACATTTGAATGAAAGTGGAAGCCAAGAAGTTGAGCTCTGACAAATCAAACTTCAGAGCTCAGGCCTTCCACCTTGTAGCTTACAATATTTGAGAAGAGGAAGGAGGGAAGCTCTGACTCTACCTATGTATATATATGAAGGCATCAGGGGTCACACTTCGGGCCTTCCCTTCGTCGCCTTATACCTTGAAGAAGAGGGAAAAAGTAAACACAAAAGTATGCCCCTTTGTCTTAGAAAAATTTAAAACCTTTGTTGGGGTTGGTCATTAGGCCTTCCTCCTTCCATCTTCTAAAAGGAAGAAGGTGGAAGGGAGAAAGCTCAAATTTTGACCTCTGCCAAAACTGCTACATGACCTCTTTCCACCATTCTACATTTCAGCTTGTGGACCTACCAAAAGGTTCTGTGGAATGGCAAAATGCCTTTAGAAACCTTACCCATCGGGGGTTGTTCATTGGGCATTCCACCTTCTGTCTTCCAAAAGGAATAAGGTAGAAGGGAGGAAGCCTGAATAATGACCTCCACCGAACACTTATAATTTCAACACTTAGAAAATTTTTGGGGCCAAAGGGGAAGAACGATGGATGGAGGACGCCTAAAACTCTAACCTCCAAAGAAGGGAGAAAAAAAAAGGGAACACAAAAAAAAAATTACAGTCATTTTTGGGCTTTTCCCCTTGTACTTTCAAAAGGCAAATACATGAAAAACTATGGAAGATATCTCTATTTAGTTATAAACTATAGGCTCAACAATGGAGGTGTAGAGTGGGATTCAGATGGAATTTGGGGCCAAAATGGGGCATGATTCTTCAGGTGTCAAGACTATCTCTAGTTGAGAACGTGTGACAAGTATTGTCATAGTGAGGATTCAAGATATCTCCAAGAAAACCAACACACAAAACACATGAAGGGACACACAAAAAGCATATTTATGAAACAACATACAATCAAAAAGACTATATCAAAATTTTAGGATAATGTAGGCCACCCCTACAAAAAAACTCATGAAGCTACTTGCCTCTATCAAAGACAAGCCTATTGGAGGAGCTGACCTTCCTTAATCCTTTGCTACACTAATCACCCAACATCAGCAATAAAAACATTTTGCATGCATACACATACAAAATATAGACATTCATATCATCATGCTAAAGATGGAATAATAATTTCACTAGGCAAGGCAGCCATAGATAATATGACTCATCATCATGCTAACTCATATAGAAATACTCACCTTCAAGTTTCATGTTAGCATGATACATGTCTAGGTCTGCATAAATATCAGCATGAAGAAAAATATCAAGCTAAAATGTATCAAGTGTAGGTGTCATTTTATACTGGGCTATGCCACATGACTATTCTAATTTTTGTGGCTGAGACGCACTACAAATGCTAATGTATTCCTCCATGACTGAATCAAAGGCATGATTTAGATTTAAATCTGCATCACTAGCACATAAATGATAAATTTTAGGCACTTCATGTGAAGACTCACAACCTTCAAGTTGCCTTCCTATTTTGAATTCCATGACACACACTACTATGTAAAAACTGCTACTAAGAAAATCATTAATTATTTTCTCCTCTTCACCTTGCAAATCAATAATTTGACCCACACTAGAACACCCCAACCTCAATACTAACAGGACCAGCCAATGAGCTCAAAAAGTGCTTCGAACATGATCCACATCAATAAGAGATAACTACCCCAAACAAAGCTCTAGAAAATCATCTGTTACATGGTCTTCATAATGGGAAACATTTACCTCAAAATCACTTGTACTTGTAGCAGCACCTTCATGATGTCTAGCTGAAGCACAATCTATATCATTCTCATGTAAGCAAGTGCCAATGAATTTAGGGTCATCATCAGGGATAAATAAGGGTAAAACACCAAACAACAAACTAGCATCTTGTTCACCCTTAACAACATTTTGTATTCCCTCTTTTTCCACTTGCTGTCCATAGGTAACTATGTCATATTACATAAAACTCCCCTCCTCCAAAGTTGATATCTCAAATTCACTAAACTCTAAGTCATTTTCAAAAAGAGGATTACCCTTACACCAACAAAAATCATAAACTGTGCTATCTGACAGACTTTCATGCTCCTCATAAAGGGCATTATCCCTTATGCCCATCTCTTCATCATCATTTGCTTCATCAATATATGTATGTACTTCATAATCAACTACATGAACTGAATCATTCGATGTTTCACTTGCATACATACCTTTCAAGAGGTCCATAATACTACAACAAGTAGTAGGGTCATAACATTCTTCACCAAATTAGAAATCATAATTGATTTTCTCATCTTCATCATCCATTGATGACTGATCAATCGAAGGTAGGTGCAATCACTACTATTTTCATCTAAACTGTTGTTATATACTACACCATCACCTTCCTTTAGCCTTCTATATGCACAATCATCACTTGATATTGTGTCTAGATCATATGAAACATCCACATCCTTATTGTCTACAACAACTTGTTCATCAGCTACCTCTGTATTTAGGGATAGAGATTTTGCAATCATATCCCTTTTAGTTCTGTCAACATAATCAATGAACATATATGCTTGTTGCATAACCATTATATTGAATTCTTCCCATATAGAAATTAGGCTTAATGTAATATCATAGGATTTCAAATACATACAAATACACACAAGAAGATCAGGTCTAAATTTTACTAGGATGTTAGACTCTCCTTCTTTCCTCCTAATATTTTCTAGTTCTTGGACAAGAAAAATAGGGTCTATACCATTTGCATAGTCTTCACATGTAGCCACCAATTGATCCCAGGAAGTAAAATGTTCATCAAGAAGACTAATCAACCACTTCTATACTATACCACATAGAGATCTTACAAAAAATCTCATCCACATATCTTCATCTTCAAATTGAAATTTATCCATGAAGTCTAAAAATGATCAATGTGTGTCCTCCCATTATAAACTTCAAACCCATCAAATAAAGGCATCTGATTATAAATCTTCTTGGGCATGGATTTCTATTGATAACTAACCCATGAGAGGTTCATCTATCTATATGTATTTTCATTTGTAATAGGAGGGGGCCAAGGAAAAGAGAAACTAAAAACAAAGGAGGGGAATTGGACTGACGCATCCTGATTTGGCTTTCTAATTCTCTTTCCTACTGTAATAGATACTCAAGTAACTACTTTTCTTTTTCAATTTCATATTGTAGCCTAGTTGACTCATTTCTATTAGTCAAGGTATCAAAAAAATCTAGGTTTATAAAATTGGCAAGGCTATGATTAGAAAATGCATCATCTGGATGGTCAAAGGCAATATAGTTCCTAGGGTCTGCAACATAAGAAGATGCACATGAAGTATCCTCCTCAGTGTATCCATGTTCATACCAATTGGCCTTGACCAACTATAAACCACATGTGCAAGAAGAAGGAGAAAAAATAACATGCTCCTTTACTTAGAAAGAAACCATGGTCAAGGTAGGAAGAAAAACATGTACCTTGACTAGCTATAGTCTCATTGAAACATGCACACAACAACAAGATGTTTCTTTTGACAATAGATTCACCACCTCACTGAAAATGGAAATCCCTTGAAGCATGACAATCTTCAAGGCTTGGAACTAATTCTAGGTTGCTCACACTAGCAGAGTCTTTGAATATTTATAACCTAGCACTACATCGGCACCAATCAGTTGGTGTAAGTTGAAGGGCTACCAACTTACCAATAGCAATAGATTACACAACTGCAATGGCTACAAACAAGGGTCTTCAAATCTGAACCAAAGGATCACTATCCCTAGCAATGACACCAAAATGTTGGTTCCAAGAATAACTAGAACCCAAAACTCTAAAACATTCCTAAATCACCTAGGCCAGGGATTGTCATTAAGGTGATAGGAAGAGTTTTATCAACAAGTTAAGGGGGATTTTGGACAACTACAAGAGTGGGTATACTCCTTTGAACTTCAGGATCAACTAGACCTAGGAGGGATATTCCTAGAGGCATAAAATAAAGTACCAAGAATAAATACAACTATATCCAATGTACACTTGACCCCAAGAGATGACTCTAGATCAAGACAAATTGGCTTCACAGGCCTCTATATTAAGCTGATTCAATTATACAAATGTACATGCATAGGAAATATGATTTTTCCATGAACCATAGGTGAATGATTTGTTTCATTTTAAAGAGTGATTGGTCCCTCTCTAATATGGATCGATGCCTATTCCACTGGGCAACAGAATCATAGAATGCAAGGAGGAAAGGAAATACACAGTAAATGATCAATAGAAATAGACATATATTCACATATATGACTTCAAATAGATATTCATACAATGCACGTACTTAATAATCCAAAAGACAACTGCAATGATTCCTATGCAACAAAAAGATAGAAAATACAAAGCCTTGTATTAACTTAGATGTTATCACACATCTCTAAACATCTGTTACAATCATACTACCAAATGTAGCAAAGGAAAATACATAACTATGATTATATATACCAAAATCATTAGAACTCCCATGGAGACATATGATTACATTCAAATCTACTTTACATAACCTTTCTACTCTATACTGAACATATCCCTTCACTATAGACTAGACAAATTGTGTGTTGATGCCAGAGAAAATCCTTAAGCTCTCCCAAACCAGACAATTGGCTCCATGACTAACCCTAAGAATGTCAAAAATTGATGTATATATATCAATTTAGCACATATAGTGTAGCACAGGGTGCTAGAAGATTGGTCAACAAGCAATCATTAGATTGATTATAGTGCATGGCCTCATGTTAGAAGAATCGGTAGAAATTTTGCGTGCCCATGCCCTACAAATTGATTTTGCATCCTTGAGGAATTGTTTTAGCTAACCACTTCACATTTATTGCATTTCCAGAAGTCGTTGGTGCATTTGAATGAAATGGGAAGGCCAAGAAGTTGAGCTCAGACAAATCAAGCTTCAGAGCTTAGGCCTTCCACCTTGTAGTTTACAATATTTGAGAAGAGGTAGGAGGGAAGGCTTGACCCCGCCTATGTATAGATATGAAGGCGTCAAGAGTCGAGCTTCAGGCCTTCACTTCTCTGCCTTATGCCTTGAAGAAAAGGAAACAATGAAACATCAAAGTCGGTCCTTTTGTCTTAGAAAAAACTTAAAGCCTTTGTTAGGGTCAGTCATTGGGACTTCCTCCTTTCATCTTCTAAAAGGAAGAAGGTGGAAGGCAGGAAGCCCGAACTCTAACCTCTACTGAAAATGCCACGTGTACTCTTTCCATTGTTCTATATATCATTTTGCAGGCCCACCTAAAGGCTCTACAGAATGGCAAAATGCCTTGGGAAACCTTACCTGTTGAGGGTTGGCCGTCAGGCCTTCCACCTTGCATCTTCCAAAAGGAAGAAGGCAGAAGGGAGGAAGCCCAAACTCTAACCTCTATCAAACACTTGGAATTTCAACACATAGACATTTTTCAGGGCCAAAGGGAAAGCACGATGGAAGGAGGAAGCCCAAAACTCTAACCTCTGATAAAGGGAGAAAGCACAAGGGAGCACTTAGAAAATTTTTAACTTAGTCATTTTTTGGCTTTTCCCCTTGTACTTTCGAAAGGCAAATACATGGAATCCTATGAAACATATCTCTGATTGGTTATAAACTATAGGCTCAACAATGGAGGTATAAAGTGGGACTTAGATGGAATTTAGGGGCAAAATGGGGCATGATTTTTCATGTGTCAACAACTACTACCTTGTAGCTTTGCCAAGCCACTACCACTCAATTTAGCTATTCAACTTTGGATGGCTCAACTCTATCACTAGAAGCAAGTTGTAGATGCTCACACTGCATGGGGATCCCAAATAAAAGCTCAACTTCACAGCCTCAAGATTGGTTATAAGGTCTTAAAAGAATTCTTTTAGGATTTTTGTGCTTGTCATACATCTCAAATGATTAAGTAAATTAAAGAGGGGCAAAAAATCTTGAATGATCTTCCTGACATTATTTAGAATTTTGTCTAGCACTATGAACAAGTTTTTGCTACTTAGTAGTATACCTCTACCCATTCACTTGGGTGACAATAGTGCCTTAATGTGGTTCCTTGTCAGGTTTCCAATTCCTAGTGCATTCTTTGTGATCAACTTCTCACCAAAGATGAATTAAGGTAGGATATTTTTTTAACCATCCAATGACAAGGCCCCTAGATTGGATGGATTTCCCTTTGGATTTTATAAATCCTTATGGGATACTATAGGCAACAACCTTCACAAGGCCTATCTTGAGGCCTTTCATTCTAAATCTTTAAGAAGTTTAATCAACAAGGGAAATATCAAGTTCATACCTAAAGCTAGTAATCCTAAACATATTTACAACTAGTTATTGATCACCTCATTATTTATGTCTCCTACCAGATTATTTCCAAGGCTCTGTCTTTTAAGCTTAGGCCTATTCTCCCATTGCTAGTTCATCTCGAGAAAACTACTTTTATTAAGTCTAATTTATCTTGAATAATTCATTACTATGTGGGAAGGGATGGAATGGGCTCAACATTCTTAGTAGGCTACCATTTCCATTAAGATTGATTTTTCTGAGGCTTATGACCATATTGAATGGCCTTTTATCCTTTCCATGCTTCAGATGCATTAATTTGGGCCTCATATCATCTAGTTTTTGTAGATGTTGTTAATTGACACTTCAACTTGCATTATCATTAATTGTCAACAATCCAAGCCATTTGGGATTTTCCAATCTATCCATCAAGGCTACCCTCTTACTCCATCTCTTTATGTTCTTTTTGTAGAAGGTTTTGGTTATCTTTTGGTTGATGTAATTTCTCAAACCCTTGTTAAGGAGATATCTCTTCCCAACTCTCCCAAGTAGTTTCTTAATGGTCATTTTGCTAATGATTCTTTCCTCGCTCTCATTAGGGGATATCCAATCATAGTCAATTACACCAAATGACTTCACACTCATCTTATTGAGTAGTTTTTATTCCAATGGAAAGACCAACAACCTGAAGAATTCATGTGGGAGCCAATCAACATTCTATCCAAGTCATGTCAACCTTTGAGGATAAACCTTTTTTAAAGGGATGACAATGTTAAGAATCCCTATTCTAATATATGTATTGGCTATTAATTAGTATCAGATTGGGTCTAAATTCTTTGAAAGTAATTCATATGGTAATTAAAATAAAATTATTATTCACACATGCATAGATAGAAGTAGTTATGTTTTACAAAACTCTATATATTCTAATGACTTCTCCAATGTAAAGTGTTGTATCTTGAGTATTCTAATTGAAGTTTAAAATCTATTGGGAGGCTCCCCCTTGAAATGACATCACAAACATAATATTATATATGTTATATAGGAAAAGAGGGATGTTGATGATAAATTTGATAGTGTGATTAAATCTTCCTTTCACATATAAGATTCAAGGACATTAAACCAAGTCAAGTCACACCTTTTGCAAGAGGACTCAGCTACAAGTTTGGTACCACTTGGAATGATAAGGAAATTTGGAATTTATTGATTAATTTGTTAAACCCTAGTTCAATTATGCCTTAAACCCTAATTATATGATTATGAATACAAACAGATAGAATACAACAAATGATCACACAACAAGGCACTAAATGTAGATTAGAAAAATACTAGGATTTAGATTTTAGAAAGCATAAACTTTGGGGACACAGCAGTGAATGCCCTAGTCCAACAGGCAATTTTTTCTGTGGATCTAGAGCTATCAGGTGAAGAAGATTTCAACTCATTCAGAAGTTTCTGACAATGGCAATTGAGAGGACACAGCCCAGTGGGCGCTATTGTCTAGGAAGGAATATTCTTTACCATTTTCTATAAATCCAAAATTTGTATCCTCTACTCCGATCTCTTGCAAATCCTCTTTGCAAGATCCTACACCTATAACCTGCAATCACAAGAGAGGGATTGGGGGTTGGGGTGTTTAGGACCTTGCCTCAGTCAAGTCCCAGAAAGGCATTCAAGCCTTCCAACATCATAGTTAGATAGAGTGCATGTCCTTGGTGGATAGAGACAAAATCAAATGATAAGATAGATTGATTGAAACATAATAAGATATCACCTTGGTAGGTGTAAAACCCTCACAGAGATGCAGTTCCTTCAAATCATGAGCAAATGAGTTGATGGAGTCAAATCTAAAACAAACACAACACAATACTACTCTACAACACAATGAATGCCTTGAATGCTCTTTGCTTAATGATCATAAGTTCATCTTAATCAACTAGGAGTAAAATGAATTTTTAAACATGTTTATATATGCATTCCCACTAAACATTTGTAATTTAAATTGAAACGGTTGACAAAGGGAAACCTTTTAATGGTCATAAACTGACACTTTAAAATCTAGGTCCTGGCAAAATAGGTCTAGACTAGGGCACAGGTGCCCAAGTCTAGATGCCTATTTTTGGTCTTGATTAAGCTTTGAAGTGCCTTCTTAAGTTGCCTTTGTTAGGGTTTCAAGGAATTTTTCTCTGGGACAAGTTTTACACATGCATGATTAATCTAAGGGGACCTAGGAGCTAAACATAAGAGGTAAACATCCTAGGGGGATATTTTACGACATAACATTTATCCCCCACTTTAATGTATGTATGATCCTATGACCCATACATGCATTAAAGTACTATCAAAAACTCATCAAACATGCTAAGCAAATGAAGCTAAGTCATACACAAAAAGTGAGGAACTATTTCTATCCCCCAGTCTTAGGTAAGTACTATAAGATACATTGAAGACACACAAGACACAATGAAGACAATAAGAAGCATGCAAAACATGGAGAAGACATTAGGAAGCAAGCAATACATGATGAAGATAGTGAGAGTAGTCACACAACACACAATGAATACATTGATATAACATTTTCATATATGAAATAAAAATCCTAATTAAGGGGCAGGGGGAACTCATTGTTACACCCTTTACACCACCAAAAACATGCAATAGAAAAACTAAAGTGTAGGGGGAACTCATTTCTACACCCTTTACTCCACTCATGAGGGAAGACACACCAAATAGAACTTGAGTTTGGGGGGAACTCATCACTACACCCTTTACACCACACATGGGGAAAGACACATAGAAGACACATGGAATACATGAGGGCCATATAGCATGCCATAAACATACTATACATCTTAAGTATGACAAACACGGGAAATGGAAGGAGATTATTGCTAAGTCCCATAATCTTAGACACACTGCAAACACACCTAATGGTTGGGCTTATGCCACAACAACTGCTAAAGAAATGCTTAAGTGAGGATAGCTCAAGATCCAACCTTGCCTCCTAATGAGGACTTTGTAGAAAAGGATGTGCACTAGCTCAAGAGATACACCATCCCACCTTCTGTAGAAGGGCTTTTGTATAAAAGGATATGCACTAGCTCAAGAGATATGCTATCCCACTTCGCGGAGAGGACTTTTTGATTGCAATTTAGATAAGGATGTGTACTAGCTCAAGAGATACAACATCCTACCTGTAGAGAGGGCTTAAAAGCACACTTCATTAGTGCCAAAATCATTAGACAGATACCATTATATATGCCCCCACCTTAAGATGGTTGATGTCGCTTATCAACATCAAGGACTTTAAGTTAGAGAGAAAACACACAAGGAAACGAGAGCTCTCACAAAGCCCATGCCCCCAAAGGTGACATGTGCCATGATTGCTGAATATTCCCACAAACACATTGGTAAGATATGATAAGATAAGATAACAAGATGGTTAGAAAATTTTACTCTAAGATAATAACCAAATCAAATTATGAAAGCTATGTATGAAAACAATCACATCAAGGACCAAGGCAATACTCACGAGTTTGGAGATGAGTATAACTGTTGGGCTATACTACAAGTACCTTGGATCCAAGTGTAGCAACAAGGTGAGATACCATTCAAAGTGAAGATAGGAAAAAAGCTAGCTACCATGCAGAAATTAAACTACAGCTAACCCTAGCTCCCTATGGAGTGCGATCTAACCTAAATAACAATCAAGTAAACATTAAAACAAGTAAAAATCTAAGATAATATTGACTTCTCTCCATTTTCCTCCTCCACCTTGCACTATTATTTTCAGACTTACAAATTCATGCAACCATCTTGAGAATCTTATGTGTGTGTTAAGCAAGATTTTGGAGATTGTAGGTTGAGAGAAATGTCTAGGACACTTAAGGGTCCAAAATGAAGCTGAATGAGTAATTTTATAGAAGAGAAGATTTCAATGGAGGGCTAGGTTTGGGAGTTGACTTTGGAGGCAAAATCAAGGGTGGAGGTTGATTAGTGATGCAGAGCATCAAGGACAACACTAGCAAGTTTCACAACTTCAATGGAAAGTCTCTCAAGTTCACTATTTTTCTTCTGACAGAGACCAAACTTCACACAAGGTAGGCTTCAACACCATATCCAACTTGTTCTCGATAGCAAAGAAGGATTTCAGGACACTTACCTCACCAAGCACTCAACTCCACCTAAGTTTCCATACAACTCACTGAGCAGGATTTGTAGGGACAACAATCTCTACCATACTTATCATGGACAGTCACAACCTCACTGCTCCAAGAGAAGGACAGTCACAATATCATCTTGGGATGATCTCCCCTTAACACAAACTCAATCTAGTTAAGCAATTCACATGCCTAACATGCCTATTACATCATTGATAGAGCAATACCTCACCAAACTTACCTATGTCTTCTTTGTAGTGACTGCTGCCCTTCTCCATTTACCAATGCAAGGATCTTGGTGGATCATTTTCAAGGCAAAATCCACTTGCACTATTCTCCTGCCCATGCAACCTTCACAAGCCATTGTATTGCCTATTATACTACCCCTTCCATTGAGCAAAAACATGAAAAGATCAATGGAATCGGGGAATCTCCATTGGGTTGTCCAGAAATACCCTAATTTAGGGTTTTAACCCACTTTCAAACAAAATAGAAATGCAGAGCTAATCAATGGTATCAAGGGCCCAAACCAAATGCAAAGGATAGGTAACTCAACACTCTAAACAACCATCACCAATACCATCCACCACTCAACCGTACCAGTACGGATCAATGCAAAAAATAGCGATTTATTGGAAAAGACAGCAGTTAAAAGATAGTCTAGAGCTAAACAATGATTTCTCTCCTCTAGTTCAATGTCAAGGCCTCACACCATGCTTAAATCAAAGGTAAATCAGTCTACTTTCCATCCCACATGCAGATGGTCTATGATGAATCTATACAGTCGCGAGTATGATAGGAAAACAACAAAGAAAAGTTTAGAAAAATAGAAAAAAGCAGTAAAACAGAGGTCTTTTTTAGTTCTTTCTTCCAATCTATTGAATATTCTCCACAATAGCAACCTTCCTTGGCTTAGAACAAGACGTACATATGCATGGAATGGCAAGGGTCGATCAAAACTGCCCAAAACCATCGATGCTTTCTTGTTTTAAAACTATAATCTTCGAAACTATTTTTGGAAACATGTCTTCTACCGACTGTTTTATGGTTAGAATGCTTTTTAACACTTGACTAACCTTTGGATAAGGTTTTAACACATCAACACACCTTTGACATGCCTTTTAAAGGCTACCACATTAAAACTTAAATGACTAACCTATACAAACATTAAAACTTAAATGACTCTTGCAAACTACCTAAGACAACATGACTATCCTAACTAGGACTTATAACATAACCATAGTAGATTGTAGTTATTTGGACTTAGTCCATTACAAATATGGATTTCAAGCCTCATAACAACATTAAGAATGGTCTCCAAGACCTTTTTAAACCAACCAAAACAACTGAACATTAACCAAAACTTAGACATTTAGGTGCTCCTGCACCATACTCCCCGGCATGATGAAAACTCTTGTCCCAAGAGTTAGGGTGATGCAGAGGGCACAAGGGAAGCAACAACACCAGATAAGTTTGTTCTCCTTAGCCCACTCACCCATTCACCTAGCCTTCAACCAACCAATCAAAGGCACATTCAAGGGTATATTATGGATTTGTTGCCTAGACTTCTATTCAACCTTCAAGGCTTCTCCCACACCTTGAGGTAGGTCTACAAACACCTTCTATGTAGTTGGTTTGATCTCCAACTTCCCAAAACTCTTCAACCTATACCTTGATTAGTAAGGCTACTAGCCCTCCAAACTAGGTTTTCTCAACAAAAATTGACAAAATCCCAAATGACCAGGCAAGAAAATGATGGTTTTAGATACCCTTTATGGGACCCTATCAAACTCCCAAGTCTCATGTTCCAACTCCACTCCAGCAATCCAGAACAGTCATTAGGTCTCTAGGCCTAATTGATCAGGTTAGGGCTAGGTTATAAAGTAAGTGCTCAAAATTGGGTGCATAGCTCAGGGGCGGGAATTTGGAATGTCTCTACCATGCCTAAACAACTCAAAACCATCATTTATTTGCTCACTCTATCAGGATTCTATCATCTACAACCTCAAATAGCATGAATTTCAGTCAAATACATAGAGATATTTGACCTAGGGCACCACCTTAAAAATAGAAGACGACCTTTCCTAGCAAAACATTTTTGGAATCAAGTAGTATACACCCCTAGCCTACATTTCACCGAGTGGCATGAAATTTCATTGATGGGAATGCATTCTAGGGCCAAATTTGTGGGGCAGCCCTAGAAAACAAGGTTTCTAGACCTATTTTGAAAGAAAAATCAATAACTTGTGACTTCGACCACTTCAAGACCTCAAACTAGATTCATATGAACCCTGACTCCAAGCACTTTCAGAAAAATGACATTTACACACATGAAAAGTCCGTACAATCTGTACACAGCAAGAAAAGCAGGTAAATTTGCTATTTTCTGTAGTTTCAATGCCCCAAAACTTTGTACCAGATGTCCTCTGCCATACAAGAGTGAATTACCATGTTTTTACAACCATTCCAGTCAGTATCTAACTTCCAAAGGCAAATACAACTGCCCAAACCAAGTTTCAACCGGCCAATGTGTCATTGACACTATTGGCAACTTGTTACACTATGGAGTTTTTGCATTTTCAAGAGGATGGCTATTAGGTTTGCTTGTCAAATGGAATCAAAACACCATCACACTCCTTAGACCATGCTAAAACACTAGGACAACTCAAACAAACTCAAAAAGCCAATATTAGACCTTCTAGGCCTAAGTGGCACAACTAGGTCCAAGTGGACTAAGAAGGATATGAGGTTTATAAAGTTACCCCAGACCTCTTGACCACACAAGAATAGACCTTCCAACATGGCTATGAAAAGCCTTATTATAAAACACATCAAACAAAAACTCAACTTATCAAAAGATGCTATCAAAATGCTTGTAAGGATCAAGCTGCTCCTAGGTGCCCTGCACCATACACCCACTGTCAAAGAGAACTCAAGTCTCTTGAGTTGGAATGGTGTCAAATGTGAAACCTGCCTTCTCAATGTCTGCTCTACTCATCCAAGTGGCATCCTCCTGAGGTTTGTTTAGCCACTTCACCAAATAGTCATGATAGGTGTGCCTTCTAGTTTGTTTTGCAATCCTCTTGTCCAAAATGCACTCAATCTGATTTGGAGATGAAGGAATGAGTTCCTGGAGTGTCTGATCAGTTTGATCTTCTTCAACATCAGTCTAAGGATTAGTTCCTTTATAGGGATAAAGGTCTAAAACATTAAAAATTGGAGACAAAGCAATGTCATCCGGAAGTCTGATTTTATAGGCATTTTCTCCACATTTCTTGAGCACTTCACAAGGCCCAATCTTCTTCATGAGTAGCTTGGTATGTTTACCTACAGGGAGCCTCTCCTTATTCAGATGGACCATTACCAAATCACCTTCCTTGAACTACAAATCCCTTCTTTTCCTGTCAGCAAACTGTTTGTACTTCTGTGAAGTGGACAGCAATTTCTATTGTACTTGTTCATGGACATCCTTCATGACTTGAACGAAGTCTTTAGCTAAGGCACTACTATTTTCCAGTCCTTTAACCTCCCTAAGTTCCAAAATACCCCTTGGGTGAGTGCCATAAATAATTTGGAAAGGAGACAGGCCGGTGCTTCTATTGACAGTGTCATTGTATGAGAACTCTGCTTGAGCCAAAATTGAATCCCAACTAGCACTCTGCTCCTTTGTGAGGCATCTTAGGAGGTTACCAAGTGACCTATTAATCACCTCTATTTGTCCATCAGATTGAGGGTGATAAGCAGATGATAATGACAAGTTGGTACCTAGTCTCTTCCATAGTGTCCTCCAGAAGTGTCCTATGAACTTGGGGTCTCTGTCTGAGATGATTGACAAAGGTAAACCATGTAATCTAACTATTTCCTTGAAGAAAAGACCTACTATGTGTGAGGCATCATGTGTAGTTTTACATGGGATGAAGTGAGCCATTTTTGAGAACATATCAACAACCACAAAGATGTTATCATGTCCATTCTTGGTCCTAGGCAAACCAAGTACAAAGTCCATGCTGATGGAATCCCAAGGCTTTGAAGGAATAGGTAGAGGAGTGTATAAGCCTATATTTGATGTGTGCTCCTTTGCTCTTTGGCAAATTTGACAAGTTTCAACAAACTTCCTCACATCGGTTGGCAATTTGGGCCAAAAATAGTACCTCCTAACCAATTCTAGGGTCTTGTCAATACCAAAGTGACCTGACATGCTGCCACAATGCTTTTTCCTAATTATATTCTCTCTAACAGACCCTCTTGGGATACACAACATGCTACCCTTGAAAAGATATCCATCTTACAACAAAAAATTAGAAAAATCAGTATTATACCTTCCTATCATGGCCTTGCAAGATAGGTATGGCTCTTTAAAGTCTTCATCTGCTGCATACTAATCCTTGATGGCTTGAATACCTATACTTTCCAACTGTATGGTTTGCACAACAAGATTCCTCCTACTTAAGGCATTGACTACCTTATTGGCCACTCCTTTCTTGTGTTTTATGGAGAAGGTGTATGCTTGGATGTACTCCATCCACTTGACATGTATGTGATTCAACTTTTGCTGCCTATTCAAGAAGCTTAATGCATGGTTATCAGTAAAAACTATAAATTCCTTTGGCAATAAGTAGTGTCTCCATTTCCTCAATGACTGAACCATGGCATATAACTCTAGATCATAGGTGGAGTAGTTTTGTTTTGCCTCATTTAACTTCTCACTAAAGAAGGCTACAGGCCTCCCATCTTGACTTAAGACTCCCCCAACAGCCCTCTTACTTGCATCACACTCTACCACAAAGACCTTGTCAAAATTAGGTAGCACTAGGACTGGTTTTTCTAAAAAAAAATTCTTTAATAGTTCAAAGGCTTGAGTGGCCTCATTTGTCCACACAAATACACATTTGTTGCCCCCTTTTATGGTGTCAATAAGTGGAGCACAAATACCACTAAACCCTCTAATGGACTTTCTATAAAAGCTACACCAACCATGGAAACTCCTTACCTCAGAGGCTGTTGTAGGTGTTGGCCAATTAAGAATGGCTTCAACCTTACTTGGATCCATTTTTAGGCTGCCCTTGGAGATGGCAAACCCCAAGAATATCAACTCTTCTTGTAGGAAGACACACTTGTCAAGGTTGATCCTCAACTTCTCCTCTTGAAGCCTCCTAAGCACTTGATGGATATGTCTTATGTGATCTTCCTTGCTATCACTAAAAATCAGTATATCATCCAAATACACAAAAATAAACTTGTTAAGGAAAGGTTTTTGCACTTCATTCATCAATCTCATGAAGGTGCTTGGTGCATTTGACAAGCCAAAAGGCATGACAACCCATTCAAATAGTCCTTCATTGGTTTTGAAGGTGGTTTTCCACTCATCCCCTTCCCTTATCCTGATTTGGTGATAACCACTTTTTAGATCTATCTTGGTAAAATACTTAGCCCTACCCAAGCAATCCATTAGATCTTCTATTCTAGGCATTGGAAATCTATACCTGATAGTGAGCTTGTTGATGGCCCTAGAATTAGTGCATAGTCTCCATGTTCCTTCCTTCTTGGGTGCAAGTACTGCAGGTACTGCACATGGGCTAATACTCCTCCTGATAAGCCCTCTATCCAACAAGTCTTGGATTTGTCTTGCCACTTCAGCATTTTGCTCTGGGGTCAACTTGTAGGCTGCTTGGTTTGGTAGGGAGGAACCAGGGATGAGATCAATGCAATTACTAATCTCCCTCTTTGGTGGAAGGGCATCCTTACCTTCATCGGCTATCACATCCTAAAACCTCTCCAATAGTTCTTCCACTTCCTTTGGTCCAATCCTCCTAAGAGGTTGCTGCACTTTGACCTTTTTGGGATTCACATCCTTGGGCTTGATGACTACTACAAAACATGGCACTTTCTCTTCCTTGAGGTTAGCCAAAAACTCTTTTTCACCGACCAACATAACTGAACTAGAAATGACTTTCTCTTTGCAATCATCAATCAAAGGAGTCATTGTAAATTTTTCACCATTCTTGGACAAATGAATTAAATTGTTCTTACCATCATGTTGGGCACTTGTGTCATGTTGCCAAGGCCTTCCAAGAAGAAGGTGACATGCATCCATATCCACCATCTCACAAAGAACCTTATCATGATATTCACCTATCTTGAATTCAACCCAACATTGCTCTTTTACCACAATTTGTTGTTCCTTGGTTAGCCAAAAGACTCTATAGGGGTTAGGATGAGGCATTCTTTCCAATCCTAACTTAGTCACCATTTCATTAGAAGTGAAATTTTTAGAAGAACCTAAATCAACTATTACCTTGCAAAATTTTCCTTTCACCTTGCAAGTGGTTCTGAACAAGTTGTTCCTTTAGGGCTGCTCCTTAGTGGCTGGCATGATGAGTGACCTATTAAACATGATGCACTCTCCACTCTTAGGTGCTGCAGACTTGGAAGAGGTTGTTTGGTATGATGTGGTGCTTTGACAGTCCTCTTCTTGAAGGAGTTACGCTCTTCTCTCTTTCTGATTTGCAGCAGTGTTTCCCATCTTCTCCGAGCATCTAAAGGACTGATGTCCAATCTGATTGCAAGAGAAACACCTTCCAGTAAACACATTGGGACCTCTACCCCCACTTCTTCCTCTGCCATTACCTCTCCCTCTAAACTAACCCTGATTTGCACTATTTTTATTAGCCTACCCTTGGCTGCCTTCTTGTGATCTACCACCTTGGAGTCTAGAGAAATTATCTCTATTTTGAAATCTGCCTCTACCCCTAAAGTTCTGATTTCCTCTACCTCTGCTGTTGCTGTATGAATCACCTTTTCTTCTTTGTTTATCCTCAATTCTCAATGCCATTTGAAAACACTTATGGACTGTTTCCAGGTTAAAGAGAGTTAATTCATCTTGAATGGAGAACTTGAGGCCATTAAGATACATTGCAAGCTTCTATTTTTCATTCTCAGGCATCTTGGCTTTCAATGTCATCTTGTGAAACTCCTTTGTGTAGGTGCTCACGTCCATGTCCTTCTATCTCAAGTTGTGCAACTTCTTGTTCAAGTTGACTTCATAATCCTCAAGGACAAATTGCTTCTTGATTTCAAGTACCATCTTCCTCCATGTAGAGATAGGGTTCCTATCATCTTCTATCCTCTCATTTTGAATAAAATTCCACCAACTCAAGGTTGGTCCTTTCATTCTTGATTTGGTAATCTTCACTTTCTGATTTTCAGCCACTTCTTCACATTCAAAATAGTTCTCCATTGCCTCAATCCAATCAAGGCACTCTGGATTCATCTTACCAGGAAACATAGGTAAGTCTGCCTTAGTGTCCTTCCTACTCAACTTTCCAAGTGCATCTAGGAATTGTGTCTCTGACATGCCTCCTTGTGGCTCTTCCATAGGCACTTCTTTTTCCTCATCTTGATCCTCTTCATCTAAATCCAAGATGACCTCTGGCTTCTTCTTCTTGTCTTTGTCTTTCTTCAACTTTTCTATTTCAGCCTCCATCCTTTTGTTCTTGGCTGCTTGCTCTCTCACTATCTTTGCCAATTCGGCATTTGTCACCTTTGAAGGAATTTCCTCCTCTTCTTCTCTATCTCCCATCTCTTTGATGGCTCTGATACCACCTGATGCAAAGGGTACAAGGGAAGCAACAACACTAGATAAGTTTTTTCTCCTTAGCCCACTCACCCACTCACCTAGCCTTCAACCAACCAATCAAAGGCACATTCAAGGGTATATTATGGATTTGTTGCCTAGACTTCTATTCAGCCTTCAAGGCTTCTCCCACACCTTGAGGTAGGTCTAAAAACATCTTCTATGTAGTTAGTTTGATCTCCAACTTCCCAAAACTCTTCAACCTATACCTTGACTAGTAAGTCTACTAGCCCTCCAAACTAGGTTTTCTCAACAAAACTTTACAAAATCCCAAATGACCAGGCAAGAAAATGATGGTTTTAGATACCCTTTATGGGACCCTATCAAACTCCCAAGTCTCCTATTCCAACTCCACTCCAACAATCCAGAACACTCATTAGGTCTCTAGGCCTAATTGATCAGGTTAGGGGTAGGTTACAAAGTAAGTGCTCAAAATTGGGTGCATAGGTCAGGGGAATAAATTTGGAATGTCTCTACCATGCCTAAACAACTCAAAACCATCATTTATTTTCTCACCCTATTAGGATTCTATCATCTACAACCTCAAATAGCATGAATTTCAGTCAAATACATAAAGATATTTGACCTAGGGCATCACCTTAAAAATAGAAGACGACCTTTCCCAGCAAAAAGATTTTGGAATCAAGTAGTATGCACCCCTAGCTTGCATTTCATCGAGTGGCATGAAATTTCATTAGTCGGAATGCATTCTAGGGCCAAATTTGTGGGGCAGCCCTAGAAAATAGGGTTTCTAGACCTATTTTGAAAGAAAAATCAATAACCTGTGACTCCAACCACTTCAAGATCTCAAACTAGTTTCATATGAACCTTGACTCCAAGCACTTTCAGAAAAATGACATTTGCACACGTGAAAAGTCCGTATAGTCTATACACAGTGAGAAAAGTAGGAAAATTTGTTGTTTTCTATAGTTTCAATGCCCCAAAACTCCGTACCAGATGTCCTCTACCATACAGGAGTGAATTACCATGTTTTTACAACCATTCCAGTCAGTATCTAACTTCCAAAGGAAGATACAACTACCCAAACCAAGTTTCAACTGGCCAATGTGTCATTGACACTATTGGCAACCTGTTACACTATGGAGTTTTTGTATTTTCAAGAGGATGGCGATTAGGTTTGCTTGTCAAATGGAATCAAAGCACCATCACACTCCTTAGACCATGCTAAAACACTAAGACAACTCAAACAAACTCAAAGAGCCAATATTAGACCTTCTAGGCCTAAATGGTACAACTAGGTCCAAGTGGACTAAGAAGGATATGAGGTTTATAAATTTACCCCAGACCTCTTGACCACACAAGAATAGACCTTCCAACATGGCTATGAAAAGCCTTATTACAAAACACATCAAACAAAAACTCAACTTATCAAAAGATGCTATCAAAATGCTTGTAGGGATCAAGCTGCTCCTCGGTGCCCTGCACCATAGGGGATCTGCTCCATCCATTCTTCCATCTCATTGGAATGTTCCTCTGACTAGGAAACATGAACTCTCCCAGAGTTTTCTTTCTCCTTCTCCAACCTACATGGCTCCTGTAAACAATGTTAGAACCATAAAACCTATTTGAGTGTCCTTGTCTAGGACCTTGCTATTGCAATGCTTCAGCTCTTCTCAACTAGAGGTTCTGATTCCTTCCTTCCTCCCTGTACCATCTATTGTTTGCCTTCCCTCTTTTGGCTCCTTATAGGGCAATCAATGTCTCCAACTTTGATATAACTCAAGTCCCAAGCCTGCTACTCTCTAGGACTGTCATCCACCTTCTTCTGTTGCATCTGTTTCTACTATTTGCAATCATCCTTAACCTGCATACTCAACTGTAACTTCTCTCCAAAACAAATAACAACATGTTCCTTCTTCTCCTCACAACGTAAAGGAATCAGTTTGAACTTCTTACCATCTTTGTGCAGTACATAGGTATTAGTATACCCATCATGAATTGTTCTCCTCAAATACTGCCATGGTCTACCCAAGATTATATGTCCACATGTCATTGGAATAACATCACACAAAACATAGTCCTGATATGGACCAATTGTGAAATCAACACAAGCCTTCTTAGTGACCCTTACCTGCTGCTCTTGACTCACCCAAGTGACATTGTAAGGATTAGGATGATCAAAAGTCTTCAATCCCAACTTATTCACCATTTCCCAAGAAACTAAGTTATCATGAGAACCTGAATCTACAATCAACTTGCATAACTTTCCATGGCTTAAACAATTAGTTCTAAAAATAGATACCTGTGGTGGTTACTGCATCTTGCCTCTTTCCACCATGAGCATCTCTCCATCCACCATTGGAGAGGTTGACGACATTTCTGGTTCTTTTGGCTTCTCCTCTTCTTGTGTCAAGTGAACTCTTCTATCCTTGGTCTTGTTAACACCATCCTTCTTAGGACAGTTGAAAGATGTGTGTCCCACCTCATTGTAGTGATAACATCTACCTGTGAACACTCCTCTACCTGATCCAAATCTACCACCACCTCTATATCCCCCTCTCTATTCTGTAGACACCTCCTTACCCTTCTCATTGCTATTCTGAACTTCATTAGTAGGTCTGCTCCTACCTCTGTTTTCTCTTCCATAACCTCCTTGCCTTTCTTGCTTCCTCTTCACTCTCTCTTCAGCCCTGATGGCTAACTGAAAACACTCTCCAAGTGTTTTTGGTACTGCTAACACAATCTCATCTTGCAAGTTATACCTAAGCCCATTGAGGTATCTTGCCACTTTCTCTTCTTCATCTTCCAATTCACCTCTAATACTAAGCTTATGAAATTGCTTAGTATAGGACATAACATCCATGTCCTTCTGTTTTAGATTCTGCCTCATCCTCTTTGTCTGAATAGAGTAATCAGATGGAAGGAACTGATCTTTCATCCTACCCCAAGAAGTGATTTTTGATGCACCTCTAGCCACTCTTTCTGTCTGCACACTACTCCACCAGGTAAGTGTTGTTCCTCTCAGTTTAGTCTTTGCAAATTTGATCTTCTTCTCATCACTCATCTCCTCATACTCAAAAAAATTTTCCAGGACATCTATCCACCCTAATACCTCTTCACTATCCATCTTCCCCTGATAGATAGGTAACTCAATGTTTTCCTTTGTTCCACTTCCTTGGATTGCCTTCAACAATCTCACAAATTTCTTTTCACCAGCATCCAACTTAGCCTCAGGAGGATTCTCATCAGCCTCCTCATCTCCTTCAGGATCATCTTGTTCATCCCCTCTAGGTTTCTTCTCTAATGCTTCCAATCTAGCCAAGATTGTTGCATTCTCCCTTCTTACTTGCCTCAACTCTCTTTCCCTTGCAGCATCCTGCTCTCTTCTATTCCTCAACTCCTTTTCTCTAGCCTCTAAGGCTTCTCTCAACTCAGAATTCTCTCTTGCCACCTGGTTCTTTGGAGGCATATTCACAACTTTCACAAACCTTTATCTCTTTCACAAGATCCACTACACTCTCAAGGATCTACTTGCTAGCTTTGATACCATAAATGATGCAGAGCATCAAGGACAACACTAGCAAGTTTCACAACTTCAATGAAAAGTCTCTCAAGTTCACTATTTTTCTTCTGACAGAGACTAAACTTCACACAAGGCAGGCTTCAACACCATATCCAACTTTTTCTCAACAACAAAGAGGGATTTCAGGACACTTACCTCACCAAGCACTCAACTCCACCTAAGTTTCCATACAACTCACTGAGCAGGATTTGCAGGGACAGCAATCTCTACCATACTTATCATGGACAGTCACAACCTCACTACTCCAAGAGAAGGAAAGTCACAATATCATCTTGGGATGATCTCCCCTTAACACAAACTCAATCTAGTTAAGCAAGTCACATGCCTAACATGCCTATTGTCATCATTGACAGAGCAATACCTCACCAAACTTACCTATGTCTTCTTTGTAGTGACTGCAGCCCTTCTCCATTTACCAATGCAAGGATCTTGGTGGATCAGTTTCAAGGCAAACTCCACCTACACTATTATCCTACCCCTATAACTTTCACAAGCTATTGTATTTCCTAGTATACTACCCATTCCATTGAGCAAAAATAGGAAAAGATCAATGGAATGGGGGAATCTCCATCGGGTTATCCAGAAATACCCTAATTCAGGGTTTTAACCCACTTTCAAACAAAATAGAATGGCAGAGCTAATCAATGGTGTCAAGGGCCCAAACCAAATGCAAAGGATATTCAACTCAACACTCTAAACAACCATCACCAATACCATCCACCACTCAGCCATACCAGTACTGATCAATGCAAAAAACAATGATTTATTGGAAAAGACAGTAGTTAAAAGATAGTCTGGAGCAAAACAGTGATTTCTCTCCTCTAGTTCAATGTCAAGGCCTCAGACCATGCTTAAATCAAAGGTAACTTAGTCTACTTTCCATCCCACATGCAGATGGTCTATGATGAATCCGTATAGTTGTGGGTATGACAGGAAAACAACAAAGAAAAGTTTAGAAAAACAGAAAAAAGTAGTAAAATAGAGGTCTTTTTTAGTTCTTTCTTCCAATATATTGAATATTCTCCACAATAGCAACCTTCCTTGGCTTAGAACAAGCCTTACATATGCATGGAATGGTAGGGGTCGATAAAAACTACCCAAAACTATCGATGCTTTCTTGTTTTAAAACTGCAGTCTTTGAAACTATTTTTGGAAACTTGTCTTCTACTGACTGTTTTATGAAGAGAATGCTTTATAACACTTGACTAACCTTTGGAGAAGGTTTTAACACATCAACACACCTTTGACATGCCTTTTAAAGGCTACCACATTAAAACTTAAATGACTAACCTATATAAACATTAAAACTTAAATGACTCTTGCAAACTACCTAAGACAACATGACTGTCCTAACTAGGACTTATAACATAACCATAGTAGATTCTAGTTATTTAGACTTAGACCATTACAAATATGGCTTTCAAGCCTCATAACAACATTAAGAATGGTCTCCAAGACCTTTTTAAACCAACCAAAACAACTAAACATTAACCAAAACTTGGACATTTAGGTGCTCCTACACCAATTAGGGTTTCCATCCACTAGAGGACAAAATCAAATTTTAAATTAGGAAAATATGGTGAGGTGGGAAATGATTTAAATTAAATAAATTTGTCCAATTTATTTAATTTATTGAAAGGATGCATGTGAAAGGGGATTTTGGGAATTAGGTGATGGGATATTTAAACAAAAGTTTTATTTGTTTAAATTAATGAAAGGGGACATTAGGATATGAATTATTAAATAATCAATTAATTAAAATTAATTAATTAATCATAGAGTAAAATTAGGAAAAAATGGTAGAATGTGGAAGTGTTTAGGGTTTTGCAACCCAAGGACACTTTTAGGTGTGTACATTTGCCCCTCTTTGAGATGATGTTTGAGATGATGTGATTTATGTTGAGTAACATCATTTCAAAGAAGCTAAAGAAATGGATAGAGGAAAAGGATGATGATGTAAAGATAGGACGATGATACCCCCTTGAGAGAATAGGTGGGTTGGACAAACACAAGTAGGCTCTCGAAATGAAAGGGATTGGTTAAGAAAAAAAAAGGAGAATGGATAGAAGAAATAAATGATACATTATGCTGTAATAAAGGTGGAGGAATGAAGATGCAAGAGAGAGATGGTGGAGTAATGAAAGTTTGGCTATAAGAATGGAAATGAGATCCTACTTTGATAGATTTTTGAGCTTCTCCCTTGCAAATTTTTTTTCTGCTTATCATCATAGAACTTATTATATCAAAGGATGCCAATCACCATGGCATGTCAAAGGCCAAGGTGGAAAGTGTAGTCCCTTGTAAAATAGGCACAAGACAGAGGAATGCCTAACTTAGACTAAGTAACTATGATACCTTGTCAGAACATGTGATGAGATAACCTTGAGGTATGTAAGTCCTTATGCAAGGAAGAAGTTATTCTTCCCAATGCATAGGATGCCTTTGATTCACATCCAATGGAATCCTAATCACATGCAAGTCACCAAGTTGCCCCAGTCATTTTGCCAAGACAAACCAAAAATAGAAATCAAAGAAAAAGATCTCTCTATCCTCACTTCTCTTCATCGCTTAGGGACTGCCTTGAGAAGCATAAGAACGAGATTGCAAAACAATCCAAATGAAATATAAGTCAAACTAGACCAATAGAGTCAATAGCCATTAGATCATTTGTCAAGTGATTTGTGTTTGATTGATTAATCATGATTTAATGAAGTAATCTTGGTTTCAGGATAGGAATCATGTCATATAAGATGTCTAGTCTGGTTGACACTAGTGTTGTTGGCCATGCGAGCAACACTAGGGTTTGATTCATGATGTTTGATAAATGACACATGTATAAGGAACAAAATCCTAGTTTTGACAATGCACCATTCTGTATAGTGTATGTGATAGTTGATGAGGATAGTGACATGATTATGACGAGGTGATTGATGGATTTGATTGATTAGATAGCTATCTTGTTTGATGCTTGGGATTGTTTCTAGTGTGCATTTGTTTAAAAGATTGATTGTCTAATCAAAGTGTCCATTTCACAAAAGGATGAGTTATTATGATGGTTGACTCAATGGGCCCTAAGGGACTGGCCTAGTGTCTTAGGGGTGCATCAAAGATGGCCTTGCCTACGTGAAAGCTCAGAGGCATCATAGTTCAACCATGTGGACTGTGGATGATTTGAAGAATGGATTTGAATGATGATTGACTTAATTAATTTGATTTGAAGAATTGGGAGATTGACTGACTGGATTGAACTGAAGAATTGAATTAATTGACTAATGTGATTGGATGATTGGAAGAATTTGTGTTGATGATGGGATTTGAAGAATTTGATTGATGAATTGACTTAGAAGAATGAAATGAAGGTTTTATTTGGATTGATGAATTGGATTGAATTTGATTGATTGGATTTTTTGTTGTATATTTGATTTTTTGTCCTTTGGAAATATTTGATTTTTTTGTATTGTGGAAATATTTTGATTTTTCTTTTTTTGGTTTTTTGAATATGTTTTATTTTTTTTAATTTTTGAAAAATGTTTTAATTTTTTTGGATTTTGAAAATGTTTTGATTTTTTTGTGTTTTGATGTTTTAATTTTTTTTGGATTTTTGGATATTGTGATTTTTTTGAATTTTTGACATGTTTTGATTTTTTTGGATTTTTGACATGTTTTGATATGGATTGTTTCAAAAAATGGCATCAGTTTGCAATTTTGATAGCCTTTATGCTAGATACCAATGACAAGGGGGAACCAAGTCAAGGTGGAAGAACAATGTAGGATGGATAAATAAAAGGATAGGTGATAGTGGATGGAAGGAACGTATGCATAAGAGGGCAATGATGTGGTCTACAAGGACTATGTCGCATAGGAATAACATGCCCCATTGTAGGTAGTATGCTTAGGATTTTTCATGAAAAAGTTGTTGCAAGTATGGGCCTAACCGGTGTTGTCATTGATGCCAACATACTCCTGTTACATTAATGATAAGGTTGGATGAGTTGTGTGCTGAGGATATTGAGAAAATCAGTCTCAATCAGGAATAGTGAAGAACAGTGATGGCATAAGGTAAAAGTCCAAGACAGGATGAGCATCAGAGGAGATATGTGTCTTAAGTTATTCCAGTAGAGATTTCAGAGGTCTGCATGAATATTTGAAGAAGTTATGGCAGTTCAAGTGGAACCAATTCTGGAAAATGTTCAGTGATGACAGAGTGATACAGAAAGGTCCGGTGAGATCCGGCAATGCATTCTCTGGTTCTGCAGATTTGAGGAAGTGTTTGGGAAGTCTTTGTGGTGTGGAAAATTGATTGGTTTGTGGTCTGAATGTCCAGAAGTATCTATTCCTTTGTGACAGTAATGGCAGACTATGTTCTTGAGGTTCTAGATGAAGGAGAGAAGAGTTTCAGTAAGTAGATGTAGTGCAGATGTTCTTGGCATTTCAGGAAAGCTTGTGGAGGTCTTTGGATCATGCTCAGTTCATGTTTATGGTCCGCATTAGAATTGGAGTCCTGAAAATGAAGAATAACTTTCGGATGATGATGTTCTTTCTGTGACTGGCCAACCAGATAAATTATACATCTTGTGGATGTTCTTGTGGATGTGTGCCGACTTAGATGTTTGTTCCTATGTTGATGTCATGTATAAATAAGGGATTGCGAAGTCATTTCAAAGGATGAGATATGGAGATGAGTGTGTGGTAGCAAGGAGAAGAGCAAAAGGCAGAGCAGAAGGTTTGGGCTTAAATGGAACTGACTCAAGCATGGTGAAGATGCTATTTTCTAGTTCAAGTATGTGATACTTATTCTTTTGTAGATAGTGTGTCTCTTGTAGGCAGTGAGCCTCTTGTGAGCAGTGTGCTCAGGTAGTGAGCCCTAGTTGGCATGTGTCATTTTATTCTTTCTATTCTTCTAATAGAGAATACATTCTTGGGTTAATCACCCCCTGGTTTTTCCCTTAACCGGGCTTTTCACGTCAAAATCTTGGTGTCTCTTGTGTTGATGTGTTTCTACTCTTGATTAATTTCATTAAGTTTTATGTTTTGATTTATTATTACTACCAAGTGAATATATACTGCCAAGTGAATATAAGTGTTGAAAGTAAAGAAAGTTTTAGACAACTGATTCACCCACCTCTCAGTTGTCTGCTCTAAATCTAACAATTGGTATTAGAGCCAAGTTCCTCTGAAAGGAGCTTAACTGGTTGAGGAGATCCAGGATGTCGTCCTACAAGAAGGATAGTCCAAAGTTTGATGGAACTAACTTTTCTCTTTGGAAAGGTTGCATGGAATGTCACTTGCAGTGCATGGGATTTGCATACTAGTCCATGCTTACAAAAGATTATGTACCTCCACAAGGTGGTCCGACAACCCTAAATGAAATCACAGATGTTGAAAATAATCTGCGGACCAAAGAGGCTCTTTTAAGCACATTATCTAACTCAGAACTCTCAAATGTTATTGATCTACCAACTGCATTTGAGATTTGGAAAAAATTGGAACTTTTGCATGAAGGAGACTAGTTTGTTAAATGTGCAAGGTTACAGAGTCTAAAAGGGAAATTTGAAAAATTGAAGATGAGAAATGATGAAAATATTACCTCTTTTATGCCAAGAGTGAATGAGTTGGTTTGTGGAATTAGAAATGCAGGTGGAACCCTGAGTGAAGATGAGATTGTTGGCAAAGTTCTCAGATCCCTTCCTGAGTCTTATAAAATGAAGGCTTTTGCAATCGAAGAATTTAGAGCTCACACAATAGTCACAAGAGATCAATTGGTTGGTAAGTTAGCTGCTTTTGAAATGGCCAAGTTTGGAGATGATCCTCCAAAGACTAAATCTACATTCAAAGCCAGTGCCTCTGTAAAGGGGAAACAAAGGTTTGATCCAGGGGAAAATTCTTCAAGGAACCCATCATGGTATGAAAAAGCAAGAAAAGACTTGGATGAAGAAGAAGCTGAAAATGCTCATCTTGAAGCCCTTATTGCAAAGAGACTGCCAAGAGGATCCGGTAAGTATGAAGGAAAATTACTTTTCAAGTGTTTTAACTGCAATAAAATTGGTCATTTTGCCTCAAGATGTCCGGAAATATTTTCAAGACCAAATCCTAACAGATCAAGGTTTCAAAAGAATTGTTACTATGTTCATGAAGAAGATGATGATAAAGGAGTAACAAATGATGAATCAGAGATAGGAAACAAATCTGGTAATGAATGGGTGTTTATTGCCATCAAAGAAGAGGAACCAATACCCTCTATATCTGTCAATCTTAAAGTTGAAGAAAGAGCTCTAGCTGCCCAAGTTGAAACAAAGGATGATTGGGTCATTGATAGTGGATGCTCTCACCATATGACTGGTGACAAGAATAAGTTCTTAAGTTTGGAAAAATATGAAGGAGGAATTGTAAAGTTTGGAGATAATTCTGCTAGCAAGATCAGAGGTAGAGGAACTATTTCTCTTGATGGAAAGAACAAAACCGGTAATGTACTGTATGTTGAAGGATTAAAGCACAATATTCTCAATGTTGGACAACTGGTGGACAAAGGCTATGATCTCAGATTCAGAAATAGAAAATGCAAGATCTTTGAGAGCTCCAAAACAGAGATTGCATTCGGTACTCAAACTAAAGGTAATATCTTCCACTTGGTTGGTACTGGTAAAAGTTGCTTATTTGCTCAAATTGATCAACGTTGGTTATGGCATAGGAGGATGTGTCATGTGAATTTTGATAATATCATCAAGATAAGCAATACTCAGTCTGTAAGAGATCTTCCAAAATTAGTAAAACCTACTAATAGCTTGTACAAAGAATGTTAGTTGGCCAAATTGAGTAGAGTCACTTTCAAAAGTAAGGAATTTTCTTCTACCGAACTGTTGGACTTAGTTCATACTAATCTTTGCGGTCTGGCAAGAGTTAGGAGTGTCCAAAGTGATAGATACTTCATGTTGCTAATTGATGACTACTCCCGAATGATGTGGGTAACCTTTCTAAAAGAAAAATCAGAAGCACTTGAGAAATTCAAAATGTTCAAGGCCATGGTGGAGAATGAAACCAGATTAAAATTGAAATGTCTAAGGTCTGATAGAGGTGGAGAATTCACATCCAGTGAGTTCATATATTTCTATGAGAAACATGGAATAAAGAGACAATTGTCTGCCCCTAGAACTCCACAGCAGAATGGAGTAGTTGAGAGAAAGAACCGGACCATCCAGGAAGCATCTAGGACCATGATGATGGAAGCAAATGTTCCTCAGATCTATTGGAGAGAAGTTGTCAGCACTGCAGTCTACACTCTCAATTGAGTTCAAATTAGAAATAATACCGGTAAGACTCCTTATGAACTTTGGTTTGGCATTACTCCCATTACGAGATATTTTAGAGTTTTTGGTAGTAGATGTTACATTAAAAGGGATGAATATCTAGGAAAGTTTGATGCTAGAAGTGATGAAGGATTATTCTTGGGTTACCCTACTCAAAGCAAAGCATACCAGTGTTACAACAAGAGACTGAGAAAGATAGTAGAAAGTGTAAATGTGAAGGTTGATGAAGAAATTGAAAGACCCTCAAGAATTCATGAGTATGATGAAGATGATCAGAATGGTGTTCAGATTCAAAGTGTCCAAGCCTCTTCTGAGATACCAAGTCAAGTTGATCCAGTAAGTCAGGAAGAAGAGTTATGTCTCAATGAGACTGATCAAGAATTAGAGATGCAAGAAACTTCTAAAGTTCCAAGGTATGTTACTCTAAACCACTCTGAAGATCAGATCATAGGTGACAAAAGCAAAGGAGTGCAAACAAGGAGGAGAATTACTCAAAATTTAGATGAATATTGCCTGATTTCAAAGATTGAACCTAAGACAGTGAATGAAGCTTGCAATGATGAAAATTGGTCAAAAGCAATGGAGGAAGAACTAATGCAAATTGAGAAAAATCATACTTGGGATCTTGTTCCTAGACCCAGAAGCAAGAATGTGATTGGAACCAAATGTGTCATCTGGAACAAACTGAATGAAGTTGGTGAAGCAATCAGAAATAAAGCTAGAATGGTCTGCAAGGGTTACTCTCAGATTGAAGGAGTTGATTTTGAACAGACTTTTGCTCTGGTGGCAAGAATTGAAGCAGTCAGATTATTTCTTGCATTTGTTGCCTTTAAGGATTTCAAGGTGTATCAGATGGATGTCAAATCTGCCTTCCTAAATGGAAACTTAGAAGAAGAGGTGTACATTGAGGAACCGGATGGATTTCAATTGTCTGATCACGGTGACATGGTCTGCAAATTGAAAAAGGCACTGTATGGACTGAAGCAAGCCCCAAGAGCCTGGTATGAAAGATTGGATAAACATCTCTTGAAAATTGGTTTCAACAAAGGTACTGCTGACAGTAATTTGTATTTCAAAATTGATCATGAAATATCTTAATTGTTGAAGTATTTGTTGATGATATCATTTTTTGAGGAAGAGATAGTCTGTGCAAAACTTTTGCAAATCAAATGAAAAGTGAGTTTGAGATGTCCATGCTTGGAGAAATAAATTTCTTTTTGGGCCTACAAATTACTCAAACAAAGAAAGGAATCTTCATTTCTCAGTCAAAATATGTGAAAGAATTGTTGAGGAAATTTGGGATGGAAGACTCAAAGCCAATGAACACTCCAATGGCAACCGGATGCAAATTGAGCAAAGATGATGATTCTCCCAAGGTTGATCAGACAAAATATAGGTCAATGATTGGAGGATTGTTGTATCTCACTCAAATTAGACCAGACATTATGCAGGCTATTGGTCTTGTTGCTAGATTCCAAGCTGATCCTAGAGAATCTCATGTTATGGCAATCAAGAGGATTTTTACATATCTAAAGGGGACAGTTGAGTATGGGTTGTGGTATCCTAGAGATCATGATTTCTCTCTTCATGCATATATAGATGCTGATTGGGCAGGAGATGTGGATGACCGGAAGAGTGCCAGTGGTGGAGCATTTTTTTTAGGGAAGAGATTGGTTTCTTGGTTAAGCAAGAAATAAGAAGCAATATCTCTGTCCACTGCAGAAGCAGAATATATTGCTGCAGTAGGAAGTTGTACTCAAGTCTTGTCGATGAAATAGATGTTAAGAGACATCAGAGTAGAGTATGAGGAGCCCATCACAATTTTCTGTGATAATTCAAGTGCAATAAACATATCTAAGAATCTGGTGCTGCATTCAAGGACCAAACATATATCCATCAAGGTTCACTTTTTGAGAGAGCAAGTAAACAAGAATGAAGTTAGATTGGAGTTTGTGCCTTCAAAGGATCAGATTGCAAACATCTTTACTAAACCTCTACCTAAGGACTCTTTCGAGTATCTCAGGGAGAAGTTAGGGGTTATTGCCCCTCCAGTGGTGAACTAAGGTGCACTGGTGTGCATCAGTCCGGTGGATTTCATAGTCACATCTTGTGGTCCGGACTAATGATGGGGAGCTGCTACTCAGGGGGAGCAGCAGGCATGGTTTTTAATTGCAAGTATGTGCCCTTTGCCATTGATGTCAAAGGGGGAGAGAAGACATGTGAAAAACAAGTGGTTGCTGATCAAAGGGGGAGCAATAAAGGAAGAGAAGAGATGTGAATGGTTGTTTTTGTTAAGGGGAGTTGTGACAATAAAGAAATTTTCTTGTCATGATGGTTAAAACAGTTTTTCACATCATATGTTGCCATCAATGACAAAGGGGGAGATTGTTGCAAGTATGGGCCTAACCGGTGTTGTCATTGATGCCAACATACTCCTGTTACATTAATGATAAGGTTGGATGAGTTATGTGCTGAGGATATTGAGAAAATCAGTCTCAATCAGGAACAGTGAAGAACAGTGATGGCATAAGGTAAAAGTCCAAGATAGGATGAGGATCAGAGGATGTGGATTAAAGGGTTTGTAGATATGTGTCTTAAGTTGTTCCAGTAGAGATTTCAGAGGTCCACATCAATATTTGAAGAAGTTATGGCAGTTCAAGTGGAACCAGTTCTGGTAAATGTTTAGTGATGATAGAGTGATACAAATAGGTCTGGTAAGATCCGGCAATGCATTCTCCAGTTTTGCGGATTTGAGGAAGTGTTTGGGAAGTCTGTGTGGTGTGGAAAATTGATTGGTTTGTGGTCTGAAGGTCCAGAAGTATCTATTCCTTTGTGACAATAATGGCAGACTGTGTTCTTGAGGTTCTGGATGAAGGAGAGAAGAGTTTCAGTAAGTAGAGGTAGTGCGGATGTTCTTGGTGTTTCAGGAAAGCTTGTGGAGGTCTTTGGATCATGCTCAGTTCATGTTTATGGTCCGCATTAGAATTGGAGTCCCAAAAATGAAGAATAACTTCCAGATGATGATGTTGTTTCTGTGACTAGCCGACCAGATGAATTATACGTCTTGCGGATGTTCTTGTGGATGTGTCCTGACTTAGATGTTTGTTCCTATGTTGATGTCATGTATAAATAAGGGATTGCAAAGTCATTTCAAAGGATGAGATGTGGAGATGAGTGTGTGGTAGCAAGGAGAAGAGTGAAAGGCAGAGCAGAAGGTTTGGGCTTAAATGGAATTGACTCAAGCATGGTGAAGATGCTATTTTCCAGTTCAAGTATGTGATACTTATTCTTTTGTAGACAATGTGTCTCTTGTAGGCAGTGAGCCTCTTGTGAGCAGTGTGCTCGGGTAGTGAGCCCTAGTTGGCATGTGCCATTTTGTTCTTTCTATTCTTCTAATAGAGAATACATTCTTGGGTTAATCACCCTGTGGTTTTTCCCTTAACTGGGTTTTCCATGTCAAAATCTTGGTGTCTCTTGTGTTGATGTGTTTCTGCTCTTGATTAATTTCATTAAGTTTTATGTTTTGATTTATTATTACTGCCAAGTGAATATAAGTGTTGAAAGTAAAGAAAGTTTTAGACAACTGATTCACCCCCCTCTCAGTTGTCTTCTCTAAATCTAACAAAAGTTTATGATGATAAGTTAGTGATATGATGGATTGTTTGGAAGGGGTGAGGTATATCAGGAGATAACCAAAATATTTGTCAACATTATGCCCCCAATCTTTATCAAGATCAAAAGAGGCAGGGAGGATCGATGGATTTGATATGATAGGAATGTGTATGTAATGGATAGGATATGATAAGAAGGAAATGATAGTGTGGATGAGACAAGGTTTCCCCAAGTGCAGGTGACATAGAAGATCAAGTTACACATGATGCTTGTTTGCTAGGTTTCCATCATGGTACTTATCCAAGGCACCACCAATGGTGCTTTTCACTATTGGATGAAAGGATTTATCTTTAATTTTTTATTTTTTTTTTCTTTTCTTTTTTGACTTTTTTTGACTTTTTTGACTTTTTGAATGGATAGGGGAATATGGATGGGAGGGACTCAAGTGTCTAGTGCCATGAAAACTAATAGTCCCATTAGAGATGGATGTCATTGCATGGAACATGTCAAATTTCATTGTGCTCATCGATGTTGGTATGGAATTGTATGAAAGTGAGATGGATAATGTAGATAGTGGATTATGATGTGGATTATGTAGGGCTTATGCAAGGAGGATGGATGAAATGTTTATACAAAAGCATGGACCATAGGAAGGTGATGGGTGAAATATGTAGGAAAATAGTTGAATGATGGTGTAATGGAGGTATGGAAAGGAATCATAACCAATGGTTGCATGCACCATGTTAAACATAGAATCTTGTGATTTGATGGATGTGTAGGAAGCAATGGTGATGTTTTCTTAGGAGATGGATGATGTAGGACTTTTGGTACCCACATGGACTTAGTATTTTTATGCTTTTTGTTTTGGATGTGGGATGGAGGAATTTGATATTTTTGAATGGAATTGGTGGAAGAGGATGGTTGGGATTCTTGAGAGGTGTATGCCTCATTTGATTTAATTTCTTTATGCTTAGGGACCCAAACCATTTTAGTTTTTAACTTTGCTTTTGGAGGTATGGGCTTAGGTAGCCTTATAGATGGATTTTCCTTCGATGTTTTGCATTTGTAGCCTAAGGCATTAGGACCCTTTAGGACTTTTGGCTTTATAGGTAGAAGCATCCAAATGAGTATTTTTGAATCCCATGTGGCAGATGGAAGTGAGGTTGGTGGAATGAGTGGAAGCTTCTTGTTTAGACAATATGTGTATTTGTTGGTCATGATTTAGAATGTGAGGGAATTCATGGATGATAGGGATCTTAGGTATAGGAAGCAATGGAGGTAAAGTGGATGGAGGGATATGTAGAGTTGGAATAAGTGGAGGTAGATTGGATGGTGGCAGGTGTATGGTCACATGCTTTTGACATTTGTACGATGATGGAGGTGGAATGGCCACGTATGTTTTGGGTATGTGATAGGATGTGCAATGGAAAGTGGTGGACTTAGGAGGAATGGAGGAAGTTCCAACATTGTTAGATTGTTGACCTTGAGGTGTGTATCTGAGGCCATATGAGTGCGAGGGGATTTTGACATGTATGGGCTCCAAAATAACTTTTTTGTGAAGGCCTAAGCATTTACCTTGGTAGTTCATCTTTTGGAGCATGTGATGGACTATGGGACTAGGTGTGGTTTGGGAACTAGACTTGAGTTCTTTTTGGGATGAAGAAGGCGAAGTGGTGAACAGAGGTTGTTGTTGTCCTAAGGAAGAACATTCATGTATGAAATTGGATAGTCCGAGGGGATATGATGGTGGGTTTGAAATGGGATCAATGGTGGATGGAGAGGAATCAAGAAGATCTTGATTATGTTCATGTAGATCCAAGTCATTTGTTTGATCTTCTATGCATGCTTTGGAGCCACTTGTCTCATCACGAGAAGTGGATATTTGCTCATTAGGGCTAGATGGAGGATGGATGGATGGACTGACAATCTCTTGACCATGTAATGCATAAAGTGAGGTATGTGGATCATCACAGTCTTCTTGGTCATAGAGGGGATATTGATCATGAATGGGGTCAGGTGTGTTATGGATGGGATCAATAGGAGTGTTTTGATCTTGATTTGAATGAGGGAGTAATGTTTCCTTATGCTTAGGATTATTCTCTTGACATGTCTCTTGACTTTGAGTGGAAGCGAATAACTCTTGGATAGGTTGGACGGTTTGTGGACCACATGATGGGGCTAGGGGAATAGGCATGGAATTTGAAGGCTCATTGCTAGGTTCCAAGATAGGTGTTTGACATGGGGATAAGTTGTTCGTAGCTAGTAGCCATTGGATCACATCCTTTGCAAGGGCATGTACGGAAGGACAATATAGTGGATGGAAAATGAGGGTAGATGATGTGGACATGTGATTAGCATTAGGTGGAGTAGAAAGTTCCCATGGTGGAGGGATAAGAGGGATGGAAAGTGTTGTAGGATTAGGGTTTAGAATTTGACTAGATGGAGTTTTAGAGGTATTGGATGAATTGGTGCATTTGGGTTTGTTTTTGTAATGTTTGAACTTATGTTGTGGATTTGATGGAGGATTAAATGGTAGAAGGTACCTATAGGGTGAATGAGGTAGACGTAGGTTCCCCTTGTCAAAGATAGCATGGGAATGTAAAGGCCCTTTTACTTGCTTCCAAGGTGGACTTGGAGAGACTTGGGAATATACTTGGGGTGCTAGAACATTTTTCTCTCGGATTGGCATGGAATGACACATGTCTTCATATCTTTGTATGCCATCTTGTGGGATTAGGACCATGTTGATAAGTTCTTGACTAGGATGCATGATGGTTTCGAGTGATTAGGATGAGTGAGATGTGATAGAGTATGGGATTGATTGGATGATTAGATGGATGATTAGGGATGATTAGGGTATGGTTAGGGTTGTGATAAGGATGACTTGGAAATGATTAGGAGTGAGGTGAATAGGATGAATTTGATAGAATCATGCGATTAGAAAGGGTGATTAGAATGTGAAGGTTGAATGATAAAGGTCTGAGTAGGATACGATTATGATGATGTCGATTGGATGAAAGAGATGATTAGGATGTTGAGGAATGACAAGATTGAATAACTTGGCAAGAATGTTGTGTTGATGTGTTCGCTATAGGGATGACTAGGAGGATCTACTCCTTTTCTCTTCCTTTTCCAATTGTGTCTTTACTAAATGAGAGTTGTGAATTGTGGGATGCTATGTAGATGTCAATGCAAGTTGATGAAGCCCAAACTATGATAGAGGCTAATGATATTAGTCTTCAGAAAGTCTAGCTATAAGAGGTTACTCTCATCTACTAATTACCTTTCAAAGCACAAATTTATTTTTTTGAGAACTTGAGGTGTGTAAGAAATGATTGATTAAAGTGAACCCATGAGTTTTAGAATTAACTTGGAAGGATGGACTTATACTAGCCTTAGAGTATTAAGCCCAAGTGGAAGAAATGATTGATTAAAGTGAACCCATGAGTTTTAGAATTTGCTTGGAAGGATGGACTTAAACTAGCTGTGGATTATTAAGCCCAAGTTGTGATTGATTTGAAAAAGATGTCAAGCTCTCTTGGTCCAAATTTGTACTTGTGATATAGTCAAGCTTCAACAGTTTCTCCCTATGTTTCAACCTTAGGAAGACTATTTTTTGGGACCTCTATAGATGTCAAGGGCTGAATGTTAATGAAATGTTGTGATGAAATTTGATTGTTAAATGAATGGAATTGGATATGTAGTGGAATGAAATTGAATATGTAGTGGGTGAATAGAACCAATAAGTCTATAATGTTCTGACATAGTTGCAGTCAGATTTGATAGGGAGAGTAGATGCTCCAAGTTTTCCCTATGGTTGTGGTGTATTGTGATTAAGATGAAATTGATTGTATTGGAATGAATTAGGGGATGTGATTAGGATGTTATTGATTGGATTAGTAATGAAGATGATTATGTGTAGTGATGAGATTGGATGAATTGGATGGGTTAGGGAATGATTAGGATGAAGATGATGTTGTGTAATGATGAGATGAGATGACTTAGATGGATTAGGAAGAAGTTTATTGGATTATGAATGATGATGATGTGTATTTTGACGAGATTGAATGATTTTGGATTGATTAGGAAATCATTAGGATAATGTTGATTGGATTATGGATGAAGATGATTACGTTAGATGACTTGGATGGTTAAGATGATGTTGATTAGATGAAAGAAGTGATTAGGGCTTGACTAGGATGATTTGGATATGATTAGGATGATGTTAATTGGATGAGGATGACGATGTGTAATGATTAGGAAGGATGATTTTTATGGATTAGGATTATGTGTAATGATTAGGGATGATGAGATTGGGTGACTTGGACCAATTAGGATGTGTGGAATGATTAGGAATGGTGGCTAGGATGGATTAGGATGAGGTTGAATGATTAAGAATGATGAATAGGATATGATTATTATGAGTTGGATTGATTAGTAAGAATTATTAGGATGATGATGAATATGATATGATTAGGAAGAAATGGAATGATTATGAATGATGAATGGGATATGACAAGGATGAGGTGTAATGATTAGGATAATGGTTAGGTGTGGGTTTGGGATGACTTGGATATGATCAGGAATGACATGATTGTATGAATTGGATTGAATAGGATGATGACTAGGATGATTAGGGTTTGATTAAAGGAAAAAGGTGATTTGGAATGATTAGGGTTTGAATCATGATGACTTGCATAAGGTTGAATGATGAAGATATGAGAATAATGTGATGATGATATGATAAGAATGTGATTAGGATAGGAGAAGTGGGATGATCAGGATGTGGATACTTGGATGGATTAGGTTAAGGTGAATTTGATATGATGTGGAATGACGAGATTGGGTGACTAGATATTGGTTTGACATGGAATGGTGTTGGTTGGATTAGAAAGAGGATGATGTGGAAGGATGATAATGTAAGTAGGATGCAATTAGGATAGGACAAGGATGATTAAGATATGGGATATGTGAATGACAAGGATGACGGGATGATAAGGATGATGTAGTTAAGAAAGGTGATTAGGAAAATGGTGACATGGAATAAATGGATGGATTTAATTTCTAGGGTGATGATTAGGCAAGCATACACATCAATCATAGAAGACACTTGGTAGTCAGATTGGCTATTTTTTATGACTCTTAACACGTTTGAAAACACTTGCAAACATGCACGATCCTAGGCTAGGAGAGGACAATATCTATTGAATTCCCACTTGGATTGCTCTAGCTACACTTATTCAAAGCGAATAACTTAGAAGCTTGGTGGCACTGGCTCCCACTTACATGGCACTCACTATTGCAAGTATGTGCCTAATCAATGTTGTCATTGATGTCAAAATATCTATGTTGTCATTAGTGTCAACTATGATCCTATCTTGTTTAAGATACTTTGTATTTACTTATGTAAGTGATCTTGATATTGAGGATATTAAGAAAATTAGCTTCTCCAGTAGAAATAGTGAGCTGTAGTGGAAATAGTGTATTGTATACAGAAGAACAGTCCAAGAGATTGCTCCACATTTCTTGTAGGATGAATATCATTTTCTACAGATTGGATGTTATTTAGAAGCCCATTTGAAGATGCTATATTCTGAGTTTGAGCCTTCGATATGAAGAATTGAGTGAGGTATGTTGACTAAAGTGAAAATAACTTTTTCTATATGTTTGGCAAAGGCAAGGAGAAAGTATTATGCTCTTCATTTCTCCACATTGAAGTATTTGGATCTGTGGTTCTAAAGTTATGTCTAACATGATGCTAAGTGCTTTCAACTCTAATGGTTCATGATTTGGCAGTCTACAAGCTATCCTTTCTTTATGACAGTAGCTGAGAGTGTTGTTCTTGTGCTCCTATTTGAAGAATCTTCGTGACAGAGTAGTTAGAGATTTTGCAGTTGTTTCTTAATGACTAGAATGTGCTTGTGTATGTCTCCTGATTATGTTCCTACCTTTGGATCAGTCCACAAACAATAATTTAGATCATGGATGAAGTTTTTTCCTTGAATACCTAGTATTCTCACCAGTCTTGGCCAACTTGGTTGATCTCATCAATTGCGGAGATGTATTGAAGATTGTAGAAGCATGTTGTGGCATGGAGGATTGTGTTTGAGTCCCAGCTAAGGTGTGGCATGCTCATCATACTTCTCTACATCTATCCTTAGCTAAATTTGTATTAGGTCCAGACCTATTTTATGTATGTTTGTAATACCAACCTTGGAGATTGTTCCAACAATTGATGTTGACCTTGATGTACATTCCAAGGTTGATGAATTGTATAAAAGCATGTAATGAAGTTGCAAAAAAGGGTGTGTATGAGAATATGAAGAGATAAGTGTGAAGGTGTAAGAGCAGACAAGAAGTTGTATTTTGCTTCAATGGAACTAAACCCTAGCATGGACTAGATGCTACTTAATCAGTTCACCACTTTGGCAGTGAGCCACTCTTTGGCAGTGAGCCACCCCTTGGCAGTGAGCATTTTAGGTAGTGAGCCCTGTAGGCAATGAGCCTCTATTTATCGGTATTGTTATAACTCATATATTTTTGTGGGCTAACCCCCATCGCGGTTTTTCTATTTTAGAGTTTTCCATGTAAAAATTTGGTGTCTACTATGTTGGATGTGTGATTTTGATTAAGTTTGTGGTTTCATGCTTTCATGTTTAAGTTTGATTGTGAATAATTAAGTTGTTGATGGTTTGATATTCATATGAAGCTAAGTTTTTGTGGTAACTGATTCACCCCCACCCTCTTAGTTCTCTAGTATATTTCAGCAATTGGTATTAGAGCCAAGTTGCTCTGAAGAAAGCCTAACTACTTGAGGAAAATCTAGGATGTCTTATAAAGGTGAAGCTCCCCAATTTTATGGGACAAATTATGCTCTTTGGAAGGTATAAATGAAAAGCCATCTCCTTTGTCTTGGTTATAAAGTTTGGAAGAATACAAAATCAAAATATACCATGCTTGAAAATGGTTTGACAACTGAAGATGAAATTAAAGAATATGAATTGAATATAAAAGCAAAGATGCTTTGTTAAGTGACTTGAATGACACTGAACTGATAAAAGTCATGGACCTAGATACTATAAATGAGGTTTGGGAAATGTTGAAGAATTTGTATGAAGGAGTTGATTCTATAAAAGAAGCTAAACTTGAGGGACTAAAGGATAAATATGAGAGATTGAAGATGAATTAAGATGCAAACATTACAGCCTTCATGCAAAGGGTTGATGAACTTGTTAATGGAATAAAAGGAATGGGAGGAACCATTGGTGATAAGGAAGTTGTGATGAAAATCCTTAGATCACTACCAAAGTCCTATAGTCACAAGGTAGTTGTAATTGAAGAATTCATGACTATAAAAACTATTGATAGAGATCAATTACATGGAAATTGTTATCCCATTTTCCTCTGCCCAGAGTCAAATGGTTAACCTAGTATTTCCTTGAAATTCCTTTAGAAATGTCCCTATAAAGTTTAAATGCCAAATTCCCCAAGAAACTTGCCTAAAAAACCTTACCATTAGAAAGAGCTTGAAAAAATAGGTAGGTTTACTTTTTACATCACCCTAAGATTGGGCCAAATAAAGAAGTTATTTATGGTCAAAGTTTTGGTCAACATATAGTTCAAATGTACATTTGGCGGGCTTGCAATCTCTATCGGCCTTAGGAAATGGTGAAAAAAGGTAAGTTCTATGCATTTTGGAATGCATATCGGGCCAAGGAAATGCATATACAAAGGGGGAATCTGTTGCAGATTCTAGGGATATTCCTAGTTTGTATATTGGGTCACAGGAGAGATATACAAAGAAATGTACAAGGCGAAATGTACATTGGCAAGCAAAAAATCTCAATCAGCTTTCAAAAGGTGGAAAAGATGGTTGTATCCATCCCAATCGCATATCAGGTTTGTATATGCATTTGGGAAATCTTTCGCACATTCCCCGAAATATTTTGTGCTTGCATATCAAAGGTTTGTATATCTGGCCACAATAAAAAATGCAAGGTAATATGCAAAGTGAATATACATGGAAGATTCCTCAAGATACTCCCCCCTTGCATATCAAAAGGCTTGTATATTGCTTTGTATGTTCACGCATACAAGCGACTATATATAATGAAAGGTATACATTGCAGGTATATTCCATTAAGATTCTCGCTTGCATGTTGGGGTTTGTATGTTCTGCTTGTATATTGCAATATACAAGTAAACATACAAAGGTGTTTGTATATGGCCGAGATACAAGTGATGGGGCCAGCGCATATACAAAGAGGATTGCGTATGTTCTACATACAAGTGAAAGCACTACAGTGGAATGTATATCGGGTTGTATGTTCAACATACAAGGCCGATATACAAGCAGGATATACAAGCTAAACCTGAAGAGCTTTTTTCAGGAAGCTTTATAAAGATTTGAAATCCAGGTTGTATATTTTGCAGTTGTATATTGCGATATACAAGGGGAGATACAAAAGATGCATACAAGGTGGACTTAACCGAAAGTCAAATTTAGCATATAAAGGTTTGATCTGGCTTGTATGTGTAAGTGCTTTGTATGTTTGCACATACAAGGAAATATATAAGGAGTGGAGATACAATCAGGACCCAATAGAATAGTCAAATATAGTTAATGGTCTTTTGGGGTCCACGGCTTGTATGTGGGCAGATACAAAGGAATCTCAACTGGTGGGACCTGCACATACAAGGGCGATTGTATGCATATACAAGTCGTGATTACAAAGGGTAAAGTGCATGATTGTATGTGCTAGTTTGTTTGTATGTTTTCCTTGTATCTTTGCATATACAAGCTGACATGCAAAGGCTGATATGCAAGGGAGTTTTCGGCCAAACAAGACGCAGTTCTTTAGAGATAGTTCCCAGTTTCAGTTCGATGGCAAATCAGGAGGTGCCACGTGGTAGTAGCGAATGCATATACAAAGGCTTTTGCACATACAAAGATGATTTAAAAGGCAATTTCAAATGCATATTTTGAAAGAAATTGCAAAGGCCTTTTAGGCGCCAAAGACAGAGATGCATACAGGACGTTTTGTGCATGCAAAGGTAGACTCAGAGGCATTTTCAGAGGCTGATATAAACACAGATACAAAGCAATATATACAGGCGGTTGACTAAAACATTGACCACCCCGATCTCCTCCATCTTGGTGAATTTTGACATGCTGCAAGAGGTAAAAGTGCATATTTTTGCCTCCTCTTTCATTTGGTAGGGTTTTTGGGAGGTTTTTCTGGTCTTCATTTTCTGTATCTGGCTTTGCATATTTTTGGTCAATTGGACATTTCAGCGGCCGTCTTGAAGTATTGGGGACTTTTCTTCTCCACAGTGGCTCTGGTTGGTGGTTTTTGTAGAAGCATTCATGGCATATGGGTTTTTGCCTTGCAGGACAGATTTCCGTGCAATTGGATGGTGATCTTAGGGATTTTTCTCCACGCCCTATCCTATCTCACGTCTTGGCAGCCATTCTCTATTGTCTTTCATCCTGTCAAGGCATGGCCCATGTCCCTTCACCATGCCTTTGCCCATACTTTCCTGCTTCTGGCATTTATGGCCTCGACTCCGTGAATCGGCGTTTCCATGTTTTTCTAGCAGGGGTCTGGCCTATAAAAGATAATGAAAACTCTTTTGGAAGAGGAGGATGGTTGATTTTGGGGCTGTTATGCTACCAATTTTTTTTTGTAGTCAGACCTCTTAGTGTAATTGCAAGGGTATGGGAATGTGACTCACTGTGCCTGAATCTGGCCTCTGCTGTCTTCCTTTTATCCACTAATGAATGTAATCAGCTATGTTGGTATTGTTAAATCTAGGACACACAACTAAGAGGGGGGGTGAATCAGTTGTGCAAAAACTTACTTCTACTTGAAACACTTGATTCTTCTTTATTAGTTAACAGCATATCAATTAACCATTTATGAAAGAAGAAAGCATAAACACCAGAGTAGATAAACATCAACACATTAGACACCAAGATTTTTGACGTGGAAAACCTGGTTAAGGGAAAAACCAAGGGGTAATTAACCCAAGGATTATTCTCTGTTAGAAGAATAAGATGAAATGAATGGCACATGCCAATTAGGGCTCACTGCCCAAGCACACTGCTCACAAGGAGGCACACTGCCTACAAAGAGACACACTGTCTACAAGAACATAAGGATCACAACCTTGAACTAGAGAATGACATCTTCACCATGTCTGGATTAGTTCCATTTAAGCCTGAAACACTTCTGCTCTGCCTTTCGCTCTTTTGCTATACCACACTCATCTTTTCACAACTCACACTTTGAAATGAACTCACAAACCTTTATTTATACAAGACATCAGCTTAGGAACAATCATCTAAGTTGACAATCAACCATAAGAACATTCACAGGATGAATAACACATCCGGTCGGCCACCACAAGAACATTTGCAAGATGAACAACTCATCCGGTTGGCTAGTCTGAACAAGAACTACATCTGGAAGAATATCTTCAATTTCAGGCTCTACCACCAATGCAGATCAACAACACAACCTCAACATGATCCAAGGACCTTCACAAGCCTACCTGAATGACCAGGTACATCTGCACTTCCTCTACTCACTGGAATCTCTTCTCTTCCTCATCTAGAACTTCAAGAACATAGTCTATCGCCACTGTCATACTGCTAGAGGTGCTTCCGGACCTCCAAACCACATACCAATTGAGGTGACAGATTACAAGGACCTCCCAAACACTCTGTCCAATCCGTAGAATAGGACAATGCACTTCTGGATCTCACCAGACCTTTTTGTAACACTCTGTCACTCCGGAGCATCTCCCAGAACTAGTTCTACTTGATCGATCACAACTTATTCACATCTTCATGCGGACCTCTGAAATCTTAACTGGATCATCTCAAGACTCATATCTACAAACCCTTTAATCCACATCCTCTGAATCGCAACCTATTAAGTACTTTTGCCTTCTTCTCATCACTGTTCTCCACAGTTTCAAATTGAGACTAATTTTCTCAATATCCTCAGCATACAGCTCATCCAATCCTTCTTGTCAAAGCAATATGAGTATGTTGAGATCAATGACAACACTAGTTCACCTCATACTTTCAACAATCTCCCCCTTTGTCATTGATGGCAACATATGATACGAAAAACCATCAAGACAAGAACTTCTACTTTCTGTCACAGCTCCTCCTATCAACAACAACTCTTCACATGTCTTCTCTTCCTTTACTGCTCCCCCTTTGATCATCAACCACTTCTTTTTCACATGTCTTCTCTCCCCCTTTGACATCAATGGCAAAGGGCTCATACTTGCAATTCTAACACATCAGAATCATACCAGCTGCTCCCCCTTAGTAGCAGCTCCCCATCATCAATTCGGATCACAAGATATGACTATGATATCCACCAAATTGATGCACATCAGTGCATCCTAGTTCATCACTGGAGGGGCCATGACCCCTAACTTCTCCCGGAGATACTCAAAAGAGTCCTTGGGAAGAGGTTTAGTAAAGATATCTATAATCTGATCCTTGGAGGGTACATACTCCAATTTGACTTCTTCCTTGTTCACTTGTTCTCTCAAAAAGTGAAACTTGATAGATATGTGCTTAGTCTTAGAATGCAATACCAGATTCTTAGAAATATTAATTGCACTTGAATTATCACAGAAAATTGTGATAGGTTCCTTATATTCAACTTTAATGTCTCTTAGCATCTGCTTCATCCATAAGATTTGAGTGCAACTACCTGCTACTGCAATGTATTTTGCTTCAATTGTAGACATAGATATTGCATCTTGTTTCTTGCTTAGCCCAGAAACCAATCTCTTTCCCAAAAAGAATGCTCCACCACTTCTCCTGCCCAATCTGCATCTGTGTAAGCATGAAGAGAGAAATCATGATCTCTAGGATACCACAAACCATACTCCACTGTCCCTTTTAGATATCTAAAAATTCTCTTGATTGCCATAACATGAGATTCTCTAGGATCAGCCTGAAATCTTGCCACAAGACCAACAACTTGCATTATATCTGGTCTAGTTTGAGTGAGATACAACAATCCACCAATCATTGATCTATACTTGGTCTGATCTGCCTTCAGAGAGTCATCATCTTTGCTCAACTTACATCTGATTGCCATAGGAGTGTTCATTGGCTTTGAATCTTCCATACCGAATTTCCTCAACAATTCTATCACATATTTGGTCTGAGAAATGAAGATCCTTTTCTTTTTTTGAGTAATTTGCAGACCCAAGAAGAAATTCATTTCACCAAACATAGACATTTCAAACTCACTTTTCATCTGATTTGCAAAAGTTTTGCACATATTATCTTTTCCTCCAAAAATGATATCATCCAAAAACACTTCAATAATCAAAATATTTTCATGATCAATTTTGAAATATAAGTTACTGTCAGTAGTACCTTTGTTGAATCCAATCTGCACAAGATGCTTATCCAACCTTTCATACCATGCTCTTGGGGCTTGCTTCAATCCATACAATGCTTTCTTCAACTTTTAGACCATATCATCATTATCAAATAATTGAAATCTATTTGGTTGTTCAATGTAAACTTCTTCTTCCAGATCACCATTTAGGAAGGTAGACTTGACATCCATCTGATATACCTTGAAGTCTTTGAAGGCAGCAAATGCAAGAAATAATCTGACTGCTTCAATTCTTACCACCAGAGCAAAGGTCTCTTCAAAATCAATTCCTTCTATTTGAGAGTAGCCTTTGTAGACCAATCTAGCTTTTTTTCTGATTACTTCACCAACTTCATTCAATTTGTTCTGGAAGACCCATTTGGTTCCAATCACATTCTTGTCTCTAGGTCTGGGAACAAGATCCCAAGTATGATTTTTCTCAATTTGCATCAATTCTTCCTCCATTGCTTTGGTCCAATTTTCATCATTGCAAGCTTCATTAACTGTCTTAGGTTCAATCTTTGAAATCAGATAGTGTTCATTTGAATCTTGAGCAATTCTTCTCCTTGTTTGTACCCCTTTACTTTTATCACCTATGATCTAATCTTCAGAGTGATTTAGAGTTACATACCTTGGAACTTTGGAAGTTTCTTGCACTACTAATTCTTGATCAGGCTCATTTAGACAAACTTCTTCTTCCTAATTTACTGGATCAGTCTGGATCTAAATTTTAGTGGAGGATGGAGCTCCTTGCACCAGAGGATCATTCTGATCATCTTCATCACATTCATAGAATCTTGAGGGCTTCTCCATTCCTTCATCAACCTTCACATTTGTACTTTCTATCATCTTTCTTAATCTCTTATTGTAACACCAGTATGCTTTGCTTTGAGTGGAGTAACCCAAGAAAATTCCTTCATCACTTCTAGCATCAAACTTTCCTAAATCTTCATCTCTTTTGATATAACATTTGCTAGCAAATACTCTGAAGTATCTCATAGTAGGAGTTACACCAAACCAAAGTTCATAAGGAGTCTTACTGATGTTGCTTCTGATTTGAACTCGGTTAAGAGTGTAGACTGCAGTGCTGACAGCTTCTCTCCAAAACATTTGAGGAATATTTTCTTCCATCATCATTGTCCTAGAAGCTTCCTGGATGGTCCAGTTCTTTCTCTCAACTACTCCATTCTACTGTGGAGTTATAGGAGTAGATAGCTATCTCTTTATGCCATGCTTCTCAAAAAAGTCTATGAATTCACTGGATGTGAATTCACCACCTCTATCAGACCTTAGACACTTTAGTTTCAATCCAGTTTGATTCTCTACCATAGCTTTGAAGATTTTGAACTTCTCAAGGGCTTCTGATTTCTCTTTTAGGAAGGTAACCCACATCATCTGGGAATGGTCATCAATTAGCAACATGAAATATCTATCACCTTGCATACTCTTGATTCTTGTCAGACCACAGAGATTAGTATGTACTAATTCCAACAATCCGGTAGTGGATTGATCCTTGCTTTTGAAAGAGACTTTGTTCTATTTGCCTAACTGACATTCTTTGCATAAACTATTTGTAGGTTTCACCAATTTAGGAAGATCTCTTACAGCCTGAGTATTGCTTATCTTGATGATGTTATCAAAATTCACATGGCACATCCTTCTATGCCATAACCAACTCTGATCAACTTGAACAAATAGACAACTTTTATTAGAACCAACTAGATGGAAGATATTACCTTTTGTTTGAGTACCAGATGCAATTTCAGTTCCGGAGCTTGTAAAGATTCTGCATCTTCCATTCTTGAACCAGAGATCATAGCCTTTGTCCACCAACTAACCACCACTGAGAAGATTGTGCTTCAATCCTTCAACATATAGTACATTACCGGTTTTGCTCTTTCCATCAAAAGAAATAGTTCCCCTACCTCTGATTCTGCCAGCAGAATTGTCACCAAACTTTACCATTCCTCCTTCATACTTTTCCAAATCTAAGAACTTGTTCTTGTCACCAATCATATGGTGAGAGCATCCATTGTCAATAACCCAATCATCCTTTTCTTCAATTTGGGCAGCCAAAGCTTTTTCTACAACCATATGATTGACAGATTCAGAAGATATTGAATCTTCTTCCTTGATGGCAATAAACACCCATTCATTTCCAAATTTGCTTCCTATTTCTGATTCATCATCTATTACTCCTTCATTATCATCTTCTTCATGAACATAATAGTAGTTCTTTTGGAACCTTTGTCTGTTAGCATTTGACCTTGTAGATCTTTCCAGACATCTTGAGGCAAAATGACCAATCTTATTGCAATTGAAGCACTTAAAGGGTAATTTTCCTTCATACTTACCGGATCCTCTTGGCAGTCTTTTTGCAATGAGGGCTTCAAGTTGAGCTATTTCTACTTCTTCCTCTTCCATGTCTCTTCTTGCTTGATCATACCATGACATCTTCCTTGAAGAGTTTTCTCCCAGATCAAATCTTTGTTTGCCTTTCACATAGGCACTGGCTTTGAAAGCAGATTCAGTCTTGGGGGGATCATCTCCAAACTCGGTCATTTCAAATGCAGCTAGTTTGCCAGCCAATTGCTCTCTTGTGATAGTTGTGTGGGCTCTGAATTCATCAATGGCAGAAACCTTAATTTTGTAGGCAGTAGGAAGAGATCTGAGAATTTTGCAAACAATCTCATTTTCATCCAGAGTCCCACCAGCATTTCTAATTCCACATACCAGCTCATTCACTCTTGGCATAAAGGTAGTGATATTTTCATCATCTCTCATCTTCAATCTTTCAAATTTCCCTTTCAGACTTTGCAACCTTGCACTCTTGACAAACTCATCTCCTTCATACAGAAGTTCCAGTTTAGTCCAGATCTCATATGCAGTTGGTAGTCAATAACATTTGAGAGATCTGAGTCATTCAATGCGCTTAGAAGAGCTTCCTTGGTCTGCAAATTATTTTCAACATCTGTGATTTCATTCAGAGTTGTCAGACCACCCTGTGGAGGTACATATGGTTTTGAGACCATGGCCAAGTATGCTTTTCCCATACACTCCAAGTGACATTTCATGCTACCTTTCTAGAGAGTGAAGTTGGTTCCATCAAACTTCGGACTATCCTTCTTGTATGACGACATCCTGGATCTCCTCAAGCGGTTAAGCTCCTTTTAGAGGAATTGGGCTCTGATACCAATTGTTATATCTAGGACACACAACTAAGAGGGGGGGCAAATCAGTTGTGCAAAAACTTACTTCTACTTGAAACACTTGATTCTTCTCTATTAGTTAACAACATATCAATTAACCATTCATGAAAGCAGAAAGCATAAACACCAGAGTAGATAAACATCAACACATTAGACACCAAGATTTTTGATGTGGAAAACCAGTTAAGGGAAAAACCACTAGGTGATTAACCCAAGGATTATTCTCTGTTAGAAGAATAAGATGAAATGAATGGCACATGCCAATTAGGGCTCACTGCCCGAGCACACTGCTCACAAGGAGGCACACTGCCTACAAAGAGACACACTGTCTACAAGAACATAAGGATCACAACCTTGAACTGGAGAATGACATCTTCACCATGTCTAGATTAGTTCCATTTAAGCCCGAAACACTTCTGCTCTGCCTTTCGCTCTTTTGCTATACCATACTCATCTTTTCACAACTCACACTTTGAAATGAACTCACAAACCTTTATTTATACAAGACATCGGCTTAGGAACAATCATCTAAGTCGGCAATCAACCATAAGAACATTCGCAAGATGAATAACACATCTGGTCGGCCACCACAAGAACATTTGCAAGATGAACAACTCATCCGGTCGGCTAGTTTGAACAAGAACTAATTCTGGAAGAATATCTTCAATTTCGGGCTCTACCACCAATGCAGATCAACAACACAACCTCAACACAATCCAAGGACCTTCACAAGCATACCTGAATGACCAGGTACATCTGCACTTCCTCTACTCACTGGAATCTCTTCTCTTCCTCATCCAGAACTTCAAGAACACAGTCTATCGCCACTGTCATATTGCCAGAGGTGCTTCCAGACCTCCAAACCACATACCAATTGAGATGACACATTACAAGGACCTCCCAAACAATCTGTCCAATCTGCATAATAGGACAATGCACTTCTGGATCTCACTGGACCTTTTTGTAACACTCTGTCACTCCGGAGCATCTCCTGGACCGGTTATACTTGATCGATCACAACTTATTCACATCTTCATGCGGACCTCTAAAATCTTAACTGGATCATCTCAAGACTCATATCTACAAACCCTTTAATCCACATCCTCTAAATCACAACCTATTGAGTACTTTTGCCTTCTTCTCATCACTATTCTCCACAGTTCCGGATTGAGACTAATTTTCTCAATATCCTCAGCACACAGCTCATCCAATCCTTCTTGTCAAAGCAATATGAGTATGTTGACATCAATGACAACACTAGTTCACCTCATATTTGCAATAGGTATACCCCTGCTATGAAATATTTCTATGTTGTAATAGTTTTCTAGACCTTCATGATTAAAAGATGCTAACTTCTTGCCTCTCTTATGTTTGGGTTTGTGTGTTTTAATTGGAGTTGTAATCTGTTCTGTGGGTAAAATGGCTCCTCTGCAAGTTTAATTTTCATACCAAAGCCTCAACTAGTCTTAAGTCTGTGTGAATCTCCCTCAGTGTTGAAAGAATCATTGTTGTGTCCACACCATGACCACCATCGCTCACTAAATCTGGTGTATCACCCCCCCTTCTCCCTTTCGGTTTCCTTCTAACTCTTTCCCCTGTAAGTGGTTTAGCACTAGGTTTAGTATCACTGCTCTAAGTAATAGGCTTAGAGAAAGGAACCAGCCTTCTCTGGAGGTCTGATCTCAAATCGCAAGGTCCCACACTTCGCGATCATTCCCATGTTACCCTAGATTGCTAAGGTTTCATAACTGTAGCAAAGGGTGCAAATCTGGGTGATAACAGAAATCTTATAGCCCTTGAGATGAGAGAATTTGGTGATGCCCTGCCAAAATTTGAGACAGCTTTTAAAGCCATTACTTCAGAGAAGATTTCCAGAGATGAGAAATATAAGGTGGATGATGACTTTGATGAAATTGAAGATAACTTTGTTGACAGGTTGTAAAGAGGTTCTAATAAGTTCAAAGATAAATTACCTTTCATATGTTTCTCATGTGGCAAAGTAGGTCACTATGCTTCCAGATGCCCTGAAAGAATTGAAAGAAATAGAAAAATATTTGAGAATAGGCCTAGAGCTCCAAAGAAAAGATATTATGTTAGAGATTTTGATTGTGAAGGTGTGACTAATGATGAATATGATGATGCTAATACTAGTGCAAATGAATGCATGTTTATTGTTATTAAAGAAGATCCAGTGTCTACTAATTCTCCTAGCTGTGTGAAAGAAGAAAAACAAGTGGAAGAATGTGCTTTGGCTGTTTCGATTGAGAAAGATAAGGATGAATGGATTATTGATAGTGGATTCTCACATCACATGACTGGTGACAAAAGTAAGTTTGTAAGTTTGGAAAAGTATGATGGAGGACTGGTTAGATTTGGAGATAATATAGCTAGTATGATTTGTTGAAAAGGAACTATCTGATTTGATGGAAAACACAATACTGACAATGTCCTATATGTGAAGGGTTTGAAGCATAATCTTTTGATTGTTGGTCAGATGTGTGACAAATGATATGATCTGAGATTCAAAGACAATGGGTACAAGATCATGGAACGTTTTAGAACTGTGATTGCTACTGGTAAGAAGACAAAAGGTAACATCTATCAATTAAGAGGAACTAATGATTACTGTCTATTGGCCTAGGCAGATGAGAGTTGGCTATGGTATAGAAGGATGCGTCATATAAACTTTGATAATCTTGAGAAGATAAGCTTAGGTCAGACTGTGAGAGACTTACCAAAACTTGTGAAACCCTCCAATACAATTTGTAAGGATTATTAGTTAGGGAAGTAGACAAGAACAAGTTTCAAGAGCAAAGCGCAATTTTTTGTGAGTTTGCTGGATCTAGTGCATACAGATCTATGTGTTCCTACAAGGGTAAGAAGTTTACAAGGTGATAGGTATTTCATGTTGCTTATTGATGATTATTTCAAAATGACTTGGGCTACTTTTCTAAGAGATAAATCAGAGGCCCTAGAGAAGCTGCTAGGAAAATTTAAGAAAAAATAGGATAGTTCAAGAAGTTACTAGGACAATGATGAAGGAAGTAGATCTGCCAGACGTGTTTTGGAAAGAAGCCATACATAATGTTGTCTACATTCAAAACAAAGTTCAATTAAAAGGTAATGGTACTAAAACTCCCTATGAATTGTGGTATGAAAAAATTCCTATAGTAAAATATTTCAAAGTCTTTGGAAGCAAATGCTATATCAAAAGAGATGAAGATCTAGGAAAGTTTGATGTAAGGTGTGATGAAAGAATCTTCCTTGGATACTCTACCAAGAGTAAGGCCTACCGGTGCTATAACAAAAGGCTTAAAAAGATTATTGAGAGTGCAAATGTGAAGGTGGATGAAAGAAAGGAAAAAATATTAGACCTAAGTTGCTATGAACCAGATGAACCTGTGATTATAGTAAATCACGAAAAAGATAAACGAGAAGACAGTGAAGATGAAGAAGAGGCTCCAGAAAGTGTTATCAAGACTCCCAAGTATGTAAGGATTAATCATTCTAAAGATTAGATTATAGGTGACAAAAACAAAGATGTGCTGACAAGGAAAAGAGTTGTAGAAGAACAAGTGAATTACTATTTGTTTTCAAAGGTTCAACCAAAAATAGTGAATGAATCCAACAATGATGAACACTAGGTAAAAGCCATGGAGGAAGAACTAATGCAGATAGAAAAGAATGATACTTGGGAATTAGTTCCTAGACCTGCTGACAAAAATGCTATTGGAACCAAATGGGTTTTCAAGAATAAGCTAAATGAGAGTGGAGAAGTTGTAAAAAATAAGGAAAGGCTTGTGTGCAAAGGATATTCTTAGATTGAAGGATTAGATTTTGAAGAGACCTTTGTTCTGGTAGCACAGATTCAAGCAATTAGAATATTTTTGGCATTTGCAGCCCACCAAGACTTCAAAGTGTACCAGATCGATATGAAGTCTACATTCTTGAATGGGGAGTTAGAAGAGGAAGTCTACATTGAGTAATCAGACTGATTCCAACTATCAAGTCAAGGTGATATGTTATGAAGGTTGAAGAAAGCCCTGTATCGACTCAAGCAAACTCCTAGAGCCTGGTATGCAAGATTGGATAAGTACTTATTAAAGTTAGGACTCAATAAAGGTACTACAGACAGTAATCTTTATTTCAATATTAATGGTGATCAAATTTTGATTGTTGAAGTCTTTTTTGATGATATCATCTTTGGAGGCAATGAAGGTATGTGTATGAGATTTACTGGTGAAATACAAAAAAGGTTTGATATGTCCATGTTTGGTGAGATGAATTTCCTTCTAGGTCTACAAATCTCTCAATCAGATAAATGAATCTTCATATCTCAATCTAAGTATGTGAAAGAGTTGTTGAAGAAGTTTGTGATGGAAGACTCTAAACCGTTATGTACTCCTATAGTGACTAGCTACAATTTAAGCAAAACTGATGAATCACCTAAGACTGATGAGAAAATATATAGATCCATGAATGGAGGATTACTTTATCTAACTCAAACCAGACCTCATATTATGCATGCAGTTTGTCTTGTTGCAAGATTTCAAGCAAATCCAAGGGAATCACATGTGATAGAAGTAAAAACAATCTTGAGGTATTTAAAAGGCACTCTGAATCATGGCTTATAGTATCCAAAGGACAATGATTTCACTCTCAGTGCCTAGATAGACGCTGACTGGGCTAGAGATGTTGATGATAGAAAGAGTACAAGTGGAGGTTCTTTCTTCTTGGGAAATAGATTGGTCTCATGGCTAAGTAAAAAGAAAGACTCAATCTCCTTGTCTACTACAGAAGTAGAGTATGTTGCACAACATGTTGTTGCACTCAAGTGTTATGGATGAAGCAGATTTTGAGGGATATAACAGTTGTGTATGAAGATCCAATTGTAATGTTTTGTGACAATACAAGTGCCATTAATATTTCAAAGAATCTAGTGATGCATTCAACAACAAAGCACATATTAATAAGGTATCACTTTTTGAGAGAGAAAGTGACAGAGAATGAAGTAAAGTTGGAATATGTGTCCACAAAGGATTAGATTGTAGACATTTTCACCAAGCCTCTACCTAAAGATACCTTTGAGTATCTCAGAGATAAGTTAAGGGTCATTACCCCTCTTATCCTAAACTAAGTTACATAGGAATGCATCAATCTAGTGGTGCTCAAAGTGTCATTCTTTGATCTAGATTGATGTTTTGAGGGCTACCTCTCAATGGGAGTATCTAGATGTTACTGACAAAGTAAGTATTGAAAACATATGAAGTTCATTTGAGTAGAGCAGCAGCATGCCAGTATGTGCCCTTTTCCATTGATGTCAAAGGGGGATAGAAATCATGTGAAAAAATTAGAAGTAGAAAAAGAGGTACAGAAGTGTAAATACAAAGGGAGACAATCATGTTTTGATGGTCCTTAGATTTTTTTACATCATATGTTGCCATCAATGACAAAGGGGGAGATTGTTACAAGTATGTGCCTAATCGATGTTGTCATTGATGTCAACATATGTATGTTGTCATTAGTGTCGACTATGATCCTATCTTGTTTAAGATGCTTTGTATTTACTTATCTAAGTGATCTTGATATTGAGGATAGTGAGAAAATTAGCATCTCTGGTAGAAGCAATGAGTTGCAGAGGAAAGAGTGTATTGTATATAGAAGAATAGTCCAAGAGATTGCTCCACATTTCTTGTAGGATGAATATCCTTGTCTACACATTCAAATTTATTTAGAAGGCCATCTAAAGCTGCTATATTCTGAGTTTGAGCCTCTGGTATGAAAAATTGAGTGAGTTATGTTCACCGGAGTGAAAATAGCTTTTTCTGTATGTTTGACAAAGACAGGGAGAAAGTATTATGGTCCACATTTCTCTGCATTGAAGTATTTTGATCTGTGGTTCTAAAGTTAAGTCTAATATGATGCTAAGTACTTTCAACTCTGATGGTTCATTATTTGGTGGTCCACAAGCTATTCTTTCTTTATGACAATAGCTGACAGTGTTGTTCTTGTGCTCCAGTTTGAAGAATCTTATTGATAGAGTAGTTAGAGATTGTGTGGTTGTTTCTTGATGACTACAGTGTGCTTGTGGATATCTCCTGATTGTGTTCCTACCTTTGGATTGGTCTGCAAAGAATAATTTGGATCATGGATGAAGTCTATTCCTTGAAGACCTAGTATTCTCACCGTCTTGGTCAACTTGGTTGATCTCATCAATTGTGGAGATGCATTAAAGATTGTAGAAGCATGTCATGGCATGGAGGATTGTGTTTGAGTCCCAACTAAGGTGTGGCATGCTCATTATATTTGTCTACATCTTTCCGTAGATAAATTTGTATTAGGTCTAGACCTATTTTATGTATGTTTGTAATGCCAACCTTGGAGATTGTTCAATGGTTGGTATCGACCTTGATGTACATTCAACGGTTTCTAAATTGTGTAAAAGTATGTAATGAAGTTATGAAAAAGGGTGTGTGTGTGAAGATGAAGAGATAAAGTTACAAAGGTGTAAGAGTAGACAAGAAGTTATATTGTGCTTCAATGGAACTGAACCTTGGCATGGAGTAGATGCTACTTAATTAGTTCACCACTTTGGCAGTGAGCCACCCCTTGGCACTAAGTCATTATTTGCAGTGAGCATTTTGGGCAGTGAGCCTCTACTTTTTGGTATTGTTATAACTCATATATTTCTATGGGCTAACATCCACTATGGTTTTTCGCTTTTAGGGTTTTCCACGTAAAATATTGTCTACTGTGTTGGATGCATTATTGTGATTAAGTTTGTGGTTTCATGCTTTCGTAGTTAAATCTAATTGTGAATAATTAAGTTGTTGATGGTTTGATATTCACATGAAGCTAATCTTTTGTGACAACTGATTCACCCCCCCTCTCAATTGTCTGATATATTTCAACACTCACTTCTTGGGCACACCAAGCTTTGAATTAATAAAGACCCAAAGATCTCTAGAAATTTGTTATCTCTACTTTAAACTATGAGACTGTGGGATGGCTCCAGAGGTCTATCATCTGACCTCCTGGATTAGCTAATAGAGGGATTTTGGCTACTAGCACAAGGTTCTTAGTAAGGGTATCCATTTAGGAGGCCATATGTGCAGTGATTCACTCTATTTAGGAGGCCTCCTAGGCTATAGAGGTTACACTCTATAGGTTTTCATGCACCACAAGGGTACTGAGGTAGAAATTCATTGGTATGACACATCAACACATGTTGCTTATGGCTTTTGTCACAAACACATTTTTTATATAGCTATTTGAAAGAGATTGGCTTTATCTTGTTACCACTTGGGTCATTCCAACATTTTGAAGCAGGGTGGTAGGCCCTTTAAAAGTTAACAAAAGCAATACAAGTAAATGTTTTTGATCCCCAAGTTCATACAAAGATGTGAGGGGAGAGCATACACATTTACTTGGTCACACTACCACATGTTCATTTAACCTTAGAAATCAAATGTGTGGTGTGACAAATGCAAGTGTTCAAGAAGTGTTTTTGATTCCCAAGATCACTTAGAGCGTGAGGGAAGAGCATACACACTTAAAAAACACAAGCAAAGTCACCAAGCAAAGCAGGAAGTGATTCATTTAAAGCCCAAACCAAGTGTGAAAACAACAAGATTATGTTCATTTTATTGCACCAAATCAAAGTGTTCCTATGATATCAAAATACACACATGAGAATGAAAGGAACCCTGCATCAAAATTTGTTAGTAGTTTTAGATTAATTTCTTTAACCAGTGAATGCCACAAGATGCAAATCAAACATTAGTAATAGAAAATCTCCATAATTACACAAAAAACATGAAACATTGACCAAACACTTTGTTTTGCAAGCCACTGAGTCAAAGAGGTCAAAAAAGGAATCTTTAAAATATCTAAGAGAATTGATTAGTCATAGTGAAATAAATTATAGAATTAGATTATTTTGGAAATTCTATGCACTTTTTAAAAAATTGCACAAAAAATGGATCAATTTTGCATAATTTATAAGCATTCAAAGTTTAAATTGACTGTTGACTTTGACCAAAAAAAGTGGCTAATAACATAGTACCATTACCTAATGAAACCTATATCATTTTGAAGTTATCAGAGTTAGCTTTCCAACACCACTAAATTTGCAAAACTTTGTTACAATACACCCAAGTTATGTGAGTTTGAAAAAAATGCCTATTTTGGCTCTAAGGGGCAAAGAGGGATCATGGCAAGTAGTTAATGTTAATTGTTAATGGCCAGAAAAGACTAGTCACATGGGATGTTAGTGGCTGGTGGTCTGGACTAATGGTCAGAGTTTAAAAACCTCAACGGTCACCCATGTGACCAGGGGCTAAAGACAAACAAAAATAAAATAAAAAAAAGGAAGGGAAAGGCACTAGGTCCCCTTCCTTCGTTGGTCACATGTGAAGCTAGTTAAAGCTTGCAGTTAGTGTTCTAAGGTTGGTAGTTTTGAGGAGTCTAGTCCCTTGGTTGCCCATTTGACCAGGGCTAGAGAAAAGAAAAAAAAAGTAAAGAATGGGGGGCACAACACCACCCCAGATTACAGATCTGACCTCGAACCAAATGGGCTAACCATACCAAAAGAGCAATTCGAGGCTAAGCGTAGAGGGTTTATGGCTTTATGGAGAGTGACGAAGGCTTGGAGAAATGGCAGCAAAGGTGTATTGTAGTGGCAACCAGGTGGAGCTTGGTGGGAGATAAACACTCGTGGAGGTGAGGATACAGGTGGCAGAGGGTGTTTTGTACTAGGATTTGTGAAATGAACAAAGCCTGGTAACTGTCAGCTATAAACAGTGAAGTTTAGGGTTTTGAGGGCAGCATGGTCGAAAACATAGATGGTAGAGTTTACACCAGTGGTGGTGACCATGTTAAGGAAATGGTGGAAAGCGTGCTGAGGGAGTGCGGGAAGTAGGTCACCACCCATGGCAGCGATAGGGAGGTGAGTTGATTAGGAGGAGTGGAGGTTAGCAAATGACTTAAGGTTTTTGATTAGTAGTGATAGGGTTTATCAAAGGCCTCGATGGGTACAGGGCTGAGACATTAGGGTCTATGGAGGTCGACCATGTTTTGAGGTCGTGACGGGAGTGGAAAGGAAATTTAGAAGTGGGGTCGAAATGTGATGACAATGGCAATGACAGCAAGGAAAAAAAAGTGAGTATTAGGTTGAGATGTCGATAGAAGATGGTCGACGGTGAGCTGAGAGATCTCCATCGACCACAACAAGCCTCACAACCTTGGATACCAACTAGACTATAGAGAATGTAAAATGTAAGATGATAGTAAATGAAAATGATGGTGGATCAGGCGACAATGAGTTTCAAATCTATGGGTATCGACTGGAAAGATCAGGTGGTCAGGATTTTTAGGGTTTTGGTGATTGGTGGTAGATTAAGGAAGAGTTTAGGGTTTTTTAGTGTCGGGTAACATCAGAACTGGTGGATGGGTATGTAGATCAAAAGGGCAATACTTTTAGAAATGGCGGCGATGGAGATTCAAAAAGTAGTCTACAATTTAGGGTTGAAACCTATAATAAAAACACATAATATTTGAACCTGCAACAAAATAAATTCAAAGCCCTACAACTGGATCGTTTAGACCAAAATCAAAATATTAGACTTGTAACTAGAGATGAAAGATGCAAATAGAGACCGCCTAGCACATTACACTGAATGGTATGGTATGTGCGTACAGTATGGATCCGTATGGTACAGACTACCATACTAAATTTTTATTTTTTAAAATGAAAATTTTAACAGTAAGCAAAAAAAGTTGAATTATTAGTCATTTTTTGTGGAAAGGGCTTCCTAGACTCAATGGTGAGGTTCATTTGAGCCTACGAAGGCACTTACGAAAGCTGAGTTGCTAATATCAATAAAAATGTTAGATTTTCCTTGTTTCACATCAGGTTCACCAAATGAAGATAGGGAAATGATAGCCACTATGCAGAAATTAAACTACAGCTAACCTTAGCTCCCAATGCAGTGCGATCTAACCTAGATAACAATCAAATAAACATGAAAACTAGTAAAAATTTAAGCTAATATCGACTTCTCTCCATTGTCCTCCTCCACCTTACACTATTGTTCTCAGACTTGCAGATTCATGCAACCATCTTGAGAAGCTTATGTGTGTGTTAAGCAAGATTTTGGAGATTGTAGGTTGAGAGAAATGTCTAGGAGACAAGTAAGGGTCCAAAATGAAGCTGAATGAGTGATTTTATAAAAAAGTAGATTTGAATGGAGGGCCAAGATTGAGAGTTGACTTTAGAGTCAAAATCAAGGGTGGAGGTTGATTAGGGTTTCCCTCTAATAGACGATAAAATTAAATTTTAAATTTGGAAAATATGATGAGTTGGGAAATGATTTAAATTAAATAAACTTGTCCACTTTATTTAATTTATTAAAAGGATCCATGTGAAAGGAGATTTTGGGAATTATGTGATGGGATATTTAAACAAATGTTTTATTTGTTTGAATTAATGAAAGGGGACATTAGGATATGAATGATTAAATAATCAATTAATTAAAATTAATTAAATAATCATATAGGAAAATTAGGAAAAATTGGTAGAATGTGGAAGTGTTTAGGGTTTCGCAACGTGAGGACACTTTTAGGTATCTACACAAAGTATACAACAATAGGGTAAGTGGGTTGTAAAATGTTAGTCACAAGAAATGCCATAAGATGATACATCACATGGAGTGATTGTACTAGTCAAGTGTCATGTATATATATATATATATATATATATATATATATATATATATATATATATATATATATATATATATATATATATATATATATATATATATATATATATATATATATATATATATATATATATATATATATATATAAACCCCATCTTCATATAAGGACTAGGTTCATTTTTGCATTCTCACTGAAGGGATGCACAGTCCATATCAGTATTTGTTTGTTTTTGTCATCCGCCAACTAGGTAAAATCACTGAAGAAGGTAAACAATAAAAGTGAGAGGAAAACAAGTGCCTTAGGAACACCACATAGGAGGATGCCCCCAAGACATCAACCACAATGCTATGCCCCTAAGGTAAGACACAACAATAAAAATAGAGGAGAGGCAAGATAGAAGAATGATGAAACAAATAGAAGAATGATCACAACAGAGGTGGTCTCCTGGTATCCTTGACCTTACAAAAGTATCAAGGATCATTGAAGGAGGCCTAAACAATACATAACACAACATGGGGGAACACACCACATAAGAGAAGGCCCACGTAAGTGAGCATAGAATGCTATGACAAAGGTGGCCAAAAAGGATAGAAATACTTACCTCTGCACACAATCTAACTAGTAGTTGTCATTAAGTAAATCCTCAATCATGAATGCATGATGAGAGGGGCACATATGGTACAATTGCCTGACTAAATTTATCATCCTTTAATTCTTCAGCCTTGGTCTCTTCTTTGTTTGATTCAATATTAGATGGTGAAATGTTCTCTTGTTGTGGTGGTGTGTTTCGAGCCAAGGATTGTCTTTTCTTTAGTCTTTCTCTTGCTAGTCTATTCCTTTGTGTTTTATTAGTGATGTTGTCAAGAGTGTTATCATAATTTTCCATAGGTTTCAGTATCTCACAAGAAGTAGACATGCATTTATCTCTTAATGATGCATTGCTTTGTTTTCCATGGGTAACTCCTGATCCTTGTAAGGATGACGAAGTAGGAACCTCATATTGAATATCCCCTTACCTCATGGTCTAGGGGTTCTTGTAATGTAGGTTGTTCTTTACTTGTTGTTTTTTGATTAGGGGGTATGACCAATCTAGCTAGTACTTATGCTTTATAATGTTATTACCACAAGAAATTTTGATCTGTTCATGGTTCAGGCTCTTCAGCAGGTTCCAACCAAAAGTACTCAAGGATGAATTTTTTTCGCATAACTAAAGGTTACCATCAACTATGGGAAACAATTTGTATGGATCCATGGTGAAGAAATTTTAAGCATTGGTGAAGGGTTGAAGGGACAACTTTCATAGCCTTGAGCCATGGATGGCCTAGTTTTATATGGAAGAGGTCATATGTAGGGATGATATCAAATAATTGTTCTAAAACTTTGTCAAGCACCAGTATCATTAAAGTAATCTTCCATAAAGCTTGGAGGAAAGCTCCATTATGTGTTTCTATCATGTCTTTAGGTTCATAAGTTTCTTGTATCAATTTATGTGAATAAAGGAACTCTTCCATAACAATGTTAGTCATGCAATTTGGATCAACAAGGGCTCCTCTTATAGGAGTCTCCTTTATGTTAACAGTAATGTAGAGGGGACCTTCAATGTCTCCTACTGTTCTATCTCATGGTGTAAATGTTATTTCTAGTTTAAGGGTCTTCCTTTCCTTATAAAGGTGAGGAGCAAACCTAACATTGTTATGATGAGAAGCCATTGGTGTGAGACTATTTTGCACCCAAGCACTTGTTTGAGGGAAACATGTACTAAAAGATACACAGAATCCACAACAAACACAGTGCATAGAGGAAAAAGTACTACAAAAAAAGGAAGAATAAGTGTTTTTAAAGGTATTGATCAAGGAAGTGTGAATAAACTGTATGAACACTTAGTTTTGAAATACACACTATGTAATTAAAAATATGCCAAATTTTACACATAACTATGAAATAAAGCAAAATTTTCAAATGACCAATTAATGCATGCTTTTGAAAATGAATGAAAGATCTAAAAAGCATGATATTTAAGATGAATTCAATGAAACAATACCAATCTATGCTTGTTTATAGTCTTAAAATGCTCAATCTTTTTATTTTTTCCAATGTAAATGCACAAAAAAATGTTATAAATTTATGCACAATGATGGATGAATGGAATCTAATATGATATAATGTGTAATATAGATTATATCTAATGCAAAAAGGTTGCTAAAATTCTACAATGCTCAATTCATAATCAAAATTAAAGAAAAATAGATGAATGTTTTTGCTTTTGTTGAAATAAACAATGTGTAAATGCAAAATTTGAAATCTAAATGCAATGACACACAATGATAAAACACTATAGTCAAAAACAAGATTTGAAAGAGTGTTTAAATGAGTAATAAAATCTGAAACAAGATTTTAATTACAAACCCTAGCTTTTGAAATTACTAGCTTATATGAAAAATGTAAAATTTCAAGCAAAAACCTAACAAATGAGAGATGCAAATGCAAGGTAAATGATGATAAAAAGATGAAATGCTGTAATTTATCTCATATATGATATAAATATCAGAAATTAAATATTTTCAATAATATGCAATGAAAATAGTGCAAACTATGTCTTAATGTAAGCCAAAAATGCCTATTTTTTTAAAAAATTCAATTTATATGCAAGATTTTTGAATATATGATGATGAAAATGATATGAATGAATAAAAATCTGATTACAACGCTTAGCAAGAGGCAAGTTCATAAAAAAAAACATAGGTTCACCAAAATGTTATAGAGCAAAAGGGGGATGTTGATGATGAGGTTGATAGTGTGGTTAAATCCTCCTTTCACATATAACATTCAAGGACATTAAACTGAGTCAAGTCACAAATTTTGCAAGAGGACTCAACTATAGGTTTGGTGTCACTTGGAATGGTAATGAAATTTGGAATTTTTTGTTTAATTTGTTAAACCCTAGTTCAATTATGCATTAAACCCTAATTATATGATTCCATATACAAACAGACAAAATACAACAAATGATCACATGGGAAGGCACTAAATGCATATTAGAAACATAGCAGGATTTAGATTCTAGAAAGAAGAAACTCTAGGGACACTGAGGTAGACATCCTAGTCTAACATACAATTTCTTCTATGGATTTGGAGCTATCATATGATGAAAAATGCAACTTGTTCAGGAGTTTCCAACAACGACAATTAGGAGGACACAGGGGTGGGCACCCTTGTCCAAGAAGGAATAGTCCTCACTATTTTCTTCAAATCCTGAATCTTTATTATCTGCTCTAATCTCCTACAACTCCTCTCAGCAAGATCTTGCATCTGTAACCTGCAATCACAAAAGAGGGGTTGGGGGTTGTGGTGTTTAGGAGCTTGCCTCAGCCAAGCCCTAGAATGGCATTCAAGGCTTCCAACACCATTGTTAGATAGAGTGAATGCACTTAGTGGACAGAGGTAAAATCAAATGATAAGATAGATAGATTGAAACACAATAAGATATCACCTTGGTAGGTGTAAAACCCTCATGGAGATGAAGTGCCTTCAAATCATGAGGAAATGAGTTGATGGAGTCAAATCTACAACAAACACATACAAACACAACATAATACTACTCTGCATCACAATAAATGCCTTGAATGCTCTTTGCTTGTTGATCATAAGTTTTCTTTAATGAACTAGGAGTAAAATGAAGTCTTAAACATGCTTATATATGCATTCCCACTAAACATTCATAATTTAAATTGAAAATGCTGACAAAGGGAAACCTTTTAACGGTCATAAACTGACACTTTAGAATTTGAGTCCCAGTAAAATAGGTCTAGAGTAGGGCATAGGTACCCAAGTCCAAAGGCCTATTTTTGGTCTTGATTAAGCTTTGAAGTACCCTCTTAAGCCCCCTTTGTCATGGGTTTCATGCAATTTTGTTCTGGGACAAGTTTTACACATGCATGATTAATCTAAGGGGAACTAGGAGCTAAACATAGGAAGTAAAAGTCCTAGGGGACATTTTACAACATAATAATATGCAATCATTTTGGTGTTCTTAATTCAACATATATATTTATTTTCTTTATTTTTTTAAGTTTCTTGCATATATTATATATCATATTCTTTATTTTATCCTCTTTTTAATGATGGGCCATAGAGTGTGATTTGAAATATTGATATAAAAAAGCCCTACACTCTTTTCTACTAGAAGCATTTTAATTTATTAAATAACTTCCTCAAAATATGCCCTTCATAATAACAGATGACTTGAAGGTGACACCCACCTCCACCATTGAAATTATAATTTTCCGTAATCGTCTTAATATGAATGATTTATCTCAGCTTAAGGAGCGTACTATAGATGTTGGTCACAATGAGGTGAGTTCTTATTAGACTATATATTTCATTTTGATTTTTCATCTCTTTTATGTTTTCATTTGTTTCCATGATGAGAATATGATAAATAATAACAATTCAAAAAAAAGTAGGCGATGGCGCTGCTATTTTCTTTGTTGATTTCAACCATGTCGTTAAATGATGCTTTTGGTGTTAAGGTTTCTACAACTATTTCTAAACTACATATATTATGGGCCTCAATTTGGTAATGAAATTATGATTATGATATGTGATGCAGGCCCACTATGAAGGGTAATTACCGTGAATGGTTAATAATGACTCCTTAGCTGGTCTACTTGAGCATTCAGAGGCCTATTTTTTTCTTTTATTGTAGTTGAGATAGAAAAATGTTAAGCTCAGATGTCTTATACTCAAAAATATTGTATCTCACATGGGAATTATCATGGTTATGTTATTGAAGTCTAAACTAGTTTAAGATACCTTTATTAGTAACTAGAATGTCAGAAAGCTCATCATTTTCACTTAATCCTGTGTCTTTTGTTTAAAACTAATGTCATCTTTTGTTCAGTTAGGCTTGTATGTTATCTGTGTTGGGATAAGGTGTCATTAACCTTGTAAATCCCAACATTGTATTTATTCCATTTATTATATATAATTTGTAATTATCCATGAGGAGATGTACTAGTTTCATTGACAGGGGTAATTTCGAAGTCACGGGAAGTTATTATGAAATGACTTTTACTATTGGAAAATGTAAAAAAAACATGGTAAATGAGGATAGGCATGCTACCTTGAGGAATATACTATTTTTGGCATGTATGACAACTGTCATAATGTTTGGTGAGTGAATCTATGACAGCTACAAGTTGTCATAAGATTCTATGATTCTATGACGAATATGACGGATATGTTGGTTGTATATTTTAGTATATTTAGTCCAACATTCCTATCTTGGAAAGATACTCTAATTTTAGAATCTATGATAGTTATGACGTGTCATAAGATGTTGTAAGAGGCCAGATTTAGTCTTAGGCAGCCAACCTTTGTATGGTTGTTTTAGGACAAGTGGAAGGTGCTTGTAAGATGGAATTCAATATTTGTATGTTGGGGAATCTCATGAGAGAGAAGGTGAACACCTAAGATGAGTTAGAAAATGTTTCTATAAGTATTTTCCATGTAGTAGTTTCTACAATAAAGATTTTAGGTACTTGGGTGCTGTTGGAATGCTATTGGATTGAAGACTGGTGGAAAGAGTTGGAGTGTTGTTGTAATGTAAATTATTTTCAGATTAATACAAACATTGGACCTTTTCCCTGTGTGGATCTTTTTACCCAAAAGGATTTTCTCCACATTAAACATTGTGTTATGTGTTCATATTTTTGATTTTGCGTTTCTGTGAAGCATAGTTTTGTTTCTGTGTTACAATCTCCACTAATAACACACAACTAAAGATTGCATAAATTTATATTGAATCAGATTTCTATTGAAGTAGTGTTGCTTTCATTTCTAACATTTGATATTAGAGCCTAGCCAGCTTTGACTCTTGGGTGGTATTGTGGAAGCTGTAGCTATAGTGGGAGATTTGGTTGTGTTTGTTTTGCAGATCTTGTGTTGTTATTATGGCTGCATCCACCATTGCATCAACCTCTCGATTGGACATTGAGAAGTTCAACAAAATGGGGTATGAGTTATGGAAGCTAAAAATAGAAGATTTCTTGGAAGAAAGAAACCAATGGTGGGCTGTTCAAAAATAGAAGAAACCTGATGATGTCTCTCTGGATAAGTGGGCTAGACTGGATAAGAAGGCACGGGGAACCATCCGTTTGTGTCTTTCAGATTCTGTGCTACTGAATGTCACAAAGGAAGAGACTACATACAAATTGTGGAGTCAATTGGGTGGGATCTACCAAGACAAGAGTATGGTAAATAAACTTTATTTAAAAAGGAAGTTGTTTTCTTTGAAAATGAAAGAGGGTGAGTCGGTTGCAAAGCATTTAAATTATTTTAATTTATTGGTGAGTCAACTTGATTTAGTAGATGTTGAGGTTAGTGAGGAAGATAAATGTATCTTACTTTTTTTTTTTTTACCTGACTCTTGGGAGAATGTTATCCTTGCTATCATTGCTAACCTTGCAAATCCAAAGTTGGATGCTCTTGTTTCAATGTTATTGTCATAGGAATTGAGGAAGAAGAGTTTAGATAGTTTAGGGGATGCTCTTAGTATTAGGGGAAGGTCTAAGGAAAGGGGACCTAAAGGAGATTAGAAAGGGGACCTAAATGAGATTAGAAAGGGGCTAAGGACAAGTCCAAGGACTGGTCTAAGACTCCTAGTAAAAAGAACAGAGTTAAGTGTTGGAACTTCGATAAAAGGGGACATGTGAAGAAGGAATGCAGAAATCCCACGAAATAGTGGGAGGGTGCTTCGAATAAGTCCTCAAATGTAGGTGAAGAATTTTTACTTTTTCCATGTAATCTTGTTTCTAATGATCACTGGTTGGTTACTCAGGATTCATATGAGTTTGCATAAGGAATGGTTCTCCTCATATGAAGAATATGATGGAGGTAATATCTACCTTGGTGACAAATCTTCATATCCGATTGTCAAGAAAGGAAAGGTATTGTTGTGTTTTAGTGATGGGAGGATTAAAATCCTCCCTGGTGTTTTGCATGTACCTGGATTAGCTAGAAATTTGATTTCAGTTTCAAAATTGAATGATTTGAGAATGTATGTGACATTTGACAAGCATGGTTGCAGATTAGTGAGAGGGAACTTGGTGGTAGAGAAAGTGAAGAGACTCAAAAACTTGTTTAAGCTTGAAGCCACTACAGTTTGTAATGCCTCCTATGTATCTGAAGCCACTACTGAAAATACATGTATGTTGTGGCACCGTAGATTGGGCCACACAAGTAATAATGTATTAAAAACTATTAAGAATAAAAATTTGTTGGATGGTTTCTCCTATTCTGATGAGCACTTTGATTTTTGTGAGCATTGTGTGTTTGGTAAACAAAATAGAAAATCTTTTCCTTCAAGAAGCAATAGAGCAAAAGAGAAGTTATAAATTATTCATACGGATGTGTTTGGACATGTGGATAATGAATCTATTAAAAATTCTCATTATTTGGTAACCTTCATTGATGATGTATCTAGATTTACATGGATTTATTTTATGAAACATAAATCTGAAGTTTTAACTAAGTTTAAGGAATTCAAAGTCTTAGTAGAGAATCAATCAGGTTTAAAGATAAAAATACTAAGATCTAAAAATGGAGGGGAATATTGCTCTAAGGAATTTGATAAGTTTTGCAAGCATGTAGGTATAATCAAACAAAACACAACTTCCTATACAACACAATAGAATGGTATTGTAGAAAGCATGAACTGAACAATTACGGAAAGGGCTAGAAGTATGCTTAGTGATGCACAGTTGGATAAATGCTTTTGGGTAGAGGTTGTGTGTATGTCTTGCTACTTGATAGATAGATCTCCTTGTAAGGCTCTTGATTTGACACCTTATGAAGTGTGGATAGGTAAGAAACCTTTTGTTTCACATTTAAGGGTTTTTTGTTGTGAGGCTTTTGTTCATGTGCCTAAGGAAAAGTGATCTAAGTTGGATCCAAAGGCTAAAAAGTTTACATTCATTGGATATGGTGATAATGTCAAAGGTTATAAGCTTTGGAATCCACTAACCCACAAGATTATCTTTTCTAGAGATGATATTTTTAGGGAACTTAGAGCTATTTTTTAACCTGAGTAGCCAAAAGAAAAAGAAGAAAAGGTAAAGAAGGTGCACTTTGATTTAGAGCAGCAAGATGCACCTCAAGAAGAACATAATGATGGATTGGGGGGTGAAGAAGAAGAAGAAGATTCGAGTAGTTTTGATGAAGATGAGTCTGTAGTTACAGAAGAAGTTATTGTCGATGATCATGCAGAAGAACGAGTAGAGTCTCTTACTCCACCCTTGAGGAGATCTACAAGACAACGAAATCCAATTGACAAGTATAGCCCACTAGATTTTCATTGTGTATATGCTTTATTAAGTACTAACGATGAACCTAGATCCTACAAGGAAGCTATTTTTGCAGATGAAAGTGAGTCTTGGCAGCTAGCCATGTAGAAGGAGATGATGGCTTTAGACCCTTGTAACACCTGGAATCTTGTTTGTTTCCCCAAAGTAATAAAAGCCATAGGTTGTAAGTGGGTCTTCAAGAAGAAGTTTGGAGCAGACGGGTCATTGGAGAAGTACAAGGCTAGACTAGTAGCCAAGGGCTACTCCCAAAGAGAGGGAGTTGATTTTGGTAGAATTTTCTCTCCTATTGCTAAATTGACTTCTATTAGATTTCTCTTATCCATTGCTGTAGCTTATGATTGGGAGATTGAGAAAATGGATGTTAAGACTACATTCTTACATGGAGATCTTGAAGAAGAAATTTATATGCAACAGCCTACAGGTTTTGAGGTAAAAAGAAAAGAACATTGGGCTTGCAGGTTAAAGAGGTCTCTCTATGGTTTGAAATAGTGCCCTAGAATGTGGTATCAAAAGTTTGATTCATTTTTTTTGAAATTGGGTTTTGTTAGAAGTGAGGAGGATCATTGTGTTTACATTCATTGTGTTGATGATTCTATACTAGTTATTTCTTTGTATGTTGATGACATGTTTTCTAGCAATACTAAGGGTATGGTCAGTGAGCTTAAAGCCCAACTTTCAGGGGTATTTGAGAGGAAGGATCTTGGTGCTACAAGGTATATTTTTGGAATGGAGATTAGGAGGGACAGAGTTAACAGAAAGCTTTAGTTGTCACAAAGTATGTGAATACTATTGTGTAGAGGTTTAGTTTGCAGGACTGTAACCTAGTTAGAGTTCCTTTACCCATTGGTACTAAGCATTTATTAGATATGTGTCCAAAGACTAAGGTTGATCTTGAGGATATGTCTAATGTGCCATATGCTAGTGCTGTAGGGAGTTTCATGTATGCAATGGTTTGCACTAGACTAGGTATTGCCCAAGCAGTGGAAGTTTTGAGTAGATTTATGTCTAACCCTAGTAGAAAGCATTGGAACTATGCGAAGAGGGTGTTTAAATATCTTGTAGGTACTCCTGATCATTGTTTGGTTTATTCTGGTACTGATCGTACTGATAAATTTTTGGACAAACAGGGTTTTGTTGATGTAGATTGGGCAGGTGACTTCGATAGACGAAGGTCCACTAGTGGCTATGTGTTTACTCTAGATTTGGAGGTGTAGTGAGTTAGATGAGTAAGAGGCATTCCATAATTGATTTGTCCACCACAGAAGCAGAGTATACGACTGCTAATCATGTCTCTAAGGAGGCAATTTGGTTGAGAAGATTGTGTCTAGGTATTTGATTTGATTGTAGGATCATTCAAATTGGTTGTGATAGCCAGAGTGCTATATGTTTGGCCAAGAATCCCATGTATCATGCTCAAACTAAGCATGTTGATGTTTAGTATCACTTTGTTCAAGAGTTGGTTACAAATGGAGAGATTGAGCTAAAGAAGATAGATAATTAGGAGAATGTTGCAGATTCATTGACTAAGCCTGTGAGCACAAAGAAGTTCATGTGGTGCAGAGAGGCCATCGGCCTTGTTTCTAGTGCTTGGTTATTTTCATTTGATTTCCTATGGGTTGATTTACAATGTATAATGTCAAGTGGGAGAATCTTGGGATAAGGTGCCATTAACCTTGTAAATCCTAATATTGTATTTATTCCATTTATTATATGTAATTTGTAATTATCCATGAGGAGATGTACTAGTTTCACTAACAGGGGTAATTTGGGAGTCACCGAAAGTTATTATGGAGTGACTTTTACTATTGGCAAATGTAAAAAATCATGGTAAATGAGGATAGGCATGCTCCCTTGAGGAATATACTGTTTTTAGCATGTATGACAACTGCCATAATGTTTGGTGGGTGAATCTATGACAGCTGCAAGTTGTCAGAAGATTCTGTGATTCTATGACGCATATGATAGATATGTTAGTTGTATATTTTCTATATTTAGCCCAAGGTTCATATCTTGGAAAGATACTCTTTTGCTGGAATCTATGATGGTTATGATGTGTCATAAGATGTTGTAAGTGGCCAGATTTAGTCTTGGGTACCCAACCTTTGCATGTTTTTTTTGGACAAGTGGAAGGTGCTTTTAAGATGGCATTTAATATTTGTATGTTGGGGAATCTCATGAGAGAGAAGGTGAACACCTAATATGAGTTAGAAAATATTTCTATAAGTATTTACCATATATTAGTTACTGCAATACAGATTTTAGGTACTCGAGTGCTGCCAGAATGTTGTCGGATTGAAGATTGGTGGAGAGAGTTGAAGTGTTCTTGTATTGTAAATCATTTTCAGATTAATGCAAACATTGGGCTTCTTTCTTGTGTGGATTTTTTTACCTAGAAGGGTTTTCTCCATGTTAAACATTATGTTATGTGTTCATATTTCTGATTTTGCATTTCTGTGAAGCATAGTTTTGTTTTTGTGTTACAATCTCCACTAATAACACACAGTTAAAGATTGCAAAAATTTATATTGAATCAGATTTCCATTGAAGTAGTGTTGCTTTCATTTCTAACAATTTGCTATGGTGTGGTGCTTTGTCTATGCAAATCTAAGTATGTGCTGCTATAATTTGCTATATCCCCTCCACCATTTTTTTAAAAAAAACTTTTACCCAATATAAAAAATGTTTTAAATTTGTCTAAAACATTATTTAAGGATATCAATAATTCTATATTACAGGCAACATAAAGGTTTTTAAAACAAATCCACATTGTTTAAAGATAACATGATTGTCAAGATATTTTTTTTATAATTGAAAAATGATAATAAATAAATAAAGTAGTTTGAAGACTTACCATGTGTTTGTTGGGACCTTAATTCATTTATTAGTTATTTTGAATTTTATTTATTTTCCATGGAAATAATTGGATTAGATAAATGTATTAGTATTTTAAAGTATATATTTTAATTAGAAGTTATCCTTCTTTTTAACTGTTATGAATAGGAGAAACAATTTGAAAAAATCATCAAAGAATTAAATTTAATCAAATTTTACTTTTTAAAAATTTAAACCTTAATGAATAACATAATTAAAATTCAGAAATCTTATGATGGTTTTAATTATTTTAAAGAACACTTAAACATTATTTTATTAAAGGGTTTTTAGAATAAATGCTTGCTCCACAATTCTATACACTTCGATAATTATTTGATGTATTTTAGAAAGTTATTTTATATAATAACTTATTTGCTTAATACCTTATTGATTATGTGCCGGTTATAAAGGATATATTATTAACTATCTTTTCTTGATCCTTTAGGAAGTCTTATCATAAATTGCAGCATAGTTTTATCTTTGTGGACAAATAGTTGGTTCATTAAATTTAAACTATTTATTTTAGGCACCTTTAAGATGACCTTTATTCAATGGCTATGCTTTGTTCTTTTTGTGTTGGCTATTAATATTGTGTTATGTTATTAATTTGTCTCTTTGTGATTCCTTGTGAAATATTTTCATAGCTTGGAGAATAATTTCCCCTTTCTTTCTGACATGTTTTGGAAAATTTTTATCACACTATAATTTAGTTCATATTTACTGATTTAGTGAGAATTTGCAGCATTAGCTAAAGTGTCAAATTTATTTATTATGGTTTTTCCACATTTACCTATCTTGCAAACAAAGTGATACTGAAGATAATATACTTTGTATGAGCATGATATATTGATTTTTTCATGAAACATTACCACTTTACTCAATAGGCATATTTAACAACATGTTCAATAGAGTAATTAATACAAACTTCAAAAATCTTCAAACAAAGGTAGTGTGAAATGTTTTTTCCCATCTACCATCAAAAAGTTGATGTCCCAAGTTTGGGACCGAGTATTGTTGGATGACCTAGATTGTATTAAGAATTCTATAATTCACACATAAGGTGCTCATGTATCTTTGAATGTTGAGGCCTCATGTTGAAAGCATATTATGGAATTTTGTAATGCATTCATGACTATCAATCAATAATAATTCTATTTTTTAATCTATTAAGTACCACTTTGCTTGTGTTTGGCTACATGGTTGGATAATCCTTAATTGTACCCTTCAACCTTGATGGCATCAATATGTTTTCTACAACACAAGTTTGTTTTGGAGGAATGTGAAAATTTGACCACTTTATGGCCTCCATCTTTATGGACATACTCAAAATTATATGAGATCTTCAAAGGCCAAAAGTTTTTGTCCAACAATCCATGAGAGAAGAGCACAAAGATGGTAACCAAAAAGTGGCCAAATGTGTTTTATGATGTAATGCATTTTTGCTTTTAAAAGCATGTATACACCATAATGTGCATGTGTTATGGCTCAATATTTACTAGTCCATATGTCTATTCATTATATTGAACTTTTTTTTTCATGTTTTAAATAATGTGTGCATTTATTGCAGACTATAAATTAAGTTATTAAAATCTAATTCATTATGCTTATATTTCTAGACCTAAGGGCTTACCTCCATTTTGGCTCCCAAATATATATTTTACATATAAAATAGCATATTCAAACTTCATCCTCATTAGCTTTACATGTTGTACAATAAAACTCTATAAAACCACCACCAAAACATCAAACTAATTCTTAGTTTTCTAGCCATATAATTTTTTTAATAGTTTGAATCAAATAATTTTTTATTTTTTATTTTATATTAATGATGTCTTCATATGCCTTAAATACATGTATTTTTTCATATTTTTGATTTGTTAATCCAAATTTGCACAAAATACACTTTATTCTCTACATAATTAGAAACAAAAAATTTGCATTTTCAATTATTTTATGTGAAAGCTAGGTGACACACATACTTAGTGATCAATTTTTCAACATGCATCCACATCAATATATAATTTTTATAGTCAATAGACCATTGTTCACTATTTTGATCATCTTTTTAGTGATCTTAGCTTCACCTATATTTAGATAATTTAGAAATAGAACAACAGAATTTGAACTAGATCATCCTAAGAGTTTTAGGGAACACATTGAAATGGTGTAATTATGTCATTATGTTAAAATTGTATCTACCAGAAATGTTTTCCTAGATGATATCTAATATAAGTAAAATTAATTAGTGCTAAAAAATACCATGAAGCTCTTGCTATGCAAAGGTTAAAATTCACGGTATGAGTGAAAACCCTGAACTTGAGGTAGTAATAAATATAAAAGTGTGAACTTCCTTGTACATTAGTCAAACCCTAAGACTTGGTTAATGATAAAAGTAAAAGTGATTATGGAGTTGAAAGCTAATGGTGATGTAGAGAAAAAGGTTACTACAAACTTGTGAAATATTAAGAGACAAATGTGCAAAATTGTTGTTCTAAAAAATATTTTCATGATCTAATTACATAACTCAAAATCTTATAAGACCTGAAACTGCTTAAAAATATATAAATATGTAAAAATTAATTAATTATATAAAAAAAATTACAATTATGCACTTTTCTATATTACAATTAAATTGATTATAAAGTCATCAACATCATTATTTTAATAATGTAAATATAAATTTAAGATTTTTAATAGACAATTATGAAAAAATTTCATACCATTTTTATTTGATGGATCATTAGCCTTCACACATCAAACTTTTCATTAATGAGGTCTAACAATCACTTTTAGTGAGAAATAACCATTTTTAACTGACTGAAATTAGAATTCAATAATATTTTTTATAACTGGACTTGAAATATCAAACTTTATAATAAAGAAATGTAAAAATAGACTAGAACTACTTAATAACAAACATTGATGGGTAACACAGTCACACATAGATGGTATATTTGAATAGGTTTATTATACACCTTGCATAACATTGGTATTATTTAATTATGTAAAATAAATATTTATTCGTGGTGCATCCATATGATGTGTTTAACTATAGTAAATATTTATTTGGTGCCACTTGTAATCATTGTATGTAACATTAGGTTAATTATTTTATGTGTCTGAGACATATAGAGTAATTAATTATTTATTTGTAATTATTTAAATATTGGAAAAAAGTGAAAACTTCATACCAATAATTAAATGTGGGGGTCAATGGTTTTACTATGCTCATGGTTTTGGAGAAGATGATTTTACCATACTACATCTAGTATTTGCATGAGCTTATTTTTATAAAAGCAAATATATATGTAGTTTTTGTGGTTGGTTTGTTGGCTGTTTGAGTTGAGTTTGGTTATATTGGGCATATCTTGTAGGTTGCACATGTGAGGGTTTGAAGCATGGCATGCGATGTATGGTTACATGCTTGTTCACATGTTTATTTAGAGAGCTTGTTGCTCTAGGGTATTCATGGAAACTCTGCATATGTATTGTAATTTTTATTATTGAATAATAAATGAGAGATGGATGCTTTTGGAGGCTAGGTTTTTCCCTCATTGAGAGTTTTCCCAAGGTATATATTATGTCACCTTTGATGGTATATTGTCTATTCTTTTTTTCTTACATATGGATTTGTGATTATTATTTCCATAAATATCTATCATAGGGTTATGAGAAAATTGTCTATGATTGTATAATCACCACCCTGGATACTCTTTTATATTGTAAAATTTTATTTAAAAAAAAAATTGAGAAAATAATATCATAGGATTATAAGGAAATTGCCTATATGAATATATATTTCCAACATGGTCACAGTTTAGAATTACCACCCTGAATACTTTTTTATACTATAAAATTTTATTTTAAAAACTCCACCAAAAGAGAGGCACAACTTTGTATTAATCTACAAAAGTGATACGATAGATCAACTACACAACTCTCTCCTCCAAAATTCAATCCAACAGTATTCCCACAACACTTGAGTACCTATAAATCTATTATACTACAACAAATGCATGGAAAAATACATATAGAAGTGGTATCACACCAATCTAGGTGTCCACTTTCTCTCTCCAGAGAATCTCCAACATGCAAGCATTAAATGCCTCCTTACAAACTCTTGAAATTTGTCCAAAGTCAACCATGCAAAGTTGGGTGCCCAATGCTAAATAAGGTCTCTTACAACATCTTATGACATGTCATAATAGTCATAGATTCCACCAAAGAGTATCTTCCCAGGATGGGCACCTAGGGCTAAACATAGCAACTTACACATAGTAAATATATGTCATATGTCGTCATAGTATCATAGAATCTTATGACAACTTATATTTGTCATAGATTCTCCTACATGCACTTACCAAACATTATGACATGTGTCATACATGCTAAAAATAGTAGATTATCCCAAGGTGGCACCTACCCTCATTTACTCATAATTTTTACAATTGTCAGCTATAAATGTCACTTCATAATTACCTCCAGTGACTCTAGAATTATCACTACGGGTGAAACTACCTCATTCCCTTGTGGCTAATTACAAATTACAAATAATAATATGGATTAAATATAATATTGGCATTTACAAGATTAATGGCACCTTATCCCAACAAAAACCACCATCAAAACATCAAACTACTTCTTAGCATTCTAGCCATATAAATTTTTTAATAATTTGAATAAAATAATGTATTTATTTTTTTATTTTATTTTAATGATGTCTTCATATACCTTAAATACATGTATTTTTTCATATTTTAAATTTGTTCATCCAATTTTTTTTTTAAAATACACTTTATTCTCAACATAATCAAAAACAAAAATTAACATTTTCAATTATTTTATGTGAAAGCTAGGTGACACATGTTACTTGGTGATCAATTTTTCAACATGCATCCACATCAATATATAATTTTGATAGTTAATAGAGAGTTGTTCACTATTTTGATCATCTTTTTAGTGATCTTAGCTTCACCTATATTTAGATACTTTAGAAGTAGAACAACATAATTTGAACTAGGTCAAACTAAGAATTTTAGAGAATGCATTGAAATGGTGTATTTTTGTCAGTATGTTAAGATTGTATCTCCATCAAAGGTTTGCCTAGATGATATCTAATATAAATAAAATTAATTACTAGTAAAAATACCATGAAGCTCTTGTTATGTAAAGGTTAAAATTTGAGGTATGAGTCAAAACCCTGAACTTAAGGTAACAATAAATATAAAAGTGTGAACTTCCTTGTACATTAGTCAAACCCTATGACTTAATGAATGATAAAATTAAAAGTGATTGTGGAGTTCAAAGCTAATGGTGATGTAGACAAAAAAAGGTTACTACAAACTTGTAGAGACAAATGTGCAAAATTGTTCTAAAAAATATTTTCATGATCTAAATACATAACTAAAAAATATTATAAGACTTGAAACCACTTAAAAATATATAAATATGTATAAATTAATCAATTCTAAAATAATAAAAAAAATTGCAATTATGCACTTTTCTATATTACAATTAAATTGATTATAGAGTCATCAACATCATTGTTTCAATAATGCAAATATAAAATTAAAAATTTTAATATACAATTATCAAAAAATTTCATACCATTTTCATTTGTTGGATCATTGGCCTTCCCACAACAAACTTTTCATTAATGAGGTCTAATAATCATTTTTACATTTTAACCTATTGAAATTAGAATTCAATAATATTTTTTATAATTGGACTTGAAATATCAAACTTTATAATAAAGAAATGTAAAAATAGACTAGAACTACTTAATAACAAACATTGATGGCTTAGATGGTAACACATAGTTGGTTTGTTGGAATAGGTGTGTTGTATACCTTGCATAACTTTGGTATTATTTAATTATGTAAAATAAATATTTATTTGGTGCATTCATGTGATGTGCTTAACTATATTAAATATTTATTTGGTGCCACTTGTAAATATTGTATGTAACATTGAGTTATTTATTTTATGTGTGTCAGACACATAGAGTAATTAATTATTTATTTGTAATTATTTAAATATTGGGAAAAACTAAAAACTTAGTGCCAATAACTAAATGTGGGGGTCAATGATTTTACTATGCTCATGGTTTTGGGGTAGATGATTTTACCATACTAAATCTAGTATTTGCATGAGCTTATTTTTTATAAAAGCAAATACATTGGTAGTTTTTGGGGTTGGTTTGTTGGTTGTTTGAGTTGGGTTTTGGTTGGTTTGTTGGTTGTTTGAGCATGGTTTGGTTAGATTGGGCATCTCTTGTAGGTTGTACATGTGAGGGTTTGAAGCATGGCATGGAATGTGTAGTTACATGCTTGTTCACATGGAGTGTATGTAGAGAGTTTGATGCTTGAGGGGTATTCATGGAAACTCTACATATTTATTGTAATGTTTATTACTGAATAATATATGAGAGATGGATGCTTTTGGAGGCTAGGTTTTTCCATCATTTAGGATTTTCCCACGTATATCTTATGTTACCTTTGATGATATATTGTCTATTCTTTTACATATGACTTTTTGATTACTATTTACATAAATATCTGTCATAGGGTTACGAGGAAATTGTCTATGACTGTATAATCACCACCATGAATACTCTTTTATGTTGTAAAATTTATTTTTTTTTAAAAAAAGAGAAAACAATATCATAGGGTTATGAGGAAATTGTCTATATCACTGTGTATTTCCAACATAGACACAGTTTCGAATCCCCACTCTGAATACTCTTTTATACTATAAAATTTTATTTAAAAAAAAAAGAGAAAACAATATCATAGGGTTATGAGGAAATTGTCTATATAATTGTATATTTCCAACATGGTCATAATAAACTGTATAATTTTATTTAAAAAAAAACAGTGAAAAGAATATCATAGAGTTATGAGGAAATTGTCTATATGATTGTATATTTCCAACATAATCATGATTTAAAATCAGAAATTGTCTATGTGACTGTATATTTCCAAATACTAATATCTATACCGTTTAAATGTTTGATTATAATATTTGTTGCTAGAGTGCGTATATGAAGGGAAACCAAAGCTCATCCATTTAGGAGATTTTCTGAAGCGCCATATGTGTATATATCCGAATTGTAGCGAACCCACTCTATTTGTATGCCCAGCGGGCCTTGGTCCATGTTCACAAACTCAAAATCGATTGTCTCATTAAAGAAACAACTTTAACAAGAGCTCTCCATTTCAGCTATACCAGTCTTCGAACCAGTCAGAATTGTCTATACTTAAATCCAGTTCACCTTGTTCAAACTCGGTTGAAGAAGCTCCTAACTCAGAATTAAAGAAACAAGAGCTCTCCATTGGAGCCAAACCAAAGTCTTCCAACCAGTTAAAATTCTCCATAATCAAATCCACTTCACCTTGTTCAAACTCGATTGAAGAAGCTGTGATCTCAAAATTAAAGAAACAAGAGCTCTCCATTGCAGCCAAACCAGTCAGAATTCTCCATAATCAAATCTACTTCACCTTGATCACTCAATAGGTCTTCAAACCAGTTAGAATTCACCATACTAAAATCCACTTCACCTTGGAAAGGCGGGCCATCCTCCTCCAACAGCGCCAATAGCTCATTCCCTTTCTCCATTTTCTTCACTCTCCAGCTCAATTCAAGAGTACACACACAGAGCGAAGTATGTGGGATGGAGTCTACAAATACCTACGAAGCCACCGACTTAAAGCAGCTCCGTTGGAAGAAGCCATTCAATATTGGTTTCCGACTCAGCAGCAACCGCATTTTCTTGATTCCAAGGCTCTTCAATATTTGTCTCTCTAAAAGTCCGAGGCCGATTCGACGGAGTAGAATGAAGTTTAATTACACGGGGAATGGTGACCTGCATCTCACCGTCCCAGGACACGTGCTAGCGTTTCCCATGACGGCCTATTCTTATCTCACTAATTTTCAAAGGCCGAGGCCGATTGGATGTGCAAAGCGGTCTGTGCAGAAAAGAAATTAATGATGGAACGAGTGTAGAATGAAGTTTAATTACACGGGGAATGGTGACCTGCATCTCAGCGTCACATTTAAACCCTAAAACACGGCCTATTCTTATCTCACTAATTTTTCGGCGATCGGTCATTCACCCGTCTCTAAACGTTGGGTTCGGTTTGCCTTCTATTCCTTTGTCTTTGTCTTTTCCATCATTTGCCTGGTTTTTGGGTAGAATTGAGAGGCATGTGAGCATTGGGTTGTAAGTCTCTTTCAGTTAGGGCAAGGTAAAAAGTATCGCTGTGATTTGGCCATTCTATTCTCTGTCTTTCTCTACAACCAATTCTCCATATCTTCTTTGGTTATCGTATAAATTCATTGCATAATATTTGCCGCCTCCTACGAACGAACGAGGTTAAATCGTGAGCGTGTACATTGAAATAGTCTTTGGAAAATTTAATTGCAGAAGTAAATATAAAATTAATTGAATCACAACAGCTAATTATAGAAAGCTTTAGAGGAGGGACAAGATATACAGTTCGGTTACACTTTTCCTTTTGAAAAATTTAGGTATAGGAACTAGTGGAATCAAATTGTATTGCCATAAAACACGTGATATAAGATTATACATGTGATACAAGTTAGAATCTTGTAAGTTGTGTCCTCCATGGATATGGATGGATGTGGTGCTTATGTGTATGATGAGTCAAGAAATATATTGATTTATTATAGAAATAAACTTTCACATGTAATAATTTATTATCTAATGTGGCTATGATTTGATTTTGATGGTCTATTGGAAAAAAATATAACTTCATATTAAATAAAATCGGAAATTATAATTCTACAAGTTATTGAAAGCTTTTCAAAGGAAAATTTTGAGAAAAAAATAAAATCAATAATAACCTGAGATAATAGTACCAAGAAACCATGTGAGGATAGCGAAAAAGTAACAAAAAGACCAAGCATCCCCATCATAACCAACATAAATCCAAAACAAAATACACCACAAATATCCAAACCTAGAACCCAAAATGTTATGCCCTTAATTCTATACAGTTGTATATGGTTATGAGTAGTTGGCTTGAGGCTACCTTAACACTTATTTAAGTTATATAATTAGTGATATAGTCTTATATAGGTAGTTAGGTTGGCCTAGGTGGCACCCATGGCATACATATGGTATATATAGGGCGTAGAGGTTAGTTATTAGCATCATATTGAGTATTGTGTTCTCATTGAATACTATTTGAGGTATCCCCTTCGAGCTGGAATCAAAACATTACTACCTCAAAGTGGCATATTATTATCAAGTATTTACAACATATTTACTATTATGTTTAGCTATTGTGCAAGTTGTTTCATTACAAGTGGTATCAAAGCATGATCTTGGCACTGTGAAGACAAAAACTAGGCAAATTTATTTTCTGATTTGGAAGTCTTTTTGGGAAGTGCATATCTCTCTCATTTTAGCAAGTATTTTAAATATTTTAAAAGGAATTTTCAATGACATATTGAAGCTGCTACAATCCATAATTTAGAGCATTTGGAGTAGAATTGAGTGAGTTATAGGAGAACTAGGGTTTCTGCCATTATTTCTTGTGAAGCACATATATCTCTCCTTTTGGCGAATCTTTTCAAGATTTTTAAATGATTTCTCAAGGACATCTAAAAGATGCTACTGTCTAGATTTCAGAGTAATTGGAGCAGAATTAGGGTGTCCACCAATTTTGTTCTTAAGGCTGCAAATTAACAAATTTCTTGGAGATTTCTTCAGAGAAGTGAGATCTATGTCATAGTAAGTTATAGTAAAAATTTTAGATTAATTAAATTTGTTTTGTCTGATTTATTGCAAAATTATTTTTCTCAATCATGGAGGGTCTTGCCACAAGAGGAAAAAAGAATCATGTCACACCAAGAAAATCCTTAGACAAGGAGGATACAAAAGGTGGGGAGACTTATCATAATTCCAATGGATGAAGAATTCATCAATTTTAATGAAGATATTTAATAAGTGTTCGATGCTTCTTCAAGGAAAATATATTCCCTCTTACAAATGAGATCTTGAAACCTATTATAGAAGAAGGAGGAGGAGGAGGAGATGATGATGATGATGATGATGATGATGAAAAAGGAGGAGGAGGAGGAGGAGGAAAATCAAGAGAAGAAAAAGAGGAAAAAGAAAAAGAAGTCAAACCCACAACATATTTCAATGCATTATCACTACTTGAAGCATTAGAAAATGCATTATTTCCTAAAGGAGAACCTAATCATGCCATTCAATCAATGCAATGGTACCATCTACTATTCCTCACCTATTCCTCTAAGGCACACCAAACGGTTCAAGTAAAGGAAGAACACATTCATCACCATCAAGAGCTAGATGCAAAGGGAATACACATCTTAGAGTTGAAGTTAAATTTTCAGACACACATGAAGAAGTTGACGACATCAACAATTCCAAATTACCTCATTATATGGAAATATTTTCTAGTTGAAGTTACCACATGGGATGATGAAGATTATATGAAGAAATTACCATAATTTGTTAGCATTGAGGACAACACTTTTGTAAAGTTAATTATATAGTTGTATATGGTTATGAGTAGCTACACATATTCTACAATAGACATCTATCCCCAAAAAGAGTAACATGAAAGCACGAAGGCCTTCTGTCATATGTAACATAAACAAATTGAATCACTCACCCAAATGTTGTCCACCAAGATCACATCGTCATGGAACAAATGGAAATAATGTCATGAAAGCACCAAGTTCCTCTATCAAGCCACTAGAATAATTGATTCATATATAAAATGCTTGTAGTATGTAGTGGTGAAAATGATAAATTTGCCTCCTTTTCATTTTATTAATTAAAATAATGAAGTAATAATAAATAAATTATAATGAAAATAAATTCTTCTATTACAATTTATTGAGAATAAAATTAATGTATATATTTAGATTGAGAGGCATTCTATGAGGTGTGGAGCATAATGGTGTGAGCGTGTTAACAAAAACCCTTTATCTTAAATTTGACATCAATTTACATGTTAAATTAGTAATATTTAATAATAAAAAATCAATATTAGTGATGTATTATAATAAAAATAATTGGTAAGTGCTACAAAATATATCTCTTCAAAGTAAATAATGTCTAAAATAAAATAAGTTTTAAGTAAAATTTAAAATAAATAGCCTTTATACCTTTTCTTATCTATCTACTGACCTATTTATGTGTGCATCTATTTAGTAATTTAGATAGATATTAAAAATGATATTCACATAAAAAATAAAATAGTTTTTCAATAAAATATAAAGTAAATAACATCTAAAATAAAACAGCTCTTGGTTTAAAGTTAAATAAATAATATCTATATGTATTTTCTTATCTATTGCTTACCTATTTATTGAATTTTTAATGTTAATTGTTAGTGTGAAAATAAATTTGACCCATCTAGCTTGACTAGGTCCTATTCACACTATGCTTAAGCTCTCTTAGAGGTTATTTAGACTTTTATCTCACCTCATTTGCACACAATATGTGTCCTCACACTTGTCTCAAGTGAGTCCACATGTGTCACATCTTTGGAGGGGTAGTTAGTCTTTGTGTCCTACCATCTCACCTCATCAACATTTCCTTTGTGTGCAAGGTCTCTTTGTATATTCCATTATGCTCCATATTTTGGATGCTTGCTAATAGTTATTGGCTTTGTTTTGTGCATGTTCAACTTTGTGTAAGTGTTCTTGATTTTGCAAGTTGATATCAACTGTTCCAACTTGGTATCAGAGCAAGCTTGCAAGTCCCTTCCTAATTTGTGTTGAATATGGCACCAAGCCCTATCAACATTGCATTGTGGATCCAAATGGACCTCACCATTATATCTGGAAGGACCAAATATATATAGATTGACTATCTAAAAAATAATTCTGGACATAGGAAAATTTTCTAGTTTTTTGGCTTTGTACTTGAATTTTTAATGTTAATTACACTAAAGGCATTGTACAAGAAGCTTCATGTTGTGAGCATGTACAGAAAAACCAAAACACAACTACATATTTAAAAAAAATTAAAACTATAACATTAAAAATATAGAAATGAAACATATTATTATATAGTACCAAAAGAATTATCTAAATAATTGATAGTGAATTTTCCAAAAGTAAAACTAAATGTTGCATAAAATAACTCTTAAAATAAAAATAAAGTAAACAATGTAGTTAGAATAAATCAAAATAATTCTTAACTAAAAATTAAAGATTATGTTTCCATGTACACATGTACTACTTCAAATAGTTTTAAAGGAAAATAAAATAATTTTTAATATTTATACTACTTAAATAAATGCAAGTAAATTAGTTACAATTAACTTAAATTAAATAAATGATAGTCAATAATATTAAAGTGTGTGAATAAAGAGATTAGGCACTTAGTTTTTTTAAAAACAATGGAGATTAAAAAATTATACAACAGGGGAAAAGTTAATATTTGGCTAGGTTTTATTAGCTTTTCTTGTGTCCATGTCATATTGCTTTAGAAAGAAAGAGTTTGTTGTTTCTTTCAACATTTTTTTGACACCATTACATTGCCACACCTACAGGTGATTTTCACCCTCTTTAAATGGCCTCAATCTTTCTTTCCTCTATAGTTGTTATTGTTGGAGTTTAAGGTTCAACAATGATAAATAATGTCATCATTGCTCAAGTGACCTATGAAGTTTGTTCCAATGGTGTTTCATGAAGTATATGTCTTGAAACACCCCAAGATGTTATTCTTTCGATTCCTGAATTTGATAATGTATGTTACTTGTTAGAAAAATTTACTTTGGTAAGGTATTTTTTGGTAGAGCCCCCCCTAAAAGCATGCTCAAAGACTAGATCAATAGGGCTTTGGTCCTGCATGGGATTCAATTAGATGCCATGCAAAACCTTACTAAAGTTTTTTTTTTCTTTGTTGAAGCTAATCATGTTAAGGCTACCCTCAGCTATGGCCCTTAGCTTGTCTATTCCTCTTTGTTACTTTTAAACCCTAGAATTGAGACTTTGGCATCTCTGACAATAAGTTTCATGTGGTTCCCATTTGGATCAAGTTACTTGGGTTGCCCTTGCCATGCTACAATTTTTTGATCCATATAGCCTCTTTTTTAGGCTCTATGGTTGGTGTTGAATCAAAATGGTTCTATTTGGCTTGTCCTCAGTGACAAGTCTATGTTGAGGTAGATTTATCCAAGACCTAAAATAATTTATTGATATCCAAATTGATCAAATGAGATACAATAAACATGTTCTCTATTTGAATCTATTGAATACCTATTATTCATGTCAATCCTCTTAACACAAGATTTAAGATTGTCCATTGGCTTCTCCTTGTCTAAAACCATCCATAGCAACCATCTTTTGGTCATCGCCTTCTACAAGAAAGAGGAAGGATGGTCTATAGTGGGTTGTCACAAAACCAAGAGCTCTAGTAATAGTAATCCTACCCCCAAGCCATCTTCAAGCTCGAGGGGTAAGGCTTTGAAGTCTATTTAAAAACCTCTAGATTTAAGGAAACTTGAGCTCTATCTTAGAGAGACTTCTAGTGAGGTGAAATTTGTAAGAACTCTACTAGATACATCAGTTTTGTCTCAACCACTAACCATTGATGCTCGACATGCTTCCCCTCCTTTATATATCTGACTAAAGTTCCATAGCCCACTAAGGTGACTCAAAGAGAGAGAGTTTGTGCCAATGAAATGACAACTAGTTCAACTCAACTTCTAGATAGCAAGTTTTGACACCAATGAATCCATTATATCAAATAGTTTTTCTACACTTAATGAGCTAGATAATGAGGAGATGACTCTTAACACTCATTTATGAATTGTATCTCTCAAGTGGGATGTTTGATTTTTAATATACCTTCTAAGGAAGTACTCTTTTCATGATGTCAAACTTCAATTTTCAAGGATGGACATTCTCTATTTACAAGAGGTTACAATTTTTAGTTTCTTATTTTTGATAGCTTGTCATGTTATTTTGTCTTCCTATCATTTTGTATGTAATAACCATGAAGTAGGTCAGGGTGGTGTTGTTACCTTTATCTCTCCTATGTGGCATTAACACTTAGTTGACCAAGGATGTGACCCCACTAACCGAGCATTGTCGACTCTTTTCAACATTAATAATAATTCCTTTGGAATTATTAATATTTATACTTTGAATGATGTTGTAGAGATAAATTATCTTTCAAGATGGGTCACTCAATGTCTGTCACAATGTGTGTTTTGTGTGGGGATTTTATTATGATTAAAATTGCCTATGATAAATGTGGGGCCTTACCTATGCGCTAGATAGCTCACAAAAGAGAGGTATGGTTCTTCATACATAATAAATTGAGTCTTTTTGATCCCAATATTGGCTATTGCCAAGATCATATGATGTAGTACACTAGGAGTAATTTAAGGGCTAGCCTTGAAAGAGTAGCCAAGCATCTAGATAGAGCCATGTTCTTAGCTCAATCTTTCTTTTCATTTTTTAGTTATTATTCTTTGCCAATGGAGCCTTTGTCAGACATTGTCCCTTTAGATCACTTTTCAATACAATTTCTTATAAAGTGTTGTTGTCCACATTTTTTAACCTTGAAAACTTTAAACTTTTCTCCATTTTTGATCCTTCACATATCATCACTCCCACTTATTCAGTCTCAATTATAAGTGAGAACCAACTCCTATATGTTACACAAGAATGTCAAGCCTACAAAGCTACTTCATATGGGATTTTTCTTGATAGATGTTCTAATACACTTGGAAATTTTTTACCATAGATTTGTGTCATAATTAAGAGCATTGATGTTTTGATTGTCTACATGATCTTTATGGGGAATGAACAATGAGCAAATAAATTTATTATGGGAGGCTTTCACAACTATACTGGTGTTGATCATTATTTATATGTGTCTCTATAATGATCATCTCTTCACAAATAGGATCTACTAGAGAATGGAAGATTTCTTTAATATGAGCATCAAATATGGGAAGAGAATAGTGACCTTGTGAGAACTGCACTTAGGATTTTAAACTATGGAGGCAATGGAAATTCGACTGGAATAACATGGTCAAGGGTTTGGTCCTTGATAAGTGTTATGTTAGAAAATGTCCCCTTGGGGGTGTTTCCCTCTTAAGGTTTAGTTCCTTGGTCCTTTAGAATGCATTTAGGTCATCTTGCATGTTAATGGTGACTCTTGATGAGAAAACCCTAATGTTTCATGGAATATAGGACTTAGGGGATGTGCTTAACATAAATCCTACCTGAAATAGGGGCTAGGACTTGGGTGTATGTGCCCTAGTCCTAACATATTTTAGGTCATGACCTTATTTTGTGTGCCAATTTTATGACCGTTATTAGGACCTATGCTGACATCCTAAGTTTGAATTACAAAATTCTTAGTGGGAATGTTGGTAGTTGTATATATAAGCATGATTAGTGATTCATTTGTAAACTAGATGGGCATTGTGAACTTGTGGCTTTATGTGAAAGTGATTCAAGACATTCATTGTGTTGCAAAGCATTATTTTGTGTTGTTATAGTGTTTGTGATTGTAGATTTGACTCCATCTCCTCATGGCATGAAGAACATCTACATTCAATGAGATCTATACTACAAGGTGATATCAATTGTGTTTTTATCATTTATCATTTGGATTTTTACCTCTATCCCGCAAGGATACACACTTTTTATCTGACATCGATGTTTAGAAGAATTGAATGTCCCTCCGGGGATTGACCAAGGCAAGCCTCTAAACACCACAACCCTCAACCCACTTTTTTGTGATTGCATGTTATAGGTTTCAGAAGTGAAAGAAGTGGAGTTGCAGGAGAGTAGTGCAAACTGTCAAAATTATAGATTTGAGAAGAAAACTAGGGCTTGGACTTGGGCACTCACTCATTAGTCCTCCAAATTATGAAGTGATGAAATCTATGTGATGCAGAGCTTACACCACAATACCACTAAGGGTTACAACTAACTTCATAGGAGGAAAGAGGATGCAGGGGATGGTAGAGCAAATAAGACATTAGGCCTCTATGGGCTTGACTACTCCATTGGTCTTCTTACTAGACTTGACTATCCACTCATTCTCCATGGTTCCAAGACTACACAATAACGCCATCTATGGGTTCATATACCCAGTCTCTTTGCCAAACTTTCTGGGGACCCTAGACCTTCTAGTATTGACTGTGCCAAGATCAAAAAACCATCAAAATAATTAGGAGGTACCTCCTTGTACCACTTCCTTCAGACATTGACCCACTTCCTTGTAGCCCTCTAAAAGGGACTATCATGCAATACCTTTTGATACAGACCTCCAACCGGGACTGTTATGGGCTTTTTGAGTACCCATTATCTTTTTCTTTAACATACTAAATATGCACTATAGGGTCCTTTGGCACACAATCCCCAAATCATGACTGTACCGATTCTCAACTATGCCTAATTAGGTCAGTTTTACAAAGGGAGTACCCACAAACTCAATGCCAAACTTCTAAATCCTATTCCAAAGGGTCTAATAGGATACAAATTGACTAATTTCAAAGTTTTTAGGGGTCTGAGGTGTTTTAACTTCATTCTATGATTAGATCTTCACTCCACCAAAACTAATTTACCAAATTCATGATGCAAATAGGCTCACTAGCCCCAAACTCCAACTTATACTTATTCCCTACTCCTATACACATAACCCATTAGAAATCATACCAACCCAACCTCATTCCACCAATTTTAGGGTTCTAATACAATAGAAATGGGTTAGGAAATCAAAAACCTCCATAAAACCCTCAAAATAAGGGTTTGAGACCAACTTCATAACAACCAACTACAAAATGACTAAACCTCAATGATATTCCCTCCTACTTGGATCAAATGAAAGGTAAGAAACTCCCCTACACCATTTTAGTCAATTATGTTCTTGACTATACTGTACAGACAAGTACCTGATAAAAGAGCAGTAGGAAAACAGTAATAAGATAGAAAAACAGAGTAGCATGTAGAAAATGTTTGAGAAAATGCCTTGAGATCAATGAAATTTCTCCCAATCTGACTTAACTGAAAGCTAACAATATCTATTACATGATTCCAAACATTTTTTCTCTTGACAGTACTATATGACTTAGTGTGAGACGTTGGAACAACAAGAGGACAACAAAACTCAGAAAAAATCAGAAAACAAAGCAAAACAATGTATTTTCTTTACTCAAAACTCATCCTCCTTCATCATTCGAATGTTTTTCCCTTCTCAATGAATCCTCTACCAAAAATAAACTCCATATATCACTTTCCATCATGGGAAAAGGCATAAAGATGGCTAAAAATAGCCTTCTTTCCAAGACTGTAGTCCTATGAGGACATGCCTAAAAACTAGGAAATAGTCCTCCACTCACTCCATCACCTAGTTATGCCTTTAGAGGCTTATTATAATGTTTCAAACCAAAATTACATTTATGCTCAATATTTGAGCCCAAAAGAATCAAAATTTCCAAATATATGACTTAAGGACATCCTAGGTGCACTGCACCATACACCCTAACTTGTAACTTTTCCAAGTCCCTTGGAAAGAATCTTGTAGTTTGTCCTCCATTGCTTGTCTCTGACCTTCATGTTTGGCTTCATCAGGCTCATCTTTTTTTTATCCTTTACTATCCTTGTTATATTTTCTCTTGTCTTTCCTTGAAGTTTGCTTCACTCTGTCATAGACTACTCTTATCACAAAACTTTGTCTTTCCTTGAAGTTTTCTTCAGTCTTCTTATCACCAAACTCTACCACCTCACTCTCCTTTACCTCTATTCTTAGCCTTTTATCAACTGTCATCACTTTACCTTTCATCTCTTACATACTCCTCTGCCTCATGCTCTCTTTGTCTTCATTCTTTTCACTTCTAACTATACCATCACCTTTCTCAACCTCTGTCAGACCTACAATTGTACCTTTCTCTATCCAATCACCTTTAGAAATCTTTGTCCTCACACCATCCAACTACCTCTTCTCTATACTCAGCACCACAAGGCACATGATTGTCCCTACTAAGATCCCTTCATTTATTTCTTGCCTTCCCATAGGCTTTTCACTATTACACTTCTTTATTTTAGACCAAGACACATTTCCACTTACCTCCTTCTTCCACATGAAGACATTCCTCTTCACAACTAGCTGTAAATCAGCTTCACACTTCCCATTTGTTGTCTCAACATTTTTATGCCTTGAAAACATTGTATACTCCTTGGTTTCACTCTCTTCAAACCTTACTAGCTCCTTCTTGCTAAACATTATCATGTTTGTTGTCCTTGGCTTCTCCTTGACTTCTTCCTACATTGGCATCAACACAAAAGTCTTCTCATCCTTCCTAATGGTGTAGGTGTTATCTTTTCCATTATAAATTATAGACCTATCAAACTACTAGGGTCTTCCAAGTATCACATGAAAATAATCCATAGGTAGGATGTCACAAAGTACCCTATCCTCATATGCTCCAATGTTGAACTCTACTAATGCTTTCTCACTCACTAAAATGGACCGATGATCACTTACCCAAGAGACTTTGTAAGGTGTTTCCCTAGGTACTCTCTTCAACCTCAGTTTGTCTACCATCTCACTGGACACCATATTATCAATACATCCTAAATCCACTATCACTTTACATACCTTGTCCTTGCACTTGAAAGTTGTCCTAAATAGTGCTTTCCTTTGAATCAGCTCCTCCTTGGAGGTCTTCAATAGTGCTCTATCTCTCAGCATTAATGTTTCTCCTACTTCACCAACACAACTAGTGGGAGTACAACCACCACATTCTTCTTCTTGGACTAATTGAGTCCTCCTCTCATTCTTCCTTTCACCATCACTTGTAAAATTTTGCTTCTCAGGACACTTGTATGCTGAGTACCCAAACTCTTGGCAATTGTAACACTTACCTATAAAGGTGTTTGTACTCCTTCCACCACCAAATTTGCCTCTAGAACCTCTGCCTCTAAAATTTGCACTTTGTCCTTGTGCCTTGTTCATCTCTTCTTGACTCTCATTGACTTGCTTTGTGTTTTGAAAGGATCCTCTGCCTCTAAAGGTGCTGCCTCTATCTCTGGTTGTCTTGTCTTGTCTTCTCTTTAGCTTCTCTTCCACTCTTACTGCCATCTGATTTAACATTCTTCAACATTCCTTGGATTTGCCAACACTAGTTCATCCTGCATGTTAAACCTCAAACCACCAATATATCTAGCAACTTTTTTCACTTCACTTTCATTTTAACCAGACCTTATACTCAACTTATAAAACTCTTTAGTGTATGTCTTAATATCCATTTCTTTTTGTCTTAAACTTTGAATCTTTTTAAACATTTGGACTTCATAATCTTTAGGCAAGAATTTACCTTTGATTTTTGCTACCATCTTGTCCCATGAAACAATATTTGTCTTTCCTTGCTTTCTCCTCTCTATTTTTTGAAAATCCCACCATAACAAAGCATGACCTGTCAGCTTGGTCTTTGCAATCTTCACTTTTTTATCCTCAGGAACTTCTTCACACTCAAAATGATTATCCAATGATGCAATCCAGTCAAGTAACTCTTCATCACTAAGGCTTCCTCTATACTTTGGCACATCTATCTTCATCTTGTGTTTGTCTTCTTTTACTACCTTCAACACCTTTACCATCCTTGAATCCTTAATGTCTAACTCTTCTTCCACATCTTCATACTCAGCTTCTTCTTCTTCCTTAGACTCATTCTCATCACCTAGAGCCACTCCTCTTCTCTGATTTTGTTCCAGGGTAGCCATTCTTTCCTTCAGTTCCCTCAACTCTCTAGCATGCTTCTCCTTCATCTCATTCATCTCTTGAGCCATGTTTCTTCCTCTTGGAGGCATCTTGACAAATTGTCTCTTTAACTTACAACCAAAACAGACCTACTAACTATGCTCTGATACCAATTTGATGCAGAGCTTACAGCACAATACCACTAAGGGTCACAACTAACTTCATAGGAGGAAAGAGGATGTAGGGGATGGAAGGGAAAATAGGACATTAGGCCTCTATTGGCCTGACTACTCCATTGGTCTTCCTACCAGACTTGACTGTCCACTCATTCTCCATGGTTCCAAGACTACACAATAACACCATCTATGGGTTCATATACCTAGGTTCTTTTCCAAACTTTCTAGGGACCCTACACCTTCTAGGATTGAATGTCCCAATCTCACAAAACCATAAAAAATTCTCAAGAGGTACATCCTTGTACCATTTCCTTCACATACTGACCCACTTCCTTGTAGCCCTCCAAAAGGGACTGCCATGCAATAACGTTTGTTGCAAACCTCCAACTAGGAATGTTATGGGATTTTTGAGTACCCATTATCTTATTCTTCAACATACTAAACATGAACTATGGGGTCCTTTGGAATACAATCCCCAAATCATGACTGTACCGATTCTCAACTAGGCCTAATTAGGTCAGTTTTACAAAGGGAGTACCCACAAACTCAATGCCAAACTTCTAAGTCCTCTTATAGAGGGTCCAATAGGATGCAAATGGACTGATTTCAAAGCTTTTAGGGGTCTGAGTTCTTTCAACTTCATTCTACGATTAGATCTTCTGTCCACCAAAACTAGTTTACCAAATTCATGATGCAAATAGGCTCACTAGCCCCAAACTCCAACTTATACTTATTCCCTACCCTTGGACACATAACCCATTAGAAATCATGCCAACCCAACCTTATTCCACCCATTTTGGGGTTCTAACACAATAGAATGGGCTAGGAAATCAAAAACCTCCCTAAAACCCTCAAAATAAGGGTTTGAGACTAACTTCACAACAACCAACTACAAAATGACTAAAACTTAATGATATTCCCTCCTACTTTGACCAAATTAAAGTTAAGAACCTCCCCTACACCATTTTATCCAATTATGCCCACGACTATACTGTACGGACAAGTACAGGATAAAAGAGCAGCAGGAAAACAGTAATAGGACAAAAAAATAGAGTAGCATGTAGAAAATGTTTGATAAAATGCCTAGAGATCAATGAAATTTCTCCCAATCTGACTTAACTGAAAGATAACAACATCTATTACATGATTCCAAACATTTTTTCTTTTGATAGTACTATACGGCTTAGTGTGAGACGTTGGAACAGCAAGAGCACAACAAAACTCATGAAAAATTAGAAAACAGAGCAAAACAATATATTTTCTTTACTCAAAACTCATCATCCTTCATCATTTGAATGATTTGACCTTCTTAATGAATCCTCTACCAACAATAAACTCCATATATCACTTTCCATCATGGGAAAAGGCATAAAGATGGCTAAAAATAGCCTTTTTTCAAGACTGCAGTCCTATGAGGACATGCCTAAAAACTAGGAAATAGTCCTTGTTAGAGATAGACTGTAGAAGATATCAATTAAATGCAAATAAAGATTAAAGAGAGGAATGAAAATACACAGAAATAATAACAACGAGAGACAATTTTTAACATGGTTCACCCAAACTCGGGCTACATCCACCAACAGAGAGTCCAATATTATTATCCAGTAAATCAAACTAATTACAACTAGCAATCCCTACAACTCAATACCATTGCAAATACTACAATACAATATCAATCAAAACCCTAACCCTTAGTTTCTTTTATCAAGCCTTATGTCGGCTCATGGAAAATTTGATCAGTCACCACCTACCAACAATCTCCCACTTGGAGATCGATCAAGCTCCACACCAAATAATCTCCCACTTGGAGACTGATCCTGGATGACACCATTTCACATGCAGATCCCACTAGCAATAAGAACCCTGGACTCTATTGTTTTGATTTTATTGTTTCAATCTCAAAGACCAATCGAAGCTAAAGAGGAGTTCAGCTTCTCCCTTGTCACTGCCTTTGTAAACATATCTACTAGATTTTCATCTTTATGTATCTTTTCTAGCCTTAACTATCCATCATCCAACACCAACTGAATAAAGTGATACCTCAACTGTATGTGTTTGGTCTTTGAATGCAAAGAAAAATTCTTTGTTAGATGTATGGCACTCTAACTGTCTGTATACAAAGGACTGTTAGCCTGTTGTTTTCCAAATTCTTCCATGAAAGATTGCATCCATATCATCTCCTTACTTGCCTCTGTTGCAGCTACATACTCTGCCTCTATGGTGGATAAAGCAACCACCTATTGCAACTGTGAGATCCAACTCACTACTGTCCCACCTACAATAAAGACATAACCTGTAGTAATCTGCCCGATACTAATATCCCCTTCCAAATCTGAGTCTACATAGCCTACTAAATTAGTATTAGAGCCCCCAAAACATAAGTGTTTATTGGATGTACCTCTCAAATATCTGAGAATCCATTTTACTACATTCCAATGCTCCAATCCAGGATTACTCATATAACTGCTTACAACTCCTACAACATGTGCAATATCTAGTCTCGTGCATACCATGGCATACATTAAACTTCCTACAACTGAAGCATATGATACCTTGGACATTTTTTCTTCCTCCTCTTGTGTCTTTGGACACATCTCCTTAGTTAATTTTAAATGACTAGGGAAAGGTGTGCTGACAATTTTTGCATTCTCCATATGGAATCTTTGCAACACCTTTTCAACATAAGTAGCCTGAGATAGAGTCAATTTTCTGTGCTGCCTATCTCTGCAAATTTTCATACCGAGGATTTGTTTTGCTTCCCCCAAATCATTCATAGCGAATGACTATGCTAACCTCTATTTTAACTCTCTTATGTGATCCATGTTAGACCCAACTACAAGCATGTCGTCAACATATAAACATAAAATAATGTAGCTATCATAATCCAACCTCTTAAAATAAACACAATGGTCAAAATTACACCGACTGTAGCCTTTCTCAGCCATAAAACTATCAAATTTCAGATACCATTGCCGAGGTACTTGTTTAGGCCATACAAACTCTTCTTCAATCTACACACTAGTTTCTCCTTACCTTTGACCTCAAATGTTTAATGTAAAAAAAGGGGAAAAAAATGGTTGTTTGATGATTTTAAGGGTTTATCTTGATCCTCCTTTCACCACTAAACATTCAAGGACATTCAACCAAGTAGAGAACTATTGTAGATATCATGTCACTTGGAACATAGGGGAAGATTGGAATTGTGTGAATTTGTTGTTCAATTAAGTCCAATTATGCTCAAAACCCTAATTTTGTAAAATCATAAACAAATGGACAAATTATGGAAAATGATCACACATAGAGATATCAAAGAAAAACCAAATACATACCAGATTTTAAAGTTTGGTGTGCAAAAAAGTAGGGGAATAATGAGCGGGTTCCCTAGTCTAGTGTACCTTCTTTTGTTGGGATCTCTGAAGAATGTTTGCAACATGTTCCCATTGTCACAGGGATTTCACCGCTTCAAAATCTAGAGAACTTATGAGTAGGTGCCCAAGTCCAAGCCCTAGTTTGCTTCTCAAATATGCAATTCCAATAGTCCATAATACTCTTCTGAAACTCGACTTCTTTTGCTTCCCAAACCTATAACCTGCAATCATAGAAAATAGGGTTGGGAGTTGTGGTGTTTAGAGGATTGCCTTAGTCAAGCCCTAGAGAGACATTCAAGTCTTTTGAACACCATTTTCAGATAAAGAGTGTGTATTCGTATAGCATAGAGGCAAAATCCAAATGATAAATGATTGAAAACATGTAATAGATATCACAGTGCAGATCTCATGGAAGGAAGATGTTCTTCATGCCATGAGGAGATGGAGTCAAATCTGCAATCACAAACACAATAACAACAAAAACTAATCTACAACACAATGAATGCCTTGAATCACTTTTACATGGGCTTGTAGATCAAAAGTGCCATCTAGTTTACAAATGAATCACTAAACATGCTTATAAATGCAACTTAACAACTTCCCACCAAGAAATTCATAATTCAAAATTGAGGTGTCAGCATAGGACATAATAACAATCATACAACCGAAACACAAAAATAGGGTAGAACTAGGGTACAGGCGCCCAAGTCCTCCCCCCTATTTTAGGTAGGATTCATGTTAAGCGCATCCCCTAGGTCCCAATTGCCATGAAACTTTAGGGTTTTCTCATCAAGAGTCATCATTAACATGTAAGATGATCTAAGTGTAATCTAAAGGACCCAGGAGCTAAACCTTAGGAGGGAAAAGCCCCCAAGGGGACATTTTCTAACATAATAGTCACAAATATGTGAAAATAGTGTACCATGGCTTAAATGAGATGTCAAGGGAAGATCGAATAAAAAACCTATGGAAACACCTTATTATGGGAGTCCTTTAACGAACCTGATTATACACTCATTGATACACTCTTTTCTCTTGGTGAAGCATATTTATTTTCTCAACTTGTTACGTTGAAGGATGCATATCTAGAGAAACTTCCTCCAGGCACCAATTATGGCCAAATGTATAAAGATGTTTAGGCAACAGTTGATTTGTGTCATTAAGATGGAACTGTGAAGCAAGTAGTTGCATGTGATCCCTCCAAGTTTATTCATGAAGACCAAATGATATTACCAATGTTAAAAATGCTTCAGAATTCTGGATGTATGAGCTTCCTAGTTACAAAGAGCTTGTGGGATTATACACATGTGGTTATGAATTATCTTTGTGGAAAGTATGGAGTAAATGGATGTACACCTCATGATTATAAGTGCCTAGACTATTTTGATATAGTCATTACTGGCAGTGCAAAGCCTAGCTTCTTTATGGTTGGGAATAAATCTCCACTATTTGAATTGGATATCTAAAAAGGACATGCTATCTAGTTTCCTATATAAAAAGTGGGTAGAATGAAGTTGTACCCCAATAATGGAGCTATTATTTTTGGCCCACGTTGAGCCTACGATACTCGACAAAGTGACTTGTCACACACCTTAGTTAGAACACTTATTCATGAACATTGGCCCCTTATACCTTGTGTATATTGGGGACACCCCTAAAAACCTTGTATATACTAGCTTAAGACATTTTGGCCCTCCTTTTTCATGGTTCATTAAATGCCAGTTAATCCCAAGAATTTACTGAAGCCATGCTTTCGAGTTTGTTAAAATAGAGCTCACCATGGCAAGGCTTTGGCCTCCATTGTAAGGGGTGCATAGGTTGTACATGACCTTGCATTCCCTATCTACCAACAACTTGGTAGATATCATATTGTGGGCCCATGGAAATTGACACTACCACTTGAATAGAATAGGCTTGTTCATGGTGTGTCTTCTTTGTGTTAAAATTGTGAATACCCCCTTTGATCCAAAACATCCAAACATTACAATTTTTTTATTATCCTAGGTCCAAAGTCCAATTTTGAGACTTAAACACAAAAGTCCTTTTTTCAAAGGTTGATCCATTTGAGATCCAAATTCCCATTTCAAACCACATACATTATTCATCACAATCAAAATCCAAATCACAACCAAGTCTCTCCCCATCCTAATCAAATCATAATCACATGACCTCATACCTTAATCTCTATTCAAATCCCCATAATCTACTTCATCCTCTAAGTAAAGTTATCTTTTTGCATCATATTATTTTATCCATAAATCCTAAGTTAATATCAAGCCCTAAGTAAGCAAGTCAACCATTTTTTAATCCTTTTCCATTGTCCAACTTAATAACTTTCCTATCCTAAGTGGCAATCCCAAATCAATCATAGAAATCCTTACTTAAGAACATAGCATATCTTAAGTATTGAAATCTATCCTCATCCACTAATCAAATCCAATAGGGTCTTGAATGTTAAACTTAATCCCAAATCCAATCATCCTTATCCTTATCTACCAAACCAACTCATCCATAACCTCATTGTCTCATCCAAATAACTTAAACTAAATCTATAAAACTTTCATAAATCCTCATCAATCAACCAAATAAGTTCAAGTAATAGTTTTCTTAATAGACCTCTAGCCATCCAATCCAATCTCCATTCATAAAGAATCCAAATTCAAACCAAAATCTCAAATTTATCGACCTTGGCCACATCATCAAGGTCTCTCAATTCTTTCAAAAGCCACATCCAATCCAAAGACATTTATACAACATATTTCCAAATTATCACTATCCTCCATAACCAAATCAACTAAAATATCATAATTTTCACAATCTAATGTCTATCAATTGTCATCATCCTAACCACATCATCCTACCCACATCACCATTTCATGCCCTTAATAACCAGATCTCAAACCAAGAAGAACATGGTCAAAGGAAGCAAGGTATGCAAAAACGCTTCTTACACTAATCTACTGAGGAAATATTTATGTAAATTTTAACTTTTACATTTATAGATCAAGGTACACATTAACAAAAAGATAATAACAAATTCCAAATACAAACACAAAACTCACAACACAAGATATATGTGGGGAAAACCCTTTCAGGTAAAAAACCCCACACTCCAAAGATACCCAATATATTATTTAGGAATCAAGAAGATCACAATATACTTGCAGAGAAAGATTTTATAGGAGTATATCCAACTAAAGATCCAGGAGGTAACTCAACATCTATAAGATTCTTGCACACAACCTCCATCTCCAACTTTTGATAAATAGGAGATACAATATAGTAAACCGTTACCGATAATTACAAAACCATGAGCCAAAACCACCCAAAAGTGGTACCCAAATTGTCTCCAATCAAAGATGCCTTGTGATGTTCAAAAACACACACCAAAATGTGTAACTTGTTGTTTGTTTTAAATTCCCAACCTGATCTCAAGGAAGCATATCTATAAAATAGCCATTTCTAATAATTGATCTGTCTCGAGGGATTGCTTAATGAATAGGATATAGGGTTTCCAATCATTTTTCTCTGCACTTTAGGCTCTGCAAGACTAAGGAGGGTGTTCCTTTACTTCTTTTGAAATAGATATGTTCTTTCTAAATGGCTTAAAGAATTACTGATATAGTAAAGTAATGGGCTAGATTCTTAAGCTTTAGCATAATTCTATGTAGAAGAACATGTGAACAAAATAACATCTAAAACCTATAGCTGAAAGGGAAATTTGTTTTGATATTTTAGAATGAGGATAATCAAGGGGGCTTCAATATAATATAGCATTTCAAATTGATCAGTGCCTAGTCTAAGGGTCATCGAGTAAAAAATAGATGTAAATGAAAATACCATCATGTGATTAATTTTAGTCTACTATGACAATAAAATAATGCCTTACATTATGATATTCCACTAGTTTCAGAGTTAACCATGCTTAGTTATCCTTGTAAACCAATATTACACTTAATATCCTCTTATAGCTATTATTTTATTACTTGAGTAAATGCCTTAAGAAAAATATACAAAAAATAGGAAAGACTATGATGAATAAATTGATCATTAATCATATTGTATTCATAAATGTAACAATGTATACATGAGTAGGATATAGTATACTTTGAAACTCAATAGTAATTTGTAAAATAGACTAATATTCAATTACAAATAGCCTTACAAATATATCAAAAGATTGAGCACAACATGAAATATGAAACTGGACAACTAATCTTAATTTCAAAAGATAAATATATACAACTCCTCTAGGATCAGATTGATCCCATATTTCAGATTGAAACTAGAAATATGATCTCAAACCAATGCTTAACAATAAGCCTAGAATTCCCTTTTATAGAATAAGGGAGCCAAAAAGCTACCAACTTAAAGACAAAAAGGAAGTTACATTTTAATTCACCAAATATGAAGTTTGTAACAAGATGCAGGTGTAACTGTCTCTTAACTACAAAGAGATGCCTCCATAAAAAAAAACCACACATGCTAAGGTATCTGCTTTTGAACTGTATGTTCTCTCATTTTTGCAGGGAACGGAGCCTAGCTTTTTTTGACGGTTGATACATTGTCAGATATCGTTGGAGCCAGGAACTCCTCAAATGCTATCAAAATGTTCGATAAGAGCATTCACTGCTTTGCCTATCCAAGCTGCACACCAAGAGATGAGAAAATGTGCAAGGAACAATATCGAAAGGAAACCCAGGAAGCCTGAATATCCTTCACTATTTCCAGATCACCTTGCAGTGGTGCAACTCCCCACTTCTGGTTAAGAGGTTTCCAGCAACTTCAACCAGGTAGAAACTTGAGGAATACACACATAGTTGACTCTAATAGTGGTCGAAGTCAAACTAGGAGAGCAGTAGCAATAGCAACAAATTTTTCCTCTATTCCAATCCATTTCATCTCAGTTGACAATCCCCTTACACCTAGAGTTAACGCTTTATTAGGAAAATTAGATGCAAGGGAGGAATAGAGAGGGTTATGATGCGTCTCTACCTAAGAAGGGAATCTACCACCTCAAGGTAAGTAGAAACTATTAGAGGCAAGAGATTTTAACTTAGAGCCCACATTCGGATGAAAAGACAAAAGTGAGAAGAAATCACAGAAGTTTAATAGATGTTGCTACTGCATATGTTTCTTTCCAATTCCCCCCCTTCTATAAATGAAAACTCTTTAATCCTTTAATTCTAAAAGGACATATTGCTAACCATAAGAACATAGAAGAGAATCTAGTGTAAAAGGGAAGCAAAAAGAAGATACGCAACCAAGAGAAAGCCATACTAACAGCATGATCAAACAATGTAGGAGGAAACACCTGGAAACACTTATTTATAGAAACTTTGGAAAATCTCACACACATCTGTTATATCCATGGTTAACTAATTCCAGCCACTTCAATGTATCTCATCCATAAATGGAAATCTATTGAAGATTACCAAAAAGAGCAAATAGATAGGATTTCTTCATTTTGCATAACTGAAAACATCACTTCTTGCATTGAAGATGCCAAATCAAGTGTCTCAAATTCATCACCTTAGTCTAGTCATCCTTCCATAACTCATCACAAAGAAGACAAAAGGTCACTTCTCATAGAAGCATCGATTTCCAAGGGTCGATCCTGCATAAGCCAACCTTGCAGTTAGTAAATTCCTCCGTAGTGACCTAGCAATGGAGACCCTGTATACACTTGAGAAATTAATTCTGTAATGGTGTATCTTAGGTCATGTGCTAACACATCTCTTCATTGGTCTTTATGAATTTGGGACATTAGTTAGATCCTTAGCTAGCTGAAATCAACAGCATTGATTTAGCCCATTATGTCGAAAGAGATTGTTGTTAAGCATTAACCAATAATATTTAGCCACCTATATGGCCACCATAACCATGATCTCAAGAAGGCCTTTTAAATAGTACAGTTAGGACATTCTCTGCAGTTTTGTACTCAAAAGATTTGGCAGGAGATTTGATCTCTACGAAATGGTAGAGAACTATTAGATTGGCTACATGCAATGGGACAACTCCCAAAAAGTATCATTAGCCACTAAGATTTAACCACATCACCCTTTTTTCCATCCAAGTATAGTTCTGTCCTCTAGGAACGACATCTCATGTTTCCACCTTTCCATAGTCGTTTAGTGGGACCCTTTAGTGAAGCTCAGTGGAACAACTGAAGCCATAGAGAAGTTTCCAAGTGGCTCCCAGACCCACCACTCTCTTTGTGTTGTAGCTGATGAACAGTTTTATGCTAGCTGGCACTCTTTTCATAGTTCTGTAGGTGATTTCCTTGTCCACATTTTAATACTAGGGGATTGGCGGAAGCATACCAATAAATGCCACCTATCAAAAAGGGGTTAGTGGGTTCCAACCCTCGTCATACATCCTTAAAACAAACCTTTGTCTACTAGGGAATAAGGGGGCCATGGGACCACTAAAGAGTAAATATGTGAAATATTTTGATACTTTGAAAAATATCTGGAACTGGCTGGAGGCAGTAATTGCACAAGGGGCCAATAAACAATGTATTTTAGGGAATAAAGCGGCAACTAAAGAATCGAGTAATGGGTGACAGGCAATTAACATAAAATATATCAGAAGCGATTTTCAATATGCTCAATTAGTGATTTTTTTAGTGGCTAATATTTGCAAATTGGCTAATAATTGAAATTGGGGATTCAAAATTTGGCTAATAGTATAAGCTATAATGTGATGTGAATCACCACATTTTTACAAAATTTTATTTTAGTCCTAGCTAAATCACCAGAACATTTATTTTATTAAACTTTTAAATAGAAAGATTTACCACAATATTTGATACCTGATTAGATTAGATTCACCTAAATTTTATAAGTTATAGTAGAAAATGAAATTAATTTGTCAATAATATTATATAATTATTGGTTACTTTAGGGCCATATCACCAATTTTTAATCACCACCATTGATTTTATTTATACTCTAATGATTAGGGTTGTATTCTATGGGTTAAACTCTAATGGTTGGGGTTAAGTTCCATGGGCCAAATTGTACTCATGGAGCTCAAATGCCCATGGGGCCTAAATGTAACTTTAGGCCCCATGGGTATTTGAAATTCATGGGTACATTTTGGCCCATAGAATAGAACCCAAACTATTATATTATAAATAAAATCAAGGGTCGTGAAAAATAATTTAGGATTGATTCAAAATATTCAATTTGTTTGACTTAAAATATCAAGGAATCAAGGAATTATAGACACAAGCACTACACCTTAAACCAGTCAATCATTGCTACCCTCAGGCACTTACTTTTCCATAAGAATTTATTTATTTTTTAAAGGAAGGATTTGCCATGGTAATCAATGCATTTGCCTATATTTCATCAAGATTTTCCAGGTTTTTCTACAAATTTCTAGTGATTTAAATAAATTTGCCAATAAAATTAATATTTTTTCAAAAAAAGGAGAGATTCGCTAATAGAAATTAATATTTTTTCCAAAAAATGAAAGATTCACCAAGATTTTATATCTTTTTTAGGGAGGATTTCTTAAAGTTATCACTATGCTTGATGCAAGGGTTTAGGGTTTAAGGGGTATCACTCAAAGCATTTTTATTTTGCAAAAACCCTAGGTCATATATTTTCTAGCAGGATGACACAAAATTTTGGGCCAAATATGAGAACCATGAAAATTTTTATTAGGTCCCATCAGTGGCTCTAGTTGGGGACATCTACTAATCTTGAATAGAGCGAGATCACATAAGAACTCTGGAGGAGTAGACCAAAACATAATAATACATATAACAACCCCAAGCCATCATGCAAGGGAGAAACAAGACCTACCTCTATCAAAAGTTCTATTTTCTAGTGATTTCATCAGGTTACTTCTGAAACCTTCATTACAATCCATCTTGCTTCCAACATGGATATTCATAGGGCATTTAAAACTATCATCTTCACAATCTCCCCATACATGGTTCAATCATATCCAACCAACTGAAATATTTATCATTTCCTGATTGCTGGTCTTCTTTAAGTTTATATAGATCTGAAAAATGAAAGCATTCATAATCTATTTGATAAGTGACATTGAGGATATCCTCATTTTTTGTGGAGTGAATGTCAAACTTGAAACAATCATACTCAATCTTCTTCTACAAATCTGACACTCTAATCTTACTTTTTAGTATTTCATTTGATAATTCAACCTGATGAATAGTGAAGAACTGGGAATCATTTATAGAATAGACATCTAAGTTTTGATCCATTAGTGAGGAACTTGTGTCCTCAAACACCTTTGCATTCTGAGCTAATGTCAATTCATGTTTTCCCTCCTTGTTGGTGTATAAAGATTTTCTTCAAAGATTGGCTAACTTCTGCATCTTGTTATCAATTAGATATGTACCCTATGATAAGTTATTCAACTTAACCATCTATTAACACATGGGAACACTCCTAGGCCTGTGGGTTTCCTAAACTTGGAGTGAACCTCTAGAGTGAATTGGTTCTCCTAATGATTTTTCCTAATCTAAATGCTTGTTGAGGGAAAAGAGTGAGAAGATAAAACTGAAATGGAACCCAAACTTAAACAGAATTCTAACCTATCTCAATACTTTCACTCACAAATAGATCCTTAAACATTAACTTTCACAACTTCACTTAGAACATACAATTCAAAGTAATTTGCATGAAGGCTTGATTTGAACTCAACATGCAACCAGAATCATATGAGATATTTGCACATAGTTCTACAATAATGAGACATGACAAAGGACAAAATATTTATTATCATAATGAGGTATCAAATCAATATTGTAACTATGAGGCAAATGAAGTGAAATAGGAATGCTCTGTTGTATTAACTGAAAGGAGTACAAGGAAAAACATTAACCGATTCAAAAGCCTGTCTACAAACTCTCTGCCTATGCTCAAGAGAGAAGAAACAATGATCTCCAACTGGCCCAAAAAACTAATTTTTTCTCTTATAAATGCCTTCCCAGAGATCTCCAAGAAAGGCTAAGAAAAAGCTCCTAAAAATATGTTAGATTCCCAAAATCATCTGTAGGAAAACTTCTACAAGAGAGAGTTGCAAGAAAATATTGCAAAAGCCAAATGCATGAATTAGTGTTATACATTCCCCTTGCATTATTCAGATATAAATACAAAGGATATACGTAACCACTATCCAAGAATAGACAAAGTGGGGAAAAAAAGCATAAAGAAAGCATGTGACACATGTCACAATGCTTTCAATAGAAAAGAAAGCCTATGATACATGTCATGAGGCTCAAAATAGAAAAAAAAATCTCCCTAATTAACTTATGTAAAAGTGAAAATATGATTTTTCACCAACACCCCCCCATAAGTACAATTTAGGGAGATTACACAAGCTAAAAAAAAAAGAAAGAAAGATGGGTCCCGGCAACAAAGCCATGTTAGGTACCCATGAACAACAAGGATCTCTCACAAGGTGAAGAAAAGGAGAAAAACCCAGTGGGAGAAAACTCCTCTCTAAAAGAGAGAAAAAATAAAAAGAAAGTACAAGAACATGTGATGGAAGGACACTAAGAGCTCCCATGGAATGGATCCATCACAAGAGTACAATCATGAGTGCCCCCCCATAAGAGAGAGTGAATAGAGAATATGAATCCCCTCTAAGAAGAAGCTCTAGAACCAATGAAGAGATCTTGAAGACAGAATCCAATCCACTGCATGCAAACAATATTTCTCCCGTTTAGAAGAAACAAATCCACTGGTGAATGTAGAAGCCATTCCCACATTTTGGATGAATAGGGAATCCATATCAAAATGTGTACCTCTGAATGCAACACAAGTGACCTCATACTGGGAGAATATGTCTTCTCCAAAACAAAAATTATCTACCCAATTAGAGAAGAAGAACTAGGAGAGGATATGATATGAACTGCATCAGGAAACATAGTAGATGAAGGTGGTGATGCAAAGCCAACTGAGATAGCATCAAACAAGAGAGATAAACCCTCAAATGTGTCCTCCAAATCAGCAATGTGAGACTCCACAAACAAGGATGATATGTCTACAAGATAAAAGACCCAATGAGGTGGATCTAAAAGACTGATATTAACCTATTGCATAGAATTACTAGAAGCCAATGATGATGTAACACTGAATTCTGAAGTAGCAATAGGTGATGAAGAAGATGTGATCTCAATAGAAGGAGAAGAGGGAGCAAGAGAGGTCTCTATTTCTAAACATTCAAGACATGCCATATACTCAAGCTCCTCTAAAGTATCATCATCATAAGGTATATTATTTGGATCATCAAGTGGAATGAGGCAATCTACTGTAGGATCATTTGGAAATGGTGAGACATGAGGGTCTCCATACAACTCCCAATTTTTTGTCCAAAGTGTGCATGGACTCTCATAGATGGGAAGATCACACGCAATATCATAATCAAGAGTGGTACAAATTAAACCTACAACATGATCTCAATTGTTACACCAAATAGATTTCTTCATAGGTGTCTCTGGTTCAGGTATGAGCCCATAAAGATGAGGCAAAAGATGTAGCCACTTGAGATGTGTCAGGATGCCTCTTTGTCAGGACTCATAATTGTCCTTAGTCAGATTGACCATAGAAGGATGACTGGAAAAACCCATGATACCTCCTCAAAATACTAGAGATCAAAGAATGAAAATAGATTTATGCTGATAATAGAAGCCTATCAAAGCAAACAAAACCTTTCCAAGAGGCAGCATGTCCAGGATATCCAACAGAAGCCATAAAATTGACAAACTGAATAAAAGATACCTAGGGCTGAATCTAAAAAAATTACATAGATCGTTGTGTAGAGCTCTCTGATACCTTTCCAATGCCAATTTGTTTTTAAAAAATGAATATTCTGGGCGCAATAACGCAGCTCAGAAGAAAGAAATGATTCCTTGACTTCAAACATAAAAATTAGGTTTCAAACAGAAACTTTTTGGGAAAAGACTAGCATTATAGGATAGTTCTTAGAACCATCTTTCCAATGCCTATTTTTTTTACAATTTTTGAGTCTGTATGCTCAAGTTATGGCCTTTGGAAGAAAACTACATTATTAGGCCTGCACATGAATGCAACACAAAAATTGAGGTAGATTCAGAGATTGAACGACATGGAAATCAAACTAGATTCAAACAATTTTGGCACACAAATTGAGACAACTCGAAAATCAAAATAAGCTCAAAAAAGTTGGGCATGGAAACTGAGGCGACTGTATAGAAATTTTGGCTCAGAAATCGAGGCAATTATAGAAAATCTAGCACGCAAAAAATCAACCCCCAAAAAAATACCCAAAATTTTTTCTCACAAAAAAAAAGTGCCTTATATGAAAATAGGGGTTTTGATGCCTTCTAAGCGCAACCTTGAGGTTTGTTTTTCTCTAGGGTGCATAGATTATCTACTCATGGCTAAAACCCTCTCCAATTTGAAAAGAAACTGATAGATCTAGAGCTCTGATACAATGTTGGAGTCACACAAAGACTCACAGGAGCCAAGATCATCTGTAGGAAAACTTCTACAAGAGAGAGTTGCAAAAAAATATTGCAAAATCCAAATGCATGAATTAGTGCTCTACATTCCCCTTGCATTATTTAGATATAAATACAAAAGATATACACAACCACTATCCAAGAATAGACAAAGTGGGGAAAGAAAGCATAAAGAAAGCATGTGACACATGTCACAATGCTTTCAAGAGAAAAGAAAGCCTATGATACATGTCATGAGTCTCAAAATAGAAAAAGAATCTCCCTAATTAACTTATGTAAAAGTGAAAATATGATTTTTCACCAACAAAATAGCCATGCCAATCCATTTTCAAACTTCTCAGAAAAGCTGACAAAAAGCCCACCAACTGCCTCTAAACTGAAGAAAAAAAATGCCAAAAATCCCACCAATGTGGTGTTGGAGTACAATACTACTAAGAGGGGGGGCTGAATTAGTGGTATACTAATTTTAACAACACCTTAAGAACTTAAAATATCACAACATCTTTGGCTTGGAAAACTAATGTCAAGAATGCATCAACAATATTATGAAACAAATAGGAACATCAATCTTAGGAGTAAAGATGTTTGCATGTTAGAGACTCAATCTGTTGGGAATTAAGGTGTCTCATGCTTGGTACTTCTCTACATTTGTAATGTTTGTATTTATTATTTTTATTGCCTATGTTGTAAATATTTGGAAAATCCATATTATCATATTGTGGGATGTGGCACGGTGATGTGTCAATCCTACATGGATTATGACAACTTGTATTTTTGTCCTCACATGAGGAGATAGGCATCCCATTTAGTGGTAGGAATATTCTACCATGTGTCGGCATCTTCCATGTTGTGTAAGGAATGTTTGACCGAAACGGTTAGGATGGATTCCTATGATGAATCTATGACATGTAAGAGTAAAAAATAGAAGGTTGTATGACAGGTGATGACATGAGTCATGAAGCATCTTTGAATAAGGCATATTTGGGTGCCCCAAAGTGGAATATGACATGTTGTAAGAGAATATGCTATTTATAGCATGTTTATGACAGATTCTCTTACAGCTGTAAGTTGTAACCGCTATGACAGATTCTATGACAGTCGTAAGTGTTGTAAGAGCATCTGTCATAGCCCATTTTGGAAATAGGTGACCCCTTTGGGATGGGAGCTATGGACAAGTGTCAGGCAAATTCTACAATGTTGACCAAGTGTCCTTGGGCATGGGTTTTGGTCCATGAAGCCATGTTGGACACCCATTCCAAGAAAGGTCCAATATTGCCTTGTATTTCCTATTTATACAGGTGCTTGGAGATGGAGTTTGTATCATAGGTTTACAGGTACTATTATGCTACCAGATTGACTCCAAACATGAGTGTCAAAGACCATTGAAGCTTGCATTGCAAGTGTATTGTAAACAACTTTCAGATTTGTTAATACATTGTGCAAGTTTCTGAGTGTGGGGTTTTTCACCTGATAAGGGTTTTCCCCACCGTAAATCTTTATCTCTCTTCTTCTGTCTACTTTCTGGTTCTTGTGTTTTTCTGCAATATCAAAGGTTAATGGTTTAACATTACTGTAATAGTTAGGATAAAGTTGAATTTGCATAGCCCTCTCCTTAATAGATTAGTGTAGGAAGCGATTTCTGCACACCTAGCTTCCTTTCAGTTGGTATCCGAACTTGATCACCTTTGGTCCTAGTTGTTAGGTAGGGGTTTTTTGAGCTAATCTTAGGTTGAGTGGGAGTCTGTGTAGAGCATTCTGTATCTTGTTGTAGCAAGGAGATGGCAGGCACATCAGGAAGGTTTGAAGTAGAGAAGTTTAATGGCAGTAATTTCAAGCTATGGAAGCTCAAAATGGAAGACATGTTAGTTGACCAAGACCTTTGGGATAGTGTGAATAGAACTAAACTAGCTACAATGTCACAAGATGATTGGGATCTCAAGGATTGGAAGGCTAAGGGTCTCATAAGACTTAGTCTTGTCAATTCTGTGTTGTTAAATGTCCATGAGGAGACTACTATAAAACTCCTTTGGAAGAAGTTGGGGGATGTGTATCAAGCCAAATCCCTAGTTAATAAACTTTTTTTGAGAAAGAAGTTGTATTCTCTTTGAATGGAGGATGGAGGATCCATTACTAAGCATATGAATGTCTTTAACATGCTGGTTGCACAATTGACATCTATTGGTGTAAAGATGGAGGAGGAGGATCAGTGTATGACCCTTCTTTGTTCTCTGTCGGACTCATGGGATCATCTTGTCATGGCAATTGGAAGCACCACATCCACATTCAAAATGGAAGAAGTGGTTTCTTCACTATTGTCTGAAGAGATGTAGAGAAAGTCTTTTGAGGCAGCCAAAGAGGCCCTTGTAGTTCATGGAGACCCAAGGCGAAAGGGAGGAAGGACAAGAAAGCTGAGAAGGGTAGATCCAAATCTCCTGGAAAGTCCAAGGCTCTTTGTTGGAACTATGGAAAGACTGGGCATTTTTTAAAGGAATACAAAGAGGAGAAGAAGAAAAAGAAGAAAGCTCCTGATTCAGATTCTGACAAATCACAAGATGATGGTGATGCTTTCATCATAGCCCTAGTGGTGCAGGAGCACCCCTTCAAAATAGAACATAAGTCTATTTATAGTATGCTTGACTTCTTCATGTAATAAGGTCCATTGGACCAATTCTTATGTTTTAGATCGATCTAGGAGGATGTGCAGGTTAGTTAGAAGTTTGTTATGACAACTGTCTTAGCTGTCTCCTCCCAGCCGCTTGGAAGCTCCTAGCCACTGGGAATCAAGTTGGTAGTACTCGTGAGGAGTTACTATTTATGCCCTAGATCAGTTGGTTTTAGGGAGTAGATACAGTTGATAGTTCATTGAGGTATTATTTTTTAGGAGATTGAATAGAGTACTGTAACATAGTGGGACTGTGAGATCTATATGCAATTCTAATTTGAAAGTTGGAGATTCCATTGATTTTATTTGTCTGGTTTACAAGTTATCTGTGTATTGATTCTTTTTGGTTGCAAGCGAATGGATTCATCCAACCGTTCCACCGGTTGATTCTCTGAATCAGTGGAATGGGCATGTATCATAGTTTAGTTTGCATCTTTGTTTTCCTATTTATGCATTTCATGTTCGTGGGATCGATTGTTAGCATGCTGTGAGTTATCCTAGCATCCTCATGTGCTAGGGTTTAGGAGGATAAATTCTAAGTTTGAATTGCTCAAGAGATGATCTGGTTCGATCGACATGCTTTCTAGGTGAAATTGTGAAGTTCTGAGAGTTTTGTCAAAAATATACATTTGACGGATATACAGCATTTGCATGTGACTTTACAGACTGTGTATATCGCATTCACATCCATGCGCTTATCGCTATCCGGATCAGGTCTTGAAACTTAGGGAAAATGCATGTTTTGAAGGTATCAGGATAAATTAGTGTGGATGTATATTTCTTGTATATATCAACTTCAGGATCATCATTTCGTGTGTATCCATCATCCGCATATCGTTGTTGTATGCTGGAGCATACATGCAAGCGAAGGTACAATCAAACAGGTCAACGGCGAGTCAAAGTCACATTTGCCAAAGAAAGGAGGAGGATCATCTTTTGTTTGAACATCAAGTAACTGAGGATCACATAGATCTCAGGATCATCATCAGGATATTATAACATAACCTGACAATTCATATCATGCTGCGGAGTATGTAAAGTAGTCTTATGTCCGGTTGACGTCGACATCGGCGGAAGTAACAATGCATGTGACGTCATCGTCATCAGGACATTCCAAATATCACCTGATAAAGGTTTATCTTGCCGACGACAAGTGTTTTGGCATAGGTGTAGGATATCGGGGTGATAAGTGCAAAGTGTTCGCTGACAGTTCATGTCTTGGCTATAGGAGATTAACATTAAGTGGATCATGGGAGAAATATTCGGTGGAATATTCGTTGTGTGCATAAAGTTGAGTATCGTCATTAGGATGTGTCAATATGACCCGATAAGTTATATCCTGATGCTGGTTGTGTAAATGGGTCAAATATTGGGGTGACGTAAGCATCAGAAGAGAGGTGCATGAGGTTGTCGTCATCAGGATTTATGGGAGGAACCTGATATTTTATATCCTACTAATAAAAGGTGCAGCTGGTGCTGAACATCATGATGCTACAGATAGAGTTTGGCGGTAAGGTGAATAGTGATCATCAGGAGGATAATTGTGTTCACCGAATATGATGATGCTACTGGTAGGTGAAAGAGAGATATCTTGCCGATAGGAAATAGTATTAGCTATTTGGTGGGTTTAATGGGTTTTTCACCTTGTTTGTAAGCTTTTGTTGTGTGGCTCTGCATCATAGTGGTATCAGAGCAAAGGTTGAATCTTTTGGGACAGATTTAAGACAGTAAGATGTCAGATGAAGAAGGGACATCAGAGTTCACGCCAAAAATGACCAACATTGAGTTGGCAGTTCTGGTAAAGAAGTAGATTGCCGAGAGCAAGCCTGTGAAGGCTCAGAATCAGGAATTGAAGGATGAGTTGGAGAAGTTGAGGGACAGAGTAGGTTCTGGTAGAGAAGAAGATAGGGAAGAAGAAGAGATCCCTAGGTGGAATGAGGAGGACATTCCTGCAGACCAGAGGCCACTATTGAATGCCCTCAAAGCCATGGAGAGGAGGACCATGGATGTGAAACTGGATTTACCAGTGTTTATAGGAAAGATGGAACCTGATTCAGTGATGGAGTGGATAGACTCCCTAAATAATTTCTTTGAGACAGAGGAGATACCAAAACAATAAAGAGTGAAGATAGCCCAATCAAAGATGAAAGAAGCTACATTAACTTGGTGGAATTTTGTCCAAGATGATAGAGTACAAGAAGGAAAGCATAGAGTCGCTACATGGAAGAAGATGATGGATTTAGTGAAGGAAGCCTATGTTCCATTGGATTAGAGTATCCAATTACACAAGAGGAAGCAAAATCTGAAGCAGAAGGAGCTAGATGTCAGCTCATATATAGAGGAATTCATGAAACTTTGTGTGAAGACAAAGGTAAAAGAGAGTGAGGAAGAAAAGGTAGCCAGATACCTTAATGGATTGAGGTTTAACATTCAGGAAGATTTGAATCTACATAATCTAGATACAATTCAGAAATGCTTTCAGTTGGCATTGAAAGTGGAAGAGAAGTTAAAGAGAAGACAAGAACAAAACAATAGAGGAAGAGGAAAATAGCAAAGAGGTGGAAGATGTCCTTTTAAAGGCAGAGGACATGGAAATGGATATCAGGGAGAATCCAGTCATGACAATAGCAAGGGAAATAACAGTCAAAACCAGAGAGAAAGTTACAACCAGCAAGGAAACTTCAGAGGCAGAAGACCTTTCAGAGGAAGATCCCAGGGCAGAGGATCTATCAGATGTTATAACTGTAAAAAAGAAGGTCATATAGCCAGCAGATGTCCAGAAAAGGCAACAAGCTCAACAGGAGAAAGGAGAACAAATCTGATCCAAGAACCCGATAGTCAAAGTGTAACAAGCTCAAATGCTTTTCAAAGTGTGAATGGTCCTGACAATTATGAATATCCAGAGAGTGGAGAATCTCTAATGATGAGGAGAACAATGACTACCATGAAGGTACCTGACAAAGAACCCCCACAAAGAAAGTCTCTTTTCAGAACCATTTGCAAAGCAGGAGGTAAGGCATGTAAAGTTTTAATTGATTCTGGTTCTACTAAAAATTTGTATCTGATGAAATGGTAACAAAGCTTAAGCTTAGAAGATTGCCTCACCCATCCCCATATAAGGTCTCATGGCTTACCCAAGGTCAGCAGACGGTTGTAGAAGAATAGGATTGGGTAGAATTTCAGATTGGAGCATATAAAGATAGGTTATTGTTTGACATTACCAAGATGGATGCTTGCAATCTTTTATTTGGTAGACCATGCCAGTATGACTTGAAGGCATGCCATGATGGTGTTAGAAACACCTACACAATCACTAAGAATGGTACAGTGACTGAGCCACTACCATTGATAAAGAAAGAGGAGAAATCAAAAGGAAAAGAGGTGAAGGTAATGCTGATGGAAGGAAAATAGTTCATGAAAGAAGTAGCAGCAGAAGGTGTAGTTACATATGCCCTAATTCCATGTCTCACAGTGAATAAATAACAATGGCAAGAAGTCAAGAAAGAGAAGTAGAGGTTCATAGACCCAGCTGTCCAAGAGCTATTGGATAAGTATAAAGGTATCATTTCTGATGGAATGCCAAGATCCCTACCACCTGTAAGGGATATCAGCCATTGCATAGATCTAATCCTAGGATCTACACTTCCAAACAAAGCAACATATAAGATAACTCCCGAACAAAATGCAGAAGTAGCAAGACAAATTGAAGAATTGTTAGACACAGGTCTGATTGGTAAAAGTTTAAGCCCATGTGCAGTACCAGCTGTACTAGCACCAAATAAAGAAGGCACTTGGAGGCTTTGTACAAATTCCAGGGCTATTAATAAGATCACAATCAGGTATAGGTTTCCAATACCTAGGATAGAGGATTTACTTGACTATTTGGGAGGTGCTAAGTATTTTACAAAAATAGATTTGAAGAGTGGTTATCATCAAATCAGGATTAGGCCAGGAGATGAATGGAAAACAACATTCAAAACCAATGAAGGGTTGTATGAGTGGAAAGTTATGCCTTTTGGTTTGTCTAGTGCACCTAGTACGTTTATGAGGTTGATGAATGAGGTTTTGAGAGAATTCATGGGAAAGTTTGTCATAGTATATCTAGATGACATCCTAATTTTCAACAACACAAAGGAAGAACATCTCAGACATATAGATTTGGTTCTCAAGAGGTTACATGAAGAGCAGCTGATGATAAATTTGGATAAGTGTTTGTTCATGTAGGAGGAGATCACATATTTGGGTTTTGTCATTTCCCAAGGAAAGCTGTAAATGGATAAGGAGAAGGTAAGTGCCATATTGTCTTGGCCAACTCCAAGGACTATGAATGATGTCAGGAGTTTCCATGGGTTAGCAACCTTCTACAGAAAGTTTATAAGAGGGTTTAGTCATATTTGTGCACCCATGCTTGATACTATAAAAGGAGGGCAGAAGTGCAGATTTGTTTGGACTAAGGAAGCAGATGATTCTTTTGAAACATTAAAGAAGAAGGTGGCATAGCAGCCAGTCCTTGCACTTCTAGATTTTAACAAAACCTTTCAAGTAGAATGCGATGCCGGTCACATGGCCATTGGAGCGGTACTCAGCTAAGAAGGTAGGCCAATTGCATTTTTCAGTGAGAAGCTCAATGATGCTAAAAAGAGGTATTCATCATATGATTTGGAAATGTATGCTTTAGTCCAGTCACTCAAGAAATGGAGGCATTACTTGATGCCAAAAGAATTCATAGTATTCACAGATAATCAGGCTTTGAGTTTCATAAACAACTAGGAAAAGCTAAACCACAGACACATGAAATGGGTAGAAACCTTACAAGCTTTTACTTTCACATTGAAGCATAAGAAAGGAGTCAAGAATAAGGTAGCAGATGCCTTGAGTAGGAGAGTTCTAATAGTTAACCAAATTCAGTTGGAGATTGTTGGAATTGATTCATTAAAGACCATGTATGATGCTGATGAAGATTTTGGGGAGATATATCAGGTAGGTACTTCTTTTAGAGATAAATATCATGCTGATTTCTTTGAATTTCTGATCCAAGATGGATTGTTGTTCAAAGGTGGACAGTTGTGTATTCCAAGGTGTTCTATGAGGTTGAACATCATTAAAGAGAAACATTGTGGAGCTATGGCAGGTCATTGTGGTTTGGATAAGACTCTTGATCTTGTTAGAAGACATTATTATTAGCCTAAATTACAATCAGATGTCAGAAAAATTGTAGAGACATGTGTGATATGTCAGAAAGCAAAAGGGAGGTCAACTAATGCAGGTTTATATCAGCCTTTACCCATTCCTTCCAGACCATGGGAAAGCATAAGTATGGATTTTGTCTTGGGTTTACCAAGGACAAGGAAAGGATTTGACAGTGTTTTTGTTGTAGTGGATAGATTCAGCAAAATGGCACATTTCTTGCCATGCAAAACCACTGCTGATGCTTCATACATTGCAGATTTGTTTTTCAAGGAAATTGTTAGAATACATGGATTGCCATTGAGCATAGTGTCAGATAGGGATGTGAAGTTTATTGGTCATTTCTGGAGAACTCTTTGGAAGAAACTGGGCACAAATTTGTCTTTTTCATCTGCATATCATCCTCAAATGGATGGATAGACTGAAGTAGTCAATCGTTCCTTAAGGAATTTTCTTAGATGTTTGACAAAACAACATGGAGAAAAGTGGGATAATATCTTATCTCAGGCCAAATTTTCCTATAATGATATTGTCAATAGGAGCACAGGGAAATCACCTTTTCAGATAGTGTACGGTATGCATCCAAGAGGAATTTTGGAATTGAGAGATCTACCTGCAGCAGACCTTGCTAGTGTTGAGGGAGAAGCTTTTGCAGAAGCTATAAAAGAGGTTCATGATCAAGTAAAGACCCAGCTACAGAAAACTACCTTGAAGTATAAAGAATATGCTGATAAAAAGAAGAAGGATGTACAGTTTGATGTTGGAGATTTGGTATGGGTCCATTTGAAGAAGGAAAGACTTCCTAAGGGTAAATATACTAAACTCATGCAGAGGAAGATTGGACCATGTCAGCTTTTGAGAAAGCATGGACAGAATGCTTATGAGATACGACTCCCTCCAGATCTTGGTTTATCACCTATATTTAATGTATGTGATTTAACTCCATACAAACATAATCTAGATGAGGAATAGGAACTCCTACAAGATACAACAGCTGATGACATTCCAAAGCATGATCCACCATAGTTGCAGAAGGTTTTGGACACAAGAGTGATCAAGAAGACATGGAACAAAAACTATTTGGAGTATTTGGTGGCTTGGCAGGGAAAACTTGATTCAGAAGCAATGTGGATGACTGAAGATCAGATCTAGAAACATGGTGCAGATCTACATACTCTCATCTCAAGTGGACTTGAGATTTCTTCTTCTGGGGAGTATGGTGCAGGAGCACCCCTTTAAAATAGAACATAAGTCTATTTATAGTATGTTTGACTTCTTGATGTAATAAGGTCCATTGGACCAATTCTTATGTTTTAGATCGATCTAGGAGGATGTGCAGGTTAGTTAGAAGTTTGTTATGACAACTGTCTTAGCTATCTCCTCCCAGCCGCTTGCGAGGAGTTACTATTTATGCCCTAGATCAGTTGGTTTTAGGGAGTAGATACAGTTGATAGTTCATTGAGGTATTGTTTTTTAGGAGATTGAATAGAGTACTGTAACACAATGGGACTGTGAGATCTATATGCAATTCTAATTTGAAAGTAGGAGATCCCATTGGTTTTATTTGTCTAGTTTACAAGTTATCTGTGTATTGATTATTTTTGGTTGCAAGCAAATGGATTCATCCAACCATTCCACCGGTTGATTCTCTGCATCGGTAGAATGGGCATGTATCATAGTTTAGTTTGCATCTTTGTTTTCCTATTTATGCATTTCATGTTCGTGGGATCGATTGTTAGCATGCTGTGAGTTATCCTAGCATCCTCATGTGCTAGGGTTTAGGAGGATAAATTCTAAGCTTGAATTGCTCAAGAGATGATCCAGCCCGATCGACATGCTTTCTAGGTGAAATTGTGAAGTTCTGAGAGTTTTGTCAAAAATATACATTTGACAGATATACAACATTTGCATGCGACTTTACAGACTATGTATATCACATTCGCATCCATACACTTATCACTATCCAGATCAGGTCTTGAAACTTATGGAAAATGCATGTTTTGAAGGTATCAGGATAAATTAGTGTGGATGTATATTTCCTATATATATCATCTTCAGGATCATCATTTCGTGTGTATCCATCATCCGCATATCGTTGTTGTATGCTAGAGCATACACGCAGGAAAAGGTACAATCAAACAGGTCAACGGCAAGTCAAAGTCACATTTGCCAAAGAAAGGAGGAGGATCATCTTTTGTTTGAACATCGGGTAGCTGAGAATCACATAGATCTCAGGATCATCATCAGGATATTATAATATAACTTGACAATTCATATCATGCTACAGAGTATGTAAATGAGTCTTATATCCGGTTGACGTCGACATCAGTAGAAGTAATAGTGCATGTGATATCATCATCACCAGGACATTCCAAATATCACCTGATAAAGGTTTATCCTACCGACGACACGTGTTTTGGCATAGGTGTAGGATATCGGGGTGATCAGTGTGAAGTGTTTGCCAACAGTTCATGTCTTGGCGATAGGAGATTAACATTATGTGGATCACGGGAGGAATATTCAGTGGAATATTTGACGTGTGCATAAAGTTGAGTATCATCATCAGGATGTGTCAATATGATCCGATAAATTATATCCTGATGCTGGTTGTGTAAGTGGGTCGAATATCGGGGTGACGTAAGCTTCAGAAGAGAGGTGCATGAGGTTCTCGTCATCAGGATATATGGGATGAACCTGATATTTTATATCCTATTAATAAAAGGTGCAACTGGTGTCGAACATCATGATGCTGCAGATAGAGTTTGGTGGTAAGGTGAATAGTGATCATCAGGAGGATAATTGTGTTCCCCGAATATGATGATGTTGCTGGTAGGTGAAAGAGAGATATCTTGCCGATAGGAAATAGTATTAGCTATTTGGTGGGTTTAATGGGTTTTTCACCCTGTTTGTAAGCTTTTGTTGTGTGGCTCTGCATCACCTGGCAACGCATGCATCTGATGATGTGTGGCTAATCGACTCTGGTGCATTATTCGACTTGACCTCGCATCGAGACTGGTTCACTAAGTATGAGGAGTTAGATGGTGGAAAGGTGTATTTGGGTGATGACTCTCATCTGAAGATCGTTGGTCATGGAAGAGTCTCTATCTGATTCCCTGATGATTGAGTGAAGGTGATCTATAGGGTTTTGCACATCCCAGGCTTAGCACAGAACCTGCTTTCTGTAAGTATGTTGAATGATGTAGGTGTGCAGGTTGTCTTTTCAAAAGAAGGATGCAAGATGACTAGAGGAGCTATGGTGCTTGCTAAGGGTACTAGGAGAGGCACTCTCTTTCAGATGGACGCATGCATTTCACAATGCAATAGTTCTTCTGACTCAAGGAAGAGGACAGCAGTCACTTCATCCCCATCGTCTGAACGAGCAGTGAAGAATACTGTTGTTTCTAGTCTTGAAGGTTGTAATCGTGCATTGGAAGTTAAACTTCCTGCAGAAAAGATAATGTTATGGCATAAGAGATTTGGCCACATTGGTGAGAAGGGTCTACGTACCCTATAAAATAAGAACCTCATTGAGGCGTTAGATGATTGTAATCTCGAGTTCAACTTTTGTGAACATTGCATTTATGGAAAATAAAACCATGTTTAGTTTTACTCGAGTTCTCATAAGTCTTCTAGTGTGTTGGACCTCATTCATTCTGATGTGTTTGGTCCTGTTAATGTTCCTTCATTATCAAAATCTATATACTTTGTATCTTTTATAAATGATTACAGTAGAAGGATGTGTATTTATTTTCTCAGAAGGAAATCTGAAGTCTATAGCAAGTTTAAGGAGTTTAAAGCCTTTGCTGAAAATTAAACTGGTAAAAAGATTGAATGTTTGAGAACTGACAACGATGGTGAGTTCTATTCTACAGAATTCGATAAGTATTGCAAGGAACTTGGGATTGAAAGGCATAAGACAACTCCATACACCCCGCAGCAAAATGGAGTTGTAGAGAGGATGAACAGGACATTGATGGAGAAGGCTAGGAGTATGCTTAGTGGAGCTGGCCTAGAACAAAAGTTTTGGGCTGAAGCTGTTGCCACTACTTGCTATCTGGTAAACAGATCTCCTACATCAACTCTTGTTGGAAAGACACCCATGGAGGTGTGGTCTAGTAGAAAGCCTTCAATAAGGCATCTTCGTGTTTTTGGTTGTGAGGCATATGCACATGTGCCTAGGAAGAAGTGGTCAAAGTTGGAGAATAAAGCTGTTAAGTGTATCTTCATCAGCTATGGTGTTGGTGTGAAAGGATACAAGATTTGGGAACCCATGGCTGAAAAAGTGTTGTATAGAAAAAGTGTCATCTTCAGAGAGCTTACACCTTCTTCCACTGTTTTGCAGCCAGAAGAAAGAGAAAAGAAAGAGGATGTTGTCTAGTTTCCTCTCACCCCTGAGAAGACTAAACATAAAGACAATGTTGGACCTGATGATGAGGAGAGCTCTAGCAGCTCTGAAAGCTCAGATGAAGAAGCTAAACCTCAACCTTAGCTCTTGAGGAGGTCTACACGGATAAGAAATCAACTTGAAAGGTTTGGTTTTACATTGCTTGATTCTAGTGGTGCTTATGCTTTGCTTACTAATAGTGATGAACCTAGAACTGTATCAGAGGCTATGGACATGAAAGATGCAGGTTTCTGGAAGGAGGCCATGGAGGATGAAATGGCTTCTTTGGAAAAGAATCAAACTTGGGACTTGGTGCCTTTGCCTCCTAGACAGAAACCCATTGGATGCAAATGGTTGTTCAAGAAGAAATTTGGTGCAGATGGTAGTGTTGAGAAGTATAAGGCCAAATTGGTTGCGAAGGGGTATTCACAAGTGGAGGGTATAGATTATGGTGAGATCTTCTCTCCCATTGCAAAGTTGACATCCATTCAATTCCTATTGTCACTCGTAGCAGCTTATGACTTGGAGGTAGAACAAATGGATGTGAAGACAACTTTCCTTCATGGTGACTTGGAGGAAGAAATCTACATGTCACAGCTAGAGCATTACATGGTGAAAGGTAAAGAAAATTTGGTTTACAAACTTAAAAAGTCTTTGTATGGTTTGAAACAATCCCCTAGGAGATGGTACTTGAAGTTTGATGCCTTTGTGTTGTCAATTGGATTTGTGAGATTGAAATCGGATCACTATGTGTATTCTAAAATTGATGGTGATCGTATTCTCATTGTTGCACTGTATGTTGATGATATGTTGCTCATTGGGAAGGGTAAGAATATGATTTCTCATTTTAAATCTCAGTTGTCAGCATAGTTTGAAATGAAAGATTTAGGGGCAGCCAAGTACATTCTAGGAATGGAAATCAGAAGAGACAGAACCAATAGAAAACTTTGGTTAAGCCAGAGTAAGTATGTGAAGACCATGTTGGACAGATTCAGCATGGCAGATTGTAGACCATTGTGTGTTCCCGTTTCTTTGGGGACAAAGTTGTCTATTGAGGATTGTCCAAAATCTCCTAGTGAGGTGGAGGACATGAGCAGAGTACCTTATGCTAGTGATGTTAGTAGTTTGATGTATGATATGGTCTGCATAAGACTAGACATTGCCCAAGCAGTGGGAGTCCTTAGTCGATTTATGGCTAATCCTAGATGGATTCATTGGGATGCAGTTAAGCGAGTGTTCATATATTTTGGGGGTACTTCTGAATATTCCATTTTCTATCATGTTAATGTTTTAGGACCTCCACATTCTATTAATATTCATGGATTTGTGGATTCAAATTGGGTAGGTGACATTGACAGTAGGAGATCCCCCAGTGCTTATGTTTTTACATTGTTTGGTGGTGCTATTAGTTGGATGAGTAAGCGACAACCTATTGTTACTTTGTCAATGACAAAAGTTGAGTACATAGTAGCAACTCATGCTTGTAAGGAAGCCATTTGGCTTAAGAGATTATGTTTCGACATTGGTGTTGATGCAGGTCAAATCATGATCAGCTGTGATAGTCAGAGTACAATTTGTCTTGCAAAGAATCCAACTTTCCATGCTAGAACAAAGCACATTGATGTTTAATTTCACTTCATGAGAGACATGGTTGAGGATAGAAAGGTAAGTTTGGAGAAAGTAGATACTTTGAAGAATGTTGCAGATGCATTGACGAAACCAGTGAGCACAAAGAAGTTCAGATGGCGTTCGGAGTCTATCGGCCTCTCGGCCTATAGCAGTTAAATCCTATTTTTCTATTCACTCTTACAAGGTGTTCGACAAGTGGGAGAATGTTGGGAATTAAGGTGTCTCAACCTTGGTAATTCTTTGCATTTGTAATTTTTGTATTTATTATTTTTATTGCCTATGTTGTAAATATTTGGAAAATCCATATTGTCATATTGTGGGATGTGGCACGGTGATGTGTCAATCTTACATGGATTATGACAACTTGTATTTTTGTCCTCACATGAGGAGATAGGTGTCTCACTTAGTGGTAGGAATATTCTTCCATGTGTCAACATCATCCATGTTGTGTAAGGAATGTTTGACCGAAACGGTTATGACTGATTCCTATGACGAATCTATGACATGTAAGAGTCAGAAATAGAAGGTTGTAAGATAGGTGATGACATGTGTCATGAAGCATCTTTGAATAAGGCATATTTGGGTGTCCCAAGGTGGAATATGACATGTTGTAAGAGAATATTCTATTTATAGCATGTGTATGATAGATTCTCTTACAGCTGTAAGTTGTAACCGCTATGACAGTCGTAAGTGTCGTAAGAGCATCTATCATAGCCCATTTTGGAAATAGGTAACCCCTTTGGGATGGGAACTGTGGAAAAGTGTCAGACACATTCTACAATGTTGACCAAGTGTCCTTGGTCATGGGTTTTGGTCCACGAAACCATGTTGGACGCCCATTCCAAGAAAGGTCTAATATTGCCTTGTATTTCCTATTTATACAGGTGCTTGGAGATGGAGTTTGTATCATAGGTTTACAGGTACTGTTATGCTACCAGATTGACTCTAGACATGAGTCTCGAAGACCATTGAATCTTGCATTGCAAGTGTATTGTAAACAACTTTCAAATTTGTTAATACATTGTGCAGGCTTCTGAGTGTGGGGTTTTTCACCCGATAAGGGTTTTCCCCACTGTAAATCTTTGTCTCTCTTCTTCTATCTACTTTATGGTTCTTGTGTTTTGCTGCAATATCTCATGTTAATGGTTTAACATTGCTGTAATAGTTAGGATAAAGTTGAATTTGCATAGCCTTCTCCTTAATAGATTAGTGTAGGAAGTGATTTCCACACACCTAGCTTCCTTTCACAATCATGTAACTTCTATAATTTTGATTCATCATAATGAGACTAAACAAATGATATCATCTCAAACAAAATATATGATGAATATACGTTAATGCAGATCAAATTGACTTAGAATAACTATAAAACTGAATGACACATGATGAGTGAAAGAACATGAGGATAAAATACATCAGTAATAGCAACAACACATAACACAAATATTGTCCTAAGAGGAAACTCTCTGGGGTAGAAAACCACTTGAAAAATGCCTCACTAGCTTATCAAAAGGAATCTCACTGATTACAGGCCTCACTAGCTTATAACATTGCCTCACTGGCATATAACATTGCCTCACTGGCTTACAACAGTTAGAAGCATCTATTGGAAAGAGACACTGCTAGGATTCATAAGTGTTGTCATTGATGCCAACAAAGTATATCCCATACTAAAAGTTAGATTGAAGATAGGTTGACCCGGTAGTCAAGAACAGAGCATATGATAGGGTCTAACAGATTGGGTCTGGAACTCTCTGATGGTGAAACCCAGAATGTTGCAGATTTGGGTGAGTAATAAGGAGTATCTGAACTATTGTATTCCAGAGATTTAGCCTTTGATGACAAAGCATGTGAAAGATATAAGCATCTAAGTATCAAACTTTAGTTAGACAGTGTAGATAGAGGAAGAACTAGCCAACAGGGTATTAGACCTCAATCTGGATGTGCATGAGGTGTTGATCAAGTAACTTGAGGTGTTATATGTTTTTGGCCAACCTAGTTAATGATTTCTATGCCTAATTTTTTGGTGTGCATCATCTATCAAGTATGAATTCAGCTGATATAATAGTATCTTGCAAATATCCTAAGTGTTCTTGTTGCCGACTAGAAAGTTGTTTGAAATCCTTGATGCAGATATATATTCCCGATGGATTCAAGCTTGTGAAGGTGTGAAAAGTGGTAGTAGTATGGATTAAGTGTGAAGAAAAGTAGAGAGAAGTGTGAAGGCATTAATCCAAGCTTAGAATGTGACAGAAGAGTGATACTAAGCAGAGGAAGAATGAAATATGCTAGATCGGTATACCTGATGTGATGCTCACAACATGCCCCATTTTACTCCTTAGCAAAATGAGGACCCCTACTGTGGCTGTGTTCTTTGCTTGTGTGTGTGGGTCTGCTTGGTGGTAAAAGGGAAAAAGAAGTGAAAGTTACAAACCTTGTTGAAAACAAAGAAAAAATAGCATTAAGTGTCAGGGCCGAGTATAGGTAAATTCCTTGTTGAAAATGAGTAAGGGTTTATTTTTGAACCATTTTAAAATTCCCAATATTTTGCAAGTTATAAGGGTTTTTTGGTAAATGCATTATAGGAGGGTTTGTATGATACATATACAAAGTTGTTTGTATGTTGTGTCTTTGTGTTAGTTGCAAAAGGAAGTCATCAGGTTTATATATATTGTTATACTTGTATGCATTTTGCAAGTACTTTATCTTCATATACAAGTCGGGCCTGATAGAGTTTATAGTTGAAATGAATAATCGGTCAAGTTCATCATTGTATTTTAGGCTTGTATGTTTGGAAAATGGAAATATACAAGATGATATACAATGAAATATGCAAGTCACGGAACCGAAAGGATTATGAAATGAGATATAAGTGTTGTATATTTCGTGCGTTGTATGTATGTTTTGGAGACATGCACTCCGGTATACATACAATGTGGAACTCAAGGAAAGTTAAAATCTAATATAAAGCATGCATCGGGACTTAATGTATATCAGAGGATGCATTTCACGTTATATAAAAGTTAGAGTCGAAAAGGACTACATACTGCGGTTTATAAAAATAAGAAGTCCGAAAGGAAGATACAAGTGAGTTTGTTGGTATAGGGTCTTGTATCTAAAGGTTGGATACAAGCATTGTTGTATCATGAAGATACAATTAGAAAAGTGAGGTGGGTCCCATCATTTGCATGTCGGGTTGGTATAATTACAATGTATGTCTTCAAGATACAAGCCAATATGCAAAGAATGGATGCAAAGTAGAGATACAAGTTGGATCTCAAAAGAAGTTCAATACAGAAAAGTCTTTATATGTTTAAATGCTTGTATGTTTACAATGTACATACTTGAGATACAAAGAAGTAAAAGCATCGCGAGAGATAAAAGCTAAAGAGAGGGTTTGCATAAGGTTGTTTGTATATGCGCTCATACAAGAAAATATACAAAGCATGATATACAAAACGAAAGGTACAAGGATGTATGGAAAAACCAAAAAAGGAAAGGAACTATGGTTTGATTCTTTGCATAAAGTGCTTGTATGTTTAAAGATACAATGAGGATATACAAAGAAAACATACAATGAAAAATACAAGAGAAAAGGTATGCATGCAAAATTAAGCTAACAGTAAGAAAGTTTAAAAACACAAACACTGCAATAGAAGGCTGAAGTTTGGTGCATTAATTGTTGTAATTCATGCAAGTCTAACACTCAAAAAAGGGTAAAATTTAATGAGGGTTAGGGTAAAATTAATGTTATTTCGCTTTCAGATATACATTGTTAAGAGCTTAAAAAAATTGCAGAGAAAAGAGAATTGTTATAGTGAATTGAGCAGAACTCATTGAGGCGAAGGAGTTACAGTAGTTGGACAAAAGGAAAAGGTAAAAGTAAGTCAACAACAATAGTTAAACAATTAGGAAATACAGGTATTTATTCCCAAAATGTCATTTCTTTTCAAATGGTAAAATACCTGTTAATTTCAGTAATTTCAGTAAAATGTAGGAATTTGTTTAATCCTTATTTTAACTATTAATTAAATGGGTAGGGATTAACAAATTTCAAAAGTCAAAAAAATAGAAAGGGCAAACAAGTTAGGTTAAAATGGTTAAAGCATAAAATCATAGTAAAAACCCTAGACAGGAAAGTAAAACGAAAGTTAAAAGATGCATGTTTCCACAAGATGGCCCCAAAATAGAAGAAGGATATAGGGGGCGAGGTGAAAAAATAAAGGGAAACCATGAAAGGAGATAGAGAAAGAAGAATTTCCCTTGCACAGAGGTTATCCATCCCTAATCAGTACGAGTGGCGTGGGAACTGATACGAGCATTGGAAATTATGATGTAGAGGATGTGTTAAAGAAAATTACTACTACAGATGCTTCACAGGATATGAAATGTATCTAAGAGAGTCGACTATACAGGGCTGCAGGTTTCCCACTAGCTATGGAGGCTAGAGATTTGTGTTTAGACTGTGTTACTTTATATGATCCAGCTACCAGGAAGATTATCATGTATGACAGACTTATTGTTGATTTAACTATAAATGGGATTGCCAAGACATATGGATTGGAAATTAATGAGAAAATGAGAGATATTGATATTGATCAATATAATGAAGACTTTCATACAAATGAAAGGGACTATAAAGGTAAAATATTCCACAGCTGGTATAGATTAGAAAATAAACCCAAGGCTATAGCCAGGGTACACAAGAACTTGATGAGAATATACTTCAAAGAAGAAATTTATTTGATGATCACAATGTTGAGTAGGTTGGTTGGACTTAGAGATGGCACCAAATGTGAACCATGGATATTCACTGTTATTGAGTTCATAAGAGTAGGAGAAAAAGAGCAAGGGAAAATCCACTAGGCCAAAGCAATAAGTATAGCTATTTGGAAGTAGCCACGCTGAGAAAACAAAAGATGATGCCCTTTTATTTGTCTCCTTATGTGTTATATTCATGTGTAGCAGAAATTAGGCCATATATACATGCAATAGAAAGGGTTGGTACCCTAGGGAATGGTCTTGATTCGAAATTAGTGTATGAACATTACCCTGACCTACAAGAAGAAAATGCATTGAAGAAGTTTGCTTTAGTCAATGATATTTTTTATACTTACATGGTAAGAGTTTTGAGAGAGGAACCTGACAAAAGATTGTCTAAAAGTGCAGAAGATGCAATTGGATTGCATAGTTCCTGGTTCATTCAATTTGAACATTTTACTTATATAAGGACTAAGGCATTTGAAGGAAAGCCTTTTATGCTCCACGATATCCTTCTGATAAGTAGATTGTTTTGGAATTTTCAAGATAGAATTTGAATGTCTTTAGAATGTATAAAAAGTTCAATAGAGGAAATCTGAAGTTGCCTTGGGCTATTAGTAGATACTTTTGTTTTAGTGAGGAAGTTGCAAGATATTCAGAGAAAGAATTAAAATATTATGGCTTTCAGAAGTTTGATTTAACCAGGAGATTTGATCCTTTCTATAGGATCCAGAACTTTGTTGACAAAAAGTACAAATATCAGATACATATTGAAGATTTTTGGGCTGATTGCAAAAATGACAGGGAAGTAAGGAAAAGATCCCATAAAAGATTAACTATTGAGCAAATGAAGTCTATAGGTGACATATATGTCCGCCCAGAGGTTCAAGAAGATGATAAATTGATGCATCATAGTTATGCAGAGGCAAGGCTGGTTCCTATTACAGAGCTTGACTGGTGACAACCTTGGAATACATCTTTGGACATATTGTCCAAGCTAGTGATATTATTTTCAAAAACATGGCTAAAGTACATAATTGAAGAACTTAAGGTTGAAGGATATGATATCACTTATCCAAAGAAAGGAATAAAAAGAAAAGGAGAACCTATTGAGGATCTGTAGTGCTTCTATGAGAAGAAAAGAAAAGTTGTAGAGGCTAAGATTGTTGAAAAAGATAAAAATGCTACTTTAATGGATCCATATGCATTAGGAATAATAGTAGCAGTGGAGTCAAATACTTTTGTAGATGCAAAGTCAATAAGTCATGAGGTTAGTGCAAAAGAGGCACAGACTGCCAAGGAAGTGGTAGGGCAACATGTTAGAAGGGCAATCCCAATAAGTTTATCAAAACGGGAGACTTCTAAACTAGGTGGTATAATTGGAACATAGAAAGTAGGTTAAAAACTAAGCAATATACCTAGTACCTCCACACCATCAGAACAAAGACAAACATATGTTCAAGTAAAAACTGAGTTGGCTGGAGAAATGCAGCAAGAGTCAGAAACTCACAAAGCCAAACAAACTTTTGAGACTATGCACATTGATAGTAGTGATAGTGAAGAGAGAGGATTGTATAAGGGAAAAGAGATTGAAATAGAAGAGGATTCAAGTGATTTCCTAAGTGTAGAGGAAGAGAAAAGTACTCAAGATGAAATGGAGATTGAGCAAAGCTCAGAGCATGAAGAAGAAAAGGTACAAGAAGAAACAGGATCAGTGGACCCATTTGGTACCTTAGTTCCTCCCAAAATCATTAAAGATGTACAAGAAGAGGCACATAAATTTGAAGAAGCTGAGAAAGAAGAGGCACCTAAAGAGATAATCATAGAAAGGCATGCTTCAGCAGAAGAAGAAACAAAAGATGACACCTCAGGTGTGGATGCCTTAAATATGCTGAATATGTATGATGAGCAAAGTGAGGAAGAAAAGAACACAGAAAGCATACAAGAACAAGAAAAGGAAGTAAAAGAAGATGATACAAAGGTAAATTCCCCTGTACATACATAATAGGTATAGACAGAGGGTACACACGGTACAAAAGACACAATCAAGAAGCCTGAAGATGAAGAAAAGCTAGAAAGGATTGATGAAAATGAAACTGAGGAACTAGCAGAAGATGTAAACATGCCAAACATAGAGCAAATACATACAGAAGAAGATCAGGAAAAAGAACCATCAGAAGAGGAAGGTCTTGAAGAAGAGACTGAGGATGGAGGAGATACAGAAATTGAGGAAGAAGAAAATGAAGGTGAATCAAAAGAACATAAAAATGATCCCATGGAACAAGAGCCCCCACCTCAACAAGAAGAACAAGAAGAAGAAGAACAACAACAACAACAGGAATAGCAACAATAGGAAGAAGTGGAAACAGAGAGACCTCATGAGGAGGTGATTGATGAAGTCAAAACTGTAGAAAGTACCAAGGAAATTCATGCCTGGTTAGGAGAAGAAATAAGAAAGGAAAAAAAAGAGGTACAGTTAGTACCAATTGACATCAAGAGTTTGTTAGGTGAGAAGACACCAAGGAAAGAAAAAAGAAAGGCTAGGACAATGTCTGCTATACAGAGAGGTCCAGATGGATCTAGAATGTTGAACCCAGCCATACCACAGAAAGAAAAGGCAAAAGGTGAAATAGCCTTAGAAGAGTATAAGATATTAAATTTTGACCTTGGGCATACTACAAGGGAACAAAATATTAATGAATGGGAGGATATGTACCAAGTGATAGCAAAGATGCTAACAAAAGACAAGGATAAACAGGGATACTTAAAAGGACACATTGTCCAACTTCAACAATTTATCAAAGGGATATTTGATCCCAGTGCAACAGTCCTGGAACTGCCTAGTGACATAGCAGTTATATCCAAGGAAGAAATAAGGGACATGGAAAATAAAAAGCTTAAGGCTAAAATTTTTTATGAATGGTTTAGAGATTTTATACAAGAAGGGGAGCAAGTAATAAAGTAGACAATGGAAAGTTGGAAAGTAGTTGTAGAAGAAAGGAGTAAATGTAGTATACTCATACATAACTGCCAATTCAGAAAGGAAGAATGTAAGTCTGAACTGAAACAACTAACAGAAATTGAAGAAATAATAGAAGAGTTAATTAATGAAGGAGTAATTACCCCTTCACTGGCAAGTCAAGTGTCACAGACAAGATTAGAGCTTAAGTTTGAGGAAGATAACCTCAGAAAATGTATAACAATTGTCCAAGATTTAGAAGAGAAAGTAGATGAAATGATTAGGATGCACAAGAAGATAGTAGAGAAACTTTTAGAGCAAGAATGTATGGAAATATCAGCATATGACTTAGAAAGGGCATTAATAGAGTTTAATGCCATATTTACACTATGCATTGAAAATCCTGAAGCATACATGAGCAAACAAATGATGGATTCATTGGTAGAAGAAAGCGCTAAAATGAGGAAATATAAGAAGAAGAGAGAAGGATCAGATAACAGAGAGAAGAAATTAAAAGAAGAAGTTGTGATACAAGAGTACATATGGACAAGGAGGCCAAGAGGGGACCGTACCTTTGTAGAAGGTGTAATGAGCAATTTCAAAGAATATTTGAAAAATAAAAGTCAAATAAAGAGTATCAGTGAGAGGAAGTCAATGAAGAAAGGGAATCTTATTTTTGAACGATTCCAAAAGCATCCTTTGAGGAGGAAAAGATGCTATGAGATATTTTTATAGAGGGTTAGAGATGAATGTGCAACATTGATAAATAATGGAAGGATCTCAACCGTAGATGAAGTTTGTAGCCGTAGCAATGAGAAGTTCAAAATCTATATAAGGAACTTTGCTACTTGTACATTATTTAGACATGGATTTTTAGAAGATAGTTAGCAGTTGTAATTGGTTCAAGCATTTTGAATAGGAGTATTTTAGTTTAGAGGAGGTCACCTGTGTCTACACTAAGCAACGTGTGGAATGTCTAGCTTTCTTATAATTGTATCTGTACAGCGTTGTAAGTTTTTTGTGAAGTTGATTAATGAAGCTGAGAGTCATTCATACATTGTAATTCATATATGACTATGTGTTTTGAATAAAAATGAATTTGGAATTATTTGTATATATTCAGAGTGTCTTCTAGCTCTTCTTTGTATTTGAAATAATATCTCTTAAAGCTCGCAATCTTGACTGCATGTTCGTGAAAATACTCAGGACATTCGCATTTAATGATTTAGTCTGTTGATTTGATCAAATTTTCTGTACTTCTTATAACATGCATAACAAAACATTTAGATCCTATAGCAAAATAATGTTGAATTTGATTTTCTCTAACTTTTCCCAAACAATTTGAAATATTTAGCCTAAACATAGAAATTCAAAGGAGATTGTCTGATATTTGAAAGAAACATGAATAATTGAGTTGATAATTGACAATTTTCATAATATTTGAAAAAAAAATCTTGTGTTAATATAAATCATATAAAGCTTTGTGATACAGTAACAAATTTATGCAAAGAAATGAATGAAATGTTGATATTTGTGATATTTTGCATAATTCAAGTCGAGTGAATCATAAAACACCTTAAATCAAGTAAGGCCCCTTGCATATTACAGCTTCACATCAGCCTACTGAATTGTCCACAAGGTCAAGACCTGACTATACAGAAACATGGCATTAAGTAATCTTAATTGATTTCTTCATATCTTTCAAGATAGTTAGGTTCATTTTGTGAATTTTAACTTTTGTTATGAATGTGTAAAAATAATCATCAACAGGTTTTGGTGCTAGAAGGAGGGCCTAATTGGAGTTAAGGTTTGTTCTAAGTAAAGTTGGCTCATAACAGTAACAGAGTGACTAGGTCTAGATCTAGTTCAGAGGATATATTTGTGCAATTACCTGATAGGAGGCAAAGTAATGGTCCTTTGATTTAGAATACTCGAATATCAAATACAGGAAGTTCATCTAGAACACCTCCTGGATCACCTTTTAACATCCATAACATTGTGAGTCATGATAGTTCTTCATTTACATCTTTAAATCTCGGTTTAGGTCCTCCCAGAGGTCCTAGTCCTTCTAGAGGTCTCAGTCCTCCCAGAAATCCTAGTCCACCAAGAAATTTAGGTATTCCTATAGGTCCAGGTCAAGCACAAGTACCTGCAATGGATTATTTTAATGTCAACTCTCCCATACAGTTCACTGATTATCATGAGATGCCAAAAAATCCTGAAAAGATATGTCCTAAATACCAGCTACATCAGGATCCAAAAGATCACATTAGGATAATCAAGAAGGCATGCTTTAGAGCCAAGTTAGAATATGAAGATGTGTGTAGGTTGTTTCCTTACACCTTTAATGAATAGGCTTCTAACTGGTATGTGAATTTACCTAACGGTTATGTTTCTTCTTGGACACTTATGGAGGAAGCATTTTTGTCTAGGTTTAGGGGACCAACAGATTCTTCCATCTTATATCATAAATTGGTTGCAATTAAAAGAGGTGAGGGAGAACTGATTGACAATTTTAATGACAGGTTTCAAAAGGCCTATTCGAGGTTGGTAGCTCCTTACACAGTAAATACAGATTCATTGTTAGCCATGTATTATGTTTCCTTAGATCCATTAACTACTATGTTTGTCAAAAGAAAGCCTGACATACATACAATATCTAAATCCTATAAAGAGGCTGCCTCTGTAAACCAGGAGATGAGGTAGATAACTTATAATCCATTTCTCAATGGAGGAAATCCTGGGATACAAAATCAAGCACAACCTTGGAATGGAGTTCCTTCACATAACACTCCATTACTAAATCTAGTTCCTACATACACACCTATGTATAATCCTGCCCCAATCCAGGCCATAGTCCCTTATACTGGTAACACTACCAACAATAATCAAAGTAATGATCAGTCTTTCTTTCAGCCTCCTCAAGATACATTTGTGGTAAAGGCACAAGAGGAAAGAGAAGAAATCAAAGAAATTACTACACACTTGAGAAGATTGACTACTGAGATGACACAATTGAGAAATGAAAATTTCTATGGTAGAAACAACCAAGGATATATCCAGAATTATAACCAGAGCCAAAACAAGAACTACAACCCCAACCATAACCAGAATCATAATCAGAATTATAACCAAGGTCAGGGTTCTAATCAGGGTCAAAATCATAGTCAAAATTAGAATCATAATCAAGGATAACTGATGCAAAATAAGGGACCTGCTATAGATAACAAACCCTAGGGTAATAATAACAGAAATCAAAATCAGCCAAGGCAACCTAAGACATGGAACACAGGGCCAAATAATGGCACTCTAGCTTCTCCATTTGAAAATTTAGATAATTAGGATACAAAACAAACATTTAGGATTCAAATGGCCAATGTAGCATTAAAGAATTGGTGTAGAATTTATAATACTTATGCCCATGCTGAATTAGATTGTCCTCAATTTCATCTGGCTGCAAGTATTTTCAATGTAGATGTACAGGCTCCTAACTCTGAGTTTCTCATTCCCAGAGGTAATGAAATAGTACCCTCAGGATATGATACTGCTTTAGTCTTAGAGACTTTTACCTTTGCAACCAGAGTGGAAGAAGATCAATTATTAGAAGATGAACCTTACTTTTGTGAAAACCTATATCCTGAGTCAGCCTTAGTACTAAATACATTTTAGTTTCCTTTTGAAGCTGAAAATGAAGTGTTATATGAGACAGAAGAGGTACAATCTTTTCAACAGTCAAATAAAAATCATACCTATAATCTGAGAAATAACACTAGACCAGGAGGTCCTTTCACCACTTCCACTCCTAACAATTTCAATACTCCCCCAAACCAGAACGCTAGTAATAATCCTGCTATATTGAAGGCCAATCATCATGCAAATAATGGAATAGTAGTACAAAAGGTCCAAACAGGTAAAACAGAGATAGTAGAAATAATGAGGTTGATGAGTTACTTGTCAGAGGAGAGAAATAAAATCAAGGTTAGTATACCTTTATGTGAATTATTGAAAAGTCCAGGGGTTAGAAATGCTTTCATAAAATCCTTGGATGCATTTGTGATAGGTGAGGTTTTTTCTTAGGTGAATGTTCCTAGTAGGGATTCACAGCCAAAAGAAAAGATTAAGAAAATTGAACAGCCTTCCAACACTAATGTGGTAATGTACGCAGATAAGAAAGAAGCTCCTCCTTTCTTGTTAACCATTAGAATGTTTGGAAAGAACATACACAATTGTATGGTAGATTCTAGTGCATCAACTAATGTAATGCCTTTAGGGATATACAAAACTTTAGGGCTGACTCCTATCAAATCTGCCAAGGTTGTTACACAGTTGGATAAAACTAAGGTTAATGTGATAGGAGAACTAATGCATAGTCAAATGCAGTTAGCCCTTGATCCTAGGGTGAGTCAGTTTATTGACATTTAGGTAGTAGATATACCTATAAATTATGGGATGTTGTTGAGTAGAGACTAGTCTAAAACATTGAATGGATATATGGCCACTAATTTTTCACATATGTGGTTACCTTGGAGAGGTGTTCCAAATCAGATCAGGATAGAAGTTGAACCCAGGAAGAAAGACATGATCACAAAATACAATAGGACTAATGAAATATTGTAGGCTTCTATTGAACCTGGTGTTTACAGGGTCACTAACAAAGGGGTACAAATTGAAGAAATCTTAATGCTGAATTTTAGAGAAAAACCTGTCAATAAGGAAACAGTATTAGTCATTGAGTCTGATGGAAATTCTTCTGATGAAGAAAACAATGCAATGAATAATTTTGGTCAAATCATTAGATAGGAAATGGAAAAGTGCATGGAACAAAATATTCTAGTTCAATGCAAATTGTACAAAAACATGTGTAGAGTCCATGATAAGCCACATTCTGAAGAGAATTATGGAATGTGCAGAGATATTATTGAGTATCAGTACATAAAATGCACAAAGGGGTCATAATTACAAGAAGGAAAGGTTAATCCTAATCAACCAGAGAGATACTTTCAGAACAACATAAATGGATCAATTCCAAATTTAGAAAAGGAGACAAAAGACAAAGGTGTTTGGCATTCTGATTTACAAACTGAAAAGATAAATGTACAAGTAAGTCAAAATGAATTTCCTATGAATAAATAAGATAACACCTCACATGTGATAGAAAAAGCAAAATATGCCAAAGTAAAGGATCAAAAGAATAAAGATGGCATGTGGACACTGAAATGTGATGGATCTAAATCTAAGCAAGGTGTAGGTGCTGGTGTAGAACTTATAGATCCTCATGGTAAATCATATTTAGAAACATATAGGCTATAGTTTGCTTGTACTAACAATGTGGAAGAATATGAAGCATCGATTTATGGACTGGTCATGGCTATTAAGAAAAAGGTAAAAATGATCAGAGTGTTTTTAGACTCTGAGTTAGTAGTCAGGCAAGTAAGGAAATTGTATGCATGCAACTATAAAAAGATGGTTTGTTACAGGCATAGGGTGTGGGATTTGATAGATTCATTTGATGCTTTCAACATAGAGCATAGCACTAGAGAATTGAACCATAGGCCTGATACATTAGTAGTTGCTTCTAGCACTTTGGAACCCTTAACATTGTCAGGATTAAAAAGATTTGCTATAGAATTAGTAAACATTCCTAGTGTACTAGATAATGTTACTCATATTTAGGTATTTGAAGGGGATCTGCAAATTGTAGATTTTCTAACTTGTAATGAGGTATTTGAGGCTCAAATTATTGATGAACAAGAGAGGCATGATATGTCTTGGGATGAAGAAGACATAATCAACTTAAAAAGAAATTTCTTACCTAAAGGATTGATCGAGTTAGAATAGATCTTTGACTTTGATGGGGTAGTAAAATAGAAAGATTTGCCCAAAACTGAGGGAGGTAAGTGTGATCCATATAACCTTAGAACAAAGCAAAATCCTCAGAATGTACATATTGGAAAGGCTTGCTTTGAGAAGTTAAGAAAAGAAATTATTGATGTTCTAAAGGATTACAAACATGTCATAGCATGGACATATGAGGATTTAAAAACATATGATACGTCCATCATAACTCATGTAATACCATTGAAGCCAGATATCAAACCATTCAGGCAGAAACAAAGGCCTGTGAATGCCATTTTAGAACCTTTGATATTTGAAGAAGTGAAGAAATTACTGTCTGCTAGAATAATTTTCCCAGTTAGACATTCAACCTGGGTAGCTAATTTAGTACTTGTTAGAAAGAAAAGTGGAGACATCAGGTTATGTGTAGATTTTAGAAATTTGAACAAGGCATCTGAGAAAGATAATTATCCTTTGCCTCCAATAGATGAAGTGATGTAAGTAGTGAATGGAGCTAAGATGATGTCTTTTCTAGATGGATTTTCAAGATATAACCAAGTCTTAGTTGATAAAGAAGACAGGTTGAAAACCACTTTTACTTGTAAATGGGGTAATTATGCATACAAAAGAATGCCTTTTGGTCTAATTAATGCAGGTGCCACTTTTCAGCGAGCCATGGATATTGCATTCCGTAGAGTGTTAGGTAAATGCATTGTAATTTATATGGATGATTTAACTATTTATTCCAAAGATGCGTCCACTCATGTTAAAGATCTGAGAAGAGTACTCAAAAGATGTGAAAGGTATGGGATTTCTCTTAACCCTAAGAAATGTTCAATTGGGGTAACTGAAGGAAAGTTGTTGGGGCATGTCATTTCTGAGAATGGGATATCTATTGATCCTGATAGAATAGAAGGAATAAAGAAATTGCAATTACCAAACAATAAGAAAGAACTAAAGTCATTTTTTGGTAAAATTAACTTTGTCAGGAAGTTTAATATAGGGTTTACAGAAATTGTACAACCATTGAACACTATTCTTAAGAAGGATACAGTGATAGAATGGACACCAGTAGCCAAATCTGCATTTGAGGATATTAAAGAAGCTATTTCTGATGCTCCTATATTGGCCAGTCTGAATTATACAAAGTCATTTTACATTTATTCTTTTGTATCCTCACATTTAGGTGCAACTACTTTAACACAGAAGGGAGAAGATAATGAAGAGAAACCTATAGCTTTTATGAGTGCACCTCTGAAGGATGCACGGATGAAATATCTTGATATAGAAAGATAGGCATTTGCACTAGTAAGAGCAGTGAAAAAGTTTAGACATTATATCTTATGTAGTCAAGTTAAGGCCATAATACCATATGCAGCCGTGAAGATGCTGCTGATGCGGAATGAACCTAGAGAGAAAAGAGATAAATGGATCACAACTTTGCAAGAGTTTGATATAATTATTCCAATGAAGTTGGTCAAAGGACAAGATTTAGTACAAACCATAGCCAACATAGACCCAAACTTGGTAAAACAGTAGTATGTGTTGAATACTAATGATGCAGCAGGGTGGTATGGTGATTTGAACACTTTTCTGATATCAAGGAAATATCCAAGCAAGATGAAATCTTCTCAAATGAGAGATTTAAAGATTAAGGCACAAAAGTACATAGTATAAGGAGGTCTTCTATTCAAGAATAACCATGAAGGAATATATTTAAGATGTTTAAACAGAGTTGAAGCAAATAAGGTGTTGTTAGAATTACATGATAAGTATGGAACTGCTCATGGTTCCCATTTAGCTACAATGCATAAGATATTAAGGGTAGGATACTATTGGCATGCAATGTTTAAAGATACAGAGAGTCATATTAAAATTTGTCACATTTGTCAAGTTACATCAGATAAAGGAAAGAATCAGGCTAATCCATTACAGCCAGTCATTGAGTCTAGGCCATTTGCACAATGGGGCTTAGATTTCATTGGAGTCATAAATCCTCCATCATCTGCAGGACATAATTTTATATTGATAGTGACTAATTACTGTACAAGGTGGACTAAAGCCACATGTTGTAAGTTCTCTACTACTAAGGTAGTTATCAAGTTCCTTGAAGAAAACATCATAATAAGGTTTGGAGCTCCATACTCGTTGGTATGTGATAATGGCCCTGCATTTTCTTCTTTGAAATTTTCTAAATGAGAATTTGAATATGGAATAGTTTTAAAGTTTTCTTCAAACTATTATCCTCAGGGGAATGGATTAGCTGAGTCTACAAATAAGATTTTATTGGATATAATCAAGAAGCTAATTGAAAAGAATCCTAGAGAATGGAACACATTGTTAAAGTATGTGTTGTGGGTAGATAGGACTAGGGTTAAATCAACCTTAGGCAATGCACCTTATCACTTAGTTTATGGGACTGATCCCATACTTCTGGTAAATTTAAGAATACTAGTTTGGAAGTTTGCTAATGAATATTTAGGCTTTGATGATCACAGAGAAGCCAGAATAGTCCAACTGTTACAATTAGATGAGAAAAGAGATCAATCCATTGAGAAATTTGCCAAACATCAAGTAGTAGTCAAAAGATGGTTTGATAAAAGAGCAAGATTCAAAATGTTTAGAATTTCAGACTTAGTGTTGTGCTGGGATAAAGCACATGAAAATAAAGGAAATCATGGAAAATTTGACAAGTTATGGTTAGGTCCATTACAGGTCTCAGAAATAATAGGAGACAACACTTTCAGACTCAAGACCTTGACTGGGGAAGATGTGCCATTACCAGTTAATGGCCAACACTTGAAACATTGATTTCAGACTTAAGGTGAGGGTTGTTGGTCTGTTTTGTATCATAATGTAAATAATGTATAGTTTTGGTGTTGTTTTGTGTTGTTTGTTTTGGTTTTGTTTTGTTTATGTGTTGTGTTGCTTTAGCAGGGATGTTTGTTTTGTTTTAAAGCATATAGGAGAAGACTAACAACCACTGAAAATAATAGAAATTTTAGAACATTTAGGTTAATTATTTGAAATTTATGCATAACTTGTTGTGACTGTCATGAATGTAGAAAGTTAGTTGACTTGTGAAGTTTTGTATTCAATAACTGTGGGTTGAGTATTCAAGGGAAGTTTCTCACAATGACACACCTAAAATCCTTCAGTTTGTTGAACTTACCAGTGTAGATATTACGTGAAAAATCAGAGGTCACACTTGCTACAATTACAATTCTCAGCTTAATTTTAGCAACTGATCATCCCTTGCATCATGAAGTTACAACTATAATATCTTATGAAATCTCTATCAAATACAAAATATAAAATAAATAAAATAATAATATGGATTTTATTGAAAATCCAAATTAAGCCATCTAAGTAACTCTACTGGGACTATAGACGCTTGCTGGCAGTAGGGCTCTACTTAGGAGAATTGTAATGATAACCTTGTCGGGGCTATGGACGATTGCTAGTAGCAAGGCTCTATCCAATTGGCTATGAGGGAATGACATGAACTAGGTAGTCTAATATCAGTCACTGGTTTGTTCAACTAATTTTCAAAATGAGGATTATTAATCACGTGTACACACTTAAACTAAAAAGGGAAAATTCATGCACCTTATTGAATACATTAGGTCTCAAGTTGAATAATGATTTGTAGAAAAGATAGTTGGAAGTTATGAATTTGTTTCATTTAGTTCTCTTTAATGGTTTTAATTTAATTGTTTTATTTGGTTGCTAGTTGTTGTGATGCTCACAACACGCCTCATTTTACTCATTAGCAAAATGAGGACCCCTGTTGTGGCAGTGTTCTTTGCTTGTGTGTGTGGGTCTGCTTGGTGGTAAAAGGGAAAAGGAAGTGAAAGTTACAAACCTTGTTGAAAACAAAAGAGAATAGCATTAAGTGTCAGGGCAGAGTATAGGTGAATTCCTTGTCGAAAATGAGTAAGGGTTGCTTTTTGAACCATTTTAAAATTTCCAATATTCTGCAAGTTATAAGGGTTTTTTGGTAAATGCATTAGATGAGGGTTTGTATGATACATATACAAAGTCGTTTGTATGTTGTGTCTTTGTGTTAGTCACAAAAGGAAGTCATCAGGTTTATATATATTGTTATACTTGTATGCATTCTGCTAGTACTTTATCTTCATATACAAGTCGGGCCCAACAAAGTTTAAAGTTGAAATGAATAATCGGTCAAGTCTGTCGTTGTATTTTAGGCTTGTATGTTTGGAAAATGGAAATATACAACATGATATACAATGAAATATGCAAGTCATGGAACCGAAAGGATTATGAAATGAGATATAAGTGTTGTATATTTCATGCTTTGTATGTATGTTTTGGAGACATGCATTACGGTATACATACAATGTGGAACTCAAGGAAAGTTAAAATCTAATATAAAGTATGCATCAGGACTTAATGTATATCAGAGGATGCATTTCACGTTATATAAAAGTTAGAGTCGAAAAGGACTACATACTGCGGTTTATAAAAATAAGAAGTCCGAAAGGAAGATACAAGTGAGTTTGTTGGTATAGGGTCTTGTATCTAAAGGTTGGATACAAGCATTGTTGTATCATGGAGATACAATTAGAAAAGTGAGGTGGGTCCCATCATTTGCATGTCGGGTTGGTATAATTACAATGTATGTCTTCAAGATACAAGCCGATATGTAAAGAATGGATGCAAAGCGGAGATATAAGCCGGATGTCAAAAGAAGTTCAATACATAAAAGTCTTTGTATGTTTAAATGCTTGTATGTTTATGATGTACATACTCAAGATACAAAGAATTAAAAGCATCGTGAGAGATAAAAGGTAAAGAGAGGGTTTGCATAAGGTTGTTTGGATATGTGTTGATACAAGAAAATATACAAAGCGTGATATACAAAATGAAAGGTACAAGAATGTACAGAAAAAGAAAACAAGGAAAGGAACTGTGGTTTGATTCTTTGCATAAAGTTCTTGTATGTTTAAAGATACAACAAGGATATACAAAGAAAACATACAATGAAAAATACAAGAGAAAAGGTATGCATGCAGAATTAAGCTAACGGTAAGAAAGTTTTAAAACACAACATTGCAATAGAAGGCCAAAGTTTGGTGCATTAATTACTATAATTAATGCAAGTCTAACACTCAAAAAAAGGGTAAAATTTAACGAGGGTTAGGGTAAAATTAATGTTATTTTGCTTTCAGATATACATTGTTAAGAGCTAAAAAAAATTGCAGAGAAAAGAGAATTGTTATAGTGAATTGAGTAGAACTTAGTGAGGCGATGGAGTTACAGTAGCTGGACAAAAGGAAAAGGTGAAAGTAAGTCAATGACAATGGTTAAATGGTCAAGAAATATAGGTATTTATTCCCAAAATGTCGTCTCTTTTCAAATGGTAAAATACCTGTTAATTTCAGTAATTTCAGTAAAATGTAGGAATTTGTTTAATGCTTCTTTTAACCATTAATTAAATGGGTAGGGATTAACAAATTTTAAAAGTCAAAAAAATAAAAAGGACAAATGAGTTAGGGTAAAATGGTAAAAGCAGAAATTCATAGTAAAAACCCTAGACAGGAAAGTAAAACAAAAGTTAAAAGATGCATGTTTGCATAGGATGGCACCGAAACAAAAGAAGGATATAGGGGGCGAGGTGAAAAAAGAAAGGAAACCATGAAAGGAGATAGAGAAAGAAGAATTTCCCTTGCACAAAGGTTATCCATCCCTAATCAGTACGAGTGGCATGGGAACCAATACGAGCATTGGAAATTATGATGCAGAGGATGTGTTAAAGAAAATTACTACTGCAAATGCTTCACAGGATATGAAATGTATTTGGGAGAGTGGACTATACAGGGCTGCAGGTTTCCCATTGGCTATGGAGGCTAGAGATTTGTGTTTAGACTGTGTTACTTTATATGATCCAGGTACTAGGAAGATTATGATGTATGACAGACTTATTGTTGATTTAACTACAGAGGGGATTGCTAGGACATTTGGATTGGAAATTAATGAGAAAATGAGAGATATTAATAATGATCAATATAATGAACACTTTCATACAAATGAAAGGGACTGTAAAGGTGAAATATTCCACAGCTGGTATAGCTCATAAAATAAACCCAAGGCTGTAGCAAGGGTACACAAGAACTTGATGAGAATATACTTCAAAGAAGAAATTTATTTGATGATCACAATGCTGAGTAGGTTGGTTGGACTAAGAGATGGCACCAAACATGAACCATGGATGTTCACTATTATTGAGTTCATAGGAGTAGGAGAAAAAGAGCAAGGTCAAATCCACTGGGACAAAGCAATAAGCACAGCTATTTGGAAGTAGGCCATGCTGAGAAAACAAAAGATGATGCCCTTTTATTTGTCTTCCTATGTGTTATATTCATGTGCAGTAGTAATTAGGCCATATATACATGCAATAGAAAGGGTTGGTACCGTAGGGCATGGTCCTAATCAAAAATTAGTGTATGAACATTACCCTGACCTACAAGAAGAAAATGCATTGAAGAAGTTTGCTTTAGTCAATGATGTTTTTTATACTTACATGGTAAGAGTTTTGAGAGAGGAACCTGACAAAAGATTGTCCAAAAGTACAGAAGATGCAATTGGATTGCATAGTTCCTAGTTCATTCAATTTGAAGATTTTACTTATTTGAGGACTGAGGGATTTGAAGGAAAGCCTTTTATACTGCCACGATATCCTTCTGATAAGTTGATTGTTTTGGAATTTTTAAGAAAGAATTTGAATGTCTTTAGAATGTATAAAAAGAAGTTCAATAGAGGAAATTTGAAGTTGCCTTGGGCTATTGGTAGATACTTCTATTTTAGTGAGGAAGTTGTAGGATATTCAAAGAAAGAATTAAGATAATATGTCTTTCAGGAGTTTGATTTAACCAAGAGATTTGATCCTTTCCATAAGAACCAGAACTTTGTTGACAAAAAGTATAAACATCAGATACATATTGAAGATTTTTGGGCTGATTGCAAAAATGACAGGGAAGTGAGGAAAAGAGCCCATAAAAGATTAACCATTGAGAAAATGAAGTCTATAGGTGACATATATGTCCCCCTAGAGGTGCAAGAAGATAAATTGTTGCATCACAGTTATGTAGAGGCAAGGCTGGTTCCTATTACAGAGCCTAACTGGTCACAACCTTGGAATACATCTTTGGACATATTGTCCCAGCTAGTGATATTATTTTTAAAAACATGGCTAAAGGATAGAATTGAAGAACTTAAGGCTAAAGGAAAGGACATCACTTATCCAAAGAAAGGAAGAAAAAGAAAAGGAGAACCTACTGAGGATTTGCAGTGCTTCTATGAGAAGAAAAGAAAAGTTGTAGAGGCTAAGATTGTTGAAAAAGATAAAAATGCTACTTTAATGGATCCATATGCATTAGGAATAATAGTAGCAGTGGCGTCAGATACTTTTGTAGATGCAAAGTCAATAAGTCATGAGGTTAGCATAGAAGAGGCACAGACTACCAAGGAAGTGGCAGGGCAACAGGTTAGAAGGGCAATCCCAATAACTTTATCAAAAGGGGAGACTTCTAAACCAGGTAGTATAATTGGAGCATAGGAAGAAGGTGCAAAACTAAGCAATATACCTAGTACCTCCACATCATCAGAACAAAGACAAACATATGTTCAAGTAAAAACAAAGTTGGCTTGAGAAATGCAGTAAGAGTCAGAAACTCACAAAGTCAAACAAACTATTGAGACTATGCACATTGACAGTAGTGATAGTGAAGAGAGAGGACTGTATAAGGGAAAAGAGATTGAAATTGAAGAGGATTCCAGTGATTTCCTAAGTGAAGAGGAGAAAAGTACTCAAGCTGAAATGGAGATTGAGCAAAGCTCAAAGCATGAAGAAGAAAAGGTACAAGAAGAAATAGGATTAGTGGACCCATTTGGTACCTTAGCTCCTCCTAAAATCATTAAAGATGTACAAGAAGAGGCACATAAAATTGAAGAAATTGAGAAAGAAGAGACACCTGAAGAGATAATCATAGAAAGGCATGCTTTAGCAGAAAAAGAAACAAAAGATGACACTTCAAGTGTGGATGCCTTAAATATGTTGAATATGTATGATGAGAAAAGTGAGGAAGAAAAGAACACAGAAAGCATACAAGAACAAGAAAAGGAAGTAAAAGAAGATGATACAAAGGTAAATTCCCCTATACATATAGAACAAGTACAGACAGAGGGTATAGACAATACAGAAGACACAATCAAGAAGCTTGAAGATGAAGAAAAGCCAGAAAGGATTGATGAAAATGAAACTAAGGAACCAGTAGAAGATGTAAACATGCCAAACATAGAGCAAATACATATAGAAGAAGATCAGGAAAAAGAACCATCAGAAGAGGAAGGTCTTGAAGAAGAGACTGAGGATGGAGGAGATACAGAAATTGAGGAAGATGAAAATGAAGGTGAATCAAAAGAATAGAAAAATGATCCCATGGAACAAGAGCCCCCACCTCAACAAGAAGAACAACAAGAATAGTAGAAGGAATAGCAACAACAGGAAGAAGTGGAAATAGAGAGACCTCATGAGGAGGTGATTGATGAAGTCAAAACTACAGAAAGCACCAAGGAAATTTTTGCCTGGTTAGGAGAAGAAATAAGAAAGGAGAAAAAAGAGGTACAGTTAGAACCAATTGACATCAAGAGTTTGTTAGGTGAGAAGACACCAAGGAAAGAAAAAAGAAAGGCTAGGACAATGTTTACTATATAGAGAGGGCTACATTTACTATCAACTATCGAACCGCCATGCTTCAACACACAGTCGTTGAACCCTTAAACCCCATGAACCATTGAACCTCAAAGATGGTTCAATCGCTAGGTTCAACGATCAGTGCAACTCACCTTAACTTCAATTCTCTTGGCCACCACTAATGAACCAATGAACTTGAACTGTTGAACCTATAACTTTTGGTTCAACCGAATGCTTTTCTGTCGATCTAATGCCTTCGGCAGAGCCTGATAACACAAATAACGTCGATGCCTCATTTCACCACCGATGTACCACTAAACTGTTGAACCATTGGAGAATGGTTCAACCACATAAAACTTCACCCTTCAAATTCTGTCGGCTGTGTCAGTCAATGAATCTTCACTCAGTAAAATAAACTAACTTCAACAACACACAAAAAATGCAAAAACCTATAGAATAGAAAGAAATCTAACAACACAGAGGTCATTCCACTGATTTCAAAGAAATCCACTAGTGGAATGACTCTGTACGATATCCACTACGGTTGCACCAGAACACAAATTACTTTTATTCCTTCACAGAATTGATTTACCATCTTTCTAATCTGTCATTGTTCTTCTTCTCTTGTGTGTAAAGATCGATCAAATCTCACATATTTATCCCCTCACGGGGTAGTACAGAAAATGACTCCTAGCAGCTGGGAGTTATAGCTATCTTAACAAACTAACTGACTCTCTAACAAACTCTCACCAACTATCTAAAAATAGCATGTCTCGGTCAATACAGACCTTATTACATTGAATGTTCATTTAGGACTTCATTGAAAACATAAAAACAACTTTAAGACATCTAATGCCTCATGGAGGCTCCTGTAGATTGGGCGCCTCCGCACCATACTCCCCAAGTTGAAAAACTCTTGTCCCAAGAGTTAGGTGGTCTACTGCAAACAACTTCAGTATGTCTTCAACCCTGACTTGATGACTTCGCTAGTTCCTCTTTATCCTCCAACTGTGACTCCTATCAATGGAGTTTGACTGACTGCTTCCAAATAGCATCTCTATCATCTGAAGTCTACTTCTCCTTGCTACACCAACACTTCTATCCCTCACCTAGGAGTCCTCTCTTGCCTCTCTCCCCAAGACTTTTGGTGACAACCAATGGACCATCTCCTCTGGCCCTCTTGACAGACCTTCCTATCCGTCTACTATAGCGAGTGAACTTGTAACTGCTCATCCCAAAATCCTGGTGTAGATTGCCTCCTTCAGCGCTCTATCTACACGCTCAGAATCTTCTGAGCTCTGATACCAATTTGATGTAGAGCCAACCCCTTGTCTGCATTTATTATCAACTATCAAACCACCACGCTTCAACACACAATCGTTGAACCCTTGAACCCCGTGAACCATTGAACCTCAAAACTGGTTCAATCGCCAGGTTCAACGATCGGTGCAACTCACCTTAACTTTAATTCTCTCAGCCGCTATTGATGAACCAATGAACTTTGAACTGTTGAACCTATAACTTTTGGTTCAACTGAATGCTTTTTTGTTGATCTAATGCCTTCAGCAAAGCCCGATAACACAACTAATGCCAATGCCTTGTTTCACCGCCAATGTACCACTAAACTGTTGAACCATTAGAGAATGGTTCAACCACATAAAACTTCACCCTTCAAATTCTACCGGTTGTGTTGGTTAACGAATCTTCACTCAGCAAAATAAACTAACTTCAACAACACATGAAAAATGCAAAAACCTACAGAATAGAAAGAAATCTAACAACATGGAGGTCATTCCACTGATTTCAAAGAAATCCACCAGTGGAATGACCCCGAATGATATCCATTGCAGTTGCACCAGAACACAAATTACTTTTATTCCTTCACAAAATTGATTTACAATCTTTCTGATTTGTCGATGTTCTTCTTCTCTTCTGTGTTGAGATCAATCAAATCTCACATATTTATCCCCTCATGGGGTAGTACAGAAAATGGATCCTAGCGGCTAGGAGTTACAGCTGTCTTAACAAACTAACTGACTCTCTAACAAACTCTCACCAACTATCTAAAAGTAGCATGTCTCAGTCAATACAGACCTTATTGCATTGAATGTCCGTTTAGGACTTCATTGAAAACATAAAAATAACTTTAAGACATCTAATGCCTCATGGAGGCTCCTGTAGATTGGGTGCCTCCGCACCAACATACTACAAGGGAACAACACATTAATGAATGGGAGGATATGCACCAAGTGACAGCAGAGATGTTGAGAAAAGACAAGGATAAGCAGGAATACATAAAAGGATGAATTGTCCAAATTCAACAATTTATCAAAGGGATATTTGATCCCAGTGCAATAGTCCTGGAACTACCTAGTGACATAGTAGTTATATCCAATGAAGAAATAAGGGACATGGAAAATTAAAAGCTTAAGGCTAACATTTTTGATGAATGGTTTAGAGATTTTATACAAGAAGGGGAGCAAGTAATAAAGAAGGCAGTGGGAAGGTGGAAAAAAGTTGTAGAAGAAAGGAGTAAATGTAGTATACTCATACATAACTACCAATTCAGAAAGGAAGAATGTAAGTCTAAACTGAAATAGCTGACAGAAATTGAAGAAAGAATAGAAGAGTTAATTAATGAAGGAGTAATTACCCCTTCACTGTCAAGTCAAGTGCCACAGATAAGATTAGAGCTTAAGTTTGAGGAAGATAACCTCAGAAAATGTATAACAGTTGTCCAAGATTTAGAAGAGAAAACATATGAAATGATTAGGATGCACAAGAAGATAGTAGAGAAACTTTTAGAGCATGAATTTATGGAAATGCCAGCATATGAGTTAGAAAGGGCATTATCAGAGTTTAATACCATATTTACACCATGCATTGAAAATCCTGAAGCATACATGAGCAAACAAATGATGGATTCATTGGTAGAAGAAAGCGCTAAAATGAGGAAATATAAGAAGAAGAGAGAAGGATCAGAAAATAGAGAGAAGAAATTAAAAGAAGAAGTTGTGATGCAAGAGTTCATATGGACAAGGAGTCCAGGAGGGGACCGCACCTTTGTAGAAGGTGTAATGAGCAATTTCAAAGCATATATGAAAAAATAAAAGTCAAATAAAGAGTATCAGCGAGAGGAAGTCAATGAAGAAAGGAAATCTTATTTTTTAAAGATTCCAAAAGCATCCTTTGAGGAGGAAAAGATGCCATTTAGATATTTTGATAGATGGTTAGAGATGAATGTGTAACATTGATAAATAATGGAAAGATCTCAACCATAGATGAAGTTTGTAGCCATAGCAATGAGAAGTTCAAAATCTATATAAGGAAATTTGCTACTTGTACATTATTTACACATGGATTTTTAGAAGATAGTTAGCATTTGTAATTGGTTCAAGCATTTTGAATATGAGTATTTTAGTTTAGAGGAGGTCACCTATGTCTGCATTAAGGAACACGTGCAATGTCCAACTTTCTTATTGTATCTGTACAACATTGTAAGTTTTTTGTGAAGTTGATTAATGAAGATGAGAGTCATTCATACATTGTAAATCATATATGACTGTGTGTTTTGAATATAAATGAATATGAAATTCTATATCTATATTTAGAGTGTCTTCTGGCTCTTCTTTGTATTTGAAATAATATCTCTTAAAGCTTGCAATCTTTAATGCATGTTCATGAAAATATTGAGGACATTCGCATTTAATGATTTAGTCTGTTGATTTGATCAAATTTTCTATACTTCTTATAACGTGCATAATAGAACATTTAGATCCTGTAGCAAAATAATGTTGAATTTGATTTTCTCTAACTTTTCCCAAACAATTTGAAATATTTAGCCTAAACGTAGAAATTCAAAGGAGATTGTCTGATATTTGAAAGAAACATGAATAATTGAGTTGATATTTGACAATTTTCATAATATTTGAAAAAGAAAAGCTTGTGTTAATATAAATCATATAAAGCTTTGTGATACAGTAACAAATTTATGTAATGAAATGAATGAAATGTTGATATTTATGATATTTTGCATAATTCAAGTCCAGTGAATTATAAAACACCTTAAATCAAGTAAGGCCCCTTGCATATTACAAATTCATATCAATGTACGGAATTGTCCACAAGGTCAAGACTTGACCATACAAAAACTTGGATTAAGTAATCTTAATTGATTTATTCATATCTTTCAAGACAGTTAGGTTCATTTTGTGAATTTTAACTTTTGTTATGAATGTGTAAAAACAATCATCAACAATACTGAGCCTAACCAGAACTAATTTTTTGCATATGTAGATGCTATTCATTAGTTCAAACACATTGTTATCATCTGTAAGTCTCTAGTAGGTAGTAACCCTCTTGTGTGCAGTGTGCTTGGGCAGTGAACCCTAACTAACAAGTGCCATTTTGTACTTCTTTATTCTTTTAACAAAGAATACAATCTTTGGCTAATCACACCATTTTCCCTTAACATGGTTTCCACGTAAAAATCCTTGTGTTGTGTGTTGATTTCATTTCAGTTCTTTTGGTTTCTTATTCTTCCATGCTTTGATATATCACTAAATGTTAAGATAAGAAAGGGATGTAAAAGTAAGAAAGTTTTGAGATAACTGATTCACCCCCCCTCTTAGTTATCTGCCTTGTTTCCAACAATTGGTATCAGAGCTAAGTTCCTTAGAAAAAGCCTAACAGCTTGAGGAGGATCTGGGAATCTCAATGGATGCATATGGTATGAAAGAGCAACTACAATCTACCTTAGATGATCTTGATCAATCCCAGTCTAAAGTCAATAATTTGAGATAGTGACTTAAGGAGGTTGATGATTTCATCAATGAGATGAAAGAAAAACTTAGTAATTTCATAAAAAAGAGAAAGGAACTACTTCAGAAGTTATCAGATAAGAATGAAACCAATAATATTGATGAGGACCTAAATGAGAAAATAAAGCTATGTGAAAAGATGTCAAAAGAAGTTGTTATGCTAATACATGAAATGGAATCAAGGGTTATGCAATTTACCCAAGAAATTGAAGAGAAGAGAAAGACTAAAGATAACTTAAAACAATCCCTCAAGGAGAAAACCTATGACTGCTACAAAATGGAAAAAATAATTAGACATCTTGAGTCTGATCTTGAAGAAACTAGATACAATGAAGAATAACTTGAGAGACAGATTGACACTCTTAAACAAGATCTTGAAACTGCAAATGAATATAAAGAAAAAATGAAGATAAGCTCAGCCAAACTTGAAGTACTACTTGAAAGTCAAAAGAGGGTAGATGATAAGCATGGCTTGGGATATGAGAAAGGTGAAAGCTCTGGATCTGGTCAAAACAACTTTGGATTAGAAAGACAAAGAAACATGCCTAGAAGAACTATGGTAAGACAACCTAATGCTCACAGATATCCACCTTTCAATAGAAGATGCTTCAACTGCAACAAATTTGGTCATAAAGCAACTCAATGTAGGAGCAGAATGAATTAGAATAATCCATCCTTCTCTGGTCAATGTTTTAATTGCAAAAGGTATGGTCACAAATCTCATGAATGCAGAAATATGCAAATGAACAATTCTTTCAATGGTAGATGCTTTGCATGCAATAGAATGGGGCATATGGCCAATCAATATAGATCAAGAGGATATCAATTAAATAAGAAAGGAAATGTTGTGTGTTACAATTGTAATAAATTTAGTCATATAGATAGATTCTATAGGAGCAGAAATTATGATGGAAAAGGTCTGGTAAAACATGATCAGAAACAAGACAAAGGCAAAGGCAAAGTGAATGCGGATGAGATTTAGAAGGAGATGAGAAAGACTTCGGTAAAGAAGAGTGTTATTAACATTGGTGATGGATCCGCACCAGAATCCAATGCTGATAATCCTTTTGGAAATTAAAAGTGAGCTCTGGCTCAGGGGGAGCTACAAAGAAGATCAAATTCCCCTAGCTAGTTAGTAAGTGCCTGAATTCAACACATTGAGTAAGAATCAGAGGTTGTGGATTAAAGAGATTTTGGAGGTTTATCTAAAAAATTATTCAATTAAAGATTGAGATATCTGCATATTGATTTGAAGAAGTTATGAGTAGATCAGGTTCCAGCAGCTATATAGTAAAAATAGAATTACACAAATAGATCTGGTATGATCTGAAAATGCAATTTTATGATATGAGAATTTAGAGGCATGTTTTGAAAGGATAAATTTATGTTGTCAACTCACTTAGATGATAATTTGAAGATCCGCATAATGATTCGTGAGAAATTCACTCAAAACAGGGTAATCAGATGACTTAAAATGTGCATTTATTGCAATGGGGAATTAGGTTTTTGTGCAATGATAAAAGGCTTTCCATTCATCATTTACAACACTTTGCACTCACAAATAAGAGAGAAGAGATCTGAGAAGAGATCCTGTAAATTATTCAAGTTAAAGCTGAAGATCAAAATCAAGCAAAAATTTGCCCCGACAATTGCAACAAACCCTAAGGGAAAAGGGTATTTCTTCTCTGCAAAATTTCTCTGAATTTCATTGCTAGAATGGCTACCCCTATGGTTGTGAATGTCATTGAGAGGCTAAGACCAAAATTCAAGAAACACCCTCACAAATGTATAGAAGTTGATCCCTTGGGTGTGTTTTCCTGTATCCCGTACGGTGTTCTGCATGTAGAAGATATTAGGGTTTACATTCATGCAAACATTGAAGACTTTAGAGACTTAGAATTGATGGAAATATGCTGTAAAAAGTTAGGAAGTGAGAATTTTGATCTCAAACCAGAATTCAAGGCCCTAAAAGATAAGCACTTTGAACATTGCATACATTTCCTGACTTTTACAGAGGATGAATGGGTCCGGTATGTATTAAGTAGGATGCATGATAACTTTATGTGGTTAATGAGTTCATTTAAGATAACCAAAGATGCCATCAAGGTTGTAACCAGATTGCACTCAACTGGTGCGTTACCTACACTCAAATCTATGAAAAATCAAACTATAACAGAAGCCACCAGATCAAAATATGATAAGAGGGCAATGACTATAAATGACATTAGTGATCTGGATGTCAAGTTTGCATCAATTATAATTGGCTACAAGATTTACCACTCAAGTAGGGAAAATTTTGTATCTAGTACAACAATCTATACTGCATATCAGATGGTGAAAGAAGATGCAGATTATGATTTGTGTGAGTTTCTATTGAATCAACTAATGGAGAATCTACAAGAGATTAAAAAAGATAAGAAAAATTCCTTCAAGTATGGCAATCTGGTGTTGTGTCTATTCTTCTATTACATGAATGAGTTATCAGGATCAAAAGGTCTGATCTAGACAAATGATAGACCTGTTGCAATTCAAATAAGAGATTATTTGTATGGACTCGGTGATGCACAAGCCCAAAATACAGCTCTCTAGGGTTACTTCAAGAATTTACAGAGCATGATACATGCAATAGAAAGAATACCCAAATCAATAGTTGAGAAATACAAAGACACAGTTTGCTTCATGGTTGACATAGATCAATGCCTAATGGAGGTAGTTGAGCCAAGAACTGTATGGGTAATGCCCATGGGTTATGAAGTTGATGAAAACATATTGGAAATACATGTTCAACACTTGCTAAGCCAACCCAAGGACACTGAAGCATAAAGGTTTGGCACCTTTGAGGAGCTAAACATAAAAATACATGTTGAATTAAGGAAGCCTGAAACAAAGAGAAAAGTGAGAAGGGAAGTTGAAGAACTTGCTGAGATGTTTGGCATAACAAAGGAGGTAGTAGATGCAAATAGAGAAAGAATAGAGAAAATTAAAAGGGAAAGGGAAGAGGCAAAGAAAGGAAGCATTCCAGTGGAAGCCTCTACCTAGACAAGATCTACTAGGAGTTATGCCCTTGTCTCTCCTAAAAGATCAATGACTGCTAAACCAGTAACCAAACCATTTGTTACAGGAGAAAAGAGAAAGAAGTCTAAGGCCATAAGAACATATGTGAGCCTTAAGGATGATGAAGAGACAAAATCAGATGTAGAGATCAGAGAATTCAAGAAAGCCAGGAACAAACCTTCCAAGAATGAAAGGACTAATGGGGAGCATAAGACAAAAGAGTTTGTTGAGAGATCGACTCTCTCAATTGAAGACATCATTAAAGTAGTCACAGTGGATGGAAACCTATAGCCAGTAATAGAATTTTGTGATGAGTACAATGATGCAGACATGATAATTCTTTAGGAAGCAACGATAAGGTACTTGAACATTTATAACAAAGATTTCATTGAAATAATTTCCTTGATTCCTAAGAGCTTAGAAGAAGTTTTGGAATTAAGAAAAGAAAGTGAAAAAGAAAAATACTTGGAGATCTGGGAATAGATAGTGATACAGTTATGTACATCTATCACTAAAAAAAATGGACATGGTTTTCAAGGATGCTAAAGAAGAATTCCAGAGCAAGTCCAGAATGAATAAGCTCATGCATGGAGAAACTGACCAAATAGCTAATGAGACAAAAGAAATTCTCTAGAGTGCCTTGCAAATGTTCAATCTTCCCATTGTAGAGGAAACAAATGAAGAGCCTTCTGACATGGATGTTGAAGGATTAAAGAAAATTGATGAAGAGCCATCTAACATGGATGTCGAAGGATTAAAGAAAATTGATGAAGAATAATCTGAGGCCTTAGACTCCTCTGTTCTAGAAGATGAAGTACAGAAAGAAGAAACAAATACTATTGGTGGCAACAAGCAAATCAGTCTGGATGCCCCCAAAGGAAAGGAAGATGAGAATACAAGAGACATTACAGAAGCAGTGTAAAGTTTCTTAGATAAGGAAGTTATGGAATTAGATGAACCAGAGTTGATACAAGGACCACTGAATTTGGACTCTCTCTCTCAGGTTCATATAATGAAGATAGCACCCTTTACTCAGGCCAAAGCCAAAGAAAAACTCCTGATATCTCATATGGAGGACTGTGAGCCACTGAGTGTTGCATCCAGAGTGATGGAGAAGATTATGCCCTCATATCAGAAGGATCCATCTGCCTCTCCATCCAGTAACTTGAAGAACTTAGTTAATTTTGTCAATACACATTTTGAGTCTTTAGAAAAATTAGTAGAAACTAAGGTCCGGAATGAGTTCTTGGGAAAAAGATTCAGTGAGGTACAAGGGCTAATTGTTAATGATAGAAAAACCCTAGACATTTGCATAAGGAACATTTTAAACACTCTTAAGGATGGTGGAGACATATATAAATTTTTCTTATCCTGGCCCAAAGTTGCAAAGGACATTGAGAAGAAAATGAAAGAACAAGAAGGAAAATTGACAAATTTATCTCAAAATTTTGATCCTCTCACCATCTCTCTGGTAAGTCAAGAAGGCCAAGCAGTTGTTATAATAAATGAAATAAAGAAACTGGTTAAGGAGAAGAAGGATATAATGGATAGAATGGGTGAACTCAGAGGGATAATCATCCTTAAGTTAGAGGCAATGCATGATACCTTAGCAGATGCTCTAAGTACAACTTGGACCAATGATCCAATAGATTTGAAGAGGGTAGAAGCATATGCATTTTTCTTGAGTGGACACATCTCTATTTTGGATAGGATGAAGAGAAGTTGGGCCACAGACCTTGTACAATTGAAGACTACATTTGCAGATATACTTAAGTATATGTAATTTTATCTTATGGATTGTATGTACATATATGGCCTTATATAATATTTTTTGCATATTTTTGGTTTGTGGATCCCACCCTTTGCCATTGATGTCAAAGGGGGAGTAAAGAGTAGTGAAAAATGTGGAATCTAGCATTAAGGGAGCATCGGTAAGTAGTGTGGAAAAATGGAGCATAAATAAAGGGGGAGTTACAGCAACACTTAGTCAGTTTTCACTAAGTGTTGCCATCAATGCCAAAGGGGGAGATTGTTGGAAAGAGACACTACCAGGATTCATAAGTGTTGTCATTGATGGCAACAAAGTATATCCCATACATCCACAGTGCATAAATTTCTAATACTAGAAGTTAGATTGAAGATAGGTTGATCTGGTACTCAAGAACAAAGCATATGATAGTGTCTGACAGATTGGGTCCGGAACTCTTTAATGGTGAAACCCAACATGTTGCAAATTTGTGAGTAATAAGGAGTATTTAAACTATTGGATTCCAGAGATTTAACCTCTAATGATAAAGCATGTGAAAGATATAAGAATCTAAGTATCAGACTCCAGTTAGATAGTGCAGACAGGGGAAGAACTAGCCAACAGGGTATTAGACCTCAATCCGGATGTGCAAGAAGTGTTGATCAAGTAACTCGAGGTGTTATATGTTTTTGGCCGACCTAGTTAATGATTTCTATGCCTAAGTTTTTGGTGCGTATCATCTATCAAGCATGAATTCAACTGACAAAATAGTATCTTCCAAATATCCTAAGTGTTCTTGTTTCCAACTAGAAAGTTGTTTGAAATCCTTGATGCAGATATATATATACCTAATGGATTCAAGCTTGTGAAGGTGTGAAAAGTGATAGTAGTATGGATTAAGTGTGAAGAAAAGTAGAGAGAAGTGCAAAGGTAGTAATCCAAGCTCGAAATGTGACATAAGAGTGATACTAAGCAGAGGAAGAATGAGATGTGCTAGATCGATACAATGAGCCTAATTGGAACTTAATTCTTGCATATGTAGATGTTGTTCATCAGTTCAAACACATTGTTATCATCTGTAAGTCTCTAGTAGGTAATGAGCCTCTTATGAGTAGTGTGCTTAGGTAGTGATCCCTAACTAGCAAGTGCCATTTTATACTTCTTTATTCTTTTAACAGAGAATACAATCTTGGGTTAATCACCCCATGGTTTTTCCCTTAATAGGGTTTCCACGTAAAAATCCTTGTGTTATGTGTGTTGATTTCATTTATGTTCTTTTGGTTGATTATTCTTCCATGCTTTGATATATCACTAAATGTTAAGATAAGAAAAGGAAGTAAAAACAAGAAACTTTTGAGATAATTGATTCACCCCCCTTCTCAGTTATCTGCCTTGTTTCCAACAACATCAACTTCAAGGAGCACCAACCCCTAACAAACCTTGCAGGAGCACCCACTCTCTACATATAGAAAGATAAATACAAATACAGAGGGTTACTCTATTTCACTATATTCTATTACAACTCTGATCTAACATCAATGATAATGCACTTGGTCATCTATCCTCAACAATACAATAGGTGTATACACAACTCTTTACAATTCTTGTTCAAAGCCCTTTTAATACATTTCACAATGTCTTCCTCTTCTCATGAAACAATTTGAAGAGATAACCATTTCCATAAAACTGTTTCAGGTAATAACTAAATATTAAACCACAATTTAGGGTCAAACTAACCCTTCTAGTTATAACTAACATGTAATCTGTAACTGTCATGTGACTAATAAAAGAAGTAAACAATGTGTCATTGGTGCCTCAAAATGTTATTATCATTTGCGCACCACATAACCATGATTAAGTGTTCAACTTGAGTTGTAACACTTAACAACAGTTAGGTGATCACCAAAACCCCTTAATACTGTCCATAAAAGAAATCATTGAGTCACCAAATCCTTGTTCTTATAGAACCAAAATTAATATAAACTAGTTGTCATTAGATCAAACAGATCAACATAGTGCCATGACAAGATTTACTTACAACGGGGCCCTCAACACTTTTTATAACTAAAAACCAATGTTTAAAACTATATCATGAAATCCAATACAATGTATCAACTTTTATGTTTTAAGCGATTTCTGAAGGCTTTAACACAAACCCTAACATCTTATAGTGGGTATTGAAAAAATATGCTAGAAATGTGAACATCCAATACATGCAGAATGACCTTCAAGTTAAAAAAAATGAAAAGAAATGACAACACCTGAAGTAATAATGGTTTTGCACTTTGTTTCCAACGGTCACACTCTTCAAGTCCACTTCCAGCTTTGTCACCTCAACTATGATTCCCAAAAGATCTGTCAATGATTCATGGTGGTTTCTGCATATTGTTCCATGATTAAATAAGGATATGAAACCCTACCTCACTGACGACATAGACCAAGATAAAACTTTGAAAAATAAATGGTTTAATCTCTTTTTTTCCTGAAATATCCCATTCAACCAGTACTCACGGTAAACCCTAGAAAGGAGTTGGTGATGATAAAGACACAAACATCTTTTACCTGCTTTGAAGAGCTTGAGATCTATTCAATAGGTCATTCCTTAATGAAGCCCAAAGTGGCATTTGTAACAAAATTTATTTTGTTTCCTCTTTTTTTAAAAAAAAATATCACATAATACCTTATGACAAACAATGTGCCCTTTAATGCCACTTTTAAAATCACATAAAAAATGACCTTTTGAAAAAAAAATTTACAAAATAACATCACATTATAATGTCACTATGTAATGAAGTCAAACTCCACTGTCAAAGCTATTTCCACTGAGTGTCCAGTCAACACTACTTCGTGTCAAGTTTTGTCACATGGCCCATTATAGTCTAGTGCCTTAAACCAAACTAAATCAAACCTTTGCACACTAATAATAACTTGCATATTGATGTGATGTCAATAATGAAACCAAAATCACTTATCATCCTAAAGCTATTGTATGATATCAAATTGTCATAGATGTCCATACTTATAATGCATGGCTACAAGGCAACTATTAGCATCTCATAAGATCATCATATCAAGAGGCAATAAAAACATAGGGAATACCACAAAATAGAAAATGCCACTGAACATGATACCAAAACATATGCCAACTAACAAGTATGAATATCAACTGAGCATGGTACTAAAACATGACAAGTATGAATATGACCACCAAGCATATCCACTATATATCAAACATCATGAGTGTATGTCATCAATTGCATCATATACCAATGATTCATCAACTACATTATATACCAATGAACACAAACCAAGTGCCAACTGAACCAACCAAGTCAAGTTGTGGATTGTCATCAGGGACAAACAATTGAGAGTGAAGTCAACAAACTACCCCTTTGTCCATGATGACAAAACACAACTTCCTCTCCCCCTTTTTGACATCAAGGCAAAGGGAGTAAAAGTATGCAATGCCTCCAATATACATAAAGATTCAAGAGAACCTTGAAATAAGAAACAATGAGTAGATATAGACAACCATACCAAGATAATCCCAGGAAAGAAGAGCATCCAGAATAGCTAAAACAAAAAAATGAAATGTCAGTACTAGAATGAAATACCAGTAGCATAATGAGCACAAAAATGGACAAACAACTAAGAATGTCATTACAAATAATGCCAATCATCAAGTAGAAATTAATCGAACTGTCATAAGATACTAAAAACCATCATGGATCAAAAATATGCAAGAAAATGACTGTCATTATTACAGACTAATCATTGATGCCGTAAAAAAGAATACTATTGTGTTTCTACTATCAAAACATATTTCTACCACTATCAAGCTACAAACTCACTATCAAAAAACAAATATAAATGATAACATGACTTCAAAGCCAAACACAATGATCATTTAAAATTGACAAGATAAACTTGTTCTTTTGTGACCTCCTTGAAACAATCCTTTTCAATAAATTGCAAACATGACTGCCACAACACTTACAATTAGCTGCCACATACTGACATTATAAGACTGCATTGTTCAAGATCTATCCCCACTATCAAGACAACATAGTATTGTCAAAGTAGATGCAAGTATGCAGAGAACTGTCTCACAACCCATTGATTTATTGTCACCACACTGGCATCATGAATGAAACACATTGAACCTATGGAATTTTCTAAAATCAATCTAACCTAAATTGCCAAACATTTGATCTAACCACTATACAAACAACATACTGTCAACTGCATTTTAGAATCTTTTGTTATTTGCCCTGCCAACCATAATCTAACAATCTGATTACAATTTTATGATCCAATAAGATGAAGACAAATAGAGGAGAATCTAAATAATGTCCACTTAGAGGTCACACATTGATGAATTCCATTCCTTGTTTGAAAGGTACCGTCTGACATTGTATTTTGTAGTTTTTCTGCTAACAAGCTAACCACTATTTATTTCTTCAATTCACATTAGACTATAGACCATTGTCACTGTCAAAGACATTTAAGATCACCAAAAAATCATTTGAGCAACTAAGATTCAACTATCCATGCTATCTGTCATCACAAACCAAACTGATACCAAAATCATCAACTGCCACAATAATGCCAAAGGAAAAGCACTAGGCAAAGCACAATACCACTATCAACAATGACTATCAGCATGATCATAGGACTTGAACAACACCTATTGAACAATGACCTAACCACATCAATGTCACATGTGCATCAAGAATACTGGCATTAAGACATGAGACAAATGTAGAGGAGGAATTTGTAAGCATGAACAAGAAACTACTGTGAATTCCAAGAAGGCATACAACATTGAGCATGTAGAAGCATATAAACCAAAGATTGTAGTTTGTATGAAGTTTTGTGCAAGAACCATGAACCAAACCTCTATGAGAGGAAAAACAACTCTTGATGCAAAAATAGTCACATATGAAATATTGTCAAGATGGATCAGTTTAAGAGTAGAACTATTATTAAGGACTATTAGACATCAAGAAGATATTGTGGTACACCATAACCACTCCTCTACTCAACAATAAATCACTGCTCATCCATTGTAATAACCTTTGATAGATAATAGAAAATATATGATTCATCTTATGGATTGACAAATAGACTAGAAAGAGACTGTCACAAGTAGAAATTACTGTTCTGAAATTGTCTGATCATCAGGGACCTGCACCACAATATAAAGACTGATAGCAAAAAAAGGATGATCATAGACATCTTCAGACTTTATAACCTCTTGGTTGATATCTAAGGGGCTAGATGATAAAACTGTAAGCACCTCTCCCTAACCTCATGCTATTCTTTTTAAGTTGTTTTGTACTATTCTTGTGTAGTATGTGTTAGTAATCATTTATGTTTAGGGTTTTAGGCTCGATCTACTCATGGTGCTTGCATAAGTATTCAGGTTTCAAGCATTTAGATATGCATGCACCTTCCCAAAAATCCAAATAACTCTAACACTTTCAGCCTCTGCAGTTGAAGAAATGCAAAAAATCAATTAAGGTACAAGTGTCTTTGTATATACAAAGGTGTTTGTATATGCATGCTAGTCAAATGTGCAATTGGTGGGTCAAAAATCTCTATCACCCTTTCAAAAAATGAGTTATATGCATTTCTGAAATGCATATCAGGCTTAGAATGTGCATTTGTTACAATGGCGAGGGGGAGATACATGCGGCGGGGTCTGCAGATATGCAAGGATCTTTGTATCTCAGACATACAAGGTAAAATATGCATTCCTTGCATATTCTCTAAAGATTCCTTATTTGTATGTTAGGGAGGTTTGTATGTTTGCCTTTGTATATTTGACATACAAAGAAAATATACAATCGAATATACAAGGAGGAAATATACATTTCAAACCCAAAGAGGAAATCAAGCTGCAATGGATAGATTTTGAGGTCCGCGGGTTGTATATTGTGTTTGTATATGCAATATACAAAGCCAATATACAAAAGGTTGAGATGCAAGCTGGATTTCAAGATGAATACAGTGTGTTTCATAATTTTTGAAATCTGTGCCTCGTATGTATGAGGTGAATGTACAATGCATTTGTATGGGCAATGCGATATGCAAAAGAGGGAGATACAATCCAGAACGGAACTTGATTTCAAACTGTTCTATAAAATTTGAAGTCCGGCTTGTATATAAGGTGCTTGTATATGCTTTTGCATGTACAAAGCGACAGGTGCAATGAAACATATGCATTTCAGACCCAATGGGGAAGTCAAATATAGCAGGTAAGTGTTTGGGGTCCGTCTTGTATATCAGGCGATTGTATATGCATTCAAACATGCATATACAAGGGGCAAAAAGGCAAAATGCAAGGGAGAAAAGTCAGCGATAGAAGTGTGGAGTGCCTACGTGGCACATTATCATTGGCTAGTGACTTTTCTACAGGATTTTAAGCCATGGATCTCAATGATGGGAAGTAGATCGATGACCAAGTTTTAAAGTTGCAGTGTGGGTTTTCTTTGCATCCGCAGGCATTGTTTTGAGCGAGAAAACTCCATGGACACACTATTGTTGCATCTTCAGAGGCTGCAGGTAGTTGAGGCTTTAATGGTAGATTATGCAGGGAAGTATGGGTCGTGTTGATAGATCAAACACCTGAATTGATGAAGAGAATATTGGAGAGGCGGCTCAAGTCCTGAACATACCTGCTCATTCCTCTTTGTCTCTCTACTGCATTGATGTTTTTGAGCTCCATTTCTCATGCGTTGTATCAGGCAAAATTTTGACTTGCCATGTAATTAATTTGATGAGTACATAGTCTTGGTATAAAACCCAAACTGTGTTACTCATTGTGTTGGTTGAAGACTTGGGCAATTTTTTGTGTAAATAGTGAAAAACAGGGCATCTCCTGGCTGTTTTATCTCATTTTGGAGTTTATGAGTTGCATCATGAATGTATTTTGCATGTATGTTCAGTTTCATGTTGATATAGATGAAAAATGCTCTTATCCATGTGTTTATCTATTTGTCTCCTTTGTTGCATGCATCTCCTTCTTTTGAATCTGGTTGCTAAGGGTTTCATAGATTCTAGGATAAAGGGTTCTGTATCACATGCTTCGTCGCTAACCTCCATTCAAGGAATGGATTAAACTATTTTAGGTTAAGCATGGAGAAGGTTGTATGTCAGCAGGGATATATATAAGTAGAGGCAGCTGAATACCTATTCTTGGGTGATGTTTGTAAGGTAAGCATTAATCCAACCCCTTGAAACTTGAATGCTAGTTGCAAACCATCTGTTGCATATGTCTAGTTGACTCCTTGCCCTGAGATAGGCACTAGTTTGCTCTTGGGTTAGTAGTTATAACCCAAAACCCCTTGTCTTGCATCCAAATCATAATATCCATCCATTTCATAACTTCAAACACATTAGTTGTAGGAGTAGGATTAGGAACCCCTACATACTCTCATACCTAACTAGTCATATATGTTCAAGAAAGTTGAAAAACTTGTGATCTATCATTTAGATCTTGGTCCATGCATGAGAGTATTTTGCCTGTTATTACAAAGCTAAATCTTCATCTCATTGGGTGAGTCAAAGTGTTAAATCTTTAGCTATAGGGATGCCCCCCTTGGTGCGGCAGAACCAGAAGTGAAGGGGAGGCAGATCACGCAACCTCCCATACTCTGTTGGCCGAATCCGCTTGTGCATTGGAACTGGCAAACCCTCTGCCAATTTGGAGAAAATTACCAACAAATTGGCGACTCTGCTAGGGAGACAATGTCATATCCATGAAAGTTTGAGTCTAAAAGATTGAAGAATCAAACCTGGAAAGTGTTTGTTGTAGCAAATTTGAAATAGTTGTATGTGTGGCTCTATTGTGGGAGAACCTAGAAAGAAATCAATTTTTAGCTTCTGCCTGTTTGAAGCTTATTCCTCTACCAAGGAGGTGGCAACTCTGCATATAAATAACTTGCTAAGAGGACACCAAAGGTGTTGAATTTGTAGTTGCTGCAACATATCCAGTTATTTTCATAAGTTTTGAAAGGTTCCCTATTTGGTGAAATAGCACTAGTCAAAAGGGAAATATTGGTGATTAGATTGCATACTTTTGTGAGGACTTAGTTTGCATTTCAAAAGGAGTATGCAATATTGTTTAAAAGACTCATTTGAAGGACTTTAGGAAAGCTGAAGTAATAGTTTTGTATTTTAAAGGCCTAAGATCATTATTATGATTGAAAATCTAAGTTGAAAGGAGGGTTGTAAAAACATAATGATATATTATCAGCCCATGCACCTAGTGAGGTGTCAAATGTAATGATGCATAATAATCAGTCCCAACCATGTAATAAAAGAAGTTTCAGCATTAACAGATATAAGCCCATAAATTTTGATGGCATTTGTGACTATCCAAATGCTTTTCCATCTAAAATCAAAAAATATTTGCCCAAATTTAATGGTGCAAAGGATGAATCAGCTGAGAAACACTTGCAGCAGTTTATAAATGTTGTAGATGATTTTGAGATTGACCATGAAGATGTAAGTTGTAGAGCTTCTGTAATACTATGTATTGCTTTTTTTTTTGCATCAGTATTACCAGAAGCTCTACAACTAATATCATGGACTGTGGAAATATCATGTACACATGAAGATGTAGTTATGAGATTATTTGTTCAATCTCTAGATAAAGTTGCAAGGGACTGGTTCTCCTATCTTCCAACTTACTCTGTCAGCTCTTGGCATGATTTTAAATCTACATTTCTAGAATAATTTGGTGAAAGAATATCTGAATATGCAGTTATTAGTGATTTTATGTATATCCATATTGAAGAAGATGAGTTGATCCCAGATTTTAACCTCAAATTTATGAAGGCATTGAATAGAATTCCAAAATGCATGAGACCAAATGATGCACTGTGCCTAGTTGTCTATTTGGGAGCATTTGATAGGAAAATGAGCTATAGATTGAGGGACAAGGAGCCCACCACATTGCATCAGGCACGTCAGTTTGCCATTGACATTGAAAATAATTGGAGTTATGGGATTCAAAAATGGTATTTCTCTGAAAATTTATGCTACCCTAGGGTCACTAATGTTGATAAGGGATATAGTTTGAATGTTGGAGATGAATGTCAAAGTACTCACACCCCTACTATCCCAGTTTTTGCATCATTCCAAGTTGATGATGTTTCTGTAATAGAGGAGGATGTCTTATTTTGCCCAGCAAATGAAGTTGACAATAATAACTTTTCAAGTAATATTTGCATTCCAGTCCTAAACAAAGAGCATTCATGTTTAAATGATCCAGTTGTGCAAAGTTGTGATCATATGGATTAGGAGTCAATATCACTTTCATCAAGAAGCATTAGAGGGCTAGAAAATGATGTAGATTGTTCAACTTCAGAGTGCATTGAAGTAGTGGAAATTTTGTATGTGGGGCAATTAGATAAATCAGTTGATAGTGATGATATCCATGATCAGTTCATGGATCAGGTTTGTTCTTCTTATGACTATGGATTTAATCATAACAATGAGCTAGATTGTCATGAAGAGGAAACACAGACTTTTGCAATGAGTGTAAATCCCCTTTATGATGAGCCTATGGATGCATTTGATATTGTGAGTTATGACATTCATTGGTGCAGAATTAACCCTCTGTTTGAAAATGATAATACTAATTTGCAAACTGTGGATAATGAATGCTCAGCATCGGTTGTTTTAGGCATGTGCAGTGATGGTAATGGCTGTGTGGATCAGGTTTTGCTTTCAATGTCAACAGGTGATATGAATTACATTGAGGGTCTCATACTTTCTATGTGTTTTTAGTTTTTCGATCAACTGGATATCTGTTTGGTTATATGCAACAGCCAGGTAGATAATGAATATTGCCAAATACAATATGAGGATATACTGCTTGAGGATCATAACATGCATATGTCACCTAATTGTGAAGAATTTTATAGTATGCATGGCTGCATGTTTGATTTTGAAATGCAGAGTGATAGAGGTTACAGTGACAATGGAAAATTCATCAAAATGGTGAAGCATGTAATTGATAAGATCAGCATATGGGCAGATTGTTTTAGTGTTTTCAGTTGTGGTTGGGATCTTTCAGTTTGTAATCAGGCATTTGACTCGAAAAAATTGTGGTTCTTCATTTTTGGTTGCCCGGGGCCACCAAAATGATGTTTTAAAAATATAATTTGTGTGCAGGTTGGTGTAATGTTTGACTCTGTTGCCCAATGGATATGGCCCAATCTGTGAAACTAGAGATTCTAAGCTCCTCGCCATGCCTGCAAGAGGCATACGTCCCCAGACGGAGGCTATGTTAGTAATCATTTATGTTTAGGGTTTTAGGCTCGAGCTACTGGTGGTGCTTGCATAAGTATTCAGGTTTCAAGCATTTAGATATGCAGGCACCTTCCCAAAAATCCAACTAACTCTAACACTTTCGACCTCTACAGTTGAAGAAATGCAAAAAATCAATTAAGGTGCAAGTGTCTTTGTATATACAAAGGTGTTTGTATATGCATGCTGGTCAAATGTGCAATTGGCGGGTCATAAATCTCTATCGTCCTTTGAAAAAATGAGTTGTATGCATTTTTGAAATGCATATCAAGCTTAGAATGTGCATTTGCTACAATGGCAAGGGGGAGATACATGCGGCAGGGTCCGCAGATATGCAAGGATCTTTGTATCTCTGACATACAAGGTAAAATATGCATTCCTCACATATTCTCTGAAGATTCCCTGTTTGTATGTTAGGGAGGTTTGTATGTTTGCCTTTGTATATTTGGCATACAAACAAAATATACAATCAAATATACAAGGAGGAAATATACATTTCAGACCCAAAGAGGAAATCAAGCTGCAATGGATGGATTTTGAGGTCCACGAGTTGTATATCACGTTTGTATATGTGATATACAAAGCCAATATACAAGAGGTTGAGATGCAAGCCAGATTTCAAGATGAATGCAGTGTGTCTCATAATTTTTGAAATCTGTGCCTTGTATGTATGAGGTGAATGTACATTGCACTTGTATGGGCTATGCGATATGCAAAAGGGGGAGATACAAGCCGGAACGGAACTTGATTTCAAACTGTTCTATAAAAATTTAAGTCCATCTTGTACATAAGGTGCTTGTATATGCTTTTGCATGTACAAAGTGACAGGTGTAATGAAACATATGCATTTCGGACCCGATGGGGAAATCAAATACAGCAGGTAAGTGTTTGGGGTCCAGCTTGTATATCAGGCAATTGTATATGCACTCGAACATGCATATACAAGGGGTGAAAAGGCAAAATACAAGGGGGAAAAGTCAGCAATAGAAGTGTGGAGTGCCTACGTGGCACGTTATCATTGGCTACTAACGTTTATGTAGGAGTTTGAGCCATGGATCTCAGTGACAAGAAGTAGATTGACGGCCAAGTTTTAAAGTTGCAGCGTGGGTTTTCTTTGCATCCGCGGGCATTGTTTTGAGCAGGAAAACTCCATGGACACGCTATTGTTGCGTCTTTAGAGGCAGCGGGTAGTTGAGGCTTTAATGGCAGATTGTGCAGGGAAGTATGGGTTGTGTTGACAGATTGGACACCCGAATTGATGAAGAGAATCTTGGAGCGGCGGCTCAAATCCTAAACATACCTACTCATTCCTCTTTGTCTCTCTGCTGCATTGATGTTTTGAGTGTCATTTCTCATGCGTTGTATCTGGCAAAATTTTGACTTGCCATGTAATTAATTTGATGAGTACATAGTCTTGGTATAAAAGCCAAACTGTGTTACTCATTGTGTTGGTTGAAGACTTGGGCAATTTTTTGTGTAAATAGTGAAAAATAGGGCATCTCCTGGTTGTTTTATATAATTTTGGAGTTTATGAGTTGCATCATGAATTTATTTTGCATGTATGTTTAGTTTCATGTTGATATAGATGAAAAATGTTCTTATGCATGTGTTTATCTGTTTGTCTCCTTTGCTTCATGCATCTCCTTCTTTTGAATCTGGTTGCTAAGGGTTTCATAGATTCTAGGATACATGGTTCTATATCACATGCTTCATCTCTAACCTCCATTCAAGGAATGGATTAAACTATTTTAGGTTAAGCATGGAGAAGGTTGTATGTCAGCAAGGATATCTATAAGTAGAGGTAGCTAAATACCCATTCTTGGGTGATGTTTGTAAGGCAAGCATCAATCCAACCCCTTGAAACTTGAATGTTAGTTGCAAACGATCTGTTGCATACATCTAGTTGACTCCTTGCCTTGATATAGGCACTGGTCTACTCCTGGGTTAGTAGTTATAACCCAAAACCCCTTGTCTTGCATCCAAATCATAATATCCACCCATTTCATAACTCCAAACCTGTTAGTTGTAGGAGTAGGATTAGGAACCCCTACATACTCTGATACCTAACTAGTCATATATGTCCAAGAAAGTTGCCAAACTTGTGATCTATCATTTAGATCTTGGTCCATGCATGAGAGTATTCTACCTATTATTACAAGGCTAAATCTTCATGTCATTGGGTGAGTCAAAGTGTTAAATCTTCAGCTATAGGGATACCCCCTTGGTGCAGTAGAACCAGAAGTGAAGGGGAGGTAGCTCAAGCAACCTCCTGTACTCTGTTGGCCGAATCCGCCTGTGCATTGGAACTGGTAAACCCTCTGCCAATTTAGAGAAAATTACCAAAAGTATGCACATGATAGATTCAACCTTCTCTTTCACATGTTTCCTTCTCCTAACCATCTTTACACCTATCATCTTATTGTAATTCATTCAATCATTCTTACAAAACTTTGCAACATGTCCATGCCTATGACATTTAAAGCACATAACGTGATTTCCAGCTAGAGAGGTAATACAACTATGCCTTTTTGAATAACTAGGAGCATCATTTCTTACTTCAAGGCACCAAAACCTTGCAATATGACCTAGTTGATTACACTTGTAGCACTGGACTTGGTTTGACAAACTATGATGCCAATTCCTTGCATGTATTCTATCTTATTTTCCACATTCATTTGATCTATGGCCAAACTCAAAGCATGAATGACAGTAACAATGAAATTGAGAGCAATTGTACCTTGTTGCTTGCCTGGTGGGTAGAGACCTATGGACCAAACTATACTCCTCCCTTGATCTTCTAGAGAATCAACAATTTTCTTCTTGTCTTCCTCAAGAGCAGAGTAATAATTTAGGTATATCTTCTTTCTAGGAGTATTTCTAGTTTTAGTACATTATCCTTCTTCATAACCTAGGATTGTAGTGTCCTTGTGAAACTTTTGCTTGCTTAACATGTCATTCAAACAATCAGTACTCTTTTCAAATTATAGATTCTTATCTAACTTAGATGATGCTTTTGCTAATTCCTTTCTCAGAGAAACAATGTCTAACTCTAATTTAGACATTCATTAGTTTTGACTTCAAGATTAGATTTTGTAAAATCAACTTCTCTTTTTGCTTCTTCTACTTTAGTTTTTAGACTAATAATCAGTTTATTAGACTCTTCAACTTGTACCTTGAAGTCAACAATCTGATTTCTTGTCTCTTCAAGCTCTAAAGAGACTTGTACAAGGTTAGAAAGTACCATTTTCTTGGAGTCTTCTTCTTGTTTAAGTTGGTCTTCTAATCTTTGATTCTCCTTTCTAAGTTGATTGATTGTAACCAAGGCACACAAGAGTTCTCCTTCTAAATCAATCTCACAATCTAGTTCATCATACACTTGTTCATAATCATATTCATTCACAAATAGGTCTCCTTTTTCATCGTCAATTTCAACTACAAAATCATCAAGTTCTTGTCTACTAATATTCACATTGTGAAGACTCTTAACTTCAGGACTGGTCTCTTTATGACATTTTGTATCTACATTCATGGTTGACTCATGCAACAATTCATTGTAGGACTTAACTGAGGCTTTCTTTTCAACTTTTTGATCAGCATTCTTCTTTTCTCTATTTGAGGCCTTAATCCTTCTACCCTTTCCCATGGTACTCCACTATAGGACCTACCCAAGTCAGTTAGACTTCAAATAGGGAACCTATGCTATGATACTACTTGTTGGAGTATAATATCACAGAGAGGGGGGGTGAATCAGTGGCATACTAATTTTAACAACACCTTAAGAACTTAAAAAATCACAACAACTATGGCATGACAGACTAATGTCAAGAATGCATCAACAATATTATGAAACAAAAAAGAACATCAATCTTAGGAGTAAATATGTTTGCATGTTAGCCACTCAATCATGTAACTTGTATAATTTTGATTGACCATAATGAGACTGAATAGAGGATATCATCTCAAACAAAATATATGATGAATATCCATTCATGCATATCAAATTGACTTAGAATAACTAGATAACTGAATGACACATGATGAGTGAAAGAATATGAGGATAAAACACATTAGTGATAGAAAAAACCATAACACAAATATTGTCTTAAGTGGAAACCATCTAGGGAAGAAAACTACTCAAAAAATGCCTCACTGGCTTGTCAAAAGGAATCTCACTGATTACAGGCCTCACTGGTTTACAACATTGCCTCACTAGCATATAACATTGCCTCACTGGCATATAACATTGCCTCACTGGCTTACAACATTTAGAAGCATCAACTTCAAGGAGCACCAACCCCTAACACAGCCTTGCAGGAGCACCCACTCTCTGCATATAGAAAGATAAATACAAATATAGAGGGTTACTTTGTTTCACTATATTCCATTACAACAACTCTGATCTAATATCAATGATAATGCACTTGGTCATTTATCCTCAACATTACAACAGGTGTATACACAACTCTTTACAATTCCTGTTAAAAGCCCTTTTTATACATTTCACAATGTCTTCCTCTTCTCATGAAACAATTTGAAGAGATAATTGTTTCCATAACACTGTTTTAGGTAATAAATGACTATTAAACCATAGTTTAGGGTCAAACTAACCCTTCCATTTATAACTGACATGTAATTCATAACTATCATGTGACTAAGAAAAGAAGTAAACAATGTGTCACTGTTGCCTCAAAATGTTATTATCATTTGTGCACCACATAACCATGATTAAGTGTTCAAATCAATTTGCAACACTTAACAATAGTTAGGCGATCACCAAAACCCCTTAATAATGTCCATAAAATAAACCATTGAGTCACTGAATCCTTGTTTCGACAGAACCAAAATTAATATAAACTGGTTGTCATTAGATCAAATAGATCAACATAGTGCCATGGCAAGATTTACTTACGACAGAGCCCTCAACACTTTGTATAACTAAAAACTAAATTTTAAAACTATATCATGAAACCCAATACAATGTATCAACTTTTGTGTTTTAAGCGATTTCTAAAGGCTTTAACACAAACCCTAACATCTTATAGTGGGTATTGAAAAAATATACTAGAAATATGAACAACCAATACATGTAGAATGACCTTCAAGTTAAAAACAATGAAAAGAAACGAAAACACCTGAAGTAATCATGGTTTTGCACTTTGTTTCCAACGGTCACACTCTTCAAGTCCACTTCCAACTTTGTCACCTCAACTATGATTCCCAAAAGATCTGTCAAAGATTCATTGTGGTTTCTGCATATTGTTCCATGATTACATAAGGATATGAAACCCTAGCTCACTGCTGACATAGACCAAGATAGAACTTTGAAAAACTAAATGGTTTAGTCACCTTTTTGCCCAAGATATCCCATTCAACTGGTGCTCATGGTAAACCCTAGAAAGGAGCTGGTGATGATAAAGACACAAACATCTTTTACCAGCTTTGAAGAGCCCAATACCTATTCAACAGGTCATTCATTAATGAAGCCCGAAGTGGCATTTGTAACAAAGTTTATTTTGTTTCCTCTTTTTTTAAAATATCACATAATACCTTATGACAAACAATGTGCCCTTTAATGCCACTTTTAAAATCACATCAAAAATGACATTTTGAATAAAAACTTTACAAAATAACATCACATTATAATGCCACTATGAAATGAAGTCAAGCTCTACTGTTAATGCTATTTCCACTGAGTGTCCAATCGACACTACTTTGTGTCAAGTTCTGTCACATGGCCCACTATTTTCTAGTGCCTTAAACCAAACAAAATCAAACCTTTGCACACTAATAATAACTTGCATATTGATGTGATGTCAATAATGAAACCAAAATCACTTATCATCCTAAATCTACTTTATGATATCAAACTGTCATAGATGTCCATACTTATAATGCATGGCTAGAAGGCAACTATTATTATCTCATAAGATCATCATATCAAGAGGGTATAAAAACATAGGGAATACCACAACACAAGAAATGCCACTGAACATGATACCAAAATATATGCCAACTAACAAGTATGAATATCAACTGAGCATGGTACCAAAACGTGACAAGTATGAATATAACCACCAAGCATATCCACTGTATATCAAACATCATGAGTGTATGTCATCAACTACATCATATACCAATGAATCATCAACTACATCATATACCAATAAACACAAATCAAGTGCCAACTAAACTAACCAACTCAAGTTGTGGATTGTCATTAGAGACAAACAACTAAGGGTGAAGTTAACATGTGGTCCCACTAGAAAATATGCTTTCTCTGTTCAAAAGATTCTATTTTTTGTCCATATCTACCCCAAAAGAAAGCAAACTTAAGAAGATCTTATTTTCTTTATTTTTTGTTTTAACTACAGAAAATAATGAATATTTTAAAGAAATTTATAAGATATACTGCTTTAAAATATAATTTTACAAGGATTGCAGTTTATCTTTTTCTAATCTGCCTAGATTTAATTTTCACAAAAAATGATAATACAAGGCTTTATAATTTCACCAAGTATACATATCTCAAGCATATGATTTTCTTTAAAAATCATAAAAAATACATGAAGGCATAATATATAATTTTGCAAAAATAAAAAGCCTATCAATCTTATCCTTCATTCAACCTACAAGTTATACCTAAGGTATATGAGTCATGACTTACTCTTCAAAAGGAATCCTGATGCGTTTTAAGGGCATAATGCCTTGGCACCAAATACTCAAAAGAGAGCTAGAGCATTAATGTACTAAGGCATGAAGATATAATACATTGAGGGTATTAGTTGAGGCCTCTTAATTACTAAACAATGTGATAAAAATCTCAAAGAAACTTAGGGCATCTACAAACCCTAATTGCAAAACCATTCTTGCCCTACCTTTTCGAGCTTATTTCACCTTGAATCCTTTCGAAACAAGTTCTCTACTACCGCCATGGGGTAGGGTTTGGAGGGAGAAGCTCAGCCTCTTTGCTGTATGTATGCATTTTTCTTTAAGATCTTCCATAGAAGATGAAAGGTAAGACCTCTCTGTTACACTTGACTCCATATTCTTTATTTTTGAGTGCAATATTTTGACTTTAAAGCCATGGCTATGGCAAGTCATGATGCATTTCTTTATTTTATGTTGCTCTGCTCTCTGTAACTAGGCCTTTCCTCCACTTGATGCCACCATGAGAGCATTGCTTAAGCTTTCTCTTGGGGTTCGAATGCACTATTTTCTACAACAGACATGTAGGTAAGACTTCATCATTCACTCTTTGTATCTTACTTTTTATTTCTCATTGATAGAACCTTGATTACAGTCACAACATGAATACATATTCTTTTTCCTCCACACACTTTATTTCTAAAACTCTTATGGCCATGCTTTAATGAAGAACTTCTGAGCATTTGCCTTGTAAAATGAGCTCAACTTGAGCCTCTAAAATTGTAGAAGAAAATACCTTTTTGATCTCTTCATTGTTGGACCATGACTCTATTATATTTATGGGTTTTCCTTTTTTAAAGGCCGTGACCAAGCTTTGTCTTTCTGGGCCTTTTATGGTTGTGAGTTTAAAACTCAATATTTGCCTTTTGTATCTGACATTTTGCTTGAAACTTTGAGTTTGCAAAATACAAACTTCTACTAGGTCATGGCTATAATGATATGGATCTTGCTTTTCCTCCATTTCTAGAATGCTCATGTAGGTCATGCTCTATTTCCTTTGATATTACTGTCCTACTCTGCAATTTCATCCTACAGCTCTACGAGGCAAGCATTAGTAAAGGAATAAGCCTTGGCCCCAAGGACAAAAATAATGCTTCTAGCATCTGTTGTCATATTTTTTTTATCAAGGCCAACTATGGCCAAACATGAAATCCTTCAATGTGGAAGAAGTGGTTTAGATCCATCTCCACTTTGTCTCCAAATGGGAGAGCTAACCATGACATGTTATTAAAATATTCTTCAGAGGACTCTCTATCTCTGTCATATAGCAAGATCTTCGATGATAGAGTTTTTTGACATTTTGTAAAGAAGCTTGTGCTCTTTGGCTGTAGCCTAAGAAGGCATAACATCTATGACATTTTTTGTATTCTTCAATCATTTCCTACTTCATTGAAAAGACATTATTGTAGTGACAATCAGCAGGAAAAGGAATGTTTACAATTTTATTTTGTATGTTGTTCCCCATGTGCTCTGACTATACCATGGATATCAAAGTATCATTGTGTAAATTAACTTCCTTTGGCAATAAGATCCTGTCATTTGCATCATGCTACAACAATTAAATAACCACTGAAAGCACTCTGTCTTTCCTATAGAACGATAATTTAATCCATTTACAAAATGTCATGCTTTCTCTTTATTATACTATCAATGGCTTTTGCTATTGAAACTTCTATCCTTGATGAGATCAATCATGGCAAAAGGATTAAGGGGTTCACTCTCTGTTATTTTCAATGCATTCTATTAATGACAATATAGGTGTTGTCCCCTTTTGACTTCCTGTAGGTAATCATGGATATTGAGACTATACTATTTTCCATAATGAATATATCAGTTAGAACACATGATGTCATATGGATTTTGTTGTTCATCGGTACCCATCAGTTTGTTCAATCATGCATAAAATGATTCTCATTCTTGTAGCTATACACATGCTATGATTATGTTTGGCATTTGAATGTTGTAACTAACATATAAATTCTAATGCCTTGGCCACATGCAAACATTATGCAAGATACCTTAGATGGAATATATCTATCATGTTGACATGGAATACTACTTTTTGATCAGCATAAGAGTGCCCTAGTTCTCTTGTAATAGAAAATAGATGAATAATCTTTTTAATGCCCCTACTCTATTTTAGACATTAATGAATGAGCTCAAAGATCACTTGTGATTTTCACTTCCTTATGTTTGGATTGACAGTCATAAATGGGTAGTGAGCTCGAGTTCTCACATTTAGTTAATGTAGTAGCACAATATATTTTGATTTCTATGTGTATACTTTGTATTCCATCCCCTCTTAAGAATCAGGGGCACCATGCTAGACTCAACCCTTGTGGGAGCCCACTTAACACCACATGTTGAATTGGCCTTCAAAATAGGAAAATGATTTCACCTATACCTACACATGAAACAAACATGTTAGATAAAATTAGTGAAGTACAATGATTGTTTCTTTTCAATCTCTCTTTCATGTGAATGATATGTATCTGACTTAGTGCACTATAGGCAATGTATTATGCCTCTACTGATAGGTACATAGGGAACTCATATCCAGAGCTCTTACAAATCTCTTTCAATCTTGCAGGTTCTTATGAAGATCGGGAAAAAGAATAGAAGGCAACCTCAGAAACTGAAGACACTGAACAAGCAATGATAGATATGATCCTTCCCCTTCCTATTTTTAGATGCATAGTATATCTCTTATATCTGTACTAGTTTACCTATTCCCATGGCTTGTGTGGGACATTTGATCTATCATGTTTTCATTCAATACAATGTTTATTTCTTTTATGTATCTCATTTGTAAAATGAATAATCATTGTAGTGAAAAGAAATAATTTATCTCTCAAGCAACCTTCTGCAAATGAATGATGATCTAAAAATTCTTTTCCTCTATTTAACAACTGAACTACAATATAACTGAATATCTTAGACACTCCAACTATGCAAATAAGATATCAGGCAAATGTTAAAAAACTTTCTCATCTAAAATGAACTGAATTTACTCTAACTCTACCAATTTGCGCTATAGAGAAAATTGGTAACACATCCATAAGGCTAAATGTTTCTTTCTTCTGACAAATCTAAAGGCTCATTAGAAGGTGGATTATACCTTATATGCATTGCTTAGTTTCCATAACTTTGATATGAACATTCTGATAACTGCTCATCATTTTCTATATTGTTTGTAGAAACTAATTTTATTTGATATTCAGGCTCAAAATAAGATGATTCCTTAGGACATGAAATCTCATTATCTGATATTAGATATATCTCCTCATAAATAGGGGAAATATCATCAAATTTTTCTATACATTCATAAGACAAAGAAATTTCTTTATTACCCACACGTATTAGTAAAATTATCTTTTACCTGGATGTGATCTATTTCCTCATTTATTATTTCCTGATGTGCTTGAATATTACTCATTGAGCATGAGTTACCCTATAGAGATATGGGGACATCCTCGCATCCTGACTAGAGGGAGAAATATGTGTGATGGAATTATATAAACTTTGGATCTTATTATTCTGATTACAAACCCTTCTTCTTCCAGTATTTTCCACATATTGAATTCCCAATGTAGACTAAGTTAATAAGGACCCTTTTAAACTATCCAGTTTATTTCCCTCTTTGCAAGTGAGAACACAACTGGATCTATTTTTCTCCACATGATTATTTCCTATAGACTCACAACCCTTTATCCTTGTATGTTTTAGATTGTTCTCTATATTTATGGCTAAAGAATAAGCTTGTCTCATTGTGGTAGGGCTTTTGTCTCTCAATAGATAGCTATCTTCTTCATTGAATGCACCTAGATATATGATTAAACACATAGCCTCATTAGGTCTAGTATTTTCGGGGATATCCCTTCCTGTCTTGGCAAATCTCAAGTTGAAAGCTGGGACTGATTCCTTTTCTCCCTTTTAAATTTGAATGTGTCTTCTAATCAACAAACTAACACCTATTGTTTCACCGAATTGCTCCATGAAAGCTACTTTTTTATCTTTCCAAGAAGCAATAAAATGATTGGATAGATATGCAAACCAATCTCTAGCTTCTTCTTTAAGGGTTTGAACAAACAATTTTTTAACCACATCCTCAAGTTCTATTTTATAATTTCCCATTAAATCACCAAAATCTTGTAAATGGATGCTATCTATTTTGGATTGGTCATTATTAAACATTGGTATTTGATCTTTGATTTTATCTGGAATATAGTTTGGAAAACCACAAACATTACTGAAATCTATTGTTTTATACCTTTCGATGACAAACCTATGTTGATAACATAAGTATGATTTCATAGTATACATTTCTAAGCCACTAGATCTAAAAAAATGCAACCCTTTTCACTTATTCCTTTTGCATTTTTATTAAAAAACTTCTTTAGAAAGTTCTTCAAGCCTTGTAAAATACCTAAAAAAAATTTCTATTAGGGTAAACCTTGCTTTGATCAAGAATATAAAAAAAACTAGACTGCTTCACCAGGTTCCCTTTTCATAGAGTCGGCACCTCTGTATAGAAAGGAATACACATTGAAAATGAAATGCTCCATTAAATCAACTTCTGTTCTAAATCTTGTCCCATAGTAGAGTCATATAAAACATTGCAACATATAAATTCTATGTAGCATGTTTATCTCTATTTTTAACCATGAATTAAAATAGTAGAGTCGCCACCCCTTTGCCAGGAATATAACAAGTTGACTTCTGACTCTTAGCAAATAAATGTGGGGAAATAGTAATTGAGCTAAACCTCAAGATAAGACATATTTTAACTTCCCCAGTAGATTCGCTAATCTATTGGTTGTTGTAAATTCCCAACCTGATCTCAAGGAAGCAAATCTATAAAATAGCCATTTCTAATAACTGATTTGTCTTGAGGGATTGGCCAATGAACATTAAATAGGGGTTTCAATCCTTTTCCTCTACACTTTAGGCTCTAGAAGACCAAGGAGGGTGTTCCTTTTCTTCTTTTGAAATAGATATGTTCTTTCTAAATTGCTTTAAGAATTACTGATATAGTAAAGTAATGGGATTGATACTTAAGTTGTAGCATAATTCTTTGCAGAAGAACATGTGAATAAAATAACATCTAAAACCTATAGCTAAAAGGAAAATTTGTTCTGATATTTTAGAATGAGAATAATCAATGGGGCTTCAATATAATATATCATTTCAAACTGATCAATGCCCAGTCCAAGGCTCATAGAGTTAAAAATAGATGTAAATGAAAAGACCATCATGTGATTAATTTCAGTCTATTGTGACAATAAAATAATGCCTTACATTATGATATTCCACTAGTTTTAGTGCTAACCATGCTTAGTTATCCTTGTAAACCAATATTACATTCAATATCCTCTTATAGCTATTATTTTACTACTTGAGTAAATGCCATAAGAAAAATATACAAACGTAAGAAAGACTATGGTGAATAAATTGATCATTAATTAGATTGTATTCATAAATGTACCAATGCATACATGAGTAGGAGATAGTATACTTTGAAACTCAACAGTAATCTTTAAAATAGACTGATATTAAATTACAAAAAGCCTTGCAAATATATCAAAAGATTGAACTCAACATGAAATATGAAACTGGACAACTAATCTTAATTTCAAAAGCTAAATATATACAACTCTTCCAAGATCAGATTGATCCCATATTTCAGATTGAAAATTAAAATATGACCTCAAACCAATGCTTATCAATGACCCTTGAATTCCCTTTAATAGAATAAGGGAGTAGACAAGCTATCGACTTAAAGACAAAAAGGAAGTTACAATTTAATTCACCAAAGATGAAGTTTGTAACAAGATGCAGATGTAACTATCTCTTAACTGTAAAGAGATGCCTCTATAACAAAAATACCCACACATGCTGAGGTATTTGCTTTAGAATTGTATGTTCTCTCATTTTGGTGGTGACTGTAGCTAGGGTTTTGTTGATGGTTGATACATTGTCGAATGCCATTTAAGCTAGGCACTCATCAAATGCTATCAAAATGTTTGATAAGAGCATTCACTACTCTACATATCCAAGCCAGATGCCAAGAGATGAGAAAATGTGCAAGGAACATTATCGAAAGGAAACCCAGGAAGCCTAAATCTCCTTCACTATTTCCATATCACCTTGTAGTGGTGTGACTCCCCACTTATAGTTAAGAGGTTTCCAGCAAATTCAAATAGGCAGAAACTTGAGGAATCGACACATAGCTAACTCCAATAGTGCTGGAAGTTAAACTAGGAGAGTAGTAGCAAAAACAATAAATTTTTCCTCTGCTCCAATCCATTTCATCTAGGTGGGCAATCCCCTTACACCTAGAGTTAAAGCTCTGTTAGAAAAATTAGATGTAAGGGAGGAATAGAGAGTGTTATGATGCCTCTCTACCTAAGAAGGGAATCTGCCACCTCAAGGGAAGTAGAAACTACTAGAGGCAAGCGATTCTAATTTAGAGCCCACGTTCGGATGAAAAGACAAATGGGAGAAGAAATCACATAAGTTGAATGGATGTTGCTACTGCATATGTTTCTTTCCAATTCCCCCCATTCTAGAAATGAAAATTCTTTAATCCTTTAATTCTGTAAGGATAGATTTCTAACCATGAGAACAAAGAATAGAATCTAGTAGAAAGAGGGATCAAAAAGAAGATACAGAACCAAGAGAAAGACATATTATTAGCATGATCAAACAATGTAGGAGGAAACATCTAGAGACACCTATTTATAGAAAATTTGGAAAATCTCACACACATCTGTTATATCCATGGTTAATTAATTCTAGTCATTTCAATGTATCTCAACTATAAATGGAAATCTCTTGAAGATTACCAAAACAAGAAAATAGATAGGATTTCATCATTTTACATAACTAAAAACATCACTTCTTGCATTGAAGATGGTAGATCAAGTGTCTCAAATTCATCATAGTAGTCTAGTCATCCTCCCATAACTCGTCACAAAGTAGATGAAAGGTCACTTGTGGCAGAAGCATAGATTTCCAAGGGCCAATCCTGTACAAGCCAACCTTGAAATTAGTAAATTCCTCCATAGTTGCGATAATGGAGACCCTACACATGCTTGAGAAATTAATTTTGCAATGGTGTATCTCAGATCACGTGCCAACACATGTCTACATCAGTCTTTCTAAATTTGGGCCGTCGATCAGATCCAAGTAGCTAGCTCAAATCAATGGTGTTGATTTAGTCTATTACATGGAAAGAGATTGTTGTTGAGCATTAACCAATAATATTTAGCCACCTAGATGACCACCATAACCATGACCTCGAGAAGACGTTTCAAACAGTACAGTTAGGACATTCTCCGTGGTTTGCACTCAAAAGATCTACCAAGAGAATTGATCTCTAAAGAATGGTAGAGAACTATTAGATTGGCTGCATGCAATGGGACAACTCCCAAAAAACATCATCAGCCCCTAAGGTTTAACCGTGTCACCCTTTCATCCATCCAAGCATAGTTCCGTCCTCTAGGAGTGACGTGTCATGTTTCCTCCTTTCTGTAGTCATTTAGGGGGACCCTTTCATGAATCTCAGTGGAACAACAAAACCCATAGAGAAGTTTCCAAGTAGCACCTGGACCCACCATCTCTTTGTGTTCTAACTGATGAACAATTTTGTGTCAGTTGGCACTCTTTTTATAGTTCAGTAGGTGATTTCCTATCAATATTTTAATACCAGCGGACTGGCAGAATAGTACCAATAAATGCCACCTATCAAAAAAGGGTTAGCAGGATCTGACCCTCGGCATACATCCTTAAAAACAACCTTCATCTACTAGGGAAGAAGGGGGCCATGGGACCACTTAAGGGAAAATATGTGAAATATTTTGACACTTTGAAAAATATCCAAGACTGGCTGGAGGTGGTAACTGCACAACAAGGGGTTGGTAAACAATATACTTTAGGGCATAAAGAAGAAACTAAAGAATCGAGTAATAGGTGATAGACAGTCAAAATAAAAATATATCAAAAGTAATTTTTAATCTGCTTGATGCAAGGGTTTAGGGTTTAAGGGGTATCACTCAAAGCATTTTTATTTTGCAAAAACCCTAGGTCATATATTTTCTAGCAGGATGACAAAATTTTGGAGCAAATACTAGAACCATGAAAAAAGGTATAAGGTCCCATCAGTGGCTCTAGTTGGAGATGTCTGTTCAGCCTGAATAGAGTGAGATCACAAAAGAACTCTTGAGGAGTAGACCAAAACATAATAATACACATAACAGCCCCAGTCCATCAAGCAAGAGAGAAACAAGACCTACCTCTGTCAAAATTTCTATTTTCTAGTGACTTCATCAGGCTACTTCTAAAACCTTCATTACAATCCATCTTGCTTCTAACATGGATATTCATAGGTCATTTAAAACCATCCTCTTCACAATCTCCCCAGCTCCTTTGATCAAATGGTGATTGAAACATACCTTCATGAAACAAAGGGTTAATACATGGTTCAATCATATCCAACCAACTGAAATATTTATCAATTCATGATTGCTGGTCTTCTTTAAATTTATATAGATCTAAAAATAAAAACATTCATAATCTATTTGATAAGTGACATTGAAGACATCCTCTTTTTTTTTGAGTGAGTGTCAAAGTTGAAACAATCATACTCAATCTTCTCCTGCAAATATGACACTCTGATCTTACTTTGCAACATTTCATCTAATAACTCAACCTGATGAACAATGGAGAACTGGGAATCATTGATAGAATAGACATCTGAGTTTTGATCCATTAGTGAGGAACTTGTGTCCTCAAACACCTCTGCATTCTGAGCTAATGTCAATTCATGTTTTCCCTACTTGTTGGCCTGTAAAGGGTTTTTTTCAAAGATTGGATTACTTCTACATCCATAAGGATCAATGTTTCTTTCATTTGACAAATCTAAAGGCTCATTATAAAGTGGATTATACCTTATATCTATTGCTTTCATGCATTCTTTAGCATCTTTATCCTTATAGCCTATATCATATCTAACTCAAAGTTTCCATAACTTTGATATGAACATTCTAATAACTGCTCATCATTTTCTGTATTGTTTGTAGAAACTAATTTCATTTGATAGTCAGGCTCAAAATAAGATGATTCCTTAGGATAGGAATCTCATTATCTGATATTAGATATATCTCCTCATAAACAGGGGAAATATCATCAAATTTTTCCATACATTCATAAGACAAAGAAATTTCTTTATTACCCATACATGTCTTATTAAAATTATCTTTTACCTAGATGTGATCTATTTCCTCATTTATTATTTCCTTATGTGCCTGAATATTACTCTTCGAGCATGAGTTGCCCTATAGGGATACGGCGACATCATCCCATCCTGACTAGATGGAGAAAAAAGTGTGATGGAATTATATAAACTTTGAATCCCATTATTCTGATTACAAACCCTACTTCTTCGAGTATTTTCCAAATATTGAATTCCTAGTGTAGACTGAGCTAATAAGGGCCCTTTTAAGCTATCCTATTTATTTCCCTCTTCACAAATGAGAACACAACTAGATCTATTTTTCTCCACATAATTATTTCCTTAGACTCACAACCCTTTATCCTTGTATGTTTTAGATTGTTCTCTATATTTATGGCTAAAGAATAAGCTTGTCTCATTGTGGTAAGGCTTTTGTCTCTCAACAGATAGCTATCTTCTTCATTGAATGCACCTAGATATATGATTAAACACATAGCCTCATTAGGTCTAGTATTTTTGGGGATATCCCTTACTGTCTTGGCAAATCTCAAGTTGAAAGATAGGACTAATTCCTTTTCTCCCTTTTAAATTTGAATGTGTCTTCTAATCAACAAACTAACATCTATTCTTTCACCGAACTGCTCCATGAAAGCTATTTTTAGATCTTGCCAGGAAGTAATAAACTGATTGGGTAGATCAGCAAACCAATCTCTAGCTTCTTCTTTAAGGGTTTAAACAAACAATTTTATAACCACATCCTCAAGTTCTATTTCATAATCTCCCATTAAATCACCAAAATCTTGTAAATGGATGCTAGTTATTTTGAATTGGTCATTATTAAACATTGGTATTTGATCTTTGATTTTTATCTAAAATATAGTTTGGAAAACCACAAACATTATTGAAATCTATAGTTTTATAGCTTTTGATGACAAACCCGTTTTGATAACATAAATGTGATTGCATAGTATACATTTACAAGCCACTGGATCTAAAAAATGTAACCCTTTTCTCTTATTCCTTTTGCATTTTTATTAAAAAATTTTCTTTCGAAAGTTCTTCAAGCCTTGTAAAATACCTAAAAAGAACTTTTCTATTGGGGTAAACCTTGCTTTGATAGAGAAGATCAAGAATACCAGACTGCTTCACCAGGTTCCCTTTTCATAGAGCCACCACCTCTATATATAGAGGAATACACATTGAAAATGAAATGCTCCTTTAAATCAACTTCTGTTCTAAATCTTGTCCCATAGTAGAGTCATATGAAATATCACAACATACAAATTCTATGTATCATGTTTATCTCTATTTTTAACCATGAATTAAAATAGTAGAGTTGCCATCCCTGTGTAGGGAATATAACAATTTGACTTCTTACTCTTAGAAATAAATATGGAAGAATAGTAATTGAGCTAAACCTCACGATAAGAGATATTTTGACTTCCCTAGTAGATTTGCCAATCTATTTGTTGTTTTAAATTCCCAACCTGATTTCAAGGAAGTAGATCTATAAAATAGCCATTTATAATAATTGATCTGTCTCGAGCAATTGGCCAATGAATAGGAAATAGGGGTTTCTATCCTTTTCCTCTTCACTTTAGGCTCTACAAGACCAAGGAGGGTGTTCCTTTTCTTCTTTTGAAATAGATATGATCTTTCTAAATTGCTTAAATAATTACTGATATAGTAAAGTAATGGGCTAGATTCTTAAGCTTTAGCATAATTCTTTATAGAAGAACATGTGAATAAAATAAAATCTAAAACCTATAGCTGAAATGGAAATTTGTTCTAATATTTTAGAATGAGGATAATCAATGGGGCTTCAATATAATATAGCATTTCAAACAGATTAGTGCCTAGTCCAAGGGTCATAGAGTGAAAAATAGATGTAAATGAAAAGAACATCATCTGATTAATTCTAGTCTACTATGACAATAAAATAATGCCTTACATTATGATATTCCACTAGTTTCAAAGTTAACCATGCTTACTTATCCTTGTAAACCAATATTACATTCAATATCCTCTTATAGCTATTATTTTACTACTTGAGTAAATGCCATAAGAAAAATATACAAACATATGAAAGACTATGATGATGAATAAATTGATCATTAATCAGATTGTATTCATAAATGTAACACTGCATACATAAGCAGGAGATAGTATACATCAAAACTCAACAGTAATATGTAAAATATACTGATATTGAATTACAAATAGCCTTACAAATATATCAAAAGATTGAACTGAACATGAAATATGAAACTGGACAACTAATCTTAATTTCAAAAATTAAATATATACAACTCCTCCCAGATCAGATTAATCCTATAACGTCAGAAATTGTCCTCTTGTATGGAATGATACAATTTCCCTCAGTTTAGCTCCTCGTATTGCATGACCTCTCAACCTTTTTCTTTCTGACCATCCTGGAACCTCGATTGACTAAGTCTAGTTGCAACATGTTCACTTTTTGAGGTAACCTTTTGATGGAACCTGAAAAGGGAGTTTGGATTACAGGTTCCTGGGACCCCCTAAAAGTAGATCTGAGTGGAAATTAGGGGCTTGGACTTGGGTACCCACACCCTAGTCCTCCCATGTTTCCTGAGATTTTGAATTTTGGTAGGATGTTGGATCCCATCGAGTGGCTCAAGATTCCATTTTCAAATTCTTAGTTTTTGTGCGATATCGAGATGTTATTTTGAAATTTGAATTTCCCTAAAGCTAGATATAAAAAGACATTTGAAAATTATTTTATCATACACAATTCTTATGCAAGCTTGATGCCAAAACTCTACCAAAATTGCCATTGAAGATCAGTGACTTGTTGAAGCTTTTGAAAGTATCTTGTATTTGCTATCATGGAGACAATGGATGGAGATTAGGAATCAAGATCTTGAGACTATCTTTCTCTTCCTAGTGTTTGTAATCTCTTTGCATGATCGAGAGAGGGGTTGAAGCCTCCAACATTGATCTTGGAGATCCTCTGCGGACATTGTTGATTTGCCTTCTTATTCATGCAAGTCTTCATTTGTTTTCATCTCCTTGAGGTGAAGTTGTATGTGTTTATTGATATAAAGCAAGTTGTTTATCTTCCCTTGATTGAGACATCTAGGGATTGATATTTCTACATACACATTGTTAGCTGTGCACACACTTCTGCAAATCTTTATCTCTAGCTATTGTTGAGGTAGAAATACCAAAGATGGGGCTTGTCTAAGGCAAGCTCCTAGATAGCCGCAACATCTTTCTCCTTCTTTTGTATGTGCAGATCATATTTTACAAGTTCCAGCGGAAAGAAGTTGTAGGAAGGAGGGTATTGCAGGTACATTCATCATAGATTTTTGATTTTTTACATTTTGACACTTGCAGGACTAAAGAGCGGGTGTCCCAGTCCAACTGGGGGCAATTTTTGGGATCTGGAAGCCATTTGGGAGTGTCAAATAGCCTGTGCAAAAGATTTCTAGTTTTGGGAACTTTCAAGACTAAGGAGCAGGCACCCTAGTCTAGTCAGCCCTTAGAATCTAGGTGCACAGTCTTTTAAACTCTTTCTCTATATTTCTGTGATTAACTCTATCTGTTTCATCACTGATTTCTAAATATCTCTTATTTAAGGCATAATTAGGGTTTACTTGGTTTATGAGCAAAACACTTTAAAAAAATTAGTTAGGCTTTTGAAATTAGATACCGCAAGCATAAGGCATAAACAAGCAACTCATAGATTGACCTCATACTCAATCCTTGTCCTCCCAATGTTTAGTTTGGTGAAATAGTAGTCCTTAACCTAGTTGAGACAAACTACCAAATTTTCCACAAAATATTTTGGTGAACTCGAGCTTTAAAGAATTTGCATCCTTTTAAATTCGAGATCTAAAATAAGTTGTTGTCCTAGAGCACATCAAATTGGAAAGTCTCTTTGGTGAAATTGCATGCATTGAATTATAAATCATATTCTTTATCTTTTCACTAAAAGAGTTGGAAAAAAAAATTATTCATTGTTTTGGATAATACCTCCTTTTCATAGGCCATCATTGTGCATTTGAATCTTGGATTAAAAGGAGCATGTTAAAATGTCAAATTATTTTTTGCAAGATTTTCATGATTATGATGGGTCGTTTAGTTGTGATGACTTTGATATGTTAGATGAAGCCCTTGAGGACTTTATCTTGATTAAACATTCCAGTCCAGCCTCAAAGTCATCATTATTTCAAAGATTTATAAATGCAATTTATGTTCCTAAATCTAAATAAGAGCTTGAAAAACTAAAAATTGTGGTCACTTTATGTTCAAATGTGGTGCGACCATCTTCTAAACCTATGCTTACTATTAAATGTTGTCCATCTTCTTCTCAACCTCCTAATCATATTTATGATTATGTTAAACAAATTGTGCAACAAAACTTACAACAAACTAATCATAATGTGGTTGCTCATACATACAATACTCAGAATAATAGACAAAGTACACAACAATCGAGTATTCTAATATCTTTACCAGCTTCTCAACCTATGCTTCCTCAAGCACCTTGTTTAACATATAAAGGTGGTAAAGACTATGATCTTGCAGAGCAACTTTGCACTACTCCTGCAAAGATATCTCTTTGGGAACTTATACAAACTTCACCTACTTACCATGGAATGCTACAAGAAGCCTTACAAAAGGTGATTATTCCTCTTGTTGTTAAACCAAATGATGTTGTTGCTTTATTACGTTGTATGCATGCCACAAAAATAGATATTTTATTTCAACAACATGAATTGCCATCTCTCAAAGTTCAAAATCAGTATGATCCTTTGATTATCTTTATTACAATAAACAAAACATTGGTTAAGAGAGTTATGATCGATAATGGATCAGCCCTTAACATTTGTGGCATTGATTTATTACATAAAGTTAAGGTTGATACATCAGCAATAAAACCAGAATCATTAAGTATCCGTGGTTTTGACAATGTGGGATGACAATCCATGGGCATCATCACTTTACCTATACAAGTTGGACCTGTCATGGTGCCTACCCTGATTCATGTCATGCCTTGTTCTCTATCTTATAACATGATTCTTGGTAGACCTTGGATTCATGCATTAGGAGTAGTTCCTTCTACCCTACATCATTCAATCAAGTTTATATTCAAAGACAACTTACATACTATTCATGCTGATCCTAAACCAGATAGTTGCTTACAAATGGAAGTTCATAAGCATGTTGTTTGTCCTAAGACTCTAAACAATCTAAAAATAGATTTATCAACTCCTATTACTATCAAAAATGTTATGCAAGAGCCTAAACAATCAAATGCATTTGTTGGTGATGACTAGGGTTCATTAGATTTTTCATCTTCCTCTACAGGAGAATACAAACCTAAAAACCCCGTCCCTGAAACATCAAATATTGCATCAATCACATTGTACACTTTGATTGATAAGCATAAAGCTTTTTGGTAACAAATAAGGATAATACCCTTACTTACACTACTGATTATGATACTTATGAAGCTCCACCTTCCTTTAAGGAAATGGTTTCTCTTTATGGTCGATGATTTTGAATCCTTTATAAAGATTGTGATTATGTAGGTAAAGGCTATGGTATAAATCAACAAGGAATCACAGTCCCCATAGAATATGCTTTGCAACATTGTTCTAGTGGCATTGGATATAACCCTTTCAAGGAATTCAAAGCTCGTAAATTCCCTACTCTTAATGTGAATACAATATCAACACTTAGTTTGATATTTCTTGAGATGATCGACACTAATTGTCCTCCAAGACCACCCTTGTTGGATGTATTCTCAATAGATGAAGTGATAGTAGACTTCTTGGGTGCTTATGACAATATTCCTCATTATTATCATAAATGCGGCCTACGTTATTATTTAAACAACAACAGATATTTTTGAAAAACTACTAGCACAATAAATGCTACTATAAATCCCAATGGAGAATTTGGAGAACAATTACAATTATATAATCCCTTAGACCATAGTACTCTCCTCAATGGAAAGAATGTTGATGTCATTATGGATAAGGATAACACTGAAAAAGTTCTCCCTATTGGTGATTGTTTAAATATAGAAGAAAAAGAAGAGATAACTAAGTTATTGCATGAATTCTCAGAATTATTTGCTTGGATGTATTCTGATATGCTTGGCATTGATCCTCAGATTGTAATGCATAATATCATGTTGAAACAAGATGTTAAGCCATTTAAATAGAAGATTCGTAAGATGAATCCTAAGATTGCACTGCTTGTTAAAGCTAAGATTGAAAAGCTTCTACAAGCTGGTTTCATCCAACCTATTGATTATTCACCTTAGATTTCAAATATTGTTGTCATCACTATACCCGATGGTCAAATAAGAATGTGCACAAATTTCCAAGATTTGAATTTGGCATCTTTGAAAGATGATTTTCCACTCCCTAATATTGATATGATCGATTCCATAGCTGGTCATGAAATGCTATCTTTCATGGATGGTTTTTCAAGATATAATCAAATTTTAATAAATTCTCAAGACCAATATAAAATAGCTTTTATAACACCTTGGGGTATATTTTGTTGGCTAGTCATGTCGTTTGGACTTAAGGATGCAGGAGTTACTTATAAATGTGCAATGACTCTTATATTTCATGATTATATGCACAATATTTTAGAAGACTATGTCGATGAGATCTTGGTGAAGTCTATCCATCGTAAGGATCACATTACAAATCTTTGACAAATATTTGAGCGTATAAGGAAATATAATATGTGATTGAACCCTCGTAAGTGTATTTTTGGTGTGGACAATGGAAAGATACTAGGATTCATTGTTTCAAATCGTGGTATTAAAGTGGATATGAAAAAGATCAACACAATTGTTAATATGCCAATACCAAAGAACATATCTCAACTTCATAGTTTGTAAGGAAAGATACAGGCCATTCATCGATTTGTTTCACAACTTGCAGATAGGACTCACCCCTTTACGCAACTATTGAAGAAGGATTCTAATTTTTAATGGAATTCTGAATGTTAAAAATATTTTGAAGACTTAACAGATTATCTAGCTAATCCACCTATTTTACAACCTACTATCTCTGATAAACCATTCGTGTTACACATCTCAGCATCTAACATTTCCCTAGCAACTTTGTTAGCACACCATAATGCTGAAGGCAATTAATGTGTCGTCTATTACATTAGTCAATTTTTTTCTCGATTATGAAGAACGATACACTATTATAGAGAAGCATTGCTTAGCTTTAGTGTTTGTGACTCAAAATCTTAGACACTATCTCTTAAATACTAAAGTGCATGTGATGGTAAAATTTGACCCTCTAAAACATCTCTTTCCAAAAATAGATTTATTGGGTCATCTTGCTAAATGGGTCATGTTACTAATAGAATTTGATCTCAAGTTCATTTCCCAAAAAGTGATTAAAGGTCAAGCATTAGCTGATCAGTTAGCTGAAGCTCCTTCACCCTTTTTTACACAACATTAGGATGTATTTCTTGACAATCAAATCTTAACAATCACTATGGATGAAAAATGGGAATTATATTTTGATGGATCAAAATGTTGAACTGGCTCTGGGGTTGGTTTTATATTGATACCCCTGTAGGTAAGTTGATTCCACTATCTTACCACTTAGATTCTTATGTACAAACAATATAGCTAAATACGAAGCTCTTATTGTAGGACTTCATGCTACATTAGATCTTAATATAAAACACATCACAATATACAGTGATTCTCAGCTAATTGTCAAAAAAATAACTAGATCATATCAAACTAAGCATGATAAGGTATCTCAGTATTGTGAGTTGGCATTATCTCTCTTAAAACAATTCACATCATATTCAATTAGCACTATTCCTAGGAAAGATAATTAACATGTGAATGTAATGGCAATCGCAACTTCCCTTATATCCCCTAATGATTTTCTTAAAGAATTTACTTTCAATGGTTCATAATCTTAAAACACTGACAATTGAATATCCTATGGTTGTGAATAGGGAACTCTGTGTTAATACATACACTGATGAATGGTTCTCCTATATATTCAATTATTTACATGATGGAACTATTCCTAATTCAACATCTAAGAATGCCTGAATCCATTTATGCAAACTAGCAACGTGATACATTATACTATCAAATGTCTTATACCGTCGAAGTTACAATGGTGCTTTACTCTGATGTTTAAATAATTTAGAGATTATAATAGCTTTAGAAGAAGCTCACTCCAGTGCTTGTGGAGGACATTTTGGAGGAAAGTCCTTGGTGCAAAAATTGTTACAAATGGGCTACTATTGGCAGTATATGGAACAATATTCCTTGGTGCAGGAGCACCTACCTGACAGCTGGCCTCCATGAGGCAGTTAGTTTGTTTTAGGTCTTGTTGATGTTTCCAAGAAGGTCTTGTAAGACCAATGCATGTAATAAGGTCATGTTGACCAGACTTTACTATTTTTAGCTAGGTTAGGACAGCTGTTATGCTGTATGTTCGGTTGGATCCTCCCAGCCGCTTGGAAGCTCCCAGCCACTGGGAATCGAGTGGTAGTACTCGCAAGGAGTTCCTATTTATGCATGAGGATCGGTTGGTTTTAGATATAGATACAGATTGAGGAGTATTGCAGATCATCGATCAGACTTTGCTGAGAGTGAGATAGAGAGTGAGATAGAGTACTATATTTGCATCTTTTGAAATCAAATAAAGAGATCCTATTTGTGTCAATTTTCTGTTTTGAATTCCATTGTGTAATCGAGTTGCTATTTTGGTGGTTACATGGATTCGCTGATCCATTCCACCGGTTGATTCGTCGAATCGGTGGAATGGCTATGTACAGTAGTTTAGGTTATAGTTTGCATTTTCTATTTGGTCGCATGTATGTTTGTAGGATTGCAATCAAGAGGTGTTGAGAACCCTAGCATGGGCATGTGCTAGGTCGTGTTGGTTGTTAGAGTCTGGAAGATCACCCTGAAAGTAGATCGGGTCACCTCAGGAGGTTTAGCGGATCGAAATTCACTAAGGTTAGAAATTCGTCACAACGGCATCATCAGGATATTTCTGTGTATATCCTGCAGTTACTTCGGGCGTCATCCGAGTAGATGGAGGTGAGCATGATACAGTTGTTTGCATAAGGTGAATGCATTTCGGGGTGATCATCACAAGGTGTTGCCGAGGAAGAGTATATCGGCATAAGTTAGTCGATCGGGTTGATAAAAGCATCGCGGGCCGATAATGTTAAGTTTGGCCGACAGCAGGATATTGAAGGAACTGCATATGACGTCATCATCATCAGGATAATCGTCATCGGGACATTTTGAAATATCACCCGATAAAGGTTTATCCTACTGACCATAAGTGTTTTGGTATCGGCATAAGGCATTAAGAAGTTAAGTGGATCGGGAGGAGGATATTCGGCAGAATATTCGTCATCAGTATAAAGTTGAGTATAATCATCAGGATGTTTCAATATGACCAGATAAGTCATATCCTGATGCTGCTTGTTTAAGTAGGTCAGAGATCAGGGTGACGTAAGCGTCTAAAGGAAAGGTGCATGAGAGTGTCGTCATCAGGATATATGGAGGGAACCGGATATTTTATATCCTGCTGATGAACATGATGTTGAACATCATGGTGCTGCAGATAGAGGTTGGTGGTAAGATGAACAGTGATCGTCAGGAGGATGATTGTGCTTGCAGAATATGATGATGCTGCTGACAGGCGAAAGGATGAAGGTTTGTCTGCAGGAGGATATCGGTCGGCAGAGAAAATATGATGATGCTGACAGTGTTAAGGGAAATATGATGATGATGATGAAGGGTTGTAGACATACATGCTGTATGTCAAGGTTTTAGTGTGGATGCCTCTGCATCATAGTGGTATCAGAGCTCAGCAAAAGGTCTGGGCTGTTGTGTGTTGATTCTGTCACTGAAAAGACAGAGGTAGAGGAGTGAGAGGTTGACAAAATGCCTCCGAAAGGTAATGGTACTGCAAGGGAATTGCAAGAGATGAAGGAAAAACATGCCAGAGAGATGAGGAAGATGAAGGAGCTTGCTGAAGCACTTCAAGCCAGGCTTGTAGCCTTGGAGAAGAACAAAAAGAGGGAAGTGGACGACAGTGAATCAGAAGAAGATGAAGATGATGTTGAAGAGTATGTAGAGGTAGCTAAAGATCTGGATGCTAAAGACCAGAGATTTGCAAAACTGTTAAAGGCAGTGCAGAGTGATAAACCTAAGGTAAAGGTTGAAGTTTCCAAGTATAATGGAAGTTTGAATGAAGATGAGTTACTGGATTGGATTGCTGCACTTGATAATCACTTTGAATGTGAAGATGTTGCTGAGGATCAGAAGGTAAAGATTGCAAAGACCAAGTTAGGAGGTCATGCTTTGGTATGGTGGGATTATGTACAATCCGAGAGAAGGAAACAAGGAAGGTCAAAGATCATGGGATAAAATGGTAGCAAGGATCAAAGGTAAATTCTTGCCCAAGGATTATGAAATTCAGATGTTTAAGAAGCTGCAATTTTTAAGGCAGAAGGAAATGGATGTGAAGGCATATACTGAGGAGTTTTATAAGTTGAGTATGAGATCTGGTCATCATGAGAATGAGGTAGAAAAGGTGGCTAGGTACTTGGCTAGTTTGAGATTGAACATACAGGATGAGTTAGTTTTAGCTAACCCTAAGAGTGTGGAGGATTGTTACCAAATGGCAATCAGGATTGAAGAAAAGATGAATAGGAGACAAGATAAGTCCATGAGAGGAAGAGGCAGCAATATGAGGGGAAGAGGATTAGCCCCTACAACAAGGCAAACCAATGAGGGTCAAGAAGACACTGGTAAAGGACAGGGACAGTCTGATTTCAGAGGTGGATGGAAAGGTAATAGAGGTAGATTTGGAAGTGGTAGAGGTTCTACTACATTTTCAGGAAAGTGTTACACCTGTGGTGAGTTTGGTCATCCATTTTTCAAATGTCCAGAAAGCAAAGGTTCATCATCCAGAAATGATAGAATGAATGACAAGAGAGTACAACTTGTGCAAGAAGAGAAAGTAGAGGAATGTGTACAAAGTTTAAACACTTATCAAGATAGAGTTCTTGACAATTATGGATATCCTGAGGAGGGAGAAGCATTGATGCTAAGGAGAACTAGTTTGTAGACATCAAAGGATATGATGCAAAGAAGAGCTCTTTTCAAGACCACATGCAAGAGCAAAGGTAAAGTATGTAAGGTTGTCATTGATACTGGTTCAACAGATAACATGGTATCTCAGGAAATGGTGGATAAACTAAATTTGGAAAGTATTCCACACCAACACCCTTACAAGGCATCTTGGGTGAGTGATAGTCAATCACTTTTTGTCTATGAACAGGCATATGTTGATTTTCAGATTGGAGCATATCATGATAGAGTTTTGTGTGACATTTTGCCCATGGAATGTTGTCACCTACTGTTGGGTAGGCCATGGCAATTTGATAGGAGGGTACTGTATGATGGGTATGCTAATACCTACACCATCAAGAAAGATGGGAAAACTATTATGTTGATGCCATTACAAGAAGCAGCTGTAGTACAGAAGGTAGCAAAAATCATTTTAGTGGGAAAGAAGGAATTTGTGCAGAAGCCTATAGGAGCAGGCATAAAGGCAATTGAGGACATTGCAGGGAAAGAAGTTGTTAAGGACAATAGTTTGAAGACAGTTTTAGTTTTGACTGACAGAGGTCAACAGCAGGTTCAGCAACAGGTTTGCAAACAGCAACCAGTTGAGAGGAATGACAAGGATGTTGTCATAGTTGGGACTATTGTTTGTCCTATAAAGGTTGAAAGAAAGACAGAGTTGAACATTACAGAAGTTCAAGAGGCAGTTCAGACAGAGGTTCTGGTCAGAGAACCTGACAAACACAAGGTATGTGAGAGAAGGGCCTACATTGACAGGCATGAGGATTTACTTGCAAGAAAACAAGTTACAGTTCAGAAGTCTTGGAGCAGCCGAGAGCCAGCAGAGGACAAAGCTAGAATAGGTCAAGACACTGCAAAGGCAAAGTGTAAAGGTGGAGGACTTCCACAACCTAACTCATGGGACATGAGTTCTTTTCTGTTGGGGAGTATGGTGCAGGAGCACCTACCTGACAGCTGGCCTCCATGAGGCAGTTAGTTTGTTTTAGGTCTTGTTGATGTTTCCAAGAAGGTCTTGTAAGACCAATGCATGTAATAAGGTCATGTTGACCAGACTTTACTATTTTTAGCTAGGTTGTTAGGACAGCTGTTATGCTGTATGTTCAGTTGGATCCTCCCAGCTGCTTGGAAGCTCCCAGCCGCTGGGAATCAAGTGGTAGTACTCGCAAGGAGTTCTTATTTATGCATGAGGATCGGTTGGTTTTAGATATAGATACAGATTGAGGAGTATTGTAGATCATCGATCAGACTTTGCTGAGAGTGAGACAGAGAGTGAGACAGAGTACTGTATTTGCATCTTTTGAAATCAAATAAAGAGATCCTGTTTGTGTCAATTTTCTGTTTTGAATTCCATTGTGTAATCGAGTTGCTGTTTTGGTGGTTACATGGATTCGCTGATCCATTCCACCGATTGATTCGTCGAATCGGTGGAATGGCTATGTACAGTAGTTTAGGTTATAGTTTGCATTTTCTGTTTGGTCACATGTATGTTTGCAGGATCGCAATCAAGAGGTGTTGAGAACCCTAGCATGGGCATGTGCTAGGTCGTGTTGGTTGTTAGAGTCTGGAAGATCACCCTGAAAGTAGATCGGGTCACCTCAGGAGGTTCGGCGGATCGAAATTCGCTAAGGTTAGAAATTCGTCACAACGGCATCATCAAGATATTTCTGTGCATATCCTGCAGTTACTTCGAGCGTCATCCGAGTAGATGGAGGTGAGCATGATACAGTTGTTTGCATAAGGTGAATGCATTTCAGGGTGATCATCACAAGGTGTTGCCGAGGAAGAGTATATCGGCATAAGTTAGTCGATCGGGTTGATAAAATCATCGCGGGCTGATAATGTTAAGTTTGGCCGACAGCAGGATATTGAAGGAACTGCATATGACGTCATCATCATCAGGACATTCCGAAATATCACTCGATAAAGGTTTATCCTGCTGACCATAAGTGTTTTGGTATCGGCATAAGGCATTGAGAAGTTAAGTGGATCGGGAGGAGGATATTCGGCAGAATATTCGTCATCAGTATAAAGTTGAGTATCATCATCAGGATGTTTCAATATGACCGGATAAGTCATATCCTGATGCTGCTTGTTTAAGTAGGTTAGAGATCAGGGTGGCGTAAGCGTCTAAAGGAAAGGTGCATGAGAGTGTCGTCATCAGGATATATGGAGGGAACCGGATATTTTATATCCTGCTAATGAACATGATGTTGAACATCATGGTGCTGCAGATAGAGGTTGGCGGTAAGATGAATAGTGATCGTCAGGAGGATGATTGCACTTGCCGAATATGATGATGCTACCGATAGCTGGATATGATGATGTTGTTGACAGGCGAAAGGATGAAGGTTTGTCTGCAGGAGGATATCGGTCGGCAGAGAAAATATGATGATGCTAACAGTGTTAAGAGAAATATGATGATGATGATGAAGGGTTGTAGACATACATGCTGTATGTCAAGGTTTTAGTGTGGATGCCTCTGCATCATTCCTTTTCCTATGTCAAGAGATCCACAATGTCAACAACATAAACACGTAATCCATGCTCCCGCTCAAGAGTTTCATACCCAGGTGTCACCATGGCCATTCTCTATTTGGGGCTTAGATCTCATTGGTAAAATTTCCCCACCCTCTTCTCAAGGTCATACATTTATCATTACTGCCACCAATTATTTTACAAAGTGGGTCAAAGCAGCCCCCTTGCGATCTATGACTACTGATGTAATCTATTAATTTATACAAGACAACGTTATTTCTCAATTTGGAATACCTTCCTCCCTCGTTTCATATAATGGTACACCATTTAAGAACAAGGATGTGAAAAAGTTCCTTGAAAAATACCATATACAACATCGCTTCTCTACACCTTATTATCCTTGTTAACAATCAGGATTACACCCTTAGCAAAGATAGACTTTGTTAATCTTCTTGCAACATGGGAACACTCCTAGGCCTGTGGGTTGCCTAAACTTGGAGTGAACCTCCAGAGTGACCTGGTTCTCCAAATGATTTTCTAATCTAAAAGATCTTTGCAGAGGGAAAAGGGGGAGAGAATGAACTGAAATGAAAACTAACTTTAAATAGAAAACAACTTCTAAACTCTAACTTATCTAAATGCTTTCACTCACAAACAACTCTTAAAATAGGAACTCTCACAACTTCACTTGAACATACAACTCAGAAATACTGTGTATGAAGGTTCAGTTTGGAACACAATCATACAACCTGAATCACATTTAACAATTTGCACAACACTTTCATAATAATGAGATCTGACAAAGGATAAATTAGTTATTATCACAATGAGACATCAAGTCAATATTGTAATCATGAGGCAAAAGAAGTGAAATAGAAGGATTATGTTGTATTAACTAGAAGGAGTGCAAAGAAAAAAATATAAACTAAGTTAGAAATCTATCTACAAACTCTCTACCTATCCTCAAGAGAGAAGAATCAATGATATCCACTACCCAAAACCAAGTCCTTCCCCAACTTTTATAGCCAAAAAGGCTTTCTAAAAATGAGAAAGGATAGAACAACTCAGCAAAAACTCAAAAAGGGTAACTTCCAAAGTCATTCCTAAGTTTCATAGAAAAGCCTCCAAAACAGGGTTCAAAATGCCTCCAAACTGGGAATAATAGCTATCAAACCCTTTTGTTGTGTGGTCCCCACCAAAAGGATGCAAAAAATTAGGCCTTATCTACTTAAAAAAGCTCAAATTTGTCCTTATCTACCTTACTTTGCCCAGAAAAGAAAATCAAATCTAAAAATGAAAAAATCTTGCTAGATTTTCTCTATCTTGGTCCCACTTTAACTGATTTAAATAACAAATATTTAAAAGCAATTTATAAGGGATATTGCTTTAAATATTTGCCTTACAAAGATTGCAGTTTTATTTCCCAACTCACCTTGATTTGATCCTAATTTGATTTTTTCCCAAAAAAATGGAAACACAAGGCTCCTATGATGACTTTGCCAAGTATATTATACTTCATCTAGCATCTGATTTTCTACAAAAATCATGAAAATATATCATGGCACATTAAATGGTTTAAAAAAATATAGGCCTATAAGGACTATTCCCCATCTAGTTTTGTAATAACTAAGGCACTCTAATGTCAACCTATCCTCCAAAAATGGAAAAGGGATCTTAGACACAAGGCCTAGGCATCACACAAGGTGGACACTCAATACTCTTGGGGTATTAGTTATGGTATTTTAAATTTTAATTCAATGTGATAAATAATGCTATCAAACTTAGTGCAATATTGAACCCTAAAACAAAATAAAGAAACCCTAAGATCATGACTCATTTGACATTTTGAGTTTTTGAAAGAAAAGAGTTTTGCCTCTTGGTTGCCACCATGGTGGTTAGGGTTTCAACTATAACCCTTCATTATCTCACTATCTTGAGCGACTTCAATGGAATCTCTAATGGTTTTGGATAGAAAACAAGAGGTAAGACTTTTTTCATAGGCATTCAATCCATTTCTCATTCATTTTCTAAGGTAATCTTGACCTTAAAGTCTGTGGCTAAGTACTTTTCGGATGCAATTCTTTTGTGGGTTCTGCATATCTTCTGTATCACCTCTGATTTCTGTAAATCGGGCTGCCATGAGGTAGGGTTTGGAGTTTGAAACCCTCCTTTTCTCTGTAATTTCAAACAATCTTCATGTATTCCTATATAGATTTGGACAGGAAAGAGAAGGTATGACTAGTTTTGATTTTTTAAATCCATATTCTTTTATTCTATGAGGTAGATCTTGGCCTTAAAGTTGTGGCTAGAGAAAAAAATTCTGATGTATTTATTGCTATATTTTTCCCTTGTCATTTGTTTCTCCTGCCTGGGGCCACCATGGCCGTTAGTTCGAGCTTGTTTGAGTCATTATGAAAGAAAAACTTATGGCCTCCATGTATCTATCTTTCCTCGGCATAAGGTGAGTTCTCATCTCCTAGATACTGTGTTATCTCTCTGGTTACGCCATGATTTAAAGCCCTTATGGGTTATCTTGTTATGAAAAAACATATACACTCCTTTTCTTTTATTGTGGCTGTAGCTGCACATCACACATTTTTTGAATATTCTTATTTGTATGAACTTGAGCTCCTTCATTGTTTAGTGGTTGCGCCACTCGCTTGGCAGGAAGCACCATTTTGTTGAGACCATAGCATCACTATACTATACCTTCCTTTGATTCTCTGAGTTCTCACTGTGTGTTTCTTTCTCTAAAGGTCGTGGCTTGTCTCTTCATTTATGAGTATTTAACTAAAATGTGTTTTCTATGAGCTGAAATGAATTCAAAAATTTATACTTTTCCTTCTATTCATGATAGACTTGCTTCAACCAAAGTTGGGCTCTTATAATAGAAAAGAAACACACTCAGACCACCATTGCATCTGAGTTATTTCATTAATATATCTGAGTATTTCTTGTTTTCATTCACGAACTCAAAACCCTTTCATTTTTTATATATCTATATTTTAAATTCAAAACCCCAAGAAGATTTAATTTGACTGTGAGAAAAGGATGCTCTCCCTAACCATAGCCATGGTGATATTAAATGATCTTTTCATTTATTTCTTGAATGTAGATCTTATTTCCATAACCCTACTCATTGTGGATGTAACAAATACAAGGCCTAAATAAACTGTGACCTTGAAGATGCAAGACTTGGGTTCTTCAGTAGACAACATCCTATATGCTTTGAATGTCATATCACCCTGTCTTGCTTAAGCTGGAAAGTTTATTTCTTGTTGTAACGTGACTAACACCCTCTGCTTGGCTTTACTATAGCCTACTTCATTTTATTGAGAATGTGTTGGAATTAGGTCAGACAACTGAGAGGGGGGGTGAATCAGTTGTCACAATTTTAATCTTTTCTACTTTTAATCTTCTTTCACAACTTACAAATAGATTAATGATGTAAACATTGAAGCATGAATTAACAACACATGAGCAAAAACAAAATGAACACGCATAACACCAGAATTTTTACGTGGAAACTTGATTAAGGGAAAACCATAGTGGGGGTTAACCTACAAGATTCATACCCTATTAAAAGTAATTAAAAGAAATGGGAAGGCACTTGCCTTCAGGCATACCACCCAAAGCTCACTACTCAAAGAGGCTCACTGCCTACAAGATTTTATGTTTAATACAAAAAGAACGAAATAAGAAATAACATCTTCTTCATGCCTGGTTTAGTCCCATTGAAGCACTTAACTCCTCTGCTCTACTCCCATGCTCTACTCTACTCTACTCTACCACATCTTCACTCACCTCATTCCCTTTGACATCCTCACTTCACTTAGTTATATATGACATCAACTTTGGAAAGATCATCAAAGTCATCTTTACAAACATCTTATTACAATTGTTCTTCAAGGTCAGCCTAACAAATTGTTATAATTACAAGACTTGATTTGATACAAAGTATTACATCTGAATCCTTAGTGTCATCCAAACACTTTTTGGAACTTGAATCTTCTTCAATCAACACACTATGCTCCAAAGAATTGCTCTTAGATCATCTGCAACACGCTTGAAACATCTAGTTAGCCAAGACTGGGAAGAACAACAATACCAAGGAAGAAATCTTCAATCAACAAGATCAATCTTCAATGCGGACCTCTGACATAATAGGCACACAATCTAGAGACCTTCACAAGCACATTGAATTCAACAATAACATCTACACTACACCAAATCATTAGAATCACTTGCATCTTCATTCGGTACCTCAAGAACACTATCTGCCATGACTATCACACTAGAATGATTTCTTACGGACCTCCAAACCATGAACCACTTGAGTTGAGGATACACACTGACTTCTCAAACATGCCTTTAGATCTACAGATCATAAGTTTTCATTGTAGAGTAATCCAAACCAATTTCTTATCACTCTATCTCTTCTGAACACTGCAAAACCTGGTTCTACTCTGATGGCCATAGCTACATCAAATCGTCATGTGGACCTCTCAAATCTTAATTGGAGCTACTTCAGACAATCCTCTACATAGCCATATGGTCCGCGTACTTTGACCTTCATTCCTCTGGAAATGCAGAGCAATCTACTTCACTGGTCTACATTATTTCCCTTGTTTCTGACAAAGGGATATGTTGACATCAATAATAACACATCATAGGCACATATTTACAACAATCTCCCCCTTTGTCATTGATGGTAACATATGATGTGAAAAACTAATTCAACCATCAAGACAGGGATTTCTCCCCCTTTCTTTTATCACTTCTGCAATCACTTTCTTCACTGCTCCCCCTTTCATCAACAACTAGCTTTTTACATGACTTCTCTCCCCCTTTGACATCAATGGCAAAGGGCACATATTTGCAATCTTTTCTCCCCCTTTTTGTTTTAGACTGATCTCCAAAATTTGTATACTAACTACTCCCCCTGAGTAGTATCATCTTAACATCAATTAGGATCACAAGATATGACTGAATTCCACCAGACTAATGCACACTAGTGCATCTTAATTCTGAACAGGAGGGGTAATAACCCCTAGCTTCCCTTTGAGATACTCAAAAGTATCCTTAGGTAGAGGCTTGGTGAATATATCCGCAATCTAATCCTTTGAAGAAGCAAACTCCAATCTGACTTCATTATCACTTACCTTCTCTCTCAAGAAGTGAAACTTGATGGATATGTGCTTTCTCTTTGAATGCAACACCAGATTCTTTGAGATTTTTATTGCACTTGAATTATCATAGAAGATTGTAATAGGTTCTTCAAATAGAATTCTGATATCCTTCAACATTTACTTCATCCACAAGACTTGAGTATAATTGCTTGTTGTTGCTATATACCATGCCTCTACAGTAGATAGAGATATTGCCTCCTTTTTGCTTAGCCAAGAAACCAATCTCCTTCCCAAGAAGAATGCACCACCATTGCTACTTTTCCTGTCATCCACATCTCCTACCCAATCAGCATCTGTATATGCATGAAGAGTGAAGTCATTATCCTTTGGATACCATAAGCCATAATCAAATGTTTCCTTTAGATATTTGAAAATTCTTTTGACTGCTACAACATGGGATTCCCTAGGATTAGCTTGAAATCTAGCAACAAGTCCAACTGCATTCATAATGTTAGGTCTAGTCTGAGTCAAATAAAGTAGTCCTCCAATCATTGATCTATACCTTTTCTGATCTGCTTTAGGTGAATCATCATCTTTACTCAACTTGCATCTGGTTAACATAGGAGTACTTCCTAGTTTTGAGTCCTCCATTCCAAACTTTTTCAATAATTCTCTCACATACTTCGACTGAGATATGAAGATATTTTTATCTGACTGAGTGATATATAGACCTAAGAAGAAATTCATTTCACCAAACATGGACATCTCAAATTTACTTTGCATCTGATCAGCAAATTTCTTACACATTCTTGCATTTCCACCAAAAATGATATCATCAAGAAATACCTCAACAATTAAGATGTGCTCATGATCAATCTTGAAATAAAGATTACTGTTAGTTGTGCCTTTGCTAAATCCTAGCTTTAACAGATACTTATGTAATCTTACATACCAAGCTCTTGGGGCTTGTTTAAGTCCATACAAAGCTTTCCTCAATCTACAGACCATATCTTCTTGATCAAACAATTGGAATCCTTCCTGTTGCTCAATGTAGACTTCTTCCTCTAACTCTCCATTCAGGAATGTTGACTTGACATCCATCTGGTAAACTTTGAAATCTTTAAAGGCAACAAATTCAAGAAATGATCTAAATGCTTCAATTCTTGCCACGGGAGCAAATGTTTCTTCAAAATCAATTCCCTCTACTTGAGAATATCCTTTGCATACCAACCTTGCTTTGTTTCTCACAGCTTCACCTTCTTCATTTAGTTTATTTCATAAGACCCATTTGGTTCCAATTACATTTTTATTTTCATGTCTAGGAACAAGATCACAAGTATGATTCTTTTCAATTTGCATTAATTCTTCTTCCATTGCTTTTACCCAATTTCCATCATTACAAGATTCATTCACTATTTTTGGTTCAATCTCTGAAATCAAACAATACTCTACTTGATATTCAACAATTCTTCTTCTAGTTTGAACACCTTTATTCCTATCTCCTATGATTTGATCCTTAGAATGATTCAACCTTACATACCTAGGGATTTTGGGAGTTTCTTGAACTTTTGGTTCTTGAGCTCGTTCCTCAACATCTGCACTGACTTCTTGAGTCACTAAATTTTCTGTATCAATCTGGATCTAAATCTGGGTTTGAAATTACTTTCCTTGACTTTGCCTTTCATCTTGATCATCTGAATCATATCAACAAGGCCTTGAAGGTCTTTCTTTGCTCTCATCAACCTTGACATTAGCACTTTCAACAATCTTTTTCAATCTTTTGTTGAAGCACTGGTATGCCTTGCTTTGAGTAGAGTAACCCAAAAATATTCCTTCATCACTTCTTGCATCAAACTTGCCTATATCCTCATCTCTTTTTATATATCATTTACTACAAAAAACTCTCAAATATTTCATAGTAGGAGGATGACCAAACCATAGTTCATAGGGTGTCTTACCATAATTGGCTTTGATTTGCACCCGGTTGAGAGTGTAGACAGAAGTACTTATAGCTTCTCTCCAATAGACTTGTCAAACATTTTCTTCCATCATCATGGTCCTAGCAGCTTCTTGAATGGTCCAGTTCTTTCTTTCCACAAATCTATTTTGCTAAGGAGTCCTAGGGGCAGATAACTATCTTTTTATTTCATGCTTTTCACAAAATGTATCAAACTCGCCAAAGGTAAACTCTTCACCTCTATCGAATCTTAGACACTTTATCTTTACACCAATCTCATTATCTACCATAACCTTGAACACCTTGAATTTGTCAAGAGCATCTAATTTTTCTTTCAATAAAGTTACCCACATCATCCAGGAGTAATCATCAATCAGTAACACAAAATATCTGTCTCCTTGCACACTTCTAATTCTAGTAGGACCACATAGATTAGTATGCACAAGTTCTAACAGTCCACTTGAAAATTGTTCTTTACTTTTGAATTAAGTTCTGTTTTGTTTACCCAATTGACATTCTCTACACATGTTATCAATAGGTTTCACAAGTTTTGGAAGATCTCTCATAGATTGAGTAGAACTTATCTTGACAATATTATCAAAATTCACATGACACATTCTCCTATGCCATAACCAACTTTGATCAATCTGAGCAATCAAACAATTTTCTCTAGTACCACTTAAATAGAAAATGTTACCTTTAGTTTGTGTACCTACTGCAATCACAGTTCCAGAGCTTACTAAGATTTTGCATTTTCCATCCTTGAATTAGAGATCATACCCTTTGTGAACCAACTATCCAACACTGAGAAGATTATGCTTCAATCCTTCTACATATAGAACATCATTAGTGTTATTCTTAGCATCAAAAGAGATGGATCCTCTTCCATGAATTCTACCAGCTGAATTATCTCCAAACTTCACAATTCCACCTTCATATCTTTCCAAACTTATGAACTTACTTTTATCACCAGTCATATGATGAGAACATCCATTGTCAATCACCCATTCATCATTTTCTTTAATCTGAGCAGCCAAGACACTTTCCACATTCATACAGCGAGTAGATTTAGTAGACACCGGATCTTCTTCTTTGATGGCAATGAACACCCATTCATTTCCTAAGTTACTTCCATTATTAGATTCATCATTAGTGACACCTTCTTTAGCTTCTTGGACATAGTAACATTTCTTCTGAGCCCTTGATCTGTTATGTTTTGGCTTTGAAACCCTCTCTGGACACCTTGAGGCAAAATGACCAATCTTATTACAACAAAACATTTGAAAGGCAACTTTCATTCATACTTATCGGATCCTCTTGGCAATCTTTTGGCAATAAGGGCTTCAAGTTCTATAGCCTCAATTTTATCATCTTCAAGATCCTTCCTTGCCTTCTCAAATATGTTTGATCTTCCTAAAGATATTTCACCTGGATCATATCTTCATTTTCCATAAACATTGGCCTTAAATGTAGATTTGGACTTAGGAAGAGAATCAACAAATTCACTCATTTCAAATTCTGAAAGCTTACCAACCAACTGATCCCTTGTAATAGTTGTCACAGTCCTGATTTCTTCAATGGCAACAACTTTATGCTTGTATGTTGCAAGTAAGGATATGAGCACTTTAGTAACAATCTCATATTCTTCCAATGATCCACTAGCACTCCTAATTCAGGTCACAACTTAATTTACTTTATACATGTAGGAAGTAATGTTTTCATCTTCACTCATCATCAACCTTTCATATTCACACTTCAGGCTCTGTAGCTTGGCACATTTGACATATTTATCACCTTCATATAGAGTTTCCAACTTTTTCCAGATTTCATGAGCAATTTTCAATTCTAGGACATTTGTCATTTCTGTATCAGTCAGGGCACTCAACAATGCTTCTTTAGCTTGAATATTGTATTCAACTTCCTTGAGTTCATCTAGAGTTGTAGGGCCATTCTTCATAATCTTATACTCATCCTTAGTTATCAACCAAAAGGAATCACCCATACATTGCAAATGACACTGCATGCACCATCTAAAAGGGGTAATTTGTTCCATCAAATCTCATACTTTTCTTCTTGTAAGTCAACATCTTGGATCTCCTCAGCGGTCAAGCTTCTTTTAGAGGAATTGGCTCTGATACCAATTGTTGGAATTAGGTTAGACAATTGAGAGGGGGGGTGAATTAGTTGTCACAATTTTAACCTTTTCTACTTTTAATCTTCTTTCACATCTTACAAATGGATTAATGATTTAAACATTGAAGCATGAATTAACAACACATGAGTAGAAACAAAATGAACACACATAACACCAGAATTTTTACATGGAAACCTGGTTAAGGGAAAACCACAGTGGGGGTTAACCCACAAGATTCATACCCTATCAAAAGTACTTAAAAGAAATGGGAAGGAACCTACCTTCGGGCATACTACCCAAAGCTCACTCCTCAAAGAGGCTCACTGCCTATAGGAGGCTCATTGCCTACAAGATTTTATGTTTAATACAGAAAGAACAAATGAAGAAATATCATCTTCTTCATTCCTGGTTCAATCCCATTGAAACACTTAAATCCTCTGCTCTACTCCCACACTCTGCTCTACTCTACCACATCTTCGGTCACCTCATTCCCTTTGATAGCCTCACTTCACTTATTTATATATGACATCGACTTTGGAAAGATCATCAAAGTTGGCATTACAAACATCTTATTACAATTGTTAAGGGAAAATTATGCATGAATATCAATAATATCAATAATACCCAATAACTCAATGAAATAAGAAACAAAGAAGATCAAACAAATAAAGAACTCAAACCTTGCAAACCTCTTTACTTCGTGGCTTCCATTGGTCACCTAACTCGATCGATCTTTCATAATGAATGAAGCCCTTAGAAAGTGCACTTCCTTTCTTTTTTTTTCTTGAAGATGTCAATGGAGAATGGCTATGATAGTTCTTGTAATGAAGTGGACCTTCAAAATAAATGGTAATGGTGATGGTAACAAGTTGATCACAAGAAATGGAGGAATGTGGTGCCAAAGGTACGCTGTGATTCCTGCAGAGTAAGGGTACTAAAAACTTGGATGATAGAAATGGAGGAATAGGGTTGTACTTATAGAGTTATGAGAGAAAAGATCAATGGTAGAGAATAAATTTAGAACTCATGACGAATGTGCACATGACATGTGTCACACAAAAAATTGTTTTGTTTTAGTTAACTGCTTTCATGACAAAGATAAGATTTGCTTTCACAAATTAGAATGATATTTTCTAATTTAAGAGTTGTTGATAAAAACAAGATTGATTAAAGTAATTAACTCAACTTGTGATTTGTTTTTTACATGATTTGAGAGAAATTAAATAATAAATTATATAATTTTGTGTGCATGAGGAGCAAGATTTATTTTTAAAAGATTTGGAAGATTTTTGAGGAACTTGAAGATAAGAAAGCAAATTAAATAAATAAATTTATTTAATTTTTGTGCATGCTTTGGAAGAATAAATAAAATATTTGATTATATTTTCTTTTTAGAGATTGAGATAATTTAAATAAATTTGATTTATTTATTTAAATTTGGAGGAATAAGTGATTTAATTAAATAATTAAAATTATTTAATTGTAGATAAGAGGATTTGGAAGAATTTTGATGAAACTAATTAAATAAGTGATTTGATTTAATTTTTGGGAGGAAATGTGAATCAAATAAATAAATTGATTTATTTATTTATTGATAGAGGAATATTAAGAAGAAATAAATATTTAAAATATTTATTTAGATAGAGTCATGTCATTTTTAGGTGTATACATTTTGCCCCTCTTTGATGCAATGTGTGTTTATAATGTTGCTTCAAAGAATAGATTTTTTTGATAATGATACATGTCTCAGTTTGCCCCTAGTATGAGTTTAACAATGGTAGGATGCTCCCTTGGGAGATTGGATGGGAAAAAAGGTTTGAGGGACATGAGATAGACAATCTCACAATAAAGAAGGTGAAAAATAAGTCATGGTTCAGAGAAATGGAAGGAAACGGGCTTGGGAAGTAGTCACGGTCGCCACACATTCAGTTAGGGTTCACTTTCTATATATAGGAGCTAGGTCCACAATCCTAGTCATTTGCACACTTGTCTTTTGTTGATTGGTCACTTAGAGCTTAGGAGAGCACATGAGCTAGAAAAGTTAGTATAGATATGGATATTCCACGTGAGGAGCACCGCTTTGAGTACATTCAACAGTTCAGGCAGCCAGTTGACACAGGACCACTGGTATGTAGTTTGACAAAACTTGCCTAGGGTCATTTATTAGCCTCATAAATGCTAGGGAAAAGTTAGAGAATGAATGTGCCAAATCATGTTTCGGTGCATCTGCCACGCAAAATCATGAATCAATGCATCTGTGTAATCAGCGCATTTGTTATGGGAAATTGTGCGTATGTTAAGAAACTGTGCATTCATAAAGAAGCTGCACATACACTTAATTTTTTGGTGCATCTCCCAGATGTGGTGCATTTGCTATGAAATGGCACATTTACCTTCTAGTTTAGTGCATTTGTTTTAGATAGTTTACTTAGTAAAATTTACTTGATTGGCATTTTGATCGATGCGACAATCGATAAGCAATCTCTGAGATTGCTGGAATCTAGTCAAGAGATGATATGCTTGTTTTGATCAATTTCAATATGTTAAGTGATAGGATAGTTTGATAGGTTGAGCAGATTTGTAGTTGAAGAAGTTTTTTTGTTGACACTACGGTTTGCTGATTGCAGGAGAATATTTGTGATGTACTCATGTCGCGGGAGTAGTTTCCCTTGTCATTGTTGCAGTGGTATATTCTCACAAAGATGGATCGAGAGGCACTCAGTAAGATGGGCTTTGACTATGTTTGCTTTATGCCTGAGGTTTGTGCAAACCTCAGTTTGCTGACTGCTACGGTGGAGTGTTTTCACAGTGAGGATGGGACATTCCATCTACCTACCGGTGAGATGGCGATTACTCTTGAGGACATCTATGGGATCTTGCACTTGCCAATCCAAGGTGAAGTTGTGGAGTTAGTGTGATACTGGACTTACCGAGTGTAGGTGCATCTTTGATGATCTGGAGCTAGAGGATCAAGTGATCTCAGGGCATGATATACATGACTACTATAACTACTTCCCGGGGATAGTGGCAGGACTGATCGACGGTGTGGTATGCCATGATAGGAGGTTGCATGGGTTCCCCATTGGCTGGGGTAGGACTTTAGAGAGGATGGTTACAGAGGGCACCTGCTTTGCATGGGGTGTCTGTGTTTTGGTTCACATGTATCACGACATGCATCAGGTGGTCTACCATGGAAGAGCTAGTTTGTCTGTCGGCGTCTCATTGTTACAGTTCTGATTATGGGAGCACATAGCCATCACTCGACCCATTTATTTGTTTTCTAGGTAGTGAGGGAAGCCTTACTCATATGGTTACATAGATGTTATTTTCCAGCATAAACTGGGAAAGCTTGAGTACTGGAGACATTCATTGGATAATGTGGATGGAGTTACCTAGCATCCATACATAGATTGTGAGCCATGTGATGATGTGGATGATAAGCTCCCTTATTACTTTTAGACTCGGTGGTTGATTGGGCAGACACATCACATTCTGGAGAAGTAGATAGTCAGCCGAGTGCATAGACAGTTTGGGAGAGTACAGGGGTAGGCACAATTTTCCTAGACACACGCAAAGCATTTGAGATAGGGCCTGATTGATTCCTATGAGGAGGCTAGAGCAAATTTTCTTGAAATACCCTACTAGGCTTGGCTGATGAGGAGGGAGGTACTGGAGACAGGGATGACCCCCAACTATGAGGAGTGGTTCATGGCCTACCTATTCCTGAGGTATTCAGGATTGAGAGAGTTAGCTCCTCACCTGCAGGAGGTGGATTTAGATGACAAGGATGAGGGAGGAAGGATGAGGAGGAGACGGAGGAGGGGGAGAGGAGGATGAGGAGATGGAGATGACAGAGGTGATGGGATGGAGGAGGGGATGGTGGGTGAGGGAGGTAGGGACAGACGAACAGAGTTGGAGATGGACCTTCCTAGCAATAGGTAGTGCAGTAGCAAGCTACATAGTAGATACAAAATACTGGCACTGCAACAGGTGCCCCAGTAGGTAGTTGTACAGAAGTAGGCATAGGTATAGGTGTAGGCATAGGTACATGTTCCATAGGTTCCTACCCATCCTGACCTACAATAGCAGGCTATTACTACATTACGGGGTTAGGTTAGATAGCTCAGGGCACAACTTACAGTGGTAGAGTCTCAGAGGGAGACAAATGCAGGGATTATATGTCTCACTACTGAGCGAGACACAGCACTGGCAAGGGTGTGGGCTCTTAGACTAGAGAGAGATTCATCCCTAGCTACCTTGGGTACTGATGGGGCCACTATATTTTTAGTTACTTAGGTGCAATAGGTTCAAACGCAGCTTGTGCAGGTTCAAGGTGAGCTTGCTAGAGCACAAGCCCAGACTCACTATTATAGGGGTCTATACCATGGGGTCGTGCGAGTAGACCAGAGGGTACCCAGCTATAGGAACCAATCAGTGGCTTCACAAAGGGCAAGTGGGTCACGATCGGCAGCGTCTGCCATGGGTCCACAGTAGTCGGGGGTAGGCAGAGGTGGAGGTGGAGAGGGCAATGCTAGGAGCAGTGTCCCATACCAGTAGGGCTAGCTGACACTTGTACCAATTTTTGCCTATGTATACACATTTTTTATGGCTCATGGATAGCTTGATATGTATATTTATCTCACTTTGTACTATTACTGAGACATGTATCATTATTTTTGTGATGTATGTATACCTTTTATGACTTGACTCACAGATGGACTTTGATATTGTACACTTGGACATCTTTATGTTATATTTATATGATGATGCATCTTATGTTATGGTCTACATGCATTATATGATGTCTAATGTATGCACATTACTTTTTTTGTCTATATGGATACACACTTTGTTGTTGATATGATGTTATGTCTTTTTGATAATGTAGTTTATGTTTCTACACTATGATGCTTACAGATGATTCTAGGACTCTAATATGATGATGGTCTAATGCAGACTTAGATGATTTCTGATGATCTAATATGCAAATGTGAATGTTATATATATGATTATGCATTTTATGAGATGATCTACATGTATTTGTCTATGTTTGTTTTATTTTTCTATTGGCACTATGTTATGCCTGATGCAAATGTATATGAATGATCTAATGCACTATTATGTATGCAACTGATTTAATCATGTTAAATGACTATCTCATGTACTATGATATGCAAATTATTCTATTTTTTTTCTATGTCCAAGTGTACGCAATCAACATAGAAATGACACAATGATAGATAGAAGATTGACTAATAGAAGAAAGTCGAATGAAAGGACCACAAGCTTTTATTTGTAAACATTGATACTCTGCATAGAATTTTTATTGCATGGGATATGGATGCTTTGTGGATGCTTTCTGGATGTGAAAGGATTTTCCATCTTGATATTGCAAGTATCTTGAAGTGCTTATTTCATCATTGGTCTTTTTTGTTTTTTTGTGTTTTTGAAATGTTGTAAGAAAATACAAGCATCTAGGTATAATTGAACTGAGCTGACCTAAGTATTGCTTACATGGATTTTGATATAGCAAGTTAATACAAGCATCTAGGTATAATTGAACCAAGATGACCTGAGTATTTCTTGCATATCAACAGACAAGGATTATACCTATTTCATGTTGGTCCTCTGATGTCCTTGATGATCATTTAAGTTGATCATGTCCTTAGACAAGGCTTCACATTACTAAAGATAAACCCACAAGAAGTAGACAAAGAAAATAATTGTGCCCCCATCATAGCATCTCTAGCTTTTGGCATCCTTGAATAGCATAGGAAACATGATAACAAAAGTAAAGACTTTAAGATGCAACTAATTGGAACAAAACATTCTTGTATTAGATGTATCTTTCTTGCCATAATTTAGATAGAATCACTTGGATCATTTTTCTGTTATTTTTTCTTTTCTTTGGATAGGTTGATGTCTTGCATTAAAACTTCTATTTAAAAGCAGGTTTTTGTTTGCACTTGCTTGTGTCTAGTGAAAGGTATCACAATCCTTATTGGTGTCCTCAATGAACAAAGTGGCACTACAAAATCCAACTCCTTAACTAGGTCAAGGATTTGCCCCCAGTCAAGTAGAGGCATCTAGCTTATTATGGATGAACTAACAATGGATACAAAGAAACAGAGCCTAAGGCACTGACCTAGTACCTTAGGGGTGCATTTCTAAATGGCCTTGCCTACATGATGATGTAGAGGCAACATGGTTCGAGGTGAACCCGGATGAACCTAAGACCTAGGCAATAGGAAATGGTGTGGACTTAGATAGATAGAAGGACAAATGACACATGGTGGAATGGATGAGAAGTGCAGCCTCGAGGATGCATTGAAAATGGCCTTGCCTACATGATGACATAGAGGCAACGTAGTTCGGGCTGAACCCTGATACTGACAATGGATGCTAAGATATGCTGACACTATGGATATGGTACCTTGACAACCAAAGGTATTAAGGTCATAATGGTTATAGAGTATCAAGCCATGATAGGTTATCATTCAGGTTATGCAAGGTGTCTATTGTGAAGCTGACATGATTGGATAATGGATAATGGTGATAGGAATGGACACAAGGTGACTGGTTTCCCAAAGATGGAGGAAGTAGTTTGCATCGTAGAGAGCCCCTATTTGCCAAGTTTTCACTACTTGGCTTTTATTGCATGGGAGCTGAAATACACATGACTCCTATTTGCCAGGTTTTCATCATGGTATCTATCCAAGGCATCTGTTCACAAGGTTTTCACCAGAGGATGATTTTTTTGTTATTTTTCCATTTTTTGATTTTTTTTGCTATTTTTTTATTTTTTTATTTTTTTATGTTTTTATACCCCCCTTACATTGGGGTTCTCTAGGTATAGAACTGGAGAAGATGCATATTGTTGATTGGGTCATCAAATAGCTCACCTTTTGATGTAGCTAACTGATATGCTCTTGATCCATAAGAAGCAATGATTACATAAGGACCAAGTCAGTTGGGTTCAAACTTTCCTTTCTTTTCCTGATCCTGCTGATTGCGGAGATTTTCCTTAAGTACTAGATCACCAATATTGAATACCTTGGCATGAACTTTGTGGTTGTACCTTCATGACATTCTCTATTCGTATGCCTTGAGATGGTTGAAGGTATTCTGCCATTTCTCCTCTAACAGTTCTAACTCTTGCAATCTGGAAACTCTATAGTCTTCATTAGTAATAAGACCTTTTAACAACACCCTTAGAGATGGTAACTTGACCTCGATGGGAAAAATGGCTTCTGATCCATAGACAAGGGCATATGGGGTAGCACCTGTAGGAGTATGTATACTGGTTCGATAGGCCCACAGAGCGGGATTGAGTTGTATGTGCCAATCACGGCTGGCATCGTTGACAGTTTTCTTGAGGATTTTCAAGATTGTTTTGTTAGATGCCTCTGCCTAACCATTGCCTTGGTGGTAATAGGGGGTGGAGAAGTGGTGTTAGATTTTGAATTTGTCACAAAGGTCTGGGACATCCTAGTTTTTGAAAGGTCTTCCATTATTCGTGACTATGGATGAGGGAATTCCATATTGACAAATGATGTAATTGAGGATGAAGCAAGCAATTTGTTTGCCTGTGACATTTGTGAGTGGAATGGCTTCAATCCACTTGGTAAAATACTCAGTGGTGGTTATGATGAACTTGTGGCCATTGGATGAGGCAGGGGTGGATTTTTCCCACAAGGTCAAGTCCCCAATTACAAAAGGGCCAAGGTGTCGTTAAAGGTCATAGTTCTTGAGCTGGTGCATGGACAAGGTTAACATGAATCTGACATTGCTTGCATTTCTTGACAAAGTGATATGGTTTGTCTCCATGTTTGGCCAATAATATCCCAAACACATGAGTTTCTTGGCTAAAGTAGGACCACTAGAGTGTGATCCGCATATTCCTTCATACACTTCTCACATGGCAGTTTGAGATTCCTCACTTTCAAGACAACAGAGTAAAGTACCATCTAGACCTCAACGGTATAGGGTATTATTGTGATGTTCACAACACGCCCCATTTTACCTTTTAGCAAATGAGGACCCTTGCTATGGCTTTCACTTTTGGTTGTGTGGTTGTACTTTTGGTTTTGTGTGGTGGTATTAGAAAAGTGGCAAGTGTTGCAAAAATGTTGAAAATTATAATGCTTGGTGAGAAAATGCAAAACAAAGTGAAATCTTTTGAGATGTGAAGTTGGGAGTTTTGTATGCAGTACGCAAATCTTTTGTATATGTATTCTTGAATTGGTATTGTTGGGATAGCTAGTTTTTTTGTATTTCAAAAGGAGATATACATATCTATTGAAACAGTCAAAACCTTTTATATATAAAATGGACCCAATTATGTATAAATGTTAATTAAATTAAATTCAAGTCCGCACTTGCTTCCCTTAGTTTTTTATATGCAATTATTCAACATGCATTTGAGATATAAAAGTAAGAGCATACATATACAGATTTGAAAATAGAATGAAATGAAACATAGGGTAGAATGATATAGAATGTCATATGGTCAGATTGTAGAACTGAATGTAACAAGAATCCAAAACTAATTTGAAAAATGAGATTGCATGCTACCAATACAAAAAAAGAATTAAACAAGAAAGAAACTTGAGATCATATAAATCCATCAAAGTGGGCTAAAGATTATATTGTATACGAGTAAAGTATGTACAATCAAGACAAGGCATATTTACAAATACCATGGTTAAAATTTGAAGTCATGGTAAAGAATAGAGAGACCAAAATGTTAACAAAAAAGTAATACGCAGCCTAGGGATTTCAATAGAAAATGCCAATTCAGACTATGTCTGTAAAATGGATAATCCAGTCTGGGTTCTATGATATTTCCAATCCTCAGGAAAACCATAGAAAATTGGGACTAGCCCTGGCCCAATATCTATGACGGGCTAAGGCCTAGTCTGGAAGGTGCATAAGAAATAATAGTCTGACAAATTAAGCACTAGGGACACTAGCCAAGTAAAGTTTTGAAGCCTATGGTACACCTATCCCCAGGTCAGCTGCTAAGAGAACATCAATGTCTATAAGTCTATAATCATCTTTGAAAAGGTCGTGTAGTAATAAGAAGACTTCTATCTTGTTGACACTTAAGTCCAGAATGGAGGCTAGAAACCATGAGATAATGTCTGAATTAACTCTATAATTATCCATATTGGTTAAGAAACTTCTGCCTAGTACCATCTTTATAGCTTCTAGTTCTAAATCATGAAACAGGGGGTTTCCATGCCACAAAATTAGTCCTTTTACACGAGCATCTGAAATTAGACCAAAAAAGGTGGTCTATCACTTAGAGATAAGAAGGAAAATGGGAGTTGTCATATTTATAGAATATTTTTGAAATCTGGGGCGTGTAAAATTAGTTGTTACACAAGAGTTTAAATAGAAATTTTACATGAGTTGCAGGTTCAATCTCCATTAATGGTGTTTAGAAGGAATTGAATGTGCATAAGTGTAGGTGTTAATTCATGCATGCTAGAAGTCTAATGAAGTTAATGGCATTAATATATCAGATTTCTTTTATTCATGCCTTGTAGATTGTTGCATTAATTACAATAAAAAGTACAAGTGAAGGCATGATTACGAGGTTGAAATTTGCGTCTTTGTTATGCATTTTTGTATGTAGAAAGATTATGTATATTAAACATACATACAAAAGTGTAATGTGTAAGTCTGAATCTCGGGAGGGTACATGTTTTCATTCAGAGTTAAATATAAATCCTATAGTTTGTTGTTTGTATTTCTCCATTGAGAGTGATTTGTATCTTAAGTCTAAGTAAAATATCAAGGTTCAAAATAATTGAAAGAATTTACAAATGGTGGGGCCCATGGAAGTATGGCTACAAGAGCGGGCAATGTACAAAAAGTAAAAGTTGTACAAAGGGGGACCTGATGATGTTTAAATACAATTTGGAAGTGGTTGGGGTTTGTGTTTGTTTGTATATCATGTTGTATTTCATATGCAAAAATGATACATAAAAAAGATGAATGCAAAAATCCAAAATGGTATGTTACAAGTGATAAGACTTATGTTGATGAACAAAATTTGGAAGTGGTTGGGGTTTGTGTTTGTTTGTATACAATTTGGAAGTGGTTGGGGTTTGTGTTTGTTTGTATATCATGTTGTATTTCGTATGTAAAAATGATACATAAAAAAGATGAATGCAAAAATCCAAAATGGTATGTTACAAGTGATAAGACTTATGTTGATGAACAAAATACAAAGTGATAGGTTTGAAGTCAGATGATGACTTATGATGCAAAAAAGGTTTAAAGGTGATAGGAAATATTTGATGTCTTAGTTTTTTATGTAAACTGATATACAAAACTGATATTTACAAAGGGAATCAGTTCAAGTAAATAAAACAAATTTTGGAGGGTTCCACATGTATATGTTTGGATGTATGAAAAGAGTATATGTTACAAGGTACAAAAAAAATGAAGATACAAGATAAGAGTGAAGCAGAGGATAATATAGTCACCGTAGGTATTGATTTGTATTGCAATCATTTGTATAAAAGTAATATACAAAAGTAACATACAAGGAAGAAGATACAAAATTTGTGGCATACAAAAAGGTAATATGCATAATGATGCATAGAAAGGAAAAGTTAACTGATACAAAATTCAAAATACAAAATCTAAAAGAAAAGGTCTTAATTCGAATCATATGCATTAATTGTTATAATAAATGCACAACTAATGGTAAGAATGTAGAATGCAAAAAGAATAAAGGCAAAAACATATGAGGCAATTTCATACTCACATTGTGAAGCGGGAATTGTAGAGCAAATAGAAATTAAACCAGGTGAGTAGAAATTGAAAAGGTGAACGGGATTATAAGGAGATAACGACACAGCTAAAACGTAATTCGACTCAACACTTATAAAGTTAAGCTAGTCAAGGAAACATGTATGTATCTTAAAATGCTATTATGATGCATATAGTATGAGCATGGTTTTTTGTTATGATTAATCACATTTGAATATGGAATTAATTGTTGCAAACAGTTTGGTTTACTTAGGAATCTTACTGAACATTGTTACATAATTCAAATTCTAAAGTAAAACATGGTAAAACATTTAAAGTAAAACATGGTAAAATAGTTAGGGTAAAAGAACCCTAACAGTCATGCATGAACAAAAAGGTAAAATGTACTTGTCTTCTACAAGATGGCACCAAAGTAAAAGAAAGTGACTGTTATGGTAGAAGAAAGAGAAAAGATTAAAAAAGGAAAGAAAACCATGGAGAGAAACTACTAAGGAATAGTTGCTAGCACACTGAGGGTTTCCAAAGGTGACATTCTATAGAGGAGGACTAGTTACAAACACTAGTCATAGGACAATATGATGCAGAGGATGTATTACATAAGGTCACAGCATTAGATGCCTCAGAAGATATGGAAATGATTTGGAGCAAAGGGTTATATAAAGTCGTTGGTTTTTCCTTAGCTATGGAAGCTAGCGAATTGGTATTGGAATGCATGGAAAGATACAATTTGGAAACTAGACAAGTAATGCATGAAGGAAGAAGCATTGTAGATTCATCTACTGAAGGCATTGCCCATACTTTTGGGCTGGAAATTAAGGAGAAGATGATAGATATTGATATGGACCAATATGCAACAGACTTTGTAATGAATGATAAAGCATGCAGAGCTACTATTTGCTATGGATGGTACATGGCTAAGAATAAACCCAAAGCTATTGTGAGGGTTCCAAAAAAGTTTATATAGAATTGATTTCAAAGATGGAATTTATCTTATGAATACCATGTTGAGTAGATTAGTGGGATTGAGGGATGCAATTATGTTTGAGCCCTGGATGTTTCAAGTCATAGAATATGTCATACCAAAGGAAGGAAGTATCCACTAGGCCAAAACTATCAGTACATCCATAAATAGGTAGACTATGGCATTTAGAAAAATGAGAAGATTCAATATGTCTTCTTATGTTGTATATCTTGGAAACAAGGCAGATAACTAAGAGGGGGGTGAATCAGTTATCTCAAAACTTTTCTTACTTTTACTTTCTTTTCTTATCTCAATATTTAGTGATATATCAAAACATGAAAGCATAAGCAACCATAAGAACTGAAATGAAATTAACACACATAACACAAGTATTTTTACATGGAAACCCTGTTAAGGGAAAAACCACGGGGTGACTAACCCAAGATTGGATTCTTTGTTAAAAGAATAAAAGAGTACAAAATGGCACTTGCCAGTTAGGGCTCACTACCCAAGCACACTGCTCATAAGAGGCTCACTGCCTACAAGAGACTCACTATCTACAGAACTTACAGAATATAACCAAGTGTTTGAACTGATGAACAACATTTGCATATACAAAAATTTAGTTCTGGTTAGGCACAATATACTGATCTAACACATTTCATCCTTCCTTTGCTTAGTATTGCTATTCTGTCACATTCTAGACTTTGATTGAAGCTTTCACACTTATCTCTACTATTCTTTGTAATTCATTTCATACACACACACACCACAAGCTTGAATCCATCAAGTATATATATCCACATCAAGGATTTCCAACAACTTTCTAGTCGACAACAAGAACACTTAGAATATTTGCAAGTTACTGTTCTGTTAGCTGAATCCATGCTTGATTTATGATGCGTACCAAAAATTTAGGCATAGAGGTCATTACCTATGTCAGCCAAATCATATAACACTTAAAGCTATTTGATCAATACCTTCTGTACATCCAGATTGAGGATTGATACCATGTTGGTTAGTTCTTCCTCTATTTGCACTATCTGACTAGAGTCTGATACTCAGATGCTTTGTCATCGGAGGCTAAATCTTTGGAATGTAGTAGTTCAAATACTCCTTATTACTCATCCAAATCTACAACATGTTGGGTTTCACCATCAGAGAGTTCCAGACCCAACTATCAGACCCTATCATATGCTCTGTTCTTTGATTACCAGACCAACTTAGCTTCAATCTGACTTTTGCTATGAGTAATTTATGTACTACGGATAAGAGGGATATACTTTGTTGCCATCAATGACAACACTTATGAATCCTAGTAGTGTCTCTTGCCAACAATCTCCCCCTTTGGCATTGATGGCAACACTTAGTGAAAAATGACTAAGTGTCGCAGTAACTCCCCCTTTGCTTGTGCTCCATCTCTCCACAATGCTTACTGATGCTCCCTTAATGCTAGATTCCTCATTTTTCACTGTACTTCACTCCCCCTTTGACATCAATGGAAAAGGGTGGGATCCGTAAACCAAAATTGTGCAAAATGATTACTATATAAAGCCATATATGTACATACAATCCTCAAGCTAAACTTGTTGGATTTAGGATAGACAACTGAGAGGGGGGGTGAATTAGTTGTCTAAAACTTTCTTTCCAATTACACACTTAAATGCTCTTAGTGATTTAGCAGCATATCAATAAATCAATCATGGAAACATAATGCATTAAATCAAGAGCAAAAACACATCAACACATGAGACACCAAGATTTTGACGTGGAAAACCCGGTTAAGGGAAAAACCATAGGGTGATTAACCCAAGATTGTATTCTCTCTTCGAAGAATAGAAAGAACAAAATGGCACATGCCAATTAGGGCTCACTGCCTGAGCACATTGCTCACAAGAGGCTCACTGCCTATAAGAGACACACTATCTACAAAATGATAAGTATCACAAATTTGAACTGGAGAATAGCATCTTCACCATGCTTGAATTAGTTCCATTTAAGCCCAAAACTTCTTCTTTGCCTTTTGCTCTCTTCCTCGCTACTATACTCACATTTCCATAAGCCACACTTTCAAATGACTTTACAACTCCATATATATACAAGACATTGACTTAGGAATAATCATCTAAGTCGGCAAACATCTACAAGAACATCCACAAGATGTGTAACTCATCCGGTTGGCCAGTCTCAGGAAGAACACCAGCATCCGGAAGTCATTTATTAATTGCAAGCTCCAACTCCAATGTGGACCATCAACACAAATTGGACACAATCCAAAGACCTCCACAAGATTGCCTAAATCACCAAAAACATCCACACTTCATCTGCTTACTAAAATCCTTTTCTCCTTCATCTAGAACCTCAAGAACACAGTCTGTCATCACTGTCACAAAGGAATAGATGCTTGTGGACCTTTAAACCACAAACCAATCGAGTTGATACTTCACAAAGACTTCCTCAACACTCCCTCAAATCCGTAAAATAGGATAATGCATTTCCGGATCTCACCGGACCTATCTGTGTCACTATGACACCTCTGAACACCTACCAGAACCAATTTTACTCGAGCGGCCACAACTTTTTTAGGTCTTCATGCGGACCTCTAAAATCGTTACTGGATCATCTTAAGACTCATATCTACAAACCTTTTGAACCGCATCCTCTGATAGTCATCTTAGCTTGGATCTTTACCTTATTGTCTTCACTGTTCTTCTCTTTTCTTGACATGACTAATTTTCTCAATATCTTCAGCACATAGCTCATCCAATCCTTATCATCAATGCAATAGGAGTATGTTGACATCAATGACAACACCGGTTAGGCCCATACTTGCAACAATCTCCCCCTTTGTCATTGATGGCAACATATGATGTGAAAAACTATTTTAAGCATCAAGACAAGAACTTTTCTTTACTGTCACAACTTCCCCTATCAGCAATAACCATTCACATGTCTTCTCTTTCTTTCCTACTCCCCCTTTGATTAGTAACCACTTATTTTTCACATGTCTTCTCTCCCCCTTTGACATCAATGGCAAAGGGCACATACATGCAATTCCACCACTTCAGAATCATATCAGCTACTCCCCCTGAGTAGCAGCTCCCATCATCAATTTGGATCACAAGATATGACTATGATATCCACCGGACTGATGCACATCAGTGCACCTTAGTTCATCACTGGAGGGCCAATAACCCCCAAAGTCTCCCTGAGATACTCAAAAGAGTCCTTAGGTAGAGGTTTAGTAAAGATGTCCACAATTTGATCCTTGGAAGGTACAAACTCTAATCTGACTTCATTCTTGTTCACTTGTTCTCTCAAAAAGTGAAACTTGATGGATATATGCTTAGTCTTTGAATGCAACACCAGATTCTTAGATATATTTATTGTACTTGAATTATCACAGAAGATTGTGATAGGCTCCTCATACTCCACTCTTATGTCTCTTAGCATTTGCTTCATCCAAAAAACTTGAGTGCAACTACCTACTGCTACAATATATTCTACTTTTGCTGTGGACAGAGCTATTGCCTCTTGTTTCTTGCTTAGCTAATAAATCAATCTCTTCCCCAAAAAGAATGCTCCACCACTAGTACTCTTTCGGTCATCCACATCTCCTGCCCAATCCGCATCTGTATATGCATGAAGAGAGAAATCATGATCTCTGGGATACCACAATCCATACTCAATTGTCCCTTTTAGATATCTAAAAATCCTCTTGATTGCCATGACATGAGATTCTCTAGGATCAGCTTGAAATCTAGCAATAAGACCCACATCATTCATAATGTCAGGTCTAGTTTGAGTGAGATACAACAATCCTCCAATCATTGACCTGTACTTTTTTTGATCAGCCTTAAGAGAGTCGTCATCTTTTCCCAATTTACATCCGGTTGCCATGGGAGTATTCATTGGTTTTGAGTCTTCCATCCCAAATTTCTTCAACAATTCCTTCACATATTTGGTCTGAGAAATGAAGATTCCTTTCTTTGTTTGAGTGATTTGCAAACCCAAGAAGAAATTCATTTCCCCAAGCATGGACATCTCAAATTCACTTTTCATTTGATTTGCAAAAGTTTTACACATACTATCTCTTCCTCCCAAAATGATATCATCAACAAACACTTCAACAATCAAGATGTTTTCATGATCAATTTTGAAATACAAATTACTGTCAGCAGTACCTTTGTTGAAACCAATCTTCAAAAGATCCATATCCAATCTTTCATACTAGGCTCTTGGGGCTTGCTTTAGTCCATACAATGCTTTCTTCAACTTACAGACCATATCACCATGATCAGACAATTGAAATCCATCTAGTTGCTCAATGTATACTTCTTCCAAATCACCATTTAGAAAGGTAGACTTGACATCCATTTGATACACTTTGAAATCTTTGAAGGCAACAAAGGCAAGAAATAATCTGACTGCTTCAATTCTTACCACCAGAGAAAAGTTTCTTCAAAATTAACTCCTTCTATTTGAGAGTAACCCTTGCAGACCAATCTAGCTTTATTTCTGATTACTTCACCAACTTCATTTAGCTTGTTCTGGAAGACCCATTTGGTTCCAATCACATTCTTGTTTCTAGGTCTCAGAACAAGATCCCAAGTGTGATTTTTCTCAATTTGCATCAGCTCTTCCTCCATTGTTTTAGTCTAATTTTCATTATTTCAAGCTTCATTCACTGTCTTAAGTTCAATCTTTGAAATCAAACAATATTCATCTGAATCTTGAGCAATCTTCCTTCTTGTTTATACACCTTTGCTTTTATCACCTATGATTTGATCTTCATAGTGGTTCAGTCTTACATACTTGGGAACTTTGGGAGTTTCTTGCACTTCTAACTCTTGATCAGGCTCATTATAACTCATCTTTTCTTCCTGATTTACCAAATCAGTTTGAATCTAAATTCTAGAAGGTGCTTGGGCTCTTTGAATCAGAACACCATTTTGATCATCTTCATCATATTCATAAAACCTTGAGGGTTTTTCAATTCCTTCATCAACCTTCACATTTGTACTTTCTATAATCTTTCTCAGTCTCTTGTTATAACACTGATATGCTTTACTTTGAGTAGAGTAACCCAAGAATATTCCTTCATCATTTCTAGCATCAAACTTGCCTAGATCTTCATCTATTTTGATGTAACATTTGCTACCAAAGACTCTAAAATACCTCACAGTAGGAGTGATGCCAAACCAAAGTTCATAAGGACTCTTACCGGTATTACTTTTGATTTGAATTCAGTTGAGAGTATAGACTGTAGTGCTGACAGCTTCTCTCCAATAGATTTGAGGAACATTTTCTTCCATCATCATGGTCCTAGATGCTTCCTGGATGGTCCGATTATTTCTCTCCACTACTCCATTCTGTTGTTGAGTCCTAGGAGCAGACAATTGTCTCTTTATTCCATGTTTCTCACATAATTCTATGAACTCACCGGATGTGAATTCTCCACCTCTATCAGACCTCAGACTCTTTAATTTTAATCTGATTTCATTCTCTACCATAGCCTTGAATATTTTGAATTTCTCAAGAGCTTCTGATTTCTCTTTCAGAAAAGTTACCCACATCATCCAGGAATGGTTATCAATTAATAACATGAAGTATATATCACCTTGCACACTCCTTGTTCTTGCCGGACCACATAGATTAGTATGAACTAAGTCCAATAATCCAGTAGAAGATTGTTCCTTCCTTTTAAATGAGACTCTGCTTTGTTTTCCCAACTGACATTCTTTGCAAAAACTATTTGTAGGTTTTACCAGTTTTGGAAGATCTCTGACTACTTGAGTATTGCTTATCTTGATGATATTATCAAAATTTACATGACACATTCTCCTATGCCATAACCAACTCTAATCAATTTGCACAAACAGACAACTTTTACCAGTACCAACTAAATGGAAGATATTACCTTTTGTTTGAGTATCGGATGCAATCCCTATTCTGGAACTTTCAAAGATCTTGCATTTTCCATTCTTGAATTTGAGATCATAGCCTTTGTCCACCAACTATCCAACACTAAAAAGATTGTGCTTCAAACCTTCAACATATAGTACATTACCAGTTTTATTCCTTCCATCAAAAGAAATAGTTCCTCTACCTCTGATTCTACCAGCAGAATTATCGCCAAACTTTACCACTCTCCTTCATACCTTTCCAAATCTATGAACTTATTTTTGTCACCTATCATATGGTGAGAGCATCCACTGTCAATGACCCAATCATCCTTTTCTTCAACTTGGGCAGCTAGAGCTCTTTCTACAACTTTATGATTGACAGATTCAGAGGACATTAGATCTTCTTCCTTGATGGCAATAAACACCCAATCACTTCCAGATTTATTTTCTATCTCTGATTCATCATCTGTTACTCCTTCATTATCATCTTCTTCATTAACATAGTAACAATTCTTTTGGAACCTTGATCTATCAGGATTTAGTCTTGAAAATCTTTCCAGACACTTTGAGGCAAAATGACCAATCTTATTACAGTTAAAACACTTAAAAGGCAATTTTCCTTCATACCTACTAGATCCTATTGGAAGTATTCTTGCAATAAGGGCTTCAAGCTGAGCAGTTTCAATTTCTTCTTCTTCCAAGTCTTTTCTTTTTTTTTCATACCATGATAGTTTCCTTGATGAGTTCTCTCCTGGATCAAACCTTTGTTTTCCTTTTATAGAAGCACTAGCTTTGGATGCTGATTCAGTCTTGGGGGGGAATCTCCAAACTTGGTCATTTCAAATGCAACCAATTTACCAGCCAATTGATCTCTTGTGACAGTTGTATAGGCTCTGAATTCTTCAATGGCAGTAACCTTGATTTTGTAAGTAGGAAGGGATCTTAGAATTTTTCCAACAATCTCATCTTCATCAAAGACACCACCAACACATCTAATTCTACAAACAAGCTCATTCACTCTTAGCATAAAAGTAGTGATGTTTTCATCTTCTCTCACCTTTAGATTCTTGAATTTTCCTTTTAGACTTTGTAGCCTTGCACATTTGACATACTTGTCTCCTTCATACAGAAGTTCCAGTTTTTTCCAAATCTCAAAAGCAGTTGGTAGGTCAACAACATTTGAAAGCTCTGAATCAGATAATGCGCTTAGAAGAGCTTCTATAGTCCACAGATTATTTTTAGCATATGTGATTTCATTTGGGGCTTTCGGACCACCCTGTGGAGGAGTATACTTTGTTGAAGCCATGGTCTAGTACTGCACTCCCATACATTGTAAGTGACATTTCATGTGACTTTTCTAGAGATTAAAATTTGTTCCATCAAACTTCAGACTATCCTTCTTGTAGGATGACATCCTGGATCTACTCAAGCGGTTAAGCTCTTTTTGAGGAACTTAGCTCTGATACCAATTGTTGGATTCAGGACAGACAACTGAGAGGGGGGGTGAATTAGTTGTCTAAAACTTTCTTTCCAATTACACACTTAAATCCTCTTAGTGATTTAGCAGTATATCAATAAATCAATCATGGAAACATAATGCATTAAATCAAGATTAGAAACACATCAACACATGAGACACCAAGATTTTGACGTGGAAAACCTGATTAAGGGAAAAACCATGAGGTGGTTAACCCAAGATTGTATTCTCTGTTAGAAGAATAGAAAGAACAAAATGGCACATGCCAATTAGGGCTCACTGCCCGAGCACACTACTCACAAGAGGCTCACTACCTACAAGAGACACATTGTCTACAAAATGATAATTATCACAAATTTGAACTGGAGAATAGCATCTTCACCATGCTTGAATTAGTTCCATTTAAGCCCAAAACTTTTGCTCTGCCTTTCACTCTCTTCCTCACTACTATACTCACATCTCCACAAGACACTTTTTGAAATGACTTTACAACTCCATATATATACAAGACATCAACTTAGAAATAATCATCTAAGTCGGCAAACATCTACAAGAACATCCACAAGATGTGTAACTCATCTGGTCGACCAGTCTCAGGAAGAACACCAGCATCTAGAAGTCATTCTTTAATTACGAGCTCTAAGTCCAATGTGGACCATCAACACAAACTAGACACGATCTAAAGACCTCCACAAGATTGCCTGAATCACCAAAAACATCCACACTTCATCTGCTTATTGAAATCCTTCTCTCCTTCATCTGGAACCTCAAGAACACAGTCTATCATCACTGTCATAAAGGAATAGATGTTTGCGAACCTTTAAACCATGAACCAATCAAGTTGATACTTCACAAAGACTTCCTCAACACTCCCTCAAATCCATAAAATAGGATAATGCATTTCCAGATCTCACCGGACCTATCTATGTCACTATGTCACCTCTGAACACCAGTCGGAACCAATTTTACCTGAGTGACCACAACTTCTTCAGATCTTCATGCAGACCTGTGAAATCGTTACCGGATCATCTTAAGACTCATATCTACAAACCCTTTGAACCGCATCCTCTGATAGTCATCTTATCTTGGATCTTTACCTTACTGTCTTCTTACTATCTTGGATCAATGACAACACTGATTAGGCCCATACTTGCAACAAAACTTACATATACTTCAGTATATCTACGAATGTGGTTTTCAACTATACAAGCTCTATTTGTCAATTTCTCTTCATCCTATCTAAAATGGAGATGTGTCCACTCAAAAAAAATGCATATGCTTTTTCCCTCTTGAAATCTATTGGATCACTAGTCTGGGATGTACTTAGAGCATCTTCCAAGGCATCATGCATTTCCTCTAACTTAGGGATGATTATCCCTCAGAGTTCACCCATTCTATCCATTATATTCTTCTTCTCCTTAACTAGTTTCTTTATTTCATTTATTATTACAATAGCTTGGCATTCTTGATTCACCAGAGAGGCAGTGAGGGGATCAAAATTCTGAGATAGACTTGACAATTTTCCTTCTTATTATTTCATTTTCTTATTAATGTCTTCTGCCACTTTAGCCATGATAAACATAATTTGTATATGTCCCCACCATCCTTAAGAGCATTTTCAATGCTCTTTATGCCAATGTCTAGGGTTTTTATATCATTAGCAATTAGTCCTTGTACCTCACTAAATCTTTTTCCCAAAAATTCCTGCCAAACCTCAGTTTTTGCTAATTTTTCTAAAGACTCAAAATGTGTATTAATAGAATTAACTAGGTTCTTCATATTACCAGATGGAGAGGTAGATGGATCCTTCTGATAAGTGGGCATGATCTTCTCCAGTACTCTTGAAGCAATACTTAGTAGCTCATTGTCCTCCATATGAGATTTCAGGAGTTTTTCTTTGGCTTTGGCCTGAGCAAAAGATGCTATCTTCATTATCTGAACTAGATAGAGAGAATCCAAATTTAGTGGCTCTTGAATCAACTCAGGTTCATCTAACTCCGCAACTTCCTTGTCCAAGAAACTTTGTACTACTTCTGCAGTGTCTCTTGTAATCTCAACTTCCTTTTCTTTGGGGACATCCAGACTTATTTACTTATTGTCATCAATAGTATTTGTATCTTCTCTCTGCACATCCTCTTCCAGAATAGATGAGTCTAAGGCCTCAGATCGCTCTTCTTCAATTTTCTTTAATCCTTCAACATCCATGTCAGAAGACTCTTCATTGATTTTCTTTAATCCTTCAACATCCATGTTAGAAGGCTCTACAATTGCTTCCTCTACAATGGGAAGATTAAACCTTTTCAAGGCTCTCTAGAGAATTTCTTTTGTCTCATTAGCTATTTTCTTAGTTTCTCCAAGCATGAGCTTATTCATTCTAGACTTGCTCCAGAAATCTTCTTTTCTATCCTTGAAAACCATGTCCATTTGTTTTGGAGTGATAGATGGACATAACTATATCACTATCTGTTCCTAGATCTCCAAGTCTTTTGCTTTTGCATTTTCTTTTCATAACTCTAGTACTTCTTCTAGGATTTTAGGAATCAAGGAAATTATTTCAATGAAAGCTTTGTTATAGATATTCAAGTACCTAACAGTTGCTTCTGTTAGAATTAGGGCACATAAATGAGATGTGGGGTGAATCAGTTGTGCAAAACTTTCTTCTTCTAAACACTTATCTTTACATTTTAGTTTAGCAGCATAATAATAAATCAACCATGGAAAACATAATGCAATGAATTAAGGGCAAAAACACATCAACACATGAGACACCAAGATTTTGACATGGAAAACCCGGTCAAGGGAAAAACCACGGGGTGATTAACCCAAAATGTATTCTCTATTAGAAGAATATAAAGAACAAATGACACATGCCAATTGGGGCTCGCTTTCTGAGCACACTGCTCACAAGAGGCTTACTGCCTACAAGAGACACACTGTCTATAAAGAAATGAGTATCACATACATGAACTGGAGAAATAGCATCTTCACTATGCTTGAATCAGTTCCATTTCAGCTCAACACTTCTGCTCTGCCTTTCGCTTTCCTCTTTGCTACCACATGCTCATCTTCACATGGAAAAATTCAAAAAGATTTCACAATCCCTTCTTTATACAAGACATCAACTTAGGAATGATCATCTAAGTTGGCAAACATCAACAAGAACATCCGCAAGGCGAGTAACTAATCTGGTCAGCCAGTCTCAAGAAGAACACTATCATCCAGAAGTTATTCTTCAATTCCAGGCTCTAACTTCAATGTAGATCATCAACATGAATTGGACATACTCCAAAGACTTCCACAAGCTTGCATAACTCACCACAAACATCTGCACTTCACCTGCTTACTAGATTCCACCTCTCCTACATTCAGAACCTCAAGAACTCAGACTGTCACTACTGTCACATAATAATAAATGCTTGTGGACCTCCAAACCATGAACAAATCAAGTTGACACACCACAAAGACTTCCAAAACACTTCCTCAAATCCACAAAACATGAAACTACATTTTCGGGTCTCATCGGACCTTTCTGTAACACTTTGTCACTATTAAACACTTACCGGAACTAGTTTTACTCAATCAGCCATAACTTCTTTAGATTTTCATGCAGACTCTGAAATCTCTACTGGACCACCTCAAGACACATATCTACAAACCCTTTAATCCACATCCTCTGATATTCTTCCTATCTTGGATTATTACCTTGCTTTCATCACTGTTCTTCACTATTCCTGATTGAGGCCAATTTTCTCAATATCCTCAGCACATAGCTCATCCAATTCTTATAATTAATGCAATAGGAGTATGTTGACATCAATGACAACACCGGTTAGGCCCATACTTGCAACAATCTCCCCCTTTGTCATTGATGGCAACATATTATGTGAAAAACTATTTTAACCATCAAGACAAGAACTTCTCCTTACTGTCTCAGCTCCCCCTATCAGCAACAACCATTCATGTCTTCTCTGCCTTTATAGCTCCCCCTTCGATCAGCAACCACTTTTTTTTCACATGTCTTCTCTCCTCCTTTAACATCAATGGTAAAGGGCACATACTTGCAATTCCACCACTTCAAAACCATATATGTTGCTCCCCTTGAGAAGCAGCTCCCCATCATCAATCCGGACCACAAGATGTGACTGTGACAACCACCGGACTGATGCACAACAGTGCACCTTAGTTCACCACTGGAGGGGCAATAACCCCTAACTTCTCCCTAAGATACTCAAAAGAGTCCTTCGGTAGAGGTTTAGTAAAGATGTCTGCAATCTGATCCTTGGAAGGTACAAACTCTAGTCTGACTTCATTCTTGTTTACTTGTTCTCTCAAAAAGTGAAACTTTATGGATATATGTTTAGTCTTTGAATGCAGCACCAGATTCTTAGATATGGTTATGGCACTTGAATTATCACAAAAAATTGTTATGGGCTCCTCATACTCTACTTTGATGTCTCTTAGCATCTGCTTCATCCACAAAACTTGAGTGCAACTACCTGCTGCTGCAATATATTCTGCTTCTGCAGTGGATAAAAATATTGCCTCTTGTTTCTTGCTTAGCCAAGAAACTAATCTCTTTCCCAAAAAGAATGATCCACCACTAGTACTCTTCTGGTCATCCACATGTCCTGCCCAATCAGCATCTATATAAGCATGAAGAGAGAAATCATGATCTCTAGGGTACCACAGACCAAACTCAACTATCCCTTTTAGATATCAAAAAATCCTCTTGATTGCCATGACATGAGTTTCTCTAGGATCAGCCTGAAATCTAGCAACAAGACCAACAGCTTGCATGATGTCTGGTCTAGTTTGAGTGAGATACAACATTCCTCTAATCATTGACCTGTACTTTGTCTAATCAGTCTTAGCAGAGTCATCATCTTTGCTCAACTTACATCCGGTTGCCATATGAGTGTTCATTGGCTTTGAGTCTTCCATACCAAATTTTTTCAACAACTCTTTCACATATTTTGACTGAGAAATGAAGATTCCTTTCTTTGTTTGAGTGATTTGTAGACCCAAGAAGAAATTCATTTCACCAAACATGGACATCTCAAACTCACTTTTCATTTGATTTGTAAAAGTTTTACACATACTATCTCTTCCTCCAAAAATGATATCATCAACAAACACCTCAACAATCAAAATATTTTCATGATCAATTTGGAAATACAAATTACTGTCAACAGTACCTTTATAGAAACCAATCTTCAAAAGATGCTTGTCCAATCTTTCATACCAGGCTCTTGGGGCTTGCTTCAATCCATACAGTGCCTTCTTTAACTTGCAGACCATATCACCATGATCAGACAACTGAAGTCCATCTAGTTGCTCAATGTACACTTCTTCTTCCAAATCACCATTCAGGAAGGCAGACTTGACATCCATCTGATACACTTTGAAATCTTTGAAAGCAGCAAATGCAAGAAATAATCTGACTACTTCAATTCTTGCCACCGGAGCAAAGGTTTCTTCAAAATCAACTCCTTCTATTTGAGAATAGCCTTTGCATACCAATTTGGCCTTATTCCTGACTACCTCACCAACTTCATTCAATTTGTTCTGGAAGACCCATTTGGTTCCAATCACATTCTTGTTTCTAGGTCTGGGAACAAGATCCCAAGTGTGATTTTTCTCAATTTACATTAGTTCTTCCTCCATAGATTTAGACCAATTTTCATCATTGCAAGCTTCATTCATTGTCTTAGGTTCAAACTTTGAAATCAGACAATACTCATCTGAGTTTTGAGCAATTCTTCTTCTTGTTTGCACACCTCTGCTTTTGTCACCTATAATCTGATCTTCAGAGTGGTTCAGTCCTACATACCTTGGAACTTTTGGAGTTTTTTGCACTTCTAACTCTTGATTAGTCTCATTGAGACTCATCTCTTCTTCCTGACTTACCGGATCAGCTTGAATTAGTGCACCATTCTGATCATCTTCATCATACTCATAAATCTTTGAAGGTTTTTCAATTCCTTCATCAACCTTCACATTTGTACTTTCTATAATCTTCCTCAATCTCATGTTATAACACCGGTATGCTTTGCTTTGAGTAGAGTAACCCAAGAAGATTCTTTCATCACTTCTAGCATCAAACTTTCCTAGATCTTCATCCCTCTTAATATAACATTTGCTACCAAACACTCTGAAATACCTTACAGTGGGAGTGATACCAAACCAAAGTTCATAAGGAGTCTTACCGGTATTGCTTCTAATTTGAACTCGATTGAGAGTGTAGACTGCAGTGCTGACCGGTTCTCTCTAGTATATCTAAGGAACATTTTCTTCCATCATCATGGTTCTGAATGCTTCCTAGATGGTCCAGTTCTTTCTCTCAACTACTCCATTCTGCTGTGGAGTCCTAGGAGCAAACAACTGTCTCTTTATTCCATGTTTCTCACAAAAGTCTATGAACTCACCGGATGTGAATTCTCCACCTCTATCAGACCTTAGACATTTCATTTTTAATCCAGTTTCATTCTCTACCATAGCCTTGAATATTTTAAATTTCTCAAGTGCTTCTGATTTCTCCTTTAGAAAGGTTACCCACATCATCTGGGAATAGTCATCAATTAACAACATAAAGTATCTATCACCTTGTATACTCATAACTCTTTCCGGACCACAGAGATCAGTATGAACTAGGTCCAATAATCTGGTAGAAGACAGTTCCTTGCTTTTGAAAGTGACTGCTCATTTTACCCAACTGGCATTCTTTGCACAATCTATTACTAGGTTTCACTAATTTTGGAAGATCTCTTACAGCCTGAGTAATGCTTATCTTGATGATATTATCAAAATTCACATGACACATCCTCCTATGCCATAACCAACTCTAATCAATTTGAGCAAACAAGAAACTTGTACCAGTACCAGCCAAGTGGAAGATATTACCTTTAGTTTGAGTACCGGATGCAATCTCTGTTCTGAAACTTTCAAAGATCTTGCATTTTCCATTCTTGAATCTGAGATCATAGCCTTTGTCCACCAACTGACCAACACTGAGAAGATTGTGCTTTAAGCCTTCAACATACAGTACATTACCAGTTTTGTTCTTTCCATCAAAATAAATAGTTCCTCTACCTCTGATTCTGCCAGCAGAATTATCACCAAACTTTACCACTCCTCCTTCATACCTTTCCAAATCTATGAACTTATTCTTGTCACCTGTCATATGATGAGAGCATCCACTGTCAATGACCCAATCATCCTTTTCATCAACTTGAGAAACTAGAGCTCTTTCTTCAACTTTATGATTGACAGATTCAAAGGGCATTGGATCTTCTTCCTTGATGGCAATGAACACCCAGTCTTTTCCAGATTTGTCTCCTATCTCTGATTCATCATTTGTTGCTCCTTCATCATCTCCTTCATGAGCATAGTAACAATTCTTCTGGAATCTTGGTCTGTTAGAATTTGGCCTTGAAAATCTTTTTGGATACCTTGAGGCAAAATGGCCAATCTTATTGTAGTTGAAACACTTAAAGGGCAACTTTCCTTCATACTTACTGGATCCTCTTGGTAGCTTTTTTACAAAAAGGGCTTCAAGTTGAGTAGTTCCTACTTCTTCTTCCTCCAGATCTTTTTTTGCTTTTTCATACCATGAGAGATTCCTTGAAGAGTTCTCTCATGGATCAAACCTTTGTTTCCCTTTTACAGAAGCACTGGCTTTGAATGCAGATTCAGTCTTTGGGGGTTCATCTCCAAAGTCAGTCATTTCAAATGCAACCAATTTACCAACCAATTGTTCTCTTGTAATTGTTGTGTGAGCTCTGAATTCTTCAATTGCAGCAACCTTGATTTTATAAGAAGCAGGAAGGGATCTGAGAACTTTGCAAACAATCTCTTCTTCAGTCAAGACTCCACCGGCATTTCTAATTCCACAAACAATCTCATTTACTCTTGGCATGAAAGTGGTAATGTTTTCATCATGTCTCATCTTCAGACTTTCAAATTTCCCTTTCAGACTTTGTAACCTTGCACTTTTAACATACTGGTCTCCCTCATGCAACAGTTCCAGATTTTTCCAGATATCATAAGCAGTGGGTAGGTCAATAACATTTGAGAGATCTGTATCTGATAATGCACTAAGAAGAACCTCAATAGTCCACAAATTGTTTTCAGCATCAGTGATTTCATCTTTAGTTTTCAGACCACCCTATGGAGGTGTATACTGTGTTGTATCCATGGTCCAATATGCCATTCCCATACATCACAAGTGACATTTCATGCAACCTTTCCAAAGATTAAAATTGGTTCCATTAAATTTTGGACTATCCTTCTTGTAAGACAACATCCTCGATCTTCTCAAGCAGTTAAGCTCTTTTTAGAGGAACTTGGCTCTGATACTAATTGTTAGAATGAGGGCACACAACTAAGAGGGGGGGTGAATCAGTTGTGCAAAACTTTCTTCTTCTAAACACTTATCTTTACATTTCAGTTCAGAAGCATAATAATAAATCAACCATGGAAAACATAATGCAATGAATTAAGAGTAGAAACACATCAACACATGAGACACCAAGATTTTGACGTGGAAAACCTAGTCAAGGGAAAAACCACGAGGTGATTAACCCAAAATGTATTCTCTATTAGAAGAATAGAAAGAACAAATGGCACATGACAATTAGGGCTCACTACCTGAGCACACTACTCACAAGAGGCTTACTACCTACAAGAGACACACTGTCTACAAAGAAATGAGTATCACATACATGAACTGGAGAAATAGCATCTTCACTATGCTTGAATCAGTTTCATTTCAACTCAACACTTCTGCTCTACCTTTATCTTTCCTCTTTGCTACCACACGCTCATCTTCACATGGACAACTTTGAAAAGACTTCACAATCCTTTCTTTATACAAGACATCAACTTAGGATTGATCATCTAAGTTGGCAAACATCAACAAGAACATCCGCAAGGTGAGTAACTAATCCGGTCGGCTAGTCTCAAGAAGAACACTATCATCTGGAAGTTATTCTTCAATTCCAGGCTCTAACTTCAATGTGGATCATCAACATGAACTGGACATACTCCAAAGACTTCCACAAGCTTGCATGACTCACCACAAACATCTGCACTTCACCTGCTTACTGGATTCCACCTCTCCTACATCAGGAACCTTAAGAACTTAGACTGTCACTACTGTCACATAATAATAAATGCTTGCGGACCTCCAAACCATGAACAAATCAAGTTGACACACCACAAAGACTTCCAAAACACTTCCTCAAATCCGCAAAACATGAAATTGCATTTCTGGATCTCACCGGACCTTTTTGTAACACTTTGTCACTTTTGAACACTTATCGGAACCGGTTTTACTCAATCAGCCATAACTTCTTTAGATCTTCATGCAAACCTCTGAAATCTCTACTGGACCACCTCAAGACACATATCTACAAATCCTTTAATCCGTATCCTTTGATATTCTTCCTATCTTGGATTATTGCCTTACTTTCATCACTATTCTTCACTGTTCTTGATTGAGGCCAATTTTCTCAATATCCTCAACACACAACTCATCCAATTCTTATCATTAATGCAACAGGAGTATGTTGACATCAATGACAACACTGGTTAGGCCCATACTTGCAATAGCTTCCTCAAGAATTCTCTTGTCTACATCATTGTACTCATCATAGAATTTTGTTACCGGCTGCAGGTTTCCATCCATAGTGACTGCTTTAATGATGTCTTCAATGGAGAGAGTGGGTCTCTCAGCAAATTCTTCTTTCTTCTACTCGTCATTCTTTTCATCCTTGGAAGGTTTGTTCTTGGCTTTCTTTAATTCTCTGACTGCCACATCTGATTCTATCTCTTCATCATCCTTGAGGCTCACACATGTTCTTGTGACCTTAGTCTTCTTTCTCTTTTCACCTTTAATAGATGGTTTGGATTTTGATTTGGTAGTTTTTGAGCTTTCAGAAGTGACAGGGGCAAAACTTCTAATAGATCTCGTTCGGGTAGAGGCTTTCACCATAATGCTTTCTTTCTTTGCTTCTTCCCTTTCCTTTTCAGTTTTCTCTATTCTTTCTCTATTTGCATCAACTGCCTCCTTTGTTATGCCAAAATTCTTAGCAAGTTCTTCAACCTCCCTTCTCACTTTCCTTTTTATCTCAGGCTTCCTTAATTCAACATGTAATTTTATGTTTAGCTCATAAAAGATGCCAAACCTCTCTGCTTCAGTGTCCTTGGGTTGACTTAACAAGTGTTGAACATGTGCCTCTAATAAGTTTTCATCAACTTCATAACCCATGGGCATTACCCATACAATTCTTGGCTCAACTGCCTCCATTAGGCATTGATATGTATCAACCATGAAGCAAAATGTGTCCTTGTATTCTTTCTCTTGCATGCATCATGCTCTAGAAATTCTTGAAGTAACCCCAGAGAGCTATCTTTTGGGCTTGTGCATTACAAATAATCTCTGATTTGAATATCAACTAGTCTATCATTTTCCCAGATCACCCCTTTTGACCCTAGTAACTCATTCATAAAATAAAAGAATAGGCACAATATCAAATTTCCATATTTGAAAAAAAAATTCTTATCTTTCTTGATCATCTCTAGATTCTCCATTAGTTGATTCAACAAAAGCTCACACAAATCATAGTCTACATTTTCTTTTAGCATCTGATATGTAGTATAGATTATTCTACCAGATACATAATTCTCCCTACTTGAGTGGTAAATTTTGTAGCCAATTATAATTGATGCAAACTTGACATTTGGATTAGTAATATCATCTATAATCATGGCCCTCTTGTCATATTTTGATCCGGTGGTTTCTGTTACCATTTGATTATTCAAAGCTTTAAGTGCATGCAACCCACCAGTTGAGTGCAATCTAGTTACAGCCCTGATGGCATCTTTATTTATCTTAAATGGACTCATTAACCATATAAAGTTATCATGTATCCTACTCAAGACATACCGGACCCATTCATCTTCTCCAAAAGATGGGAAATGTATGCAATGTGTAAAGTGATTGTCTTTTAGGACCTTGAATTTCATTTTGAGGTCAAAGTTCTCATTACTTAATTGCTTATGATATAATTCCATCAATTCTAGGTCTCCCAATTCCTTAAGGTTTGTATGAATGTAAACCCTAAAATCTTCTACATGCAGAACACCGTACGGGATATAGGAAAATGCACCCAAGAGATCAACTTCTAGAGATTTGAAGGGATGTTTCTTGAATTTTGGTCTTGGTGTCTTAGTGATATTCAAAACCATGGGAGTAGCCATTCTAGCAATGAAATTCAGAGAGATTTTGTAGAAAAGAAATACCTTTTTATGCCTTAGGGTTTGTAGCCAGAGTGAATTTCTACTTGATTTTGATCTTCAACTTGAACTTTAATAATCTGTAGGATCTCTTCTTAGAGCTCTTCTTTCTTCTTCGTGATTGCAAAGTGTTGTAAATGACAAATGAAAAGCCTTTTATCCTTGCACAAAACCTAATTCCTTATTGCAATAAATGGATACTTTAAGTCATTTGGTTACCTTGTTTTGAATGAATTTATCATGAATCACTGTGTGGATCTTCATGTCGTCATCCAAGTGAGTTTGAAACATACATTTAGCCTTCCAAAACATGTTTCCAAATTTGCAAACCATAAACTTGCATTTTTAGATCATACCGAATTTGTTTGTGTAGTTTTGCTTTTATCAGAAGGCTATGAGAAAAATATCTACTTATAACTTCTTCAAATCTTTATGTGGATTTCTCAACCTTCAATTCAATGAACTTCTAATACCCCTTTAATCCGCAACCTCTGAGTCTTACCCATTGTGCCGAATTCAAACACTTACTAACTGGCTGGGGGAATTTGATCTCCTCTATAGCTCCACCTGAGCTAGAGCTCACCTTTTAATTTCTAGAAGGATTATCAGCACCAGATTCTAGTGTGGATCCATCACCAATATTCATCATGCTCTTCTTTACCCAAATCTTGTTCATTTCCTTCTGAATCTCATCTGCATTCACTTTACCTTTGCCTTTGTCTTGTTTCTGATCATGTTTGACTGGACCTTTTCCATCATGATTTTTGCTTCTGCAGAATCTAGCTGTATGACCGGATTTATTGTAGTTGTAACGTACAACATTTCCTTGCTTATTTGGCTAATATCCTCTTGATCTTCACTGATTATCCATGTGCCCCATTCTATTGCATGCAAAGCATCTATCATTGAAAGAATTATTCATTTGTATGTTTCTGCATTCATGAGATTTGTGACCATACATTTTGCAATTAAAGCATTGACTAGAGAAGGATGGATTATTTTGATTTATTTTGCTCCTACACTAAGTTGCTTTATGACCAAATCTGTTGCATTTGAAGCAGCTTCCATTGAAAGATGGATATCTTTGAGCATTAGGTTGTCTTACCGGAGGTCTTCTATTCTTGTTTATTTGCCTTTCTAACACAAAGTTCTTTTGAACAGATCCAGAGCTTTCACCTTTCTCATATCCCAACCCATGCTTATCATCTATCTTCTTTTTACTTTCAAGTAGCACTTCAAGTTTGGCTGAGCTTATCTTGAATTTTTCTTTGTACTCATTTGCAGTTTCAAGATCTTGTTTAAGAGTGTCAATCTATCTCTCAAGTTGTTCTCCATTGTATTTGGCTTCTTCAAGATCAGACTCAAGATGTCTAATTACTCTGTCCATTTTGTAGCAATCTTCTCATTTTTCTTTGAGGGATTGATTTAAGCTTTCTTCAGTCTTTCTCTTCTCTTCAATTTCTTGGGTAAATTTCATAACCCCTGATTTCATTTCATGTCTTAGTATAACAACTTCTTTTGACAGCTTCTCACATAGCTTTGTTTTCTCATTCAGATCCTCATCAGTCTTATTGGCTTCATTTTGATTTGCTAACTTCTAAAGTAGTTCCTTTCTCTTGTTCATGGAATTACTAAGTTTTTCTTTTATCTCATTGATGAAATCATCTGCTTCCTTGAGTTGCTCTCTCAAGTTATTGACCTCAGACTGGGATTGTTCAAGATCATCTAGGGCAGATTGAAGTTATTCTTTCATACCATATGCATCCATTGAGATTCTCAGATCCTCCTCAAGCTGTTAGGCTTTTTCTAAGGGACTTAGCTCTAATACCAATTGTTGGAAACAAGGAAGATAACTAAGAGGGGGGGTGAATCAGTTATCTCAAAACTTTTACTTTCTTTTCTTATCTCAATATTTAGTGATATATCAAAACATGAAAGCATAAGCAACCATAAGAACTAAAATGAAATTAACACACATAACACAAGGATTTTTATGTGGAACCCTGTTAAGGGAAAAACCATGGGGTGACTAACCCAAGATTGTATTCTTTGTTAAAAGAATAAAAGAGTACAAAATGGCACTTGCCAGTTAGGGATCACTACCCAAGCACACTACTCACAAGAGGCTCACTGCCTACAAGAGACTCACTATCTACAAAACATATAGAAGATAACCAAGTGTTTGAATAGATGAACAACATTTGCATATGCAAAAATTCAATTCCAGTTAGGCACAATATACCGATCTAACACATTTCATCCTTCCTTTGCTTAGTATTGTTATTATGTCACATTCTAGACTTTGATTGAAGCTTTCACACTTATCTCTTCTATTCATCACACTTCATTTCATACACACACACCACAAGCTTGAATCCATCAAGTATATATATCTGCATCAAGGATTTCCAACAACTTTCTAGTCAGCAACAAGAACACTTAAGATATTTGCAAGTTACTATTTTGTCAGCTAAATCCATGCTTGATTTATGATGCATACCAAAAACTTAGGCATAGAGGTCATTAAATATGTTGGCCAAATCATATAACACTTAAATCTATTTGATCAATGCCTTCTGTACATCCAGATTGAGGACTGATACCATGTTGGTTAGTTCTTCCTCTATCTGCACTATCTAACTAGAGTTCGATACTCAGATGCTCATATCTTTCACATGCTTTGTCACCAGAGGCTAAATCTTTGGAATATAGTAGTTTAGATGCTCCTTATTACTCATCCAAATCTATAGCATGCTGGGTTTCACCATCAGAGAGTTTCGGACCCAACTATCAGACCCTATCATATGCTCTGTTCTTTGATTACCAGACCAACTTATCTTCAATCTGACTTTCGGTATGAGTAATTTATGTACTGCAGATATGAGGGATATACTTTTTTCCATCAATGACAACACTTATGAATCCTAGCAGTGTCTCTTGCCAATAATATATGCATTAGCTGTTGAAATACTGCTAATAGTTGGGATACAAAGGGTAGGTACCTCGGAAAGTGGGACAGATGAGAGATTAATATATGATCATTACCCTGATCTTCAGGAAGAAAATGCATTGAAGAAATATACAAGGGTAAATGATGTGTTCTATAATTATATGGTGAGATTTTTTAATGGAGAGGAAGAAAAAAAAAGTAAAGAAGCAATAGAGGCTATAAACTATTTTAGTTCTTTGTTTATACAGTTTCCCACTTTTACTAATATCAGGGTTGAAGCTTTTGAGGGAAAACCATTTAGGTTGCCTAGGTATCCTTTAGATCACCTAATTTTGTTAGAATATTCAAGGTATGTCCTAAATACATACAAGATGTATAAGAACAGATATAATAAGGGTAGTATTAAGTTCCCTATTATCATTGGCCATTATTCATGTCATAATGAAGAAACTACCAAATAATCAGAAAGAGAATTATGATACAATGCATTTCAAGAATTTAATTTGGCTAGATGCTTAGACCCACTACATAGAATACAAAGATTCATAGATAGGAAATATAAACATCAGGTTCATATTGAAGATTATTGGTCTAATTGTGAAACTGAACAAGAGGTAAGGAAAAGAGCTTAGCAAAGGTTGACTATTGAACAGATGAGGACAATAGGAGATATTAGTGTGCCCCAAGAGGTGACTAAAGATGATGAGGTATTGCATGAAAGTTATAAGAGCAACAGGGTGGAGATGTTACCCATTGGTGAGCCAAATTGGAATGCTCTTATAGAGACATCCTTGGAAGGATTATCTACAACTATTTTATTGTTTTCTAAGAGATGGCTAGCTGATAAAATAGAAGAGTTGAAAGCTCAAGGCATTGATGTCACTGAGAAGAAGAAAAGAAAGAAAAGAGATAAGGAGGGAAAGGATGAATTGATGTGTTTCCATGAGAAGAAAAGAAGGTTCATGGAAACCAAGATATTGAGTAAGGATAAAAAAGCAACTTTGTTAGATCCTTATGCTTTGGGAATTATAGTAGACATACCTTTTGGTACATTCATAGAAGAAGGGGCATCTAGTCAAGAAATGCATATTGAGAGGGCACAGGCACCAATGGTGTTTGGTGAGTTAGTACAAGAGGAAGGCATACCTATGGGGCATCCTGTGGGAAGAGTTGTTTCTATAGATCTACCAAAAAGGAGAACATTGGTACCTATCTTTCCATCATGAGAAATAAGACAAGGGTAGGTGTCAGTAGGCTTTACACCTAAAAAAAGGAGGAAAATTCACATTAAAGTTAAACAGGAATTAACTGAAGAGATGTTACAAAAATCTGAAAGTTAAGAAACAAAAAAAGTAAGGGAGATTATTGATATAAATAATGATAGAAGTGATGAGGGGAGTATGCAACAAGGGATTGGTGCAAAGGAAGGACATGGAGTAGATACAGATTCTATCATAATAGAAGAACATAACACCCAAGTGTACATGAGGAAGGTACAAAGTTCAGAACCAAAGGAAAAGCATATACTAAAAGAATTAGAAAAGGTGGATCCTTTTGGCACATTAGTAGAACAAGAAATCATAGAAGAAGTGCAAAATGTTGCATGGAAAATTAAAGAATCAAAAAAGAGATAAAGAGAAAATAAAGGGACCAAAGACATAGAAATAGCATCAGAACAAACAGAGGAATCCATGGAAGCAAGTGTCACTAATATCGATGTTTTGGATGTCTTAAAGGCATATAACGAATAGAGTACACCAGAAGACAATTTAGAAAAGGAACATGAGGAAAGAAAAGTTGAAGAGCAACATGATAAATCTATTAATCAACCTCTACAGACAGATCAAGCTAGTGTATGTATACATGGACAAGAGGAAATGATAATGAAGGCAATAGAAACATAAAAGAATCCCAAAGAAGATATAAGGGATGCTTCTAAAGAAGAGATACAGTAGCAAGGTAATATAATATCATGTTCAGGGTATTAGTCTCTAGAAAAACCTCTAGGGAAATAACATTTTCCAAAACAATCATCACCAAAAAAGTAGGTAGAGGTAGGAAAACCTCAGAAAGAGGTAACTAAGGTAGAAGCAAGGACAAAAACTAATAAAGAGCCACCATCTTGGTTAGAAAATGAAGTAAGAAGAGAAAAAGAAGAGTACAGTTGGTGCCCATTGATATTAAAAGCCTGTTAGGAGGAATCCCAAAAATAGAAAGAAGGAAAGCAAGAACAATGTCTTCAATAAAAAGAGGACCCTCCAGATCAAGAACTTTGGATCTGGCCATCCCACAAGCGAACAAGGTAAAAGGTGAGATGACTGTTGAAGATAAATGATGAATATTCACTTGGGGCATATGACATGGGAACAACAACTAGATGAGTGGGAAGATATGAACAAGGCTACAATGGAGATATTGAAGAAAGATAAAGATGAATTTGATTACCTAAAAGGGCATATTGCACAGTTACAGTAGTTTATACAGGGAATATTTGACCCTAAGGTTGGGGTGCTAGATGTGCATGAAAAATTAGCAATTGTATCTAAGGATCAAGTATTGGAATTGGAGAATAAAAAGGTTGAAGCTAACGCTTTTGAAGAATGGTTTAGGCTTTTTATTCAAAAAGGGGAGAATATAATAAATCAAATAATTACTAATTAGGAATTGGTCCTTACAGAAAAGAATAATTGTAGCACTATATTGCAGCATTGTCAATGTAGAATAGAAGAATGCAAAGAAGAAATAGATCAGGTAGAAGACATGAGGGAAAGGGTTGATGAGCTAAAGAATGAAAGAGTAATAACTTCTCAATTAGTAGATTGTATACCACAGACCATACTGGAGATGAATTTTGAGAAAAATATGTTGGGGGACTACATTGTAAATACATAAGAGTTGGAAAAGGATGCTGATGAAACGGCTAGAAAGCACCGCAATATCATACAGAGATTCACTGGGTATGAGTGTCCAGAAATACATGTTTATGATGCTGAGATGGCACTGAAAGAATTTAGGGATATGTATTTACCTTGTATGCAGGATCCAAGTACATATCTAAATGTTGAGATGATTGATCTAATCATGGAATTAAGTGTGAACATAAAAAATACCAAAAGCATAGAGAAGAGATGGAAGAATAAGTAAAAACATTAAAGGAAAGGGTTGAAATGCAAACATACACTTGGATCATGACTCAAAGAAATAATCATGAAGTGGTGGTAGCATTGATAGATAAATATACAAAGTATTTGAAGAGGATTGGGGAAGAATGAAGAAGAAAAGTGCCAGTGACAGTGGTGGTTTTTCTTGTTCTCTTTTGTAAAGTAATTAGTTGTGCTATTTTGATTTAAAAGAAAATTTAGTGCGGGAAAGTCAAAGAGAGGCCTGCATTTTGAAAAGGGAATCCTTTTGGTATCTTTGTAGTAAGGAGAATATTCCAATAAATATTTTGAAGTGGTTGGGAAATGATTTCCACCGTTGATCTTCATGAATCAAATATGTACAATTAGATTAATTTTGTAACCGTAGTAGGAAGGAAGTTTCTAACTCTATAAAAGAAGCTCTCCTACATGTATTATACACATAGGGATTTTGAACTTTTAGTTTAAGGTTGTAATTGTCAAGTTTTATTGCAATAGAGAAGATATTTCTTTTAGTTTTAGAAAGGAGGTTGCCTGTGTCTGCATTAAGGAGTCTCCTTTGTGTATATGTCAAAGCATTTGTAATTTATTCTAGTGATTTCATCAATGAAACCGTAGTCATTATTACATTATAAATTTTGTATGACTTTATACTTTGAATAAAGGTAAACTCAAAATTCTGCATCTATTACAGAGTTTTTTGATTCAAACTTTTACTTGACGTATTGTTCTTTGAAAGATTGCAATCTCTTATGCATATTCATAAAAATGCTCAGGATTTTATATTTGTAGATTTGTGTTGAATTATTGAGATTGCTGTATTCTTTAATATGTGAATAACAGAGCATTTAGATCCTGTATGGAATGATATTTTAATTTGAGTCTTTCTAACTTTTCTCCAACAATTGTTAAATAATTAGCTGAAATGTAGTTATCTAAAGGAAATTGTGGAAGATCCTATTAAATATGTGGAAATGTTAATGATCTTTAATGATTTTCATAAATTCTGAAGTATCAAGTCTATTTTCTATGAAATTCGTATAAAGGTTGACTTGAAAGTAGCAAATAGTTGCAAAGAATCATTGATTTGAGGGATATTTCAAGATATTTGCATATAATAAGTGATAATTTCTAGTAACACATCTCTAGATTCAGTAAGGCCCCTTGAATATAACAGCTTCACAACGAACTACTGGTTTATCCCACATGATCCAGAACTGACCATCCAGAAACTTGAGATTGAGAATTACTAGTTAATTCTGCATATCTTCGAAGACAGCTAAGGTTCTTTTGTGAATTTTAACTATGTTGTGAGTGTGTAAAAAGTCTCATCAACAGTAATTTGGTGCTAGAAGGAGGTCTAATTAGAATTGAGGTAAGATTTGTACAAGGCTGGCTCATAATGGTGGTTGAGTGACCAGGTCTAGGTCTAATTCGGGTGATATATTTATACAATTATCTGACAGAAGATAGAATAAGAGTCCTTTGATTTGGAATCCTAGAATATCACATGTAAGAAGTTCATCAGGAAATCCTCCTGGATCACCTTTTAACATACATAATATAGTGAGCCATGATAGTTCTTCGTTTAGATCATTGAATCTCGGTTCAGGACTGCATAGAAGTCCAAGTCCACCTAGAGGTCCTAGTCTGCCTTGAGGTCTTGCCATGGCATATTTTAATGCCAATTCACCAATATCATTTGTTGACTATCATGAAATGCTAAAAAAATCCTGAGAAGATTTGTCCTAAATATCAATTGCATCAGGATTGAAAAGATCATATTAGAATATTCAAGGAAGCTTGCTTTAGAGCAAGATTAGAACATCAAGATGTGGTGTGTAGGTTGTTCCTTTACACCTTCAATGAATAGGCTTCTAATTGGTATGTCAACTTACTGAATGGTTATGTCACTACCTGGGAGCTCATGGAAGAGGCATTCTTGTCTAGGTTTAGAGGACTAGTGGAATCTTCTACCTTATATCACAAATCAGCAACAATTAAAAGAGGTGAGGGAGAGCTCATAGACAATTTCAATTATCAGTTCCAGAAATCTTTTTCTAAGTTAGTTGCTCCTTATACTATAACTCTTGAGGCCATATTAGCAATGTATTATGCCACTTTAGATCTATTGACTGCAATGTTTGTCAAGAGAAAAGTAGATATAGATACTTTATCAAAAGCTTACAAAGAGGTAGCCATTGTAAACCAAGAGATGAGACAAATGACATATAATCCTTTTTTGAATGTAGGAAACTCAAGGATTCAGAATCAAGCACAACCATGGAATGGTGTTCCAATGCATCACACTCCATTATTGAATTCAATTCCTACTTATACACCAGTGTATAATTCTTCTCACATTTAGGCTATAGTTCCTTATACTGGTAATAATACTAGTAACAATCAAACTAGTGGTCAGTCTTTCTTTCAACCTACTCAAGATACATATGTAGCAAAGGCACAAGATGATAGAGAGGAAATAAAGGAAATTACTACACATTTAAGAAGATTGACCACTGAGATGACACAATTGAGAAACAAAAATTTCTATGATAGAAATACTCAGGGACACAGTCAAAACTAGGGCCAGAATTATAGTCAAGGTCAAGGTTCTAATCAAAATCAGAATCATAACCAAGGATAAAATCTTAATCAAGGATAGGGGATACAAAATGGGGGATATAATAGAGATAATAAAGCCTAGGGTAATAACAATAGAAATCATAATCAATCTAAGCCATCTAGGACATGGAACATGGGACCAAATAATGGTACTCTAGCCTCTCCATTTGAGAGTCCAGACATTCAAGAGTTGAAATAGCTAACCATAATCCAAATGGCCAATGTAGCATTAAAAAATTGGTGTAGGATTCATAATATGAATGCACATGTTGAGCTTGATTGTCCTCAATTTCATCTCACTGCCAGCATTTTTAATGTTGAAGTACAGGCTCCTACATCCAAATTTCATATTCCCAAAGGGAATGAAATAGTACCTTCAGGATTTGAGTCTGCTTTGGTCTTAGAAAATTTCACCTTCACAACTAGAGAAGAAGAGGATCAGATAATAGAGGACAAGCCTTATTATTGTGAGAGTTTATATCATGAGTCAGCCCTAGTGTTGGATGTTTTTTAGTTTCCCTTTGAAATTGAAAATGAAGTATTATGTGAACCAGAAGAAGTGCAGGCTTTTCAGCAATCTAACAAGAGTCACACTTATAAGTTGAGAAGCAACATTAAGCCTAAAGGTCCTTTCACTACCTCCACCCTTCCTAACAATTTTAATACTCCTTCAGATTAGCATGCTAGTAATAACCCTGCAATATTAAAAGCTAATCATCATGGGACTAGTGGGACAGCAACACCAAAGGTTCAAATAGGGAAAATGGAGTATGTTGAAATAGTAAATTTAACGAATTATTTGTCTAAGGAGAGAAGAAAGATCAAGGTTAGTGTACCTCTATATGATTTATTAAGAAGTCCAGGGGTATGGACTACCTTTATGAAATCCTTAGATGAATCTGTATCAAAGGAAACTTCTATTGACACAGATGTTTATAACAGAGATGGACAGTCCAAAGATAAAAGCAAGAAAGTAGAACAACCTTCAAACACTAATGTTGTCATGTATGCAAAAAAGAAGGAAGCTCCTCCTTTTTTATAACCATTAGAATGTTGGGAAAGAATATACACAATTGTATGATGAATTCAAGAGCCTTAGCCAATGTAATGCCTTTAGGAATATGCAAAACTTTAGGACTAACTCCAACCAAATCTGCCAAGGTTGTTACATAATTGGACAAAACCAAAGTTAACATGATAGGTGAATTGATGCACATTAAAATGCACTTAGCCTCTTATCCTAGAGTAAGCTAGTTTATTGATATCCAGGTCATAGATATACCAGTTAATTATGGCATGCTACTAAGTAGTGACTGGTCTAAGACATTGAATGGATATATGGCCACTAATTTTTCACACATGTGGTTACCTTGGAGAGGTGTCCCAGATCAGATTAGAATAGAGGATGAACCTAGAATGAAACACTTGATCAGAGAGTATAACAAAACAAATGAGATATTGTATACCTCTGTTGAACCAGGTGTTTATAGAGTGACAAACAAAGGAGTGCAGATAGAGGAAATCCTGATGTTGGATTTTAAGACAAACCCTACTAATAAGGAGAAAACCATATTCATTGAATCTGATAGTAATTCTTCCAAAGAAGAGGATAATGTTGTAAGTAATTTCAGCCAAATTATAAGATAGGAGATAGAAAAATGCATTAAGCAAGAATCTCCAATTTAGTGTAAGTTGTAGGAAAATTTGTGTAGAGTCTATAATATTCCTCATCCTGAAGAAATTTATGAAATGTGTAGAGATATCTTAGAATACCAATATGGAAAATGCATAAAGAAAATGGGACAGCAAGGGGGAAGGTCTATTCCAGATAAACCCGAGCTGTGTTTTCCTGATGATAAAAATGAGTCAATTCAAGCTTTGAAGGGGGAAACATGAATGAAAAGGGTCAATTGTTCTTATTTACAAATTAAAAATACAAATGTACATATAATTTAGAATGAGACACCTGGAGATAAGCAGGCCGTTACAATATAGGTAACAAACAAAATAGGGCATGCTAAAGTAAAAGGTCAAGGTCAAAAGAATAAGAGTGGTATTTGGACACTAAAATGTGATGGATCTAAGTCCAAGGAAGGAGTAGGAGCTGGGGTCAAACTTATTGATCCAAGTGGTAAATCATTTTTGGTAGCATATAGGATACAATTTCCTTGCACTAATAATGTAGCAGAGTATGAGACTCTAATTTATGGACTTGTTATAGCTATTAAGAAGAAGGTAAGAGTGATCAAAGTATTTTCTAACTCTGAGTTAGTGGTCAAACAGGTTAGAAAACTGTATGCATGTAATTACAAGAAAATGGTATGTTATAGGTACAGGATATGGGACTTCATTGAATCTTTTGATTCCTTTAACATTGAGCATATCCCTAGAGAATTAAATCAAAGACCAGATGCATTAGCAGTTGCTGCTAGCACCTTAGAGCCTTTAACATTGTCAGGTTTAAAGAGATTTGTTGTTGAATTGGTGAATGTCCCAAGTATACCTGATAATGTTACTCATTTTCAAGTATTTGGAGGAGATCAACAAATTGTAGACTTTCTCACTTGTAATGAGGTATTTGAAACTCAAATCATTGATGAATAGTAAAGACCTAATGTATCTTGGGATGAAGAAGACATAGTAAACTTGAAGAGTAATATCTTACCCAAAGAGGTTATAGAATTGGAAACGATCTTCGATTTTGATGGGGTAGTCAGACAGAAAGATCTGCCTAAAACTAAAGTGGGTAAGTGTGATCCCTTTAACTTGGGAATAGAACAAAGTCCATAGAATGTGTTGATTAGAAAGGCTTGCTCTGAAGAATTAAGAAAAGAAATTGTTGAGGTTTTAAAGGAATATAAGCATGTAATAGCTTAGACATATGAAGATTTAAAGACTTATGATACATCCATTATAACTCATTTAATACCTTTGAGACCAGGAGTGAAACCATTTAGGCAAAAATAGAGGCCTGTGAATGCTATTTTGGAGCCTCTAATGTTTGAAGAAGTCAAAAAGTTGTTATTTGCCAGAATAATTTTCACAGTGAGACATTCAACCTGGGTAGCAAACTTAGTACTCGTAAGGAAGAAAAATGGAGAAATTAGATTATGTGTAGACTTTAGAAACCTAAACAAAGCTTCTGAAAAGGATAATCACCCATTACCTCCAATAGATGAAGTATTGTAAGCAGTAAATGGAGCTAAGATGATGTCCATTTTAGATGGAGTTTTGGGGTATAATCAGGTTTTAGTTGACAAGGAGGATAGGTTGAAAACTACATTTACTTGAAAATGGGGCAACTATGCATACAGAAGAATACCTTTTGGTTTAATTAATGTAGCTACCACTTTTTAGCGAGCCATGGATATTGCATTTCGTGGATTGTCAGGTAAGTGTATTGTCATTTATATTAATGAGTTAACTATATTTTCTAAAGATTCATCCACTCATGCAGAAGATTTGAGGAGAGTACTCATAAGGTGTGAAAGGAATGGAATTTCTCTCAATCCAAAGAAATGTTCATTTGGTGTAACAGAAGGAAAATTGTTAGGGCATATCATTTCTGAAAATGGGATATCCATTGATCTAGATAGAGTAGAAGGAATTAAAAAGTTTCAATTTCCTAACAGTAAGAAAGAGTTAAAGTCTTTCTTTGGAAAAATTAACTTTGTCAGGAAATTTATTACAGGATTTGCAGAGATTGTGTAGCCATTAAATGTAATGCTAAAGAACCCGACACAAAAATAGAGTGGACGCCAGTAGCTAAGGCTGCATTTGAAGATATTAAAGAAGCCATTTATGATGCTCTAGTATTAGCTAGTCCAAATTATACCAAATGGTTTTACATTTACTTGTTTTCATCTACACATTCAGTTGCAGCTGCTTTGACACAAAAGGGAGAAGAAAATGAAGAAAAATTCATCACTTTCATGAGTGCCCCTTTGAAGGATGCACAATTGAAGTATTTAGAGACAGAAAGGTAGGCATTTGCATTAGTAAGGGCAATGAAAAAGTTTAGGCATTACATCATGCGAAGCCAAGTTAAAGCTATAGTACCGAATGCAGTGGTGAAACTATTATTGATGAAAAATGACCTGGAGAGAAAAGAGCCAAGTGAATCATAGTGTTGCAAGAGTTTGATATGGAGATTATTCCAATGAATTTAGTTAGAGGTCAAGCATTAGTATAGACAATAGCCAATACTAACCCAAATTTGGTGAAACAACAGTATGTGCTAAATTCTAATGATGCATCAGGTTTGTATGATGATTTAAACACATTCTTGATATCAGGGAAGTATCCAAATAAGATGAAGTCTTCTCAGAGGAGAGCCTTGAAGATAAAAGCATAAAGATATATGGTACAAGGAGGTCTTTTGTTCAAAAAGAATCATGAAGGTATATATTTGAGGTGTTTGAATAGAGTTGAAGTAGACAAGGTGTTATTGGAACTACATGATAAATATGGAACAGCTCATGGTTCCCATTTGGTTACTACTCATAAGATTTTGAGGCCTGGTTATTATTGGCCAACAATGTTTAAAGATATAGAAAATCATACTCAAAGTTGTCACACCTGTCAAATTATAGCAGACAGAGCAAGGAATCAGGCTAATATATTACAGCCAGTTATTGAGTTTAGGTTGTTTGCACAGTGGGGCTTGGATTTCATTAGAGTCATTAATCCTCCATCATCTATTGGGCATAAGTTTATATTGATAGTGATAGATTATTGTACAAGGTGGACTAAGGCAACATGCTGTAAGTTCTCTACTACTGAGGTAGTCATAAAATTTCTTGACGAGAACATCGTCACAAGGTTTGGAGCTCCTTATTCTCTGGTATGTGATAATGGCCCTACATTTCCTTCTTTGAAATTTTCCAAATGGGCATTTGAATATGAAATAGTTTTAAAGTTTTCTTCAAATTATTATTCCCAAGGAAATGGTTTAGCTGAGTCTACTAACAAAATCTTGTTTGATATCATCAAGAAATTAATTGTAAAAAATCCAAAAGAATGGAATACACTATTGAAGTATGCATTGTGGGTAGATAGGACAAAGGTTAAGACAACCCTCGGTAATGCACCCTATCATTTAGTTTATGGGACTGATCCCATACTTCCAGTGAACTTAAGAATACCTACCTAGAAATTTCTTAATGAGTATTTAAGCTTTAATGATCATAGAGAAGCCAGGTTAGTCCAGATGTTACAATTGGATGAGAAGAGAGATCAAGCCATAGATAAATTTATGAAACATCAGGCTATGGTTAAAAGATGGTTTGATAAGAGAGAAAGAGTCAAAACATTCAGAATATCAGATTTGGTATTATGTTGGGATAAAGCACATGAAAAGAAAGGGAACCATGGGAAGTTTGATAAATTGTGGTTAGGTCCACTACAGGTTGCAAAAATAATAGGGGATAATACTTTTAGGCTCAAAACATTAACTGGAGAAGATGTACCATTACCTGTTAATGGTCAACACCTGGAAAACTATTTTCAAGCTTAGAAGATGAATCCATCCTATTGTGTATCATATTGTAAAAATTGTATAGGGTGTGGGGTTTTTATTTTTGTTGTGTGTTTTGTTGGTTGTTTTGTTTTGTTTTGTTTCCTTGGTAGGGATGTTTGTTTTGATTTGAGGTATGCAGGAGTAGATTAATAACCACCAAAAATAATAGAAAATTTGAAAAATTTAGGTTAATCATTTGAAACTTATGCATAATTTGTTGTGACTTTCATGAATGTAGATAATTGTTTAGCTTGTAAAAATTTTTATTCAATAATTGTGAATTGAGTATTCAAGGGAAGTTTCTCACAATGACACACATAAAATCCTTGGGTTTGTTGAACATACCAGTGTAGGTGTTAAATGAAAAATCAGAGGTCTCCCTTGGGGTAAGTGCAAGAAGATGGGGGGCCAAAAAGGGGTCTTAAGTGGCCACTTTTTTTTCTAAAATCAAGAAATACTAGCCTTGGATGAGAAATTGAGCATAGTTACACTCAAAATTTGGAGATGCAACCAAAACAATGTTCGTAGTGCTCCGAGTCTACTTTCTAAACTACTATTTTTTTTTTAAAATGGCATAGATTAAGGGGTTCAAAAGAGGGATCCATAGAAATTGGTGTTGTTTCTGTCAAAAAAACATAACATAGCATGTTTTGTGGCTCCCTCAAAAGGTCAACTTTTTTTTGGTATTTTTAAAATCGCTTTAGTGAGAAATTATCTAATAGTATGTAGTTTATGCCTAATTTTTTTGATAATTTTTTGATGAATCTTTAATTTTTTACTAATTTTCAAAGTGGACACATCCTAAAAAATAGAATTTTGGTCGTGCTACCCCTATAAATTTTGAAAACTAATTGAAAATCATTTTTTATTTTTTTAATATTTGTAGAATGGAGTCTAGTTTCTAAATATGTAATTTTATTGAAATTTCAATGAATAGTTAATTTACAACGAAAAAAAGACCAAACAGTGGTTTTTGCCCAAAAACTAACACACAAACTAAAGAAATTAAAGATGAAAGGCTTAACATTGTTAAAATGTGAAAAAAATTACATCATCAAATAGCCAAGAGAAAGCCTAACATTACCCAGGTGTTTGATTTGTTTGACCTTGAAACACGTGCAAATTTGAGGGTTAGCATGAACAAAATTATGTGAAATCTTGAAGAATATGGAAAAACACATTTGTGGATGTTGAAAAGGCACTCCAAGCCTTTGGGTTGGAAATCCAAAGCAAATCCAAAGCCCAAGGCTTGGGATTCCCAAAGCAAACCATAAAGCAAGCGCGTTATAATGCGCTCATGTTATTGTTTTCTTTGCATTTTTCCTTTTCCATAAAAGTTTGTGCTATTTTTCATGTTTGAAATAATGCAAGCGCGTTATGTTCAACTTAAAATTTTTTATTTTCAAGGCTATTAATCATGTATGTATGTATGTATGTATGTATGTATGCCTATATGCATGTATGTATCTATGTATGCCTATATGTATGTATGTATAGTGTCGAGGGTAGAGGAGGGTAGAGATGGGAGTGAGCCAGATAGGGGAGGAGAGGGGTGGATAAGGATTGAGTGATTAAGGTTTAAGGTTGAGGGTTGAGCATTTAGGGATAGGATTTAGAGTTTAGGGATAAGGGATTAGAGTTTAGGACCTTGAGGGATTAGGGTTTAGGGTTGAGGCTTTAGGGATAGCATTTAGGGTTAAGGGTTGAGGGATTAGGGTTAAGGTAGATTGTTGAGGGTAGAGGGATTATGGATAGGGTTTATGGTTGAAATTTTAGGGTTGATGGATTAGGGTTTAAGGTATAGTTTAGTAGTTCTTGTGGATAGAGACAGTAAACAATGGGAGATTATTTGCCTATTTCATAACAATATACCTCCCCTAAGTGTAGGGTGGACAACAAGAAACATAGATGTACCCCAATGCAAAGCTTTTCTCATAATGATCATCCTTCTAATTTCAACTGTTAATTACTCACTGTGGATGTACCATACTCAAATATTTTCTCATAGTGTGTACACCTATTGGCATAATGAACCCTAGATGGGCCAGAAAAACATGCCATATAACATTACTAACATTAAAAAAGTTCATAGCCATTTTTCTGACATATTCTTGCAACTCAAATATCTTTAAGAGAAGAGTGTCAAAAATGATGGGTTTAATAACCTAACATAAGGCAAAGTAGTTTTATTGGGTTTAGGGTTTAGGGTTTAGGGTTGAGGGATTATGCTTTAAGGTATAGTGTTGAGGGTTGAGGGATTAGGGTTTAGGGTTGACGGATTAGGGTTTAGGGTTGACGGATTAGGATTTAATGTTGAGAGTTGAGGGTTGAGGGTTGAGGGTTTAGGGATAGGGTTGATGGTCAAGGGATTAGGGTTAGAGTGTTGAGGGTAGAGGGATTAGGGATAGGGTTGAAGGTTGAAGGTTTAACGATTGAGGGTTGAGGCTTTAGGGCTGAGGGTTAAGGGATTGGGGTTTAAAATATAGTGTTGAGCATCAAGGGTTTATGGATAGGTTTTAGAGTTTAATTTTTAAGGGTTAAGGGTTGAGGGATAGGGTTTAGGGATGAGGGATTAGGGTTTAAGGTATAGTGTCGAGGGTTGAGGGTTTAGGAATAGGGATAGTGTTTAGGGTTTAGGGATGAGGGATTAGGGTTGAGGGTTGAGGGATTAGGGTTTAAGGTATAGTGTCAAGGGTTGGGGGTTTATTGATAGTGTTTAGGGTTGAGGGTTGAGGGATTAGGTTTTAGGGTTGATAGATTACGGTTTAAGGTATAGTGTTGAGGGTTGAGGGTTTAGGGTTGACGGATTAGGGTTTAGGGTTGATAGATTAGCATTTAATGTCAAGGTTAGGGTTAGAGTGTCGAGGGTAGAGGGATTAGGGATAGGTTTTAGGGTTGACAGTTTAAGGATTGAGGGTTGAGGCTTTAGGGATGAGGGTTTAAGGCTTAAGATAAAGTATCAAGTGTTGAGGGTGTAGGGATAGGGTTTAAGTTTTAAGGGTTAAGGGTTGAGGGATAGAGATTAGGGTTTAAGGTATAGTGTTGAGGGTTGATGGTTTAGGGATAGGGTTTAGGTTTGAGGGATTAGGGTTTAGGGTCGATGAATTAGGGTTTAATGTTGAGAGTTGAGGGTTTAGGGTTTAGGGTTCAAGGTTTAAGGGTTAAGGGTCGAGGGATCAGAGTTAAGGGTTGAGGGATTAGGGTTTGACATTGAGGGCTGAGTACATTGATGTTCAAGGGTTAAGGGTTTTGGGATAGGGTTGAGGGTCAAGGGATTAGGGTTAAAGTAGAGTGTCGAGGGTATAAGGATTAGGGATAGGGTTTGAGGGTTTAGGGATAAGGGATTAGTGTTTAAGGTATAGTATCGAGCTCGTTGAGGGTCTAGGAATAGGGATAAAATTTAGGGTTTTGGGATGAGGGATTAGAGTTGAGGGATGATGGATTAGGGTTGAGGATTGAGGGATTAGGGTTTAAGGATAAGGTTTAGGGTTGAGGGTTGAGAGATTAGGGTTTCAAGTATAGTGTTGATGGTTTAGGGATAGGGTTTAGGGTTGAGGGATTAGAGGGATGGGTTGAGGGATTAAGATTTGACGTTAAGGGTTGAGGGTTGAGGCTTTAGGGTTTAGGGTTTAGGGATAGGATTGATGGTCAAGGGATTAGAGTTAAGGGTTGAGGGTTAGGGTTTGACATTGAGGGTTGAGTACATTGAGGTTCAAGGGTTAAGGGTTTTGGGATAGGGTTAAAGTAGAGTGTCGAGGGTATAAGGATTAGGGATAGGGTTGGAGGGTTTAGGGATAAGGGATTAGGGTTTAAGGTATAATATCAAGCCCATTGAGGGTCTAGGAATAGGGATAACATTTAGGGTTTAGGGATGAGGGATTAGAGTTGAGGGATGACAGATTAGGGTTGAGGGTTGAGGGATTAGGGTTTAAGGTATAGTTTTGAGGGTTTAGGGTTGAGGGATTAAAGTGAAGGGTTGAGGGATTAGGATTTGATGTTGAGGGTTGAGGGTTGAGGCTTTAGGGTTTAGGGTTTAGGGATAGAGTTGAGGGTTGAGGGATCAGAGTTAAGGGTTGAGGGATTAGCTTTTGATGTTGAGGGTTGAGGTTCGAGGGTCAAGGGTTTAGGGATAGGGTTGAGGGTCGAGGCTTTAGGGTTGAGTTAGACAAGGAGTGGCTGAGAGACATAGAGAGGGGAGAGGTAGAGAGGTGAGGTAGAGAGATAAGTGAGATATAGAACATGAGCTAATGGAACTAGAGGTGAGATATTGTAAAGGTGCTATCGAAGGTGAGATAGGAACAAATATTAATGGATCAATCTATAGTAGGACAAAATGTGAGCCAATAAACAATGGGAGATTATTTGCCTATTTCATAACAATATACCTCCCCTAAGTGTGGGGTGGATAGAAAGAAACATAGATTTAGGGTTTAGGGATAGGGTTTAGGATTGAGGGTTTAGGGATAAGGTTTAGGGTTGAGGGTTTAGGGATAGTGTTGAGGGTTGAGGGTTTAGGGTTGAGGGATTAGGGTTTAGGGTTGATGAATTAGGGTTTAATGTTGAGAGTTGAGGGTTTAGGAATAGGGATAGCGTTTAGGGTTTAGGGATTATGGATTAAGGTTGAGGGATTAGGGTTGAGGGTATACAATAAATAAACTAGAATTTAGGCAGGGTTGGGAAAATTTTGTGAATCATCATGGGTTGGAGATTGGAGATTTTTCTATGTTCAAGTACATATCCAAGTCATATTTTAAGGTTAAGATATTTCAAAGAACAGGGTGTGAAAAATATCAATGCTCTTTAGCTTTTGAATGCCAACATTGATACAAATAAAAGATGCCCTTTTTCTAATAGAGTATGTAGTTCAAGTCAACTAATGGGCAGCAAGTTGTTGAATGAATTAGTTTCTGATGGGGAAAACAACAATGATGTTGAATCAATGGAAGAAAATCAAAATTAGGGTTGAGGGTTGAGGGATTAGGGTTTAGGGTATAGGGTAGAGGTTTGAAGGTTGAGGGATAATGTTCAAGGTTGAGTGTCCAAGGTTAAGTGTAAAGGGTATATAGGGTTTAAGGGTTTAAGGTTTGACGAATTAAGGGTTTAAGAGTTGAGGGATTAAGGTTTAAGGCATAGTGTCAAGTGTAGATGGTTTAGAGACAAGGTTTATGGTTGAAGGTTTAAGGGTTGAAGCTTTAGGGCTGAGGGTTAAGGGATTAGGGTATAAGGTATAGTGTCGAGGGTAGAGGGTTTAGGGATAGGGTTTAGGATTTAAGGTTTAAGGGTTGAGGGTTGAGGCTTTAGGGATAGGGTTTAGTGTTTCGGTTAAGTGAGACACCTAGATGACTAAGGACAGATGAAGAGGCAGACAAGGAATGACTAAGAGACCTAGATAGGGGAGAGGTAGAGAGGTGAGTGGCAGATAGAGAGGTGAGGGGAAAGATAGAATAAAATGAGAGAGTGAAGTTGACAACTTGAGGGAAAGATGGGTAAAGAGGAGGGAGAGATGTGGAGAGGAAGGGAAATATCTTGAGAGCCCTGAGAGATATACAAGTGAGAGACCTACAACCTAGGGAGAGAGGGGTGAGAGAGATAGGGGAGAGATGGGGGTGAGGTAGATAGGGGAGGAGAGGGGTGGATAAGGGTTAAGGGTTTAAGGCTTTAGGGTTTAAGGGTCAAGGGTTTAGGGTTTAAGGGTTGAGGTATTAAGGGTCTAAGGGTTGAGGGATTAGGGTTTAAGGTATAGTGTCGATGGTTGAACCCTAATCCCTCAACCCTTGACACAATACCTTAAAACCCTAATCCCTCAACCTTGGGGTTTAATGTATAGTGTCGAGGGTTGAGGGATTAGGCTTCAACCCTCGACACTATACCTTAAACCCTAATCCCTCAATGCTTAGACCCTTAATACCTAAACCCTTAAACCCTAAACCCTTGACCCTTAAACCCTCAACCCTTATCCACCCCTCTCCTCCCCTATCTACCTCACTCCCATCTCTCCTCTATCTCTCTCACCCCTCTCTCTCTAGGTTGTAGGTCTCACTTGTATATCTCTTAGGGCTCTCTAGATATTTCCCTTCCTCTCCACCTATCTCCCTCCTTACCCATCTTTCCCTCAAGTTGTCAACTTCACTTTCTCATTTTATTGTATCTCTCCCCTCACCTATCTATCTCTCACTTCTATCTCCCCCTCACCTCGACCTCTCCCCTCTCTAAGTTTCTCAGTCACTCCTTGTCTACCTTTCCATCCCTCCTTAGCCATCTAGGTCTCTCATTTAACCTTAAACCCTAAACCCTATCCCTAAATCCTCAACCCTTAAAACTTAAATCCTCAACCCTTGACACTATAACTTGAACCCTAAACCCTATCCCTAAAGCCTCACCCCTCAACCCTTAAACCTTAAACCCTAAACCCTCTACCCTCGACACTATACCTTAAACCCTAATCCCTTAACCCTCATCCCTAAATCCTCAACCCCCATCCCTTAAACCTTTAACCCTAAATCCTCTACCCTCGATAGTATGCCTTCAACCCTAATCCTTCAACCATTAAACCCTCAACCCTTAAACATTGGGTAAACTTTTGCAAAAAAGAAAAAAATGCAAAGAAAACAATAACGCGCTCACATTATAACGCGAGTGAGTTATGCTCGCATTATAACGCGCTCGTGTTATAGTGCGAGCGTGTTATGGTTTGTGTTGTCGAGCCAAAGGCGCAACACCAAGCCATAATGCGAGAACGTTATGGCTTTTTAAAAAGTTTTAAGAATTTGGCCACTTTTTGGCCCCCCATCTTTTTTGCACCCGCCCCTTGCTAGCATTGCAATTCTTAGCTTAGTTTTAGCAAGTGACCATACCTTGCATCATGAACTTACGATGATAATATCTTGTGAATTTCTATGTTACACCAAATTATAACAATCAAAATTAAAAAAAGGATTATACTAAAAATCCAAATTAAGCCATCTAAGTAACTCTACCAGGGCTATAGATGCTTGCTGGCAGTAGGGCTCTACTTGGGAGAATTGCAACGATAACCTTGCTAGGGCCATGAATGCCTGCTAGTAGCAAGGCTCTATCCAGTTGGCTATGAGGGATGAAATCAACTACATAGCTTAACACCAGTCACTAGTGTTTTGAACTCATTTTTAAGATGAGGATTATTAATCATGTGCACACATTTAAACTCTATTGAAAGATTCCTACACCTTATTGAATACATTTAGTCCCAAATTGAATAATGGTTTACATATGAGGAAGTTAGAAGTTATGAATTTATTCAATTTGATTTTCTATAATGATTTAAATTTAGTTGTTTTATTTGGTTGCTAGTTGTTGTGATATTCACAACATGTCCCATTTTACCTTTTAGCAAAATGAGGGCCCTTGTTGTGGCTTTCACTTTTGGTTGTGTGGATGTGCTTTTGGTTTTGTGTGGTGGTATGGGAAAAGTGGCAAGTGTTACAAAAATGTTGAAAATTATAATGCTTAGTGAGAAAGTGCAAAACAAAGTGAAATCTTTTGAGATGTGAAGTTGGGAGTTTTGTATGCTATATGCAAATCTTTTGTATATGTATTCTCGGATTGGTATTGTTGGGATAGCTGGTTTTTTTTGTATTTCAAAAGGTGATATACACATCTATTGAAATAGTCAAAACCTTTTTGATACAAAATGGACCAGATTAGGTATAAATGTTAATTAAATTAAATTCAAGTCCGTGCTTGCTTCCCTTAGTTTTGTTTATGCAATTATTCAACATGCATTCGAGATACAAAAGTAAGAGTATAGATATACGGATTTGAAAATAGAATGAAATGAAACATAAGGCAGAATGATATAGAATGTCATATGGTTATATTACAGAATTGAATGTAAAAAGAATCAAAAACTAATTTGAAAAATGAGATTGTGTGGTACAAATACAAAAAAGGAATTAAACAGGAAAGAAACTTGAGATCATATAAATACATCAAAGTGGGCTATAGCTTATGTTGTATATGAGTAAAGTATGTACAATCAAGAGAAAGCATATTTACAAATGCCATGGTCAAAATTCAAAGTCATGGTAAAGAACAGAGAGACCAAAATGTTAACAAAAAAGTAATATGTATCCTCAGGATTTCCATAGAAAGTGCCAATTAGACTATGTCTATAAAATGGATAATCCAGTCTAGGTTCTGTGATATTTCTAACCCTTAGGACAACTGTAGAAAAATGGGGCCAACCCTAGCCTAATATCTGTGACGGGCTAAGGCCTGGTCTGGAAGGTTCATAAGAAATGGCAGTCTGATGAATTAAGCACCAGGGACCCTAGCTAGGTAAAGTTTTGAAGCCCATGGTACACCTATCCCCAGGTCAGCTGCTAAGACAACATCAATGTCTGTAAGTCTATAATCAGCTTTGAAAAGGTCCTATAGTAATAAGAAGACTTTTATATTGTTGACGCTTAAGTCTGAAAAAGAGGCAAGAAACCATGAGACAGTGTTTGAATTAACTCTATAATTATCCCTATTGGTTAAGAAACTTCTGCCTAGTACCATCTTTATAGCTTTTAGTTCTAAATCATGAAACATGGGGTTTCCATGCTACAGAATTAATCCTTTCAGATGAGCATCTGAAATTGGACCAAAAATGGTAGTCTATTGCCTAGAGCTAAGAAGGAAAATGGTAGTTGTCGTATTTACAAAATGTTTTTGAAATCTGGGGCATGTAAAATTAGTTTTTACATAAGCGTCTAAATAGAAATTTTACAGGAGTTGCAGGTTCAATTGCCATGAATGGTGTTTGGAAGGAATTGAATGTGCATAAGTGTAGGTGTTAATTCGCGTGTGCTAGAAGTCTAATGAAGTTAATGTTGCAAGTATGGGTTTAACCAGTGTTGTCATTGATGTCAACATACTCATATTTCATTAATGAGAAGGATTGGATGAGCTGTATGTTGAGGATATTGAGAAAATTAGTCTCAATCAGGATCAGTGATGAACAGTGATGACAACAAGGTAAAGTCCAAGATAGGTTATGGATCAGAGGATACGGATTAAAGAGTTTGTAGATATGTGTCATAAGATGTTCCAGTAGAGATTTCAGAGGTCCACATGAAGATATGAAGAAGTTATGGTAGTTCTAGTGAAACTGGTTCCAGCAGATGTTCAGTGGTGATAGAGTGATATAGATAGGTTCGGTGAGATCTGCAAATGCATTCTCTAGTTCTACAAATTTGAGGAAGTGTTGGGGAAATCTATGTGGTGTATCAACTTGATTGGTTCATGGTTTGAAGGTCTAGAAGTATCTATTCCTTTGTGACAGTAATGGCAGACTATGTTCTTGAGGTTCTGGATGAAGGAGAGAAGGGTTTCAGGAAGTAGAGGAAGTGCAGATGTTCTTGGTGATTTAGGAATGTTTGTGGAGGTCCTTGGATTGTGCTCAATTTGTGTTTATGGTTTGCATTAGAATTGGGGTCCTGGAAATGAAGAATAACTTCTGGATGATGATGTTCTTTCTGTGACAGGCTGACTGGATGAACTATACATCTTGCAGATGTTCTTATGGATGTTTTTTGACTTAGATGGTTGTTACTAAGGTGATGTCATGTATAAATAAGGGGTTCCGAATTCATTTCAAAGGGTGTTGTGTGGAGAGGAGTATGTGATAGCAAGGAGAAGAACAAAAAGTAGAGCAGAAGGTTTGGGCTTAAATGGAACTAACTCAAACATGATGAAGATGCTATTTACCAGTTCAAGTATGTGATACTTATTCTTTTGTAGACAGTGTGTCTCTTGTAGGTAGTGAGCCTCTTGTGAGTAGTGTGCTTGGGCAGTGAGCCCTAATTGGCATGTGCCATTTTGTTCTTTCTATTCTTCTAATAGAGAATACAATATTAGGTTAGTCACTTTGTGGTTTTTCCCTTAACCAGGTTTTCCACGTCAAAATCTTGGTGTCTAATGTGTTGATGTGTTTCTGCTCTTGATTAAATGTATTAAGTTTCATGTTTGATTTATTGTTATTCTGATGAGTGAATATAAGTGTTGAAAATGAAGAAAGTTTTGGACAACTAATTCACCCCCCCTCTCAGTTGTCTACCCTAAATCTAACAATTGGTATCAGAGCCAAGTTCCTCTGAAAGGATCTTAACCACTTCAGGAGATCCAGAATGTCATCCTACAAGAAGGATAGTCCGAAGTTTGATGGAACTAATTTTTCTCTTTGGAAAGGTTGCATGAAATGTCACTTGTAATGTATGGGATTTGCATACTGGTCCATGGTTACAAAAGCTTATGTACCTCCACAGGGTGGTCCAACAACCCTAAATGAAATCATAGATGCTGAAAATAATCTGTGGACCAAAGAGGCTCTTTTAAGTGCATTATCTAACTTAGAACTCTCAAATGTTATTGATCTACCAACTGCCTTTGAGATTTGGAATAAACTGGAACTTTTGCATGAAGGAGACCAGTATGTTAAATGTGCAAGGTTACAAAGTCTAAAAGGGAAATTTGAAAAACTAAAGATGAGAAATGATGAAAATATTACCTCTTTTATGCCAAGAGTGAACGAGCTAGTTTGTGGAATTAGAAATGTAGGTGGAACCCTGAGTGAAGATGAGAATGTTGGCAAAGTTCTCAGATCCCTTCCTAAGTCTTATAAAATCAAGGCTTTTGTAATCGAAGAATTCAGAGCTCACACAACAGTCACAAGAGATCAATTGGTTAGCAAGTTGGCTGCTTTTGAAATGGCCAAGTTTGGAGATGATCCTCCAAAGACTGAATCTGCATTCAAACCCAGTGCTTTTGTAAAAGGAAAACAAAGGTTTGATCCGGGAGAAAATTCTTCAAGGAACCCATCATGGTATGAAAAAGCAAGAAAAGATTTGGAAGAAGAAGAAGCTGAAACTGCTCATCTTGAAGCTCTTATTGCAAAAAGACTGCCAAGAGGATCTAGTAAGTATGAAGGGAAATTACCTTTTAAGTGTTTTAACTGCAATAAAATTGGTTATTTTGCCTCAAGATGTCTGGAAAGATTTTCAAGACCAAATCCTACCAAACCAAGGTTTCAAAAGAATTGCTACTATGTTCATGAAGATGATGACAATGAAGGAGTAACAGATGATGAATCAGAGATAGGAAACAAATCCAATAATGAATGGGTGTTTATTGCCATCAAAGAAGAGGAACAAATATCCTCTATATCTGTCAATCATAAAGTTGAAGAAAGAGCTCTGGCTACCCAAGTTGAAACAAAGGATGATCGGATCATTGACAATGGATGCTCTCACCATATGACAGGTGACAAGAATAAGTTCTTAAGTTTGGAAAAGTATGAAGGAGGAATTGTAAAGTTTGGAGATAATTCTGTTGGCAGAATCAGAGGTAGAGGAACTATTTCTCTTGATGGAAAGAACAAAACTGGTAATGTATTGTATGTTGAAGGATTAAAGCACAATCTTCTCAGTGTTGGACAGCTGGTGGACAAAGGCTATGATCTCAGATTCAGGAATAGAAAGTGCAAGATCCTTGAAAGTTCCAGAACAGAGATTGCATCCGGTACTCAAACTAAAGGTAATATCTTCCACTTGGTTGGTACTGGTAAAAGTTACTTATTTTCTCAAATTGATCAGAGTTGGTCATGGCATAGGAGGATGTGTCATGTGAATTTTGATAATATAATCAAGATAAGCAATACTCAGGATGTAAGAGATCTTCTAAAATTAGTGAAACCTACTAATAGCTTGTACAAAGAATGTCAGTTGGGCAAATTGAGTAGAGTCACATTCAAAAGTAAGGAATTGTCTTCTACTAGATTGTTGGACTTAGTTCATACTAATCTTTGTGGTCTGACAAGAGTTAGGAGTATCCAAGGTGATAGGTACTTCATGCTGCTAATTGATGACTATTCCTGGATGATGTGGGTAACTTTTCTGAAAGAAAAATCAGAAGGACTTGAGAAATTCAAAATATTCAAGGCCATGGTGGAGAATGAAACCGGATTAAAATTGAAATGTCTGAGGTCTAATAGAGGTGGAGAATTCACATCCAGTGAGTTCATAGACTTCTGTGAGAAACATGGAATAAAGAGACAGTTGTCTGCCCCTAGAACTCCATAGTAGAATGGAGTAGTTGAGAGAAAGAACCAGACCATCCAGGAAGCATCCAGGACCATGATGATGGAAGCAAATGTTCCTCAGATCTATTGGAGAGAAGTTGTCAACACTGCAGTCTACACTCTCAATCGAGTTCAAGTTAGAAACAATACTGGTAAGACTCCTTATGAACTTTGGTTTGGCATTACCCCTACTGTGAGATATTTCAGAGTTTTTGGTAGCAGATGTTACATTAAAAGGGATGAAGATCTAGGAAAGTTTGATGCTAGAAGTGATGAAGGAATATTCTTGGGTTACTCTACTCAAAGCAGAGCATACCGGTGTTACAACAAGAGACTGAGAAAGATTGTAGAAAGCGTAAACGTGAAGGTGGATGAAGAAGTTGAAAGACCCTCAAGAATTCATGAGTATGATGAAGACAATCAGAATGATGTTCAGATTCAAAGTATCCAAGCCTCTTCTAAGAAACAAAGTCAAGTTGATTTGGTAAGTTAGGAAGAAGAGATAAATCTCGATGAGACTGATCAAGAGTTAGTGGTGCAAGAAACTCCCAAAGTTCCAAGGTATGTAACTCTAAACCATTCTAAAGATTAGATCATAGGTGACAAAAGAAAAGGAGTGCAAACAAGGAGGAGAATTGCTCCAAATTCAGATGAGTATTGTCTAATTTCTAAGATTGAACCTAAGACAGTGAATGAAGCTTGCAATGAGGAAAATTGGTCAAAAGCAATGGAGGAAGAACTAATACAAATTGAGAAAAATCACACTTGGGATCTTGTTCCTAGACCTAGAAACAAGAATGTGATTGGAACCAAATGGGTCTTCCAGAACAAACTGAATGAAGCTAGTCAAGTAATCAGAAATAAAGCTAGATTGGTCTGCAAGGGTTACTCTCAGATTGAAGGAGTTGATTTTGAAGAGACTTTTGCTCTAGTGGCAAGAATTGAAGTAGTCAGATTATTTCTCACATTTTCCGCCTTTAAGGATTTCAAGGTGTATCAGATGGATATCAAATCTACCTTCCTAAATGGTAATTTTGAAGAAGAAGTGTACATTGAGCAACCGGATGGATTTCAATTGTCTGATCATGGTGACATGGTCTGCAAATTGAAAAAGGCACTATATGGACTGAAGCAAGCCCCAAGAGCCTGGTATGAAAGATTAGATAAGCATCTCTTGAAGATTGGTTTCAACAAAGGTACTGCTGATAGTAAATTGTATTTCAAAATTGATCATGAAAATATCTTAATTGTTGAAGTATTTGTTGATGATATCATTTTTGGAGGAAGAGATAGTATGTGTAAAACTTTTGCAAGTCAAATGAAAAGTGAGTTTGAGATGTCCATGCTTGGAGAAATGAATTTCTTTTTGGGTCTACAATTACTCAAACAAAGAAAGGAATCTTCATTTCTCAGTCAAAATATGTGAAAGAATTGTTGAGGAAATTTGGGATGGAAGACTCAAAGCCAATGAACACTCCAATGGCAACTGGATGCAAGTTGAGCAAAGATGATGACTCTCCCAAGGTTGATCAGACAAAATATAGGTCAATGATTGGAGGATTGTTGTATCTCACTCAAACTAGACCAGACATTATGCAGGTTGTTGGTCTTGTTGCTAGATTCCAAGCTGATCCTAGAGAATCTCATGTTATGGCAATCAAGAGGATTTTTAGATATCTAAAGGGGATAGTTGAGTATGGGTTGTGGTATCCTAAAGATCATGATTTCTCTCTTCATGCATATATAGATGCTGATTGGGCAAGAGATGTGGATGACTGGAAGAGTACCAGTGGTGGAGCATTCTTTTGGGGGAAGAGATTGGTTTCTTGGCTAAGCAAGAAACAAGAGGCAATATCCCTGTCTACAACTGAAGTAGAATACATTGCAACAGCAGGTAGTTGCACTCAAGTTTTGTGGATGAAGTAGATGCTAAGAGATATTAAGGTAGAGTATGAGGAGCCTATCACAATTTTTTGTGATAATTCAAGTGCAATAAATATTTCTAAGAATCCGGTGTTGTATTCTAAGACTAAGCATATATCTATCAAGTTTCAGTTTTTGAGAGAGCAAGTGAACAAGGATGATGTTAGACTACAGTATGTGCCCTCCAAGGATCAGATTGCAGATATCTTTACTAAACCTCTTCCTAAGGACTCCTTTGAGTATCTCGGGGAGAAGTTAGGGGTTATTTCCCCTCCAATGGTGAACTAAGATGCACTAATGTGCATCAATCTGGTGGATATCACAGTCATAATCTTGTGATCTGGATTGATGATGGGGAGCTGCTACTCAGGGGGAGCAGCAGGTGTGATTCTGAAGTTGCAAGTATGCACCCTTTGCCATTGATGTCAAAAGGGGAGAGAAGACATGTGAAAAACAAGTGGTTGATGACCAAAGGGGGAGCAATACAAGAAGAGAAGACATGTGAATAGTTGTTGTTGATAGGGGGAGTTGTGACAGTAAGGAGAAGTTCTTGTCTTGATGGTTTTTCACATCATATGTTGCCATCAATGACAAAGGGGGAGATTGTTGCAAGTATGGGTTTAACCGGTGTTGTTATTGATGTCAACATACTCATGTTGCATTAATGAGAAGTATTGGATGAGCTGTATGCTAAGGATATTGAGAAAATTAGTCTCAATCAAGAACAGTGACGAACAATGATGACAACAAGGTAAAAGTCCAAGATAGGTTGTAGATCAGAGGATGTAGATTAAAGAGTTTGTAGATATGTGTCATAAGATGTTCTAGTAGAGATTTCAGAGGTCCGCATGAAGATATGAAGAAGTTATGGTAGTTCTAGTGAAACTGGTTCTGGTAGATGTTCAGTGGTGACAGAGTGATACAGATAGGTCCGGTGAGATCTAGAAATACATTCTCTGGTTCTGTAGATTTGAGGAAGTGTTGGGGAAATCTGTGTGGTGTGTCAACTCGATTGGTTCATGGTTTGAAGGTCCGAAAGTATCTATTCCTTTGTGACAGTAATGGCAGACTATGTTCTTGAGGTTTCAGATGAAGGAGAGAAGGGTTTCAGGAAGTAGAGGAAGTGTGGATGTTCTTGGTGCTTCAAGAAAGTTTTTGGAGGTCCTTGGATCATGTTCAGTTCATATTTATGGTCTGCATTAGAATTGGGGTCCCGAAAATGAAGAATAACTACCGGATGATGGCATTCTTTCTGTGATAGGCTGACTGGATGAACTATACATCTTGTGGATGTTCTTATGGATGTTTGCCGACTTAGATGGTTGTTTCTAAGTTGATGTCATGTATAAATAAGGTGTTACGAAGTCATTTCAAAGGGTGTTGTGTGGAGAGGAGTATGTGATAGCGAGGAGAAGAACAAAAAGTAGAGCAGAAGGTTTGGGCTTAAATGGAACTGACTCAAGCATGATGAAGATGCTATTAACCAGTTCAAGTATGTGATACTTATTCCTTTGTAGATAGTGTGTCTCTTGTAGGCAGTGAGCCTCTTGTGAGCAGTGTGCTCAGGCAGTGAGCCCTAATTGGCATGTGCCATTTTGTTCTTTCTATTCTTCTAACAGAGAATACAATCTTGGGTTAGTCACACTGTGGTTTTTCCCTTAACTAGGTTTTCCATGTCAAAATCTTGGTGTCTCATGTGTTGATGTGTTTCTACTCTTGATTAAATGCATTAAGTTTCATGTTTGATTTATTGTTATTCTGATGAGTGAATATAAGTGTTGAAAATGAAGAAAGTTTTGGACAACTGATTCACCCCCCCTCTCAGTTGTCTTCCCTAAATCTAACAGTTAGTGGCATTAATGTATCAGATTTATTTTAATCGTGCCTTAGAGATTGTATCATTAATTACAAGAAAAAGTACAAGTGAAGGCATGATTAAAAGGTTGAAATTCGTGTCCTTTGTTACGCATTTTTGTATGTATAAAGCCTATGCATATTAAACATACATACAAAAGACTAATGTGCAGGTTCGAATCTCAGGAGGGTATGTGTTTTCATTCAGAAGCAAGTATAAATCCTAGAGGTTGTTGTTTTATATTTCTGCATTGAGAGTGATTTGTATCTTAAGTCTAAGTACAATATTGAGGTTCAAAATAATTGAAAGAATTTACAAATGGTGGGGCCCATGTAAGTATGGCTGTAAGAGCGGGCAATGTACAAAAAGAAAATGCATTCAAAGTTGTACAAAGGGGGACCCGATGATGTTTAAATACAAGTTGGAAGTGGTTGGGGTTTGTGTTTGTTCGTATATCATGTTGTATTTCATATGCAAAAATGATACATACAAAAGATGAATGCCAAAATTCAAAATGGTAAGTTACAAGTGATAAAACTTATGCTGATGAATGAAATTCAAAGTGACAGGCTTGAAGTTAGATGATGACTTATGGTGCAAAAAAGGTTTAAAGGTGATATCAAATATTTGATGTCTTAGTTTTGTATGTAAACTGATATACAAAACTAATATTTACAAAGGGAATCAGTTCAAGTAAATAAAACATTTTAGAGGGTCCCACATGTATATGTTTGGATGTATGAAAAGAGTATATGTTACAAGGTACAAAAAAAATGAAGATACAAAATAAGTGTGAAGCAGAGGATAATATAGTCATCATAGTTATTGATTTGTATCACAATCGCTTGTATAAAAGTAATATACAAAAGTAACATACAAGGAAGAAGATACAAAAGTTGTGGCATACAAAAAGGTAATATGCATAATGATGCACACAAAGAAAAAGTTAACTGATACAAGATTCAAAATGTGAAATCTAAAAGAAAAGCTCTTAATTCGAATCATATGCATTAATTGTTATAATAAATGCACAAATAATGGCAGGAATGCAGAATGCGAAAAGAATAAAGGCAAAAATGTATGGGGCAATTTCATAATCACACTGTGAAGTGGGAATTGCAAAGCAAACAGAAATTAAACCAGGTGAGTAGAAATTCAAAAGGTGAATGGGATTATAAGGAGATAACAACATAGCTGAAATGGTAATTTGACTCACCACTTATAAAGTTAAGCTGATCAGGGAAAGATGTATGTATCTTAAAATGCTATTATGATGCATATAGTATGAGCATGGTTTTTTGTTATGATTAATCGCATTTGAAAATGGAATTAATTGTTGCGAACAGTTTGGTTTACTTAGGAATTTTCATGAATATTGTTACATAATTCAAATTCTAAAGTAAAACATGGTAAAATAGTTAGTGTAAAAGAACCCTAACAGTCATGCATGAATAGAAAGGTAAAATGTACTTGTCTTCTACAGGATGGCACCAAAGCAAAAGAAAGTGACTGTCGTAGCAGAAGGAGAAAAGATAAAAAAGGAAAAGAAACCGCAAAGAGAAACTACTAAGGAAGAGTTACCAGCATACTGAGGGTTTCCAACGGTGACATTCTACAGAGGAGGACTGGTTACAGACACCATCATAGGATAATATGATGCAGAGGATGTATTACATCAGGTCACGACATCAGATGCCTCAAAAGATTTTGAAAGGATTTAGAGCAAAGAGTTATATAAATCCATTGGTTTTCCTTTGGCTATGGAAGCTAGAGAATTGGTATTGGAATGCATGGAAAGATTCAATTTGGAAACTAGACAAGTAATGCATCAAGGAAGAAGCATTGCATATATATCTATTGAAGGCATCACCCATACTTTTGGGCTGCAAATTAAGGAGAAGATGATAGATATTGATATGAACCAATATGCAATAGACTTTGTAATGAATGATAAAGCATGCAGAGCTGCTATTTTCTATAGATGGTACATGGCTGAGAATAAACCCAAATCTACTATGAGGGTTCCAAAAAATCTATATAGAATTGATTTCAAAGATGAAATTTATCTTATGATTATCATGTTGAGTAGATTAGTGGGATTGAGGGATGCAGATATGTTTGAGCCCTAGATGTTTCAGGTCACAGAATAAGTCAGAGTAAAGGAAGGAAGTATCCACTAGGCCAAAACCATCAGTACATCCATAAATAGGTAGATTATGGCGTTCAGAAAAATGAGAAGATTTTTTATGTCTTCTTATGTTATATATGTATTAGCTATTGGAATAGCACTAATAGTTGGGATACAAAGGGTAGGAACCTTGGAAAGTGGGCTAGACCAGAGCTTAATATATGATCATTACCCAGATCTTCAGGAAGAAAATGCATTGAAAAAATATACAAGGGTAAATTATGTGTTCTATAATTACATGGTGAGAGTTTTGAATGTAGAGAAAGAAAAAAGAATAAGTAAAGAAGAAATAGAGGCTATAAACTATTTCAGTTCTTTGTTTATACAATTTCCCACTTTTACTTATATCAGGGTTGAAGGTTTTGAGGGAAAACCATTTAAGTTGCCCAGGTATTCTTCAAATCACCTGATTCTATTAGAATATTCAAGGAAAGTCTTGAATATATACAAGATGTTTAAGAACATATATAATAAGGGTAATATTAAGTTCATTATTGTAATTGGCCATTATTTATGTCATAATGAAGAAATTGTCAAACAATCAGAAAGATAATTAAGATACTATGCATTTGAGGAATTCAGTTTGGCTAGATGCTTTGACCCACTGCACAAAATACAAAGATTCATAGATAGGAAATATAAACATCGGGTTCATATTGAAGATTATTGGTCTGATTGTGAAACTGAACATGAGGTAAGGAAAAGAGCTTACCAAAGGTTGACTATTGAACAAATGAGGACAATGGGGGATATTAGCATGCCCCAAGAGGTGACTGAAGATGATGAGGTATTGCATGAAAGTTATAAGAGAAACGGGATGGAGATGTTACCCATTGGTGAGCCAAATTGGGATGCTCCTATAGAGACATCCTTGGAAGGATTATCTACACCTGTTTTATTGTTTTCTAAAAGATGGCTAGCTGATAAAATAGAAGAGTTGAAAGCTCAAGGCATTGATGTCATTGAGAAGAAGAAAATAAATAAAAGAGATAAGGACGACAAGGATGAACTATGTGTTTCTATGAAAAGAAAAAAAGGTTCATGGAAACCAAGATATTGAGTAAGGATAAAAAAGCAACTTTGTTAGATCCTTATGCTTTGGGAATTACAGTAGCCATACCATCTGGTACATTCATAGAAGAAGGGGCATCTAGTTAGGAAATGCATATTGAGAGGGCACAGACACCAATGGTGTTTGGTGAGTTAGTTCAAGAGGAAGGCATACCTATGGGGCAGCCTATAGAAAGGAAAACATAGGTACCTATCTTTGGATCAGGAGAAATAAGAAAAGGGTAGGTGTTAGTAGGCTTCACACCTGAAGAAAGGAGGAAAATTCACATAAAAGTTAAACAGAAATTAATTGAAGAGATGTTGCACAAATCCAAAAGCCAAGAAACAAAAAAAGTAAGGGAGATTGTTGATATAAATAATGATAGCAGTGATGAGGGGAGTATGCAACAAGGGATTGGTGCAGAGGAAGGATCTGGAGTAGATTCAGATTCTATCATAATAGAAGAACATAACATGCAAGTGTACATGAGGAAGGTACAAAGTTCATAACTAAAGGAAAAGCATGTACTAGAAGAATCAGACAAGGTAGATCCTTTTGGTACATTGGTAGAACAGGAAATCATAGAAGAAGTGGAAAATGTTGCACAACAAATTAAACAATCAAAAAAGGGAGAAAGAGAAATTAAAGGGACCAAAGACACAAAAACAACATTAGAACAAATAGACAAATCCATGGAAGCAAGTCTGGTTAATATGAATATTTTGGATGTCTTAAAGGCATAAAATGAACAAAGTACACCAGAAGAGAATTTAGAAAAGGAACATGAGGAAAGAAAATTCAAAGAGCAACTTGATAAATCCATTAATCATCCTCTACAAATAGATTAAGCTAGTGTATCTATACATGGACAAGAGGAAATGATAATGAAGGCAGCAGAAACATCAAAGAATCCTAAAGAAGATATAAGGGATGCTTCTAAAGAAGAGATACAACATCAAGGTAATATATTATTAGGTTCAGGGTATCAGTCTCTAGAACAGCCTCTAGGGCAACAACATTCTCCACAACAATCATCACCACAAAAGAAGGTAGAGGTAGGAAAACCTTAGAAAGCTATAACTAAGGTAGAAGCAAGGACATAAACTAATAAAGAGCCACTAGCTTGGTTAGGAAATGAAGAAGAGAAAAAGTAGAAGTACAGTTGGTTCCCATTGATATTAAAATCCTGTTAGGAGGGCTCCCACAAAGAGAAAGAAGGAAAGCAAGAACAATGTCTACCATAAAAAGAGGTCCCTCCAGATCAAGAACTTTGGAGCTAGCCATCCCACAAGCGAACAAGGTAAAAGGTGAGATGATCGTTGAAGATTATAAAATGATGAACATTGACTTGGGGCATATGACACGGGAGAAACACCTAGCTGAGTTGGAAGATATGAACAAGGCTACAATGGAGATAATGAAGAAAGATAAAGATAAATTTGATTACCTAAAAGGGCATATTGCACAGTTGCAGCAGTTTATACAGGGAATATTTGACCCTATGGTTGGAATGTCAGATGTGCATAAAAACTTAAGCATTGTATCTAATGATCAAGTATTGGAATTGGAGAATAAAAAGGTTGAAGCTAACACTTTTAAAGAATGGTTTAGGATTTTTATTCAAAAAGGGGAGAATACAATAAGGTAGGTAATTACTAATTGGGAATTGACCCTTATGGAAAAGAATAATTGTAGCACTATTTTGCAGCATTGTCAAAGCACAATAGAAGAATGTAAAGAAGAAATAGATCAGGTAGAAGACATGAGGGAAAGGGTCGATGAGCTAAGGAATAAAAGAGTAATAACTTCTCAAGTAGTAGATCGTATGCCATAGACCATACTGGAGTTGAATTTTGAGAAAAATATGTTGAAGGGCTACATTTAAATACACAAGAGCTAGAAAAAGATGCTGATGAAATACCTAGAAAGCACTGCAAGATCATACAAAGATTCACTAGGTATGAGTGTCTAGAAATGCTTGTTTATGATGCTGAGATGGTAGTGAAAGAATTCAGGGATATGTATTTACCTTGTATGCAGGATCCAAGTACATATCTAAAGTTTGAGATGATTGATCTAATCATGGAATTAAGTACGAAGGTAAAAAAATACTAGAAGCTTAGAGAAGAGATGGAAGAGCAAGGAAAAACATTAAAGGAAGAGGTTGAAATGCAAACATACACTTGGATCGTGAGTCAAAGAAATAATCATGAAGTGGTGGTAGCATTGATAGATAAATATACAGAATATTTGAAGAGGATTGGGGAAGAATGAAGAAGAAAAGTGCCAGTGATAGTGGTGGTTTTTCTTGTTCTATTTTGTAAAGAAATTAATTGTGCTATTTTGATTTAAAGGCAAAGTCAGTGTAGGAAAGTCAAAGAGAGGCCTGCATTTTGAAAAGGGAATCCTTTTGGTATCTTCAGAGTAAGGAGAATATTCCAATAAATATTTTGAAGTGGTTGGGAAATGATTTCCATCGTTGATCTTCATGAATCAAATATGTACCATTGGATTAATTTTGTAGCCATAGCAAGAAAGAAGTTTCAAAATCTATATAAGAAGCTCTGCTGCATGTATTATACACACATGAATTTTGAACGTTTAGTTTAAGGTTGTAATTGTCAAGTTTTATTGCAATAGAGAAGACATTTCTTTTAGTTTTAGAAAGGAGGTTGCCTGTGTCTGCATTAAGGAATGTGTGGAATGTCATGTCTCCTTTGTGTGTCTATCAAAGCATTTGTAAGTTTTTCTGGTGATTTGATCAATGAAACCAATGTCATTATTACATTGTAAATTTTGTATGACTTTATACTTTGAATAAAGGTAAACTTAGAATTCTATATCTATTACAGAGGGTTTTCTGATTTAGACTTTTACTTGATGTATTGTTCTTTGAATGATTGCAATCTGTTATGTATATTCATGAAAATGCTCAAGATTTTACATTTGTATATTTGATTGTGTTGAATTGTTTAGATTATTGTATTCTTTAATACATAAATAGAAGAGCATTTAGATCCTATATGGAATGATATTTTAATTTGAGTCTTTCTAACTTTTTTCCAATAGTAGTTAAATAATTAGCTAAAACATAGTTATCTAAAGGAAATTGTGGAAGATCCTATTCAATATGTGGAAATGTTAGTGATCTTTAATGATTTTCATAAATTTTCAAGTATCAAGTCTATTTTCTATGGAATTCATATAAAGTTTGACTTGAAAGTAGCAAATAGTTGCAAAGAATCATTGATTTGAGGTATATTTCGAGATATTTGCATATAATAAGTGATAATTATTGGTAACACATCTCTAGATTCAGTAAGGCCCCTTGATATAATAGCTTCACAATGAACTGCTAGTTTATCCCACATGGTCAAGAACTGACCATATAGAAACTTGAAATTGAGAATTACTAGATAATTCTGCATATCTTCCAAGGAAGCTAAGGTTCTTTTGTCAATTTTAACTATGTTGTGAGTGTGTAAAAACTCTCATAAATAGGTATCAACGATAATAGTGTAACAAGATGTTTGTCGAATGAAGGTTCAATGTTGGTTGTTGGCTAAGTACAATGGTAAAGTGTTGTCCTTAAGGTAAGTGTAAATCTTACCATACAAGGTTGAATCAGATCCGAAGTGAAGGAAAATGGATTGGGTTTCAGGGATGTCATAAGCTGGCTGTGTGACTGTCTCCACCAAGAACTCAAAACATGACTCATTCTCGGGTATGTCGAGGAGTGAGGCAATGGTTGCCATGACATCTGCTGCTTTCTTTTCAATCCTTGGTATCTACTCAAAGGAGATGATCACAAAGTACTCTTTAAAATCATCCACCAAATGCTTGTAGGGAATGAGCTTGTCATCTTTTGTCTGATAGTCATCATTGAACTGATTGATGACGAGTTGTGAATCACTGTAGACATGAAGTTCTTTTAATTTCCATTCTGCTGCTAGTTTAAGACCAATGACCAAAGCCTCATATTCTGCTATGTTGTTTGTGCATGGAAAAAGAAGACGATAAGACTTAGGTATTGTGGCACCCTAAGGAGTGACCAATAAGATGCCTGGCCCCGATCCATGGTTTGTATAGGAGCCATCAAAATAGAGTGTCCATGACTATGTTGTGATAGTGAAGATTGATTCATCTAGAAACTCAAACTTCATTGGAGTGGTATCCTGTAATGGTGCCTCAGCCAACTGGTCGGCAATGAATTGACCTTTGATAGCTTTCTATTCTACATACTCAATGTCATATTCACTTAGGAGCATTACCCATTTAGCTAGGTGACTTGTGAGAGCTGCTTTGTTTAATATGTATTTTAGGAGATCTATGTTTACAATAAGCTTGATGGAATGTGCAAGCATGTAATGTAGTTTTTGGGAAGAAAAAACTACAGCAAGACAAGATCTTTTGATTTAAGAGTATTGTAGTTCATACCCCACTAATGTGCGACTGATATAGTATATGGCCCTTTCCTTGCCTTCATTGTCCTGTTGTGCTAGAAGGGTGCCTAGAGCTATCTGTGTAGTAGATTTGTAAAGTAATAGTAGCTTTCCTTATATAGGAGGCATCAAGATAGGTGGATTCATAAGATACTCCTTAAGTTTGCAAAATTCTTCTTCACACTTCTCATCCCATCTAAATGGAATGTTTTTATGTAAGAGATGACTGAAAGGTTGGCACTTGTCTGCCAGTTGGGAGATGAATTGATGGATTCCTTGTAATTTGCCTTGCAATGACTACAATTGGGTAATGTTCTTTAGTGGAGGCATCTCCATGATAGCCTTGACTTTTGCAGGATCTATCTCAATCCTATTTGCTGATACTATGAAGCCTAAGAGTTTGCCAGAGGTAACCCCAAACACACACTTTTTCAAATTCAATTTGACTTTGAACTATTCCAACCACCAAGAAACCTTTTCTAGGACATCTAAGTGTGGCTCCCTTGTAAGTGATTTGGCAAGGATGTCATCCACATTGTCTTCCATTGTTACATGCATCATATCATGGAAGATAGTAGTCATAGCACGTTGATATGTTGCTCTTGCATTCTTTAACCCAAAAGGCATGATGTACCAATAGAGAGTACCCCATGGACAAGTGAATGTTGTCTTATGTTGATCCTCTAGTGCTATTGTAATTTGATTGTATCCAGAGAAACCATCCATAAGAGAAAGCATAGTATGACCAACTGTTAAGTCAATGATAATGTCAATGTTAGGCAATGGGAAATCATCCTTGTGGCAGGCCTTGTTAAGATCTCAGAAATGATTACAAATTCTAACTCTTACATCTAGTTTGGCGATAGGTACAATGTTTGAAATCCACTCAGGATAGTCTATTAGTCTGATGAACCCGACATCTAGCAGCTTCTTGAGTTCTTCTTTGACTAGTAGTGCAACATGAGGATGCATTTTTCTGAGTTTCTGCTTTATAGGTTTTACTCTAGGATTGAGTGGCAAGTGATGTAAGACCAAGTCTAGATCTAGACCAGGCATATCTGCATATAACCAAGAAAAGTTGATCTATTTCCTCGTGAAGAAGGGTACAAATTTTGTCTATTCTAGTGGAGATAAAGACTTAGCAAAGTGTATGATCTTAGGATTAGCCTCGGTACCGATGTCTACTGGTTCTGTTGGTTCTATGACAATCTATGACTTCTCCTAATACATATCATTAGGGAGAGTGTCAAGCCTTCCATCGTCTAGTGCCTCAGAGAGGTTTTCACCATTCGATGTAACCTTTATTTTTACTTTTTTGGGATTTGATACTGTCGCAGAGCGGTTTTCACCATCAGATCCATTTTTTTATTTTTATGTTTTTACGACTGGAAGGCTTAGCACCCTCTCTGAAGTAAGCTATGGAATTGAGTTCTATGGTGTAGCCAACTTTGTGATCTCCCATGGGTAAGTGGTCTCTTAGTTCCATGAAGTTAATATAGGCATCGTCATTTTGGAATATGTCAAGTTGAGGAGTTCCTCGTAAACTTAGGATGTACTAGGGGGAGGGGGTTGATATATTGATCTGATTTAGTGGTGTTATGGTAAGGATGGATATGTTGTTAGGATGGGGAGTTATGGGAACAAGGTCTAGTATGGTACTTTCCTCAAGATTGTTTATCTCATGCGAACTCTAACCTTCCTCATAAGTTGTGCTCTCAGGAATAGGCGAATCACACTCTATCAGTCTATGCTTAGGCATTAGTCCCTCATAGTAGGGGCTATAGGTTTGAACGGTATCAATTCCTTTATCTTCATAGGAATATTCTGAGAGTTCATCCAATTCATATTCATTGGAATCTGTGTCACTGTCCTCTTGGAGATTATGGATCATTTCCACAAAACAAGTGGTAGCCTTAGTTTTGCCTTTGCCTTTAGCTTTGTCTTGGTATCCTATCCCTATTGTGTTTTGAGCCAATGAGGATGAAGAAGTTTGAATGGGTTCGATGATTCCTTCCTTTCTTAAGCCAATGGGGCCTTGTCCTTTATAACCCATTCCATGTAAAATAGATTGTCCATGCCCATAGATTTCTATTGAGAGCTTAGGTTGTTGGTCTTGTTGTGTGTCATTTTCATCAATGTAGAGCCATTGTAGCACATCTCTTTCATCATTTTCATTTGACAAGGTACCCCACATGACAAAGGGAGCAGTAGGAGACTCAAGCATTTTAGATGGCTTTGGGCAGGGTAAAGGTTGCCCAAAGGATTTTAGAGATAGAGGCATTTTGGATGGACAAAGGTTGTGCTCGATGGAGTATTCTCCTACCCCAGTTTCTTTGATCTTGACTTTTTTCTCATTGCCCTTGGATGTGGAAGCTTGGGAGCTATGGTCCCGTTGGGAGATGGGAGAACTAGAAGCTCTATTGTTAGGGATGATGGTTTCAGGTCTTGATTGGATGGTGTTGCAATGTTGGAAGGGATTGGGGTCACCTTGGATGGTAATCTCTTGGCTGTTGTAAGGGAATTTGATGCATTGGTGGTAGGTACAAGGCACAACTTTCATGGCATGGATCCAAGGTCTGGCTAAGAGAATGTTATAGGTGAGACCCCTGTCAAGGACTTGACACACAACTTCTTTCACTACTGGTCTGACTCTTAGTGGTAACACCATAGTTCCCTTGGTAGTCTGTTCTTCCTCATCATAGGCTTTGATTGTAATCTTTTTCCTTGGATCCACTATATTTTATGAAAACCCCAATGTAAGGACTAGTTTTAGCATGCAAATATTCAAACTTGCCCCTCCATCAATGAGAACCCTTTTGATATGGTGTTTGTGGATGAAAGATTTGATATGTAGGGATGTGTTATGGGGTTGTGACATGGATAGATCATCCTACTCAGTGAATGAGAGGATGTTGGATTAGGTAAGGTGACCTACCATGGCTTGAAACTTCTCTTCAGCCAAATTGGTGGGGATGGTGGTTTCCACTAAGGCTTTTTCAAGAATTTCTTTGTGTGCTGGTGATAGATGCAACAACTCTAGTATGGAAATGTTGGTCAGAGTCTTCCGTAGTTGGTCTATGACATTGTATTGGTTGGGGGTAGATGATGAGGCTAATGATCTTAAAGGAAGCATGTGCAAGGTAGTTTTTCAACTACAGGTAATGATGGTGCAATCAGATTTGGCATTGGGACCTAATTATTCATTGAATGTGAGCACATTGATCTACAGGATATTCTTGTTGTGCTATTAACGGTGTACTTGAATGGTACATTTGTTTAATTTACATCATTGTTTTCATTATTCTAATTTTGTTGGTTATTGTTGTTATTGTTGTGATTTTTGTTATTCTACCTGTCGTGGTTAGGGAGCGGATCCTTGTACACCACATGTGATTCATTATTTGGATGGTCTCTTATGCCAACACGGTTTTGGTCTAACAAGTCTTGAATGACATTTTTTAGATGAATGCAATCATTAGTTTTGTGTCCTCTTCCCTTATGGTATTCACAATAGTGGGTATCATTCCACAAGGAGGTTTGATAGGTGGTTCATAGTTGCTTGTGGAGGGAAGAGTGATCTCATTGTTTGCTAACAACTTTCTCAAGATAGACTCAAGTGATTCTCCCAATAGTGTAAACTTTCATCTAGAACAAAAATTCCATGGTGATTGTCTCTGCTCATTTGATGGAGGTTTGTTGGGTGTTACATTGTTTGGAACACTTTGGAGATTGAGGATTGGTTGTTTAGGAGCTACTAGTTTGGCATCAACCACCCCATCGTTGACTATGTTTTTGTTCTTGGTCCAAAATTTTGACTTGTCTGTGGTGTAGTTAGAGTGAGGATTGTCTTTGAACAACTTTATTTGCCCCTTTGCAATCATATCTTTTTCAATAAATAATCCCATCTCAATCACTTTCATGAATGTGGTAGGACCTTGGATTTGTAATTGGTAGCTAAGATTGGGGTTGAGGTTGTGGACAAACATTTCTGTCATTTGTTTCTCCAGTTTATGATGAGGGCATTTGCTTGCTAGTTGTCTCTACCTTTGTAGGAAAGTGGTGAAGAATTCACCACTTTTCTATTTCATGTTACAAAGGTCTAGCATAGATACCTCATGTTCAATGTTGTATGAGAAATGTGTGATGAACTTGTTTACTAACTCGTCAAAAGTTTTGATACCCAGGGGTAGTCATGAGAACCATTCCATGGCCTATCCTCCTAGTGATTGAGGAAAAAGTCTCATGAGGAAAGTTCTATTATGGGCTACCTCTAGACATGCAGTGCTAAATTCTTGGATGCGGTCCCTGGGGGTTACACTTTCCTTTGTATTTGTCAAACTTAGGAACTTCAAACCAAAAGGGGAAGGGTACCATGTTCAAGCTTTTGTCAAAGGGATATGGTGAGATGTCCTCCAATGAATAAGTTTTGGTGAACATCCCTATTTGGAGGTCCTCAAATTTCTGTTGCAAGGTCTGAATTTGCTTTGTTAGCGTGTCTATAGGTATGTTTGGGTCCATTGTTTTTTTTCCTTTGTCCTTGTCAAGGGAGATTTCCTTGTTTGTGCTCTTTTTGTGAGTTCTTTCCTCTCCTGGTTCTTTTAATGCATCGACATCAAAGTCAGCGGGGAGCTTAAGCCCTTGGTTTGCTAGGTAGAGGAAGAACTTTGAAGGGTCTTGGTTGATGACTTTGTCCATCATGCGTTGGAATTTCCTATCTTGGAGGGCTTGTTTTATCTCATCTTGTGAAATTTCCTCATCACTATCATGAGGGGATACAATTTTGTCTGATGTTCTAGCCATTTCAAGTTGCTTTTGTTTCTGGGATCTAGTTAGGACCATGCGGTGAGGTTTGGGATAGGATGTTATGATATTGGATGCTTTGACAAGGTGAGTTTGAAGGTTGCGGTGAAGGGGATACTTGTGGTGAAAATATTTTGACAAGGGTTTCCTGTGATCTATGAGTTCAAATGAATCAGTCGATACAAAATGATAGCCACAAGTAAGGATGTTAGTAATCCATTTACTTGATAGGGACTAGTCTTACACCAACACAACTAGTGAAAAGTTCTGATAGAGAAGGATGATGTATCCTGATAGTGGACACTTTACTAGCAATTGTTTAGGTTTAATATGATCTAGAATTATCTTGTCCTAACCTAGTTTGATACCTTTTGACTTAGTTTTGGGAAGATTTGGACGAGGTGGATGAGATGACTGACTAAAAAAGAGGGTACTACAGAAAATAGATAGAAGTGACTGCACGATAAATCAGATCTCTGAAACTAGAACAAGGTTGAAATGGGTACTCAAAAAGGTTGAAAATTTTCTCTCAAAAGACCAGGAAATGCTCACTATTGTGGATGTGTAGCCATAAATGCAGAGTTAGAGAAGGTAAATGTGCAGCAAGTCAGAATATATGCGCAACACTGGTGAAGGATAAAAGTGCAAGAATAGATAATAAATGCGCAGTAGGTCAAAATATATGCATAGCAAGTCGAAATGCATGTGCAGCTCTACAAGACAAATGCCCATCTCTATGTTTTTGATTGATTTTGCAACGTTTTTGGCACATTTTTTGATGTTTTTGGCTTCTTAGATGAAAGTTGGTCTTTTTGATCTGATTTTTCAATTATGACAAGTAAGACACAACAAACACAAAGAAAGTTTTCATGATTTTTGACTCTTTTTTGGTAATTTTTGGATTCTTTTGACTAAAAAAAAGTACAAATCCTAGGCTGGTAAGGGCAATATAAACTAAATTATCATTATTATGTGAGGCATCTTTGGAAGGTGATAATTGCCATTTCCAGCACCAGTTTATAGGGGATTTTGGCTTCTAAAACAATGGATAATTAGTAAGTGCAACCATTTGACTGGTTATACATGCAACAACACTACTCTTTGTTATGGAGTCTCCCAGCCTTCAAGGGTTACACCCTAGAGGGTTTTGGGGGAGGTTGGCTATCGGTATAACTCAACAACACTCATTGTTTGAAGCTTTCACTCCAAACATAATTTATTTATAGTGGCTAGGTAGAGCTTGGATTTAGCTTGTTACCATTTAAGGTTGTTCCCACTTGGACGGAAGGATATCCAAGGGTAGGCATCTCTAAAAGAAACACATGCAAAATGATAGGTTTGGCATTTTGGTCACCCAAAAGAGGGGAGAGCATAGGCCTACTATCATTCCAAAAATACAAAAGACAATGATTCTTTTCCTATAGTTAAAATGAAAAACACTAAATAAGTTAAGCTACTTGGGCACACACGTGAGTTGTTAACTTTGAAAGAAGCAAGATAGCAATGGTTCAATTTTATCCTCCTAGCATTGGGACTATATTCAAGTTGTTGATGCAACAAGATCAAATTACAATCCTCCTAGTAGAGTTAAATGAGATTTGCATGAACATCCATTTACTTTCCTTGCTAATTAGATCTAGAGATGAGTTAACAAATGCAGCTTTATGACTAAACCAACCCCTAACCTATAAGTAGATCAAAGAATATTCCTGCGAGAAGGGTTAGCATTTTGAAAAATTACAAGAAAAGGATCAAAAAGTCACTATTAGAACAGATGCCCAGCTACAAAGATCATATGCATAGAAACAAAAATCAAATGCACAGAAATAGAGGTCAAAAGTGCAGAAACAGAAGACACATGCGTAGTTTCGGTAAATGCGTCATATCAGAGGTCAAATGCATTGAAAAATAGTATGGATGTGCTGATCTATCAAATGTATAGAAACAGAGCTCATATGCATGTTATAAATGATTAGATATGTAGAATCCTTCTGTGAATGGATCATAATGCACAAAAACTTAGTTTTGAGGTTGAATTGGGGTAGGGCTCCACGGTGGGCACCAAAAATGTTAAGGGAAAATTGTGCATGAATATCAATAATATCAATAATACCCAATAACTCAATGAAATAAGAAACAAAGAAGATCAAACAAACAAAGAACTCAAACCTTGCAAACCTTGCAAACCTCTTTACTTCATGGCTTCCATTGGTTGCCTAACTCGATCGATCTTTCGTAATGAATGAAGCCCTCAGAAAGCACACTTCCTTGCTTTTTTTCTTCAATATGTTAATGGAGAATAGCTATGATAGTTCTTGTAATGAAGAGGAGCTTCAAAACAAATGGTGATGGTGATGGTAAGAAGTTGATTGCAAGTAATGGAGGAATTTGGTGCCAAAGGCATGCTGTGATTCCTAAAGAGTAAGGGTACTAAAAGCTAGGATGATAGAAATGGAGGAATATGGTTGTACTTATAGAATTGTGAGAGATAAGATCAACGGTATAGAAAGAACAAGAAGATCAATGGTAGAGAATAAATCTAGAACTCATGATGAATGTGCACATGACATGTGTCACACAAAAAGTTATTTTGTTTGAGTTAACTTCTTTCATGACAAATATAAGATTTGCTTTCACAAATTAGAATGATTTTTTCTAATTTAAGAGTTGATAAAAACAAGATCGATTAAATCAATTAATTCAACTTGTGATTTGCTTTTTGCATGATTTGAGAGAAATTAAATAATCAATTACTTAATTTTGTGTGCATGATGAGCAAGATTTATTTTTAGAAGATTTGGAAGATTTTTAAGGAATTTGAAGATAAGAAAGAAAATTAAATAAATAAATTTATTTAATTTTTGTGCATGCTTTGGAAGAATAAATAAAATATTTGATTATATTTTATTTTTACAGATTGAGATAATTTAAATAAATTTGATTGATTTATTTAAATTTGGAGGAATAAGTGATTTAATTAAATAATTAAAATTATTTAATTGTAGATAAGAGGATTTGGAAGAATTTTGATGAAACTAATTAAATAAGTGATTTTATTTAATTTTTGGGAGGAAATGTGAATCAAATAAATAAATTGATTGATATATTTATTGATAGAGGAATATTAAGAAGAAATAAATATTTAAAATATTTATTTAGACAAAGTCATGTCATTTTTAGGTGTATATAATAATCATTCTTCAAGGTCAGCCTAACAAACTGTTACAATTTCAAGACTTGATTTGATACAAAGTATTACATGTGAATCCTTAGTGTCAACCAAAAATTTTCTAGGACTTGAGTCTTCTTCAATAAACACACTATACTCTAGAGAATTTCTCTTAGATCATTGGCAACACACTTGAAACATCCGGTCGGCCAAGACTAGGAAGAACAACAATACCAAGGAAGAAATCTTCAATCAACGAGCTCAATCTTCAATGCAAACCTCCACAAGCACATTGAATTCAACAATAACATCTGCACTACACCAAATCATCAAAATCACTTGCATCTTCATCTAGTACCTCAAGAACACTATCTGCCATGATTGTCACACTAGAAAGATTGTTTGCAGACCTCCAAACCATGAACCACTTGAGTTGAAGATACACACTAACTTTCCAAACATGCCTCTAGATCCACAGATCATAAGTTTTCATTGCGGAGCAATCCAGACCAATTTCCTATCACTCTGTCTCTTCTGAACACTACAAAACCTAGTTCTACTCAGATGGCCATAGCTACTTCAAATCTTCATGTGGACCTCTCAAATATTAATTGGAGCTACTTCAGACAATCCTCTACACATCCATACGGTCTGTGTACTTTGATCTTCATTCCTTTGGAAATGCAAAAAAATCTACTTCACCGATCTACACTATTTCCCCTATTTCTGACAAAGGGATATGTTGACATCAATGACAAAACATCATAGGCACATATTTGCAACAAAATGGGTCCAAAACCCCTTGTTATGGCATAATGAAACTCAAAGATTTGTCTAAATGCAATACTCCTTATGACTGTCACAGCTACCTAAAACATTGTTATGACAGTGATAACTTGTTCTCTTCATTGATTTGGAAATGAATTAACTTATGTTTTTATGTTGATGATACTCTTCATCAATTGCACCTTGCAGACCTCCTTGCATTGCTCTTTGTAACACATATATGGAGCTTTATGATAGTATTACTCAGCCAATAATAATTGCTTAGGTAAGGATATTTCATGGAATTAGTCCCTGATGCTTAATGGTATTAATGGTTGTTCTATATGGTTGACATCTCTGTAGTTCCAGTGTAGTGATTGCTCCGTATGATTAGCATACTCTTAATTGTTCCACATAAACTTTGCAATGCTCCTGTATTTGACAACCTTGACAGTGGCTCATTCATATCCACACAAACTCTCTATAGCTTTTGTATGCTTACATGGCTAAAGTAGTATGTTTCTCGAGAAAAAATCTATTTGCTACCTCATGCAGTTGAATATATTCATTAAAAATTTAAATCCATACAATCATGTATATATGTGTGTATGCTCCTCTTGGTAAATGTCGCACTTTTAACTTTCACTATGACTTGGCATAAAAAATATATTGAAGACTGTATAAAGATAGTGGATTGGCATTGGTTATTGTATATTATGACTGATATGGCAATCATAACGATGGTTGATTTTGGGTCATTCATGATTGTTCATGCATTATAATTGATATTATTGTCCTTCTTATAGCTGCATCATTTAGGCATAAAATGACACTTGTAATTACTGAACTAACATGTAACTTAGGCAAACATTCATGAGCTACTTCTTGTGGCTATATTTGTGACCATGGCATTTGGCATTGATCATTCTATCTAGTAAACTATATCTTTATGCCCTTGGGTTGGCTAATCATATAGATGAAGTATCGTGTCTGTCTTCAAATGTTGACTATACATGGCATATGTTGTCTCTGTATCTTGTACTATTCACTCAATTTAAGTAGGCCTGTCACTTGTCATTGTTATGACTATCCTCACTAAAGGTATGACTATTCTGGCACTATTGTCTATTATAAAAATGAAGCTTGTTGCTCCAAATACACTCTTCTACTTGTTCAATCATGCATAAATGATAATGACCCTTGATGCAATACACATGCTATGACTAAATCATTAACAGATCCCTGAATGATGCTACTCTTTTGCAATTATGTTTGATCATTCATTCAACTGTTCTATAGCCTTTTGTTGTCCTATATAATGCAAGCATTACGAATGATACTATAAATGATCATGGTTATGATGTACCTACTTCTGAGTTGCTATAATAGCAATAATGACAGCTATTCTCATGCATTGAATGTTGTCCTACATGAGTTCAGGTCACTTTAATGCTCTCTTTTCATCATCACTTGAACTATAAGCATTAGATTGATACTGTACTCCTTCAATTAACCTGTTTCAATTGATCATAATGAATATAACTTGCATTTCATCCCCTTTGAGGACCAGGGGCAGCATGTTGGGCTCAACCCTTGTGGGAGCCCACTTTACACCACACGTTGATATGTCTCCAAATAGCTACATGACTTATCCTATAACTGTACATGAAACAAACATGTTAGATAAAATTAGTGAAGTACAATGATTGTTCCTTTTCTATCTCTTTTGTATGTGAATGATGCATATATGATGTAGTGCTTTATAGGCAATGTATTATGCCTCTTCTGATAGGTGCATAGGGAACTCATAACTAGAGCTTTAACAAGCCTTTCCAATTTTGCAGGTTCTTAATGGAGATTAGGAGCAAGGAAAGAAGGCATCCTCAAAATTGAAGACACTAGAAGGCAATGATGGCTATGATCCTTCTCTATCCTATTTTCAGATGTATAATATGTTTCTTATATTTGCACTTGTTTAGCTATTCTCGCAGCTTGTGTGGGAAGTTTGATCTATCATATTTTCATTCAATGCAATGTTTATTTCTTTTATGTATCTCATTTATAAAATGAATAATCATTGTGCTGAAATGAAATAACTTATCTTTCAAGCAACCTTCTGCAAATGAATGATGATATGAAAATTCTCTCTTTTGAATAACTAAACTACAAGATAACTAAAATATCTCAACACTCCAACTATGCAAATAAGATATTAGGCAAATGTTAAAACTTTCTCATCTAAACATGAACTGAATTTACTCTCTAGTTCTACCAATTTGGACTGTAAAGAAAATTAGTAACATTTCTGGTGACTTCTGCTATATTCTTGCCTACTAAGCATCATCACCAGTTGCCTTAAACTATCCATTTGGCATTGAGTCATACTCTGCTCATCTCAAATTCAGAAAACACTGAGACTCAGTTGTACACTATTCCAAATAGCAGCAAAAAGCAAAAGTAAACCAAACTGAAAACAAACTAGAAGGCCCTGGTAGCCAAAAAACTTGTGTAGCAACACTTAGGGAAATGAAATAACTAAAAGTAAACGTGCCTGAAGCACTTATTAACACTAACTCTACCATATCCTACTCCAACCAACTTGAGAAACTGATCAAACAAACCCATTCACTAGCTCAAGAAAATAACTTCCATTCCTTAGCAAGTTGTGATACTCCATAAGGTTGTTAATCAGCTAGGAAGGCTGGAGAATGATCAAAACTTTAGCAAACTGTTGTAACACTTCTCTGAGAAATAAAATGTAGTCACTTCCCCACCTACCTTGCTTTGCGAACTGATCAACTTGATATCCTTCTTGATGATCTAGATTATTATCACTATGAGGCTGCTCCTTTTTGCTAACTTCCAAACCAGCCAGCTACCTAATAGGACATCCCCTCGAAGGTTTTGGACTGGAAACAACAGCATGATCTATACCTTGCATGATAGCCTACCATGTGGCTTCCTCTTCTTTGGTTAATGGACAATCCTCCTCCATTAGAGTAGCTAATAGCTCATCAAAACTATCAAAACCTAGAAGATTCTTAGCAAGAGCTATACTAGGCTCAAATATTCAAGATTTTTTGAGGAGATGCACTCTAAAATAGGTGTTTCTTCAATAAATGAAGGTGAGAATTCAATCAATGAACTAACCTATGTCGACAAACCATCCATTTGCATATTAGCCTCTAGTTCCTGCATGTAACAGAAACATAGCTCCTTTAACCAGCCAAGATTTGGCTGCAAGTTAGGCTGCTTTATAACTAGTGATTCATCTAAGAATACAACCATTTCCACTTATTACTTTTCTTTCTCCAAGTAACCCTCCCCCAAAGATGCTGGCATAGCCTTTAAGCATGAGCAAAAAAGTTCAATTTTAGTTTGAAATAGATCTTCCTCAAGCTCTTGATCACATAAGGTAGGGCTTCTTTCACATATCTGATCATGGGTCAATAATTTATCTAAATGGTGTTCATCATTGTAGTGGTCAGAGCCTAGCATAGATATGCCATTTTCACTTTCATGCATGAAGATAGGAAGCTCATCAAACAGGTTAACTAAAAACTAAGGTTCAACACCCTCCTTTTGCATATTATCTATGTTTGTAACAGGAATCTCAAGACTACTCCGAAACAAATTTTCCTGATTCTCTGATAGAAAAAGGATGTTCTTTACCTCATGACAACTTCCAGCCATCTATGTAAATTTTGCGATAGGCTTACACTCTTCTTCTTGATCTAAGACCTTATTGTCAAATTTCCTGGCTTCAATCAGCAACTCATTATTTTGTTGAGGATCCTCTTGCTATTCTAAAACTGCTACCTTTGGTATGAGTATGTTCTCCTCATCTAATCCTATAAAACCAGGTAATTGATTGAACAAAGTTACTGAATCTTCTTAATTATTTGGTGCATTCTCCAATGAAACTTGAGCATTATGTCTTTGCAATTGAAGGCTTTCACCTTGCAACCTCTACACCCTACTTTCATGCACCTTATGAACAGCATTAGAAATTTTTTCAAAGGAATCAAAATGAAGAGGATTCAGGGTCATATTTGAATCAACTTGCTCTACACAAACAACAACAACCTTTCCATGTGAATCAGCCTCTTGTACTACATGACTTTCTAAAAACATTTTATCATCTTTTACAAAACAAGGTGGATCATTAATGAAAATAGCAGAAGGTTCATCAGGAGGAATCTTTTCTAGTTTGATCTTTCATTGCTCTATTAGATATTGCTCCATAGCTATATGCAGTAAATTTACTTTCCTAGCTTCCTTCTCTCAGTTAATGGACTGGTCTCGAATGCTAACAAGCTCCTCAGCAAAATCAGAATCTCTGAAACTTGGGATTTTGATTCTCTAGGAAGTCTATTTGCATTCAAAACTAATTTCTTGGAAGGAAGAGAATTCTTCAAGTGGCTGGTTTTGAAGCATAACAAGTTCAGACTGTGCCAACCTAGGTTCTTGCAAGGGTGAAGGATTTTTGAAAGTAAGAATCTTGACCTTGGCAGGGACAAGAGGTTCATCTTGTTTGAAACTTGGAATTTCATGTTTAGGGGCATTAAGAGGCTCATTTTGTCTAAAACTTGGAAATTTATAATTACAAACCTCTTCTTGAGTCAGCTGTTTTGGAACAGAAGGGGTTTCTTGGGCTTGAGCAAGAAAAAGTTTTGTTTGTGTAGCTACCTCTCTCTCAAGATTCTCTTCAAATTGTCTCCTTTATGTCTCCTGATCAGAACCAAAGGTTTCACAGGTTGACTGCTCTAGCTATTGAAGGTAAGCTTGGTGATTTAACTCTTGCAGCTACAAATCAGATTCCTCATACTACCTTGCTTGGAATCCCCCTTGTTGATATTGATAACTCTTTATGCTTGCAATCTCCAGTTCAAACTGTGTTCTTTGTGCCTCCAACTCCTACTCATGAAGATAGGATTGATAAACCAGTTCCTCCTGGTGCTGATTATACTCACCTTGCCCTTTAATCTCCTCCATCTGCTTGTTGAGGTCTGACACAATGTCTTTAAGCTCCTTAATTTCAAACTATTTTAGTTGTTGAGGAGGCGAGGAGGCTGAGCAAGGGTGGGTGGGTGGTAATTATATTGTGTATGTTGGTTTTGAAGAGCCATGGAATTGGAAACAACATAATTGGCCTGATATGGATAATATAAAGATGGGTAAGTGGCATTCTCATAGTATGGGGGTAGGTATACATATTGGCTATGAAAAGTTGACATTTCTACTCATATAAAAGCTGGAAAATGGATCCAATAGATGATTTTTATAACATACCATCACTTGATCATACCGAAACTATTAAATCTAAGCTCAGAGTTGTTAGATGTGCTTGATTTTTTACCTCCAAAGGCTGATATCATTGATACATAAACCAAATATCAAGAGATATGAACATGCTATTAGACTAAAACAGTCCAATCAATCTTGATCTAGTTTTTGTAAGCTGAATGCACTAGTTCTACATGTAAGATCAAAGAAAATTGAGTCACCAGGTATACTTGTGAAAAGCCTCCAAAGGCTGGAACACTACTGCATATACCAGAACAATAGCTTGAAGAATTGAAAACTTCTCTGAAAACACTTTCAGAGTCCCATTGGGTGTGCCAAAAACTGTTAACAATCAAGATTGCACCCTTAGAAAAGATAAACTTTGCTAATCCTATTGCAACATGGGAAAACTCCTAGGCCTGTGGGTTACCTAAACTCAAAGTGAACCTCCAGAGTGAGCTAGTTCTCTAAATGATTTTCTAATCTAAAAGATCTTTGTAGAGGGAAAAAGGGGAGAGAATGAACTAAAATGAAAACTAACTTTAAATAGAAAAAAACTTCTAAATTCTAACTTATCTAAATGCTTTCACTCACAAACAACTCTTAAAATAGGAACTCTTACAACTTCACTTGAACATACAACTCAGAAATACTTTGTATGAAGGTTTAGTTTGGAACACAATCATATGACCCGAATCACATGAACAATTTACACAATACTTTCACAATAATGAGATTTGACAAAGGATAAATTAGTTATTATCACAATGAGACATAAGTCATTATTGTAATCATGAGGCAAAAGAAGTGAAATAGAAGGATTCTATTGTATTAACTGGAAGGAGTGAAAAGAGAAAATATAAACTGAGTTAGAAATCTGTCTACAAACTCTCTACCTATTCTCAAGAGAGAAGAAAGAATGATATCCACTACCTAAAACCAAGTCCTTCAACCCCTTTTATAGCCAAAAAGGCTTTCTAAAAAAGAGAGGATGGAACAACTCAGTAAAAACTCAAAAAGGGAAACTTCTAATGTCATTCCTGAGTTTCATGGAAAAACCTCCAAAACAATGCCCAAAATGCCTCCAAGATAGGAATAACAGCTATCAAACTCTTTTGTTGAGTGGTTCCCACCAAGAGGATGCAAAAATTTAGGCCTTATCTGCTCGAAAAAAGCTCAATTTCATCCTTATTTGCCTTACTTCACCCAGAAAAGAAAATCAAATCTAAAAAAGAAAGATTCTAGCTAGATTTTCTCTATCTTGGTCCCACTTTAACTGCTTTAAATGATAAATATTTAAAAGAAATTTATAAGGAATATTGCTTTAAATATTTTCCTCACAAAGATTGTATTTTTATTTCCCAACTCACCTTGATTTGATCCTGATTTGATTTTTGCAAAAGCAAAAAAAAATACAAGGCTTCTATGTTGACTTTGCTGAGTATATTATACTTCATGTGGCATCTGATTTTCTACAAAAATCATGAAAATATATCATGGCACATTAAATGGTTTGCAAAAATATAGGCCTATAAGGGCTATTCCCCATCCAATTTTGCAATAACTAAGGCACTCTAATGTCAACCTATCCTCCAAAAATGGCAAAGGAATCTTAGACACAAGGCCTAGGCATCACACAAGGTGGACACTCAATACTCTTGGGGTATTAGTTATGGTATTTTAAATTTTAATTCAATGTGATAAATAATGCTATCGAACTTAGGCCAATATTGAACCCTAAAACAAAACAAAGAAACCCTAAGATCATGACTCATTTGTCATTTTGAGTTTTTGAAAGAAAAGTGTTTTGCCTCTGGGCCTTCACCATGGTAGTTAAGGTTTCAACTATAACCCCTCATTATCTCACTATCCTGAGTGACTTTGATGGAATCTCTAATGGTTTTGGATAGAAAACAAGTGGTAAGACTTTTTTCATAGGCATTCGATCCATTTCTTATTTATTTTCTAAGGTAATCTTGACCTTAAAGGCCACAACTGAGTACTTTTCTAATGCAATTATTTTGTGTGCTCTACATATCTTCTGTATCACCTTTGATTTTTGCAAATTGGGCTGCCATGAGGTAGGGTTTGGAGTTCAAAACTCTCCTTTTCTCTACGATTTCAAACAATCTTCATGTATTCCTATACAGATTTCAACAGAAAAGAGAAGGTATGACTGGTTTACATCTTTTTCAATCCATATTCTTTCATTCTCTGAGTTAGATCTTGGCTTTAAAGTCATGGCCAGAGAAATTTTTTTTGATGTATTTATTTCTATATTTTTCTCCTGTCATTTATTTCTCCTGCATGGGGCCACCATGGCCGTCGGTTCAAGCTTGTTTGAGTCATTATGAAAGAAAAACTTATGGCCTCCATGTATCTATCTTTCCTCGGCATAAGGTGAGTTCTCATCTCTTAGATACTATGTTATCTCTCTAGTTACGTCATGACTTAAAATCCTTATGGGTTATCTTGTTATGAAAACAAATATACACTCCTTTTCTTTTACTGTGACTATAGCTACACATCTGACATTTTCCAAATATTCTTATTTGTATGAACTTGAACTCCTTCATTGTTATTTAGTTGTGCCACTCGCTTGGCAGGAAGCACCATTTTGTTGAGACCATAGCATCACTATACTATACCTTCCTTTGATTCTATGAGTTCTGATTGTGTGTTTCTTTCTCTAGAGGTTGCGGCTTGTCTCTTTATTTTTGAGTATTTAGATGATTCAATGAGTTTTCTATGAGCTGAAATGAATTTGAAAATTTATACTTTTCCTTCTATTCATGATAGACTTGCTTAAACCAAAGTTGGGATCTTATAATAGAAAAGAAATACACTCAGACCACCGTTGCATCTACGTCATTTCATTAATATATCTGAGTATTTCTTTTTTGCTTTCATGAACTCAAAACCCTTTCATTCTCTCTATACCTATATTTTTAATTCAAAACCCCAAGTGGATTTGATTTGACTGTGAGAAAAGGATGCTCTCCCTGACCATGGACATGGTGGCATTAAATGATCTTTTCATTTATTTCTTGAATGTAGATTTTATTTCCATAACCCTGCTCATTGTGGATGTAACAAATACAAAGCCTAAACAGACCATGACCTTCAAGATGCAAAACTTGGGTTCTTTAGCAAACAACATCCTATATCCTTTGAATTTCATATCACTATGTCTTGCTTAAGCTGGAAAGTTTATTGCTTGTTGTAATGTGACTAACACCCTCGTCTTGGCTTTACCATAGCCTACTTCATTTTACTGAGAATGGGTCAGAAACCCCTTGTTATGGCATAATGAAACTCAGAGACTTGTCTAGATGCAATACTCCTTATGACTATCACAACTACCTGAAACTTTGTTATGATAGTGATAACTTGTTATCTTCATTGATTTGGAAATGAATGGACTTATGTTTTTATGCTGATGATACTCTTTATGGGCTACACCTTGCAGACCTCCTTGCATTGCTCTTTGTAACACATATATGGAGCTTTATGATGGTATTACTTAGCCAATAATACCTACCTTGGTAAGGATATTTCATGTAATTAGTCCATGATGCTTAGTGGCATTGATGGTTGTTCTATATGGTTGACATCTATGCGGTTCTAGTGTAGTGATTGCTTCATATGATCAGCATACTCTTTATTGTTCCACCTATACTTTGGAATACTCTTGCATTTGACAACCATGACATTGGCTCATTCATATCCGAACAAACTCTCTATAGCTTTTGTATGCTTACATGGCTGAAGTAGTATGTTTCTTGAGCAAAAATCTATTTGCTACCTCATGTAGCTGAATGTGATCATTGAAACTTTAAACCCATACAATCATATATGTGTGTATGCTCCTCTTGATAAATGTGGCACTTTTATCTTTCACTCTGACTTGGTATAGAAAATATATTTAAGACTGTATAAAGATAGTGGCTTGGCATTGGTTATTGTATATTATGACTAATATGGCAGTCATGATGATGACTAATTCTGGGTCATTAATGTCTATTCATGCATTATAATTGATATTGTTGTCCTTCTTATAGTTGCATCATTTAGGCATAAAATGACACTTGTAATGATTGAACTGACATGTAACTTAGGCAAACATTCATGAGCTACTTCTTGTGGCTGTATTTGTGACCATGACATTTGGCATTGATCATTTTCTCTAGTAAACTGTATCTTTATGCTCTTGGGTTGCCTAATCATACAGATGAAACACCGTGATTGTCTTCAAATGTTGACTGTATATGCCATATGTTGTCTATGTATCTTGCACTATTCACTCAATTCAAGTAGGCCTGTCACTTGTCATTGTTATGACTATCCTCACTAAAGGTATGATTATTCTAGCACTATTGTCTATTATAAAAATAGATTTTGTTGTTCCAAATACAATCTTCTGCTTGTTTAATCATGTATAAATGATACTGACCCTTGATGCAATACACATGCTATGACTAAATCATTTAGAGATCCCTGAATGATGCTACTCTTTTGCAATTATGTTTGATCATTCATTCAGCTATTCTATAGCCTTTTGCTATCCTATATAATGCAACCATTATGAAAGATACTATAAATGATCATGGTTATGATGTACCTACTTCTGAGTTGCTATTGTAGCAATAATGATAGTTGTTCTCCTGCATTGAATGTTGTCCTACATGAGTCCATGTCACTTTAGTGCTCTCATTTCATCATCACTTGAATTGTAAGCATTCGATTGATATTGTACTCCTTTAGTTAACCTATTTCAATTGATCATTAGTAATATAACTTGCATTTCATCCCCTCTAAGGACCAGGGGCATCATGTTGGGCTCAACCCTTGTGGGAGCCCACTTTACACCACATGCTAATATGTCTTCAAACAGCTACATGACTTATCCTATACCTATACATGAAACACACATGTTAGATAAAATCAGTGAAGTACAATGATTGTTCCTTTTTAATCTCTTCTGTATGTGAATGATGTATATATGATCTAGTGCATTATAGGCAATGTATTATGCCTCTTCTGATAGGCACATAGGGAACTCATAACTGGAGCTTTAATGGGTCTTTCCAATTTTGCAAGTTCTTAATGGAGATCAAAAGCAAGGACAGAAGACATCCTCAAAAGCAAAGACACTAGAAGGCAATGATGGCTATGATCCTTCTCTCTCCTATTTTTCAGATGCATAATGTGTTTCTTATATTTGTACTTATTTAGCTATTCTCGCGACTTGTGTGAGAAGTTTGATCTATCATATTTTCATTCAATGCAATGTTTATTTCTTTTATGTATCTCATTTATAAAATGAATAATCATTGTGGTGAAATGAAATAACTTATCTTTCAAGCAACCTTCTAAAATGAATGATGATCTAAAAATTCTCCCTTTTGAACAACTGACTTGCAAGATAATTGAAATATCTCAACACTCCAACTATGCAAATAAGATATCAGGTAAATGTTAGAACTTACTCATCTAAACATGAACTGAATGTACTCTCTTATTCTACCAATTTGGACTATAGAAAAAATTGGTAACAATCCTCAATCAAATGGCCAAGTAGAAGCTTCAAACAAAGTTATTAGACATATTTTAGGAAAAATTGTTAACAACCATCAAAAAGATTGGCATACTTAATTATCAAATGCATTATGGGCTTATAGAACAAGCATTGGAATACCTACTAGTAATACACTGTATAATCTCATCTATGGCATAGACGCAATAATGCCCTTGGAGTTAGATATTCCTTCCTTAATAGTTTCCCTAAGAGATTGTTGTAAATATGTGCCTATGATGTGTTGTCATTGATGTCAACATATCTCTTTCTCAAAAACAATGAAGAAAATGTAGTTTAATAAAATAGATTGCTCTGCATTCCTAGTGAGACGAAGATAAGAGTCTATGGATTAAAGGGTTTTGTAGAGTATTGTCTGATGTTGCTCCAGTTAGGATTTGAGAGATCTGCATGGAGGATTGGAGAAGTTATGGCCATCTGAGTAGAACTAGGTTTTGCAGTTATTCAGAGGCAACAGAGGGATAGGAATTTGGTCCAGATTGCTCCGCATTAGAATATTATGGTCTGCGATTCTAGAGGTATGTTTGGGATGTTGGTGTGTATCTTCAACTCAAGTGGTTCATGGTTTGGAGGTCCACAAGAAATCTTTCTAGTGTGACAGTCATGACAGTTAGTGTTCTTAAGTTCCCATATGAAGATACAAGTGAGTCTGGTGATTTGAGGTGGTGAGGTTGTTCTTGTTGATTTCATTGTGCTTGTGGAGGTCTTTGGATCATGTACCTATTCTATTGGTGGTCCACATTGAGGATTGAGCTCATAGTTGAAGATTTCTTCTTGGGTGTTGTTCTTTCTAGTCTTGGCCGACCAGATATTTGGTACATGTTGTAGATGATCTAAGTGAAGTTCTATGGAGCGTGGCATGTTGTTCGAGGAAGATTTGAGTCCCAGCTATGTTTGGATGATAGTGTAGTGGTTCGCATGTAGCATTTTGTATTAAGTCAAGTCTTGTGATTGTAATTTCTTGTAATGCCTATCTTGGAGAATGTTCCTGATAGATGATTGTAAGGCTGACTTTGATTTCCATTACAAAGTTGATGTTGTGTATAAACAAGTGTAATGAATTCATGTAAATGGGCGAATGTGTGAAAAGATATGGAGGTAGCGAAGAAGTGTTTGGGGGTAGAGTAGAGGTGTTATGAGCTTCAATGGAACTGAACCTTGACATGGAGAAGATGTTGTTTCTTAGTTCAACCTGTCGGTGTTAACCATGTGAATGTTTTTGTAGATAGTGAGTCTCTTGGAGTAGTGAGCTCTGGGTAGTGTACCTAAAGGAAAGTGCTTTCCCATTTTTCTATTCTTTTAATAGACAATAAATCTTGTGGGTTAACCCCCACCATGGTTTTTCCCTTAACCGAGTTTCTGCATAAAAATCCTAGTGTTATGTGTGTTGATTATGTTTCTGCTCATGTGTTGTTGATTCATGCTTTCATGGTTATATCATTAATCTATTAATAAGTGGTAAAGAAGATTAAATGTAGCAAAAGATAGAGTTTTGAGACAACTGATTCACCCCCCCTCTTAGTTGTATGTCCTAATTTAAACAATTGGTATCAGAGTCATTTCCTCTAAAAGAGGCTTGACCACTTGAGGAGATCCAGGATGTCGACATACAAAAAAGGCAGTCTGAGATTTGATGGAACAAATTACTCTCTTTGGAAGAATCACATGGAGTGTCATTTGCAATGCATGGGTGATCCTTATTGGTTGGTAACTAAGAATAAGTATACTCCTCCGCAGAATGGTCCTACAACTCTAGATGAAATCAAAGAAGCTGAAAACAATATTTAGGCTAAAGAAGCATTTTTGAGTGCCCTGACTGATACAGAAATGAAAAATGTCTTCGAATTGCAAACTGCTCATAAAATTTGGAAGAAGTTGGAAACTCTGTATGAAGGTGATGCATATGTCAAATGTGCTAAGTTACAGAGCATAAAGGGTAGATACGAATGTTTGAGGATGAGTAAAGATGAAAACATCACTTCCTACATGTAGAAGGTGAATGAACTTATGTGTAGTATCAGGTGTGTTGGTGGAAAACTAGAAGAACTAGAGATTGTTCCCAAGGTGCTCAGATCCTTACCTACTTCATACAAGCATAGAGTTGCTTCTATTGAGGAGATTAGGACTGTGACAGATGTTACAAGGGATCAATTGGTTGGAAAGCTTTTAGCATTTGAAATGAGTGAGTTTGGTGATTCTCTTCCTAAATCAGAATCTGCACTTAAGGCTAGTGTTTTTGGAAAGCCAAGATTTGATCTAGGTGAAATCTCTTCAAGAAGACTAACTAAATATGAGAAGGCAAGGAAGGGACTTGAAGAAGATGAATCTGAGATTAAATAACTTGAAGCCCTTGTTGCCAAAAGATTACCAAGAGCATCTAGTAAGTATGAAGGAAAGTTACCTTTCAAATGTTTTGCTTGCAATAAGATTGGTCATTTTACTTCAAGATGTCTAGAGAGGTTTTCAAAGCCAAACCCTAACAGACCTATGGTTCAAAAGAAATGATATTATGTCTAAGAAGCTGCTAACGAAGGAGTCATAGATGATGAATCTAACATGGGAAGTACCTCTAGAAATGAATGGGTGTTCATTGCTATTAAAGAAGAAGAACCCATGCCTACTGAATCTACTAGCTGTACGAATGTGGAAAGTGTCTTGGCTGCTCAGGTTGAAGAAAAGGTTGAATGTGTGATGGACAATGGATGTTCTCATCATATGACTGGTGATAAAAGTAAGTTTGTAAGTTTGGAAAGATATGAAGGTGGAATTGTGAAGTTTGGAGACAATTCAGTTGGTAGAATCTGTGGCAGAGGATCCATCTCTTTTGATGGTAAGAATAACACTAATGATGTTTTGTATGTAGAAGGGTTGAAGCTTAATCTTCTCAATGTTGGATAGTTGGTTAACAAAGGGTATGATCTCCGATTCAAGGATGGAAAATGTAGAATTTTGAGAAGCTCTGGAACTAAGATTGCATCTAGTACATAGACTAGAGGTAATATATTTCATTTAAGTGCTACTGGTAAAAGTTACTTGATTGCTCAGATTGATCAGAGTTGGTTATGGTATAGGAGAATGTGTAATGTAAACTTTGATAGCATTGTCAAGATAAGTACTACTCAGGTTGTGAGAGATCTTCCAAAGCTTGTGAAACCTACTAATAGCATGTGTAAGGAATGTTAGTTGGGGAAACAGAATAGAGCTACATTCAAAAGTAAAGAACAATTTTCAAGTAGATTGTTGGAACTTGTGCACATTAAATTGTGTGGTCCTACTAGAGTTAGGAGTTTGCAAGGAGACTGACACTTTATGTTGCTAATTGATGATTACTCCCAAATGATGTGGGTCACTTTCTTGAGAGAGAAATCAGAGGCTCTTGATAGATTCAAGGTGTTCAAGGCTATGGTGGAGAATAAGGTTGGTGTGAAGATAAATTGTCTAAGATCTAACAAAGGTAGAGAGTTTACCTCTAGTGAGTTTAATGCATTTTGTCAAAAGCATGGAATAAGAAGACAATTATCTACTCCTAGGACTCCTCAGTAGAATGGAGTTGTGGAAAGGAAGAACTGGACTATTTAAGAGGCTGCTAGAACCATGATGATGGAGGCAAATGTTCCACATGTCTATTGGAGAGAGACTATGAGTACTGCTGTCTACACTCTTAATTAGGTGCAGATCAAAGGTAATACTAGTAAAACACCTTATGACCTATGGTTTGGTAATTCCCCTACTATGAAATATTTAAGAGTTTTTGGTAGTAAATGGTATATCAAGAGAGATGAAGATCTAGACAAGTTTGATACAAGATGTGATGAAGGAATATTTCTAGGTTATTCTAACCAAAGCAAGGCATACCAGTGTTTTAACAAGAGATTGAAAAGCATTGTTGAAAGTGCTAATGTCAAGGTTGATGAAAGCAAGAAGAGACCTTCTAAGTCTTGTGGATATGAATTAGATGATCAAAATAAAATTCCAAATAAAGGAAAGCAAGTTCAAACTCAAACTCAGATTCAGATTGTTCCGGAGAATCTAGTGACTCAAGAAGCTAGTGCAAATGTTGAGGAACAAGTTCAAGAATCAGAAGTCTAAGAAAATCAAAAAACTCCCAGGTATGTAAGGTTGAATCATTCTGAAGATTAGATCATAGGAGATAAACATAAAGGTGTTCAAACTAGAAGAAAAATTGTTGAAGAACAAGTGGAGTATTGTTTGATTTCAAAGATTGAACCAAAATTAGTGAATGAAGATTGTAATTATTAAAGTTGGGTAAAAGCAATGGAAGAAGAATTCATGCAAATTGAAAAGAATCATACTTGGGATCTTGTTCCTAGACCTAAAAAAAATGTAATTGGAAAATGTAATTGGAACTAAATGGGTCTTCTAGAATAAATTGAATGAAGATGGTGAAGTTGTGAGAAATAAAGCAAGATTGGTGTGCAAAGGATATTCTCAGGTAGAGGGAATTGATTTTGAAGAAACTTTTTCTCCTATGGCAAGAATCGAAGCAGTCAGATTATTTCTTACCTTTTCTTCTTACAAAGATTTCAAAGTTTACAAGATGGATGTCAATTCAACATTCCTGAATGGAGAGTTGGAAGAAGAAGTCTACATTGAGCAACCAAAAGGATTCTAGTTGTTTGATCAAGGAGATATGGTCTACAGATTGAGGAATGCATTGTATGGACTTAAACAAGCCCCAAGAGCCTGGTATGCAAGATTAGATAAGTATCTGCTAAAGATAGGTTTTAGCAAAGGCACAACTGACAGTAATTCTTATTTCAAAATTGATCATGAATACATCTTGATTGTTAAGGTATTTGTTGATGATATCATCTGGGGTGGAAATGAGATCATGTGTAAAAAAATTGCTGATCAGATGCAAAGTGAATTTGAGATGTCCATGTTGTTAGCTGCCGTTGCACCAAAAGATTGACCTTTTAATGCCCAATACATCCACTTGACTTAACAAGCATGGGAGGTTATTAAGCCCTTGTCACAAACCACTGTAGTGCAGCACTAAACAAGAAGACCAAGGGTCACACCTTGCAACAATCCCCCCCAGCGTAAGCACGGGGTTTGAACCCGTGACCTCGGCTCTGATACCAATTGTTAGACTTAGGGCACACAACTAAGAGGGGGGGTGAATTAGTTGTGCAAAACTTTCTCAAATTTACACACTTAAATCTTCTTGGTGATTAGTAGTATATTAAACATGAAACATAATACATTCAAATCAAAAGCAGAAACTTATCAACACATAAAACACCAAGATTTTGATGTGGAAAACCCAGTTAAGGGAAAAACCATGGGGTGATTAACCCAAGAATGTATTCTTTGTTTGAAGAATAGAAAGAACAAAATGGCACATGCAAATTAGGGCTCATTGCCTGAGCACACTGCTCACAAGAGGCTCACTGCCTACAAGAGACACACTATCTACAAAGAAATAAGTATCACATACATGAACTGAAGAATAGCATCTTCACCATGCTTGAATCAATTCCATTAAGCTCAATACTCCTGCTCTGCCTTTCGCTCTGCTCTTCACTACCACACTCTCATCTCCACAAGACACCTTATGAAATGACTTCACAATCCCTTATTTATACATGACATCAACTTAGGTACAATCATCTAAGTCAAAAAACACCTACAAGAACATCCGTAAGACGTGTAATACATCTGGTCAGCCAATCTCAGGAAGAACACCAACATCTGGTGGTTATTCTTCAAATACGAACCTTAACTTCAATGTGGACCACCAACATGAACTAGAAATGATCCACAAATCACCACAAACTTTCCTGAATCACCAAGAACATCCGCACTTCATCTGCTTACTGGAATCCTTCTCTCCTTCATCTGGAACCTCAAGAATACAGTCTATCATCACTGTCACAAAGGAATAGATTCTTTTAGACCTTCAAAACACAAACCAATATACTTGACACTACACAAGGATGTCCTCAACACTTCCTCAAATCTACAGAAAGGGATAATGCATTACCGGACCTCACCGAACCTATCTGTGTCACTCTGTCACCTCTGAACACCTGCCAAAGCCGGTTCTACTTGAGCGACTATAACTTCTTCATATCTTCATGCGGACCTCTAAAAACTTGACTAGATTATCTTAAGACTCATTTATACAAACCCTTTAAATTGCATCCTCTGATCCTCAACCTATCTTGGACTTTTAGCTTGTAGTCCTCACTGTTCTTCACTGTTCCTGATTAAGACTAATTTTCTCAATATTCTCAACACACAGCTCATCCAATCCTTCTCATTAATGCAACATGAGTATGTTGATATCAATGACAACACTGGTTAGACCCATACTTGCAACAATCTCCCCCTTTGTCATTGATGGCAACATATGATGTGAAAAACCATCAAGACAAGAACTTCTCCTTACTGTCACAAGTCCCTCTAACAACAACAACTATTCACACATCTTCTCTTCCTTTATTGCTCCCCCTTTGATCATAAACCACTGGTTTTTCACAACAACAACTATTCATATGTCTTTCCTTCCTTTACTGCTCCCCCTTTGATCATCAACCACTTGTTTTTCATATGTCTTCTCTCCCCCTTTGACATCAATGGCAAAGGGCTCATACTTGCAACTCCAATACTTCAGAATCATACCTGTTGCTCCCCTTGAGTAGCAGCTCCCCATCATCAATCTAGATCACAAGATATGACTATGATATCCACCAGACTGATGCACATCAGTGCATCCTAGTTCATCACCGAAGGGGCAATAACCCCTAACTTCTCCCTTAGATACTCAAAAGAGTCCTTGGGAAGAGGTTTAGTAAAAATATCTGCAATCTGATCCTTGGAGGGTACAAACTTTAGTCTAACTTCATCTTTGTTCACTTGCTCTATCAGAAAGTGAAACTTGATAGATATATGCTTAGTCTTAGAATGCAACACCAGATTCTTAGAAATATTTATTACACTTGAATTATCACAGAAAGTTGTGATAGGCTGCTCATACTCTACTTTAATATCTCTTAGCATCTACTTCATCCACAAGACTTGAGTGCAACTACCTGCTGCTATAATGTATTCTACTTTAGTTGTAGATAGGGATATTGCCTCTCATTTCTTGCTTAGCCAAGAAACCAATCTCTTTCCCACAAAGAAAGCTCCACCACTGGTACTCTTTTGGTCATCCACATCTCCTGCTCAATCTACATCTGTATATGCATGAAGAGAGAAATCTGATCTCTAGGATACCATAGAACATACTCAATCATGCCTTTTAGATATCTAAAGATCCTTTTGATTGCCATGACATGAGATTCTCTAGGATCATCCTGGAATCTCGCAACAAGACCAACAACCTACATTATATTTGGTCTAGTTTGAGTGAGGTACAACAATCCTCCAATCATTGATCTGTACTTTGTCTAGTCTGCCTTAGGAGAGTCATCATCTTTGCTCAACTTACATCCGGTTGCCATGGGAGTATTCATTGGCTTTGAATCTTCCATTCCAAATTTCCTCAACAATTCTTTCATATATTTGGTCTGAGAAATAAAGATTCCTTTCTTTGTTTGAGTAATTTGCAGACCCAAGAAGAAACTTATTTCACCAAGCATTGACATCTCAAACTCACTTTTCATTTGATTTGCAAAAATTTTACACATACTGTCTCTTCCTCCAAAGATGATATCATCAACAAATACTTCAATAATCAAGATGTTTTCATGATCAATTTTGAAATATAAGTTACTATCAACAGTACCTTTGTTGAAACCAATCTTCAAAAGATGTTTGTCCAATCTTTCATACCATGCTCTTAGGGCTTGCTTTAGTCCATACAATGCCTCCTTCAACTTGCAAACCATATCACCATGCTTAGATAATTGAAATCCATCTAGTTGTTCAATGTACACTTCTTCTTCTAAGTCACCATTTAAGAAAGAAGACTTGACATCCATCTGATACACCTTGAAATCCTTGAAGGCAGCAAATGCAAGAAATAATTTGACTACTTCAATTCTTGCCATCAGAGCAAAAGTTTCTTTAAAATCAATTCCTTCTATTTGAGAGTAGCCCTTGCAGACCAATCTGGGTTTATTTCTGATTACTTCACCAACTTCATTTAGTTTGTTCCGGAAGACCCATTTGGTTCCAATCACATTCTTGTTTCTAGGTCTGGGAACAAGATCCCAAGTGTGATTTTTCTCAATTTGCATCAACTCTTCCTCCATTGTTTTGGTCCAATTTTAATCATTGCAGGCTTCATTTATTGTCTTAGGTTCAATCTTTAAAATCAGACAATATTCATCTGAATTTAGAGCAATTTTCCTTCTAGTTTGCACACCTTTTCTTTTGTCACCTATGATCTAATCTTCAGAGTGGTTCAGTCTTACATACCTTAGAACTTTGGGAGTTTCTTGCACTTCTGCTTCTTGATCAGGCTCATTCAGACCTATCTCTTCTTCCTGATTTACAGGATCAATTTGAATCTGACTTTCAGAAGAGGATTGAACTCCTTGAACCAAAACAACATTCTAATCATCTTCATCATATTCATAAAACCTTGAGGGTTTCTCTATTCCCTCATCAACCTTCACATTCATACTTTCTATCATCTTTCTCAGTCTCTTGTTATAACACCAATATGCTTTGCTTTGAGTAGAGTAACCCAAGAATATTCTTTTATCACTTCTAGCATCAAACTTGCCTAGATCTTCATCTCTTTTGATGTAACATTTTCTACCAAAGACTGAAATATCTTATAGTAGGAGTAATGCCAAACTAAAGTTCATAAGGGGTCTTACCGGTATTGCTTATGATTTGAACTTAATTGAGAGTATAGACTGCAGTGCTGACAACTTCTCTCCAATAGATTTGAGGAACATTTGCTTCCATCATCATGGTCCTAGATGCTTCTTGGATGGTCTAGTTCTTTCTCTCCACTACTCCATTCTGCTGTGAAGTCCTAGGAGTAGACAACTATCTCTTAATTCCATGTTTCTCACAGAACTCTATGAACTCACCGGATGTGAATTCTCCACCTCTATTAGACCTCAGACATTTCAACTTTAATCCTATTTCATTCTCTACCATAGCCTTGAATATTTTGAATATTTCAAGAGCTTCTGATTTCTCCTTTAGAAAGGTTACCCACATCATCCGAGAATAGTCATCAATTAGCAGCATGAAGTATCTATCACCTTGAATACTCCTGGTTCTTTCCGGACCACAAAGATCAGTGTGAATTAAGTCCAATAATCTAATAGAAGATAGTTCCTTGCTTTTGAATGTGACTCTGCTCAGCTTACCCAACTGACATTCCTTGCACAAACTGTTAGTAGGTTTCACCAATTTTGGAAGATCTCTTATAGCCTGAGTATTGCTTATCTTGATGATATTATCAAAATTCACATGACACATCCTTCTATGCCATAACCAACTCTGATCAACTTGAACAAATAAGCAACTTTTACCAATAACAACCAAATGGAAGATATTACCTTTAGTTTGAGTACTGGATGCAATCTCTGTTCTAGAACTTTCAAAGATTTTGCATTTTCCATCCTTGAATCAGAGATCATAGCTTTTGTCCACCAACTGTCCAACACTGAGAAGATTGTGCTTCAAACCTTCAACATATAGTACATTACTAGTTTTGTTTCTTCCGTCAAAAGAAATAGTTCCTCTTCCTCTGATTCTACCAGCAGAATTGTCACCAAACTTTACCACTCCTCCTTCATACCTTTCCAAGTCTACAAACTTATTTTTGTCACCTATCATATGGTTAGAGCATCCACTGTTAATGACCCAATCATTGTTCTCTTCAATTTGGGCAGCCAGAGCTCTTTCCACAGTCTTAAGATTGACAGATACAGAGGACATTGGATCTTCTTCCTTGATGGCAATGAACACCCATTCATTTCCAGATTCGTTTCCTATCTCTGATTCATCATTTGTTACTCCTTCATTATCATCATCTTCACGTACACAGTAACAATTCTTTTGGAACCTTGCCTTGTTAGGATTTTGCCTTGAAAATCTTTCCAAACACCTTGAGGCAAAATAACCAATCTTATTGCAGTTAAAACACTTAAAAGGTAATTTTCCTTCATACTTACCAGATCCTCTTGGCAGCCTCTTTGCAATAAGGGCTTCAAGTTGAGCAGTTTCTACTTCTTCTTCTTCCAAATCTTTTCTTTCTTTTTCATGCCATGAGAATTTCCTTGAAGAATTCTCTCCTAGATCAAGCCTTTGTTTACCTTTAATAGAGGCACTGGCTTTGAATGCAGATTCAGTCTTGGGGGGTCATCTCCAAACTCTGTCATTTCAAATGTAGCCAATTTCCCAGCCAATTGATCTCTTGTGGCAGTTGTATGGGCTCTAAATTCTTCAATGGTAGCAGCCTTGATTTTGTAAGAAGCAGGGATGGATCTGAGAATTTTACCAACAATCTCATTTTCATCCAAGACACCACCAACATTTCTAATTCCATAAACCAGCTCATTCACTCTTGGTATAAGAGTGGTAATATTTTCATCATCTCTCATCTTTAGTTTTTCAAATTTCCCTTTTAGACTCTGTAACCTTGCACATTTAACATACTGGTCTCCTTCATGCAAAAGTTCTAGTTTATTCCAAATCTCAAAGGCAGTTAGTAGGTCAATAACATTTGAGAGCTCTGAGTCAGATAATGTGCTTAGAAGAGCCTCTTTGGTCTGCAGATTGTTTTCAGCATCTATGATTTCATTTAGGGTTGTCGGACCACCCTGTGGAGGTACATATGCTTTTGTAACCATGGACCAGTACGCCATTCCCATACACTGCAAGTGACATTTCATGTGACCTTTCCAAAGAGCAAAGTTGGTTCCATCAAACTTCAGACTATCCTTCTTGTAAGATGACATCCTAGATCTCCTTAAGTGGTTAAGCTCCTTTTAGAGGAACTTGGCTCTGATACCAATTGTTAGCTGTTGTTGCACAAAAAGATTGACCTTTTAATTCCTGATACAACCACTTGACTTAACAAGCATGGGAGGTGGTTAAGCCCTTGTCACAAACCACTGTAGTGTAGTGCTAAACAAGAAGACCATGGGTGACACCTTGCAACACATGTTTGGTGAAATGAATTTCTTCTTAGGTTTGTAAATCATTCAGTCAGATAAGGGCATCATCATATCTCAGTCTAAGTATGTGAAAGAGTTGTTGAAAAAGTTTGGAATGGAGGATTCAAAACCAATGAGTAATCCTATGATAACCAGATGCAAGTTGAGTAAAGATGATGATTCCCTTAAGGCAGATCAGAAAAGGTATAGATCAATGATTGGAGGACTACTTTATCTGACTCAAACCAGACCTAATATTATGAATGCAGTTGGCCTTGTTGCTAGATTTCAAGTTGATCCTAGAGAATCTCATGTTGTAGCAATCAAAAGAATTTTTTGATATATGAAGGGGACATCTGATTATGGCTTATGTTATCCTAAGGATGATAATTTCACTCTTCATGCATAAACAGATGCTGATTGGGTAGGAGATGTGGATGACAGGAAGAGTACTAGTGGTGGTGCATTTTTCTTGGGAAAGAGATTGGTTTCTTAGTTGAGCAAAAAGTAGGAGGAAATATCTCTATCTATTGCAGAGGTGGAGTATATAGTAGTAGCAAGTAATTGTACTCAAGTTTTGTGGATGAAGAAAATGTTGAAGGATATCAGAATTGTGTTTGAAGAGCCTGTTACAATCTTCTATGATAATTCAAGTGCAATAAACATCTCAAAGGATCCAGTGTTGCATTCAAAGACAAAGCACATATCCATCAAGTTTCACTTTTTTAGAGAGAAGATAAATGAGAATGAAGTCGGATTGGAGTTTGTTTCTTTAAAGGATTAGATTGCAGATATCTTCACTAAGCCTCTACCTAAGGACACTTTTGAGTATCTCAGAGTGAAGTTAGGGATTATTACCCCTCCTATTCAAAACTAAGGTGCACTACTGTGTATCAATCCAGTGGAACTCGCAGTCATATCTTATGATCTGGATTGGTGTTAAGCGGATGCTACTCAGGGGGAGTAGTCATTATGTTAATTCTAGAGTTCAGTTTGGTTTTATCTAATAAACAAAATAGGGGAGAGATGATTGCAAATAGGTGCCCTTTGCCATTGATGTCAAAGGGGGAGAGAAGTCATGTGAAAAACTTAGAAGTAAGTAGTTTCTAGTGAAAGGGGGAGCAGTGAAGAAATTGGTTGCAAATGTGATAAGAGAAAGGGGAAGAAGTCCTTATCTTGATGGTTGAATTAGTTTTTCACATCATATGTTGCCATCAATGTCAAAGGGGGAGATTGTTACAAATATGTGTCTATGATGTGTTGTCATTGATGTCAACATATCTCTTTGTCATAAACAGTGAAGACAGTGTAGTTCAATAAAGTAGATTGCTCTGCATTCCTAGTGAGATGAGGATCAGAGTTTGCAGATTAAAGGGTTATTTATAGGATTGTCTGAAGTTTCTCTAGTTAAGATTTGAGAGGTCCACATGGAGGATTGGTGAAGTTATGGCCATCTGAGTAGAATTAGGTTTTACAGTTGTTCAGATGTAACAGAGGGATAGGAATTTGGTTCAGATTGTTTTGCATTGGAATATTATGGTCTGCAGTTCTAGAGGTATGTTTGGGATGTTGGTGTGTATCCTCAACTCAAGTGGTTCATGGTTTGGAGGTCCACAAGCAATCTTTCTAGTGTGACAGTCATGACAGTTAGTGTTCTTAAGTTCCCATATGAAGATGCAAGTGCTTTTGGTGATTTGAGGTGGTGCGGTTGTTCTTTTTGATTTCATTGTGCTTGTGGAGGTCTTTGGATCGTGTGCCTATTGTGTTGGTGGTCTGCATTGAGGATTGAGCTCGTAGTTGAAGATTTCTCCTTGGGTGTTGCTATTTTTTCCTGTCTTGGCTGACCAGATGCTTGGTGCACGTTAAGGATGATCTAAGAGAAGTTATATGGAGCGTGGCATGTTGTTCAAGGAAAATTTTAGTCCCAACTATGTTTGGTTGACAGTGTAGTGGTTCACATGTAGCATTTTGTATTAATTCAAGTCTTGTGAATGTAATTGCTTGTAATGCCTATCTTGGAGAATATTCTAGATAGATGATTATAAGGTCGACTTTGATGTCCATTCCAAAGTTGATGTCTTCTATAAATAAGTATAATGAAGTTGTGTAAATGGGTGAATGTGTGAAAAGATGTAGAGGTAGAGAATAAGTGTTTGGGGGTAGAGCAGAGGTGTTGTGAGCTTCAATGGAACTGAACCTTGGCATGGAGAAGATGTTTCTCAGTTCAACCTGTTAATGTTAACCATGTGAATATTTTTGTAGATAGTGAGTCTCTTGGATCAGTGAGCTCTGGGTAGTTTTCCTGAAGGCAAGTACCTTCCCATTTTTCTATTCTTTTAATACAAAATAAATCTTATGGGTTAACCCCCACCATGGTTTTTCCCTTAACTGGGTTTCCATGTAAAAATCTTGGTGTTATGTGTGTTGATTATGTTTCTGCTCATGTGTTGTTGATTCATGCTTTCATGGTTATTGTGAGCCCTAGATTGTTGCAAGTATGAGGGTAACCAGTGTTGTCATTGATGTCAACATACTCATATTGCTCAATGAGAACGATTGGATGAGCTGTGTGCTGAGGATATTGAGAAAATTAGTCTCAATCAAGAATAGTGAAGAACGGTGATGAGAAGAAGGCCAAAGTACTCAATAGGTTGAGGATCAGAGGATGAGGATTAAAGGGTTTGTAGATATGTGTCTTGAGATGTTCCAGTTAAGATTTCAGAGGTTCGTATGAAGATCTGAAGAAGTTATGATCGATCAAGTGGAACTGGTTCTGGGAGATGCTCTGGAGTGACAGAGTGTTACAAAAAGGTCTGGTGTGATCCAAAAGTGCATTGTCCTACTCTGTGGATTGGAAGGAGTGTTTGGGATGTCCTTGTGATGTGTCATCTCAATTTGTACATAGTTTGGAGGTCTGAAAGCACCTATTCCAGTTTGATAGTGGCAATAGACTATGTTCTTGAGGTTCCGGATGAAGAAGAAAAGAATTCTAGTAAGTGGAGGAAGTACGGATGTATCTGGTCACTCAAGCAAGCCTGTGAAGGTTCTTGGATCATGTTGAGGTTGTGTTGTTGGTCCACATTAGTGTTAGAGCCCAAAATTGGAGATATTCTTCCGGATGAAGATGTTCTTGTTCACGCTGGCTAACCGGATGAGAATTCATCTTGTGAATGTTCTTGTGGATGATTGCCGACTTAGATGATTATTCCTAAGTCGATGCCTTGTATAAATAAAGGTTTGTGAATTCATTTTGAAGTGTGTCATGGAGCAGATGAGTGTGGTATAGTAGAAGAGTGAAAGGCAGAGCAGGAGTGTCTCGGGCTCAAATGGAACTGATCCAGACATGGTAAAGATGTCAATCTCTAGTTCAAGTTTGTAATACTCATGATCTTGTAGATAGTGTGTCTCTTGTAGGCAGTGTGCCTCCTTGTGAGCAGTGTGCTCAAGCAGTGAACCCTAATTGGCATGTGCCATCCATTTTTCGTATTCTTCTAACAGAGAATAATCCTTGGGTTAATCACCCTGTGGTTTTTCCCTTAACCAGGTTTTCCATGTCAAAATCTTGGTGTCCAATGTGTTGATGTTTATCTACTCCTGTGTTTATGCATTTTTCTTTCATGAATGGTTAACTGATATGCTATTAACTAACAAAGAAGAATCAAGTGTTTGAAGTAGAAGCAAGTTTTTGTACAACTGATTCACCCCCCCTCAGTTGTGTGCCCTAGATCTAACAATTGGTATCAGAGCCAAGTTCCTTTAAAAGGAGCTTAACTGCTTGAGGAGATCCAGGATGTTATCATATAAGAAGGATAGTCCGAAGTTTGATGGAACCAACTTCTCTCTCTGGAAAGGTCGCATGAAATGTCACTTGGAGTGTATGGGAAAAGCATACTTGTCCATGGTCACAAAACCACATGTACCTCCACAGGGTGGTCCGACAACTCTAAATGAAATCACAGATGCTAAAAACAATCTGTAGACCAAAGAAGCTCTTCTAAGCGCATTGACTAACTCAGAACTCTCAAATGTTATTGACCTACCAACTGCCTATGAGATCTAGGTTAAATTGGAACTTCTGCATGAAGGAGATGAGTTTGTTAAGAGTGCAAGGTTGCAAAGTCTCAAAGGGAAATTTGAAAGATTGAAGATGAGAGATGATGAAAATATCACTACCTTTATGCCAAGAGTAAATGAGTTGGTGTGTGGAATTAGGAATGCTGGTGGAATTCTAGATGAAAATGAGATTGTTTGCAAAATTCTCAGATCCCTTCCTACTGCCTACAAAATCAAGGTTGCTACCATTGATGAATTCAAAGCCCATACAACTGTCACAAGAGAACAATTGGCTAGCAAACTAGCTGCATTTGAAATGACCAAGTTTGGAAATGATCCCCCCAAGACTGAATCTACTTTCAAAGCCAATGCATATGTGAAAGGCAAACAAAGATTTGATCTGGGAGAAAACTCTTCAAGGAAGCTATCATGGTATGATCAAGCAAGGAAAGACATGGAAGAGGAAGAAGCAGAAATAGCTCAACTTGAAGCCCTCATTGCAAAGAGACTCCCAAGAGGATCTGGTAAGTATGAAGGAAAGTTACCTTTTAAGTGCTTCAACTGCAATAAGATTGGTCATTTTGCTTCAAGATGTCCGAATAGATCTGCAAGGTCAAATTCTAATAGATAAAGGTTCCAAAAGAACTGTTATTATGTTCATGAAGAAGATGATAATGAAGGAGTAACAGATGAGGAATCAGAGATAGGAGACAAATCTGGAAATGAATGGGTGTTTATTGCCATCGAGGAAGAAGAACCAATATCCTTTGAATCTGTCACTCATAAGGTTGTAGAAAGAGCTTTAGCTGCCCAAGTTGAAGAAAAAGATGATTGGGTTATTGACAGTGGATGCTCTCACCATATGACAGGGGACAAGAACAAGTTCTTAGATTTGGAAAGGTATGAAGGAGGAATGGTAAAGTTTGGTGATAATTCTGCTAGTAGAATCAGAGGTAGGGGAACTATTTCTTTTGATAGAAAAAGCAAAACTGGTAATGTACTGTATGTTGAAGGTTTGAAGCACAATCTTCTTAGTGTTGGTCAGTTGGTGGACAAAGGTTATGACCTCCGGTTCAAGAATGGAAGATGCAGGATCTTTGAAAGCTCCAGAACTGAGATTGCATCTGGTACTCAAACAAAAGGTAATATCTTCCATCTAGTTGGTTCTAATAAAAGTTATTTGTTTGTTCAAGTTGATCAGAGTTGGTTATGGTATAGAAGGATGTGTCATGTGAATTTTGACAACATCATCAAGATAAGTAATACTCAGGCTGTAAGAGATCTTCCAAAATTGGTGAAACCTACAAATAGTTTGTGCAAAGAATGTCAGCTAGGTAAACAGAGCAGAGTCTCTTTCAAAAGAAAGGATCAGTCCTCTACCGGATTATTGGAATTAGTTCATACTGATCTATGTGGTCCGACAAGAATCAAGAGTATGCAAGGAGATAGATATTTCATGTTACTGATTGATGACTATTCCCGGATGATGTGGGTTACCTTTCTAAAAGAGAAATCAGAAGCCTTTGAGAAGTTCAAAATCTTCAAAGCTATGGTAGAGAATCAAACCGAATTGAAACTGAAATGTCTGAGGTCTGATAGAGGTGGTGAATTCATAGACTTTTGTGAAAACCATGGTATAAAGAGACAGTTGTCTGCTCCTAGGACTCCACAGTAGAATGGAGTAGTTGAGAGAAAGAACCGAACCATCCAGGAAGCATCTAGGACAATGATGATGTAAGCAAATGTTCCCCAGATGTTTTGGAGAGAAGTTGTCAGCACTGCAGTCTATACTCTCAATCGAGTTCAAATCAGAAGCAATACCGGTAAGACTCCTTATGAACTTTGGTTTGGTATAACTCCTACTGTGAGATATTTCAGAGTATTTGGTAGCAAATGTTACATTAAAAGAGATGAAGATCTAGGGAAGTTTGATGCAGAAGTGATGAAGGAATCTTCTTGGGTTACTCCACTCAAAGCAAAGCACACCAGTGTTACAATAAGAGACTGAGAAAGATAATAGAAAGTACAAATGTGAAGGTTGATGAAGGAGTTGAGAAGCCCTAAAGATTTTATGAATATGATGAAGATGATCAGAATGATTCTCTAGTTCAAGGAGCTCAATCCTCCTCTGAAATTTAGATTCAAATTGATCCGGTGAATTAGGAAGAAGAGGTTTGTCTGAATGAGCCCAATCAAGAAATAGTAGTGCAAGAAACTCCCAAAGTTCCAAGGTATGTAACTCTAAACCACTCTGAAGATCAGATCATAGGTGACAAAAGCAAAGGGGTACAAACAAGGAGGAGAATTGCTCAAAATTCAAATGAATACTATTTGATTTCAAAGATTGAACCTAAGACAATTAATGAAACTTGCAATGATGAAAACTGGACCAAAGCAATGGAGGATGAGTTGATGCAAATTGAGAAAAATCACACTTGGGATCTTGTTCTCAGACCTAGAAACAAGAATGTGATTGGAACCAAATGGGTCTTTCGGAACAAACTAAATGAAGTTGGTGAAGTAATCAGAAACAAAGTCAAATTGGTCTGCAAAGGCTACTCTCAAATAGAAGGAATTGATTTTGAAGAAACATTTTCTCCGGTGGCAAGAATTGAAGCAGTCAGATTATTTCTTGCATTTACTGCCTTCAAAGACTTCAAGGTATATCAGATGGATGTCAAGTCTGCCTTCCTAAATGGTGATTTGGAAGAAATATACATTGAACAACCGGATGGATTTCAATTATCTGATCATGATGATATGGTTTGCAAATTGAAGAAAGCATTGTATGGATTGAAGCAAGCCCCAAGAGCATGGTATGAAAGGTTGGATAAGCATCTTGTGCAGGTTGGTTTCAACAAAGGTACTGCTGACAGTAATCTATATTTCTAAATAGATAATGAAAACATCTTGATTGTTGAAGTATTTGTTGATGATATCATCTTTGGAGGAAGAGACAGTATGTGTAAAACCTTTGCAAATCAAATGAAAAGTGAGTTTGAAATGTCAATGCTTGGTGAAATAAATTTCTTCTTGGGTCTACAAATTACTCAGACAAAGAAAGGCATCTTTATCTCTCAGACCAAATATGTGAAAGAATTGTTGAGAAAATTCAGAATGGAAGATTCAAAGCCAATGAACACTCCTATGGCAACCGGATGTAAGTTGAGCAAAGATGATGACTCTCCTAAGATAGATTAGACCAAGTACAAATCAATGATTGGAGGATTACTATATCTCACTCAAACTAGACCAGATATTATGTAGGCTATTGGTCTTGTTGCTAGATTCCAAGCTGATCCTAGAGAATCTCATGTTATGGCAATCAAGAGGATTTTTAGATATCTAAAGGGGACAGTTGAGTATGGCCTATGGTAGCCTAGAGATCATGATTTCTCTCTTCATGCATATACAGATGCAGATTGGGTAGGAGATGTGGATGACCGAAAGAGCACCAGTGGTGGAGCTTTCTTTTTGGGAAAGAGATTGGTTTCTTGGCTAAGCAAGAAACAAGAGGTAATATCTCTGTCTACAACTGAAGCAGAATACATTGCTGCAACAGGTAGTTGCACTCAAATTTTATGGATGAAGCAGATGTTAAGAGACATCAAAGTAGAATATGAGGAGCCTATCACAATTTTCTATGATAATTCAAGTGCAATAAATATTTCTAAGAATCTGGTGTTGCATTCTAAGACCAAGCACATATCTATCAAGTTTCACTTTCTGAGAGAACAAGTGAACAAGGATGAAGTCAGATTGGAGTATGTACCCTCCAAGGATCAGATTATAGATATTTTTACTAAACCTCTTCCCAATGACTCTTTTGAGTATCTCAGGGAGAAGTTAGGGGTCATGGCCCCTTCGGTGATGAACTAGGATGCACTGATGTGCATCAATCTAGTGGATATCACAGTCATATCTTGTGATCCAGACTGATGATGGGGAGCTGCTACTAAGGGGGAGCAGCTGGTATGATTCTGATGTGTTAGAATTGCAAGTATGAGCCCTTTGCCATTGATGTCAAAGGGGGAGAGAAGACATGTGAAAAACAAGTGGTTGATGATCAAAGGGGGAATAGTAAAGGAAGAGAAGACATGTGAAGAGTTGCTGCTGATAGGGGGAGCTGTGATAGAAAGGAGAAGTTCTTGTCTTGATGATTTTTTACATCATATGTTACCATCAATGACAACACTGGTTACCCTCATACTTGCAATAGTTATATCATTAATCTATTAATAAGTGGTAAAGAAGATTAAATGCAGAAAAAGATAAAGTTTTGAGACAACTGATTCACCCCCCCTCTCAATTGTTTGCTCTAATTTCAATAGAGACATCATGGATGATGAAATGGAACATGAGAAAATATTACAAGAACTTGAGATGCTTGATGAAAGATGAATTAACATTCTTGAGCACATCAAGGCTTATCAAAAAGGTGTACAATGATCCTATAATGCACAAGTCATACAATGTTCATTCAACGTTGGGGATTTGGTTCTCTATGAAAATCATTGCAATGTAAATGCACCACCTAGTGAAAAAGGTAAGTTCAGCCCTAATTGGCTTGGATCGTATGTAATTACTGAAAGCTTTGGATCCAGAGTGTATAAATTAACTAATGAGCAAGGTATGCCACTTAAAGAACCCATTAATGCAGTGCACCTCACAAGATTTTATGCTTAAAGACTTAATGTTAAATGTCCCTAAGTCAATTTATTATATAGATTAGCTTCAATTTTGACAAAATATTACTGCTTTGTCTTAATTCATTTAGCATTTCATCTTTGTTCAATTGATCATTGTTGTATCCTGTTTAAGTATTCTTTGCTTAGATGACTTTGGTATTAACTGAATATAGCATTAAAATTTGGATTATGTGTAAAATGCTTGATCACTGTGCTTATTACTACATGTTCTTTTAAGAATTGTTAGTATATCACAATAGCATGAATTATAGCATTTAAATATCATCACTAGTTGTACTTTTATGAAAATCACATGTGATAGATCAAAAACCATTACACATAGATGCAAAGAAATAAACATTATATATATATCCTCAGTTTTAAATATGCATTCAAGTCAACTATCCCTCATGACAAAATGGGATGTTGTAGTGCCTAAAATCTATACATCACAAAGCTGACCCTCGATCGCCAATACCCTCAGGCCCTTCTGGTGTGCGAGTGACAAAAGCTTGACCATGTGTGGCTACGGATTGCGAATGACTCCTAGAGGTGCTTCGCAATCGTAACCCCTTGATCTCACCTCTCATTTCTAGCATCTACTCATGTTCCTCCTAGTACATCCTATAGCACTAGTCTCTCTCAAACTAAACCCTGTCTCTGTCATCTCTCACCTGACAAACCTCACATAGTAAGAACTCACTGACAGCTGGCTCTCCCTCCGATGTAGGCACTGCTATCATCTTCTCTCACTATGCCCTAAGCTCAGCTTCGGTGCACTTAGCTCTCTATTGAAACTCCTCTCTCTGTCATGTAGACTACTCTAGTATAGCCTCCGTAGCAGTCATGTACTGGAGGAAAGGCATAAATATCTCTACATTTCACCCAGCGGATGACCACGGTGAATAACCTACCCACACTCGCTATTGTAAAATATCTATAGGTATTATGTTTGCTATGACACGACCCACAAAGTCTCGCCAAGTGTCCCTCGCAACTACAAATTACAGGATAAGATAGATATTAGAATCCCATATAAATCTCACAAATAATAAACTATACAAAACATCAAAATAATAAATCAAACCTAACCTATATCTCCATCTCACCAGGATGGATCTCAGATTGCTAAAGGTGTGACGAGCTCTGCAGTCTAATCTATAGTTGGGGGCATAGACCTACCACTCTCCCCCCACTCTCTTTGACTAGCTGCAACATCACCTGCAGGAATAGGACCATGAGCCCTAGACCGTGGTCTTGACTCTGTCTCCTCATTAGTGTCTGCCTCCTACTAGCCTTGTCATGGTCTCACTATGAAGACATACTGGGGTGGGACCTCCTTTGACTCATCCTCATCAAGATCATAGTATCCCATAAAATCACTCACTTTGTTCTCTACCCCTGTGTCACTAGAGTGATCAGCCCAAGGTCGAGCATCACCTATAGGGTGACCATGTGGAAAGATAGGAGTAGGCCTCACTGTGTGCCACCAGGTCTGATATGCTTGGGTACAACTGACATCGTCTATGGCTAACACTAGCTCTGCATCATCAGGAATCTCATCATCACTAAGTGGCATGTCTGCTGTTGTTAGTTGTCAGACGATATTTTTCCTGATTGCACTACGTGCAGCACACGCATAGCTTAGACAAACTATAGGAACATCCTGTATCTATTTGAACTATCATGCCACCCTTTCAAAATAGAACCAAGCCATGACATGATTGAGATGACTGGCCATTAGCTGATCCCTCTATATCCTCGCTAACTGCCTCTACTAGCCAGACCATCTGATGTAGCCGTGATATGGTCTCCAAATGATATGGCTAGGCTATAATCTATCAAAAACAACTCTCCAGTATAGCAGATTACCGTGCCTCCAACACCTGACTAGTGCTTAGGTGTAAACACACAGATGGGTGAATGTTGCCTCTATAGAATAACCCATCTGTCATGTACACCTAATGTTCTCAAAAGCCCAAACCTGTAGTAATGTGCAGATCATCAGACTATGCATCTCATAATGGACATATCACCCTGGGTCGCAATAAATGTGCGCAAGCATACTGCACCCCCATGTATAGACCATCTGATGCTCCTCCATCTCCCTAATGGTGTGAATGAGAACCCCATGTAGGTGAGTGCCTCATCTATCTGGCACAATGGCTAATGTGACTATGACTATCATAATCCTCCGTAGTAAGGGAATGTCACCACATCCCTGCTCTAGAAGTTTGAGATGAATGTGTCCTCATTATGCCTGAGAAATAGTATGACCCAAGCAATATAGCTAACTCTCATGGGTGTACCTCACTAAGTGATGTCCTACTATCCTCACTATCTCTCCTCAGATGGAAAGTTGAAGGATCTTGTACACATCCTCTAGCATGATGGTCATCTTGCCTGTAGGTAAGTGGAATGTGGATGTATCTGCAGCCCACCTCTCCATCAATGCCATCAACATAGCGCAGTGGAATCTGATTGTGGGCATATCAAACACCCACCATAGGCCCACCATTTTCTAGTGCTCTCTCTCTACAATGGACAATGAATTGGCACGCTCTCATAGAAGCGCCATCAGGTGACTACATGTGTGCTCACATAACTCAGGGACATCCTGCAGATTGAAAAGTAAGCATGAACATTAGAATCTCCTCAAAAACTTAAAGCAACTATCAAAGATAGAAAAAGAGTGCTTGTGCCTAGGGCCCATGTCCTTTGTGGACCTAGGTGCCCCAAGAAGACTAGGGTACCCCAGAGGGACACTGGCGCCCCTATGGGACCAAGGCCCCTTAGAGAGACTCTGGCACCCTAGGTGGACTCGGGCACCCCTCTCAAGGACCCCTGTCCATTCCTCCCTCTTGGGATAGTAAGAGATAAAATCAAAACAAAAAGTAAACTGAAAGATGATAGAAGCGCAAGATTAGGACCCTACCTCGGCCTCAAAACGCCTCTCTGCTACTCAGGCTCAGAGCATCTCCAGTCATGGTGGCTGATAAGGGCGTCAGCTCGACATGGTCATCATCCTATTCTCCTCTCTCTCCTCTACTTTTCTAAAATGACAAGAAATTAGAATGAGTAAGTGATAATTAACAACTCCCCTTTACATAAAGTAAATGAGTGAGAATTACTATCCCTAACTAGGTGGAAGATTGATTGCTTTTACTCTTGAGCCCTTATCTCAAGCTACCGAACTCTAATTTCAGTGTCATTTGTTGCGTTGGAATCTTGGTTCTACTCTCTTTCTTAACCAATGTGTTGTGTTTGAGCATTGTTTCATCAAATGACCCTCATAACACATTTTCTCATCAAGTTTCCCCAAAATCGACGCGTGTGGATATCTCCTTGTTTCTCCTTTTCGGACTAAGAAAGAAGAAACAGGGGGGCATATATCTCCCTCAATTTCCTCCCTCATCATGTTTCATCACTCAACCCCCTTAGTGTTTTTGTACTGACTCATTGGTGGTGGTTGCAAGTTGATTTGGTTTTGATTTTCTGACAAAGTGTTCCTTTGCAGGTTACAGTTCCTAACTTTATGGTGTTGTAGGATTATAGACTTGGGGGCTCCTTCCTTCTTGGAAACAACACTATGGCTTCCTCTATAGTATCCTTGTGGGTATCCTTTTCATGATTGATGTATTTACTTTCCTTTAGTTGCATATGCACATAGTGTCATATGGCCACTAAAGTGGGGGCTAAATGTAATGTCAGAAATTGTCCTCCTATATGGAATGGTACTATTTCCCTTGGTTTAACTCCTTGCTTTGGGTGACCTCTCAACCTTTTTCTTTCTGACCATCCTGAAACCCTGATTGACTAAGTCTAGTTGTAAAGTGTTCACTTTTGAGGTAACCTTTTTATGGAACCCAAAAAGGGAGTTTGGATTACAAGTCCCTAGGACCCCCAAAAAGTACATTTGAGTGGAAATTGGGGGCTTGGACATGGGCGCCCACACCCTAGTCCTCCCCTATTTTCCAAGATTTTGAATTTTTTTAGGATGTCGACTCCCACCGAGTGCCTCAGGATTCCCTTTTCAAATTCTTAGTTTTCACACGATATCGAGACGTTATTTCAAAATTTGAATTTTTGTAAAGCTAGGTATAAAAAGACATTTGAAAATCATTTTATCATATACAATTCTTATGCAAGCTTGATGCCAAAACTCTACCAAAATTTCCATCGAAGATTAGTGACTTGTTAAAGCTTTTGAAAGTATCTTGTATTTTCTATCATGGACACAATGGATGGAGATTAGGAATTAAGATCTTGAGACTATCTTGCTCTTCCTAGGGTTTGTACACTCTGTGCATGATTGGGAGAAGGGTTGAAGCCTCCAACATCAAGCTTGGAGATCCTCCGCAGACATTGTTGATTCACCTTCTTGTTCATGCAAGTCTTCATTTGTTTTCATCTCCTTGAGGTGAAGTTGTATGTGCTTATTGATATAAAGAAAGTTATTGATCTTCCATTGATTGAGACATCTGGGGTTTGATATTTCTGCATACACATTGTTAGTTTTGTACACACTTCTACAAATATTTATCTCTATCTATTGTTGAGGTTGAAATACCAAAAATGGGGCTTGACCGAGGCAAGCTCCCATATAGCCACAACATCTTTCTCCTTCTTTTGTAGGTGCAGATCATATTTTGCATGTTCTGGTAGAAAGAAGCTATAGGAAGGAGGTTATTACAAGTACAGTCATCACAGACTTTTGAGTTTTTAGATTATGACACTTGCGGGACTAAAGAGAGAGCGCCGAGTCCAACTGGGGGCAATTTCTAGGATCTGGAAGCCATTTGGGAGTGTCAAATAGCCTGTGCAGAAGATTTCCAATTTTAGGAACTTTTGGGACTCAAGAATGAGTGCCCTATTCTAGCTTACCCTCAAAATCTAGGTGCACAGTCTCTAAAACTCTTTCTCTACATTTCTGTGATCAACTCTATTTGTTTCATCACTGATTTATGAATATCTCTGATGTAAGGCATAATTAGGGTTTACTTGGTTTATATGAAAAATGCTTAACAAAACTTTAGTTAGGCTTTTGAAATTAGATACTGCAAGCATAAGGGATAGACAAGAAACTCATAGATTGACCTCATACTCAATCCTTGTCCTCCCAATGTTTAGTTTGGTGAAACAATAGTCCTTAATCTAGTTGAGACAAACTACCAAATTTTCCACTAAATAGATCCAATATTTCAGACTAAAACTAGAAATATGACCTCAAACCAATGCTTATCAATAAGCCCTAAATTCCCTTTTATACAATAAGGGAACAGACAAGCTACAGGATTAAAGACAAAAAGGAAGTAACATTTTAATTCACCAAAGATGAAGTTTGTAACAAGATGTAGGTGTAACCATCTCTTAACTACAAAGAGATGCCTCTGTAACAAAAATACACACACATGGTGAGGTATATGCTTTCAAACTGTATGTTCTCTTATTTTAGTGGGGAATGGAGATAGGATTTTTTGATGGTTGATACATTGTTGGATGTAGTTAGATCCAGATACTCCTCAAATGCTATCAAAATGTTTGATAAGAGAATTCATTGCTATGCCTATCCAAGATACACGCCAAGAGATGAGAAAATGTGTAAGGAACAATGTCAAAAGGAAACCCAGAAAGCCTAAATCTCCTTCACTATTTCCAGATCACCTTGCAGTGGTGTGACTCCCAACTTCTAGTTAAGAGGTTGCCAACAACTTCAACTAGGTAGAAACTCAAGGAATCCACACATAGTTAACTTTGACAGTGATGGAAGGAAAACTACGAGAGTAGTAGTAACAACAACAAATTTTTCCTCTGCTCCAAATTGTTTCATCCTGGTGGGCAATCCCCCTACACCTAGAATAAAAGTTCTATTAGGAAAATTCCATGTAAGGGAGGAACAAAGAGGGTTATGATGCCTCTCTACCTAAGAAGCCAATCTACCACCTCAATAGAAGTAGAAGCTTCTGGACACAGGAGATTCTAACTTAGAGCCCACATCTAGATGAAAAGACAAAAGGGAGAAGAAATCACAGAAGCTTAATAGATGCTACTGCTACATATATTTCTTTCCAATTTCCCCCATTCTAGAAATGAAAACTCATTAATCCTTTATATCTATAAGGATAGATTGCTAACCATGAGAATAGAGAAGAGAATACAACAGAACAAGGGAGCAAAAAGAAAATACAAAACCAAGAGAAAGACTTACTATCAGGATGATCAGACAATGTAGGGGGAAACACCTAGAGACACCTATTTATAGAAACTTTCAAAAATCTCTCACACATCTATTATATCCATGGTTAATTCATTCTAGTCATTTCAATATATCTCAGCCATAAATGGAAATCTCTTAAAGATTACCAAAATGAGAAAATAGATAGCATTTCATCATTTTGCATGAATGAAAACATCACTGCTTGCATTGAAGATGCCAGATTAGGTGTCTCGAATTCATCATATTAGTCTAGTCATCCTACCATAACTCATCACAAAGCAGATGAAAGGTCACTTCTGGTAGAAGCACAAATTTCCAACAGTCGATCCTGCATAAGCCAACCTTGTAGTTAGTAAATTCCTCCATAGTGGCGGTATTGGAGACCCTACACATGCCAGAGAAATTAATTTTGCAATGGTGTATCTCAGATCACACGCCAACACATCTCTTCATCAGTCTTTCTAAATTTCAGCCGTCGATTAGATCCTTAGCTAGATCAAATCAACGGCATTCATTTAGTCCATTATGTGAAAAGAGATTGTTGTTGAGTATTAACCAATAATATTTAGCCACCTGGATGACCACCATAACCATGATCTCAAGAAGACCTTTCAAATAGTACAGTTAGGACATTCTCTGTAGTTCCACACTCAAAAGATCTGGTAGGAGATTTAATCTCTGCATAATGGCAGAGAACTATTAGATTGGCCACATGCAATGTGACAACTCCCAAATAGCATCATCAACCCTTGAGATTTAACCACATTAGCCTTTCATCCATCCAAGCACAGTTCCATCCTCTCGGAGCGATGTGTCATGTTTCTGCCTTTTCATAGTCATTTAGTGGGACCCTTTGGTGAAGCTTGGCAGAATGACAAAATTCATAGAGAAGTTTCCAAGTAGCACCCAGACCCACCACTATCATTGTGTTGTAACTGATGAATGGTTTTATGCCAATTGGCACTCTTTCTATAGTTCCGTGGGTGATTTCCTTATCAATATTTTAATACCAGCAGACTGGCAGAAGCATACCAATAAATGTCACTTGTCAAAAAGGGGTTAGTGGGATCCAACCCTTGGCATACATCCTTAAAAACAAGCTTCATCTACTAGGGAAGAAGGGGCCCATGGGACTGCTAAAAGGAAAATATGTGAAATATTTTGACACTTTGAAAAATATTCAGCATTGGATGGAGGCGGTAAATGCACAACAAGGGGCCAGTAACTTTTTTGGTAGTTTTCAAAAAACAAAAACTTTAATATCTCATGATCCAGGTATGATATTGATTCGAAACTCACTTGAGATGTTTACTTAGTTGTCCCACACCTTCTAGGAAAATTTTTGGTCAATCCAAGGTCAAATGTAAAGTTACTAAAAATAGTAAGACCTGCCTTTTTTAGCCCTTTTGGAAACTTTGAAAGTTCTAGATCATTCTTCAAAATAAAGGGTATTCGAAAAGACCAAAACTAGGAAGAATAGTAACTTTTCAAAGTTGTAAGGTTGAGACACTTTTATTAACATTCTCACACTTGTCAAACACCTTGCAAGAGCAAAGGGAGTATCAACAACATGATTTAATTGCTAGAGGATGAGAGGCCCATAGACTCTGAATATCATCTAAACTTCTCTGTGCTCACAGGTTTTGTCAAGGAATCTACAACATTCGTAAAAATATCAAATTTCTCCAAGTTTATCTTCCCATCCTCTACCTTCTCACAAAAAAAATGGTACTAGACATCAATATTCTTAGTCCTTGCATGGAAAGTAGGATTCTTTACCAAACATATGGCACTCTAACTATCACAACAAATAATAATCTTCCCTACATGAAACCTAACATCATAACACAATCTCTTAAGCCAAATGGCTTCTTTACAAGCATGAGTTGCTACCGTGTACTTAGCTTTAGTAGTGGACAAAGCAACCACAAGTTGCCACTTACTCATCCAACTAATAACACAACCAAACATAGTGAACATATAAGCACTAGTGGATTTGCTACTGTAAATATCACTTGCCCAATCTAAATCCATAAATCCACAAATACAAAGTGAATGCCGAGGTCCTATAGGTTAACCATGATAAGATAAGGAATACTCAAAAGTAACTCACAAATATCTAAACACTCTCTTCACTACATTCCAATGTACCTATCTAGGATTAGCCATAAATTGACCAAGGACTCACACTGCTTGGACAATGTCTAGTCTTGTAGAGACCATCATACACATGAAACTACCAACCATACTAGCATAAGGAACTCTGCTCATATCCTTTGTCTAAAAAGGAGACTTTGGACAATCTACAATAGATAACTTTGTCCCAATTGTAATAGCAACAGTCAAAGGTCTACAATCCACCATGTTGAATATCTCCAACACAGTGTTAACATACTTACTCTAGCCTAACCAAAGTTTTATGTTTGCTCTGTCTCTTCTAATCTTGATCCCTAGAATGTACCAAGTTGTCCCTAGATTTTTCATCTCAAACTGTTCTTATAGCTTAGACTTCAAATTAGAAGTCAAACCATTACCATTTCCAATGAGTAACATATCATCGACATATGATGAAATAATGATAATGCAATCATTGTCAAACTTGTAATAAACACAATGATTTGATTTCAGTCTTTGAAATCCAATACTCAACACAAAGGCATCAAACGTTTGGTACCACATCCAAGGAGACTGTTTCAAACCATACAAAGACTTTTTCAACTTCCAAACTAGATTTTCTTTACCTTTCACCATGTAGTGCTCTAGCTACGACATATGGATTTCCTCCTCCAAGTCACCATGAAGGAATGTTGTCTCAACATCCATTTTTCCACTTCTAGATCATACGATGTTGTGAGAGATAATAGGAACTAAATAGATGTTAGCTTTGCAATGGGAGAGAAAATCTCACCATAGTCAATTCCCTCCACCTAACAATATCCCTTCGTAACCAATCTAGCCTTATATTTCTCAACACTACCATATACACTAAATTTCTTTTTGAACACCCATTTACATCTAACAGGTTTTTGTCCTTTAGGCAAAGGCACTATGTCCCAAGTATTATTCTTTTCCAAAGAAGCCATCTCCTCTTCCATGGCCTCCTTCCAAGAACCTGTGTCTTTCATATTCATAGCCTCTTTCATAGTTCTAGGCTCATTAGTGTTAGAAATCAAAGCAATAATACAACTGGAATCATGCAATGAATAACCAAACCTATTAAGTTGTTGCCATATTCACATGGACCTCTTAAAAGATTGAGGTTGAGGTTCTTCATCTTCTAAACTTTCAGAGCTAATAGATCTCTCCTCATTATCAGGTCAAATAGATGCTTTGGGTTCAAATTTATTAGGGGTGGAAGGAAGCTGAACCACATCATCTTTATTCTCTTCTTTCTCTGGCTACAAGACAACAAAAGAAGGATTGAGCTCTCTAAAGATCACACTTCTTCTATACAAAACTCTCTTAGCCACTAGATCCCAAAGTGTGTACCCTTTCACATCGATGCCATAATCAATGAAGATACACTTCACAACCTTGTTCTCCAACTTAGGCCTTTTCTCCTTAGGCACATGTCCATATGCCTCACAACCAAATACTTGAATGTACCTTAATGAAGGATTTTTACCATACCATACCTCCATAGGTGTCTTATCAATGAGCACTAATGTAGGAGACCTTTTAACCAAGTAACAAGCAGTAGCAATAGCTTCAGCCTAGAACATTTGTTCAAGACCAACTCCACTTATCATACTCCTTGCCCTCTCCATCAATGTTCTATTCATCCTCTCTACAACTCCATTCTACTAAGGGGTATATGGAGTTGTCTTATGCCTCTTAATCCCCTATTCTTTACAGAACTTGTCAAAATCTACTAAACAAAACTCACCACCATTGTCAGTCCTCAAACACTTAATCTTTCTATGCTTCTGATTCTCTACAAGAGCTTTGAACTCTTTGAATCTATTAAAGACTTCAGATTTACTTCTAAGGAAATACACACATGTCCTTCTACTGTAGTCATTAATGAATGCAACAAACTAAACAGATTTTAAAATTGAAGGAACATTAATAGGACCAAACACATCAGAATGAATCAATTCCAACACCTTAGAAGATTTGTGAGAACTGGAATAAAACTAAACATGGTTTTGTTTTCCATAAATACAATGTTCATAGAAATCAAACTCAAGACTAAAGTCATTCATGCCCTCAACATGATTTTTATTTTTTAGGTTCCTCAAACCCTTTTCACCAATGTGACAAAGACATTGGTGCCATAACATTGTCTTCTTAGTTGGAAGTCTCATATCCATAGAATGAGCACCCTTAGGTACCTAGAAAACATGACCATTGGAAGTAGATGCAAAAATCCTCTTTTCTACTGGTTCCAATGGTGAGGATGAAGACTCTAAATCTCTCTTCTTCAAAATAGAGGTACTATTGCATTGAATTGTGTATGCATCAAGTTGAAATAGAGTGCCAATCTGAACACTCTTAGCCAACACCATAGATTGTCTAGTCATCTTGCATCCTCCATTCAAGAAAACAACTTGCACACCCACATCATTCAACTTACTTATAGAAAGAAGGTTCCATGTCAAACTAGGGATATGTAGAAGACCATTGATTCCCTTTACTCATCTATCAGGGATTCAAATCAAGACTCTTCCATGGACAATAATCTTTAGGTGAGAATCATCACCCAAGTACACCTTTCCACCATCATATTCTTCATACTTTGAAAACCAAGCCTGATGCAAGGTCATGTGAAAAGATATACTAGAGTCAATAAGCCACACATCCTCAGATGTATGCATTGCCAAGGCAGCGACAAACACTTCTCCTTCATCCTGAGAGGACATGTCAGAATATGAATCATAATTCTTCTTCTATTTCTTTTTCTCCTCCTTGCACTCCTTGCAAAAGTGACCGGGTTTTCCATAGTTCCAACACAGGACCTTGGACTTTCTAGGAGACTTAGATCATTTGGATCTTCCTTTTTCTTCCTTCTTATCCTTTTTTTTTTCCTTTTTTTTAGATCTGCCACAAACTACAAGAGCCTCCTTAGCCGATTCAAAAGACTTTCTTTGGATTTCTTCAGACAATAATGAAGAAATCAATTCATCCATCTTGAAGGTGGTAGTGGTACTCCCAATGGCCATAACAAGGTAGTCCCACAAATCTGGTAAGGAACACAGTAATGTCATAAACCAATCCTCCTCTTCCATATTCACACCAATACAACTCAAATGGGCAACAAGCATATTGAATGTATTTAGGCAATCAATGATATATCCTCCATCTTCCATCCTTAGAGAATATAATTTGTTTTGCAATAATAACTTGTTGACTAGGGATTTAGCCTAATAAACATCTCCAAACTTCTTCTAAAGATCCTTTGCAGTATTCTCTTCATGGATATTCAAAAGCACTGAATCAACCAAACAAAGTCTTACCAAACCCTTAGCTTTTTGATCTTTGAGATCCTAGTTATCTTGAGACATTGTCATTGGTTTTGTACCAGATATGGCATCCCATAAATCCCAATCTACAAGCATGTCCTTAATTTTGAGTTTCCACAACTTGAAATTACTACCATTAAACTTCTCTGTCTCAAACCTCCCAGATGTGCTTGCCATCTCTTACATGCAAAAAAGATTTCAAAATCCTCTATACAATCTCCCACTCAAACAAAGATCAGCTCAAAAAACTCTCTACCTAACAACTAGAACCAAAGGTGATCAAGCTCTGATACCAACTGAAAGGGAGGAAGGTATGCAAAAACACTTCCTTGATCTATTGAGGAAAGATTTATGCAAATTTCAACTTTCGTAGTTACAGATTAAGATTCACATTGACAAAAAGATAATAACAACTTCCAAATGCAAACATAAAACTCACAACACAAGATATACATGGGGAAAACCCTTTCAGGTAAAAAATGCCACACTCCAAAGCCACCAGATATATTATTCATGGATCAAGAAGATTACAATATACTTGTAGAGCAAGATTTTATAGGAGTATATCCAACTAGAGATCTAGGAGGTAACTCAACATCTATAAGATTCTTACACACAACCTCCATCTACATCTTCTGATATATAGGAGATACAATATAGTAAACTGTTACCAACAATTACAAAACCATGAGCCAAAACCACCCAAAATTGGCACCCAAATTATCTCCAATCAAAGATGCCTTGTGATGTGCCAAAAAACACACCAACACATGTAACTCTCCCCTTAAATCAACTTTTTTATGTGTCCAACACATTTTTTACATTTCCCAAAAATAGAAGGTCCAACTTTTAGAGGTCATAACTTTTGATCTGGATGTCTGATTGATGAACCATTTGATGTGTCTAAAAACTCGTGAAGAGATCTATCACCCTATAACCTACTTCATTAGTTATGACAATTTTTGGAGCACTTACGGACCTTTGATTTCCTCAAAATTGAGTTAGAAACTTTTTCAACCATTTAAAAAAAATAGAAACTTTAATATCTTGCAATCTAGGTATGATCTTGAGTTGAAATTGACTAGAGATGTTTACTTAGCTATTACACACCTTTTGGGAAAATTTTAGGTCAATCCAAGGTCAAATGTAAAGTTACTAAAAATAGTTGGACCCACCATTTTTATCCCTTTTGGAAATTTTGAAAGTTCTAGATCATTCTTCAAGATAAAGGGTATTCGAAAAGACCAAAAGTGGGAAGAATTGTAACCTTCCATAGTTGCAAGGTTGAGACACTTTTATTAACACATGGACCCCCATGCACCAATTGGATCCTCTTCACCTCATGGTTGTTTTGATAATGAAAATGAGCATGAAAATCTTGCTGATCAACCTGAGTATTCACCTTGATTCATAGAATTGCTTAAAAATATAGGTGATAAGGATTTTTCCATAGAATATCTCTTTAAGGAAGGGGGAAACTCCCTTATAATCTTGACATGGAAAAAATCAAAGATCCCATTCATCTTTATTCATCATCACAACCCACCATTAAAAACCTTCGAAGCCATTCATCTCAACATATAACATGCCCATATCACATAACACAATGATCAACCATGGCCCTACTGCCTCCACCTCCCCATGATCCCACTTCATCTTCTCATGCCTATCAACAAGGTCAATCCTCATCACTTCTTCCATGCATCACAATCCCATCTAAGACATCCCATCAATATATCCACATGCTTTACACTCTACCACAAACTTCACTTCCACCTCTTTCCATTCCTCGACACACACTTGCAATCCAATTGACATTACCATCCCATGTTTTATCCCAATCAATTTCCTATCAATTTGCATCTCATCACGTAGTCATGACATCACAACCAATCCCTCAATCATACCAATCCCACCTATCAATATCTCAAACTCATCCAACACCCACCTATTCAAATACCTTACCTCAACCCACCATACCTCCACTCATTTCATCACAAACAACCCACTATGTCAATCCTTTGTCCACTTGTCACATACCCTCATGCCAATCTACCATACCTTCATCCATTCTACCCTAGCATTTGTACCAACCAACCATACAAAATCCCATGACATCAAATATTAGTCATCATACCATCACACAATCCTTGCCACTTGAAGGTATCAACTACACTTCATATCTATCACCTACCACACCTCTTGGGACTTCCTTTGATCATGATTGGAAAGAGATGAAAAACGTTCTTAAGGGGTTACAAGATGGGACCCAACATAAACATTATTAATTTGAAGACTTTGCTCCTTTTCCCCCTAACTTTGAAGTCCGTAAGTTTAGAAAATACAAGGGAAAGGGAAATTCTCAATATAACGTCAATTTTTTTCAAGGCTTGTCAAAAGATTTTCTATAATTATTTGTACCCATTAAAACACTTTCCATAAATTTTGGTAGGTCAAGCCTTTGATTAATTCACACATCTCACTCTTGGCACTATCAATACCTTCCTTGACCTACCAAAAAAGTTTTTTGCCCATTTTTCCTATAATATCAAACATGATCTTACAATGTTAGATCGTTGTAATGCCAAACAACATAATGGAGAAATATTTTCTACTTATCTACAAAGCTGGAGAGGGATTGCAAGCCAATTTCCATGGCTAATCTATGAAAAATAACTAGTTAATATTTTCATCCAAAACCTTAACCAAGAAATGGCCTTTCATCTTCAAATCCATTATGTTTCCACCTTTCATGAGATCATTAAGAAATGTGTCACTATTAAAAAGGCTCTTATCACAAAAGGTTTACTCAAGGTCTACACCAAGGACAATAAACAAATGAATCATAAATCTAATCCTTGGTCCAAGAATAAGCATCTTGTTAGTGATGGAGTCACTGATTCAAACCACATCCAAACAATGCAATATTATTAAGAAAAAGTGCAAAATATCCTCAAAACTAATACTATTTCCATTCCTTTAGGACAATCTGTTTGGAACTTGGCAAACATCATTGACAGAGACACTGTCAGTATGACTACGATGGACTAAGTGTGATGTTTGAATGGTATTGTCATTGATGGCAACATGATACAACAAGGATGTATCAAAGTTATAAGAATGGGGAAAGGGCTGTGAGGTTATAGTAATCCTCATGATGTCATATGTATAGAGAGTTCTGGTCCAGTAAAGAGACTTAAGCATTTTGCCTAAGTATTGGTAGATTACAAAGATGACTATAGAGCTATAGTATTATGGTCCGCATTGGTCCACATTTGAAGATCATATCTTGTAGTTCTGGTAAGATGTTCATGATCCTTAGATGTTCCTAATTCCAAATAATTATCTTCTAATGATCTTTGGAAGTACAATTTCAAGTGGCATAAGTTCAACATAGTATACTACAATCTTAAACAGAACATAACACTTGTTTGTTTTGGTCTGCATTTCTCTAGTAATGAATATTTCTTCTTGCAGTTTTAACATGTTGTAAACACATGATTAAAGTCTCTAATTCCAAACTTTCAAAGTTTGAAGTCATTCAATAAGGCAGTCAGGAGTACTTAAGTATTGCTACAGGCATTGACAGTGTTTGACAGTGACAAAGTATAAGTTCTGGTAGTCTGCATTTCACCGCATGTTGATATTTTATTCTATAGTTCTAAAGTTAAGTTTTGGGATGCCTATGGAGTCTTAGTTATGAGTTTGAGGAATTTTTTTGGTTTGAAGTACAAGTTGTGTTCTGACAGTTAGTTTGAGCACGTGTTGATCAGTTTGTGAAGCTAACTGGATACTATAATCCTTGTGCAAAAGAATCTATTGATTAGAATCATATCCTAAGTGGTTCTATAGTTTATGCTAACATAAAAAAAATGTATTCCAAGTGTCATTTTGGTCTGCAAAGTCTTTTGGTGAATGCATTAAGGCCGACAAGCTACACATTGCATAAGTACATGTTTCATCCTTGCAAGCCGACTTACTTTGAAGATAGTACATGTTGCTGATATATATATGTAGACACCTAAAATTGACTTGCTCTGTAAACCAATTTATCCCTCCTATTAATTGAATAAATTCAATTAATCCCTAACCATCTGTCTATCCCTTGTGATCAATTAATTCATTTAATTTATCACTAGACCTTACAACACTATCCTCATCTATTAAATAAATATTTCTAATATTTATTTGGCTATTTTGTCCATCTCCCTAATCCCTATTAATTAGATAAATCATTCTTATCTAATTAATCTAGCCTACTAATTGACCTACCCTACCCTACCCTACCCTACCTCATCCTAGCCCTACGATTAATTAAACAAAACCTATGTTAATTAATTCTAACCTCTCATTTGGGTGGTCAAACCTGGTTTGACACCCTTCCCCACATCCTCCAATTAAAAAATTAAAACAAATCACACATCACATTTACTTCTCTTACAAACCCCTTACCTCACCCATCCTCATTCATTACCTCTTATCCCCAAATGAATTCTTAATTCATTTCCCATTCTTTCACACTCATACCTCATTTATCACCCCTTTTCCCAAAATAAATAAAAGATTTACTTTTATTCCTAGCCCTTGATCTCATCTTTTGATCCTCACCCTCCATCCTCATTTCCAAAACTCTATAAATAAGACCCCTCTCTAAGCCATTTAGAGGGACTTCTTCATGCATCAAACCTCTACCAAAATCTCTCCACAATCTCCTCATCCCAACATCATAATACCAAAATCATGCCTCATTCCTATCTCCATCTCCATCTAATCCCTTAATCTATCAATCCCCATCTCATCTACATTGTGTTGCAAGAATTGAGCAATCCACATTTTAGTCATCATGGGTCAAATCTGAGGAGCTCTATCGGGTGCAACTCCTTCCCTCTTGGATTTGTGAGTCAAAAGGAAGGTATAATCATTTGTATTTGCATTTGATTTACATTAAAATTTCATTTTGTTCTCATTGATCACTATATATATATATATATATATATATATATATATATATATATATATATATATATATATATATGAATGAGATTCATTTCAATGTTTACATTTGAGAATAGTGTTTAAAGATATCTAGGATATTAGGTCTTACATTCATGTTAATATGCTTACATTTAGGCAAAGGCAAATATCTATGAAGAAAATTTCAAGATAAGTTATACAAAACTTGATGAGATGATTGTTAGTCAAAAGAGCCCTAATAACAAAGAAGGCTTGGGATTTGAGAAAGGTGAAAGTTCCAAATTAGGTCAAGCACTGAATGTTGAGAACAAGAAGGAAAAAGACAAGAAGATCTGGAATCAAATGAATGGACCTAGAAGACCACCAATTAGGCAACCAAATGCTCAAATGTGCCCATCTTTTAATGGTTATTGTTATTCATGCAATAAGTTTAGTCATAAGGCTACTTAATGTAGGAGAAGAATGAATCAAAATGTTCCATATTTCTCTAATAAGTGCTTTACATGGAAGAGAGTTGGTCATAGAGCTAGTGAATGTAAAAGTCAGGTAAGGAATGTTATAACAATGGAAGGAACACTCAATCTTTCAATGGAAACTATTTTACATGCAAAAAAATTGGACATAAGGCTAACCAATGCAGATCCAGAGTGAATTAAAGGAACAATGGTAAGAGGATTGTTGTGTACTACAATTGCAATAGGCCTAGACATATTGCAAGGTTCTGCAGAAGCAAGAACAAGAGGAAGGATAATCTAGTAGAAAAAGAGAAACTAGTGGAAAAGTTTGATCTAGAAGAAACCAAGAAGGAGATGAACAAGATAGATCAAGAAGGATGTTAACAAAGTCAAGGATGTGCCTATTCTAGCCTCTGGTGTTGATACTTCATCTGAGAAGTAAATTGAGAGCTTTGGCTCAAGGGTCTTCAATGAAAAATCATGTTCCCCTAGCTAGAGAAGTGGTGCTAACACCCAACACAAAAATATGAGTTAAAGAATAGTATGGCTGATCTTTTGAAGAAAATTCTAGCAGATAAGAGTCTAATGCAGAAAATTGTGGAGCAATTTGTATCGACTGTGAGATGCAAAGGAAGTGTTAACAATTGTTTGGAAACAAAGAATTTATGGAAACCTAGGTTTTGGTGAAAAGGGGTTCTAAGAAAATTTATTTGAAGGAAATTCACATTTCATTCAAAACTTTCAAGAAACCAAGGAGATTTGTGTAGCAAAGAAAAGGTGAACTCAAAGCTTGTAGCATGATCAAACCCTAACCAGAAGTGAAGAACAAGGTATTTACAGTCATCACTCTTGTAAAGATTTCCATTGAGTTGTGAAAATGTTTACTCCACAAGTTATTGAAGTGGTTGATAGGCCTAGACCCAAATTTAAAAAGCATTCATTCGAGTCCATGGAAACAGACCCTGAAGGTGTGTTTTCCAGTGTACCCTATGGTGTTCTACATATCAAGGATATTAGGGATTACATTCATGCTAATATTGGAAGAATACAACCATGTAAACATAGGGAAAGTATATTTGAATGAGTTGACTGATGATAAGTTTGAACTTAAAGTAGAATTTAGTGCCCTAAATGAAAAGAATCTGGACACATGGATAAATTTTCCCATTCTCTACTATGAAGATGCTTGGGTGAGGTATGTCTTAAGTAGAATCCATGATAGATGTATGTGGTTGGATGTGCCCTACATGATAACCAACGATTCCATTAAGGAAGTTCTAGGTTTGTGTTCCACCACAATAGTTATGATACTTTGATGAAGTTAACTGGTGCAAAGTTTGATAAGAGAGCTTTAAATGTTAATGATATAGAGGATCCAACAGTTAAATTTTCTTTGATGGTCATTGGATACAAGGTGTACTTATCCAACAAGGAGAACTCTATCTCAGCTATGGTCATCTATACAACATATGAAATGGTGTAGAAAAACATGGACTATGACTTATGTGAGTTACTCCGGCAACAATTATTGGACAATTTGAAGAGGACCAAAGATAGTAAGTACCCATTCAAGTATGGTACTCTTGTTATATGTCTACTATTTTATTTCTTAAGGGAGATGCCAAGTACAAACAATGTTGTTTGGTTAAATCATATTCCTTTAGTAGTACAAATCAGAAATCACTTGGAGAGGATTGGAGATGCTAGTGCACAAAGTGTAGCTCTATGGGGATATTTTAAAGTATTCTAGGATAGAATGCAAGATAGGGTTAGAATCCCTTGAAGAGTAGTAGAGAAGTATAAAAATGATGTTTTTATGGTGACCAAAGATGATTGCCTCATGGAGGCAGTGGAACTGAGAACAATGTTGATCCCAATAATGGGATATGAGGTTATTGAGGACATTTTGATAGGTCTAGTAGATATGATGCTATATAAACCTAGAGACCCTAAAGAGGAAAGGTTTGGGACTTATGAAGAAAAGTCTATCAAAATTCATTTGGAACAAAAACTTCCATAGACAAAAAAAGGTAAGATAAATGGTGGATGAATATGCTCAAAGCAAAGGATTCACAAAAGAACAAATAGAGAAAGGTAGAGCTAAAGCTCAAGCTTCTGAAGTAGCAAAGGCTCTGAAGAGACATGAAATAAAAAATGAACAAGAAAGGCCTCCTCCTTGGAGAAGAATGTCAACATGGACCTCCTCTTCTGTTACGGCTACTCCTAAGACCTCCGGAACCCTACCTACAACTGATGTTGTAAAGGAAACTCTTAAAAGAACCATGCTCGATATGGAGAAGAAGAATAAAAGAGTGAAAAGGAAGGCCACCAATAGAATTTATGTGAGCCATGGTGGTGGTAGTCAAGAAGAAGAAAAAACTAGCCTAGGAGAAAAAGGAATCTCTTCCTACTAATGAAGAAACACAAGGTAAAAGAGAAAAAAATGATACCAAAGAAGATGAAGCCACTTTGACCCTAGAAGCCACAATCAATGTAGTGGTTGTGTATGGAAATTTGAAGCCTATTGCAGACTTCTATGATGAGAGCTCTGATTCCGACAAGGCTATAATTGAAACCACTATGGTAAGATTCTTGGACATGTTTAATAAAGCATTAATTGAAGTTGTGACTGACTTACCTAACAACCTACCTAGCATTCTAACTACTAGAAAAGATGAGGCTATAGCTAAAGATGTAGAAATAAAGAAATTAATTTTGAGGAAGTTTTGTCCAAGTCTCACTAGACAAGATAAAGTCAAAGCCACTCAGAGGCTTAATGAAGAATTTAGAACCAAAAGGAGAATAATAATCTAATGGCTGGGGATAGAAATGAGATTGAAAAATTGGAGAAAGAAACTAAAGAGAAAATTCTGAATGTTCTCAATGAACTTTAGATTCCAACTTTAGTAGACACAGATGAAGAGGATAATACCGGTGTTGGCACTTCAAGTGTAGTCTCAGATGTGGGTGGTGAGCAAAGTGTACCATCTCCACCACATTCTACAATCTCATTGGATCAAGGTGTGATCCCTCCTCCAGTAAACTTAGGAAATAATGAAGAAATTAGAGAGTCAACTAAGGAAAGGAATATAGAGGAAGAAGAAAAATAGAAAGAGGATATCTCAAAACAAGTGATTGACACCTTTGTTCTTGAGAATAGTGAAGAGCAACAAGCTCCTGGTGGAGAAGACCCTTCAGAAATTCCTACTACACAAGTTTCCCTAGATGAAGGTAGAAAAGACACTGTTGGTGAGAGTTCATTAGACTCTATTAGAGAAATTTTGGAAAAGAAGAGAGAAACTTAGATTTTATCATCACCTAAGTTGTTACAAGGACAGTTAAATTTGGCCACCATGTCCCCACTGCAAAAATTGAATCTAGGAATAATTTCCCAAGCCATGACCCAAGAGGAGATTCTAAAATCTCACATGGAAGATAATGAGCTTATTGGTGAAGCTATGACAATTTTTGAGAAGATCATTCCCAATGTAAAGAAAGACACCTCTTTGACTCTGTTGACATTTCTTCTGAATCAGCATTAGGGTTTGCCACTTCTAATGCACAGGCAGATTCAGGCCAACTGAATACAGGAGGTTGCGTGAGCTCCTCCCCTTCACTTCTGGTTCTGCCGCACCAAGGGGGGTATCCCTATAACTCAAGATGTAACCTTGACTAGCTCAAAGATAGAAAGATCTAACTTGACAACAACAGGCAGAATACTCTCATGTATGGACCAAGATCTGTATGATAGATCACAAGGCTGGCAACATTCTTGGACATGATGTCTGGTTGGGTATGAGAGCATGCAGGGGGTTCCTAATCCTACTCCTACAACTAACAGGTGGAAGTATGAAATGTTTTGATATGAATTTGGATGCAAAGCTGGACATGGTGTATAACACAAGAACACAGCATGATTGGTGCCTATCCAGGGCTTGGAGTCGGTAGACATACACCTGTGAATGATCAGCATAAATAGCTAAAACTAGATTTCAGGGGGATACACATGATATCTGCCTTACAGATATCTCCCAATATAGAGTGTTGAGCTATCTCTACTTATGGCATCCCTACTGCAGTATACCCTTCCCAATGTTCAACCTGAAAATAGTTTAATCTGCCCCTTGAGCAGAGGTTAAAAGATCAGACATTCAACATAGGAATTATATGCTCTAGAATCTAAACATCACACAAATATCCAGATCCAGAAGAAGAATACATGCAATACTGGAGACAGAATTAACACAACACATGCTAAGATATCATTACTCATATAAGATCAACCATGAAACCAGTGGATTCATGCCAAGTCCTACAATAGGAGATACATAAACTCACAAGATCAAGCTGTACAGAGCAACCAGATCAGTTGGTTTTGGATTACAGAGCCAAAAATCCACAACTTTCAACAACCTTGAATGAATAACACCGTCTGCATTATATAGCAGGAGGGTGTATTCAGCATTAACTACCAGGTTGACCAAAAATCCCGCCAGATATACAGTATCATAAAAATGGCGCTCAAACATTAATGCAGCAGGTAGGGGAGGAGACAGGAAGATATCTCGAGCCTTGCGCCGCTGCCTAGGGATTCAGATCTTCAATCAGGTACTACATCCGTCCACGCCATCGCCCATACCTCTGCAACAATCGCCATTGATGGCGCACCAACCCGCGGCCTTGGGAAGAACATCAGACAGTCGATTGCAACCACTTCCCGCCGAGATTCATCATCATGATATTTGAAAATGCAGGATAACATTATCCCACATGCACCCCGCGATGACCTCTTTAACACTTTATATACTAGGTCATGAGCATATATCATGTCGGTGCTTTTGCTCCTGACGACACTAGTATAAGACTTCATCATCATCATCCTCCAGCAGCATGATATCCTGTTGCCCGAAATATCACCCTGACGTCATCATCATAACGCAAAACAACTGCATGATATTCGCCTTCACCTGCACAACCGGATCCATCGGAGGAACATCCTCCTGCTGAGCTTATACCAAAAGTCTGGCCGATGAACATCCTGATGACATCATCATCATATCCTACTGACGTCATCATCATATCTGCCTACTGCGCACCTCCTCATATCCGGATGACGTCATCGTCATGTTTACAAATATCGGGAGATCTCCTCAAGATGATTAGTGTTAGAAATATGACCCCCCCGGGACCTTGATGACGTCATCATCATATTAACATCAGGATGATATTCGGAAGACAACTAGATATTTGGAAATATCATCCTGATGTGCAAATATCAGGTTGCACTGTAGCTCCTCTGTAAGATAGGGGCGATAGATGAATATGATGATGCTCGAAAAGATCACCCCCTCTAGATAGCGCATGAAGCCGGCAGGCGGATATCTCCTTGATATCAGCATCATCATGATGCTGGAACAAACACACTCGAGTGATATGAAAATATCACCCCCTCCTTCGGAAATATCATGATGCAGATAGGCAGAGAAGAATATATCACCCTGATATAAGGATGACGTCAGCATCATCAGGATGAGAAACAACGAACAAGTGATACAACATCATCAGGATGATATTGACTAAGATCATCCTGACGTTCAAAATATGATGACCCCAGTGAATATCGGGTCGCACTTAGAACTCTTCAACAACATCATCAGGATGATCATAACCAAGATCACCCGATGATAGAAATATCACCCCGGTGAAATATCATGATGCAGACAATATGATGACCCTCGCAAGCAACACGGTGATAACTGAAAATATGATGATGATGATGACGACCCTTAAGAAAAAGCAAGTCAGGTCGAACAACTCAAAGAATAACCCCTTCAGAATAACGGGGCAACATCATCATCATGTCTGGGCAAGGTGATAAATGGAAGATCACCGGAGACTTTGAAAAATCACCCTCGCAAGCAGATCAGGGCGCGCTGTAGCTCATCAGCATCATCAGGATAAAAACCAAACATCACCTGATAGCGAAATATGATGATGACGATGAGAAACCGGTCGACGGAGAACATGATGATGCTGACCCTCATCGAAACAAAGATGATGATGATGACCTCCTCCTCAAGAAAATATGATGATGCAGCTGAAAACTGCTGAGGAGGTCCATTACTTAGGACATTTTTTGGATACTTAGGGAGAGTGCCTGAATGAAAATTGCTCAAAAATTGTCAGTCAATTCAGGCGCTAACAGTGCTTACGAGGGTGATTTTTCAAAGTCTCCGGTGATCTTCCATTTATCACCTTGGCCAGACATGATGATGATGTTGCCCCGTTATTCTGAAGGGGTTATTCTTTGAGTTGTTCGACCTGACTTGCTTTTTCTTAAGGGTCGTCATCATCATCATCATATTTTCAGTTATCACCGTGTTGCTTGCGAGGGTCATCATATTGTCTGCATCATGATATTTCGCCGGGGTGATATTTCTATCATCGGGTGATCTTGGTTATGATAATCCTGATGATGTTGTTGAAGAGTTCTAAGTGCGACCCGATATTCACTGGGGTCATCATATTTTGAACGTCAGGATGATCTTAGTCAATATCATCCGATGATAGAAATATCACCCCGGCGAAATATCATGATGCAGACAATATGATGACCCTTGCAAGCAACACGGTGATAACTGAAAATATGATGATGATGATGACGACCCTTAAGAAAAAGCAAGTCAGGTCTAACAACTCAAAGAATAACCCCTTCAGAATAACGGGGCAACATCATCATCATGTCTGGGCAAGGTGATAAATGGAAGATCACTGGAGACTTTGAAAAATCACCCTCGCAAGCAGATCAGGGCGCGCTGTAGCTCATCAGCATCATCAGGATAAAAACCAAACATCACCCGATAGCGAAATATGATGATGACAATGAGAAACCGGTCGACGGAGAACATGATGATGCTGACCCTCATCGAAACAAAGATGATGATGATGACCTCCTCCTCAAGAAAATATGATGATGCAGCTGAAAACTGCTGAGGAGGTCCATTACTTAGGACATTTTTTGGATACTTAGGGAGAGTGCCTGAATGAAAATTGCTCAAAAATTGTCAGTCAATTCAGGCGCTAACAGACTCCTTCAATGTAGATGAAGAAACTCATGGAGTTTGTCAATTCTCATTTTGAGTCTTTTGAACAAGCAACAAACAAGAAGGTAAGGGATGAGCTGGACAACAAAAGCTTAATAGAAATTAATAACAAGTACTCTAAAGATAAAAGTTTTCTAGATAAGAGTGTTCAATATGTAGAGACAACAATAAAGGATGGTAGTGACTTATATCAATTTTGTCTAACTTGGTCTGCAACAACTAAGGATTTGAAAGATAAAATAGATGGTTGGTAAGTACAATTGATCAAGATTTGCCATACTTATGATACTTTAAAGGATACTAATGGAAATCAAAGGGAAAAAGTTGAAACCATACACTCTATAAAAAATAAATTGTAGAGTTAAAAGGAAGCTATCAAAAATAGAATGAGTCATCTTAGAGAAATTGTCAGCTTTAAGATAACATCTATAACAACACTTGTAGTAGAAGTAAATAAAATAAGACAAATCATTGAAGCCCCTGCTACTATTGATAAAGTAGAAGAGTTGGTGTCCCAAATTTCTAGGCACATACAAATTTTGAGCAATTCTAAGGCAAGATGGGATGGAGATGTAGTACATTTGATGAACATCTATAAGGACATTCTCCCCAAAACTCAGTAAGTTTTTGATCTCTTGTATATATGGTTAATAGAAACAGTTTTGAAATTTTGGTGTACATAGAAATCAAACACTTAAGGGAAGAAGATTCAATCTGTATATACTCTTGTATCATAAACCTTTATCATTGATGTCAAAGGGGGAGAGAAGCATGTGAAAAACATAAAGGGAGAAAATAACTAACAAGAAAAAGTTAATCACTTGGTAGAGAAGCATGTGAAAGAGTACAAGAAATTAGTGGGAGAATTGTGTAAAAAGTAAGGGGGAGATAAAGCTTGTGAATGTTGATTCTTTGATGGTTTTTCACATCATGTGTTGCCATCAATGCCAAAGAGGGAGATTGTTGGAAACTTGGCAAACATCATTGATAGAGACACTGCTAGTATGACTAAGCATGATGTTTGAATGGTGTTGTCACTTATGGCAACAAGGATGCAACAAAGTTCTAAGGATAGGAAAAGGGTTATGAGGTTATAGTAATCCTCATGCAGTCATATGTACAAAGAGTTTTGGTTTGGTAAAGAGACTTAAGCATTTTGGATAAGTATTGGTAGATTATAGAGATGACTATAGAGCTATAGTATTATGGTCCACATTGGTCCACATTTGGAGATCATATCTTGTGGTTTTGGTAAGATGTTGGTAATGCTTAAATGTTCCTAATTCTAAAGCTTTATCTTCTAATGATATCTAAAAGTATAGTTTCAAGTGGAATAAGTTTGATGTTGGAATTAGTCCAGACAATTGAGAAGGGGGGTGAATTATTTGTCACACAATAATAAAATCAACACACATAACACAAGGATTTTTATGTGGAAACCCTGTTAAGGGAAAAACCATGGGTTAACTAACCCAAGATTGTATTCTTTGTTAAAAGAAGAAAGGAGTACAAAATGGCACTTGCCAATTAGGGCTCACTACCTGAGCACACTGCTCACAAGAGGCACACGACCTACAAGAGACTCACTAGATACAAAACTTCCAGAAGATAGTCAAGTGTTTGAACTGATGAGAAGCATCTACAAATGCAAGAGTTTAGTTCTGGTTAGGTACAATTTATTGATCTGATGCACTTCATTCTTCCTCTGTTCAATGTTGTTATTTAGTCACATATCAGACTTGAATTCTTGTTCTCACACTTATCCCTTATTTTCTTCACACCTTATTTCTTCACATCTACACCACACATACTTACATGTTGGAATCCATCTAGTATATATATCTGCATCAAGGATTGTCATCAACTTTCTAGTCGGCAATAGGAACACTCAAGATATTTGCAAGTTATTGATATATCAACTGAATCCATGCTTGATTTATGATGCGTATCAAAATATTAAGCATAGAAGTCATTAATCATGTTGGCCAATAATGTATAATCCCACAAATTGCTTGATCAACACCTTTTACTCATCTGGATTGAAGTCTGATACTCTATCGGTCAGTTCTTCCTCTATCCTCTCTGCCTGACTGGAACCCAACACTCAGATGCTCATATCTTTTTCTTGCTTTATCACCAGAGGCTAAATCTTTGGAATATAGTAGTCATGATACCCCTCTTGACTTGTCCAAGTCTACAGCTTATTGAGTTACACCATCTAAGAGATCTGGACCTGATTGTTGGACCTTGTTGCATACTTTGCTCTTGTTCACCAGACCAAAATAATTTTCAATCTAACTTCTGGTATAGGTATACTATGTACTGTGGATGTGTGGGAGAGACTTTTTTTTGATCAATGACAACACTTATGAAGCCACATAGTGTCTCTTGCCAACAGTCTCCCCCTTTGGCATTGATGGCAACGCTTAGTGAAAAATAGCTAAGTGTCACAGTAACTCCCCCTTGGCTGATGCTCTATCTTTTGCATTATTTTACCAAAGCTCTCCCTTAGCTAGATTCCACATTTTTCACTACTCTTCACTCCCCCTTTGACATCAATGGCAAAGGGTAGGATCCGTAAACCAAAATTGTACAAAAAGTTTCCCCATAAGGTCGCATATGTACATATAATTCATATGATAAACTTACATATACTTGAGTATGTTTGCAATAGTAGTCTTCAGCAGTACAAACTCTATGGCCCAACTCCTCTTCATCCTATCCAAAATAGAGATGTGACCACTAAAAAAAAATGCATGTGCTTCTACTCTTCTTAAATTTGCTAGATCACTGGTCTAGGATGTGGTCTAAGCTTATGTCAAGGCCTCATGCATTGCCTCTAGCTTAGAGATAATTATCCCTCTGAGTTCACCCATTTTGTTCATTATGTTCTTCTTTTCTTTGTCCAGTTTCTTTATTTCATTTATGATAACAATAGCCTGGCATTCTTGATTCATTAAAGAGGAGGAAAGAGGGTCAAAATTCTGAACTAGGCTTGACAATTTTTCTTCTTGTTCTTTTACTTTCTCCTCAATGTCTTCTATCACTTTAGGCCAAGTCAGACAAAATTTGAATAGGTCCCCACCATCTTTGAGAGCATTTTCAAGGCTTTTTATTCCAATATCTAGAGTCCTCCTATCATTTACAATAAGTCCTTGCACCTCAGTGAATCTTTTTCCCTGAAACTCCTTCCAGACCTTTGCTTCTGCTAATTTCTCTAGACATTCAAAATGAGTGTTAACAAAATTTACTAAGTTTTTGAAGTTACCGAATGGTGAGGCCAAAGGATTCTTTTGATAGGATGGCATGATCTTCTCCAGCATCCCAGATGCAATCTCTAATAGTTCACAGTCCTCCATGTGAGATTTCAAGAGTTTTTCTTTTGCTTTGGCTTGAGCAAAAGATGTTATTTTCATTGTCTAAACCGAGGAGAGAGTCAAAATTCAGTGGTCCTTGAAATAGCTTAGGTTCATCCAGCTCCATCATTTCTCTATCTAAGAAGTTCTTCACTGTCTCTGTAGTATCTCTTGATGGTGATTGAGTCTTGTTTTCTTTTGGGATATAGAATAATCATCATTAGTCTTTTCTACCTGTTCTTCTTCTTTTCCCTTAACCTCTTCTTCTTGAATCTTCTTCTCCTCTCTTCTACCTTCTCCTTCATCTTCAGAGTCTAGAATGTTTGTCATAGATGTAGTGGGATCTGGAGGAGAGATGTAACCTATGTTTGCTACTTCATGAACTTCCTCTTCTAGAACTAACAAGTCTAAGTTCTCAAAGATTTCTTCATTTATTTTCTTTAATCCTTCAACATTCTTGTCAGAAAATTCTTCATTGATTACATTTAATCCTTCAACATCCATGGTAGAAGGTTCTTCATCTATTTCCTCTATAATAGGAAGATTGAATCTGTTCAAGGTATTCTAGAGGATATATTTTGTTTCACTTACTACTTGGTTTGTTTCTCCAAGCATGAGTTTATTCATTCTTGCCTTACTCCGGAACTCATCCTTACAATCCTTGAAAATCATGTCCATTTGTTTTGGAGTGATAGAAGGGTAAAGCTGTATCATTATTTACTCCCATATTTCTAAGTCTTTAACCTTTGTATTCTCTTTTCTCAGCTTAAGTACCTTTTCTAGGCTCTTAGGAATCAATGATATAATCTCAATAAAAGCTTTATTGTAAATGTTCAAGTACCTTATAGTAGCGTCTTCCAGAATTCTCTTGTCAGCATCACTGTATGCATCATAGAACTCAGTCACTAGCTGTAGGTTCCCATCCACAGTAACTGCCTTGATGATGTCATCAATGGAAAGAGTAGGCTTTTCAACAAATTCCTCTGCCTTCTCTTCCTCATTTTTGCTAGCAGAGAACTTCCCAGATATCCTCTTCTTCTTTATTTCTCCGATTTCTTCATCTAATTCTATTGCCTCATCATCTTTATGGGTTGTATATTTCCTTGAGGCTTTGGTCTTCATCCTCTTTACTCCTTTTCCAGATGTCTTGACTTCTAGTTTGGTAGACTTTGAGCTTTTGGAAGTGACATGAATAGATCTCTTGGAGGATCTAGTCCTAGAGGAGGTTTGTGCAGGGGCACTTTCTTTCTTTGCTTCTTGTCTTTCTTTCTCCATTTTATCTTTGTTAGCATCTAGAGCCTCCTTTGATATTCGAAATCTTTTGGCAATTTCTTCAACTTCCTTTCTTACTTTTCTCTTTATCTCCAACTATCTTAACTCAACATGTATTTTTATACTTAAGTCTTCAAAGGTGCCAAACCTTTCTGCTTCAGTGTCTTTAGGCTAGCTTAGTAGGTGTTGAACATGTAGCTCCAAGATTTTTTCATCAACCTCATATCCCATAGGCATTATCCATACAATTCTTGGCTCAACTGCCTCCATTAGGCATTGATCAGTGTCAACCATGAAGCATACTGTATCCTTGTATTTGTCAACTATCAATTGTGGTATTCTTTCTCTGGCTTGTATCATGCTTTTGAAATTCTTAAAGTAACCCTAGAGAGCTGTGTTTTGGGCTTGAGCATCACCAAGTCCATACATGTAATCTCTAATCTGAATTGCAGTGAGTTTATCATTTTACTAGACCCAACCATTTGATCCGGGTAGCTCATTCATATAATAGAAAAACAGACATAGTATTAGACTACCATATTTAAAGGAATTTTTCTAATCTTCTGCAAGTTTTCCAATAGCTAATTTAGAATAATCTCACATAGATCATAATCTGCATCTTCCCTCAACATCTGATATGTAGTATAGATTGTTGTTCTAGACACATAATTTTCCCTGCTAGAATGATAGATTTTGTAGCCAATTATCATTGAGGTAAACTTGACATCCAGATCTGTGATGTCATCTATGGTCATTGCTCTTTTGTCAAATTTTGATGCGGTGGCTTCAGTTACCATTTGGTTCTTCACAGATTTGAGTGTGGGTAACCCACCAGCTAAATGCAGTCCGGTCACTGCCCTAATGGCATCTTTAGTTATCTTGAATGGGGTCATTAGCCACATAAAATTGTCATGCATCCTACTTAGAACATACCAGACCCAATCATCTTATGCAAAACATGGAAAATGTATGCAATGTCTGAAGTGTTTATCTTGAAGGGCCTTGAATTTAGGTTTGAGTTCAAAATTCTCATCTATTAGTTGTTTGTGATAAATGTTCATCAATTTTGAGTCTCCAAATTCTTCAATGTTTGCATGGATATAAACCCTAACATCTTCTACATGCAAGACTCCATGCGGAATGCTAGAAAACACACCCAAGGGATCAATTACTAGATATTTGTAAGGGTGTTTCTTAAATTTAGGTCTCAGCCTATCAGAAATATTGACAACCATTGGAGTAGCCATTTTGTAAGAGATTTGAAGAGAGATTTTTAGAATGGAAGTACCTTTTCACGCTTTAGGGTTTGAAGTAGGAGTTGGAACGAATCGCTGGTTGAATTCAATTTTTAGTTGAACTTGAGTGAATTATAGAATCTTCTTCGTAGAGCTCTTCTTTTCTTCTTCATGAGTGCAAGTGTGTAAATAATGGGTGAAAGAACCCTTTTATCTTTGCACAAACCCTAATTTCCTTTTGTGATAAATGCACAACTTAAGTTATTTGGTTGCCCTGTTTTGAGAGAGATTTTCTTGAATCACTATGCGGAACTTAGAATCATTATCTGTGAGGATTGACAATGTATCTTCTTTTCTTCAATCATGTCATGGGTCTGTAGATCAAAGCATTTCAATTTGAATCATACCAGATCTGTCTTTGAAATTTTGCTTTACCAGATAACTATCGAAATTGGATTAACTTGAGTGGTTATAGATCTTGTAAAACTCCATGTGGACCTTTCACATTTTGATTGAAGGTTATTTGGAGGTTTTCCTAAGAACCCTTTAATCTGTAGCATCAGATGTTTACTCAATGTGCCAAATTTAGGCACAAGATGACTGGATGGGGGAAATTGTTTTTCTCTGTGACTCCCCTTAAGCTAGAGCTCACCTTTTTAGCTTCCAGAAGGAATATCAACACCGGATTTTGGTGCGGATCCATCCCAATATTCATTGTACTCCTTTTTACCCAAATCTTACTCATCTCCTTTTGAACTTCATCCGCATTTACTTTACCTTTGCCCTTATCTTGTTTCTGATTATGTTCCACCAGACCTTTTCTACCCCAATTTCTGCTTCTACAGAATTTGGCAATATGACCGGATCTATTGCAATTGTAACATACAACATTTCTTTGCTTATTTGATTGATATCCTCTTGATCTGCATTGATTAGCCATATGTCTCATTCTATTGCATGCAAAGCATCTACCATTGAATGAATTGTTTATTTGCATATTTCTGCATTCATGAGATTTGTGACCATACCTTTTGCAATTAAAACATTGTCTGGAGAAGGATGGATTATTCTGATTCATTCTCCTCCTGTACTGATTTGCCTTATGACCGAAATTGTTGCAATTGAAGTAGTATCCATTGAAGGATGGATATCTTTGAGCATTTAGTTGCCTTATCGGAGGTCTTCTAGGCTTGTTTCTTTGACTTCCTGATCCAAAGTTCTTCTGACTAGATCTAGAGCTTTCACCTTTCTCATATCCTAAGCCACGCTTATCATCTACCCTCTTTTGGCTTTCAAGAAGAACTTCAAGTTGGGTTGAGCTTATCTTGAATTTTTCTTTGTATTCATTTGCAGTTTGAAGATCTTTTTTAATAGTGTCTATCTGATTCTCAAGTTGTTCTTCATTGTCTCTAGCTACTTCAAGATCAAATTCAAGATGCCTGATTATTCTATCCAATTTTGTGGCAATCCTCTATTTTCTCCTTGAGGGATTGTTTTAGATTATCTTCAATCTTTCTTTTTTCTTCAATTTCTTGGGTGAATCTCATAACCCTTGATTCCATTTCATGCCTTACCATAATGAATTCTTTTGATAGCTTCTCACATAGCTTATTTTTCTTGTTCAGATCTTCATTAGTATCATTGACTTCACTCTGATTGGCTAATTTTTGAAGTAGTTCCTTTCTCTTTTTCATAGAGATACTAAGTTTTTCTTATAGCTCATTTATGAAATCATCAGCTTGTTTGAGTCTTTCTCTCAAACTATTCACTTCAGAGTGGGATTGTTCAAGATCATCTAGGGAAAACTGAAGTTGTTCCTTCATACCATATGTATCCATTGAGATTCTAGATCTTCCTCAAGCTGTTAGGCTTTGCTCAGAGGAGCCTTGGTTCTGATACCAATTGCTGAAAACAAGGTAGATAACTAAGAGGGGGGTTTATCAATTATCTCAAAATTCCCTTAATTTTGTTATCTCAATATTCAGTGCTATATCAAAACATGAAAGCATATCTAATCATAAGAACAAAAATAAAATCAACACACATAACACAAGGATTTTTACGTGGAAACCCTGTTAAGGAAAAAACCATGAGGTAACTAACCCAAGATTGTATTTTCTATTAAAAGAATAAAGGAGTACAAAATGGCACTTACCAATTAGGGTTCACTGCCTGAGCACACTACTCATAAGAGGCACACTACCTACAAGAGACTCACTTTCTACAGAACTTATAGAAGATATTCAAGTGTCTGAACTGATGAGAAGCATCTACAAATGCAAGAGTTCAGTTCTAGTTAGACAGAATATACTGATCTGATGCACTTCATTCTTCCTCTATTCAATGTTGTCATTCAGTCACGTACCGGACTTGAATTGTTGTTCTCACACTTATCCCTGGTTTTCTTCACACCTTATTTCTTCACATCTACACCACACATACTTACATGCTGGAATCTATCTAGTATATATATCTGCATCAAGGATTTTCATCAACTTTCTAGTCAACAATAGGAACACTCAAGATATTTGCTTGATCTGTCGACTGAATCCATGCTTGATTTGTGATGCCTATCAAAAGCTTAAGCATAGAATTCATTAATCATGTCGGCCAACAATGTATAATCCCACAAATTGCTTGATCAACACCTTTTACTCATTCGGATTGAAGTCTGATACTCTGTTAGTCAGTTCTTCCTCTGTTTGCTATGCCTGACTGGAACCCAACACTTAGATGCTCATATCTTTTTCTTGTTTTATCACCGAAGGCTAAATCTTTGGAATATAGTAGTCATGATACCCCTCTTGACTTGTCCAAGTCTGTAACTTACTGAGTTACACCATCTGAGAGATCCGGACTTGATTGTCAGACCTTGTTACATACTCTGTTCTTGTTCACCGAACCAAAATAACCTTCAATCTAACTTTCGGTATAGGCATACTATGTACTGCAGATGTGTGGGGTAAAATTTGTTACCATTAATGACAAGAGTTATGAAGCCACACAGTGTCTCTTACCAACAGGTTTGTCTGCCAGGTCTTCCTCTAGAATTTTGGGATGAGGAAATTTTCACCTAGATAGGCAACTCCTTCAGTAACTATGTCACTATTGATAAGGTTACGAAGGCAAAGACAAGATTTGTAAATGCCAGATTTTGTGTCAATGTGGACATTTTGAAGGCCCTCCCCACTTCCATTATACTAGAATCCCAGTTTGGTAAGTGGACGCAGAGTATTCAATATGAAAATGCTAGAATGTGCTACCAAAATTGCATGAAAGCTCGTCATGTCTTTACCCAGTGCCGAGCCCAAAAGTGTAACCCTCCCTTAAAGTCAAAACAAGTGATGGAGGATATGAAGGAATACCCCTTCTAGGAGGATATATTGAAGATTGTTGACTCCCCCCAGATTCTCTAGAGAAGGAAACCATTCTGGAAACTCTGGTAGAAAACAACCAAATAGTTTAGCCTGAGCCTCAAGCTTCTCCATTGCTGATGGAGGAGAACCTGGTTGTAGAACTAATAGTTATTGGGGAGGAGGAGAGTCAGATTTCGATAGATACAGAGATGGAAAATCCACTTGAGCTTCAAAAATCAGCTGTAACTGAGGAGGGCTAGGGAAACATGGAAGAAGGAGAGGTAGGAGTGGATCTTAGCCCATAGAAAAGTGCTCTATCTTTACAAAGTAGGGTTAATTGAGTTGACAGTCCTGGGGCCCCTCTGAGGTTCCTCAAAACTAATACGAGGGAACTGTTGAAGAATATCTCACTTTCCTTAGGGGCAAGTTCAAGTGGGAAGTTGGAGGATAAGGGAGGATGGACTGTTACGAAGAAGGGGAAAAGTAGCAGTCATAAGAGAGCTGACGTGGGGGGAGATAGTAAGGCTGGAAGGCCAACCCATATGAAGACCAGGCAAAAGGAGATGGAGTAGGAGATTACTAGTGTGAAGCAGTCCACCTTGGTCATCCCCTCTAGAAAGATCAAGAAATGAAGATAATCTCTTGGAACATCAGAGGGCTGAACAACCCTCATAAGCAGTTTCTAGTTAGGAACTATATTTTTGATAATAAAGTGGGTATTCTTCTTCTGCAGGAAATAAAAATGTTAGAGGAAAGCTTCAAATATGTCTTACTCTTTGGAGGTAAGACATTACTGGTAAACTCATATCTTGTTCTAAGAATCATGTGGAGGTTACCTTTTTCTCTCATCTTGATTAGTGGACATTGATTAATGTTTATGCCCCCAATACTCATAGCAGCTAAAAGGAAGTTTGGGAGAGTCTGGTGAACAAAATTAGGAAAAATAGAAGAGTTAATTGGTTGGTGGTGGGAGACCTTAACTCCCCTCTTTTCCCTTCTAAAAAAATGGGGGGGTTAACTGACTACTCTGATAGCATGATGGATCTTGTTGATTTTCTTGGAAATGTAGGCCTTATGGATGTGGAACTGTCAGGGCAGGCCTTCACCTAGTCTAACAAAAGACAAGAGAATAACCTAATTCAGGTTAAATTGGATAGATTTTTAATCTCTTCCTACTAGACTATTATGAATAGTCTTCATCTATCTACTCTTCCCAGGATTGGTTCAGACCATAGTCCTCTCTTGCTTAACTCGATTGGGAAGGGCAACAAAGGTCCTTTTCAATTTATATTTGAAACGATGTGGGCCCTTCATCCTCATTTCAGAGATTGCTTGTTAAGCTGGTGGATGATTCATGTTCAAGGGCCTGCTATGTTTAGGATGGCTAAGAGATTGGCCAATTTGAGAAACAAGGTGAAGGGATGGAATAGATTTACTTTAGGAAATGTTCTTAGTAGGAAGAAAAACATTATGGAGAAAATGCAAGATGTTCAAAATAAAATTGATTAGGGAGACATATTTGAGGATCTGCACTTGACAGAGAAGAATCTCTCCAAGGAATGGACCCAGACTATTAAGGAGGAAGAGGTCCACTGGAAAGAAAAATCTAGGGTTCAGTGGCTGAGAGAAGAGGATAGGAATACCTTCTTTTTCCATCAATCTACATTACAACATAGGAAGAGAAATACCATCAGAGCACTTAGAGATGAACAAGGGCGATTGGTGGAGGAAGATGAAGAGATCAGAAATATGGAGATGGAGTACTTTGAAACTTTGCTGGCAGAACAACAATCAAGTGTGATAGAGGAGGATATGAACCCTCTCCTAGAGGTGATTCCTAATATTCTCTCTAAGGAGGATAATTACCTGTTGACCAAACCTATTACCCTAGAGAAGGTTAGAGTGGCTGTGTTCTCCATGGGAGCTTACAAAGCCCCAAGCCTTGATGGTTTTCCCCCGACATTCTTTCAGAAATTTTGGGAGATTGTTGGTAATGACATCCTTCTAGTAGCGCAATGTTTCTTCAGGACATGAAGACTCTTATGGTAGTTGAAAAAACTTTTATAGCCCTTATCTCAAAGAAGTCTAAATTTCAAACCATGGTTGATTTTCTACCAATCAACCTTTGTAATATGATATATAAGGTCTTAACTAAACTTTTGGTGTTTAGATTGCATCCCTTGCTGGATAAAATCATCGCTCCTACCCTGAAAGGCTTTGTCCCAAGGAGACAGATCGTCGACGTGGCAATCACCACTCATGAAATAATTCACTCTATCCAAAAAAGCAACACCCTAGGTATGATTTTCAAACTGGATATCTTGAAAGCTTACGACAGGTTCAACTGGGACTTTCTTTTGAGAATTCTCAGGAAATTTGGATTTAATGAAAAAAATAGTAACATAATCAAAGAATGTATATCTACAACTAGATTCTTGGTACTTGTTAATGGATCCCCAAAGGGTTCTTCCCCTTTGGGAGAGTCATTAGACAAGGTGACCCTCTTTCACCTTACTTGTTTATCCTGCTTGTTGAAGTTTTGGGAAGGAACGTTTGTAATCTGTTAATGCAGGGGACTCTTCATGGAATAAAACATGCTTCAACAACCCAAAATTTAGTGAACTAGCAATTTGCGGATGGCACTACACTATTTGGGTCAGCTTCGGTGGTGGAAACTAGAAGATGGAAGGGACTTTTAAAGAACTATGAGGCGGTTTGAGGTCAAAGTGTCAATTTTGAAAAAAAGTCATATCTACTTCTTGAATACTCTGCCAAACCTCCAACAGAAGATTACTAGAATTTTGGGTTGTTCAAGTGAAAGTCTCTTGGCTATGTATTTGGGCCTCCCCCTAACCATTAACAAAGTCTCTTTGGAGTTCTCGAAGGTGCTAGTGGAAAGAATTCAGAGGAAACTAGTAGGGTGGAAGGGTGCCCTCCTGAGCCAAGCTAGAAAGTTTCATCTTCTCAAAGCTTCTTTACAGGGGATGCCTAACTATGCACTAAGTCTCTTCAAAATTCCTAAAATTATGGCAGATAAGATTGAACAGATCCAGAAGAAGTTTCTTTGGATAGGGGTTGAAGAGAAAAAAAGAATTGTCCTGGTGAGCTGGGAGAAAGTTTGTGTTCCTAGAAGTCAAGGGGGTCTGGGCCTTAGAAGAATTCATTTGATGATCAAGGATTTGCTGGTCAAGATAGGGTAGAACCTTATCTAGAACAATACTGATTGGGGGGATATCATGAGAGCCAAATATCTCAATGGAGACCAAGGTAGAAGTCTTATTGTGAAGGAGAGCCTTCCCAAGGGCTCGGTTATTTGGAATGGGACTATTAAAACTAGAGGCCTCATCCATCAAGGTCTGAGATGGAGGATTGGGGATGGTAAAGAGGTTGACTTCTAGAAAGACTAGTGGTTGAAGGATAAAGCTATGATAGAGCTGGACTATGGTAGGATTGTGCGGAGGACTAGTGAGTGCTTGGTACTAAAGTGGCTGACTACATAAGAACATGTGAAGGTCTTCGGAGTTGGAAAGATATCTCAGGTTATGCCTAGGATGAAGGTGAGAAGGAAAAGATGGTTCAACTTCAAAAAGATTTGGAAGATTACATTTTTTTATTTACCAAGAGGGACAAGATGGTCTAGGATAAGGATAAGAGAGGGTTTTTTTCTCTCAAAAGTGCATATAAACTATTGTTAAACAATGGTGAGGAAGGAGTTTGGAGTAAAATCTGGTCCCCTAAACTCATTCCAAAAATTAACTTGTTTTGGTGGACTCTAATGCACAATAAGGTCTTGACCTTGGATAGTCTAAAAAGGAGAGGATTCTGTATGCCAACTAGATGTATTCTGTGTGAATCTGAGGAGGAATCCTCAGCTCATCTCTTCCTTCATTGGAAGGTCTAGGGTTTCACTCTCCAAAAGATGAATGTTAATTGGATTCTGAATGCCAAACTAGAATTATTGGTGGGAGAATGGAAGCACCCATATAATCTAGTTCTTCCAATTTTGAAATAACTCTAGAAAAATACCTCCCCATTTAGTCTAAAGTTTGTGGAAGGAACATAATAATAGAATCTTCAGGGAAAAGAGAAGAACCCCTCTTGAGGTCTTTCAAAATTTTGTCAAGTTGTTAGATGATAACATCAATTCCTCTCAGTTTAAAGTTGCAGATAGCCACCGAGGGAGAGAAGAACTAAACATGATAAAGAACTAGGACCAGAACTCATACAAGGTGGACATAACCAAGAAGTTATCTTGAACTAGAACTAGATGGACTTCACCACAATAAGGGTGGGTTAAGTTGAATTTTGATGTTGCTGCTAAAGGGAATCCAAGTACTGCTAGTGGTGGTGGTATCTTAAGAATGGATGCTGGGGAGGTTGTTACTGCTTATGCTAGTAGGATTGGCATTAAAAGCAATAATGAAGTGGAAGCCATGGCTATATGATGGGATATTAAGATAGCTATCTCCATGAATATCAAAACACTTCATATCAAAGGTGACTCATAGTGAATTGTGAATGCCGCCCTTGGTCATTCTCAAATAGGATAGAACCTGGAGGATATCATGGTGGATATCAAGATACTTCTAAATGGTCTGGAGGATTATAAGATTTCTCATATCTACAGAGAAGGAAATGCCATGGCATATGCCTTGGCTAATGTTGGAAGTGGGAAGGATGGATGGAGATGTTAGAGAAGCATCTCAAGCTTGTCTCAACAAATTTGTAACCTGATTGAGAAAGATGATAGGAGACAAGAAATATAAGTGGTGGGTGATGGTGGTCGCTCTATGGTATCATCAGGGTGTGAGACAGGTAGAAGTTCCTGATCTTGGGGAAAGTAGGATCAACAGTTCAAATTTTCAAATTAATTTTGGCGGGATTATCAAGAATCCCCTGCAGAATGAGGTGGCTGGGTTGTGGTTGTCGCAAGAGACACTGTATGGCTTCATGATTGTTGTCATTGATGGCAACAAAGTCCATCCCACACATCTGTAGGACATAGTGTGCCTATACCAGAAGTTAGATTAAAGAGTGTTGTGGTCCGGTAAGCAAGAACAGAGCATGTGGCAAGGTCTGACAGTCAGGTCTGGATCTCTCAGAGAAAGTATCTTAGTAAAGTGTAGATTTGGGGAAGTCAAGAGGAGTACCTTAACTGATAGATTCCAAGGATTGAGCCTTCGGTGATGGAAGAGTGAAGAGACATGAGCACTTGAGTGTTGGGTTTCTGTTTGGCAGAATAGACAGAGGAAGAACTGACCGGTAGAGCATCAAACCTAAATCCAGATGAGATATTGATGGTGATCAAGTTTGCCAAGATATCATTCATGATTGGCTGACATGATTGATGACTTCTATGACCATCTCTTTGATACGCATCACTTGACAAGCAAGGATTCAGCTGATAGAGCAAGAGTTTGGGAAAATAATAAGTATTCTGGATGCCGACTAGAAAGTGGATGAAATCCTCAGTGCGGATATATATACCAAATTGTTTTCGGTATGTGTGTTTGGTTGTTGATGAGTGTGAAAAAAAGTAGAAGAGCAGAGTAGCAGGAGTAATACTGATCCGGTATGTGACAGGACAACAACACCAAAGAAGAGGAAGAATGAAGTGCAATAGATCAGTGTATTGAGCCTAACTCAAACTTAACCTCAGCATGTGTGGATGCCTGTCATCAATTCAAGTATCTAGTTTCCTTGTATAAACTATTGTAGGTAGTAAGCCTCTTGTGAGTAGTGCGCTCAGGCAGTGAGCCCTAATTGGCAAGTGTCATTTTATACTATCTTATTCTTCTAATGGAGAATACAATCTTGGGTTAGTCACCCCATGGTTTTTCCCCTAATAGGGTTTTCCACATCAAAATCATTGTGTCATGTGTATTGATGTTATTTCCATTTCATGGTTATGTATACTTATTTGATTTGACACTACATTAATTGTTAAGGAAGTTCAAAAAATTAAAATAATTAAGATAACTGATTCACCCCCCTCTTAGTTATCAACAATTGGTATCAGAGCAAGGTTCATCCAAACAGAGCCTAACAACTTGATGAAGATTTGGGAATTCAAATGGATGTGTATGGTTTGAGGGAACAACTTTAGTCTTCCCTGGATGATCTTGAAGAATCCAACTCTGAAGTTAATAAATTGAAGGAAAGACTCAAACAAGCTGATGATTTCATAAATGAACTAAAAGGGAAACTGAGTATCTCTATGAAAAAGAGAAAGGATCTACTTTAGTAATTAGCAAATCAAGGTGAAACCAATGATACAAATGAAGATCTGAAGGAGAAAACCAAGTTATGTGAAAAGTTATAAAAAGAGGTCATTATGGTAAGACATGAAATGGAATCAAGAGTTATGAAATTCACCCAAGAAATTGAAGAGAAAAGAAAAACTAAAGATGATATAAGACAATCTCTCAAGGAGAAGTTAGAAGACTGCCACAAAATAGATAAAATAATTAGGCATCTAGAATCTAATCTTGAAGAAGCTAGAGACAATGAAGAACAACTTGAGAATCAAATTAACACTCTTAAAAGGGACCTTCAAACAATAAATGAATACAAAGAGAAATTCAAGATAAGCTCACCTCAACTTGAAATTCTTTTTCAAAGCCAAAAGAGGGTAGATGACAAGCAAGGCTTGGGGTATGAAAAAGGTGAAAGCTCTGGATCCAGACAGAAGAACTCCATATCAGAAAATCTAAGAAATAGGCCTAGAAGACATCTGATAAGGCAACCAAACGCTCAAAGATATCCATCTTTCAATGAATACTACCACAACTGCAATAACTTTGGTCATAAAGCAAATCAGTATAGAAGAAGAATGAATCAGACTAATTCATCATTCTCTGGATAGTGTTTTAATTGCAAAAGGTATCGTCACAAATCTCATGAGTGTAAAAATATGCAAATGAACAATTCGTTCAATGGTAGATGTTTTGAATGCAATAGAGTAGGACATATGGCTAATCAGTGTAGAGCAAGAGGATACCAGTCAAATATGCAAAGAAATGTTGTTTGCTATAATTGCAATAGATCTGGTCATATTTCCAAATTCTACAGAAGCAAGAATCAGAACAATAAGGGTCTGGTACATCATAATCAAAACCAAGACAAAGGAAAAGGAAAAATAAATGCTGATGAAATTCAAAGGGAGATGAACAAGATTTAGGTAAAGAGGAGTACAGAAAATGTTGAGGATGGATCCGCACCATAATCTAGTGCTGATATTCCTTCTGGAAACTAAATAGATGAGCTCTGGCTCAGGAGGGGGAACAAAAGAAAAACATTTTCCCCCAGTCAATCATTAGGTGCCCAAAATTGGCACATGAAAGGTTGCAGATTAAAGTATTCTCAGAGAAACATCTAAAGAAGGTTTGGTAAAGATATGAAAGATCTGCAAGAAGGTTTGAAGAATCTAATCTTCCCAGATAGATCCAGTTTGACTATCATCTGGTAAAAGTAGGATTCTCACAATTAGATCCAGCTTGATTCAAAATTGTGGAATCTTGATCTGCGGATAGATCAAATGATTAGGGAAAGGAAGATAGATTGTCTCTTTTCATTGAAGAATAACTCTAAGTGTATCTCAGTGATCCAGAAAAGATCTATCTTAGAATAAGAAGAATAAGACAACCAGAATGACTTAAGTTGCGCATTTATTGCAATATGTAATTAGGGTTTTCTCAGTGATAAAAGGGTTTGTTTACTCTTCATTGGCACATTTGCATTAGTGAAATAGACAAGAAGAGCTCTGCAAACAAGCTTACCTCATTTCTCTCAAAGATTAGTCACAGAATTCAAATCAGCTGGTGATCTCTTTAGCTCATTCTGTGAACCCTAAAAGGCATAAGAGGTATTTTCTATTCTTTCTCTGAATCTTTAAAGATGACTACTCCAAATGTTGTGAAGATTTCTGATAGGCTACGCCCTAAATTTAAGAAACATCCCTACAAATCTCTAGAAGCAGATCCTTTAGGTGCATTTTCCAGCATTCCGCATGGCGTTTTGCATGTTGAAGATGTTAGGGCATACATTCATGCGAACATTGAAGAGTTTGGAGAATCTAAGCTATCAGATATCTATCACAATCAATTAATAGATGACTCTTTTGATCTCAAACCTTAGTATAAGGCTATCTGAGACAAACATTTTGCACAATGCATTCATTTCCCCTATTTTCTGGAAAATGAATGGGTCTGGTATATTTTAAGCAAAATGCATGACAACTTCATGTGGTTGAATAGGCCATTTAAGATCACTAAGGATGCCATTAGGGAAGTAACCAGATTACACTCAACTGGTGGGATGCCTACTCTCAAATCTGTCAAAAACTAAATTGTAAGTGAGGCTATTGGATCGAAATTCAATAAAAGAGCAATAAAAATTGAGGATATCACAGATCCAGATATCAAGTTTGCATCAATGATAATTGGATATAAGATATATCACTCCAGTAGGGAAAATTCAATATTTGGAACTGCTATATATACTGCTTATGAAATGTTAAGGAAGAATGCAGATTATGATCTTTGTGAGCTCCTTCTAAACCAACTCTTGGAGAATCTATAGAAGATAAAGAAGGATAAGAAGAATTCTTTCAAATACGGTGGTTTGATACTCTGCCTATTCTTTTACTACATGAATGAGCTACCTGGATCCAATGGATGGGTATGGAAAAATAATAGACCAGTTGCAATTCAAATCAGAGATTACTTGCATGGGCTTGGTGATGCCAAGGCACAAAACACAGCACTATGGGGTTACTTCAAAAACTTCCAAAGCATGATACAGGATAGAGAAAGAATTCCCCAATCCCTAGTTGAAAAATATAAAGATACAATATGCTTTATGGTAGAAATTGATCAGTGCCTAATGGAGGGAGTGGAACTAAGAACAGTGTGGATCATGCCAATGGGGTATGAAGTTGATGAGAAAATTGTAGAGCTACATGTTCAACACATGCTAAGTCAGCCCAATGATCCTAAGGCAGAAAGGTTTGGAACCTTTGAGGAATTAAGTGTAAAAATCCATGTGGAGCTCAGACAACCAGAGATGAAGAGAAAAGTGAGAAAAGAGGTAGAAGAATTTTCCAAGAGGCATGGAATCTAAAAAGAGGCACTTGATGCCAACAAAGAGAAAATGGAAAGGGCAGAGAAAGAAAAGAAAGAAACTACAAAAGAAAGTGCTCTGGTGCAAGCCCCTTCCCAGACCAAATCAACTAAAAGCTTTGCACCTACCATTTCCAAGGGTCAAAAGGCTTCAAAACCGGAAGCTCAGACATCTAGAAAAGGAGAGAAGAGAACCAAGAAAAAGGCAACAAGGTCTTACACAAGCCAAAAGGATGAAGAAGAGAAAAAATTAGATGAGGAAGTAAAGAAAATGTAGAAGAAAAGGAAAACATCTGGTGAACCCTCTACTAAAGAAGTAACAGAAGAATTTGTTGAAAAGCCTACTCTGTGCATTGATGACATCATCAAATTAGTTATTGTGGATGGGAACCTTCAACCAATGGCTGAATTCTATGATGATTACAATGAAGCTGACCAAAAGATCTTGCAAGAAGCCACAGTTAGGTATCTGAATATCTACAACAAGGCTTTTATTGAAATCATATCTCTTATTCCCAAAAGCCTAGAAAAGGAATTAGAAATAAGAAAGAATAATGCTATGGCAAAGGATCTTGAGATCTAAGAACAGATATCTATTTAGCTATATCCTTCAATCACTACTAGGTAGAAGAATATGATCTTCAAAGATTGTAAGGATGAGTTCCGGAGAAAAGCTAGAATGAATCAGCTTATGCTCAAAGAAACTTACAAAGTAGCAAAAGAGACAAAAGAGATCCTCCAAAATGCATACAAAAGATTCAACATTCCTATTATAGAGGACTTAGGTGATGATCCCTTGGCTACAGATGTTGAAAAAGAATCTACTAAGACAGTGGCAGAAGAGTTAAAGAAGACATGTGAAGAAAAAGGTAAGGACTTAGATTCCTCTACTCCGGAAGAGGAGGTCCATGAACAAACAAACATCTCTCCTCTGGTTTCCCCTACAGACTTCGGATCCAAAGAAAAAGGAAGAATAGAAGAGAAGATCAGTCAAGAAGTAGAGGAGAAAGAAAAGGAAGATGACAGTAGTAAGGCTACAAAAGGAGAGAAAACTCCAATAGAGAAGGCCATAGATGATAGTGGTAAGACTGAAGAAGGGGAGAAAATTTTGTCTCTGACAAGACACACAGCAAAAGCAGTCAAAGATTTCTTGACCAAAGAGATGATGGAATTTGATGAACTAGAATTGCTTCAAGGTCCATTCAATTATGATTCCCTCTCTTCGGTTCAAACCATGAAACTAGCATCCTTCACTCAAGCAAAGGCAAAAGAAAAAATGCTGAAGTCTCACATGGAAGACTGTGAGCTCATAGAAACTACATCTGGTGTATTGGAAAAGATCATGCCATCCTTCCAAAAGGATCCTACAGCCTCCACATCTGGTAATCTAAAGTCTCTTGTAAATTTTGTTGATACACATTTTGATTCTTTAGAGAAAGCAGTAGAAGAGAAAGTCAGGAAATAATTTTTGGATAAGAGATTTTCTGAAGTACATGGTCTAATCTCAAATGATAGGAGAGTTATGGATATTGGGATAAAGAGTTTAGAAAATGCTCTCAAAGATGGCGGAGATATTTATAAATTTTGTTTATCCTAGCCCAAAGTGACCAAAGATGTTGAGAAGAAAGTAAACGAGCAAGAAGATAAACTACTAAGTTTGTCTCAAAATTTTGATCCTCTCTCATCTCCCATAATAAATCAAGAATGTTAGACTATTGCAGTCTTGAATGAAATTAAGAAGCTTGAGAAGGAGAAGAAAAATAGAATAAGTAGGTTGAGTGAACTTAGAGGGATCATTATCCCTAAGTTAGAGGCCATGCATTAGGCCCTAAGTGATGCTCATACTACAGCCCGGACCAGTGATCTGACAGATCTATAAAGGGCAGAAGCTTTTGTATTCTTGTTGAGTGGTCACATCTCAATTTTGGACAGGATGAAGAAGAGTTGGGCGATAGAAGTAGTACATCTAAAGACCACTTTTGCAGATATATTTCAGTATATGTAGGTAAAACATGTATATATGTTTTATGCGACTAAGTATAGATTGTTTTTTGAAATTTTAGTGTGTAGACCCCACCCTTTACCATTGATGTCAAAGGGGGAGTGAGGAGAAGTGAAAAATGTGGGATCTAGCTAAGGGGGAGATCTGGTAAAGTGTACATTAGAATAGAGCATCAAGCAAGGGGGAGTCCAGTGTGACACTTAGTCATTTTTCACTAAGTGTTTCCATCAATGACAAAGGGGGAGATTGTTGGCAAGAGACACTATGTGGCTTCATTATTGTTGTCATTGATGGCAACAAAGTCCATCCCACACATCCCCAGGACACGGTGTGCCTATACCGAAAGTCAGATTGAAGAGTGTTGTGGTCTGGTAAGCAAGAACAAAGCATTTGGCAAGGTCTGACAGTCAGGTCCGGATCTCTCAGAGAAAGTATCTTAGTAAAGTGTGGATTTGGGGAAGTCAAGAGGAGTACCTTGACTGATAGATTCTAGGGATTGAGCCTCTAGTGATGGAAGAGTGAAGAGACGAGCACTTGAGTGTTGGGTTTCTGTTTGGCAGAATAGACAGAGGAAGAACTGACTGGTAGAGCATCAAACCTAAATCCAGATAAGATATTGATGGTGATCAAGTTTGCTAAGATATCATTCATGATTGGCCAACATGATTGATGACTTCTATGAGCATCTCTTTGATATGTATCACTTGACAAGCAAGGATTCAGCTGACAGACCAAGAGTTTGGGAAAATAATAAGTATTCTAGATGCCGACTAGAAAGTGGATGAAATCCTCAGTGTGGATATATATACCAAATTGTTTTTGGTATGAGGTGTGTGTTTGGTTGTTGATGAGTGCGAAAAAAAGTAGAAGAGTAGAGTAGCAAGAGTAATACTGATCTGGTATGTGATAGGACAACAACACCAAAGAAGAATAAGAATGAAGTGCAGTAGATCAGTGTATTGAGCCTAACCAAAATTGAACCGTAGCACATGTGGATGCCTGTCATCAGTTCAAGTATCTAGTTTCTTTGTATAAACTATTGTAAGAAGTGAGCCTCTTGTGAGTAGTGTGCTCGGGCAGTGAGCCCTAATTGGCAAGTGCCATTTTGTACTATCTTAGTCCTCTAATAGAGAATACAATCTTGGGTTAGTCACCCCGTGGTTTTTCCTCTAACAGGATTTTCCATGTCAAAATGATTGTGTCTTGTGTATTGATGTTATTTCCATTTCATGGTTATGTATGCTTATTTGATTTGACATTGCATTAATTGTTAAGGAATTTTAGAAAACTAAAATAATTAAGATAACTGATTCACCCCCCCTCTCAGTTATCAACAGTGGTTGAGTCAACCAGGTCCTATTAATAGAAGTTGGGGTAAAGGGGTCTAAGGGGATATAGGGGACAACATTGATAATAGTACTATGAGGAGCTTGATGGGAAAGCTTGGTTGGCGTGCCAAAATGCATAAGGACTTTGGTATTGGCAGAGATCCAGAGTATAGATTTCACAATTCTAAAAGGACGAGGAGTGGACAGGTGGCTGCGAGATGGAGGATGGATGTGATGGCTAAATTCATGATCCATCATGGTTAGTTTAAGATGGAGGCTAGAGTTGCATATCTTCACATGAGGTGTTAGCTAAATCCTTCTCCCAATGAGATGTATCTTGGTGGTGATTTTAAGGCTTGTAATAATAATAATGGCATCATCATCATTACTACAACTCAACACAATTTCTATTTTAGCGGTACCTTTCTGAATTTCAAGGCTACAAATTGTGTTTGTTTCCATATTGATCAAAACCAGTTCAGTTTCCTTAGCCATTCTTAGACCAGTAAGATGGGAGCAGATATGGTTAAAATTGAACCCATCTCAGCCAAGAAATTTAAGTAGGACCCTATAGTTTGTCATATTATCCAAGAGGGGGAGGTGGTTCCATTCCTCGAACGGATGATGGGACATGATGAAAATCTGTCAAAATAATTTGCGGAGTCATGGGATGAGGAAACCAGAAAAGTCAGGATTGGGAAGATTGGTTTCCAAATCTCTGAGGAGGTCATTGGTCAAGCCATTGGGTTACCCATGAAAGGCAAAAAACACTCAAGGCATAGCAAAGTGGCCAACCCTGAGCACATGAATCTCTTCTTTTGTGAGGGGGAGGCTCCTGTGAAACTTCATGGTGGTTTTGCGAGAGAGGAGTTGTCAGAGCCATGTAAACAAATTTGTCTCATGATAATGAAGTTTTTCACGCTTGAAGGGCAATTTTGGGTATGCTACAACTATCAGTTTGCTCTCTTAAATCATTTTAGGAACAAGGTTGAGATTAGTTTTCCCTTCTTTTTACTTTCTTTGCTAGAAAATTCCATTAAGTTTGTTAGGGAGCTTAGGGCCAAGAATGCCAATTATCCTCTTATTTTGATTCATCAAGGCCTTATTTTGAAAATGTATCATTTCCACCTTGCCCTTTGTCTGCCTGAACCTATTCAAGTCAAGATTCTAGAGGACCCTCATCTAGGGAGTTCCCATAGGGGTAAGGGTAAAGTGAAAACTTACATTGGGCCTCCCATGTTTAAGGGTGACCCCAGTGCGGTGGAAGGGATTTTGTCTGAGACCCCTACTTCTGCTAAAAACACAAAATAAAAGCATGTTACTCTAGTGTAGGGAAGGAAGTCTGGAAAGAGAGATAGGGTGGAGGAATTGGAGGGAATTCTGATGAAGAAGTAGAAGGAAGGGAAGGGTGCTATCACAGAGGATGCTCCTGTGAAAATTATTGAATTAGACACTATTCTAGAAACTAAGGGTAGTATTGAAGGTGAGGAGATTGCTCTTCTGAGTATCCACCATTCCGAAAGGATTGTTGGGAAACCATTGATCAGTTCTCTAGGGGTGGAAGGTTCTGAGGACTCTAAATTTGTGAAGGAGACTATGGATAAGAGGAGGAGGAGGCTTTCACTGATTCTGTGCGTGAAGTTGAGGGCACTAGCCACTTTGCTTCAATGAATGAAAATAGTTTGAATAGCCTGGAAGGTAAGAAGAAAGCCACTATTGGTAAGAAGCATGCAAGGGAGACTGTTCATCAAGCCAACAAGGGGGACTGCACTCTACACAGCAAACATGCAGAGGATATCCAGAACCTCCAAAAAAGAATGGACTCAATGCAGAACAAATGGAAGGTCATGGCAGAGTTCACGGCTAAAGCTTTGCACTGAGCGGCTTCCATCTTCATTGCAGTGAAGGATATGGATGACAAGGTTAAACAAGTGGGCATCGATAGCTTAGGTGACTACAAGGAGATGGTCGAGTTCTTGGCCAAGTTTGAGGCAACTGATAGCTCGTAGTTTCTTGTTTCTCCTACTTTCTGTTTTCTCTGTCGTTTTGTTATTTTTGTTCTGTTGTTTTAGTCTACTGTTTAAGTGTTGTCAAGCTACTATTTCTGGCATGTTAAAGGCCTGATGCCCTTGGGGCTGCTTTGTTAAAGGGATTTGGACCCTAGTTTCTAGCTGAACTTATCAAAAACTATATTAGATATTAGATATTATATATAAAATATATATGATTATATTATAAATAAATATTTAATATAAACAAACGATTTATAATATAATAGCATTTTTAAAATATATTAAATAATTTATAATATATAATATAATATACAAAAATAAATATAATTACATTAGAGACTATATATTATATATAAAATTAATATAATTAAGTTATAAATATTAAATATATCTCTCTCTCTTTGTGTTCATCTATCTCTTTGTCTCTCCCCTTCTCTTTTCCTCTACCTCTCTTTCTATCTTCCTCTCTCTTTCATTCTCTCTCTCTCTCTATCTCCCTATCCTTCTCTATCCTCCTCTATGTCTATCTCATTTCTAAATAATTTAACTATATAAAATGTGCTAAATAATAAGAAATATAACTATATTAAATATTAAATATTATATATTATATATAGAATAAATATGATTATATTATAAATAAATAATTAATATAAATAAATTATTTTATAATATAATATTATTTTTACAATATATGAAATAATTTACATTATATAAAATATGCTAAACAAGAATAAATATAATTATATTAGCGACTATATATTATATATAAAATAAAAATAATTAAATATTAAATATTAAATATGTTTAGTTTATCCTTTTCAAGATAGAAGACATCTGAGTAATGAAAACATAAAAAAAAAGGGATATTTATTGTGGAGATGTACTTTTGCATCTCCCAAAGCGAAGTTTACATTACCACATGAAAAGAGAGAATTGAGAATGCCACTATTGTCCAATGAATGTCACTTTTCTCAGTTATTTCTTTTTTTGGTGCAATTTCCTTTCAGCATAAAGTAGATTGATATAGATTAGCAGTATCAATTACAACACAAATTAACCAAATTTGAGCATAATTGTTGGTTTTTAACTATGGATTTTTAGTATTTATGTGTTTCTTTTGTTTAATTTTTTGTTACTATTGTTCTTTTGTACATATAAATTTAAGAGGAGGGAATTTGTACATTTCCTTTGGATTCATATGTTTTGGAGTAGATTCTTAGCCCCATGTTTGTCAAAGACTGGAAAGAATTATTGAAACTTTAATTGTATAGTGAAATCATTATTCTTCTCTAAGTAGTGTCATTTTCAAAAGTGTCAGGAAGGTGGAGACCACATTACGTTATATGGTTGGCCATGCTTGTTTTCTAGTGTATTTGTCTAGTTGCCTCCATTGTTTTGAGAGAGTTTTAAAATGTAATTAATAGCCTCTAAGTAATTTAGCATGTAGGAAAAATATTTATGCAAATAATATTGACTCATTTTTCTTCTAAATGATGAAATAAATCCAATTAGTTAGTATGGCTAATATGTGTGTGTGTATTCATCTGTTTCTTGGTCTATCACCTTCTCTCTTCCTCTACCTATCTTTCTCTCTTCCTCTCTCTTTCATTATCTCTATCTCTCTCCACTTCTCTATTCCTCTCTCTATGTATCCCTTTATCTCCCAGTCTCTCCCCTTCTCTCTTCCTCTCTCTTTCATTCTCTTTGTCTATGTCTCTCTTTCTATATCTCTTTTTCTCTTTCCTCCTCTATCTTTATCTCATTTCCTGTCTCCCTCCCTCTATCTATATCTCTCTTTCTCTAGCCTCCTCTATGTCTCTCTATCTCACTTTTACATAATTTACATTATATAAAATATGATATGTAATAACAAATAACTATATTAGATATTATATATTATATATAAAATAAATATGATGAAATTATAAAAAATATTTAATATAAATAAATTATTTTATAATATAATAGTATTTTTAAATATATTAAATAATTTACATTATATAAAATATACTATACAATAATAAATACAATTAAATATTACAGATTATATATTATATAAAAAATAAATATTGAGTTATAAATACTATATATTAGCACATCAATTACAACACAAACTAACCAAATTTCAGCTTAATTGTTGGTTTTTCACTATATCTTCTTAATATTTATGTGTTTCTTTTGTTTAATTTTTGTTATAACTTTAAGAGGAGGGCATTTATACATTTCCTTTGGATTCATATGTTTTGGAGTAGATTTTTAGCCCCATGTTTGTCAAAGAGTAGAAAGCATTATTGAAACTTTAATTGTATAGTGAAATCATTATTCTTCTCTAAATAGTGCCATTTTGAAAAGTGTTAGGAAGGAGGAGACCACATTGCATTATATGGTTGACCATGCTTGTTTTCTAGTGTATTTGTCTAGTTACCTCCATTGTTTTGAGAGTGTCTTAAAATGTAACTGATAGCCTCTAAATAATTTTAATATGTAGAAATAATATTTATGCAAATAATATTGACTCATTTTTATTCTAAATGATGAAATGCATCGAATTAGGTAGCATGCCTACTCTCTCTCTCTCTCTCTGTATTCATCTGTCTCTCTATTTATCCCCTTCTCTCTTCCTCTACCTCTCTTCCTCTACCTCTCTTTCTCTCTTCCTTTCTTCCTCTCTCTTTCATCTCTCTATCTCTCTCCACTTCTCTATTCCTCTCTCTCTATGTATCCGTTTATCTGTCCATCTCTCCCATTCTCTCTTGCTTTACCTCTTTTTCTCTCTTCATCTCTCTTGCATTCTTTCTATCTCTATCTCACTTTCTATATCTTTCTTGCTCTATCCTCCTCAATGTTGTTGAAACTGCCAAGATCATGGAGTCGACAAACAAGCACGAGATTGTAAATGAAATTGACCAATTGTATTCACAAATGAAGAAGATATAAATAGGTGAGTGTGAGTACTTGATTCTCCACCAAATGAGGATAGGACTCCTCTACATGAAGTGGTGGCGAGTAACAACCCACAAGGATAGTGTGAGGTGTCGATGCAAGTCGACAGCTCTCCAAAATGGCTAACTACTTTGACAAGTTCAAAGTACATGTGGAAAATAAGCCTAACTATGGATAGAGCTAGTGTATACACCTAGGGTTAAACATTATACACCGACGCCCCCTTAAGCATAGCTTAGGTGAGTTTATGAAAAATGGGTCCCAGCTATAAGCTTGGTGTGGTACCCATGCACAATGCAAATCTCTTAGAAACAAAGAAAGATAGAAAATCTAGTGGGAAAAAAACTATCCCCCAAAAGAGAGAAAAAGAAGGAAAGGATTAGATACCCCCCAAAAGATGATGTTACTGATGCTGATTCTGATGTAGATATGAGGAACTCCTGAAGCATGAAACATTTGTAAATTCTGCCATTCCCTTAATTCTAAGAGAGTTTAGCAAACTAATTTAAGTAGGTTGTGTGCAAGGGATAAAGACCAGGATGTAGGTCCAAGAAATATACTAAAAACTAAAAATAAGGACGTGCATTGAGTGCACATACTAATGAGATGAGAATTTGCACAACGATTCATAGTTGTTATTGTTCAACCCCCATTACACTTTATAGATCAATGTGAGTACAATTTCCTAATTCCCTTTATGTGTAACACACATTCAATTACATGGAACTCTATGAGTGTATTTACAAAAAAAGATGTTATTGGAGTTCAATCAACCTGCTATATAGAACCAATTGAGCTGAGCCATGAACTAACACTAGGCTTTGAAGTTACATCCTCTTCACCTGATGTAAAGTGTGAAAAAATGAAGCTGTGGTCAAAGTGACAAACCTTCACTACTGCTACAAGTTTTCAACTTTGTGATTCTTTGATTAGGGTTGTTGTGTCTATAAACTCAACTATTTTGTCAGAATAGGTGAGCTGATATATAGAGAGATGATTTCTTAAAAGTTCAGGAATAAAAAATATATTGTGTACAAATCCATTTCCTAACTTTAGGGTTCCCTTACCACAAACATTGTAGTAGATATCATCCATCAAAATTTTGAAGGTATTGCATGGTTTGAATCTCACAAATACCTCTTGGTAAGGTGACATGTGATCCATTGCAATAGAACTAAGAATCCATTTGTTGACTTCTTTATTAGAAGGAGCCATGAAATTCTCTTTTCTTTTTACCCTCAAGTTGTGAAGTTGAATTAAAATCCTTTCTTGAACTTAGTTTTTAAGGTGGCACTTAATAAGTTTGAGTGCTTGATTACTCTTTCTTAATAATTGTGAATTTCTATAATTAAACAATGAACAAGAGGTGACATATATAGGTGAGAGAGGTGAAGAGGTTGAGTTGACTTCACACTCCTCTCACCAAGTCTCAAATGAGTGTTGACAGATAGCTTGGAGAGTCCAATACAACTCTTCAAGTTTGACACCTAGCACCTAAGGTGGTTTAAAGCCATGTGCTTAAATATATTAAACTTAGAATAAGTAATATAAGGTATAGTTTAGCACTAACACCCTCCCTTAAGCACAACTTAGGTGAGTTCAAGAAGAGATGGGTCCCAAATACAAGTCCTGGTGAGGTACCCATGTACAATAAAGAGAAATGGGTCCCAGATACTAGCCTAGTGAGGTACTCATTTACAAAGAAATCTCTCAAAAAATGGAGTAAGATAAAAAAACCCAGTGGGAAAAAGCTATCCTCCAAAAAGATATTATACAAGTGAAGAAGTACTACTTCTTTCACTAAGTACAATATAAGATTCCCCCCATAGGAGAGGAAATTATAGAAGGTCTATGAGACCCCCCCATAGTACATGTCTTGCTGCAGTGAGTCTGAATAGTCGACAAAGGATGCATATGTAGATCTAAGAATGCTGAACAATGTTCCTTCCCTTGGGAAGAAATGAAACCACTTGAAGATGCAAGATATCTTCCCATTCAAGAAGATGTATTTATGATCTTGAATCATGATGAATTTGGTCCAAGGATGATGATGCCCATGTTGATGTTTTCAAAGAGTGCTCAGGTGTCCTCATGTCGATGCCGAAGGATGCCATAATCAAATCAGGTGCATGTGTAATAGATGAGAATGATGATGATCTAGAACCATGTGTAGGACAATGTAGAGCATGACTATCCAAAGTGGACAATGTTGATGCAGCTTCATTGAAACTAGCATCGAAGAGAAAATTGATGTCCTCAATGTGTGCTTCCATGTCAGCAATGGAAAATTCTATAAACAAACAAATGATGTCAGGTAGAAATTTGTCCCAATCAACAATGCTAGGAAGATTGATATCTTGTTGCAAAGAAGCACTGGAAGCTTTTCAAGAAGTGACCTAGAATCTAATGAAGCAATAGTAGGAGGGATGACTTCTTCTATGTCATTGAAACATTTTGTTTCTGTATCATGATTAGGGATGTGGGTTGTGATCAAGACAGGATCATGTGGGAATGGAGAAACATTTGAGTCTCCATATATCTCCCAAATTTTGACCCATAATGCATGTGGACAATCAATATTCATTATGGCATACAAGGCATCATCTGGAATATGTAAACTTATTAATCCAACAATGTGATCATGATGTTTAAACCACTTAGTCTTCTGAGATTGTTTACTAGGTTCAGAGACAAGTCCATATAGATGCAGTATGAGATTATGGATCCTGAGATGTTTTAGGATGCCTTCCCACCAAGACTTATGATTTCCCTTGTTTAGGTTGATTACAAAAGAGTGAGTTTCATATCCCATGATTAGAACAAGTTAATTCGTCTAGACAAAAGAAAGTCAACACAGTAGCTAACCCCTTGATTTGGTCACCCCCCAATTTTGACACTTTATAACATAGTGTGATTTACAATGCAAGTAGGTTCATGAGATGGGAAATGTGAAAACATTAACTTTTACAAAAAAAATAGTGCTCAATTTTGAGCTACCAAGCAAAAGTAATTACAAAATCAATTTTCCACAAAAATAGCCTATTTAATGCATTCACACTATAAATTGGGAGAAAATGCCTATGCCTTGAGTTGATTTAGCCATCCAACCATTCGTTGGAGTCGACAAGAGATAAAGATTACAATGGTCTGATTGTGAGGGGGTATTAGCACTTAATAAGTTTGAGTACTTGATTACTCTTGCTTAATACCCCCCCTTGAAGTGGCACTTTATAAAATTAGTGCATTAACATGATTTAACACCTTTTGATGATATGAGTCCCCCCATTAATTATGTGTTCCCCGCCCCAACTTTAGCACTTTATAGGAGTGCGATAGGTCACCCAAAAAATAGCTTAAACAAGCACTTTATAATTTTAGTGCGATTTTAGGCTAGTTAGATCGGTGACAAAAAACCAATGTGCACTTTTGAAAAAGGAATCACTGAATTTCAAGTTTATTTGCAAATGTTATAGGCCTTTCAATTTTTGCATTTACAAAAAAAATCCTTCCATAGCAATAAAAATTCCAAATTTTGGAAAAAAAATTGCATGCAAATGTGTTTGGGAGAAAAAAAATTGAAATGAGGAGAAAAAATAAGCTCACTTAGGCTATGCACGACTAGGGGCTAAAACCCCATGTGACCAAGGGCTTAACTTTTGAAAAATTGCTCCCCCTTAGTTTCTTACATCAGCATTATTGACAGTTTTAAACATGAATACTACCAACGTTACTGAGATAAAGAAAAAGACACTCGTCGCTCTACCTAAGAGGCCATTGCAGGGGTGCATGGAAGGGCGAAACTGAGGCATGTGAGGACAATTTCTGCATCGTTTAGATGATGGTTTGGTGATGCCTTTGTGTGGTGTCTATGCTTTACCCTAACATTCCTACTGCAGGCCCAATGATGGGCATTTCTAAGACACTAGAGCATGCTGGTCTACGACCTATGCCGAGCCCTTTGTATGGGTGTTGCAGATTGTAGCAGGCCTATAATGCAAGCACACAAGATGTGCCTATGTGAGCCATTCTTGATGTGCCACAATCTCCTCTACAAAGGCAGAGGATGCCTGTGTATGTCACCTATACTGAGCCCTTCAAAGGGCATTTAGAAGCCAGTGAAGCAGGCCATTCTATGGCCTCTTTATGGCGTGACAAAATGATGCCCTCTATGGGCATTTTAACCTCCACAGCAAACACAACAAGAGCACAGTTAAAGAATAATAGAACCAAACAAAAATGAAACCTCGTAGTGTGAAAAAATGACATGTGAAGATGCAAATGACATAACAGAGAACAAATGGCTTGAAGCTAACCAAAATGCTCTGATACCTTGTAGAAACTGCCAAGATCATGGAGTAGACAAACAAACATGAGATTCCAAATGAGATCGACCAATTGTATTCACAAATGAAGAAGATATAAATAGGCCACTGTGAGTACTTGATTCTCCACCAAACATGGATAGGACTCCTCTACATGAAGTGGTGGTGAGTAACCACCCACAAAGATAGCACGAGGTGTCGATGCAAGTCGACACCTCTCCAAAACAGATAACTACGACAAGTTCAAAGTACATGTGGAAAATACGCCTAACTATGGTTAAATATAGTGTATATGCCTAGGATTAAAGGTTATACACCAACACATGTCTTTATCTCATTTTCTCTCTCCCTCCCTCTTTCTATATCTCTCTTTCTCTAGCCTCCTCTATGTCTCTCTATCTCACTTTTACATAATTTACATTATATAAAATATGCTATATAATATCAAATATAACTATATTATATATTATATATGGCTTAATTATAAATAAATCTTTAATATAATCAAACAATTTTTTAATATAATAGTATTTTTAAAATATATTAAATCATTTATATTATATAAAATATACTATACAATAATAAATACAATTAATTATATATAAAATAAATATAATTAAGTTATAAATATCAAATCTCTCTGTATTCATCTCTCTATATTACATCTCTCTTTGTCTCTCTACTTCTCTCTTCCTCTACCTCTCTTTTTGTCTTCCTCTCTTTTTCATTTTATCTATCTCTCTCCACTTCTCTTTTCCTCTCTCTTTGGGTATTGCTTTACCTCTCCATCTCTCCCCTTATCTGTTTCTCTACCTGCTTTTCTATCTTCCTCTCTTTATCTCCATCTTTTTGTCTATCCTCCTCTATGTCTCTCTTTGTCATTTCTAAATTATTTACATTATATTAAATATGCTAAATAATAACAAATATAACTATATTAAATATTATATATTATATATAAAATAAATATGATTAAATTATAAATAAATATTTAATATAAATAAATGATTTTATAATATAATATTATTTTTAAAATATATTAAATATACTAAACACGAATAAATACAATTATATTAGAGACTATATATTATATATTATATATAAAATAAAAATAATTATATATTAAATATTAAATATGTTTAGTCTAAATGTACCATTTTATATTATATTATACTTATAAATAGGTGAATATAATATATTTTATACATGTTATAAATCTTAATTAAAAAAGTATTTATATTAGAGACAAAATAAAAATAATTAAATAATAAATATTAAATATGTTTAGTCTAAATATAATATTTTATATTATATTATACTTATAAATATGTGAACATAATATGTTTTATATGTTATAAAATATTAATTAAAAAAGTATTGAATTTGTTTTTTTAATTCTCATATCAAAATACAAAATATATTTTTTTGTAAAACAAAAAATAAATTTATGTTTCATACTACTACTACTTAAATAAATAAAGCTAGTTAGTTAGGTAATTTGAATCAAAATTTTTATCATCTCACATAAAATATCAGAATTCATCTATATATATTTAGAAATATGGTTTATTTCTCTGCATGTATGTATGTTACCATCATTTCTACCATTATCATAAATCCCATGTTCTAAAACAACTTCAAGTAGGCTTAGGAAATAATTCCCTCGATGCAAGTCATAGATAAACTTTGTAAATTTAAAATGGAGGCATGCTAGATGTAATGAATAAGATATTTAAAAAAAAGTTTGACATATTGGAGTCTAGGACAACACTGAGAGGGGGGGTTGAGTCAGTGTTGTCTAATTTTTTGAATCTTTTTCCACCTTTTAATTCACAAGATAGAGAATAAAGGAGACATCAATAATCTATCAAATTCATATGCACAAGTATGATGATGAATAGAGTGAACATGACCTTATGTAACACCTAGTTTTGATTTCACCCTAAAAACTAAGTTTAACCAAAGGTAATATTTTTTTTTTTGAAAGTTTAAAACAAAAAAGTAATTTGTTTTCTAATTTTAAAACCAAGTAGTTCATCCATCAACTAACAATAATCATGAAATTATAACTTATACAAAAGGATATATCCATCTACAACATTAAATAATATGTTGTTAAAAGTTACTTAGAACAATTCCAAAATAGAAAATTACTAGTCACTGCATCTCGATTGTCGACCATCCAAATTCAAGTCTCGGCAATCCTCAGGAATATAGAAGAGAAAGTATCTTCAAGGAGTTAAACCTCCAACCACAGATCATCGGTCTTCTGCACTCCTTCCTATCCAGAAGTGGCCCTACCTACATAAAGAGAATAGACTTAGGATAACTAATGGTGTTTGCCATCTGAGTACTGGTGTTGTGACCTACGTAACATATTATCATGTAATCCCCTAGATACCCTCTAGTCAAGCATGACCACTCCACAAGCTATGCCATCCAGTCATAGTTAACTATCAATGCACTTGAGGCACATGCATTATCTTGGCCAAAGGATTTGAATATAATTAGCATTGTATCAACGCAAGTAATAAGTTCACCCACCCCAACTCGACTCGAATTAATCATAATCCTACAGTTACCTATAAATAAGTTCATTATAACAACCTCGATAACCTCAAGGTGTTTGAAACTCATCATGCATTAACACATGGCAATGAGGTTTACTCTCTCTCTACTTAGCTCATGGAGACATTTTCGTCCACATGATCAAAGAATGGGTTCCTAGCTAATCGATTAATCAGATAATGCTATAAGTTAGTACAACGATCTCTAAGTTATCCCACTGCTTAAATTATCCATTCAAGAGTGGACACTAAACTTAACTTTGTTGTTTTGGAAGGGTTTTACTATATACCAATTTATAGAATATAAATATTTGAAGACCCTAAGTTAAAAATTAAATCCTCTTAAGAATCTTCTTCAACCTATCAAAATCTTCAACATAGCTTAATCTTTGTCAATCTAAGCATTTAGAAACCCTATCTTGTTGTTTCTATTAGCAGGAGGATTACATGCAAGTCTAGGTTAAATAGTTGACTAGAGACTCATTATATTTGTTCTAAAACTTCATTATTTTAACTTGTATGACTGTATAGTCCAATAGTAAGTCTATACCTTCTCTCAAGGACACAATAGTTTGAATACTTTAATAGTAAAAGAGTTGTTTACAAAGACAAATGGACTAAAACTTGTTACCATTCGCAGCAAGGTTAGTAAATTCTCTATAGTCAACCAATCCATTCTAAACTTAGAGATTGAGGAGGACTGTGAAGTCTTTCATGTTTCGGCATACATTTCTCATTGTTGCTACTTCTCTGCCAACAGTTAGCACATTTTCAAATCTTTAAAAAAAACTAGTTGTCTTATAAGTATGACAGGAGCAACCTGTTATAGTCAGCTAGCTCACTGAGAATATGTCCAACGTCGACCTAGATTTTGGTACTGCAACTTGTAATAACTGTGAACTAGATTACAACCAAAAAATTAGTCTATAATGTGCTCTTCGCATGTCCAAAACCTCCTAAAGTTAAACAACAAATACACAATAAACTTGACCAGCAAAGATGCTTCAAAGAATAATGAAATAAACTATGAGTCTTTTGAATGCGATGCGGTGCAGGGGACAAAAGCATTGTTTCCTTTTGAAGGTGATGCAAAAAAACAAGGCTACAGTTGGTAAATATTTCACACTTTGCATCTTCAAAAAAATACTAAGTTCCATCGACTTGAAAGTAGAGTCAATACTTATTAAAAACATATCTAATAACTATGACTGCACATAGATGAGATGAAAAGAACCTGAAGATAATCTCCAGTGTCTGCTTGTAGAGTGGTCCAAGGAGCTCGTTCTTCTCTTATCCGTTCACCTTTTGCTTCATACTCAGTCTCCCCTCTGCTTCTACTCTACGTTCTCCCCCTCTAACTGACTTCCTACTCCTCTAAATCATGTCTAACTATGAAGAAAAAACTGACTCTCTACTCACAAGACCATGCCTAACACTAAGGGTAATTACCTTGCATGCATAACATTTTCCTCCTTTTGCAACCACTACCAGAAATGGTTTGGCTTTTCCCACTCAATCCGTGATTACTCTCCAAAGTGGAGCTCCATACTTCGTGAGGTGGTAGTTGACAGTTTAAACCAGCTGACACACTACTCATAACCTAGTATGATTATAGATCAAATGCAAAACTAAAAGATAATGCATAAGCCAACAACCCATTCATAAGGGTTAAAGCTCAAAAGAACAAAAGGTTGTTTTGAAATACAAGACATCATAAATAAAGACTTGAGTCAGTCTCTTTCGAGCTACTACCCAATTACCAACATCACAAAAGAATAAAGGAATTACCTCAAAATGACAATTTAAATATAACTATTATAATATTGTATACTCCAATACAATACGACCAAAGGTACTACACACTATGGTCTCAAGATTGAGAACATTATTTAAACCTTTTATTATATGATAATAGCCCAATATAGAAACAATTCAACATTCGTCAAATTTCGCAAGTAGATGTTTACATCATACACTCGTAGAGCTTTACGATGATAATGACGAATTGAGCACAAACATAAAACAAGGTTTGGGGTCGACTTACGCACAACTTTCAACTTTTGTGCCGAACCACTAACAAGACATGACTTACAACTCAACCTCAAGTATATACATATATATACATATCAACAATATATTGGTCATCCGTATTTGATGACAAGATTCTGAGTATTACGACACCGATGTTGATTTCCCATACTCAATACGACAACTTACAAAAGGAGAAAGACCTATTCTTGTAAACCTTGACATCTCATCTAAAATTGACTTAGCCTGTAATTAAAGCTTGACTCAAGGCATCTAGGTTTATCTACTTGATAATCATTTTCAGTGGCAAGCACCCATGGGTTATTCCAGAGTCTATTCTCTCTTTCTCAAAGATACTTTCTCTTCTTCTTTCTTCCTGGCGAACATGTTCCATCTATTCCTGTCATTGACAATCTCACATACAATTTTGTGGTCAGAGTACCAATATTCTGATCAAAACACATTTATATCAAATCATTTCATTTTCATATCGAAAGAAATGTTAATTCATAACATCAAATTGATCATAATCAAGTAAAATCAATAATTTCATAAAATTAACCTTTTCTATTCATATCATCATTTTCTATGATGTTAAAACATATCCACATAACTGTACTATTTAAGAAAAAGTAAATAGTAATATTGAATCCAAAAAGGGGATGTAACATATCTTTCCCCTATCAAATCATCGTCCCTGATGATTGAGTTTACCAAGAAAAATCTTAACATAAAACAAACTTTTATAGTTTAACATTAATGTTTTTGAAAAGATAAGGAAATCTTTGGTGGATGTCATTATAGTCTTCCCAAGTGGTGCTATACTCGCCATATTGGTCCCACTAAATTTTGCATTGCAAAACCTCTCGATTACGCAAACAAAGTTTATGCATTTCGAACACCTTGAGTCGCTCAATCACAACCACTCCTGCCTCTTGTATCTATAAAGAATTCCATTTAAGAATGTGGTCATTACCTAAAAAATATTTCTTTAGGTATTAAACATGAAAAACATTATGTATTTTGGACAAGACTAGAGGTAGAGCAATTTTGTAGGCCATTAGATTGATAATCTCAAGGACTTCAAAAGGTCTAACATAACGAGGAGCCAATTTTGATGATTTACCAAATTTGATTGAGCTTTTATGGGGTTTCACTCGCAAAAGAACTTTCTCACTAATAGAGAATTGTCTAGGCACTCATTTGTGATCTGCATAACTTTTTTTCCTGTCGTTGGCTTCTGCCAACCTCTTCCTAATCATTTTCACTTTTTCTTCCATATCTGCAAGCATTTTAGGTCCAATGCTTATCCTATCTTCCAGCTTGTCCCAGCTTATAGGAGTTCTGCATTTCCTTCCATATAATACTTCAAACGGCGCCATCTTAATGGCAGAATGATAGGAATTGTTATAGGAAAATTCAACAAGAGGTAAATATTCCTACCATCTGTATTGGTGGTCCATGCAACACATTCTTCAAAGATCCTCTAAGACCTGATTAACCCTTTCTATTTGTCCATCAGTTTCAAGATGGTAAGCGATGCTCACATTGAGTTTAGTCCCTAGTGCTAAAAATAAAGTTTGCCAAAACCGGGAGGTTATTCGAGCATCTCTATCAGATATAATCTTTTCAGGTACCCCATGTAATCTAAATATTTCTTACACAAACTTCTGAGCCAAAATATGAGCTCCATCTGTCAAATTTCCCAGTATAAAATGTGTTACCTTGGTTAGTTTATCTACAACAACCAAAATTGCATCATGTCTATTCTTAGACATTGGTAACCCTTGAACAAAATCCATACTAACAACCTGCCACTCCCATTCTGGAATATCATGCGGGTATAACAATCTAGTAGGATGTTGATGTTTTGGTTTCACTCTCTGACACTCCAAGCAACTTGCCACAAACCTTGCAGCGTCACTTTTCATTCCTTTCCAGAAATATAGCGGTTTGACATCAGCTAAAAGTTTTTTTACTCCTGGGTGTCCGGAATAAGGTGCACAATGAACTTCATTCCAAACCAGGTTTCTTAGTTCAACCGAATTAGGAACATAGATTCTTCCCTTAAATCTCATTAATTCATTTGACTCAAAATAGAATCCATCATATCTTGGATCCTTGGGGTTTAATTATAGAGCTTGCTTCACCTGCTTGTAATATTCATCTCCAGATAAACTTTGTAATACTAAATCTTTAAAATTTGCATGAATAGAGATTATAGAAGCTATGTGTCTTCTTCTGCTTAAAGCATCAGCTACTCGATTTTTCTTACCTTTGATGTAAGCAATCTCAAAGTCATAATCTAATATTAATTCTAACCATCTCCTTTGTCTTGCATTGAGATGAGGTTGTAAATATGTAATGAAGACTTTGATGATCTATTTTTAGTATGAAAGTCTTTCCCAATAAATAATATCGCCACATCTAAAGGGCATGAATCACTGTTGCCAGTTCTAAGTCATGAGGAGCATAATTCTACTCATAGTTTTTCAACTTTCTTGATTCATAGGCTATTACACGCCCATTTTCCATAAGCACGCCTCCTAACCCTTCTCCCAAGGCATCAATAATAACCTCAAATTGCCCTTCAGGGTCAGGGACTTTCAAGATTGGTGTTGTTGTTAACTTTTCTTTTAATAAATTGAATGCCTTTTGACATTCATCTGTCCAAACAAACCATTTCCCTTTTCTCTGTAAAGAAGTAATTGGACTAGCAATATTTGAGAAATTCAAAACAATTTTTTTGTAATATCCAGCCAATCCCATAAAACTTCATACTTCTAAAATATTGGAAGGTACAGGCCATTCCATAATAGCCTTAATTTTAGCTGGGTCAACTGATATCCCTTCTGTTAATATATTATGTCCCAAATACTGCACTTCTTTCTAAAAGAAAGTGCATTTTGAGAGTTTTGCATACAATTTGTGTTCTCTTAATCATTGCAAAACAATTTGAAGGTGTTGTCTATGCTCCTCATTTTTGGAATATATCATAATATCATCTATGAAAACTAGGACAAATTTATCAAGGCAATATCTGAAAAAACTATTCATGAGATTCATGAAAGCGGCTGGTGCATTAGTCAATCCAAATGGTAACACAATAAACTCATAGTGACCATATCTTGTTCTAAATGCAGTCTTGTGAATATCTTCATCTTTCAACCTCAACTGATGGTATCTAGATCTCAAATCTATCTTAGAAAATACTTCTGCACCACGCATTTGGTCAAATAAATCATCAATACACTGTAGTGCTTACTTATTCTTTATCGTTGCCTTATTTAGCATCCAATAATCTACACACGTTCTAAGGGTTCCGTCCTTCTTTTTGATGAAAATAACCAGAGCTCCCCATGGTGATACACTTGGCCTAATTAGATCTTTAGTCAATAGCTCTTGCAATTGAGCCTTCAATTCCATAAGTTCAATAGTGGCCATTTGGTATGGAGCTTTAGATACTAGCTCAGTTCTGGGTTTAATATCTATGGTAAAATCAAAGGTCTTTTTGGAGGGAAGCCTGGCAGTTCCTCAGGAAATACATCACTGAAATTGCAAAGATATGGGTATTTTTCCTCAAATGTTTGCTTCTCTAAGGCTTCGTCTACTAGGTCCATTTTGACTGCAAAAAGTTGGCATCCCTTATGCCTAGCCCGCTTTAATTGTTTTGAAGAAATAGATCTGATCCTTATTTCCCTTTGAATACCCTGAAAATTAACTTTGTTTCCTTTGTCATCCAAACACTCAATTGTTTTATGAAAACAATCTACCTTGGCCCTATGTCTCCACAACCAATTCATTCCTAAGATGACATCATAGGACCCTAAAGGTGCTACATATAAATTTACATCAGTGGAGAAGTTTGAAATATCAATCTTAGCTTCGAACAAACATTGCTCTACCTAAGCCTTTGAGTGATTTGCATATTCCATTGTCCATGGTTTTGACATAAAACCAGCTCTTCTAGGAAATTTACTTAAGACTCTAGATAGCACAAATTTTTTTGTTGCACCAGTATCAAACATAATAGAAAAAAGAACTCCAAATAATGTACCTGTCATCTCAATAGGAGTAATCTGATACTCAACTTGTCGATTGTCAAGGGTGGCATGAATCCTTTGTTGAAATGCTTCCTGTTGTGAAGGAAGTACCATGTTCCTAAGCTTCCCATTCTACTTTTTATTAGGACAACAGTTGGCATAATGATCTTCACCACATGAAAAGAAACCTCCAATTGGTCCTCTCTTCTCGGATGGTCTACTCATAGCATCATCGTTCCTCTTAAAATTGTCATTTTTCTTAAAGTCTTCATTTCTTCATTCATTACCAAATCCCCCTTTGTTTTTTTGATTTCCTTTATCATACCTCCTATTTCCATATCATTTATCATTCTTCCTTTTATACGCCTGATCATTGAAGTTCTTATCAAATCTCTTACGCTTCTTTTCACGATAAGCAGAAATGGATTTGATCTTCTGTTCTTACTTAATTGCTTTCTCATACACTTGGTCTATTATGTTCGGACCGTGGACCTCCACCTCATCGCTGATCTGAGGATTAAGTCCCATAATGAATTTTCTTATCTAAAATCTTTCATCCTTTTGATACTGAGGAACATACTTCAACAATCTAGTAAGTTTTTCCACATATTCAACCACAGACAAATCACCTTGCCTAAGATTTTGGAAATCTTTTAGCTTTTGATCAAAATAGAGATGTGGTAACCACCTTTTCTGAAAAAGTTTCACAAATTCATTCCATGTCACCTTCAAGGGGCTTAAATCTAGTTCCATTTTCTTGTTCATCCAGCAAGTGGATGCTTCTCTAGATAGCTGATATGCTCCCCACATTGCCTTCGTAATCTCAGAATAATTTCTGATTTCAAAGTATTTCTCCATTTCTGTTAGGCATGCTTCTGCTGCAACACCAGTTTTTCATTCCATCAAATTTGGGAGGGATAATCTTTTTCATATCCTTAGATAGTTCCTGTGCAAGTTTATCTTTTGTCTCCCTTTGAGATTCACTATTATCTTGATTTTCACTTGACGTGCCATGTTCTCATTGTTTACTTTTACTTACTGTGATCTATGAATCTAAATGAAGTTTTAAATACAAATCAAATGCAATAAACACAAATGATTATACCTTCACTTGACTCACAAATCTACGATAGCGGGAAGGAGTTGCGCCTGATAGCTCCTTAGATTTTACCCAATTTGATTGAAATGTGGATTGCTCTTTGCATTCAACACAATGTAGATGAGTGATTTGGACTTAAATGGAGATGGAGATAGGGATGAGGCATGATTTTGACATTATGGTGGTATGATGAGGAGATCGTGGAGAGATTTTGGCAGATTTTGGATGCAAGAAGAAGTTCCCCCCAATGGCTTAGAGAGGGGTCTCATTTATAGATTTTTTGAACAGCGGATGGAGGGTGAGGATCAAGAGTTGAGATCAAGGGCTAGAAATGAATGAGAGTTAGGGTTTGGATTGAAGCCATAGATGAGAGAGATCAAGGGTTGAAGCTTGGTCAATGGGATTAGAGGGCTCTCATTATTTGTGAATTTTAAATTCACATGGGGAAAGGTGTGGAGGAGAAAAATGAATTAAAGATTCATTTTTAGGAAGAGTGGATATGACAAGTGAATTAAAAATTCACCTCATGGGGGAGTGTGAATTAAAAATTCACTTTTATGTGGAGATGTGAAGATTGAAGGACACATGTACAATCACATGTGTAAGAGAGTGATAAATGAGATGTAAGGAGGATTTGACCCTTCGAATAAAAAATTGATTTTTATTCAAAGGTGTGTGGGAGGATGGGCTAAGAAAGGTTAATTAAGTGTTTAGCTTAATTAACTTAGGTCTAGGGGATAGGTAGGCTAGGGTAGATTGATTAAATAATTATTGTTTGATCAACTAGGCTAGGTTTAGGTTGATTAGTAGGGTAGATTAATTAGATAAGAATGATTTATCTAATTAATAGGGATTAGGGAGATGGACAAATTAGCTAAATAAATATTAGAAATATTTATTTAATTGATGAGGATAGTGTTGTAAGGTCTAGTGATAAATTAAGTGAATCAATTGATCACAAGGGATAGACAGATGGTTAGGGATAAATTAATTAAATAAAACAAATTTAATTAATTAATAGGAGGGATAAATTACTGTAGAGATATGGGAAATTGGTTTGCAGAGCAAGTTAATTTCAGGTGTCTACACTTACATTATTAGAATACTCATTTTCACCCTCCGTATTCCCGGTTTCATTCACTTTCTTCTCTAATTTGCCCAACCTTTCCTTAGTTTCAGTAAGCATATTAAGAATTCTATCCAATTTATCGGTGAAGTTTTCCTGAGAGTTGTGACCTTCCTGATCTTCTCTCTCATTAAACTCTAATTGATCCATATTTATTTGTTTTCTCACCTACTTTAGCAAGTACTATTCATTTCTACAATTTATCATTTTAAATATTATCAAAACATAGCAATTACTCATAACCATAGTTATTCTCAAACCAAAATTTGTCTTTATTATATTTTACACATCAATATATACATTCTTTAAGGATAGACATATTTCATGTTTCACTCAGTATTTACAAGAGGGGTGTAACCTTCGGATTCATTATCTGACACATATTCATGAGGTGTATAACCCTCAGATTCGCTGCTAGATGATAATACAATGATTTCAGCTCTAGGTGGTATACGGGGATCCCTAGTGATCATTAGTACACTAATAGGGCAGCAATTGACCATAATTCGAGTTGTGGTCCTAGATGTCTTTAGGAGTTCTTTTTTCATTCGTTTGAGTCATGACAGAGCACTGGAAAAAGTTTCCACATCATCTAGCCAAATGTCATTTTCATCATTCATTTTCTCAATAGTCTTGATCATCGCAAGTCGTTTATGCTTAGCTTGTAGATAATGTTCCTTACTAGTAAAGGACTTCCTTGTGGTTTTCTTGAGACGTACCATCCTGGCACAATAAATCAAATCATTAACTACCCGCATAATGTTGATTCCTAATCAGGTTAGTGGACTCATCAGCCCTAGTGCTGAACTTGGTTAGCTCTGATACAATATGTAACACCCAGTTTTGATTTCACCCTAAAAACTAAGTTTAACCAAAGGTAATAATTTTTTTTTGAAAGTTTAAAACAGAAAAGTAATTTGTTTTCTAATTTTAAAACCAAGTAGTTCATCCATCGACTAACAATAATCATGAAATTATAACTTATACAAAAGGATATATCTATCTACAACATTAAACAATATGTTGTTAAAAGTTACTTAGAACAATTCCAAAATAGAAACTTACCAAAGTCACTGCATCTCGATTGTCGACCATCCAAATTCAAGTCTCAGCAATCCTCAAGAATATAGAAAAGAAAGTATCTTCAAGGAGCTTAACCTCCAACCATAGACTGTCGGTCTCCCATTGTAACATCCACGTTCTAGAAACATAGTAAAAACCAAAGATTTCACATTAAAGTAACTTTACAAGGTAAAAAGGAGACAGAGAAAATTTTTCTTTTATTCAACATAAAGTCGAGTAACTACAATACAAGATATCTCATTACAAATTCAATAAACCATATTGACTTTCTCAAGTACAATGTTTACAAAAATAAATCTATTATAAATACCTTAATCAAATAGTATTTTACTTAGTCTCAATCACACAAGTCTCAAAGATATACTGCATCCAGAAATCTGACATCTTTATCGCAAGCCTCGGCATGTCTTCTGCTAGAGAGAGAGAGTATCTTTCCAGTGATTTACCTCCAACCACAGATCGTCGGTCTCCCGCACTCCTTCCAAACCAGAAGTGGCCCTTCCCTTCACGAGAAGTATAGACCAAGGAGACCAGTGGTAATTTGCCTTTCCGAGTACATAGTGTTGTATCTTACACAACTCTATCTATCATTCAACCCTAGATACCCTCTAGCTAAGTATGATTCCCGATAAGATGTGCAATCCAGATACAGTGAACTGACAATGCATGCGGAGACATATGCATTACTATGGCCATAGTTTTCTTTATAAATTGACGTTTGCAATGAACGATGTCGTATTGTTCACCCACTCCAACTCGACTTGGATGCTATCATATTCCTACAGCTTGACTTGTTCAACTACGTTTAACTATGAAGTCGTGGCGTTTTCAATAATTTAGTCTTCCCGACTCATACATGTTTTCTTTCATTGTCTATAATCCATAGACCTATCCAATTTTCTTTCTTTACAAGGACTCTCATTGCATCCTTGCAATACCTGAGGTTCACGACTTATTGTCTCATAATAAATATAGATAGATTAATTACGACTAAGATGATAACCTTAAACCAGGTTAAGCATTATAGTCTAGAAATCTAAATCGTTTCTTGCAAGTAAGAATAATTATGCATAGTCAGGGCATTTGACCCTTCATTCATGATCTAAATAATGATCTCAATGTCTCAATATAATAATTTCCATATCTAGGTTAAATTTAGATTCAAGTTATGAGTTTTGCCTAACTCAAACCTAGTCTTTCTAACTTAGGTGAATTCACAAGACACTGTCGTTGCTCGATTATTCATTATGGATTGACTATCCATTCTTAGGTATCTCTCTTTGCATCTTTACAACATTTGAGATTCACCCCTTGTCGACAAGTAATAGTGTAAGAGAAGTTGTGACCAAAAGGTATATTGAATTTAATGCTCTACTAATCATTAATGGTACCTCCCGCACGCTTGCAAAACATGAAGCTTTAGACTCATTCCACAAGTCGACTTGAAAACAAAGGATTAGGTTTCCCTACCTAAGGTTAAACATTATCAACTAGAGATAAATCTCTTTTCAATGAGCATATAATATTTAGGGTTCTCGACCTCTCAATGTCCACCCATACAAACTAAGTAATATGGGTTATAACCATGTTGTCAAATGATCTTTAACCTTCTTGGGTTGAACTAGGATTTTATTATCCTTTTCCCCAACATGATGGAATACAATCCTAATTTTAGTTGCTATCCAACTATCATTCATGTCAAGTTTCTCTCCTTTGAACTCTATAAGTTATGCCAAAACTAAACATACAAGTGCTCTAGTCTAATCCTGGTATGGAGAAATCCTCGCTCCTCCTACTATCATTAGAGACATAATTTACTTCTAATGATGAAGCTATTATCTAGAACTTGAGTGTTCTTAAAAATAGGAATACTATCACCATAGATATCCAAAAACATTCAACTTTCCACATATTATGTTCTATAAAAATCATACGATATAAAAGAGACAGCACATAAAAGTTTACATAGTACTTTATGACTTTTCCCAGTGCAACCCATGACACAAGATAATACAAAGACATGTATACATCTTTATTATATAATAGACCTAATCAACTTTCTTTCATCATGAGGACTCTCATATTTAACTCTTTCATAACCGGGTGCCTTTTTGCATGATAGCAAGTTATAAAATGGATAACCTTTCTAAGTGTTCATGACATACTATCTCCAAAACATAGGTGACTAGACAACTATATCGGTCTAGCGATAACTATGACTTAGGATTTAACAACTCTACACGTGTAGATCTACTATGATATTTTGCTCCATAAGGAAGTCTTAGTCTAATCTTCACATAACAATGACTATGCTGTCCTACTATGCTAATGAAAAACCAGACTAAACCATCCTTCCAAAATAACTAGAATGATGATTTCTTCAAAGCACGACTCTTATCATAGAGGAATTCAATATTCCAAGTTGTCATAGCATTTTATTTCTTTAAAAGATTCGGTCATTTTAAATAGGACATCGACCTTTGTGCACACAAGAGCAATTCAAAACCTTGGAAAAAAACATGGAGATAGAAACATGCACCATACACAAAGCAAAATTATTGAATTAAGGAAAGGAACCTATTATACGGTTTATTTATTCCTCTTACTGCATTTCTTCTTGCCATAGATAGCTCACGGCTTATAGCCTCTTCCTTTGCTAAGTGCAACAGTGTTATCCTTGTTTCGGTGCTACTCAGAATCACCGCAATACCTTGCATATAAGCACCACCCGAGGAGTCTACATCTCGAAAGAGAGTTCAAAAACCAAGAATAAAAACAATCCCCATTTCAATGCAATAATCCCATTCGTAATCCTATCCCTGCCCTGATGAAAGAGATAATCTCCTTTTCTTCTTTCGTCGTTCCTGCCCACGTTTACCAGACATAAACTCCAAAATTCTGGGTTGCCGAGACTTGAACGACCCATGTGACGTGAATGAGATGAAGGCCCATCTTGTCCCAAAACTGAGTCCCATTTCAATGGACAATTGCCACTCTTCTATCTTCTCAACCACCGAAACCTAATCCTTCCAGACTCTCTTCCCCCCCGCCAGAATGAAAGCTCTTCTCCATAAATAAAATGTTGGTTGTTTCTCACCACCACCACCACGTTTCTTTCCTTCACCGATCCTCCCTTTTCTCTAGAAGAAAGCTCTCCCTCCTTTTCTCCGCATGCATCAAACAACATTTTTCCTGTAATCCTGTTCCCATTCCAAGCAACAGAAAATACTCCTCATGACGATGGAATGCCTCCCCCTTAACTCGTTGTTTTTCCATATCTAAAACCCCCCGCATCATTACTGCCTCCCCGCACGATGATGAAGGAGTGAAAGGCATTTATCTCATGGTTCCAATAAATTCTCAATGACATACTCCCACCGAGCTCAGCAAAGAAGAAGACTCCTCTTTTTCTGCCGCCCTCAAGCTTCTAATAACATCGAAACTTCTCCTCCCATGCCCACGGTGATGGAGTATAAGCTATAACTCACCATTACACTTTCTTTTAACAGCATTTACTCTATCGTCCCATGCCTAAACAGAAGGCGATCCGTTATCTGCATGCTCTCGGCTTCCTAGCCTTCAGCGACCGTTATAGAAAGTGGAGTTTCCCTTATTTGATGACGTGGTAGTTGGTAGGCTTAACAACACCGTCCACGATACAAGATATTAGGATCACCATACCATTGGATCCGCCATAACACACAAATATGGGGCTCAAAACTTACGAGGTGGTAGTTTTAAATAATTAAAACATCCCCCCATACTCTAAACCCATCGTGAGTATCGATGATTGCCACCTTAGCAAAATAGTTTGATCAATAGCAATAATTGGTGGTCTAAGACTAGAAAATTAAAAGAGTTATTCGAACGAAAAGACATCATAAAAAGAATTATTATGTGTCCCTCTACAACCCCGGATCGATATCGACGACCAACTAGAAGGAATAAATACCTCACGGTCACTTAAATATAACTTAAGCAATTTTGGCATATTCCCCCATATATTACGACAGAACAAGTTATAACATGCCATGGTTCTAATTCGACGTTCGTCGAACTTCGCAAAGAAAAGAGTCTACAACAAATGCTCAAAGCGTTTTACAACAATCACGACGGATTGGGCGTAATGCAATACAAGTTTTCTAAATCGTTTGACGCACAAAACGACTTCTCGCATCTTTCAACTACGAGACATGATCCACAAATCTACCAGAAATAAGTTCATCTATTGATGTTTAAACGTCGGCAATATTAGAGTCATCTATCTTGATGGGAACGTCTTTACGTTTAAGAGGCGACAATAAAACCTCAAGTGACTCAAGAAGATAAAAAAAACCATTCCACATCAATGACATTGTTTACTTCGCAACTGACTATGTCGACTCTCCATTGACTTGACTAAATGATAATTAGGATATCGACTACCTGTCGATTTAGATTCGAAAGAAAACTGGCAAGATAAGACTTACCTCATACGACTCATTGGTTCACATTATCGTTTAACACTAGACTCGTTTGGCAAATTGACCACTCGTAATCCAAGGTCTATCTCTCTCTTCTCGAAAGATACTCTCTCTCTCTCTTCTCTGAGAGTCAATCACCTATAATCTTGTTTTCACTTGCCATCAAACAATAAGAGATCAGTGCATCATTATTCAATAAATTCAACGCGTAAATCAAATCCCATAACACAATTACTAGATTGACCATAACATAATCATTTCCATGATTTCATAATTGATACTCAATATAATTCCATGTCATATCCTGTCATAAGTCTATAACATCTCAACAAATTTACTTATGCCGAAGTAAAAAGTAAAAGTATAGCAAGTTAGAAAATAGGGATGTAACATATCCTTCCCCTAAAGATTCATCGTCCTCGATGATATAAAGTATCAAAATGCAACTTAAAAGCATAATCATTGTTTAATTTCTATCAGCATAAAGTAAATGAGGAAATTTCTGCTAGAATTTATGGTAATTTCTCCCCATGCAAAACTATTCTATGCATACTGGTCCCACTGGACCTTACACTTCATAACCTCTATGTTACACAAGCATTGCTCATGATCTTCAAGTATCTCAGAAGCTTGATCATAACCTTTCCTAGGTTCTTGTACTTCTAAATCATTCATAAATAACATTTATATATTACATGAATATATTCCTCATATATAAATCACAAAAAGCATGTTGCCTCCGGGCAATAATTGATAATAGATTGATTCTAGATATCAGTGAAATTTCTAACCTTAAAGTTTAGAAAGGTCCATTATGCTTAGGGACTGGTTTAGAATACATTCCATTCTTTAGGAAACGCTTTTAGGGGTTTAACCCTTAAAAGAATTTTCCTTCTCTAACCGAGAATTGTCTTGGTGTATGCTTAATCATTAACGTAATTCTTCTATTCATTATCGATTTCCATCGATCTTTCTTGATTAGCTAAATCTTTTCATCCATTTCGGATAACATTTCTGGACTAATGCTAATCCTACCTTCTAGCTTACCCAGCTTATAGGAGTTTGGCATCTTTCTATCCAATGTTTCAATTCAAGCCATCCTAATAGCAAAAGTTAAATATTGTCAAAGATTTCACGTAATAAGTAGTCTCCCTACTTGCATTGCTAATCCATGCAGCATGATTTGGAACTATCTTCTAAAACATGGTTAACTTCCTTAGTTTAACCATCTGTTCACAGGATAATAAATGTATACTCTTTAAAATTTCAGTCCTTAACATGGAGGACAAGTTTGTCATAACCTTGACATTACACGCGTATTTCTATCTGAGATAGCCTTCTCAGGAAACCAAGCAGTCTAAAACACATCTTGCACAAAATGCATGCTAACACTGATGCTCCATCAGTTCAATCCCCTGGTAAATAATGTGTTACCTTCGAGAGTTTATCATCTCAAGGTGGCATTGTGTCTTTTCCCCGACATAGAAAGACTTCATACAATACCCTTGCCAACAATTTGCCATTTCCATTCTGGCATGTCATACGAGTACATCAATCCTACATGAATTGATGTTCGACTCTTTCCCTCTAGCCTTCTAGATAATGTACTACTAATCTCGCAGCATCATTCTGTATTCCTTTCGAGAATTAAAGAGGTTTCATATCTGTTAGTAGTTGGTCACCCCTAGATTTCATGGTATGGTGGATTATGACTTCGCTCCACACCAGTTTTCTTATTTCAGAAGAATTAGAAACACATATTCTTTCTCTGAAACTCAATAGTCTGTGAGACTCAATATGAAAACCTTCATACCTTGAATCTTTTAGTATTTTACCTCAAGAATTTGCTTAATTTACTTATCATGTAAAGGTACACCCCTAAACCATTTCCTGAGGCATCAATTTTCCCTCAAACTGTCCTTCAGAATAGGAATTCATAGCATTGGTGCTGTTGTAATTTCTTTTAACCATTATAGAATCACTTGCACATAAGGATTAATGTTCTCCTTCATGCTTAAAATAAATAAGTACATCTTCTAGAAGACTAGAACAAATATGTCTAAACAATCTCTAGACACACTACTTATGAGATTCATGAATACGACAAGGCATTTGTATGTTCAAAGGACAACACTGCTAACTCACAGTGCCCAATCTTGTCCAAAAGTTGTTTCAAGGGTACCCTCATCCTTTAGTCTTGATTGATGACATATTGATTGCTAATCAATCACTTCTGTTCTACACATCTATTCAAAGAGATCACCGATACGTGGTGAAAGATATTTGCTCCTTATCGTGGTTTTAACGAGCATAAAATACTCAATACACAATTATAGAGTTATGTCCTCCTTGACAAAACAATACCTAGTGCACCCCACGGTAACATACTAGATCTAATCAAACCTTTTAGCCAATAATTCTTATAAAGGGGCTTTCGATTCCCTTAATCTTATAGTTGTCATATGATAAGGTACTTTTCTAGGCAACTCATCCTGGATTTCTAAGAGGAATCAAGGTTTTTCGTTGATTCATTCACTATTCCCTCAACTTTGGTGGAAAGGCTTTCTTTTCCAAAATACTAGGTATCTCCTTGGTTTTAAACATGGTGAGGATTGCTCCAATTTGATCAAGAGATTAACTAAGATTTGTTCTCTTTTAGACCTTCACCCTGGTTTGGTTCTAGTATGATACATGCTCTCATTTTCCTCATACTAGATAATTAAGTTATCTAACAGTTTTTCTAAATCTAAAGCGACTCAAAACATCAAGACATATATTTATCTCTTAAATATCCAAAGATTGGTATAAAACATTGTCATCTTTATTATAAAGTTTTTAAGAGTATTCACATCCTTCTTAATATAGTTGATATGACAAAGCTATATGTCACTGTCATTTTACAATCATCTCGTTTAACAAACATAGAGGGTGGAGGTACACACAAGTACTCCAACACCTTTTTCCTAAAAAATAGAAACATTACATCAACGTTCAAGTGACATGTTGTAACTGGGTACAGTTTACTAGGTTTTTACTACACCAGAAGAATTAGTAGGATTCTTGGCCAATTCAGAACATTGTTTTCTTTCTAGCCGAATACGCTTAAGTGCATCAGCAAAAGTCTCTGAATCCTCCAGCCATGCACCTTCAGAGTAAACAACATGCTCTTTAAGTTCAACCTCCTCGATAGGTTTCTTCTTAATCACTAATCTAGGCAAAAGCTGGGGTTCAGACTTCCTAGCTAGTTTCTTGGTTCTTCTCCACGTCATTTTGGCAAAAGAAGATTCAAACATTAGCTAACCGCATAATGTTGACTATAGGTTAGCACAGTGGACTCATAAGCCCTAGTGTCGAACCCGATAGCTCTGATACCATATGTAACATCCACGTTCTAGAAAAATAGTAAAAACCAAAGATTTCACCTTAAAGTAACTTTACAAGGTAAAAATGAGATAGAGAAATTTTTTCTTTTATTCAACATAAAGTCGAGTAACTACAATACAAGATATCTCATTACAAATTCAATAAACCATATTGACTTTCTCAAGTACAATGTTTACAAAAATAAATCTATTATAAATACCTGAATCCGATAGTATTTTACTTAGTCTCAATCAACACAAGTCTCAAAGATATACTGCATCCGAAAATCTGACATCTTTATCGCAAGCCTCGACATGTCTTCTGCTAGAGAGAGAGAGTATCTTTCAAGTGATTTACCTCCAACCACAGACCGTAGGTCTCCCGCACTCCTTCATAACCAGAAGTGGCCCTTCCCTTCACGAAAAGTATAGACCAAGGAGACCAGTGGTAATTTGCCTTTCCGAGTACATAGTGTTGTATCTTACACAACTCTATCTATCATACAACCCTAGATACCCTCTAGCTAAGTATGATTCCTGATAGGATGTGCAATCCAGATACAGTGAACCGACAATGCATGCGGAGATATATGCATTACTATGGCCATAGTTTTCTTTATAAATTGACGTTCGCAATGAACAATGTCGTATTGTTCACCCACTCCAACTTGACTTGGATACTATCATATTCCTACAGCTCGACTTGGTCAACTACGTTTAACTATGAAGTCGTGGCGTTTTCAATAATTTGGTCTTCCCGACTCATACATGTTTTCTTTCATTGTCTATAATCTATAGACCTATCCAATTTTCTTTCTTTACAAGGACTCTCATTGCATCCTTGCAATACTTGAGGTTCACGACTTATTGTCTCATAATAAATATAGATAGATTAATTACGACTAAGATGATAACCTTAAACCAGGTTAAGCATTATAGTCTAGAAATCTAAATCGTTTCTTGCAAGTAAGAATAATTACGCATAGTCAGGGCATTTGACCCTTCATTCATGATCTAAATAATGATCTCAATGTCTTAATATAATAATTTCCATATCTAGGTTAAATTTAGATTCAAGTTATGAGTTTTGCCTAAATCAAACCTAGTCTTTCTAACTTAGGTGAATTCACAAGACACTGTCGTTGCTCGATTATTCTTTATGGATTGACTATCCATTCTTAGGTATCTCTCTTTGCATCTTTACAACATTTGAGATTCACCCCTTGTCGACAAGTAATAGTGTAAGAGAAGTTGTGACCAAAAGGTATATTGAATTTAATGCTCTACTAATCATTAATGGTACCTCCCGCACGCTTGCAAAACATGAAGCTTTAGACTCATTCCACAAGTCGACTTGAAAACAAACGATTAGGTTTCCCTACCTAAGGTTAAACATTATCAACTAGAGATAAATCTCTTTTCAATGAGCATATAATATTTAGGGTTCTCGACCTCTCAGTGTCCACCCATACAAACTAAGTAATATGGGTTATAACCATGTTGTCAAATGATCTTTAACCTTCTTGGGTTGAACTAGGGTTTTATTATCCTTTTCCCCAACATGATGGAATACAATCCTAATTTTAGTTTCTATCCAACTATCTTTCATGTCAAGTTTCTCTCCTTTGAACTCTATAAGTTATGCCAAAACTAAACATACAAGTGCTCTAGTCTAATCCTGGTATGGAGAAATCATCGCTCCTCCTACTATCATTAGAGACATAATTTACTTCTAATGATGAAGCTATTATCTAGAACTTGAGTGTTCTTAAAAATAGGAATACTATCACCATAGATATCCAAAAACATTCAACTTTCCACATATTATGTTCTATAAAAATCATACGATATAAAAGAGATGGCACATAAAAGTTTACACAGTACTTTATGACTTTTCCCAGTGCAACCCATGACACAAGATAATACAAAGACATGTATATGTCTTTATTATATAATAGACCTAATCAACTTTCTTTCATCATGAAGACTCTCATATTTAACTCTTTCATAACCGGGTGCCTTTTTGCATGATAGCAAGTTATAAAATGGATAACCTTTCTAAGTGTTCATGACATACTATCTCCAAAACATAGGTGAGTAGACAACTATATCGGTCTAGCGATAACTATGACTTAGGATTTAACAACTCTACGCGTGTAGATCTACTATGATATTTTGCTCCATAAGGAAGTCTTAGTCTAATCTTCACATAACAATGACTATGCTGTCCTACTATGCTAATGAAAAACCAGACGAAACCATCCTTCCAAAATAACTAGAATGATGATTTCTTCAAAGCACAACTCTTATCATAGAAGAATTCAATATTCCAAGTTGTCATAGCATTTTATTTCTATAAAAGATTCGGTCATTTTAAATAGGACATCGGCCTTTGTGCACACAAGAGCAATTCAAAACCTTGGAAAAAAACATGGAGATAGAAACACGCACCATACACAAAGCAAAATTATTGAATTAAGGAAAGGAACCTGTTATACGGTTTATGTATTCCTCTTACTGCATTTCTTCTTGCCATAGATAGCTCACGGCTTATAGCCTCTTCCTTTGCTAAGTGCAACAGTGTTATCCTTGTTTCGGTGCTACTCAGAATCACCGCAATACCTTGCTTATAAGCACCACCCGAGGAGTCTACATCTCGAAAGAGAGTTCAAAAACCAAGAATAAAAACAATCCCCATTTCAATGCAATAATCCCATTCATAATCCTATCCCTGCCCCGATGAAAGAGATAATCTCCTTTTCTTCTTTCGTCGTTCCTGCCCACGTTTACCAGACATAAACTCCAAAATTTTGGGTTGCCGAGACTTGAACAACCCGTGCGACATGAATGAGGTGAAGGCCCGTCTTGTCCCAAATCTGAGTCCCATTTCAATGGACGATTACCACTCTTCTATCTTCTCAACCACCAAAACCTAATCCTTCCAGACTCTCTTCCCCCCCGCCAGAATGAAAGCTCTTCTCCATAAATAAAATGTTGGTTGTTTCTCACCACCACCACCATGTTTCTTTCGTTCACTGATCCTCCCTTTTCTCTAGAACAAAGCTCTCCCTCCTTTTTCCCGCATGCATCAAACAACGTTTTTCCTGTAATCCCGTTCTCGTTCCAAGCAACAGAAAATACTCCTCCTTATGACGATGGAATGCCTCTCCCTTAACGCACCATTTTTCCATATCTAAAACCCCCCACATCATTACTACCTTCCCGCATGATGATGAAGGAGTCAAAGGCATTTATCTCACGGTTCCAATAAATTCTCAACGACATACTCCCACCGAGCTCAGCAAAGAAGAAGACTCCTCTTTTTCTGCTGCCCTCAAGCTTCTAATAACATCGAAACTTCTCCTCCCATGCCCACGGTGATGGAGTATAAGCTATAACTCACCATTACACTTTCTTTTAACAGCATTTACTCTGTCGTCCCATGCCTAAACAAAAGGCAATCCGTTATCTGCATGCTGTCGGCTTCCTAGGCTTCAGCGACTGCTATACAAAGTGGAGTTTCCCTTATTTGACGACGTGGTAGTTGGTAGGCTTAACAACCCCGTCCATGATACAAGATATTAGGACCACCATACCATTAGATCCGCCATAACACACAAATATGGGGCTCAAAACTTACGAGGTGGTAGTTTTAAATAATTAAAACATCCCCCCATACTCTAAACCCATCGTGAGTATCGATGATTGCCACCTTAACAAAATAGTTTGATCGATAGCGATAATTGGTGGTCTAAGACTAGAAAATTAAAAGAATTATTCGAATGAAAAGACATCATAAAAAGAATTATTATGTGTCCCTCTACAACCCTGGATTGATATCGACGACCAACTAGAAGGAATAAGTACCTCACGGTCACTTAAATATAACTTAAGCAATTTTGGCATATTCCCCCATATATTACGACAAAACAAGTTATAACATGCCATGGTTCTAATTCGACATCCGTCGAACTTCGCAAAGAAAAGAGTCTACAACGAATGCTCAAAGCGTTTTACGACAATCACGACAGATTGGGCGTAACGCAACACAAGTTTTCTAAATCATTTGACACACAAAATGACTTCTCGCATCATTCAACTACGAGACATGATCCACAAATCTGCCACAAATAAGTTCATCTATTGATGTTTAAACGTCGGCAATATTAGAGTCATCTATCTTGATGGGAACGTCTCGATGTTTAAGAGGTGACAATAAAACCTCAAGTGACTCAAGAAGATAAAAATAATCGTTCCACGTCAATGACGTTGTTTACTTCACAACTGACTATGTCAACTCTCCATCGACTTGACTAAATGATAATCAGGATATCGACTACCTGTCGATTTAGATTCGAAAGAAAACTGGCAAGATAAGACTTACCTCATACGACTCATTGGTTCACATTATCGTTTAACACTAGACTCGTTTGGCAAATTGACCACTCATAATCCAAGGTCTATCTCTCTCTTCTCGAAAGATACTCTCTCTCTCTTCTCTGAGAGTCGATAACCTGTAATCCTGTTTTCACTTGCCATCAAACAATAAGAGATCAGTGCATCATTATTCAATAAATTCAACTCGTAAATCAAATCCCATAACACAATTATTAGATTGACCATAACATAATCATTTCCATGATTTCATAATTGATACTCAATATAATTCCATGTCATATCCTATCATAAGTCTATAACATCTCAACAAATTTACTTATGCCCAAGTAAAAAGTAAAAGTATAGCAAGTTAGAAAATAGGGATGTAACATAGCCTTCCCCTAAAGATTCATCGTCCTCGATGATATAAAGTATCAAAACGCAACTTAAAAGCATAATCATTGTTTAATTGCTATCAGCATAAAGTAAATGAGGAAATTTCTGCTAGAATTCATGGTAATTTCTCTCCATGCAAAACTATTCTATGCATACTGGTCCCACTGGACCTTACACTTCATAACCTCTATGTTACACAAGCATTGCTTATGATCTTCAAGTATCTCAGAAGCTTGATCATAACCTTTCCTAGGTTCTTGTACTTCTAAATCATTCATAAATAACATTTATATATTACATGAATATATTCCTCATATATAAATCACAAAAAGCATGTTGCCTCCGGGCAATAATTGATAATAGATTGATTCTAGATATCAGTAAAATTTCTAACCTTAAAGTTTAGAAAGGTCCATTATGCTTAGGGACTGGTTTAGAATACATTCCATTCTTTAGGAAACGCTTTCAGGGGTTTAACCCTTAAAAGAATTTTCCTTCTCTAACTGAGAATTGTCTTGGTGTACGCTTAATCATTAACGTAATTTTTCTATTCATTATCGATTTCCATCGATCTTTCTTGATCAACTAAACCTTTTCATCCATTTCGGATAACATTTCCGGACTAATGCTAATCCTACCTTCTAGCTTACCCAGCTTATAGGAGTTTGGCATCTTTCTATCCAATGTTTCAATTCAAGCCATCCTAATAGCAAAAGTTAAATATTGTCAAAGATTTCACGTAATAAGTAGTCTCCCTACTTGCATTGCTAATCCATGCAGCATGATTTGGAACTATCTTCTAAAACATGGTTAACTTCCTTAGTTTAACCATCTGTTCATAGGATAATAAACGTATACTCTTTAAAATTTCAGTCCTTAACATGGAGGACAAGTTTGTCATAACCTTGACATTACACGCGTATTTCTATCTGAGATAACCTTCTCAGGAAACCAAGCAATCTAAAACACATCTTGCACAAAATGCATGCTAACACTGATGCTCCATCAGTTCAATCCCCTAGTAAATAATGTGTTACCTTCGAGAGTTTATCATCTCAAGGTGGCATTGTGTCTTTTCCCCAACATAGAAAGACTTCATACAATACCCTTGCCAACAATTTGCCATTTCCATTCTGGCATGTCATATAGGTATATCAATCCTACATGAATTGATGTTCTACTCTTTCTCTCTGGCCTTCTAGACAATATGCTACTAATCTCGCAGCATCATTCTGTATTCCTTTCGAGAATTAAAGAGGTTTCATATCTGTTAGTAGTTGATCGCCCCTAGATTTCATGGTATGGTGGATTATGACTTCGCTCCACACCAGTTTTCTTATTTCAGAAGAATTAGAAACACATATTCTTTCTCTGAAACTCAATAGTCTGTGAGACTCAATATGAAAACCTTCATACCTTGAATCTTTTAGTATTTTACCTCAAGAATTTGCTTAATTTACTTATCATGTAAAGGTACACCCCTAAACCATTTCCTGAGGCATCAATTTTCCCTCAAACTGTCCTTCGGAACAGGAATTCATAGCATTGGTGCTGTTGTAATTTCTCTTAACCATTATAGAATCACTTGCACATAAGGATTAATGTTCTCCTTCATGCTTAAAATAAATAAGTACATCTTCTAAAAGACTAGAACAAATATGTCTAAACAATCTCTAGACACACTACTCATAAGATTCATGAATATGACAAGGCATTTGTATGTTCAAAGGACAACACTGCTAACTCACAGTGCCCAATCTTGTCCAAAACTTGTTTCAAGGGTACCCTCATCCTTTAGTCTTGATTGATGACATATTGATTGCTAATCAATCACTTCTGTTCTACACATCTATTCAAAGAGATCACCGATACGTGGTGAAAGATATTTGCTCCTTATCGTGGTTTTAACGAGCATAAAATACTCAATACACAATTATAGAGTTATGTCCTCCTTGACAAAACAATACCTAGTGCACCCCACGGTAACATACTAGATCTAATCAAACCTTTTAGCCAATAATTCTTATAAAGGGGCTTTCGATTCCTTTAATCTTATAGTTGTCATATGATAAGGTAATTTTCTAGGTAACTCGTCCTGGATTTCTAAGAGGAATCAAGGTTTTCCGTTGATTCATTCACTGTTCCCTCAACTTTGGCAGAAAGGCTTTCTTTTCCAAAATACTAGGTATCTCCTTGGTTTTAAACATGGTGAGGATTGCTCCAATTTGATCAAGAGATTAACTAAGATTTGTTCTCTTTTAGACCTTCACCCTGGTTTGGTTCTAGTATGATACATGCTCTCATTTTCCTCATACCAGATAATTAAGTTATCTAACAGTTTTTCTAAATCTAAAGCGACTCAAAACATCAAGACATATATTTATATCTTAAATATCCAAAGATTGGTATAAAACATTGTCATCTTTATTATAAAGTTTTTAAGAGTATTCACATCCTTCTTAATATAGTTGTTACGACAAAGCTATATGTCACTGTCATTTTACAATCATCCCGTTTAACAAACATAGAGGGTGGAGGTACACACAAGTACTCCAACACCTTTTTCCTAAAAAATAGAAACATTACATCAACGTTCAAGTGACATGTTGTAACTGGGTATAGTTTACTAGGTTTTTACTACACTAGAAGAATTAGTAGGATTCTTGGCCAGTTCAGAACATTGTTTTCTTTCTAGCCGAATATGCTTAAGCGCATCAGCAAAAGTCTCTGAATCCTCTAGCCATGCACCTTCAGAGTAAACAACATGCTCTTTAAGTTCAACCTCCTTGATAGGTTTCTTCTTAATCACTAATCTAGGCAAAAGCTGGGGTACAGACTTCCTAGCTATTTTCTTGGTTCTTCTCCACGTCATTTTGGCAAAAGAAGATTCAAACATTAGCTAACCGCATAATGTTGACTATAGGTTTGCACAGTGGACTCATAAGCCCTAGTGTCGAACCCGATAGCTTTGATACGATATGTAACATCCACGTTCTAGAAACATAGTAAAAACCAAAGATTTCACCTTAAAGTAACTTTACAAGGTAAAAATGAGACAGAGAAAATTTTTCTTTTATTCAACATAAAGTCGAGTAACTACAATACAAGATATCTCATTACAAATTCAATAAATCATATTGACTTTCTCAAGTACAATGTTTACAAAAATAAATCTATTATAAATACCTGAATCAGATAGTATTTTACTTAGTCTCAATCAACACAAGTCTCAAAGATATACTGCATCTGGAAATCTGACATCTTTATCGCAAGCCTTGGCATGTCTTCTGCTAGAGAGAGAGAGTATCTTTCCAGTGATTTACCTCCAACCATAGACCGTCGGTCTCCCACACTCCTTCCTAACCGGAAGTGGCCCTTCCCTTCACGAGAAGTATAGACCAAGGAGACCAGTGGTAATTTGCCTTTCCGAGTACATAGTGTTGTATCTTACACAACTCTATCTATCATACAACCCTAGATACCCTCTAGCTAAGTATGATTCCTGATAGGATGTGCAATCCAGATACAGTGAACCGACAATGCATGCGGAGACATATGCATTACTATGGCCATAGTTTTCTTTATAAATTGACGTTCGCAATGAACGATGTCATATTGTTCACCCACTCCAACTCGACTTGGATACTATCATATTCCTACAGCTCGACTTGGTCAACTACATTTAACTATGAAGTCATGGTGTTTTCAATAATTTAGTCTTCCCGACTCATACATGTTTTCTTTCATTGTCTATAATCCATAGACCTATCCAATTTTCTTTCTTTACAAGGACTCTCATTGCATCCTTGCAATACCTGAGGTTCACGACTTATTGTCTCATAATAAATATAGATAGATTAATTACGACTAAGATGATAACCTTAAACTAGGTTAAGCATTATAGTCTAGAAATCTAAATCCTTTCTTGCAAGTAAGAATAATTACGCATAGTCAGGGCATTTGACCCTTCATTCATGATCTAAATAATGATCTCAATGTCTTAATATAATAATTTCCATATCTAGGTTAAATTTAGATTCAAGTTATGAGTTTTGCCTAACTCAAACCTAGTCTTTCTAACTTAGGTGAATTCACAAGACACTGTCGTTGCTCAATTATTCATTATGGATTGACTATCCATTCTTAGGTATCTCTCTTTGCATCTTTACAACATTTGAGATTCACCCCTTGTCGACAAGTAATAGTGTAAGAGAAGTTGTGACCAAAAGGTATATTGAATTTAATGCTCTACTAATCATTAATGGTACCTCCCGCACGCTTGCAAAACATGAAGCTTTAGACTCATTCCACAAGTTGACTTGAAAACAAACGATTAGGTTTCCCTACCTAAGGTTAAACATTATCAACTAGAGATAAATCTCTTTTCAATGAGCATATAATATTTAGGGTTCTCGACCTCTCAGTGTCCAGCCATACAAACTAAGTAATATGGGTTATAACCATGTTGTCAAATGATCTTTAACCTTCTTGGGTTGAACTAGGGTTTTATTATCCTTTTCCCCAACACGATGGAATACAATCCTAATTTTAGTTGCTATCCAACTATCATTCATGTCAAGTTTCTCTCCTTTGAAATCTATAAGTTATGCCAAAACTAAACATACAAGTGCTCTAGTCTAATCCTGGTATGGAGAAATCATCGCTCCTCCTACTATCATTAGAGACATAATTTACTTCTAATGATGAAGCTATTATCTAGAACTTGAGTGTTCTTAAAAATAGGAATACTAACACCATAGATATCCAAAAACATTCAACTTTCTACATATTATGTTCTATAAAAATCATACGATATAAAAGAGACAGCACATAAAAGTTTACATAGTACTTTATGACTTTCCCCAGTGCAACCCATGACACAAGATAATACAAAGACATGTATACGGCTTTATTATATAATAGACCTAATCAACTTTCTTTCATCATGAGGACTCTCATATTTAACTCTTTCATAACCGAGTGCCTTTTTGCATGATAGCAAGTTATAAAATGGATAACCTTTCTAAGTGTTCATGACATACTATCTCCAAAACATAGGTGACTAGACAACTATATCGGTCTAGTGATAAATATGACTTAGGATTTAACAACTCTACACGTGTAGATCTACTATGATATTTTGCTCCATAAGGAAGTCTTAGTCTAATCTTCACATAACAATGACTATGATGTCCTACTATGCTAATGAAAAACCAGACTAAACCATCCTTCCAAAATAACTAGAATGATGATTTCTTCAAAGCACGACTCTTATCATAGAGGAATTTAATATTCCAAGTTGTCATAGCATTTTATTTCTATAAAAGATTCGGTCATTTTAAATAGGACATCGGCCTTTGTGCACACAAGAGCAATTCAAAACCTCGGAAAAAAACATGGAGATAGAAACACGCACCATACACAAAGCAAAATTATTGAATTAAGGAAAGGAACCTGTTATACGGTTTATGTATTCCTCTTACTACATTTGTTCTTGCCATAGATAGCTCACAGCTTATAGCCTCTTCCTTTGCTAAGTGCAACAGTGTTATCCTTGTTTCAGTGCTACTCAAAATCACCGCAATACCTTGCATATAAGCACCACCCGAGGAGTCTACATCTCGAAAGAGAGTTCAAAAACCAAGAATAAAAACAATCCCCATTTCAATGCAATAATCCCATTCGTAATCCTATCCCTACCCCGATGAAAGAGATAATCTCCTTTTCTTCTTTCGCCGTTCCTACCCACGTTTACTAGACATAAACTCCAAAATTTTGGGTTGCCGAGACTTGAACGACCCGTGCGACGTGAATGAGACGAAGGCCCGTCTTGTCCCAAATCTGAGTCCCATTTCAATGGACGATTACCACTCTTCTATCTTCTCAACCACCGAAACCTAATCCTTCCAGACTCTCTTCCCCCCCGCCAGAATGAAAGCTCTTCTCCATAAATAAAATGTTGGTTGTTTCTCACCGCCACCACCACGTTTCTTTCTTTCACCGATCCTCCCTTTTCTCTAGAACAAAGCTCTCCCTCCTTTTTCTTGCATGCATCAAACAGCGTTTTTCTTGTAATCCCGTTCCCGTTCCAAGCAACAGAAAATACTCCTCCTCATGACGATGGAATGCCTCCCCCTTAACTCGCCGTTTTTCCATATCTAAAACCCCCCGCATCATTACTGCCTCCCCGCACGATGATGAAGGAGTCAAAGGCATTTATCTCATGGTTCCAATAAATTCTCAACGACATACTCCCACCAAACTCAGCGAAGAAGAAGACTCCTCTTTTTCTGCCGCCCTCAAGCTTCTAATAACATCAAAACTTCTCCTCCGATGCCCACGGTGATGGAGTATAAGCTATAACTCACCATTACACTTTCTTTTAACAGCATTTACTCTGTCGTCCCATGCCTAAACAGAAGGTGATCCGTTATCTGCATGCTCTCAGCTTCCTAGCCTTCAGCGACCCCTATACAAAGTGGAGTTTCCCTTATTTGACGACATGGTAGTTGGTAGGCTTAACAACCCCGTCCATGATACAAGATATTAGGACCACCATACCATTGGATCCGACATAACACACAAATATGGGGCTCAAAACTTACGAGGTGGTAGTTTTAAATAATTAAAACATCCCCCCATACTCTAAACCCATCGTGAGTATCGACGATTGCCACCTTAGAAAAATAGTTTGATCGATAGCGATAATTGGTGGTCTAAGACTAGAAAATTAAAAGAGTTATTCGAATGAAAAGACATCATAAAAAGAATTATTATGTGTCCCTCTACAACCCCAGATCGATATCGACGACCAACTAGAAGGAATAAATACCTCACGGTCACTTAAATATAACTTAAGCAATTTTGGCATATTCCCCCATATATTACGACAGAACAAGTTATAACAGGCCATGGTTCTAATTCGACGTCTGTCGAACTTCGCAAAGAAAAGAGTCTACAACGAATGCTCAAAGCGTTTTACGACAATCACGACAGATTGGGCGTAACGCAACACAAGTTTTCTAAATCGTTTGACGCACAAAATGACTTCTCGCATCTTTCAACTACGAGACGTGATCCACAAATCTGCCACAAATAAGTTCATCTGTTGATGTTTAAACGTCGGCAATATTAGAGTCATCTATCTTGATGGCAACGTCTCGACATTTAAGAGGTGACAATAAAACCTCAAGTGACTCAAGAAGATAAAAACAACCATTCCACGTCAATGACGTTGTTTACTTCGCAACTGACTATGTCGACTCTCCTCAACTTGACTAAATGATAATCAGGATATCGACTACCTGTCGATTTAGATTCGAAAGAAAACTGGCAAGATAAGACTTACCTCATACGACTCATTGGTTCACATTATCGTTTAACACTAGACTTGTTTGGCAAATTGACCACTCGTAATCCAAGGTCTATCTCTCTCTTCTCGAAAGATACTCTCTCTCTCTCTTCTCTGAGAGTCGATAACCTGTAATCCTGTTTTCACTTGCCATCAAACAATAAGAGATCAGTGCATCATTATTCAATAAATTCAACTCGTAAATCAAATCCCATAACACAATTATTAGATTGACCATAACATAATCATTTCCATGATTTCATAATTGATACTCAATATAATTCCATGTCATATCCTGTCATAAGTCTATAACATCTCAACAAATTTACTTATGCCCAAGTAAAAAGTAAAAGTATAGCAAGTTAGAAAATAGGGATGTAACACCCATACTCCTTCCTATCTGGAAGTGGCCCTTCCCTACTCAAAGAGGATAGACTTAGGATAACCAATGGTGTCTACCATCTAAGTACTGGTGTTGTGACCTGTGTAACCTTTTATCATGCAATCCCCTAGATACCCTCTAGTCAAGCGTGACCACTCCACAAGCTACGCCATCTAGTTGTTGGGAATTAAGGTGTCTCAACCTTTGCAAATTCTTAATGTTGTATTTATTTATCCCATGTTGCATAGTCAGCACCTTGTGTATATGCAGCAAGATAAATTTTGGTGATTTTGGCAGTCGTGGTTTCTCCCTTGAATAATTAATGGGGGTTTGGGGGTAGTGCCCCCAAGGCAAGGTCGAGGGGCAACGCCTTCATGGGGGCTCGAGGGAAACACCCCTGAAACCTCAAAGGACTTTTAATTAATGACAGAGTATCTTTGCATGAGAGAAAGGTATCTTTGAGCAGTCAAGGGAGGTTATGACATGTTGTAAGAGGAATATGATATTTTTAGTCAGTGTATGATAGATTCTCTTACAGCTGTAATTGCTATTAGTTATGACAGATTCTATGACAGTTGTAAGGTGCATAAGAGCATCTGTCATAACCTATCTTGGGACTAGGCGCTTACTTTGGGATGGGATGTTGGAAAAGTGTCCTTAGGCATGGGTTTTTTGGGCATGAGTCCAAGATGGATGCCCATCTATAGAAAGTTCCATATTTGTCTTGTAAAGTCTATATAAACAAGTGCTTGGATGGGAGATAGATAACTTTGGTACAAATACTATTATGTTGCCAGATTATCTCCAGATTCAACATTCAAAGACTCCTGAAAGAGCACTGGCTTTGAAACTATATTGTAATCTATTAGTGTTTACTGTAATACATTTGAGCTATGTTTTGGAGTGTGGGGTTTTTCACCCGTAAGGGTTTTCCCCATGTATATCTTGTCTCTCTCTCTTCTATCTACTTTCTGTGTGTATGTGTATTGCTGCAATATATTTGTTAGATGTTCTATGTTGATATAGTTGGAAGAATTAAAGTTGAATTTGCATACATCTCTTCTCATTAGATTAGTGTAGGAAGCGATTTCCGCACACCTAGCTTCCTTTCACCAGTCACAGTGAACTATCAATGCACTTGAGGCACATGCATTACCTTAGCCAAAGGATTTGAATATAATTAGCATTGTATCAATGCAAGTAATAAGTTCACCCACCCCAACTCAACTTGAATTAATCGCAATCCTACAGTTACCTATTGTTGGTTAATAGATTTTTCCTTATTCTAAAAATATTTTATTCTGACTCCATACCCCTCTTTTTAAGAACAAATGAGTTAAGCAACAAATGGGTGAACCTTTTAAATTAGTTCCCCTTTGAATTTAGGTACAGCTCCCTTTAAGATTTTCAATGAATTAAATCTATTCAACTATCCAAATGCACTTTTAACTAGAAAATGCTTAAGACAGACTAACATTCATACATAACCATGTCATGAATGCGATAAATTTATACAGTAATAGGATAGAATGCACAGAATCTATTTTGGTACATTCAAATACATGAATACATTCATACGAACTGTTGGATCTAGGGCATACAACTGAGAGGGGGGGGGGGTGAATCAGTTGTATAAAACTTCTTGTTATTCAAACACTTAACTCACTGTTGTTAGTTAGCAGCACATCAAATAATCATCCATGGAAGCATAATACATAAACATAAGAGCAGATAAGCATCAACACATTGAACACCAAGATTTTGACGTGGAAAACCCGGTTAAGGGAAAAACCACGGGGTGATTAACCCAAGAATTATTCTCTGTTAGAAGAATAAAGAAAAAATGAATGGCACATGCCAATAAGGGCTCACTGCCCGAGCACACTGCTCACAAAGAGGCCCACTGCCTACAAGGAGACACACTGTCTACAAAGTGATGAAAATCACAGTCTTGAACTGGAGAATGACATCTCTACCATGTCCGGATCAGTTCCAATTAAGCCCAACAATCTCTGCTCTGCCTTTCGCACGTTTCTTCGCTATATCATTCTCATCCTCACCCCACAACACTCTGAAATGAACTCACAAATCATTATTTATACAAGACATCGACTTAGGAACAAGCATCTAAGTCGGCAAACAACCATAGGAGTATCCGCAAGATGAATAACACATCCGGTCGGCCATCACAAGAACATTCACAGAATGAACATCTCATCCGGTCGGCTACACAAAGCAAGAACTTCATCCGGAAGAATAACTTCAATTCCGGGCTCTACCATCAATGCGGACCAACAACACAACCTAAACATGATCCAAGAACCTTCACAAGCCTGTCTGAATGTCCGGATACATCCGCACTTCCTCTGCTTACTGGGATCTCTTGTCTTCCTCATACGGAACTTCAAGAACACAGTCTGTCGCCACTGTCATAATGCAAGAGGTACTTCCAGACCTCCAAATCACACACAAATCAGGATGACACATCACAAGGACATCTCAAACACTCCTTCCAATCCGCAGATTATGATAATACAATTCTGGACCTCACCGGACCTTTTTGTGATCCTCTGTCACCTCCGGATACTTGCCGGACCCGGTTCTATACCGGCAGCCACAACTCCTTCCGATCTTCATACGGACCTCTGAAATCTTAACTGTAACATCTCAAGACTCATATCTACTAACCCTTTAATCCGCATCCTCCGGTTCTCAACCTATACAGTACATTTACCTTCTTCTCATCACTGTTCTTCACTGTTCCTGACTGAGGCTAATTTTCTTAATATCCTCAGCACAAAGCTCATCAAATCCTTCTTGTCAATGCAGTATGAGTATGTTGACATCAATGACAACACTGGCTCACCTTATACTTGCAACAATCTCCCCCTTTGTCATTGATGGCAACATATGATGTGAAAAACCATCAAGACAAGAACTTCTCTTTTCTGTCACAGCTCCCCCTATCAACAACAACTCTTCACATGTCTTCCTTTGCTGCTCCCCCTTTGATCATCAACCACTTGTTTTTCACATGTCTTCTCTCCCCCTTTGACATCAATGGCAAAGGGCTCATACTTGTAATTCTCATGCATCAGAATCATACCAGCTGCTCCCCCTTAGTTGCAGCTCCCCATTAGTCCGGATCACAAGATATGACTGTGATAGCCACCGGACTGATGCACATCAGTGCATCTTAGTTCATCACCGGAGGGGCCATGACCCCTAACTTCTCCCGGAGATATTCAAAAGAGTCCTTGGGAAGAGGTTTTGTAAAGATATCTGCAATCTGATCCTTGGAGGGAACATACTCCAATCTGACTTCTTCCTTGTTTACTTGTTCTCTCAAAAAGTGAAATTTGATAGATATGTGCTTAGTCTTAGAATGCAATACCAGATTCTTGGAAATATTAATTGCACTTGAATTATCACAGAAAATTGTGATAGGCTCCTCATATTCAACTTTGATGTCTCTTAGCATCTGCTTCATCCATAAGATTTGAGTGCAACTACCTGCTGCTGCAATGTATTCTGCTTCAGTTGTAGACAGAGATATTGCATCTTGTTTCTTGCTTAGCCAAGAAACCAATCTCTTCCCCAAAAAGAATGCTCCACCACTAGTGCTCTTCCGGTCATCCACATCTCCTGCCCAATCTGCATCTGTGTAAGCATGAAGAGAGAAATCCGGATCTCTAGGATACCATAGACCATACTCAACTGTTCCTTTCAAGTATCTAAAAATTCTTTTGATTGCCATAACATGAGATTCTCTAGGATCAGCCTGGAATCTTGCCACAAGACCAACAGCCTGCATTATATCTGGTCTAGTTTGAGTGAGATACAACAATCCACCAATCATTGATCTATACTTTGTCTGATCTGCCTTTGGAGAATCATCATCTTTGCTTAACTTACATCCGGTTGCCATAGGAGTGTTCATAGGCTTTGAGTCTTCCATACCAAATTTCTTTAACAATTCTTTCACATATTTGGTCTAAGAGATGAAGATCCCTTCTTTTGTTTGAGTAATTTGCAGACCCAAGAAGAAATTCATTTCACCAAGCATAGACATTTCAAACTCACTTTTCATCTGGTTTGCAAAAGTTTTGCACATACTATCTCTTCCTCCAAAAATGATATCATCCACAAACACTTCAACAATCAAAATGTTTTCATGATCAATTTTGAAATATAAGTTACTGTCAGCAGTACCTTTGTTGAATCCAATCTGTACAAGATGCTTATCCAACCTTTCATACCATGCTCTTGGGGCTTGCTTCAATCCATACAAAGCTTTCTTCAACTTGCAGACCATATCATTATTATCAGACAATTGAAATCCATCCGGTTGTTCAATGTAGACTTCTTCTTCCAGATCACCATTTAGGAAGGCAGACTTGACATCCATCTGATATACCTTGAAGTCTTTGAAGGCAGCAAATGCAAGAAGTAATCTGACTGCTTCAATTCTTGCTACCGGAGCAAAAGTCTCTTCAAAGTCAATTCCTTCTATTTGAGAGTAGCCTTTACAGACCAATCTAGCTTTGTTTCTGATTACTTCACCAGCTTCATTTAGTTTGTTCCGGAAGACCCACTTGGTTCCAATTACATTCCTGTCTCTAGGTCTGGGAACAAGATCCCAAGTATGATTTTTCTCAATTTGCATCAGTTCATCTTCCATTGCTTTGGTCCAGTTTTCATCATTGCAGGCTTCCTTTATTGTTTTAGGTTCAATCTTTGAAATCAGACAACATTCATTCTGATCTTGAGCAATATTCCTTCTAGTTTGTACACCTTTGCTTCTGTCACCTATGATCTGATCTTCAGAGTGATTCAGTCTTACATACCTTGGAATTTTGGGAGTATCCAGCACTGTTGTTTCTTGATCAGCCTCATTCAAATCTAACTCTTCTTCCTGATTTACCGGATCAGGCTGACTCTGTCTCACCGGAGAGGATTGAGGTCCTTGAACACTGTCTTGGTCATCTTCATCAAACTCATAAAATCTTGAAGGCTTCTCAATTCCTTCATCAACCTTCACATTGGTGCTTTCTATCATCTTCCTCAATCTCTTATTGTAACACCGGTATGCTTTGCTTTGAGTGGAGTAGCCCAAGAAAATTCCTTCATCACTTCTAGCATCAAACTTTCCTAGATCTTCATCTCTTTTAATATAACACTTGCTACCAAATACTCTAAAATATTTCACAGTAGGAGTGATGCCAAACCAGAGTTCATAGGGGGTCTTACCGGTGTTGTTTCTGATTTGAACTCGATTGAGAGTGTAGACTGCAGTGCTGATAGCTTCTTTCCAAAACATTTGAGGAACATTTGCTTCCAACATCATTGTCCTAGCAGCTTCCTGGATGGTCCGGTTCTTTCTCTCAACTACTCCATTCTGCTGTGGAGTCTTAGGAGCAGACAACTGTCTCCTTATACCCTGTTTCTCACAAAAGTCAATGAATTCACCAGATGTAAATTCACCACCTCTATCAGACCTTAGACACTTTAGTTTCAATCCGGTTTGATTCTCCACCATAGCTTTGAAGATTTTGAACTTCTCAAAAGCTTCTGATTTTTCTTTTAGAAAGGTAACCCACATCATCCGGGAATGATCATCAATTAACAACATGAAATATCTATCACCTTGCAGACTCTTGATTCTTGTTGGACCACATAGATCAGTATGTACTAATTCCAATAATCCGGTAGAAGACTGATCTTTGCTTTTAAAAGAGACTCTGCTTTGTTTGCCTAACTGACATTCTTTACACACACTATTTGTAGGTTTTATCAACTTTGGAAGATCTCTCACAGCCTGAGTATTGCTTATTTTGATGATGTTATCAAAATTTACATGACACATTCTTCTATGCCATAACCAACTCTGATCAATTTGAACAAACAAACAACTTTTATTTGAACCAACCAAATGAAAGATGTTACCTCTTGTCTGAGTACCGGATGCAATTTCAGTTCCGGAGCTTGTAAAGATTCTGCATTTTCCATTCTTGAACCGGAGATCATAGCCTTTGTCCACTAACTGACCAACACTGAGAAGATTGTGCTTCAATCCTTCAACATACAGTACATTTCCTGTTTTGCTCTTACCATCAAAGGAAATAATTCCTCCTTCATATCTTTCCAAGTCTAAGAACTTATTCTTGTCACCAGTCATATGGTGAGAACATCCACTGTCAATAACCCAATCATCCTTTTCTTCCACTTGAGCAGCCAAGGCTTTTTCAACAACTTTGTGATTGACAGATTCAGAGAGTAAGGGATCTTCTTCTTTGATGGCTATAAACACCCACTCATTTCCGGATTTGCCTCCTGGTTCTGATTCATCATCTGTTACTCCTTCATTGTCATCTTCTTCATGAACATAATAGCAATTCTTTTGAAACCTTTGTCTGTGAGTATTAGATCTTGCAGATCTCTCCGGACATCTTGAGGCAAAATGACCAATCTTATTGCAGTTGAAACACTTAAAGGGTAGTTTTCCTTCATACTTATCGGATCCTCTTGGCAGTCTTTTTGCAATGAGGGCTTCAAGTTGAGTTGTTTCTGCTTCTTCTTCTTCCATGTCTCTTCTTGCTTGATCATACCATGACATTTTCCTTGATGAGTTTTCACCCGGATCAAATCTCTGTTTGCCTTTCACATAGGCACTGGCTTTGAAAGCAGATTCAGTCTTGGGAGGATCATCTCCAAACTCGGTCATTTCAAATGCAGCTAGTTTGCCAGCCAGTTGTTCTCTTGTGACAGTTGTGTGGGCTCTGAATTCATCAATGGCAGCAACTTTGATTTTGTAGGCAGCAGGAAGGGATCTTAGGATTTTGCAGACAATCTCATTTTCATCTAAAGTTCCACCAGCATTTCTGATTCCACATACCAGCTCATTTACTCTTGGCATAAAGGTAGTGATGTTTTCATCATCTCTCATTTTCAATCTTTCAAATTTCCCTTTCAGACTTTGCAATCTTGCACTTTTGACAAACTCATCTCCTTCATACAGAAGTTCCAGTTTAGTTAGGATCTCATATGCAGTGGGTAGGTCAATGACATTCGAGAGATCTGAGTCATTCAATGCGCTTAGAAGAGCTTCCTTGGTCCGCAGATTGTTTTCAGCTTCTGTGATTTCATTCAGAGTAGTCGGACCACCTTGTGGAGGTACATATGGTTTTGAAATCATACCCAGGTATGCTTTTCCCATGCATTCCAAGTGACACTTCATGCGACCTTTCCAGAGAGTGAAGTTGGTTCCATCAAACTTCGGACTATCCTTCTTGTATGACGACATCCTGGATCTCCTCAAGCGGTTAAGCTCTTGTCAGAGGAACTCGGCTCTGATACCAATTGTTGGATCTAGGGCATACAACTGAGAGGGGGGGGTGAATCAGTTGTATAAAACTTCTTGTTATTCAAACACTTAACTCACTGTTGTTAGTTAGCAGCACATCAAATAATCATCCATGGAAGCATAATACATAAACATAAGAGCAGATAAGCATCAACACATTGAACACCAAGATTTTGACGTGGAAAACCCGGTTAAGGGAAAAACCACGGGGTGATTAACCCAAGAATTATTCTCTGTTAGAAGAATAAAGAAAAAATGAATGGCACATGCCAATAAGGGCTCACTGCCCGAGCACACTGCTCACAAAGAGGCCCACTGCCTACAAGGAGACACACTGTCTACAAAGTGATGAAAATCACAGTCTTGAACTGGAGAATGACATCTCTACCATGTCCGGATCAGTTCCAATTAAGCCCAACAATCTCTGCTCTGCCTTTCGCACGTTTCTTCGCTATATCATTCTCATCCTCACCCCACAACACTCTGAAATGAACTCACAAATCATTATTTATACAAGACATCGACTTAGGAACAAGCATCTAAGTCGGTAAACAACCATAGGAGTATCCGCAAGATGAATAACACATCCGGTCGGCCATCACAAGAACATTCGCAGAATGAACATCTCATCCGGTCGGCTACACAAAGCAAGAACTTCATCCGGAAGAATAACTTCAATTCCGGGCTCTACCATCAATGCGGACCAACAACACAACCTAAACATGATCCAAGAACCTTCACAAGCCTGTCTGAATGTCCGGATACATCCGCACTTCCTCTGCTTACTGGGATCTCTTGTCTTCCTCATCTGGAACTTCAAGAACACAGTCTGTCGCCACTGTCATAATGCAAGAGGTACTTCCGGACCTCCAAATCACACACAAATCAGGATGACACATCACAAGGACATCTCAAACACTCCTTCCAATCCGCAGATTATGATAATACAATTCCGGACCTCACCGGACCTTTTTGTGATCCTCTGTCACCTCCGGATACTTGCCGGACCCGGTTCTATACCGGCAGCCACAACTCCTTCCGATCTTCATGCGGACCTCTGAAATCTTAACTGTAACATCTCAAGACTCATATCTACTAACCCTTTAATCCGCATCCTCCGGTTCTCAACCTATACAGTACATTTACCTTCTTCTCATCACTGTTCTTCACTGTTCCTGATTGAGGCTAATTTTCTTAATATCCTCAGCACAAAGCTCATCAAATCCTTCTTGTCAATGCAGTATGAGTATGTTGACATCAATGACAACACTGGCTCACCTCATACTTGCAACATGAACTTGCTGAACTAATAAAGAATAGAACACATATGATGAGTTGTCCAAATAAAGAGCAATTACCAGATGAAAGGAGATTTCACACAAAAAATCTAATTCCACGCACTCAGATGCACAGATCCAAATAAGCAGTAATTGTTTCTTCTTCTCATTCACAGATGAAAGTTACTCAGACAATCATCACACAATGTAAAATTAAGAACAGTTTAGCTAAAATTCCCTTCCTCTTTTCTTTTTCTAAACTTCCCTTTTTCAAAGATTTTAAAAGCCTATATATATGAATGTCTTAATCATGTCTTTGAGTAAATCAAACCCAGAGTTAACATAACTCTGACCCGTACGAGATTTAGTTTTTAACAACTGATTTTAAAGATCAAGATTGCTGAAAATAACATGATAGAGGAACTGAAATAAAGAAAATGAGCCAATGAGGTCATGACTGGGGTGACGAGTTTGTATCTCCAGATTTGTTCTCGGTGGCCAGGGAAGCCCGTTGGGTCTTCCATTCCTGAAAAGCAGCAACGAACTCCTAAATCTTCAGGAAGTTGGGAATACCTATATGCTTCATTCTTGACCTCCAAACTTCTTTTTCCCTTCGCATTTTCCCAAATTTTTCTTTGTGTTCTGGAAGTTCGTCTATACAGAGATAAAGCAATGACTCAACTTTAGAAATCCGAGAGAAATCCTCAATTAAAATATTGTCATTTTCTCTAACAAAACTGATTTTATCTTTGAATGATTGTACCACTGCGTCGACATCTTCCACTAGTTTTCCATCATCTTTTACGTATTGAACATCAATACATTACAAGTCACGTTGCAGTGATTGAGTGAATTCTGTTATCTCCTTAATTAGCTTTGTGAGTTCAAAGCGTCCTTGCCGGGATATGGAATTCCTCCATTCAATATTCTTCTTATTCACATATAACAAATCCTCGTCCACACCAGTCATGTTCTTTTCTGCCAAAAACTTCTCCAGCCCATATTTCTAAACTTCATCTATTTGGTTTATTACATTCACCCACTTGCCCTCATCTTTTGCCCAAACAGCAACCTGTGCCTTAAGATCTTCAATGGTGGCAGCAATCAGATCATACATGCCCTTGAGTTCATAGATGTATTCGGTTCCCTTCTTCTCAATGTTATCCAACCAACTGTCAAATGTTTTTGCCACCATTTTGCTTCTATGAACCTGATCTAGCATCTTTTGGTTGACAGGTGATTTCAGGTCAAAAGACAGGGGAGCTGTGAGATCGGCTGCGGATTAGGGTTGTTAATAGCCTCAATGTACTCTGCCATTGAACGCAGAGCTTGTTTCAACTCCTTCTTGTCCTTTTCATCTTTCCAGGTTCGACTAACCATCTTCTTAGTAGATGCTTCAAGGTGGTGGACATCTGCAGCTCTAGAAGCAGTACCGAGACCTACTCTCTCCACAGTGAAATCATGCACTGTTGGATCTTGAACTTCTTCTTCAGTCACTAGCTTAGCTATTTCAGCACTCCAGTTACCAGTGTTTGGGTCAATGTTTATTCTAGATGTCGTCTTGAGTTTCTTGGACTTGGGGGTCTTCCCCAAACATTTGCTTACCATGTCCTCTAAAGGGACAACAAAAGGAATCACTTTCTTTTTGTCAGAGATAGAACTCTCCAGCCACTTCGGTGTAGGGGCTGAGGTTGTCTTCTTGGGGTTCACTCCATCAGAGGATTCATTTGAAATCATTAACGTTTCAGGGGTCTCCAGAATGGCCCTTGACTGTGACTCGTGTCAACTTCCTCTGTTCTGTTTGGACTTGGCTCTTTGTCACCCATAGGTTCTTCTGAATCTTCCTCTGAATTCAAATCAACAACTATTGTTTCAGAAGCCTGCTTCTTTCTTTTCCCTTTAGTCCTCAACCTGGTAACACGAGATGGCAGAATATCTGTGAGGACTCTTTTGGATCTCTTAGTGATAGGGCTTCTCTCAATTGATGGCTTGGAAGCACCTGCACCACAGATAGCAAGAGGTTGATTAGAAGAGTCTATGGGAAGCGATGATCCAACCATTGAAGAGAATTGTTCAGCATTTTTATCCTGAAGCCCTTCCTGTCTCTTTTCTCTCAACCATTTCTTAGTTCTTCTTATCACTGGAAGGGTTTTAATTTCAATTCTGTCTTCCTCCTTTTTTCTCCAGTCCACCTCTGGAATGGGTAAGTGTTCTACTTTCTCAAATTGTGGGTCAATCACTTGTTCATCATCATAAAAAATTCTAGAAATGTCCATGTTTAAATTAAGGGTAATTATCTGCCCCAAAGAAAATCTACACCACAGCCTTCTCCTAACCTCAAATTCATCTGGACAATCTTCCCAGTAATCCTCCAGCTTAGGAAGGTGTGAGTGCCCTGTTCCAGGATCTAGGTTATCTTTGACAAATCGTTTACTGTCGAATTGAGACCTGGCAGTGAAGAATTGAAAATTGAACCTTTTGAGGTTCACCTCCAAATTTAAGGCATCAGATTTTGATTGGCATGAATAATGCCCAAGTTCAATAGGAAAAGAAATACCAAAACCCCTTTTTGATGAGAATTTCTTATCAACATGTGCCAGCTGCCTACATACCTCCATCAGCACGAAACGATCAAACACATATCTAGGTAACTTCACAGGTTCACCATCAAATCCTCCAACTCTGATGTAAGTGAACTCAGAAAATTGGATGAAGAAGCTACCATAGATACTAATCAGTTGCATTGCTTCACTGGTCATTCTCTTACCTAGATTGCCTACTAGTTCATAGGTCATTTTCCCAGTGAAGACGTCATTAACCCTTTTATAATTTTCATAGCAATTCCTTATCTGCAACTATGAATAATATTCATAAATTTTACTGTTCTCAGCTAAGGGCACATGAGGCAGGTCAAACCAATCTCTTGTGGATGCTAAACAATAGAATAGGTATGAAGACATATAGAAATCTCTGTTACCCAGATAATTACTTAAACCCTGATGTAGACAGTCAGCCACTATTTCAGCCCAATCTAAATATTGTTCCCCTTGAAGGATGACTTGTATGAAAAAGTACATCCAATCCTCCTAGTAATAGGCATGTTGATTGTCCCTCAGTCTGTGTAACAATACTACAATATCCCTCACTTCTTTAATCAAATGATCCCTAGTGAGTGACCTGGGCAACCTTGAACCGCACTTCTAAAATTTCAGTAGCCAGTTCCTTGCTATTACACTTTTGTAAGTTGGTTTCTTCTCTAAGAAATACTCATTGGAGGGAGTAATGTCAAGGTTGGAATACGCTTCTTTAGGTGGTGTCTTCATCACAGACATGAGGGTTTGTCTGTTGACATGAAATAACACATCCCCGTTTGCATTTCTGACACATCTATCCTGGGGGTCGTACCTATTTATACACTCCTGAACCAATTCTGGGCACAGTATAGCCTGAGGAAAAGCTGCAGCTTCAACTAAACCATTGTCTACAATTTTCTTCATTGTAGGGGTTTGAACAGGGTTTCTAGTTCTTTCTTTAAATTCCTCTAAATCATATTGAACCAATGCAGTATCTCCAAATTCTGAGTGAGAATAAGTAAGACCAGGGCCATGTTCATCCCTCAAACATGTAGATTTCAAAGACATACTTGGATGATTATAATAAAACACTTCAAATTTTGCAAACAATAGAAATTCTAGAGACTCTTCTTTCTAGCATAAGAACTTGGAATAGCACAAGGGAAATAGAACTCACCTCTAGGATATCTGAATTCACTGCAAAAACTTGAATAACAAGAGCCTTACACTTCTGGCGCTATCCTTCTCCACGTTGCGCAGTATGTTTACTTACTAAACTTGGCTTGTTCTTAGTTAATAATGGCACTAACCAGATTGAACAATTATCGCTTGGAATGATACATGCCAAAAATATTTGACAAGACATGAAATCTGATTTCTTCATTAATAGCAAGTATTATTCACGCGCCATCATGAAGTATAATGATTATCCGTAGCCTCCACTAAATTAGAGCTCTCGGTTTCATGATGAGTTTTTGACATATTTTTCTCCAACTTTCCCGCTAAATTAGACTTAGAAAGCCGTGGGAACAAACGGGACCAAAATCACCAAATCTTCAAACTTTGAACCATTGAACCTTTAGGACATGGTTCAATGCGGTGGTTCAAACATGCCAATTGGACCATAGAGATAAGCAAAGGATTCACTTACGGAAGTAGGAACTTAAACTCATGAACCATTAAACTTGTAAAGATATCGTTCAATACGAAGGTTCAAAGACGCAAGAGTTATGTAGACCAACAAACAGTTACGCGGCTTTGGTAAAAGGCTTCTAATTATAAAACAGTGAACTGTTGAACCTTGAACCATTGAACCTCGCTATAGAGTACGAGTGGAAGGTTTGATGATACATTAATTACACAAGGTAACTGCGTGACCCGACTTATAAGAAGGCAGTGAGTGTTGAACCTTTAGACCGTTGAACCATTGAACCTCGAACAAAAGGTTCGAGTTCAACCCGAAAGTTCAAAGATGTTTAAGACAAACAAAACGACAACTTGCTTTATGAGACACTTCAGACATATTGAACCATTGAACTTTGAACTTTGAGAATGGTTCAGGTTCAAAGGTTCAAACCATGAGTAAGCTTGTCTGCAAAGACGATGAACGAGTAAAATTGAAGGATCAAGGGCTGATTAAAAACAAAAGGTATGACCCAAAATACAACACAGCAAACCGGCTCTTGTTCAGGAAAAATTACCAACCAATAAATAAATTAATGGTGACTCAATAGGTAACACCTATAAATAAGTTCATTATAATGACCTCGATAACCTCAAGGTGTTTGAAACTCATCATGCATTAAAGAATGGCAATGAGGTTTACTCTCTCTCTACTTAGCTCATGGAGACATTTCCGTCCACATGATCAAAGAATGGGTTCCTATCTAATCGATTAATCGCATAATGCTATAAGTTAGTACAACGATCTCTAAGTTAGCCCACTGCTTAAATTATCCATTCAAGAGTGGACAATAAACTTAACTTTGTTGTTTTGGAAGGGTTTTACTATATACTAATTTATAGAATATAAATATTCGAAGACCCTAAGTTAAAAATTAAACACTCTTAAGAATCTTCTTCGACCTATCGAAATCTTTGACATAGCTTAATCTTTGTCAATCTAAGCATTTAGAAACCCCATCTTGTTGTTTCTATTAGCAAGAGGATTGCATGCAAGTCTCAGCTAAATACTTGACTAGAGACTCATTATATTTATTCTAAAACTTCATTATTTTAACTTGTATGACTGTATAGTCCAAATAGTAAGTCTATACCTTCTCTCAAGGACACAACAGTTTGAATACTTTGATAGTAAAAGAGTTGTTGACAAAGACAAATGGACTAAAACTTGTAACCATTTCTAGCAAGGTTAGTAAATTCTCTATAGTCGACCAATCCATTCTAAACTCAGAGATTGAGGAGGACTATGAAGTCTTACATTTTTCGGCATACGTTTCTCACTGTTGCTACTTCTCTACCAATGGTTAGCACATTTTCAAATCTTGAAAAAAAAAACTAGTTATCTTATAAGTATGATAGGAGCAACCTATTATAGTCGGCTGGCTCACTAAGAATACGTCCAATGTTGACCTAGATTTTGGCACTACGGCTTGTAATAACTGTGAGCTAGTTTACAACCAAACACTTAGTCTATAATGCACTCTTCGCATGTCCAAAACCTCCTAAAGTTAAACAACAAATACACAATAAACTTGACCAGTGAAGATGCTTTGAAGAACAATGAAATAAATTATGAGTCCTTTGATTGTGGTACGGTGCAGGGGACAAAAGCATTGTTTCCATTTGAAGGTGATGCAAACAAACAAGGCTACAGTTGGTAAATATTTCACACTTTGTATCTTTAGACAAATACTAAGTTCCATCGACTTGAAAGTAGAGTTAATACTTATTAAAAAAATATCTAATAACTATGACTGCGCAGAGATGAGATGAAAAGAACCTGAAGATAATCTCTAGTGTTTGCTTGTAGATTGGTCCAAGGAGCTCGTTCTTCTCTTATTAGTTCACCTTTTGCTTTATACTCAGTCTCCCCTCTGCTTCTACTCTGCGTTCTCCCCCTCTAACTAACTTCCTACTCTAAATCCTGTCTAACTATGAAGGAAAAATTGACTCTCCACTCACAAGACCATGCCTAACAATAAGGGTAACTACCCTGCATGCATAACATTTTCCTCCTTTCGCGACCACTACCATAAATGGTTTGGATTTTCCCACTCAATCCGCGATTACTCTCTAAAGTGGAGCTCCATACTTCACGAGGTGGTGGTTGACAGTTAAAACCAGCTGACACACTACTCATAACCAAGTGTGAGTATAGATCAAATGCAAAACTAAAAGATAATAGATAAGCCGACAACCCATTCATAAGAGTTAAAGCTCAAAAGAACAAAAGGTTGTTTCAAAATACAAGACATCATAAATAAAGACTTGAGTGAGTCTCTTTCAAGCTACTGCTTGATTACCAACATCACAAAAGAATAAAGGAATTACCTCAAAATGACAAATGAAATATAACTATTATAATATTGTATACTCCAATACAATATGACCAAAGGTACTAAACACCATGGTCTCAAGATTTAAACATTATTTAAACCTTTTATTATACGATAATAGCCCAATATAGAAACAATTCAACATCCATCAAATTTTGCAAGTAGACGTTTACATCATATGCTCGTAGAGCTTTACGATGATAACGACGAATTGAGCGTAAACACAAAACAAGGTTTGGGGTCGACTTACGAACAACTTTTGACTTTTGCACTGAACCACTAACAAGACATGACTTACAACTCGACCTCAAGTATATACATATATACATATAAACAATATATCAGTCGTCCATATTTGACGACACGATTCTAAGTATTATGACACCAATGTCAATTTCCCATACTCAATACGATAACTTATGAAAGGAGAAAGACCTATTCTTGTAAACCTCGACATCTTGTCTACAATTGACTTAGCCCGTAATTAAAGCTTAACTCAAGGCATCTAGGTTTATCTACCTTGTAATCAGTTTCAATGGCAAGCACCCATGGGTTATTCCAGAGTCTATCCTCTCTTTCTCAAAGATACTTTCTCTTCTTCTTTCTTCATGGCAAACATGTTCCATCTATTCCTATCATTGACAATCTCACATACAATTTTGTACTCAGAGTACCAATATTCTAATCAAAACACATTTATATCAAATCATTTCATTTTCATATCGAAAGACATTTTAATTCATACCATCAACTTGATCATAATCAAGTAAAATCCATAATTTCATAAAATTAACCTTTTCTATTCATATCATCATTTTCTATGATGTTAAAACATATCCACATAACTATACTATTTAAGAAAAAGTAAATAGTAATATTGAATCCAAAAAGGGGATGTAACATCTTATGTGTAAAACATTATAAAACACACACATAGAGGCAAATCATAACATAAGGATTACTAGAGTGGAAAACCCTCATTGGCTTATTTAAAACCTCACTAGTTACAACAAGGTCTCACTGATCATATAAGTCTCACTGGCTACAAAGAGGTCTCACTGACCATACAAGCCTCACTGGCACATAAAGCTTCACTAGCAAATACAACCACCATCATCAAAACATAATGCTTAGTGTGCAAGAAATGATTGCAAGTCAATTTGATTTGCACCATTACATAACCTATCTTCTCATGATCTTTGCACAATCAATTTACGTGATACACAATTAATTGCATATTGTCTTCATACTTGGCATGGTTTAGTCTGTAAGTTCTTTGTGTAAAGTCTTCATCCTTGTTTGATTCATTCCTGCAAAAACATGATCTCATATATCTCTCAAATCACATGATTCATCTGTATTTTCTTTTCAAAAGAATTTTCACAAATATGTCTTCATCACTACATTTTGATCCACATCCTAAGTTCATTACACACTGAACCTGCAATATCATTATATAAAAATTTGAATTTCTTTTCACATTCTTCTTCTTCTCTAATTCATTTTGTCCTACAATAAAATCTTTTCATTTCTTCTTCTCTTTATATTCCTTCATTTTCCTCTCTGCATTTATCTTCACCTATTCAAGAATAAAAGACTTCCATATCTGTATTAAAAGGCTTCAATAAACTTCAATTCATTCAACATTCATTTGTTCATCTATTCATATTCTCTTCATAAAATATTCTCTTCAATCACCTGTTCATATTCTCTTTAATTGAAATCCATCTTTTGCAAAAATAAAAATCATCAATTTAATCAATCTGCCCTCTAAGAAGAAAAAACTCTTTCATAAATAGCTCTTCTTTCCATCTGCAAGAAAATAAAAAGATTCTCCAAAAAAAATCTCTTAAACTTCTCATTAGAAAGCTAATAAAAAAATATCTCTCCTAAAAAGAATAACTTCTTTTTTAATTCTCTTATGCTAAAAAAGGATAGGCCGACTCCAATTTAAAATTAGAAAAAAATTTCAAAAAATATGAGCTTTAAAACTCTAAGTGAATCAACCTTTTAAACATACTAAAAATAATCTTTAAAAGAAAATAATCTTACAGTCTTAAAGACTTTGACACCTCAAGACATGTCAAAGTTAAGCCAAAACAATCAAATTCTAAATTTGAATAATGGCCATTGATCACATAAAGCCTGCTCACAAAACTTTTAAAATGAACCTTTGATCTAATTTAACTTCCCACACACTCATGAGGTGACTAGTCTAAGTGGTAGAAAGGATTAAAGGAGCTAGTCACAAGTATGACTAAAATGCCTTTTAACAAGTCACTTTAACTAACTTGACCTATAACTGCAGGTCCCCAGATAAATAAAAGAAAAAGTGCATTTCCTTATTTGACGGACAGAAAGTGAAGATTTAGCTCTTTAGAAATATAGTATAGGTTTTGGAATAATTAGAATTTAGGGCTTCAAAACACAATGACAAATCCTAATTTTCTTGATCAATGTCCTGCATCCACAGAGCATCATTATGCCTCAGATATAACCAGCAAGAAGACATCTCAAGGAGTTCACAACACCTTTTATTCTTGATAATCACGAATAGATGGAGACTTGGATATTACTAAACCAACTAAAATTATCCTTTCATCTCACAAGTATGATGATACAATCTGTCATGTTCCTTCATCACCTGAGATAGTACTATCAACCATATGAAATCTAGCATCTTGTTCAACCTTCCAAAAACATAAAGTATGATGTTATGATAAAGCATGAATGATATATGTTGCAAAGAGGATCATGCAAAATACATACTTCATAACACTTCTTCAACCTTTGACAAAAAAATAGTTCTTCATACCTCAACTCTAACTTCTGCCATGAAAGCTACCTAACTCAATTACAATCTTGATAAAGCATGATTCACTTTGGACTGATGTCAAAACAAGATCATCATCAACCATATTGAACATGAAGACTTGAAATACAACAATTTTGTCATTTGCAACTCCTAATGATCATTATGTGAAGAAATGATCAAAAAGACAAGAAGCTGATACATTTTAAGGATGAGAGCATTCTTTCAACCCTCGAAGACACCACACCAAATGACATGCATTTTTTTGCATACAATATCCTAGTCCATGAAGTGGATAAATTGCATCATGACTTGAACGAAAATCCTGATTCTTCTTCATCATCTCTTGAGGCACCAATGCTGCATCAAAACACCTTATACAACGCCTTGATAATGAAAAACAACATGTAGAGAATGAAGCCATGAAAGATACCTCTACAAATCTTTTATGTCTCTGCACACTTGCACTCAATATGATAACTTTTGCATGTATACCAAACCAAACTCAACATGCATCAAAACTTGAGAGATCATATTGATGTCTTCAACATCAAGAGGCATCACAATCATCAAATGTAGATTGACAATATCAAAACATCAAATGATCAACACTAAAGCATCAAATGATCGACATCAACACATCATGGCATAAGCTCCTGACAAAGTAAGATCCTAAAATCCTGAATACTAACTTGTCAACTTTTTGACATCAATGATAATCAATCTCCATCATGACACACTCATTTTTATATTCTAAATATAATCCGTGTTTAAAGAAGAAAATCTAAGCATTAATGTTTTTGATTTTACATATCAACGCCAATCCTAAGATCTTCTTAAGCTGCTTAGATTAAACCTCAGTGGCTAAAGTTAATCCTTAATGCTCTCCTATATGGCATCTAATGTACAAAATCTATTTTAATCAAGATTTTGTAATCTGATTGAGTGGATTTTGGAGGCTTTCAAGTTTTAAATCTCTCCTTTGTGCTTTTTTGGAACCCAAATGAATCTCAATATTTTTTAATGCTTTTCCCACCCATTTGTTCTTATCCCATTAAATTTGTTTTGTCATCAATTTTCTTAACATGTGTTCTTCGCTAGAGTTGCTAAGATGAAAACCATTTTCTTTAGCTTAACTTTCTCAGTGATGTATGATTTCTAAAATGAGGCTGTCATAAAGGGATCTATACTGGATTGAAGAATCACACAATTGAAATGAGGAAATAAATAAATTAAAAAATAGTCATATCACGTTATAATGCTAATTTGATGTTTGACATGTGGGCCCCTCAATGACCCTTATCTCTTACCAAGCACGTGAACTTTGTTTTCCATACTTATCTTATTTCAATATCTTTATTTAAAAGTTATATATAAATATATCATAAAATTTATATATTAATAAAAATTTAATCCTTATGAAATATTACCGCCCACTCTATAATAATCCTTAATCTATTTCCCTTTTGTTAGAAGGGTATTTTTATTTGTTACTATCCAAAAACTGAATGTGCTATGTTTTAAAGTAGAATGCTTAAAATTAAAGTGGCAAGTCAATGTATTTAACAAGGGAGAAAATAAAAACTAGAAATGGTGGAAGGAAACTACGAATGGAAAAAGATTTAGCAATGGTGAAAACAAAAAAATGCTGATTGTGATGTTTATAGTGACAGGAAAAAATGGTGGTGATTTTTTATGAGACTGACAATTTAGCAGAGCAAAATCTCCCACAAATAAACCTATTGGTTAATATTATTTTAAAATTAAAAAAAAAACTAAAATGAAAAATTGTATATATGCAAAATTCACAATTACACTTATAGTTTTATATTATAATTTTTTAATGGAAGAACATGGCATCCTAGATTAAATTTATTTCTTTCTCCTATTTCTAAGGAGTTTATTATATTTATGATTATTAATTGTTGAGAGAGTTACTTTTAATTTTAATGATGATTATTAAAACTTGATCTTTTTAATTCCTTGCTCATGGAATATAATCAAAATTTCAAGAAGACTATATCTATTTAAAGTGATTTGGTTGTAACGTGCAATGATAGGTGAATCTGTGCATAGTTTGCCCTCAAGGCAATATTCCATCCGTTTATGCATAGTGGCGTGATGGTTCGAGATCATATGCCCAGGCTTAATCTGTGCATCATTTGCCCTCAAAGCAATATTCCATCGTTTATGCAAGGTGGCTTCAGGATCATATGCCCAGTGCATTGAGTTCCTCATCTCCTTCAATCTCATGTTCATTGTCACAACCATCCGTTAAACCCTTTTATATATTTAATTCTTATTATTTCCCTAACATCCTGCAATTGCAATACTTTTTTTTCTCTTTTTTTAAGGTTGTAATTAATAACATGTAAAAACACTACTAGTTTTATTTTTTTCTGTTTCCATCCATTTCAAGTTGGAGGTTCCATTACTTTTTAAAGAGAGGCACGGTCCCATTTATTAATTAGTATAAAAATAAAAATATAAACGGATGACTAGAATTCCAAAACTACAAAGAAAGTTCATATAAGAATGGCTTATTGGTCAAATAATTAGCATAATTTTTTTTAAAAAATAAACAAACAAAATTTAAGAAACTGTGGAAGATCATATAAAAATGGTCAATTAACTAAATAATTAGTAAAATATAAAAAATTAAACAACGAAAATATTAAAAATCACCAAAAAAAAATTATATAAAAATATCTATCAACCAAATAATTAATATAAAAATAAAAATTTAAACAATAAAAAATTTAAATTCCAAAAGAAATTATATGAAAATAACCCACCAACCAAATTACATTTATATTTTATTTTGATTTAATACAATTAGCGTGCACTACAAAGTAGGAAAAAAACTATTAGATCTAATGTTTAAAGTATGGTTTAAGCCTAAGCAACCGCTCCATAAATAAACAACTTAACAGACTAATATTATAAATCCACAAGGAAAGTTGTAAAGCAATGAACGATAACTTTTATATATTCAATATAATAAATATTTAAAGAGGATATTGGTAGGGCCGACATAAATTTAAAATGGTTAACAGGCTCAAACGGAATTTTAATCTATCAAACAGCATCACTACATGAAACTCGCATAAGCGTTTAACCCGCATTGAGGTTGATGCATATTCAGCGGTTCCTCCGCAGCCAGAATGAGGTTGATGTAATACGGTAGGCATTTTCATATTACATCTCCTAACCTTAGCCATTCATATAGGATAAGTTCTAGAAGTTTCTATCTCTGCCCAAATTCTTCTCATTTAATCCTATCCATTCATTCATCTTTAATCTCAACTGTTCACATAATGATATACCATAGAAGCCTTATTTTTGCCCTAAAGTTGTCTCAAATAAATAGTCTCCCTTTTTAGTAAGAGCATAATTTTGCTTTGATAAGACAATTAGAATGGAGGAAAACAATGTTCAATCGACCATGAGTCTGAAGTTGCTAGTGAATAAGAACACTGGAGAAATAATATGTGGAGAAGCGGGGAAGGATTTTGTTGATCTTATTTTCAGTTTTATGCTTTTGCCGATTGGTTCTGTCATGAAACTGTTTTCTGAAGTGCAAAGATCTAAAGGAGCTGGGTCGGCCTTAAATCTGTACAAGAGTATAGATAAACTGCCCAATGTTCTGATGAATGGAGATAAATCTGTGTTGGTTAACCGGCAAGTTTTATCAAGCTTTAGTTCTACCACCCTAAGAATTGATGAAGGCGAGAGTATTGAACATGGTCATATTTGTTACATTTGCACAGATAATCACAACAGCTTCTATTCTTGTGGTAAAAACACTACAGTACACAACATCAGCAAGCAAAGCGGAGAGAAATGCGCCTGCGGATACAGTATGAGTCGTACAGTGCAATTCCGTCAGAACAACCAAGCTGAAACAGTTGGAAGCCGTGGACTTGAAGGTCACACCCATCTCCACCATTGAAAGCATAATGTTACTCAATCGTCTCAATATCAAAGATTTATCTCAGCTTGGGGAGCGTACTGTACGCGTTGGTCGCAATGAGGTCAGTTCTTAGTAGGCTATATATTTTGTTTTGATTTGTCATCTCTTTTATGTTTTCATTTGTTGGCATGATGAGATTATGATAAATAACAAATAAAACAAAGCAGGCCGTGGAGCTGCTGTTTGCTTCTTTGATTTCAACTACGGCGTTAAACGACGTTTTTGGTGTTAAGGTGTCTTCCTCTGTCCAGAGAAAGAGAAACTAGGTTCGATGTTACCACTGTTTCTAAAGTGCATACGGTATGGAGCTCAATTTGGCAATGAGAGTAGGATTATGATCTATGTGATGCAGGTCTACTTGCATCCGCGGCCCTGTTTTTTTTCTTTTGCTGTAGTTGAACTTGAGATAGAAAAATGTTAAGCTCAGATGTCTTATGCTTAGAAATATTGTATCTCTCGCGGGAATTATTGTCGTTATAGTATTGAACTTTACAACAGTTTAAGATACTTTTATTATTAACCAGCACTTAATCCTTTTGTCTTCTATTTAAAACTAACGATGGTATAGAGTACTCTAAGTCTTGACTAAGTTTGCTGTAATTCTTTTAAGATAACATGATTGCTAAGATATTTTGTTGATAATTAAAAATAAATAAATCAATTTATGCAAAAGGGATAGGGGATTTAAGGGGATTTACTGTGTTTGTTCGGGAATTTAATGTTGAATACTATGTCAGTTTTGAAGCAAGATCTAAATATAGGTTTTTGCATGTAAAGGTATTGTAACAGCTCTGCAGGTGTAAATGTATTCAATATTTTATATGCACACTCTGTTTAGAAGATTCTATGTAACTCAAAATACTTCTATATATTGAGGCACCATGTAACAGTTGCTGTAGCATTCCAGATTTGGGCAAATTCTATGTTTGTATATCATGTGTTGTATTTTTGGTTTCTGAATAATTTTGTGTTTGTGCATTTCATTCTTTGCTTTCATTTAATTTTCCCTTGATTACCCTTGATTACCACATACTAATTTTCCCTTGATTACCCTTGTTCATATCTTCCTTCTTTTTGAAGCTTTGACTCTCAAAATGACCAAGATGATTGTAATAATGTAAACATTTCTTTTTTTCTGCTCAAGAAATCTGACAGTAAAATGATTTTCATTTATTGATGCCATTCTCCAAAATTGTCAGCACCACTTAACTTTATAGAGATAGAACTCAATATTTTATTTACCATTTGCAATGATCTTTCTAAATCAAAAACACACTTTTGTAATGATCTTTACAATAAATGCTATAACTTTTTATATTTAGCAATGATCTCTGCCATCAATGCAACAACTCTGCTCTATTGAATTAGCCCCAAACAGATTTTATGACTGACATACTCTTTTACTAGAAATATTGCTGCATTTTCTCCACATGTATATCTGCTTTGTGGTGCAATCTTGCATTTCTTTTAGATCTTTTCTGGGTTTGTCTGTCTTGTAAAGCTCATTTTAAAAGCTCTTGAAGAAACATATTGAAAGTTGGTTTCGAAGGAATTTCTCCTTTGTCTTGTGACAGCATTGGATGAAACTTATTGTTGAAAAAGCCAAGCCTGGAAGGAGAGCACATAATTTCACTGAAGCCTTCATAACGAAGTGTTGCTCTGAAGACTGTAAAAGCTTTATCAGTGATACCATACAAGTCACCATACACAAAAGAATGACGATTGGGAAGCCTCTCTAAAGAAAAAGTTGGTAGATGAGGAAGGTTTAGGCTTGTTTCTGAATCTAAAGGTTGTCACCATTTAACACTTATGATTTGTCCTTTGTCATTGTAAATAGCCAGATTCTGACCTGCCTTTAAAGCTCCCGCAGGACTCCAACTGAACTTATAACCTGACGGATTGTTTGCTGCAGCCGGTGATGTCCAAGGCCTCCACAATATGAGACAAACGATAGAATTTTTCCTTCTCTTAGATGTGCATGATTGATCATCTTCATTGCCATCATATGATCTAATCCGGGGTTCAATCCCATTTCACACAGAATTAATACTCCAAAACTTTTAGCTCTTTCATTTACATCAGACATGTTCTTGTCAACATAACTTGCAGTAACAAGATGTTTTCTTGGCTCAATACATGAATTTGCAACTGTTGTGTGAAAATTTGCAGGTAACAAGCTTATTACAACTTCAACCTTAGATATATATTCTAGCAGACGATCGTAATTGCTTATATCAAGCTCAACTGTTGTTGTATTGGGTATCCCTTCAATTACCTTTTGTGCATCCTGTAGATATAATGATGCCACAATTACTTGAACACCCTTAACTGCTTCGGTGCCAGTTTTCGAACTATTTCTTGTTGGAGAATCAAGCAGATTGCATCCATTCAAGGCTAAGAACTCAACTGCAAGTTCACATACACGCCCAACACCAATGATAAGAACTGATGCACTATCATCAAAATTTTCTTCCATTTGCAGTTTTTCTGTCAATTCTCTAATTCTTGAAGAAGACCGCTTTAATTCCTTTTCAATTAATTTTTTCGATGCTTATCATCTGGGTTAGCTATAGCAGTTACGTATCCACAATATAAGCGAAGACATCCCTGTCATTGGCACTGACTTCAATTTCTGCATAGTACATGGCATCAGCTGACTGGCCCACCTGACATCTAGCAGGGTGAAATGAGCCACCAACAGTCTCAATGATATCCAATGCCTCATTAATGAGAGATTGATGAAACAAATGTCGAGTAAGAGAGACCAATGTTTTATACGCCTCTTCCCTCACTCATGTGATATAATCATATAACGAAGTAAGTTCTCCTTTGTGAGATATACAAGCCCTACTTATTGGAGGCAATAAATCTTTAGGGCTTCTAGAAGAAGCCATATCCCCAAGAAATTGGCAAAGAACATTGCCAAAATGCTTGGTTGCCTCTTTTGCAAGCTCTGTAGGAAGGATGTCAACTGCCAAAAATATAACTCACTCCGCATTTATGTCTTCTTCATAATAAGAACCGTTAAATGGATTGTATCTGAAGAAAGGTCACTCTATTTTTGTTGTTCTATCCAAACATTCAATTGAACCTCTAATATCACAAGTTATGTCAGTGACTCCCATAAGGCAATTTGAAGCGAATTTCAAATATTGCAATTGCTTGTTACTCAACAATCGGTGAAACATTTTTCCCAATACATGCGGTTGACTATTAGAGAGGCATAAGGAGCTGTTTTTTCATGCAACACAGTAACAATGTTCTGGATGTGCATAGTAATCATCTTTATCAAAATTCTTCGAGGAATCTTTAGGTGCAACCATATCCTTCGATGTTACCACACAGCCATATACTTGGAAATTCTGTCTTGAAATTTTTTATCCCTATGAAGATTTTTTACCATATTTTGTTGATATTATGAGTTCATAAAGCTTAGATGGATCCACAAAAGTATGAGGGAGGAGTCGTAAAATCTCCTGTGTATCTTGTGACATTTCCCAAACCTGTGAAGATAAAAACCAAGGGGGAGACTGCAGATGGAAGGCCTGAAGCAGCTATGTCTTCTCCCACAGTAATAACAGCACCCTTAGTAGTACTGAGAGAGAAATAAATATAAGAAAAACCTAGAAGGGTAAATACAGTTGAATATCCAAGTTTTAAGGATCTTTCGCCTAAGCCATGTAAGAAGTCCATTGTCACCAACAATAAGCTCATAATCTTATAAAGATACCCGTTCAGTGAGAACCTTATCAAGCAGTGCCATGTTTTCTAGTAGGGACACCTAATCGTGAGGACTGTCTCAAATCAGCATATTTGCAATCCTGAGAATCCAACATGCACCTTACAGTATCCTATATTTTACTTAAACAGATAATCAATAACTTGATGCAAGCATATACTACTATGTCCTTAAAGTGGAAATAGACATAGTTGATTTCCCATCACATAAACTGTTAGACGAAAGATAATGTAGCTTATAGATCTAAGAAAATTTCAGCAGCATAATGGCATACAAATTAACACTTTAAGATATAACAGAGGAAGAAAATAGACAGAAGAGAAGAAACCCCACACTCCAAAGCATAGAACCAATGTATTAATCTGTAACAATAAACATGTTACAATATACTTGTTGGCTCAAAGTCTGAACATAGAGATTTACATCTTGCTTCTCTTAAGAAAATCAATAACATAACCTTTCATAAAACTCTCCTTACAAATGACTCCTCAAGCATTCAATTTATAGGAGTTTCAATACAAGAAACCACCAAAATGAAACCCAAAACAATGAGCTAATACCACCTGCAAATGTGGCACCCAAAATGGGTAGGAAATATCTAATGCCTAGTCATGGAGAATCAAATCTACTATAAAATAGAAAGTTACTCAAATCATTATTGAGTCTCCAAATATGACACTCCATTTTTGGCTTCTAATCATGCTTTCACAATCTCCTAAAATCATGCTTGTCAAGTTTCCACAGTAACTTTCTTTTTACAAGCTCTTTCCAGTTTAGCAACTCTTACACACCTTACAAGTTGTCATAGTTGCATTTAGCAACTTGGATGACACTAAGTGATAAATAGAAGTTGCTAAAATAGAAACTGCAATTGACACACAGTGCTACTCCAAGTGGGACGCCCAGAATATGTGTGTGCATAATAAATACAATTAAATAAATATTTCAAATATTTGGACTTGCAATATGTATGACAAGCCTAATCCCAACATTCTCCCACTTGTTGTATACCTTACAAGAGCCAAAAGGAAACACAACCAATCTATAAAACACCAAGGTTACCATACTATTTCAACTAAACTCCATTGTGCTCACGGGCTTTACATCATCACGTGCGACATCTTCCAAGTGATCACCAACATGACAAAAGATTAGAATTCCAAAAACATGATGAAACACTAAATGTCACATAGACATGCCAATGTATCCAACTTCAAACTCGTTAGTAGAACACAACTCAAAAGTCCAAACTTCTTCCAAAACAAGATTGAGCATGAATGCTCTATAACAATTAGAGCAACAACCATAGCTAGTTGTTTACATCCAACTACAAAATCTATTATTGATAGACCTTCTAACATGACATATCTAGCCCATACTCCAGCTCTCATCCCTATATAATCCATTGTCTTTCTCAAAGTTACCATTTCCCATGATAACAGACACACCAAATCCACTTATTTGCAAAAAATCTCAAAACCCTTGATACTGTAGTCTAAAGACACGCATTCATCCTAGGAGTCATACTACATGAGTAATGTCAACCTTACATAACAGGTGTGGCTAATAATCACATCATGTAATACAAAGAACAATCACAATGATCTGCAAATCTACAACTAACCTGGTGCAAAATAGAGCATACTTCCACAAACCTGCTGCAAAATAGAGCATACTTCCACAAACAATTTTCTACTCATTCTCTCACCTCTGATCTCCTTCACATTTCCCAAGTCCTCCACATCTCAAATGATATACATGAAAAGAACACATACTATTGCTAAAAACAATAAAGTACAACAATAATAGATGACAACAAATCCAAACTAGATGAATAAGAACCTCTAGGAAGAAACATAAGATGATAAAGAGAAATTACAAACCATAACACATCTGTCTACCAACACCACCAAGTGCTTAAGTTGTGCTAAGTAAGACCTCCTTCACAAAACCCCAACTGAAAAGCCTTAACACCAAACTTTTCAATCTCATTAGATCAAACAAAACATATATATTTCATATAACAATAAATGGATATAAGCTTCTCTAACCAAGGAATATCAAACTCAAATCCATTCCATAAATAGAAATTTAACCCAATAACATCTCCAAAAATTCTCATAAATCAAACCATATATCCATGGAGATAACTATGCTAAATGCTCCTCAATTGAATCCTACAGAACTAAAAACTATAGCTCAAGATCCATATCCATGAGAAATCAAAGCATAAAACAAAATGAATCTAAAACAACATGGGCAATACCTATTAGATCATTTTTTTCCAAGTGAACTAAGAGTAGGGAATGAGATTATTCCACTGAGATACACCAAGCCTCATAGACTCTCTCCAAGGACATTCTCTTCTCAAACTCAAAACATGAACTCATGTCCATACCAAGGTGAAGGCTCCTTGGTCTTTCTATTGAAATTTCATCATTTCAACACATGATGCTCACAACAATAGATCTCTAGCCTCACCTCAAATCTCCCTAGTATCCATGAGAATCCATCAACCAATTCATGCCAACTTTAAATACATCCTAGAAAATCATGAAGCTTCAAGCAAGTGATTAATACTCAAAACCAAAGAGAACTTCACTAGATCATTGTCAAAGCTCCCACTACACATCTACAAAATCCAAGAACACACATGACATCATGATCTAACATCTACTCCTAGGAGATCACTACATGCTCCAATGAACATATCTTGCCAAAGGGGCACCATCATGCCAAAACTCTAATCTTAGAAATAAGACTCCATCATGGTACAATACCAAATAATCACTAAAATAAAATTTATCTATTAATCCTTGACAAAGCCTTACAAGAATCTTTGGTGCCTAATGATATTGATATCACACAATTCCAATCTATGGTCTCTAGCATTGCAGCCCCTTGTCATTTAACCTTTTCTGACAAAGATCTTCAGCCCTCCATTCACCCTTCACACAACAAAGCCCTCCACACTGAAGTGTTTGTTAAACAACACCATATCAAATGAATCTTGGTAGATGGTAGAGCTGGTCTTAATATATGTTCCGTGAAATTAATAAAACAATTGGGATATTCTGAGAAAGATGTTGACACCTCCAAGTTTATTACTATTAGAGTATATGATGATGCTGAGAGAGATAGTGAAGGGATTATTTACTTGCCTATCCAAGTTGGGCCAGTCACTATTGAAATCCATTGTCAGGTTCTTGATATTGACCTTCCTTATAACATCATCCTTGGTCGTACATGGATACATGCCCTCAAGGTAGTTCCTTCTACATACCATCAATGTCTAAAATTTCCACACAACAGTGTTGAGATTACTATCCATGCCAATCCCAATCCATTTGAATTTTGTCGTGCCTTTCAAGCTAAATACTAGAGTCTGAACCACATTCCTATCAACATTGAGGCATATCCATCTTCATCCTATATAGACCCATCCGACCTACTCAAGCCATCATCTAGCAAAGATGCTTCCAACCTTCGTATCAAGTACACCGAACATGGTCCTGGTGAATACACATTGCAAGAATCTTGTTGTGTTGGCACCCTTCCCTTATCTCCCAAATCTCATGGTAAACCTTCTACATCCAAGCCAACTTCATCCCAAGATATCATCAAAGCCCCACCCACAGTATTCATTAAAGGTGGATTCCTGGATGATGAAGATATTGATGATATCGACTCTTGGATATTCTTTGATGAAAATGACCAAGTACAACTAGAAGTGGAAAGATATAACAATGGGTTCCGAATCATAAATAACATGGGCTACAAAGGACATGGTGGATTGGGATCACAAGAACAAGGACCTATTGAACCCATTATTGTGTCTAAGAAGTTTAATAAGCAAGGCCTTGGCTATTAGCCAGAGGTACCGTTATCTAAAGACATTAAGTATATTTCTAATATTAACATTTGACCCTCCTCGACAGGAGAGACTTCTAGTTTGGATACTATCGATGATTCCTCCCTTCATATTATTGACCTTTTTCAAGAAAACTCCATCTTCATGATTTCCACAACTTCCTCTAGCCACAACCATTCCTCCATTACCCTTTCACTCGTATATCCTAACCTCATCGATTGGGACCAATAGGGGGCACCGATATTAGATACATTTGAAAATGATGAAGCTATTGCAGAATTCATGGGCTTATGACAAGGCATTCCATTAGGTGATCACAAAGCAGGTTTCATGATGGATCTACCTAAACTAGCATATTTTGGCAGAAGTGTCAAATCCTTCAGTCGCAAAAGTGAAATAAACAAAATCAAACAAAATAGGTCACTAAGTGAAAATTGAAAGGTGCCTCTTGACCATGAAAAAGTAAAAATAAAGGACGTATCCAAAGATGACAACCTCTCTGAGGCACTTGAGGATGGGGGATTTGATCTTCCTGTTGCCATTGATTATCATGAGAAATCAACCGTGCTAGTTGAACAATCACAATACATGAACTTGGGTATAGGGCAAAATCCAAAGATCACTTTTTTGGCAGCATCACTATCAGAGTAGGAAAGAAGAGACTTCACAACATTTTTTATGAAAAGAGCTATAAATTTTGCATGGACTTATGCTGACATGTCGGGTCTAGATCCATCACTTGTGGTACATCATCTAGAAGTATCTCCTAATGTAAAACCTGTTAAACAAAAATTACACAAAATGCATCTGCAAGTAGCTTTATTGGTCAAGGTAAAGATTTAGAAACTGTTAGAAGCAAAGTTCATAAAGCCTATTGATTATCCAGAATGGGTTTCAAACTTGGTACCTGTAGCAAAACCTGATGGACGAGTTTGCTGTTGCACAGACTTTAGAGATCTTAATAAAGCATGTCCTAAGGATGACTTTCCATTACCAAGCATAGACAACATTGTAGATCTTACAGCTAGACATGAAATGCTATCTTTGATGGATGGATTTTTAGGGTATAACCAAATCAAAATAGCAGATGAAGATCAAGATAAAACATCATTTATTTGTCCATGGGGCACATAATGCTGGGTTGTAATGCCTCTTGGTCTCAAGAACGCTGGAGCTACTTATCAATGAGCCATGACAGTTATTTTTCATGACCTTTTTCACACTATCATGGAAGACTATGTTGATGACATCCTAGGAAAATCTAAGACAAGAGAAGGACATCTACAGGTATTAGCACAAATTTTTGATCATTTAGAAAAGTATCAAGTCAGAATGAACCCAAAGAAATGTGTATTTGGCGTAGCATCTTGAAACTATTGGGATACATTGTGTCTCGACGAGGGATAGAAGTGGACCTAGATAAAGTAAAAGCTATCATGGAAATGCCTATGCCAGCAAATCTCAAGCAGCTCCGCAGTCTACAAGGAAGGTTACATTCCATCCACAAATTTATCTCACAACTAGCAAATAAATGTCATCCTTTTCAACATCTTCTTCATAAGGGTGAACCTTTTAAGTGGGATGAAAAGTGTCAACAGGCCTTTGATAAAATAAAGGAATATCTGACAACACCTCCTATGTTAGTACCTCTTGTGCTTGACTGCCTATTATTGCTCTAAATATCATCATCAACAACAACATTGGGTGCCCTTCTAGCTCAACACGATGATTCAGGAAAAGAACAAACCATCTACTACATCAGTAGAACTCTTTTGGGATATGAACTTAATTATTCATCTATGGAAAAAGCATGTTTAGCATTAGTGTTTGCTTCCCAAAAGTTGAGACACTATATGTTGAACCAAACAACAAAGCTCATATCTAATGTGGATCCACTCAAATATCTTCTTTCGAAAGCAATTCTCATGGGAAGATTAGCAAAATACGTCATGATCTTAAGTGAATTTGACATACAATATGTGGATTGAAAAGCCATAAAAGGACAAGTCATCGATGATCAATTAGCTACAGCACCCATCACATATATTCAACCAATGTATCCATAATTCCCTGATGAAGGATTGTTCAATTTAACTTCCCTAGCATGGTGGCAGCTATATTTTGGTGGATCTTACACACAACATGGATCAGGAGCAAGGATATTGTTTGTTACCCCATAAGGAGATTGTATACCCAAATCATACAGAATTACATTTCTGTGTACCAATAACATAGCAGAGTATGAAGCTTTAATCACGAGATTACAAATGGTAGTACAATGGTCTATCAAACAGTTACAAGTCTTTGGCAATTCTCAACTAGTTATCAAACAAGTCTTAGATGAATATCAAACAAAAGATGAGAAGCTTCTTCCATACAAGGTAATGGTTGATGATTTTAAAAAGTATTTTGATAATATCACCTTTGAACAAATCCCAAGACTACAGAACATAGCAACAGATGCCATGGCTATGATTGGGTCTCTTCTAGACATGCCATCTAATACACATAAATATGAGTTTTTGGTTGAACAACTTCTGATTCCAGCATTTAAAGTACCACAATATGAGCTTATATGTGAAATTGTTGGTCCCAATTTGCCGTGGTATGAGGATTTATACAAGTATCTCCATAATCAAACCTTTCCATTTCAATTATCTAACACCCAATGCAAAACCTTTATTTGTCGAGCCTCTCATTACACTATTTTGGGAGACACCCTTTATCGCCAGAGTCTTGATGGTATCCTTCTTAGGTGTCTTGATTCTGAGGAAGCAAAATTGCCCTTATGTGATATACATGAAGGTGTCTATGGTTCACATTCTGCTAGCCCTGGCCTTCTTAAGAAACTTCTATGACCAGGATACTATTGGCCAACCATGGAAAAAGATGCACAACAATTCGCAAAGAGATGTCTACAATGTCAGAAACATGGAGATTTAATACATGCACTAGCACACGAGCTTCGGCCTATCATTACTCCATGGTCTTTTTCGTAGTGGGGACTTCATCTCATAGGTAAAATCCATCCCACTTCATCAAATGGTCATAAGTTCATTATCTCTGCCACTGAATATTTCACAAAGTGGGTGGAAGCCATACCAATGACTTATATCACTGGCAAGCAAATCCAAGTTTATCCTACACTATATCATTTGCCACTATGGAGTTCCTCAAGCTATTGTCACAAATAATGGTCTCCCCTTTAAGAACCAAGAGGTTAGATATCTTTGCAAAAAGTTCCATATCCAACATTGATTCTCTACCCCTTACTATACTCATAGCAATGGCCAAGCTAAGGCTTCTAACAAAACAATCATTAAAATTCTCAAAAAGATAGTCAATGAAGTTGGTCGAGATTGGCATTTACAACTCCATCCTACATTATGGGCATATAGAACAAGTATCAGAACTCGTATTGGAGCTACACCTTATGCTCTTGTGTAAGGCACTAAAGCTATTTTACATATTAAGGTTGAGATCCCCTCACTATGAATATCCCTACAACATACCCTCTCAGAGGAAAAATATCAAGTATCCAGACTCCATGATCTTGAGCTCCTAGATGAATGGTGTCTTATAGCACTCAACCATCTCCAAGTCTATCAAAACTGTCTGCGCCGCAACTACAACAAAAAAATTAGAGAACACAGATTTCAAGTTGGAGATCTTGTCCTTAAAGAGAATTAAAAGAATCAGCAACATCATGAGAAATAGGGCAAGTTTGAACCAAATTGGCTTGGTCCTTTCATCATCACAGCAGTTTATGGATCAGGTGCATATACTCTTTCAACACCTGAAGGCATTCCATTGGATGAACCAGTCAACAATATTCATCTCAAGAAGTTTTATCCTTGAATCTCAGCTGTCCTAAAAAAAAATCCATCTAATAGTGAAAAATACTTTGTGATGCTTTGGATAACAAAAAAATATAATAATATAAGATAAATAATCCGTCATTTGGTGAAAACCTAGCAAACAGGGGCCTTGGATAAGTACCATAGTGAAAACCTAGCAAACAGATGCTATGTGTAGTGACCAGCTTCCATTATCTCCTTGGTTTGTTTGATCACCACTCTCCTTAGCCTACTTCACCATCTTATCCTACATAATCCATATCATAATCCACATGTCATTGCAATACATAGCTTTTCCATCTTCGCCTCTATCAATGCTAGCTATCATACTTGAGACATTGTTGCGATAACTATATCTTTTGGCACCTTAGCATCTGGACCGCATGCATTCTCCATTGTCACTTCTTCAAAATAAACCTCATTCTGCACTAGGGGCATTTGTTGAGTCTTAGTTGGAAGTGGATACCACTAGCTCTAGCACATAACAGATCAAACACTTTAGCTCACAACACAACAAACTTTCAACTTCAACCACAGTGTTTATCCAATGACAAACATGGCTAACCTTTGCAACCGGGATTCATATCTTTGTAATCAATTCACACTCAATCGACATCCAAAAATAGCAACACATCATCAACTCAAACATTCAAGCAATAAGTTGATTTTTTCAACATCACTCACCAGTGTAATAGGTAAGAACTACATTCCAACTCTATCATTAAAGCCTTGATCTTGTGGACACAGGGTATGTAGGCAATCTGAGATGCGAAGGAAGCACTTTGATTTAGGCTAAGATGATAGCCCCTTCTTTTCATCATCCATCTTTCATCTTTCTTCTAATCATCCTTCAATCTTTCATCTCACATTCTTCTATTTTTCATCACTTGCATCATCAATAAAACCCAGAACTACATATTCATCATGTCTCATCTTCATCATAAATGTGCTTTGATCCCGTGGACACAGGGTATGTAGGCAGTCTAGAATACGAAGGAAGTTTCTAGTACTCAAGCATAGATGATCCACTCCATCTTCTTCATCTTCCCTTCATCTTCCATTTTCTTCTCTTTGATCAACTCAAGTAGGAAGTAGACTATGTGTATACTGGAAGCTCAAGCACTTTAACCAATCAAGAATAAGCTAGAAGCTATTTGTCTGCATGCCTTAAGCCAACATTTGCTATAGTATTTTATCAACATCTTTAGCCTTCAACAGGATGTAGCTTTCCTCGTAACAAGGTCCCTGCTTAAATCCACCTAAGAGCACCTAAATTTGGCAAGAGAATGTGATGACAGTATCTTTTGTTTTATATTTTTTATTTATCTTGGTATGTTGCGATGAAGTAAAGAATGGAGCATGGTCTTATTGCTTTCATATGCCATGTTTGCGAGATGATCTTATTCTCTTCCTAAGCGTATTGGTATCTTATACGTGTTGGGATTAGCATCTTACATATTAATATCTCTAGCATCTGAGAAGCTAAATAGTCTCTTATGCACTTGAGACTATTCTATGTCAAGACTAGCTCCATACATATAACCAACAAGGTGTCACTATGTGTATTGGAGATAAGCTCAAACCATTGCTTGTAGCATCAAAGTCCATCTTAAAACACTAGCTGTTATTCATATCTTGTGCATGTTGGCTCAACATCTTGACCTCATGTGTTCAGACAAGATTGTAGCATGCTAGTTTTGCATTGGATATCTTGAAACCTTGGTCTTCTATACCCTGGTGCCTAACATCCACATGCTATATCAAACATAAGGATTGTATTTCTTTTCATTTTGAGCAATTACTTAAAAATCTACCCATTGTACCATCTATTCATCCTATTATTTGTCTATATAGTCCTCAACCAAGATCAATCATTTCCATCGTCCTTTTTCCACATCTCTTACCATATAAAACAAGTGTGTTAGACATACATAAGTCCATCACATATCATCTCATTACCATCTATCTATATGCATAAGTCCATATCATAGCATTACCATCACATATTTGCATTATCATACATTTCCATTCATTTCATTTGCATAAACATCCATACATAATCCATGAAAATACAAATACAACATGCATAACCATCATAATACTAACAGTGCATCATCATGTAGATAAGCAATAGGCCATCATATATATATATATATATATATATATATATATATATATATATATATATATACATGTATCAATATACAAGTGTCTACATATACAAGCTGAGCCATAAAGAATGTATGTACAAGTGGCTCTAGGCCTCATCATGATGCAACATAATCTACATAAACAAGGTAGCCCTAATGACTACTGGTAACTCCCTCGCCCTGACCACCACCACTAGCTCCTGCACCTATACCCCTATCTCTAGGTGGCCCCATCACTGAGGCTATAGATCGAGATCCACCTGTCCTCCGTGAACCTGAAGCTCCTGATCTGCTCCTAAAGCTAGGCTACCTCTTCTTTGCTGGCACAACTCCATAGTATAAACCCCTATAATACTTCGCCTCACCTTGTACTCTATGCAGCTCTGCCTATGCCTGTGTCAACTGTGTAGCCAAATACATTGTAGCCCCATCTACACTGGCTCCAATCTAGACACATGCTCTAACCTGAGGATCTCTGACACTAGCCACTCATCTGCATCCAACAATCTCACCAACTGCAAATCCCTAGGATGTGGCTCTCGTGATAACAACGGTGGTAGTATATCCGGCATCATTTCATTCATCATGTCAATCCCTTGTGCTACATCTACCTGCTATTCAAACTGTCTCGTTTAGTACTATACTAGCTTCTATCTACTATAAGCGACTCATTTTTCCATATGCGCTTATCTACTGCTTGCAAGCGACTCATTTTTCTACATGTGCTTATTTCTCACTTACATGCGACTTACTTTCCTTATGTGACCGCTTATTGACCAAGTGCAAACTATATTTCTATATGCATATACCTTTTGTTTATAAGCGCTCTCTATCCTATAAGTGAGCATCATTTCTTTACAAGCAATCTAAACCTATGTATGCACCTATTTTTAGCCCATAAGTGACTTGATTTATCTATAGGTGCATTTTTTCCTATGTTTGTCTAGCCAACTAAATGTGACCTGCTATTTCCATATACGACCAAGCCGCGCCTATAAGTGACCTCAACCACCTTACGCAACTTGTTTTCCTTCCTAAGTGACCTGAACTGCCTATCCTAAGACCTAGTCTCTTATGGTGATGTGTGTGCATTTACGACGCTTCTAGCCTATCAAAATCATGCTTTTAGCAAAAGTCTCGATACATACAAGTACACCTACTCCCTCTGGTCATCCATGTGTCCTCACTTGCTTGGCACGATGATCTCTACGTGGAATCACCATCCTGATAGCTTTCCAACTCTCATCGCACACCAACTCTAAGGATCTCTACATCTCTATAGCTTTTTTAACACAACTGCGCACAAATGAGCCTATTTGCCCTTGAAGAACCTACTTATAGCCCTCTCCAAACCCTAATTCTTCTATGCCAAAGCCTATTTTCTTCTACCTTATCCCATTTTTTCCAAACCATCCCATTTTTCTTCATGTCAACCTTGTGTCCTAGCTTTTTCTTCTATCATAAGCCAATCTAGCCCTTCTTGGTTAGCTTGGCTTACCTCTCGAAGGGGCATCACCTACCAGTTACACTGGGGTGTCAGTTACACTGAGGCATAACCTTGTTTATCGAACGGATATTGTATCTTCTTTGAAACAATGCTCTAACGAACATTGTATCAAAGAGGGGCAAAATGTAGACACCTAAAATTGACTCATTATCACTATCATTCAAATATTGCATTATCCATCATCTGCTTTTGTCTAACACACTTGAGCAATATCCCTAACACATCTATTTCTTCTATTAATTAAATAAATTTATATTTATTTAATTAATTCATTAGCTATTTCTTCTATTTTCCTTTAATCTATAATTAAACAATCTTTAATTATTTAATTATCTTCATTCTTCTATTTTTAATTAAATAAATTTTATTTATTTAATTAATTTCTCTTATCATTTATTTTATGAGCTGACATGTATGCCTCTTTCATTTAAAAAATATAAATGGTACTACATCCTTTATTTAATATCTTTCACATGTAGTACTTTTTATGTACATGGTCACACATAAGCCTTATCTTCCCTCCACTTGTCATCTACACATTCAGCTATGATCATCCTTTAATCTTAACCATTCACATAGCCACCGAATCTCCACCATTGATTGATTTTGGTTGAGTTCTATATAAACACCCTCTCATTCTATATTACATCTATCCAGCATTCATATAGCATCTACATTATCATCCTAAGCATATTGAGCACTTGAGTATTCATAGCATCCATTTGAGCTTATCATCATTATCATTCATCCATCATGGTAGCTTTTATCTTCATAATTGTTCATTATTGAAGAAGCAATCCACATCATTAACAAGGAATCACACAATCTAGGTGATATTGTACTTGAATTGCATGATTTTGATTTCATTTGGATTATATTCTTTGCTGATGGTAGGGTTAGATTTTCATGGCTATGCTTGATCTTATTAACTTGATTTTTTACCTATCACATAATATAATAGTATTTTTAAAATATATTAAATCATTTATATTATATAAAATATACTATACAATAATAAATACAATTAATTATATATAAAATAAATATAATTAAGTTATAAATATTAAATATCTCTATATTCATCTCTCTATATTATGTCTCTCTTTGTCTCTCCCCTTCTCTCTTCCTCTACCTCTCTTTTTGTCTTCCTCTCTTTTTCATTTTATCTATCTCTCTCCACTTCTCTTTTCCTCTCTCTTTGGGTATCGCTTTACCTCTCCATCTCTCCCCTTCTCTGTTTCTCCACCTATTTTTCTATCTTCCTCTATTTATGTCCCTCTCTTTGTCTATCCTTCTCCATGTCTCTCTTTCTCGTTTCTAAATAATTTACATTATATTAAATATGCTAAATAATAACAAATATAACTATATTAAATATTATATACTATATATAAAATAAATATGATTAAATTATAAATAAATATTTAATATAAATAAATGATTTTATAATATAATATTATTTTTAAAATATATTAAATATACTAAACACGAATAAATACAATTATATTAGAGACTATATATTATATATAAAACAAAAATAATTACATATTAAATATTAAATATGTTTAGTCTAAATGTACCATTTTATATTATATTATACTTATAAATATGTGAATATAATATATTTTATACATGTTATAAATATTAATTAGAAAAGTATTTATATTAAAAACAAAATAAAAATAATTAAATAATAAATATTAAATATGTTTAGTCTAAATATACCATTTTATATTATATTAAACTTAGAAATATGTGAACATAATATGTTTTATATGTTATAAATATTAATTAAAAAAGTATTGAATTTGTTTTTTTAATTCTAATATCAAAATACAAAATATATATTTTTTTAAACAAAAAATAAATTTATGTTTCATACTACTACTTAAATAAACAAAGTTAGTTAGTTAGGTAATTTGAATCAAAGCTTTAATCATCTCACATAAAATATCATAATTCATCTATATATATTTTGAAATATGTTTTATTTCTCGTATGTACGTTACCATCATTTCTACCATTATCATAAATCTCATGTTCTAAAACAACTTCAAGTAGGTTTAGGAAATAATTCCCTCGATGCAAGTCATATATAAACTTTGTAAATTTAAAATGGAGGCATGCTAGATGTAACTAATAAAATATTTTAAAAAAAGTTTGACATATTGGAGTCCAGGACAACACTGAGAGTGGGGGTGAGTCAGTGTTGTCTAATTTTTAAAATCTTTTTGCACCTTTTAATTCACAAGACAAAGAATAAAGGAGGCATCAATAATCTATCAAATTCATATGCACAAGTATGATGATGAATAGAGTGAACATGACCTTATGTGTAAAACATTATAAAACACACACATAGAGGCAAATCATAACACACAGATTACTAGTGGAAAACCCTTATGGGGTAGAAAAACCATTCAAAATTGCCTCACTGGCTTATTTAAAACCTCACTAGTTACAACAAGGTCTAACTGACCATATAAGTCTGACTGGCTACAAAGAGGTCTCACTGACCATACAGGCCTCATTGGCACATAAAGCTTCACTGGCAAATACAACCACCATCATCAAAACATAATGCTTAGTGTGCAAGAAATGATTGCAAGTCAATTTGATTTGCACCATTACATAACCTATCCTCTCATGTTCTCTGCACAATCAATTTACTTGATATACAATCAATTACATATTGTCTTCATACTTGGCATGGTTTAGTCTATAAGTTCTTTACATAAAGTCTTCATCCTTGTTTGATTCATTCCTGTAAAAACATGATCTCATACATCTCTCAAATCACATGATTCATCTGTATTTTCTTTTCAAAAGAATTTTCACAAATATGTCTTCATCACTGCATTTTGATCCACATCCCAAGTTCATTACACACTGAACCTACAATGTCATTATATAAAAATTTGAATGTCTTTTCACATTCTTCTTCTTCTCTGATTCATTTTCTCCTGCAATAAAATCTTTTCATTTCTTCTTCTCTTTATATTCCTTCATTTTCCTCTCTGCATTTATCTTCACCTATTCAAGAATAAAAGGCTTCCATATCCATATTAAAAAGGCTTCAATAAACTTCAAATCATTCAACATTCATTTGTTCATCTGTTCATATTCTCTTCATAAAATATTCTCTTCAATCACCTGTTCATATTCTCTTTAATTGAAATCCATCTTTTGCAAAAATAAAAATCATCAATTTAATCAATCTACCCTCTGAGAAGAAAAACTCTTTCATAAATAGCTCTGCTTTCCATCTGTAAGAAAATAAAAAGATTCTCCAAAAAAAATCTCTTAAACTTCTCATTAGCAAGCCAATAAAAAAATATATCTCCTAAAAAGAATAACTTCTTTTTTAATTTTCTTATGCTCAAAAAGGATAGGCCCACTCTAATTTAAAATTAGAAAAAATCTTTAAAAAATCTAAGCTTTAAAACTCTAAGTGAATCAACCTTCTAAACATACTAAAAATAATCTTTAAAAGCAAATAATCTTGCAATCTTAAAGACTTTGACACCTCAAGACATGTCAAAGTTAAGCCAGAAAAATTGGAGTCTAAATTTGAATAATGGCCATTGATCACATAAAGCCTGCTCACAAAACTTTTAAATGAACCTTTGATCTAATTTAATTGCCCATGCAGTCATGAGGTGACTGGTCTAAGTGGTAGAAAGGGACCGGTCACAAGTATGACTAAAGTGTGCTTTAACAAATCACTTTAACTGACTTGACTTGTAACTGTAGGTCACCAGATAAATAAAAGAAAAAGTGCATTTCCTTATTTGATGGACAGAAAGTGAAGATTTAGCTCTTAAGAAATATAGTATAGGTTTTGGAATAATTAGAATTTAGGGCTTCAAAACACAATGACAAATCCTAATTTTCTTGATCAATGTCCTGCATCCACAGAGCATCATTATGCCTTAGATATAACTAGCAAGAAGACATCTCAAGGAGTTCACAACACCTTTTGTTCTTAATAATTACGAATAGATGGAGTCTTGGATATTACTAAACCAACTAAAATTATACTTTCATCTCACAAGTATGATGATACAATCTGTCATGTTCCTTCATCACTTGAGATAGTACTATCAACCATATGAAATCTAGCATCTTGTTTAACCTTCCAAAAATATAAAGTATGATGTTATGATAAAGCATGAATGATGTATGTTACAAAGAGGATCATGCAAAATACATCCTTCATAACACTTCTTCAACCTTTGACAAAAAAATAGTTCTTCATACCTCAATTCTAACTTCTACCATGAAAGATACCTAATTCAATCGCAATCTTGATAAAGCATGACTCACTTTGGACTGATGTCAAAACAAGATCATCATCAACCATATTGAACATGGAGACCTCAAAATACAATACTTTTGTCATCTTCAACTCCTGATGATCATTATGTGAAGAAATGATCAAAAAGACAAGAAGTTGATACATTCTGATGATGAGAGCATTCTTTCAACCCTTGAAGACACCACACCACATGACATGCATTTTTTTGCATACAATATCCTAGTCAATGAAGTGGATAAATTGCATCATGACTTGAAAGAAGATCTTGATTCTTCTTCATCATCTCTTGAGGCACCAATGTTGCATCAAAAAACCTTATACAACACCTTGATAATGAACAACAACATGTAGAGAATGAAGCCATGAAAGATACCTCTGCAAGTCTTTTATGTCTCAACACACCTGCACTCAATATGATAACTTTTACATGTATACCAAACCAAACTCAGCATGCATCCAAACTTGAGAAGATCATATTGATGTCTTCAACATCAAGAGGCGTGACAATCATCAAATATAGATTGACATTATCAAAACATCAAATGATCAACATTAAAGCATCAAATGATCAACATCAATACATCATGGCATAAGCTCCTGACAAAGTAAGATCCTAAAATCCTGAATACTAACTTGTCACCTTTTTGACATCAATGATAATCAATCTCCATCATGACACACTCATTTTTATATTCTAAATATAATCCGTGTTTAAAGAATAAAATCTAAGCATTAATTTTTTTGATTTTACATATCAACGCCAATCCTAAGATCTTCTTAAGCCGCTTAGATTAAACCTCAGTGGCTAAAGTTAATCCTTAATGCTCTCCTCTATGGCATCTAATGTACAAAATCTATTTTAATCAAAATTTTGTAATCTGATTGAGTGGATTTTAGAGGCTTTCAAGTTTTAAATCTCTCCTTTGTGCTTTCTTGGAACCCAAATGAATCTCAATATTTTTTAATGCTTTTCCCACCTATTTGTTCTTATACCATTGAATTTGTTTCGTCATCAATTTTGGAGTTCCTCAATTTTCTTAACATGTGTTCTTCCCTAGAGTCCCTAAGATGAAAACCATTTGATTTAGCTTAACTTTCTCAGTGATGTATGATTTTGAACTGACATGTGTTCTTGTTGTTAACTTGTGTCATCCCAATCGGTCATTATTAGCAAGTTCGATGTATCATTGGTAATTCTAACATATCTAGCCTTTTCGCATTTATTGCTTAATTCAAAAGTTATTTTCAATAATGAAAAATATTTAAATTAATATTTAAATAATTTTAAAATATTTAAACATCATGGAATTGTCAAACTCATTATATAAGTCACATTTTAGACCCTAATGAGGCTGTCATAAAGGGATCTATACTGGATTGAAGAATCACACAATTGAAATGAGGAAATAAATAAATTAAAAAATAGTAATATCACGTTATAATGCTGATTTGATGTTTGACATGTGGGCCCCTCAACGACCCTTATCTCTTACCAAGCGTGTGAACTTTGTTTTCTATACTTATCTTATTTCAATATCTTTGTTTAAAAGTTATATATAAATATATCATAAAATTTATATATTAATAAAAATTTAATCCTTATGAAATATTACCACCCACTCTAATATTTAATATATTATACTTCTTAAGCTATTTACCTTTTATTGGAAGGGTATTTTTATTTGTTACTATGGAGAAACAGAATGTGCTATGTTTTAAAGTAGAATGCTTAAAATTAAAATGGCAAGTCAGTATATTTAACAAGGGAGAAAATAAAAACCAGAAATGGTGGAAGGAAATTGCAAATGGAAAAAGATTTAGCAATGGTGAAAATAACAAAATGGTGATTGTGATGTTTATAGTGACAGGAAAAAATGGTGGTGATTTTCGATGAGGCTGACAATTTAGCGGGAGCAAAATCTCCCACATATAAGCCTATTGGTTAAATATTATTTTTAATTTTTTTTTAAAAAGTAAAATGAAAAATTGTATGAATATGCAAAATTCACAATTACACTTATAGTTTTATATTATAATTTTTTAATGGAAAAACATGGCATCCTAGATTAAATTTATTTCTTTCTCTTGTTTCTAAAGAGTTTATTATATTTATAATTATTAATTGTTGAGAGAGTCACTTTTAATTTTAATGATGATTATTAAAAGTTGATCTTTTTAATTCCTTGCTCATGGAATATAATCAAAATTTCAAGAAGACTATATCTATTCAAGAAGACTATATCTATTTAAAGTGATTTGATTGTAACATGCAATGATAGGTGAATCTGTGCATCATTTGCCCTCAAGGAAATATTCCATTTGTTTATGCATAGGAAATATTCCATTTGTTTATGCATGGTGGCGTGATAGTTTGAGATCATACGCGCAGGTTTAATCTGTGCATGCGCATCATTCATATGCCCAGTGCATTGAGTTCCTCATCTCCTTCAATTTCATGTTCGTTGTCACAGCCATCCATTAAACCCTTTTATATATCTAATTCTTATTATTTCCCTAACATCCTACAATTACAATAAATTTTTTCTTTTTTTTAAGGTTGTAATTAATAACATGTAAAAATACTACCACTTTTGTGTTTTTTTGTTTCCATCCGTTTCAAGTTGGAGGCTCCATTACTTTTTAAAGAGAGGCACCGTCCCATTTATTAATTAGTATAAAAATATAAATATAAATGGATGACCAGAATTCCAAAACTACAAAGAAAGTTCATATAAGAATGGTTCATTGGTCAAAAAATTAGTATAATTTTTTTTTTAAATAAACAAACAAATTTTAAAAAGCTATGGAAGATCATATAAAAATGGTCAATTGACTAAATAATTAATAAAATATAAAAAATTAAACAACCAAAATATGAAAAATCACCCAAAAAATTATATAAAAATATCTATCAACCAAATAATTAATATAAAAATAAAAATTTAAACAATAAAAAAAAATTAAATTCCAAAAGAAATTATATGAAAATAACCCACCAACCAAATTACATTTATATTTTATTTTGATTTAATACAATTAGCGTGAACTACAAAGTAGGAAAAAAACTATTAGATCTAATGTTTAAAGTATGGTTTAAGCCCAAGCAGCCGCTCCATAAACAAGGCCGCATTGCAGCGAAGTTCCTGCCAAATGCTGGCAGGAAGCTTTGTCTTTTGCAATAGTTTATGATAGTTTTGTATGCTCTCTTTTTTCCAATGCACACCTCCTGCGAATGCAAAAAATAAAAAATCATATAATTAATCATTGGAAGGCTAGACTGATGTTCATTGATGTTGAAAAACTGTAAATCTCATAGCAGCAAGTTAAATATTTTGCTTGTTTGTGTTATTTCTCTCATAGATCTTATATTAAAGAAAACTTGAAAGAAGGATTTGTCATTATTGATTTCAAGAAAATTGCCATATGTGTTTATAAAATGGAGTTCAAGAACAAATCTCTACAACTTTTATTCCTGCTTAAAATTCCAGTATCTTAGTGTTGGAATTCTAAGAAAGACCAGTGTCCAAAAAGTTGGACTCTCCACAAAATCCTATTGTGTGAATTTAAACAAACTCGTTGAAATTGGCACAATCAAGTCCTTCCTGGCAGGAATGGTGTATTTTCCAGAGATGGCAGTTTTTAACTTTCATTCTTTATTTATGACTCTAATCAAATTTTCCTTATGCTGATGAATATTAGTAGTATAAGTAACAACATTTTTACGCCTCTATAATCATACATAAAAATGTCTGTGTCAGGCTGTAAGTCATCTTACGGTTACATTTTATCTGAAATTGTACAAGACTGCATGTTGTTGTCGGGTCCTAAGTTCCTAACAGGAGACGAACACTAGCAAAGTCCTTACCTCTACTAATTTTAGTTAGACATATAATTTTCTTCTAGGTTGACTACCAAATCCACATAGGATATCAAATCTAACAATGGAACCTGAATGCATAAAGTCTATAATAATAGACACATGAAATCAAGGCAGGCCATCCTGGTGGGGTGTGCAGGGTGACCTTGTTGCTAATAAGAGAGTTTTAACATTCCCAAACCATTAGGACTTATCTGTATTCTATATTTCCTCTTTTACACCTATTATAGATAACAACATTAGAGTCAATTTCATCAGTAGAGACAACATTTGTTGCAGACCTTTCTATCCTATCTCGGTCCGGCTCCGAGCAACGGAAGAAAAAGCATATCCAGTAGCAGTAGGTCGAATTCGTTACCCAGTTCCGGATCGAGAGTGTTCATGGAGGGAGGTACACGTTTTGTCAAAGTTAATTAATTTATGAAAATTTATGGACCCTGCATTCCTTAAATAGTGAAAATCTCCCTTACGTTATACTTTGATGAATGTCCATGCCCTGTTCCAAAGCGCCCATGTAAAACAGCACAACAAGAACTTCTGGAAAAAAAAACAAAAACAAATAAAAAATACCTGCCAATTTCTCTGCTTCAACGGAGCATGTCTCTGCATTTCTGCTATAACTCTTTTTTTTTAATATACTGCCCATTTCTGCTGCCCAAAACTGTAGCATCGACACCTCTCCACGCATTGCACAGGTGTCTGTAAAACCCGAAAAATAGAGCAAATAAAAACCGTAAAGGCGCCAAGTCATTGGAAGAGAAGACGGATGTCGAAAAAAATGCCTCTCCTCCTCAAAACCCCCGACTGCTCTGACGCCCTGTACCAAGTAGCTTGGGAAAAACGCCTTCTCCCACCTCGTTAAACCTCCCCCCTCTGCAACAGCAACAATGAGCAAATAAGATTTCAGCAACTCTGCACGGCATTAAACACAGAAGTAAATAGTGTGCATCTTTGCCCCTTACACATCACATTTTTTTTTTATTAACAACAAAACAAAACAACTATTAGCTGGAAGAAAACAGTTTAATCACCAGTTAAAGACATCATCCCTCTATAGTTCTATTAGTTCCATAAACAACTTAACAGATTAATATTATAAATCCACAAGGAAAGTTGTAAAGCAATGAACGATAACTTTTATATATATTCAATATAATAAATATTTAAAGAGGATATGATTAGGGCCGACATAAATTTAAAATGGTACACAGGGTCATAAATGATTATTAAAAGGCCCGCTTCGAAGCATTCTCAACCGACGGAATTTGAATCTATCAAACATCATCACTACATGAAACTCGCATAAGCGTTCAAAGCGTAACTATTAACCCGCATTGAGGTTGATGCATTTTCAGCGGTTCCTCCGCAGCCAGAATGCGAGCGTGGGAGTGGATGCGGCAAACCATAGTTGAGTTTTTTCGGTAGGCATTTTCATATTACATCTCCTAACCCTAACCCTAGCCATTCACATAGGATATTCAATCCTATCAATTCATTCATCCTTAATCTCAACCGTTCACATAAGCCTTCATTTTTGCCCTAAAGTTGTCTCAAATAAATAGTCTCCCTTTTTAGTAAGAGCATAATTTTGCTTTGATAGACAATTAGAATGGAGGAAAACAATGTTCAATCGACCATGAATCTGAAGTTGCTAGTGAATAAGAACACTGGAGAAATAATATATGGAGAAGCGGGGAAGGATTTTGTTGATCTTATTTTCAGTTTTATGCTTTTGCCCATTGGTTCTGTCATGAAACTGTTTTCTGAAGTGCAAAGATCTAAAGCAGCTGGCTCGGCCTTAAATCTGTACAAGAGTATAGATAAACTGCCCAATGTTCTGATGAATGGAGATAAATCTGTGTTGGTTAACCCGCAAGTTTTATCAAGCTTTAGTTCTACCACCCGAAGAATTGATCAAGGCGAGAGTATTGCACATGGTCATATTTGTTACATTTGCACAAATAATCACAACAGCTTCTATTCTTGTGGTAAAAACACTACAGTACACAACATCAGCAAGCAAAGCGGAGAGAAATGCGCCTGCGGATACAGTATGAGTCGTACAGTGCAATTCCGTCAAAACAACCAAGCTGAAACAGTTGGAAGCAGTGGGGGTGGTTATGTGAAGGAAACTGTGACCTTCATAATAACGGATGACTTGAAGGCCACACCCACCTCCACCATTGAAAGCATAATGTTACTCAATCGTCTCAATATCAATGATTTATCTCAGCTTGGGCAGCGTACTGTACGCGTTGGTCGCAATGAGGTCAGTTCTTAGTAGGCTATATATTTTGTTTTGATTTGTCATCTCTTTTATGTTTTCATTTGTTGGCATGATGAGATTATGATAAAAAACAAATAAAACAAAGCAGGCGGTGGAGCTGTTGTTTGCTTCTTTGATTTCAACTACGGCGTTAAATGACGTTTTTGGTGTTAAGGTGTCTTCCTCTGTCCAGAGAAAGAGAAACTAGGTTCGATGTTACCACTGTTTCTAAAGTGCATACGGTATGGAGCTCAATTTGGCAATGAGAGTAGGATTATGATCTATGTGACGCAGGTCTACTTGCATCCGGAGGCCTGTTTTTTTTCTTTTGCTGTAGTTGAACTTGACATAGGAAAATGTTAATCTCAGATGTCTTATGCTTATAAATATTGTATCTCTCGCGGGAATTATTGTGGTTATGGTATTGAACTCTACAACAGTTTAAGATACTTTAATTATTAACCAGCACTTAATCCTTTTGTCTTCTATTTAAAACTAACGATGGTATAGAGTGCTCTAAGTCTTAACTAAGTTTGCTGTAATTCTTTTAAGATAACATGATTGCTAAGATATTTTGTTTATAAGTAGAAAAAAAATAAAAATAAATAAATCGATTTATACAAAACGGATAGGGGATTTAAGGGGATTTTTTATGTGTTTGTTTGGGAATTAAATGTTGAATACTATGTCAGTTTTGAAGCAAGATCTAAATATAGGTTTTTGCATGATCTAAATATAGGTTTTTCATGTAAAGGTATTGTAACAGCTCTGCAGGTGTAAATGCATTCCATATTCTATATGCACACTCTTTTTAGAAGATTCTATGTAACTGAAAATACCTCTATATATTGAGGCACCATGTAACAGTTGCTGTAACATTCCAGATTTGGGCAAATTCCATGTTTGTATATCATGTGTTGTATTTTTTGTTTCTGAATAATTTTGTGTTTGTGCATTTCATTCTCTGCTTTCATTTAATTTTCCGTTGATTACCCTTGTTCATATCTTCCTTCTTTTTGAAGTTTTGAATCTCAAAATCACCAAGATGATTGTAATAATGCAAACATTTCTTTTTTTCTGCTCAAGAAGTCTGACAAGAAAACAATTTTCATTTTTTGATGTCATTCTCCAAAGTTGTCAGCACCACTTAACTTTATAGAGATAGAACTCAATATTTTATTTACCATTTGCAATGATCTTCATGAATCAAAAAACACTTTTGTAATGATCTTTACAATAAATACTACAACTTTTTATATTTAGCAATGGTCTCTGCCATCAATGCAACAACTCTGCTCTATTGAATTAGCCCCAAACAGATTTTATGACTGACATACTCTTTTACTAGAAATATTGCTACATTTTCTCCACATGTATATCTGCTTTGTGCTGCAATCTTGCATTTCTTTTAGATCTTTTCTTGGTTTGTCTATCTTGTAAAGCTCATTTTAAAAGCTCTTGAAGAAACATATTGAAAGTTGGTTTCGAAGGAATTTCTCCTTTGTCTTGTGAAAGCATTGGATGAAACTTATTGTTGAAAAAGCCAAGCCTGGAAAGAGAGCACATAATTTCACTGAAGCCTTCATAACGATGTGTTACTCTGAAGAGTGTAAAAGCTTTATCAGTGATACCATACAAGTCACCATACACCAAAGAATGACGATTGGGAAGCCTCTCTAAAGCAAAAGTTGGTAGATGAGGAAGGTTTAGGCTTGTTTCTGAATCTAAAGGCTGTCACCATTTAACACTTATGATTTGTCCTTTGTCATTGTAAATAGCCAGATTCTGACCTGCCCTTAAAGCTCCCGCAGGACTCCAACTGAACTTATAACCTGACGGATTGTTTGCTGCAGCCGGTGATGTCCAAGGCCTCCACAATATGAGACAAACGACAGAATTTTTCCTTCTCTTAGATGTGCATGATTGATCATCTTCATTGCCATCATATGATCTATTTTAGGGTCCAATCCCATTTCACACAGAATTAATACTCCAAAACTTTTAGCTCTTTCATTTACATCAGACATGTTCTTATCAACATAACTTGCAGTAACAAGATGTTTTCATAGCTCAATACATGTATTTGCAACTGTTGTGTGAAAATTTGAAGGTAAGAAGCTTATTACAACTTCAACCTTAGATATATATTCTAGCAGACGATCTTAATTGCTTATATCAAGCTTAACTGTTGTTGTATTGGGTATCCCTTCAATTACCTTTTGTGCATCCTGTAGATATAATGATGCCACAATTACTTGAACACCCTTAACTGCTTCGGTGCCAGTTTTTGAACTATTTCTTGTTGGAGAATCAAGCACGTTGCATCCATTCAAGGCTAAGAACTCAACTGCAAGTTCACATACACGCCCAACACCAATGATAAGAACTAATGCCCTATCATCAAAATTTTCTTCCATTTGCACTTTTCTCTCAATTCTCTAATTCTTGAAGAAGACCGCTTTAATTCCTTTTCAATTAATTTTTTCGATGCTTATCATCTGGGTTAGCTATAGCAGTTAATGTATCCACAATATAAGCCAAGACATCCTTGTCATTGGCACTGACTTCAATTTCTGCATAGTACATTGCATCAGCTGACTGGCCCACCTGACATCTAGCAAGGTGAAATGAGCCACCAACAGTCTTAATGATATCCAATGCCTCATTAATGACAAATTGATCAAACAAATGTCGATTAAGAGAGACCAATATTTTATATGCCTCTTCCCTCATTCATGTGATATGATCATATAATGGAGTAAGTTCTCTTTTGCGAGTTATAGAAGCCCTACTTATTGGAGGCAACAAATCTTTAGGGCTTCTAGAAGAAGCCATATCCCCAAGAAATTGGCAAAGAACATCACCAAAATGCTTGGTTGCCTCTTTTGCAACCAAGCTCTGTAGGAAGGATGTCAACTGCTAAAAATATAACTCAATCCCCATTCATGTCTTTATAGTAAGTGAATTTCAAATCTTGCAATTGCTTGTTACTCAACAATCGGTGAAAACATTTTTCCCAATACATGCGATTGACTATTACAGAGGCATAAGGAGCTGTTTTTTCATGAAACTCAGTAACAATGTTCTGGATGTGCATAGTAATCATGTTTATCAAAATTCTTCGAGGAATCTTTAGGTGCAACCATATCCTTGGATGTTACCACACAGCCATATACTTGGAAATTCTGTCTTGAAATTTTTGATCCCTTTGAAGATTTTTTACCATATTTTGTTGATATTATGAGTTCATAAAGCTTAGATGGATCCACAAAACTATGAGGGAAGAGTCGTAAAATCTCCTGTGCATCTTGTGACATTTCCTGAACCTGTGAAGATAAAAACCAATGGGGAGACTACAGATGGAAGGCCTGAAGCAGCTATGTCTTCGCCCACAGCAATAACAGAACCCATAGTAGTACTGAGAGAGGAATACATATAAGAAGAACCTAGAGAGATAAATAGAGTTGAATATCCATGGTTTAAGTATCTTTTCCCTAAGCCATGTAAGAAGTCTCTCATTCCTACTCTCCCATCACATTTTTCGAAGGCCAACAACCTTTTTCCATTGTCACCAACAATAAGTTTATAATCTTATAAAGATACCTGTTCAATGAGAACCTTATCAAGAAGTGCCATGTTTTCTAGTAGGGATCGTAAGTACAAAAATCATGCACTGCCTCCATGAGGATCCCTATGATGAGTCAGATCCTTGTCACGTACATGTAAGTGTGAAAATAAATCCTTTGGACAGTAGGCCTCTTGACGATGTGTCATCTCTTCTTATTTTGTGTCGTTTCTGCTTTGTCAATTCTCCTCCTTCTCCTTCCCTATTTTCAACACTTGTTGCGACACTTGTCGACTTGCATTTTCTGGCTTTCGACCTTAATCCTAGGCCTTGTGAGTGTCTTGTAGGTGAATATTCACCTGGCCCCTTTGTATTTCATCTAGTGCACCTCATAGAAGCCTTTTAGAGGTCCCCCAATCCCTCTCCCGCTTTCCGTTTTTAGTTTCAACCTTCCTATCCAAATCTCCCCCTATTATTCCCAGATCTCCCTAGGAGATCTTGTAGACGCAAGTGGAGATTTGGATTCTTCCTCATGATTGACTTGTTTCTTGATGCAGAAATCATCTTTTTCCTCCCTTTTTCCTTTTGCCACCTTGATTTCTGCATTCTACCCTGTTTCACCCTGGATCTCCTCGGGCGACCCATGATCTCCCTGGGCTACCCTGTCTGATGAAAGTGGTGACCCTGCTGTCTTTTGTCTCGCAAAAAAATAAATTTCTCTCACGTTTTTGCTCCATTTTTGCTTGTTTTTCTTTCTGGTGCATGATTTTTGATCCTTGCTATAGAGTTAACTATTTCATGCATCCACACATGCATAATTAGCTCTATTTGATCTCAAATTAACTCTCTAATCAATCTTATGCATTCCCTCACCTCCATTTCTTCTTCAGTGATAAGCTATCATTGCTTCAGCACTCCTTAATCAGCTGAGTTCACTAGGTAATCAACCTTGTTAACTCCCTGATCTATTCATGTTAACTCATTAATCAAATGAGTTAACTCTTCAATCAATTCCACCTCTCATCCCCTCTTCTAACCTATAAATACCCTTCACCTCTTCATTATTTTCCAAGTTGAGCAAGTTGGAGAATACTCTTCTCATCTTCACAAGCTTTTTCAAGCTTCTTCACAAGCCCTTGAGCCTCTTTCTTCATTTCTTTCTTTATTTCTTCAAAGCTTCAATGCTTTCATTGTTGCATAGCTTCAAAGCTCTTCCAGGGAGGTAAATTCATTGTGCACCAACTCTTGCCAAGTTTGCTCTCGAACCTAGCATCCATATGCTTAATACAGGACATACGTGCCTTTTATTTTCTTCGTTTCAATCAAGCAACACCATGCTACTCAATTTTCAGCCATTGTACTCAATTCAAAGATCACATCGAGCTCACACAAACTTCACAAAAGCTTCTCTTTGCTTCTTCGGGTCATTTGGTCATCGAGAGGAACAACTGCTGTCACAAAAGGATTCAAGGTCACCTACACAAGAATCACTGAGGGATAGTGGATTCTACAAATCTTCATCTATTTAGGTTCTTTTATTGCTTTCATAGTAATTAGAGAATCATCTTGCTCTTGGGAATAGTAACATACTTGTTTTTTCTTTGATAGATTAGATCTTGCATGCTAGATTAGTCATTTTTACATTCTTAGATCTACTTTGTTAGAAAAAGCATCTTTCCTTTTTATTAGATTAAATTGCATTTGAAAAGACATATAGGATTGTATACATATTTCTTGCATAGATTAGAAGCATTTTCCTTTCCAAAAGTACTCTAAAAAATACCAAAAAGATGCATTGCATGTCATTTAGTTTGCATTCATATAAAGTAGATGTAATGTCAGAAAATGTCCCCTTGGGGGCTTTTCTCTCATAAGGTTTAGCTCTCAGGTCTTTAGTATGCATTTAGGGCATTTTAGTTCATATTTTGACATCCCGATGGAATGAGACCTAGGTTCCATGGCAAATTGGGCCTAGGTGGACCCCTTGAGCTATACCCTGCCCAAAATAGGGGGGAGGACTTAGGCGCCTGCACCCTAGTCCTGCCCTATTTTGGGGCAGCCCTATTTTAAGGTGTTAGTTTGTGACTGTTATTAGGTCCCTTTGCCGACACGGTAAGTTTGAATTTATGAAATCTTGGCGGGAGTGTTTGTAGTTGCATATATAAGCATGCTTAGCAATTCATTTATAAATTAGAGATTTCAATTAGAAGATTACAAGCAAACAATTATGTTCTCAAGGTGATTCAAGGCTTCTATTGTGTTGCAAGAGCAGACTTGTATGTTTTGTGTGTTGATATTTGCAAAATTTGAGCATCAATTTCCTCATGGAATGAAGAGCCTCTTCCTCCATGAGAGATTCACTACAAGGTGACATAATATTGTGTTTTCATCATCGATTCCTTTAGTTTTTGCCTCTGCCTCACAAGGGCACGCACTCTTTGTCTGACAATGGTGTTCAGAGACTTAAGTGTCCTCCAGGGTTTGACTGGGGCAAGCTTCTAAACACCACAACCCCCAAATCAACTCTTGTGATTGCATATTACAGGTGTCACATTTAGAAAAAGTGGAGTTACAGGAAAGATTTACAGGCATCAAGGATTTAGGATCTAAAGAAAAGTAGGACACAAGAGCACTTCCAGGACTTGAGCACTTGCTCTAGTGTCCTCCGCATCTGAGTTTTAGGAAACAGAAGTTATAGGGCTGATCAGTGTCGGAAGGAGGTCCAGATCTCGTGAAGAAACTAGTACCTTGAACTTGGGCGCCCGCTCCAGTGTCCCTGACTATTCCGCTTCGGAACCCTGAAAATAGGTATTCTCTATTTTTATATTTTACTCCTGTCTGTAAGAGCTTTTTCTGTCATTCGTTAATTTGTTGTCGTATTTTGCATAATTATTGTTTTAATGGTTAATTGGGCATAAGAGAACGAAATTAATAATTAAATTCCCTAATCCAAGTTTTCTTACATTTGTAAGTGACCTAGGGTATGATAGTGCTCGCCACTCAATCCTAGATCCTTGAATGTATAGTGGAAAGGCAGATTTAAATGTCTAAAAACTAAAATATTAACAAATCCAATTTTCCCCTAAATAGTAGACAACATCAAAAACCCTTGATTCCATCACAAGGTAAACACGGTTCAAGAGACCTTAAACAAACCCTTGATTTCATCACAAGGTGCAAACAAAGTCAAACCCTAGGTCAAAACCCTAGATCTGGTTGGAGTTAGAAATCACACGACTTCCTCTATCCTAATTCATGCATGTGTTTAGGAGTGAGGGGAGAGTGGGTGAGAGCTATCCAAGATGAGATCAAGGAGATCCATCTGCGACCACAGCAAGAGACACACATTCCACCACAAGAGGAAATTAGGCAATTACGATTACACAAAGCATTTCTCATAGACATAGAAACAAGAGAAACCATCAATGAGAACAACCGTTTGCCCACACAAAGGTGGAATTTAAGGAATCTAAATAGAAGAAGAGAGACTAGTGACCCTTTGGGTCATAGGGTTATCTCAAACACCACAACAATTAAACCAAACATACAACAAAACACATAACAACAAAGGCCACAGAACTTGCTGACCCCCTTTTACGAAGTCTAGCTCTCCAACGAGCTAGACCCCCACTATGTCTTGCCTCTGCTCAATTGGCTAATTTTATGTGAGCGAGAGTGACATGGTGGATCGCCTTGTAGCAAGGAGGGAAAGGGTTCGTGTGCATGCCAAGATCCGACCCGATAGGCTCCAGGCAACTGGACTCATGATTTCGAGCGTACATATTTTGGTGAACCTAATGTGAAGAAAAAAAACTTTTGATGTGATCTTTTGCATTACCATGTGATTCTTTCATTGCATACTCATCTTTCATGTCCATCTTCATTTCAATCATTTCGTGGTGTTTCCTACACCCCAAAACTAGGACAAAATCACACAAAGATGAAGGGAATTTCCCCTCCAATGAAATTAGCACATGTTTAGAACCAATAGCTTCAATCTCAAATCAATCAAACTCAAAATACTCAAAGGAGATCCAACAAGATCCCCACAACATTGACCAAATCAAAGCATGCCAAGTGAGTGTTCGGTCTAAGATCCATCAACAAGACCAACCCATAACAAGTGATATGAAAATGGCCACCCAAATGGACAATGAGGTGAGCTATCAAAAGAAAAGCTTACAAGAAGCTTGGGGGGCACAAAAACCCCTCCATGTGGCACATCATGATAAAAGACTCATATCCATCAAAAGGAACAAGTGGGGCTAGTCAAACCCCAATGCAAAGCAATCCATCTCAAGGTTGTAAAACTCAAAGAATGGATGGAAGCCTCACTCACAGACCTTATAGAAAGTTTGGTCCAATGAATCGAGACCCTCGAGGCTAGGAGGGTTGAACAAAATTGCCAAAACAAAATTGAGGAAAAACCTATGGCACAGGGAAATCCTTTCATTCATAAGATGGAATGAAACTAGGGGGGAATGAAAATTCCCCCTCATCTAAACTTCCATGAAACATTCAAGCATCCCTTGTCCTCACAATCAAAAATGACAAGTCTCAATCAAATAGGTGGGATTCCTATGACACAAGATCAACCACAAACAATCCCACCCAATCTTCAAAACATAAACATGACACGATCTAGTCATCCAAATTTTTTAGGCTATCAACAATCTAGTAACCCTTTCAACAAACACAACAAGCTCCACTTGAAGGGATACTGTTTGGAGGAATAAAATCCTCTACACATAACTCCCTCCTAGGAACATACCTCAAGTATTTAAAGGAGACTCTTGACTACAACATTCGTCAGCCTCTCCCTAAGCTTCCAAACTTTAAATGAGAGGGTGATCCCAACTCTCATATAAAGGCTTACATCATGGTAGGGCGAGAACTCCTTCCTTGGGATGGGGTGGTAGCAAAGATTTTCCCAAAAACTTTAGAGGGTATTGCTCTAGATTGGTACTATCGACTTCTAGAAGAATCAATCCACTCTTTTAGGAAACTCATTGATCAATTTGTGGCTACCTTCGACATAAACAAATTGGTCAAGACAGGAATACAAGAATTTTTAACAATCAAACACGAAGCCAATGAGTCAGTTGCACATTTTGTCACACAATGGAGACAAGTTCTTTATTCTTCAAATAGTGCACTAAACATGGATTATAAAGAACTTTGTGATCTCTTCTTACATGCTCTCAACAATGACATGCAAGAACAAGTCCAAAAAATCATACAAAGAAACACTTGAAAGAACCCTTAGAATTGACCAAGCCTCTATTGATAGTGAAAGAAGGGAGTATGATTCTAATGGAAGGTTGATAAACCATGATACAAATAACAAATCTTGGACAAATGATCAAGACATAAATGGGTCAACAAACACTTCACCATCAGCGAACAACAATTATGACTACAATAGTCATACAAATTTGGGGAATGAAAATGCCAACAACTATCCGTTGAGAATCAACAAGAAGTCATACAATAATAATCGTAAACCTCAAGATCACAATCATGATAAATATTTCTCATTTCACAAAAGAAGGGGGCATGAGATTAAGTCATGTTGGGGGTATCATCGCTTCATATCAAACCTCTCAAAACATCAACAAAATTCATTCATGGACACATTCTCACAAGATGAAGAACTTAGTCCCAATAGCTTTGATCAAAACACCTTAGGCCTTGTGGAACTAGATAAAGATCAAAAAAATTGTGTAATACAAGGACCAAAACAACCAGATGACACCAACAATTCAAATTTTTCTATAATGCCCCTCGCTTTTGGCTTGTGTTAGATGTTATTTCTATCATTACTTTTGTCAGTCTAGAATAGTTGATAGTTTTTATTTCATAATTTCAGTTTGAGACATTTGGACTAGTGTGTATTGATTTATGCTTTCATTAATCTTGATGTACTATGTTTGAGGGATGTATTGAAACATGTGCTATGAGTTTTTGATGATACTATGTTACTTCAGTTATGATGAGATGGACATACTTAGTGACGGTTAGAAGATATTATGTTTATGTTTCTGATTATAGTCTTGTGTTGGAGCAGGGACGGTGTAGTACTGCTCGGATCGAGCACCCTACTGCACCACGATTCTCTGTCTCGGTGTGTGTGATATATATATATTTACAGTTGATCATGTATAACTATTGGTTTTCACGCAGGTTGCAGGTACCAGGCCTCGACTCCACCTGATTTAATAGGTCTGAGCGGGCCCTACACCATGGATAAGGTGATGGAGATAATATGAGGTCTTTACCACTAGGTCAATTCTAGTCCTTGTCATAGTTTGGTGTTCTTGTCGTCAATTTTGCGTCCTTGTAGTAAGTCTTGTGTTCTTGTCATCCTCTTGGGTCCATGCCATAGTCTTGTGTTGTGGTTTTCAGTCGAGCTTTGTTATTATGCTCTTGTATGGTTGAATAGATGTTGGTAATTTATTATTAATCTAATATGCTTCTATTATGAGTTCGGCATAATAATTATTTGACCTAGAGCTAAGATTGATATCTTAGCTAGATTCTTCCGTAGAATAGAATCAATGATCTGACCAAGAATAATTATGGGGTGAATTTGGAGTTATGAGTATTTATTTATAGTTATTTTGTGGCAGAGTATGGGATTATGTGATTTAAATACCATGGGTTGGCAGATTTGAGTACGCTGACTTGTGAAATTCCCCATTATTAGTAAAATTTTAAAATCCTCCAGAGTAGTGGGTTATTGGGGTAACAGATGCATGTCCGTGGCAATTTATGAGCGAAACCATTTTCATTCTGGGGGTGGTTCTGCTTGAAAAAAAAAAAAGAGAAAAGAGGGAGAGAAAAGAACGAGATCAGAGGAAGAGCGGAAGGATTGGAAGAAATTTCGAAGAAGGATTAAATCCAGTATGTGCTTGTCTCTCTCTGGAAATCTACCATTGTTGAAGCATGTGTGTTATATTTTACTGCAGTATGTTTGCTGTGTGTGGAACTTGCATTTAATTGTTCTAGTGTGTCAGTGAGGTCGAAGGTTGCCCAATCTTGTGAATGTTTTTTTTTCCCCTTCGCGATGTATTCTTCTGTTCAGCCTTGGTATTAATCCTTTTGTAATCATTGCTAAATCATCTGTAACCCTGCACTAAAATTTCAATAGTAAGGAATAGATGTCTCATTTTTAAGGTGTCATTACCTGTTGCCCATTTGTTTCTGCATATTCTTCTCACTGGCAGAAGTGAGTTATTCGGAAGGAAGAGTATCCCTGTTGCACATCCGTTTTGTCTGCCCTTGCAAACTGCTACTACTGTTGCTTCTCTTCTTTTGTTTTAGGTGGCTACATGATTTAGGTTGTTTGCATGTGAGGTTTGGGACACTCCACCCTCCTTCAAAAGGTCCTTGCTTTCTTTGTTCCAAGTTTTCTTGCATAGGAAGCAATACCTTGCTCCAGAAATGGAGTGATATTCAGGCCCCTGTACTGCAGTCAATATCACAAAATTATATTGCACCACTCCGTTATGTCTTAGGGCTAAGTTAGCCTAGCTCTCAGCTACTATTGTACACTAGTAATCCAAGTATGTATTACTTACCTATGCCTATAACATGCGCGTTTGATTGTATTTCTCCCCTAGATAAACTGCTTGTAGAAATTTAGGTTGTTGTTTCTGTGGTAGCTTCTGTCCCCACCTTGATTCATGATCGTCTTTTATGATCACGGCACTGTGCGTTGATGCAACCATTACGTTGAAATTTTATCAGTTTGCCTAGCATCTTCATCGATTCATTTCTCCTTGTCTATGAATGATTACTTCTTATGTGTTCTAAGCAATTATGGGCGTGAGCTGTCATTAGGTTGTCAGTCCTTGTGCATCGCTATTTTTTTTTTTGGCAATGATCTGTATTAGCAAGTCTCGCTCCTCCTTAGGTTGGCCGACTTGAGTAGAGACGTGAGTCATGCCCTGTCAGTTTCCTTCCTTGACTTCTGCAGATGCTGATTGTAACTCTTTCTTGCTAATCAGATCAATCTCCTTACTGTGTGATAACTGTGTGTCTCCTGGGTTGGTTCTCGTATCTGTGTAGCCTCTACAGTGGTCCGTCGACTCCTAAGGGATGGGAACTGGCTCTGTATTCCGTTCATCATGGAGTCGTCGAAGGGGTAGCTTGTTCGCGTTGCCTTTCGTGTTTGAGGTTGCAGCTGCAGCATTTAGCAAATTTTGATAGTTTGTTTCATGTAGGTTCTGGTTATCGTGAAATCTGGCAGCGGGTGTAACGTTGGTTGTGGTTGGCAACCTTTCCTTGGGCGTATAGCAGCATGTTAGTTTTGTGTCTGTAGACGGCCCTTTGGATGTCTCTGCTTATAGCGTGATCGTTGCCCAGCTGTTAGTTCGGTGCCGTAGGAAGCGAACCTATTCTTCTATTTTGATAGGAAGGGTCGTCATTAGTGGTCGATATTCTGTGTACTTGATGTCAGCAGTAGTGAATTCATTTAGAGTCGCAGTTATATCATTTCTTATATCATTTCTTATAGTGATGTTTTTTCGCAGGAAGTTGAGTCGATTGTTGAGTCAAGGGAATCCGCTCTTGTAGGCCTAACTCATATGTCTAGTTTTGAACTTTAAGTGAGTAGTATGTTAGGAATTGTTTTAAGGGCCACGGTTATCTGATCAAAACCGTTGTTAAGCTAGTGGTTTATAGCAGGCTTAGTGGTGCTTTTAGTTAGCCTAGGTGATACAAGTTTAAATTTTAGGAAATTAATTAGTTTCCTCTTGGGACAAGATTAGGTTCCATTATAGCCTTGTAGGCAAATTTCCTTGTTAGAAGTTTTAATGCTTGAGTAGTGTTTTCTTTTGCTTCCAATTCAAGGTTGTAGACTTTTATAGAATGCTAATCATTAATTTATTTGGCTTTGGTTAGAAGAGTCCCTATTAATGGTTGTTGTTTGGGGCTATCTAATTTCGTTGGGTAGGATTTACATGCTGTCCAATTTAACTAGGGCAAATCTATAGTGTTACTATTTAGTTTCTTAAGCACAGCTATATTCGTGTCATATTCAGAGTGGTTGAATGAAGTTAGTTAATTCTGTCAATAGATAAATGTTTTCTTTTCTTTTTTCCTTGTAAAGTTAAGTTATTCATTTTGGGACCTCAATATTTTCTCATTCGAGGTATTAGTTTGCGGAAATCTTACATCATTAACCATGTAGATTAGTAGGGTAGAGTAGAATTTCATTATGAACTAATTTAGTATTATTGATTATATCTTATGAAGATGCGAATAAGTTTTGTTTGGTTTCGATTGTCTTAATTCTTGAGTAAACTGTAGTTATACTGTATTCGTTAAGGAATCAAGGGAAAAATTATCATTCTTGAATATCAATGTGGGGTTCTTGTTTATCAAATCACATGTATAGACCGCGGTTAAAGTGTTAAGTGTAATTATCTCTTTTGTATGGAAGTGAAACTATCTGAGTATAGCTTGTATTATTGTGATTATCCTTGTCGGGGCATGAGTTTAGTATGTAACCTTGTCCGGGGATGGTGGAAAGTTACTGTGGAACTGAATCGGGTGTCTTGTCAGTTTAAATTGAGAATGCTTTGAGTATTCACCCCTTGTCGAACTTGCATTATATCATGATCATGGAACTTAGTTTTCTGAGCGGGAAGGGTGATGTAATAACTGGTGAAGAACTTAGTCACCGACTCTAGAGGTCTTATCTTTCTAGTCTCCGTCCATGATTCTTGTGTCTTACTGTTTATGGGGTCTGGTTGAGCTTGAGTAGGGTAATGAGGATTGTGTGTTGTGGCCAGTGACTGGACTATGTTACAATCTAGGTTGTTATGTAACTTTTATCCTTGCATGTTGTGGTTGACTGTTGGTCGGAGGATGCTAAGGGAGTGGCTTCCATGGTGGGGCCGGCGCTTAGCGAGAGGTCACCTGGGTAACCCCATGGAAGTAGTAAACAAGTGGAAACTTAATAATGAATCTAGGAGGGTTGGGTAGTGATTCACCTAACAAGATAATTAATGGGACCTCACCCACACCTTGAGTGCATAGGCCAAGGGTGGGATGAGAAGGCCTGGTTGGTAAGGCCGACCTCCTCGTCTTCATGAGAGGACATGTCAGCTCCGCATGTGTCACCCTATGGGGCCGGCACCTAGAGAGAGGTTGCCAGGGTAACCATAGATGGGGGCCAGCTTCTGGTGAGAGATAGCCTGGGTAACCCATGCTAGGGCCATGCGATGACACTTCCCTTATGCGGCTCTAATTTGTCTCTTCTTTCCCTGTTGGTGCCTCTGGAGTGTGATCTTCTCTTCTTGATTTATCTAGTCTGATGTCATGATCTGTCTGGCTGAGTACTGTCGGTCCTGTGCAAATCCGTTCATCATGCTTGTCTTCTTGGAGTTGGTATTTGTAGTTGTGTTCTTGATTGTAGTCTTGACCTAGTGGTAATCCTCTTGTTATCTCCTAGCTCGGTGGGGTGGACCTCAGGGTTCCACATGGTTGGGAGGTAGAGCTATCCATTGGTCCTCTTGGAGATTCAGTTGAGCCTGGTGCAGAGATGTTCCAGTTTCTGGTGACTTCCATTCTTCAGCAGTGTTGGATAACCTTCTTTGTACTATTTTGTAAATCGACGAGATCGATCTTGAAATCATGTATTCTTGCAATCTTGTACTCTTGCCATCTTGTATACTTATTACCTTGTAATCTTGTAATCATGTAATTTGGTACTTGGACATGTATTCAAACATCATGTTGTTGTATAAGTTATTGGTTTAGTCTTCTCTGCAGATTGATGATTTCTCTCTTATAGTTTTATTTTACTTCCTAATGCTGTTATGTTGCCCTAGAGTGGTTAGATGGATACTTTTCTATTTTAATGCATTGTACGTAGTGTTTAATTAAAAAAAAAATAGTTCTATTTCCGCTTTGGTTTATCCAACACTCTAGGGTTGCACGGCGATGGCATTACATTTGGTATCAGAGCCAGGTTCAAAACACTGGGTACCCCGGTTATATTTGAACCACTATGTAACCTTGTGCTTGAACTCTGTAGAATAATTTTATCCCTAATTGTGACTTTGTTTTGATTAAATAAATGCTTTTGGTGCTGTAGGTAGATGCCTAGAGGTAGGGGCCAGGGACGGGGCAGAGGCAAGGGTCATGGGAGAGGTGGTGACGGTACACCTCCTCCCAGTTCTCCTCAGTCGAGTGCCCATGAAGGTGGGGGTCAGAACATAGGGGGTCAGGATCATCTTGATGGAGCTCAGTTGAGACAGATTCTTGAGGAGGCCCTGGCCCGTTTAGGCCCTAGACAAGAGGACAGGCAACCCCGAGGGGAGCAGGAGGTAGACCAGAGGGGTCCTAGAGAGAGAGAGAGGTCTCCTAGACCTAGGGAGTTGTCAGCTGAGCAGGAGGCCACCCTAGCCAGCCACATGAGGGATTTACTGAGAGCACGCCCTCCCCTCTTTGATGGAGCTGGTAGTGGACTAGAGGCAGAGACTTGGTTATTGGACTTAGGCAGGTGTTTTGCCATGCATCCGTATGGCAGCAACACCAAAGCCAGGTGTGCTATTCTGCATCTTTGAGGGTTCGCTTCGACTTGGTGGTAGCTAGAGGAGCAGAAGCTGCATTTGGATATTAGCACTGTGTCTTGGGAGTTATTCCTAGAGAGATTTAGAGCCCGTTTCCTTTCTGACCATTGGAGGCAGCGTCGAGCAGATGAGTTCCACGAGCTGAGGCAGTTGGCCATGACAGTTGAGCAGTACAAGCGCAGATTTTACGAGCTCAAACAGTATGCAGGTATTGGAGATGACGAGTCCATGTTGGTGCAGCATTTCATCAGGGGCTTGAATGCCCAGATTAGTGGAGGGGTTCGTGTATTTGAACCCAAGACTATGGAGGTTGCCGTGGAGAAAGCTCGGATAGTGGAAGAGAATCTGGCTATGGCACTTGGTGGGCATACGGGAGTGCACATTGGTAGTGCACCATCTTCAAGATATGGTTCTCGAGGTGGTCACACCCAGGCAACAGGTTCCCATGCACCCTCAAAGGGTGGCCGGCAGCAGCAGTATTCGCAGTCAAAGCTGAAGAGCTCACATCTTCAGCAAGGTAACAGATTTCAGAAAATGAAAGATAGATCTTGGCAGCGTAATAAGCGGAACCGTTTTGATCAGCCAGCTCAGAGTACGCAGTCCGCAGTGAGCAGAGGCAGCGTCTAGCAGTCTAGTGCTTTCAAGGGTGATGGTGGTTTTGGTAGAGGCACCGGGTGTTTCTCTTGTGGCCAGCAGGGTCATATTGCTAGGCAGTGCCCGTAGAAGGGTGCATCAGGGTTTGGACACAGACCGGTGGCATCTAAGCCGACAGTTGGTGATGCAGGTAGGTCTCATCGAGTCTTTGTAGCGGTAGATGACCGACAGGCAGAACATCAGGGCACCGTGGTGGAGGCCTCTGGTCGCATGCGAGGTATTGATTTTTCTATTTTATTTGATTCTGATGCATCTGATTCGTTTATATCTCCTTCTCTTGTGGAGCGTTGTGGCTTAGAGGTGACAAAACAGGCTAATAGGTAGTAGGTTGAGTTGGCTTCCGGGGCTAAAATAGCAGTGGAGTCCCTAGTTTCTGGGTGTGAATTGACGATTGGCTCTTTATCTACTTCTGTGGACCTTCGCATTCTACCCCTGGGTTCATATGACTTAGTGTTGGGGATGGACTGGTTGGAGACTCATCAGGTAGTGATAGATTACCGGCATAAGTCTGTTAGATGTGTGGATGATTCTGGTGCTGAGGTCGAGGTGGTAGGAGTTCAGAGACCCATCTCCCTACGTATGATCTCCACTATGCATGCGTCAGGGATGTCAGCTTTTTGCAGTGACGGTTAATGATTTGGAGTTGGATGAGAGTCAAGAGGCATCTCTTGACGATCACCTACTCTTGAGGGAGTTTGTGGATGTGTTTCCTTCTGACATTCCTGGGATGCCACCTAAGCGTGACATCGATTTCAGGATTGATCTGGTTCCTGGTGCAGAGCCTATCTCACGAGCTCCATACCGGATGACCACTCAGGAGCTCAAAGAGCTTCAACTACAGTTGGAAGAGTTGTTAGCCAAAGGGTTCATAAGACCGAGTGTTTCTCCTTGGGGAGCACCTGTGATCTTTGTCAAAAAGAAGGATGGATCTCTGCGGCTATGTATCGATTACTGACAGCTCAATAAAGTTACCGTGAGGAATATGTATCCCTTACCTCGGATCGATGATTTGTTTGATCAGATTAAAGGAGCAAAGGTATTCTCTAAGATTGACCTTAAGTCAAGATATCACCAGTTGCGGATATTTGAGGCAAATGTTCACAAAACAGCATTTCGTACCCGTTATGGACATTATGAGTTCACCGTGGTACCATTCGGGTTGACGAATGCACCCTCTGTTTTCATGAGCTTGATGAATGGTGTTTTCCATACTTATCTTGACCAATTTGTCCTTGTGTTTCTTGATGATATACTGATTTATTCTAGGACTATGGAGGAACATGAGGAGCATTTGCGACAGGTGTTGCAGTGTCTGAGGGAAAATCAGCTCTATGCCAATTTATCGAAGTGTGAGTTCTTTCAGACTGAGGTTAAGTATTTGGGTCATGTAATCTCTGGAGAGGGTATTGCGGTGGATCCCTCGAAGATCTGAGCTATTATGGACTAGCCTGCACCCACTAATGTCTCTGAGGTTCGTAGCTTTATGGGATTAGCAGGCTACTATCATCAGTTTGTGATGGGATTCTCAAGGGTTGCTCATCCTATTACTTCTCTTCAGAGGAAAGGGAAGAAGTTTGTTTGGTCATAGCAGTGTCAGGCAGCTTTTTAGACTCTTAAGGAGCAGTTGACCAGTGCACCGATATTAGCAGTTCCCAATCCTGATAGAGACTTTGTTGTTTGTACTGATGCTTCCTTGGAAGGTTTGGGGGCAGTTCTAATGCAGGATGGTCGCGTGATTGCCTATGAGTCTCGCAAACTCAAGGATCATGAATTGAACTATCCTACTCATGACCTGGAGTTAGCAGCAGTCGTGCATGCCTTGGTGAGATGGAGGCACTTTCTGTTAGGACATCAGTTTGAGCTGCACAGTGATCATTGTAGTTTACAGTATATTTTCACGCAGCCAAACTTGAATGCGAGACAGAGGCGTTGGATGGAGTTTCTATGTGAGTATGACTTTGAGGTCAGATATATTCAGGGCAAGGAGAATGTGGTAGCAGACGCTCTTAGTCGTTGGAGGCACGAGATTTCAGTAGTTTCTCTTACAGTTGATCTGAGAGGTCAGATTCTCGCTGCTCTTCCGGCAGACAGTTGGTGCCAGGAGGTGAGATCTGAATTGGAGTCTGGTAGACCTTTAGAGGGTAGATTCTCTGGTTACTTGTTTGAGTCTGATGGTCTTTTGTGACATTTGGGTCATATCTATGTTCCTTGTTCTGAGGGTCTTCGTACCCTAGTTTTGTCTGAGGCACATCAGGCACCCTACTCAGATCATCCGGGTGTCAAGAAGATGTATGTGGATCTGCGTCAGCTGTACTTTTGGAGTGGCATGAAGTGGGATATTGCTGATTTTGTGTCAAGATGTCTTGAGTGTCAGAGGGTGAAGGCGGAACACCAACACCCTGCAGGTCTTTTGCAGCCCCATTTGATTCCAGAATGGAAGTGGGATATCATTTCGATAGACTTCATTGTCAGTTTGCCGATGTCCGCTCGTCGACACGATGCTATTATGGTCACTGTGGATAGGTTGACGAAGGTAGCTCACTTCTCTCCTGTCCGTGCATCTTACAATGCTTCTACGGTGGCCAGAGTGTTCATGGAGGACATTGTCAGACTTCATGGGATTCCTCGTAGGATCATCTCCGATAGGGATCCAGTGTTCACTTCTGCCCTTTGGACTTCCTTGCAGCATGCCTTGCGAACACAGCTGAACTTTAGTTCAGCTTACCATCCTGAGACTGATGGTCAGACCGAGAGGGTTAATCAGGTTCTCGAGGATATGTTGAGGATGTATGTGATGGATCGGCAGAGCCGTTGGGAGGATTACCTATATCTGGTGGATTTTGCCTATAATAATGGATATCACAGTTCTATCAGCATGTCTCCATTCCAAGCCTTGTATGGTCGTCCTTGTAGGACCCCTTTGACTTGGGATCGTCTGGAGGATAGAGTTCTTCTAGGTCCAGATATGCTTAGAGATATGGAGCAGCAGGTTGAGAGGATTAGAGAGCACCTGGTGGCAGCTCAGGATAGACAGAAAAAGTATGCAGATGCTCATAGGATCAATCGTCAGTTTTCGGTGGGAGATCAGGTGTTCTTGCGTGTGCGACCGCGGAAGAGTCCAATCCGCTATGGAAAGGGTTCTAAGCTGGCGCCACGCTTTGTAGGACCTTTTGAGGTGTTGGAGAGGATTGGTCCTGTTGCTTATTGACTTGCTTTGCCGCCTAGCCTTTCACGCATACATGATGTGTTTCATGTTTTAGTACTTAGACCTTACTTCCCAGATATTGCTCATGTTCTTGATTGGACTGCTCTACAGGTAGAGGACGGGCAGCTGGCTTTGGAGCCCGTAGGCATTCTTCAGCGCAGGAGACTTACTCTTAGGGGCAGAGACGTGGAGCAGGTCAGGGTCCAGTGGGACCCTAATGATGAGACCTCTGCTACCTGGGAGGATGCTACCAGGACGAGGGAGTTATATCCTCACTTATTTGCAGGCTTCCAGGAGTAAGCATAGCTCTAGGGGGGGAGGATGTAATGCCCCTCGCTTTTGGCTTGTGTTAGATGTTATTTCTATCATTACTTTTGTTAGTCTAGAATAGTTGATGATTAGTGATAGTGGCCAACATGAGTAATGATTTCCAAGGGCAAGTTTTGGTCCACACCTTAAGTTTTCCATAGATCTAGCTGATAGAGCAGAGCTTCAGAAAAGTTCTAAGTGTTGATGTAGCTAACTGATAGAATAATTGGAGATCATGTTGTGGATATATATAGCCGATGAAAGTAGATGATTTAGTGTGCGTGAATGTGCGACCAAGACATATGTGAGAAGAGCAGAAATCTAAAGTACGAATGAAGGCAGAACAGTAAGAAGAGCAGAGCAAAGATGAAATGTGTAAGATCAGTTTTTGTACTTAACCAAAACTAAACTTCTTGTATAAGTAGATGCTTTTAATCAATTCAGATCTCTGTTATTCTATTGTAATATTTCTCTAGGTACTGAGCTTCCTTTTTAAGCAGTGAGCTCTAGGTAGTGAGCTCGAATGCATGTGCATTCTCATTTGTAAAATACTTTTAATAGGGTATTAATATTTGTGGGTTAACCCCACCATGGTTTTTCCCTTAACTGGGTTTCCATATCAAAAATCTTGGTGTCAAGTGTACTATTTTCATTTCTGCTCATGCGAAATTAATTAATGTTGAAATGTTATGATTATAAGTTATAAAAGAGGATTAAGAGAAAGAAATTGTGTGACAACTAATTCACCCCCCCCCCCGCCTCTCAATTGTCCGGACCTAATTCAATAATGGGTATCAGAGCAAGTTTCCTTAAAAGGAGCTTAGCTTGAGGAAAGATCTTGGAAGAAATTTTTCAATGGGTTCACTTAAGGAACAACTTTAGTTGGCTCTAACAGATCTTGATCAATCCAAAGTAGAAATATATAATTTGAAAGATGAAATCAAGGATTTTGATGATACCATTGAGATATTAAAAGATAAATTGAAGAAATCCTTGGGAAGGAATAAGGAGCTGCTTCTGCAATTATCCAATTTACCTTAAGAAAATAGCATGAATGAAGCCTAGGAAGAATAAACAAAGGAGTGTGATAAGCTGTCAAAAGAAGTTGATGTTCTAAGAGTTAAGATGGAGTCTAGGGTAATAAGGTTTACCAAAGAAATTGAGCAAAGGAAGAAGACTAAAGAAGATTTAAATCAAACTCTAAGACAGAGAATTGATGAATACTATAGACTGCATAGTATTGCTAGTCATCTAAAATCTGATTTACAAGAAAGCAAAGACAATGAAAGAGTTCTTGAAAGGCAAATTGTCATCCTCAGACATGATCTAGAAGTTGCAAATGAATACAAGGAAAAGTTCAAGATAAGCTCAGCTAAACTTGAAGGAATACTTGAGGGTCAAATAGGGGTTGAAGACAAGCATGGTTTTGGATATGAAAAGGGTGAAAGCTCTGGATCTGGTCAAAGAAACTTTCAACCAAGGAATGAGAGAAATAGACCTAGAAGACCTATGATAAGACAACCTAATGCTCAAAGGTATCCATGTTTCAATGGAAATTGTTTCAAGTGAAATAAATTTGGTCATGAAGCCACTCAATCTAGAAGTAGAGTAAATCAAAATAATCCATCCTTCTCCATACAATGCTTCAATTGCAAGAGGTATGGTCATAAATCCAATGAATGTAGAAGTATGATAATGAATGACTCTTCAAATAGAGGAAATAGGAAATCTTTCAATGGTAAATGTTTTGCATGCAATAGATTTCGACATATGGCAAATCAGTGCAGATCAAGAGGAAATCAATCAAATGGGCAAAGAAATGTTGTATGCTTCCATTGTAACCAATCTGGTCATTTTGCAAGATTTTGCAGAAGTAGGATCAATGAAGGAAGAGGTTTGGTAAACAGAAAACCATATGAGCAGAGACAAGACAAAGGCAAAAGAAAAATTGAAGAGAATGAGATCCAAAATAAAACAAGTGAGACATGGGTGAAGAAAACAATTGTGAACCATAATGATGGGTTCGCACTAGAATCTAGTGCAGATAATTCCTCAGGGAATTAAATTAGGATCTTTGGCTTAGGGGGAGCAGCTTTGTAAATCAAATTCCCCCAGCCAGTAGTTAAGTGCCCGATTCTGGCACAATGACAAAAGGTATTTTGAATTGTTTCAGATCATTTCGAAGGATTTCTGGAAGAAAAAGGTGGATATGACAAATTGTAGAGTAATTTATATGAAACTATTCAACAAACAAAGCATTTATTGCACAGACAAATTAGTTGTTGTGGAACATAAAAGATCATTCATTCCTCACTTAGATCACTTTGCATCAGAAGAAAGCAAGAAGAGGAGAAGTGAACGAGTTCAGAGCTGAGAATTCCCAAAAATTGAAGCATGAAGAGGATTTCCAAGCAAAACCCTAATTTATGGAATAAGGTGTTTCTATATTCTATGAAACTTTTGATTTCTTAATCTTTGTAAATGGCTACACCTTTACTTGTTGATGTCACTGAGAGGCCCCATCCTAAATTCATGAAGCATCCCTATAAATCTATTGAAGTCAAGCTGCTTGGTGCCTTCTTGAGTGTTTCATATGGGGTTTTGCATGTTAAAGACATTAGGGCATACATTCATTGCACTATAGAAGAATTTGGAAATTAGAAACTGACGGAGTTGTTTAAGAACCATCTGAAAGATGACAATTATCAACTAAAACCTAAATTTGAAGCCCTTGAAAGAAAACATTTTTTTGCAAATGATTGAAATTCCATCTTTTGATGAAAATGAATGGGTTCGATACATCCTAAGCTAAATACATGATGAATTCATGTGGCTAATGAAACCATTTAAGATTACAAAAGATGTTATCAAAATAGTAACTGGGTTAAACTCTTTTAGCAGATTACCCATGTTGAAAGCCATGGAAAATTAGACAGTAACTGATGCCACCAGTGCCAAGTTTGACAAAAGGGAAATGACCATCAATGATATCATAGAACTAGATGTTAAGTTTGCCTCTATGGTGATCAGGTACAAGATTTATCACTCCAGCAGGAAAAACTTAGTTTTCAAAACTACAATATATGCATCTTACAAAATGTTAAAGGAGAATGCAGACTATGATCTGTGTGAACTATTACAGAATCAACTGATAGAGAATCTGAACAAAATCAAAAGAGACAAGAAAAACTCTTTTAAATATGGTTCCTTGATAATATGCCTATTTTTCTATTTCATGAATGAAGTGCCTGGAGTGCAACATGTGCACTGGGCAAACGACAGGCTAGTGGCAATCCAGATAAGAGACCACTTATATGGACTTGGAGATTCAGGTGCTCAAAAGACTACAATCTAGGGTTATTTCAAAAACTTTCAAAGTCTAGTGCATGCAAGGGAAAGAATCCCTAATTCTGTTGTAGAAAAGTATGAAAATGAAATATGTTTTATGGTCGACACAGATCAATGTTTGATGGAAGCTGTAGAACCAAGAACTGTATGGATAATGCCAATGGATTATGAGGTGGATGAGGAAATTTGGGACAAGTATGCTCTGCATCTTCTAAGCAAACCTAAAGACACCTCTGTTGAAAGATTTGGAACCTATAAGGAACTAAGATTAAAATTGCATGTGGAACTAAAGCAGCTGGAAACAAAAATAAAAGTGCACAAGCAAGTGGATATGTATGCATAAAGCATTGGGATTACAAAAGAAGTAGTGAGAGAGAACAAAGAAAGGATTAAAAAATTGAAGAAGAGCACCGAGCAGACTTCAAAAGAAAAAGTAGAAAGTAAGCCAGCAGTCACTCTGGAAGTCCCTCCAAGCTCCTCAAGGAAGACAAGGAGTTCTGCAAATCTCACTGAGCAACCTAAGTCCTCTTCCACCAAGAAACCGGGAGCCACTCCATCCGATGAAAGAGGGAAAAGAAAGAAAACCAAGGCTGCAAGAACCCACAAGAGCCCACAAGATGATGAGGAAATAGAGACAGATGAAGAAGTGAAAGAAATAAGATCTAAGAAGGTCAAAACTTCAAAGTCCTCTGAATACCAGCCTTCCAAAAGTAGTAAGGCCAGTAAAAAGCAAGTAACTGGTAAATGACTATTGATGAAATTGTAAAAACAATCAGTCTTCATGGAAATTTGAAACCTATCAAAGTCTACTATGATAACCTTGATCAAGCAAACAAGAAAATTTTAGAAGATGCCATTATCATATATTTGAATAAATTTAATAGACCCCTGTTGGAAATCTTGTAAGAACTTCCTAAGAGTTTGAGGAATGTAATGGAAATGAGGAAAGAAGCAGCCAAGGGTAAATACATAGAACTCAGAGAGTATATTCTCTCCTCTTTGTGCCCTATAATGACTAGGAAAGAAACAGATAAAATCCTCAAAGAAGTTAAAGATAAATTTAGAAGCAAGGTCCGAATGAACAAGCTAATGCTTGGTGAGACTGAGGAAATTGCAAAGGAAACAGAGGAAATTCTGAGAAAGACTTTGGAAAAAAATAAATACTATATTGTTTCAGAAGAACAAGTGGAAGAAGACAATCCTCCTACTCTGGAACAAGAAGCTCCAAAAGAAGAAGCTAACAAGAGAATTGATGACTAAAGCACTACTCTAGCTCCTTCAGAACTAATCCATGAAGAGACCAATGATAGACTTGATTCATCAAATCCAAATATTGAAGAAGCTTAGGAAGAGAAACAAGTCAATCAAGAGGACATAGATATGGTAGACAAAATAATTGATGTAGGGGTTACTTCACCACTTGACCACTCTAAAAGAGAAGAGGATATTGCCACCACACAAAGCCCTCTGGTTTAGGTAGCAAGAGATGAACAAATAGGAAAGAGTCCCTCTGGTGAGTACACAGAGAAGAGTAAAACAGAGAAAGAGGAAGAAAAAGGAAAGGATGATAAGGCAGAAGAAGATGGTGCAAATATTAAAACACCTAAAGCAGATGTTGAAAAATTAGATGAACAAAATATTGGTTCTAAAATGGCTGCAAGAGACACTGCAGATGCAGTAAAAGGTCTTCTTGAAAAGGAAATGATTGAACTTGATGAGCCCAAGATGCTCCAAAGTCTAGCAAATCCAGATGCTCTCTCTCCAATTCAACTGATGAAAATAGCATCATTCACCCAAGTAAAAGCTAGAGAAAAGATGTTAAAATCCCACATGGAGAACAATGAGCTACTTGGGCTCGCAACTAGAATTATGGAGAAATTAATGCCAACTCTTTAGAATAATCAAAATGATTCCCCCTCTGGCCATCTAAAAATTCTTGTAAGTTTAGTAAACTCACATTTTGAGTCTTTTGAAAAGTCTGCGGAGACAAAAGTTCAGAAAGAATTTTTGAATAAGAAACTCAGTCAAGTTAAGAATCTAGTAAAGAGTGATAGGTTGATACTAGGCATTAGCATAAAGAGAATTCAAAATGCTCTAAGTGATGGAGAAAATATATATAAGTTTTTCCTATCATGGACTAAAATTAATGAGGATGTTGAGAAGAAGATAAAGGAATAAGAACATAAAATATCAGTTCTATCTCAAAATTTTGATCCTCTAATTGCCTCTCCTATAACCTAGGAATGTCAGGTCATTAGCTTGATAGATGAAATAAAGGGACTTGAAAAAGAGAAAATCAATACTATGAAGAGGATGTGTGAACTCCGGGGATTGATTGCCCCCAAGTTGGAAGCCATGCATAATGCCTTATCCGAAGCCCAAAATGCACTTCAGACAAGTGATCCTCTGGATCTGGAAAAGGCAGAAGCATATGCATTTTTGCTGAGTGGGCACATCTCACTTTTGGATGGAATGAAGAATACTTGAGCCTCTAAACTTGTGCAATTAAAAACCAGTTTTGGAGACATCCTCAAGTTCATCTAAATAGGATTTGATGATTTGTTGTATGTGGTAGTATAAACACAATCTTTTTTGGAGAATTTTGGCTTGCAGATCCCACCTTTTCCCATTGATGTCAAAGGGGGAGTAAAGGTAGTGAAAAATGAGGAATTTAGCTAAGGGGGAGAACCAGAATAAGTGAAGGGCACCGGTGAACAAACATAGGGGGAGTTGCACTATGACACTTAGTCATTTTTCACTAAGTGTTGCCATCAATGCCAAAGGGGGAGATTGTTGGCAAGAGACACTTCTTTACTTGATAAGTGTTGTCATTGATGGCAACTAAGATCATCCCAAACATCCACATAACACAAGTTGTTCATACAGGAAGTCAAAATCATAATTTGTCTAAGTCCAGGCGATAAAGAATAGAGCAGTAATAGAGTCCAGTATCTTGATCCGAATCTCTCTGGTGGAAAGGCATGGTTTGTTGCAAATCTAAGGTAGTTCACAAAATTGTAAAGACACTCTAAATCTAGAGTTTTGTCCTCCGGTGATAAAGGATTCAAAAGATATTAGCATCTGAGTACCAGGTTCCAGTATGACAGAGTAGACAGAAGAAGAACAGGCAGACCCTGCAAAAGACCTTGATTTCGGATGTATAAAAGTTGCTTGTTGGACAAATTGTGATGACTAGTGATAGTGACCAACATGAGTGATGATTTCCAAGGGCAAGTTTTGGTCGACACCTTAAGTTTTGCATAGATCTAGCTGACAGAGCAGAGCTTCATAAAAGTTCTAAGTGTTGATGAAGCTGACTAATAGAATGATTGGAGATCATGTTGTGGATATATATAGCCGATGAAAGTGGATGATTTAGTGTGAGTGAATGTGCGAACAAGGCGTATGTGAGAAGAGCACAAATTTAAAGTGTGAATGAAGGCAGAACAGTAAGAAGAGTAGAGCAAAGATGAAATGTGTAAGATCAATTTTTGTACTTAACTGAAACTGAACTTCTTGCATAAGTAGATGCTTTTAATCAATTTAGATCTCTGTTATTCTATTGTAATATTTCTCTAGGCAGTGAGCCTCCTTTTTGAGCAGTGAGCTCTAGGCAGTGAGCCTGAATGCATGTGCATTCTCATTGCTAAAATACTTTTAACAGGGTATTAATATTTGTGGGTTAACCCCCACCGTGGTTTTTCCCTTAATCAAGTTTCCACGTCAAAAATCTTGGTGTCAAGTGAACTATTTTCATTTTTGCTTGTGTGAAATTGATTAATGCTGAAATGTTTTGATTAGAAGTTATAAAAGAAGTTAAGAGAAAGAAATTGTGTCACAACTGATTCACCCCCCCCCACTCTCAGTTGTTTAGACCTAATTCAACAATTGGTATCAGAGCAAGGTTCCTTAAAAGAAGCTTAACAGCTTGAGGAAAGATCTTGGAAGAAATTTTTCAATGGGTTCACTTAAGCAACAACTTCAGTTGGCTCTAAAAGATCTTGATCAATCTAAAGTAGAAATATATAATTTGAAAGATGAAATCAAGGATGCTAATGATACCATTGAGATATTAAAAGATAAATTGAAGAAATCCTTGGGAAGGAATAAGGAGCTGCTTCTACAATTATCCAATTTATCTAAAGAAAATAGCATGAATGAAGCCTTGGAAGAAAAAACAAAGGAGTGTGATAAGCTGTCAAAAGAAGTTGTTGTTCTAAGAGTTCAGATGGAATCTGGGGTAATAAGGTTTACCAAAGAAATTGAGCAAAGGAAGAAGACTGAGGAAGATTTAAATCAAACTCTAAGAGAGAAAACTGATGAATGCTATAGATTGGACAGTATTGTTGGTCATCTAAAATTTGATTTACAGGAAAGCAAAGATAATGAAAGAGATCTGGAAAGGCAAATTGTCATCCTCAGATATGATCTAGAGGTTGCAAATGAATACAAGGAAAAGTTCAAGATAAGCTCATCTAAACTTGAAGCAATACTTGAGGGTCAAAAAGGGGTTGAAGACAAGCACGGTCTTGGATATGAAAAAGGTGAAAGCTCTGGATCTGGTCAAAGAAATTTTCAACCAAGGAATGAGAGAAACAGACCTAGATGACCTCCGATAAGACAACCTAATGCTCAAAGGTATCCATCTTTCAATGGAAATTGTCTCAAGTGCAATAAATTTTGTCATAAAGCCACTCAATGCAGAAGTAGAGTAAATCAAAATAATCCATCCTTCTCTAGACAATGCTTCAATTGCCAGAGGTATGGTCATAAATCCAATGAATGTAGAAGTATGATAATGAATGACTCTTGAAATAGAGGAAATAGGAAATCTTTCAATGGCAAATGTTTTGCATGCAATAGATTTGGACATATGGCAAATTAGTGCAGATCAAGAGGAAATCAATCAAATGGGTAAAGAAATGTTGTATTCTTCCATTGTAACCAATCTGGTCATTTTGCAAGATTCTGCAGAAGTAGGATCAATGAAGGAAGAGGTCTGTTAAATAGAAAACCAGATGAGGAAAGACAAGACAAAGGCAAAAGAAAAATTGAAGAGAATGAGATCCAGAGTAAAACAAGTGAGACATGGGTGAAGAAAGCAACTATGAACCATAATGATGGGTCCGCACCGGAATCTGGTGCAGATAATTCCTCAGGGAATTAAATTAGGAGCTTTGGCTCAAGGGGGACAACTTTGTAAATAAAATTCCCCCAGCCAGTAGTTAAGTGCCTGATTCTGACATAATGAAAAAAGGTATTTTGAATTGTTTCAGATCATTTGGAAGGATTTCTTGAAGAAAAAGGTGGATATGACAAATTGTAGAGTAATTTATATGAAACTATTCAACAAACAAAGCAACTGGATGTATTAGGGCAGAGCATTTATTGTAAAGACAAATTAGGTGTCATAAAACATAAAAGATCATTCATTCCTCACTTAGATCACTTTGCATCAGAAGAAATAAAGAAGAGGAGAAGTGAACAAGTTCAGAGCTGAGAATTCCCAAAAATTGAAGCACAAAGAGGATTTCCAAGAAAAACCCTAATCTTCTCTTCTAGGGAGGCAAATTCATTATGTACTAGCTCTTGCCAAGTTTTATCTCCAACCTAGCATCCATATGCTTAATATAGGACATTAGTGCCTTTTATTTTCTTTGTTTCAATGAAGAAACACTGTGCTTCTCAATTTTTAGCCATTGTGCTCAATTCAAAGCTCACATCACACTCACACAAGCTTCACAAAAGCTTTTCTTTACTTCTTCGGGTCATTTTGTCATCAAGAGGAGCAACTACTATCACAAAAGGATTCGAGGTTGCCTACACAAGGATCATTGAGGGATAGTGGAGTCTTCAAATCGTCATCTATTCAGGTTCTTTTATTATTTTCATAGAAATTAGATATTCATCTTGCTCTTGGAAATAGTAACATACTTGCTTTTTCCTTGATAGATTAGATCTTGCATGCTAGTTTAGTCATTTTTGCATTCTTAGATCTACTTTGTTAGAAAAAACATCTTTCCTTTTTATTAGATTAAATTGCATTGAAAACACCAAAAACCCACAAAAACATAGATTACACATTGCATTTGAAAAGACATATAGGATTGCATACATATTTCTTTCATAGATTAGAAGCATTTTCCTTTCCAAAAATACTCTAAAAAATACCAAAAAGACGCATTGCAAGTCATTTAGTTTGCATTCATATAAAGTAGACAACATCAAAAACCCTTGATTCCATCACACGGCAAACATGGTTAAAGAGACCTTAAACAAACCCTTGATTTCATCGCAAGGTACAAACAAAGTCAAACCCTAGGTCGACAAACCCTAGGTCAAAACCCTAGATCTGCTTTGAGTTAACAATCACACGACTTCCTCTATCATGATTCACGCATGTGTTTAGGAGTGAGGGGAGAGTGGGTGAGAGCTATCTGAGATGAGATCGAGGAGATCCATTTACGACCACAACAAAAGACACACATTCCACTACAAAAGGATGCATTTGTTCTCTTTTTGATTGAGGAAATTAGGCAATTATGATTACACAAAGCATTTCTTAGAGACATAGAAATAAGAGAAACCATCAACGAGAACAACCATTTGCCCACAGAAAGGTGGAATTCAAGGAATCCAAATAGAAGAAGAGAGACTAGTGACCCTTCAGGTCATAGGGTTATCTTAAACACCATAACAATTGAATGAAACATACAACAAAATGCACAACAAAAAAGGCCACAGAATTGGCCAACCCCCCTTCACGAAGTCTAGCTCTAAAACGAGCTAGACCCCTGTTGTGTCTCGCCTCCTCTTGACTGGCTAATTCCACTGGAACAAGAGTGACAGGGCAGATCACCCTATGGAAAGGAGGTAAAGGGTCCGTGTGCATGCCGAGATCTAACCTAAAAGCCTCTAGGCAACCAGAGTCATGATTTCGAGTGTACAGGGGCACCTAATCCTGAGGACTGTCTCAAATCAGCATATTTGCAACCATTTTGAAAGGGAAAAGAAAACCAGCATGCAACTTTTTTGAAGGTGGGGAGGTGCAGAAAAATACAGAAAACAAATTTTTATTGCCTTACTAAATCAATTACAAGTGCTTCTATTTATAGAGGTTGAGATAATTCTAGACTCAGGACATGGACTGAAATTCATTCAAAGCACATTCTTGAAAAATCAATGCACATGGTTCTGTAGGTCGGTGGAGGATGGTGGATGAAGGTTCTAATTTAAATGCTCTTTGAGTGAGGCGTATGAAATAAGCTTCTATTTTCAATGCAGATGGTGGAGTACTTTGACTATCGACATTTCTAGATGGGTGGTGGTGAAGTGGATAATTAAATGCGAACAGTTGGTAGAAATTACTCGATATTTCTAACACTCCCCCCTAATTTCTACTATCAACAACTAATTACATCAATATTTACAATGCCCAAAATTTCTCTCAAATACTCAAATTGATCTTGTGCTAATTCCTTTGTGAATATGTCTACAAGTTGCTCCTTTGATCTGTAGTGTTGTAGGATGAGTTCTCCATTGTTGACCAATTCTTGAATGAAGTGATATCTAGTGTCAATGTTCTTTTTCCTCTTGTGAAAACATGATTCTTTCATAGTGCAATGGTGGACTTGTCACAATAGATTGTAGTAGGCTCCTCTTGGTCATGCATTAGATCCTTTAAGATTCTTCGCATCCAAACTACTTGACATGCTTCTAATGTACCTGCTACATACTCTACTTCTACTAATGAGATTGTCACTATTGGTTGTTTCTTTTATGCCCATGCTACAATATTTGTTCCAAGATGAAATGCATATCTAGATGTGCTCTTTCTATCATCTATACTTCCTGTAAAGTCACTATCTGTATATCCAACCAACTGAAAATCATCTGAAGTAGAATACATTATGCCATAATTCATAGTTCTTGTAATATACCTCAATAACCTTTTTCCTACTTTCCAATGTGAGTTCTTTGGTGAATCCATGAATCTAGAAATCAAACTAACTCCATACATTATATCTGGCCTAGTTGTTGTGAGATATATCAAACTACCAACCAATTTTTTGAATATAGTTGAATCAAAATCCATCTCATTATCTTCTCTACTTAGTTTTGTGCCTATTGCCACAGGTGTAGAAACTGGACTGCAATTTATCCTTCTAAACCTTCTTAAAACATCTTTTGCATATTTACTTTAACAAATGACAATGTCCTTATCATTTGTGTGACTTCAATACCAAGAAAATATTTCATTAAACCCAAATCTGTCATCTCAAATTTCTTCTTCATTGCTGATTTAAACATGTCAATAGAAAGATTACCTGTAAAGATCAAATCATCAACATATAAGCAAACAATAAAAATCTGAGCTTGTTCACTGACCTTGGTGTATAGTGTAGGTTCACTAGTACTTCTACTAAATCCATTCTTTATCATGTATGAATCAATCCTACTGTACCAAGCTCTTGGTGCTTGCTTCAATCTATAGAGTGCCTTCTTCAACCTATAAACTTTGTCTTCATAACCTTTTATTTCATATCCTTGTGGTTGTTGCACATAAACCTCTTCTTCTAAATATCCATTCAAGAAAGCTGATTTGACATCCATTTGATAAACCTTCCAATTGTTTTGAGCTGCAATATCTAGTACCATCCTAATTGAGTCAAGTCTTGCTACAGGTGAAAATGTTTCATTGTAATCAACTCCATTCTTGTGCAAATCCCTTAGCTACTAATCTTGCCTTATATTTGTCAACTTCTCCATTTGTCTTATATTTATTTTTATAAACCCATTTCACACCTATGCATTTTTTATCCTTAGGTAAATCAACTAGATCCCATGTATCATTTTTCTCGATACATTCCATTTCATCACTCATTACACTAATCCAATATTCTTCCTTAATTGCATCTTCAAAATATATAGGATCTTGAGCAAATAAAGCAAAATTAGATTGCAAATCTATCCTATCTCCTTTATCATATATTTCTTGCAAGCTTCTAGTCTTTTTTCCTCTTAGTCTTGGTCTCAATGATGTAAGTGTAGGATTTGAGTCATTACTTACTTGTGGACTTGATGATTCTCCTTGCTCAACTTGCTTTTGTAAGTTTTCTCCTTGTGGACTTCTTGATGGTGTTCGTCATTGCTCATTTGACTGTTCTCCTTCTTCTCCTCGTTATCCTTGATCTTTTTCTTCTTGTTCTTCATATGGTATTGTTGTTGTACATGTAATTGTCTTGTCTATTTTACCATCCCAAGATTCTTCCTCTTTGAATACAACATCTCTACTTAAAATAACTTTCTTGGTTATATGATTAAACAACTTGTATGCCTTAGATTGTTCATCATAACCAATAAAAATGCATTTTTCACTTTTATCATCCAATTTACTCCTTGTTTCTTTAGGCACATGTGCATATGCAATACAACCAAATACTCTAAAATGAGAAACACTATGATGCTTACCACTCCATGCTTGTTGTGGAATCATGAACCTCACAATCTTTGTTGGACTCCTATTTAATATATAAACTGCACAAGCAACTACTTCAACCCAATACTAATTAGGTAGATTCTTACCTTTCAACATGCTCCTTGCCATCTCTATTATTGTTCGATTCTTCCTTTCTGCAACACCATCTGCTAAGGTGTGTAACTTGTAGTGAACTGCTTATTTATTCCATGATACCTGTAATAATCAAAAAACTCGTTTGACTTGTATTCTCCTCCTCTATATGATCTCAATACCTTGATGGATAGACCACTTTGTTTCTCAACCAATGCCTTGAATTCCTTCAACTTGCCAAATGTTTCAAATTTATATTTGAGAAAATAAACCCATCTTTTCCTACTATAATCATCAACGAATGTTAGAAAATAAATGCTCCCCCCTAATGATGGTGCTTTCATTGGACCACATATATCTATATGCACAATTTCTAAAGGTGCCCAAGCTCTATATGACATTTCCTTTGGAAAACTCTCTTTATGTTGCTTAGCCAAAATACAACTTTCACATGAACTCAATGGTGCTTCAATGAGAGGTAAACCTCTTACCATTTCCTTTCTTTGCAATAGACACAATCCTTTGAAGTTTAGATGACCATACCTCAAATGCTATACCCATGCTTGATCTTGATTTGATGCCTTGAAAATTGCTCCAATCTCCTCCATCATTTCACTTTCCATGCGAAGTGGGAACATTTTGTTATTTGTCATTTCAACTTTTGTAATCACCATATTACTTGGAGAAATATCAAATATAGTGCAAACATTATCCTCAAAAGCAACTCTATAACCCTTTTGAATAAGTTGTCCCACACTTATGAGATTATGCTTTAAATCAGGTACAAAATAAACATCAGGAATACTCTTCTTACCAAGTTTTATTATCACATTAATTGCACCTTTTCCCATGGTGTCAACTATGTTATCATTACCCAATTTGATTTCTGATTTAACTAAAGTATCCAAATTCTCAAACAACTCTTTGTTTCTAGTCATGTGATTACTACAACCACTATCTAGAAACCAAATGTTACTAGAACTTTCCTAAACTACATGACATGTAATAAATAAAGACCCTAAATTACTTTCAGAAAAGTTTGCATTTTGCTTGCTCATCTCATCTTGTTTCTTTCAACATTCATTATCAAAGTGACCATTCTTCTTGCAGAAAAAACATTGCATTTTGATTTGTCATACCTTTGTGATGCCTGATTGTTATTGCATCCCCTTGAGCTAAAAATTTGATTTCTCCTTCCTCCTGGATCTGGACTCTTTCTTTCTTCTCTTTGAAAATTGTTTCTTCTTCTTCCTCATTCTCTGAATCTTGTATTTCCTCTTCCTCTGCCTCTGCCAAATCTCATTTGTGTTTTGAATGCATGCTCCAATGAGGTATTGTCATTCTTGTTTATCTTGTCTTCATAATTCTTCAAAGAACAAACCAACTCATCTGTAGAATATTGAATGAAATCCTTGGATTCCTCAATTACCACAACAATTGCATCAAATTTTTTAGGCAAACATCTTAAAATATTTTCTACAACCTTTTGATCTATTAGCTCATCACCAGTCTGCCTTATTTGGTTAACCAAATCCATAACACTATATGTGAATTGATCTACTAATTTAGAATCTTTCATTTACAATTTTTCAAATTCTTTTCTAAGTGCTTGTAATCTAGCAATTTTTACCTTACTAGTACCTTGATATGTCATCTCTAGGATGTCCCATGCTTTCTTGGTTGTAGTAGCTGGCTTAATCCTTCCAACAACTGACTCATCCAATCCTTGTGCAATGATCTACAAAGCCTTCTTATTCTTTTGCCTATTTTCTTTAAGAATATTCTTATCATCTGGACTCAAGGTAGACTCATCTGGTGGCTCAGTATAACCATTTATAACTATGTTTGATAACTCATATGAGTCAAATGTCAACTTCATTCTAAAAGCCCAATTATCATAATTCTTGCCAGAAAATATAGGAATCATAAATTGATTCATGCTTGATGCCATACTTTTAAAAAATAACCTTTTTTTCAAAATAAAACCTTACTTTTAAGGGCAATCTCCAAATTGGCAGCCTTAACACTCTTTGGCTTCAAACACAACAATTTCTCCTTCAATAGCGACTTTATCTATAGCAATTCCTCCTTTGGATGGCGAATTGTCCTTGGGTGATTCAAACTCCCTTTTTTTAAACTACGACTTTATTCCGTCAAATATTGGTGTCTTTGTCTTTAGTGGCCAATCTTCTCCTTGCAAACTTGGACAACTATTATCTTTGGTGCCTTCTTTTCCTGCAAGCAAAAATAGTGACTTGGTCTTTGTCTCAATGGCTTGGTATTCTTTTAGCTATTCAACACTTAAGCTTCAAACTTTTATGACTTTCATACTGGACCCAATCAACATCTCTTTTGTTATACGTAAACCCTTGCATTTTCTGCGGTAGTCTTTAATCTAGACATTGGCTTTCCTTGTTGGTAGCGATCTCTGTGTCTTCTTTTCTTTTTTATACAAACTCTTCCTTCAATAGTAGTTGGCTCTCTTTTCACACGGTGTTGGCTCTGATACCACTTTAAAGGTGGGCAGAGGCAGAAAAATATAGAAAACAATTTTTTATTGCCTTACTAAATCAATTACAAGTACCTCTATTTATAGAGGTTGAGATCATTCTAGACTCAGCACATGGACTGAAATTCATTCAAAGCACATGCTTGAAAAATCAACGCACATGGTTATGTAGGTCGATGGAGGATGGTGGATGAAGGTTCTAATTTAAATGCTCTTTGACTGAGGTGTATGAAAGAAGCTTATGTTTTTAATACAGACGGTGGAGTACTTTGACTATCGACATTTCTAGATGGGGGTGGTGAAGTGGAGAATTAAATGTAAATAGTTGGTAGAAATTACTAGATATTTCTAACATTTTTGAAAGGGAAAAGAGAACCCAACATACACCTTACAACATCCTATATTTTACTTAAACAAATAATCAACAACTTGATGCAAGAATATACTACAATGTCCTTAAAGAGGAAACATACACAGTTGATTTCTCATCACATTACACCTTAGAGGAAAGATAATATAGCTTACACTTTAAGAATATAAAATAAGAAAATAGAAAGAAGAGAAGAAACACAAATATACCTATGGAAAACCACTTTCAGATAAAAAAACACACACTCCAAAGAATCGAACGAATAGATTAATCTATACAACAATAAATTTGTTACAATACACTTGCAGGTTCAAAGTCTTAACATGGAGATTTACATCTTGCTTCTCTTAAGAAAATTGATACCATAACCATGCATAAAAATCTCCTCACAAATAAATCCTCAAGCATCCAATTTACAGGATTTTTAATAAAAGAAACCACTAAAATGAAACCCAAAACCATGAGCTAATACCACCCGCAAATGTGGCAGTCAAATTGGGTAGGAAATATCCAATGCCTAGTTATGGAGAATCAAATGTACTATAAAATAGAAAGTTACTCAAATCATAACTGACTCTCCAAATATGATAGTCCATTTTTGGCTCCTAATCATGCTTTCACAATCTCCTAAAATTATGCATGTCAAGTTTCCATGGTAACTTCCTTTTTACAAGCTCTTTCAATTTTAGCAACTGTTACACACCTTACAAGTTGTTATAGTTGCATTTAGCAACTGGGATGACACTAAGTGATAAATAGAAGATGCCAAAATAGAAACTACAAGTGACATATAGTGCCACTCCAAGTGGGATTCCCAAAATATGTGTGTGCATAATAAATACAATTAAATAAATATTTCAAATATTTGGACTTGCAAGGTGTATGACACACCTAATCCCAACATTCTCCCACTTGTTGTATACCTTGCAAGATCCAAGAAAAAACACAACCAATCTATGAGAAAGCAAGGTTACCATACTATCTCAACTAAACTCCATTGTGCTCATGAGCTTTACATAATCACCTGCAACATCTTCCAAGTGATCACCAACATGACAAAAGATTAGAATTCCAAAAACATGATGAAACATTAAATGTCACATATGTTGGAATATATGCTCCAACACATATAGAATGTAATAGTGAGATAAAGACAACTTACCTATATGTGTTGTTAACAATTTGTTAGTTGTTAGTATGTTGTCAGTTAGTTGAGTTAGGTATCAAGCGTAAATCCACTTTTGTAGGACTTTGTTGTGAGTTTGTAATCTCTAGAAATTGTAATCTTTATTTGTTGAATCAATGAGGAATGCAGTTGTTCTATTTTCTATTTCGATATCAGAGCTAGACTAGGCATGACTCCTTCATAGGAGTGCCTAGGTAAATTAGAGGGTTGTGAGTGGTGTGTGGATGCCTAGATTTTTAAAGATTTTTTGCAAGGAAGGATGCAATAGAGGATAGATAGATGTTCAAAAGTCTAAGATGCTTGTGGATCAGATAAACTATACCTCATCGGGGTTATGAGACATGAATGTGAGGATTGATGTTCAATAGTTCAGGGGAGATCCAAAATCTAAGCATCATACCTTTACGAGGGTAATGAGACACTTCATGTGCAAATGGTATCTAATGATGTTGGGAACTTGGATTGTAGTTGGGAGACTATACCTAGAATAGGGAGCAGCTTGAGGAAGTCTTATTGGTCCAAGAATTGTCTTCAAAGATCAGTGTCAAAAAAATGTATTTCCTTGTTTTAATGTTGTTAGTTTACTATTGTAGCATTAAGAGGAGGTATTGTAATATATGCTCCAACACATATAGAATGTAACAGTGAGATGTGGACAGCTTGCCTATTTGTGTTGTTAATAATTTGTTAGTTGTTATTATGTTGTCAGTTAGTTGAGTTTGGTGTCAAGTGTAGATCCACTTTTGTAGGACTTTGTTATGAGTTTGTAATGTCTATAAATTGTAATCTTTACTTGTTGAATCAATGAGGAATGCAGTTGTTCTATTTTCTATTTGACACATCAATGTATCCAACTTTAAACCCATTACTAGAACACAACTCAAAAGTCCAAAATTCTTCTAAAACAAGATTGAGTATGAATGCTTTAGAATAATTAGAGCAATAACCATAGCTAGTTTTTTACATCCAACAAAAAAATCAACTATTGATAGACCTTCTTACATGACATATCTAGCCCATACTGCATCTCTCATCCCTATATAATCCACTGTCTTGTTCAAAGTTACCATCTCCCATGATAACAAACACACCAAATAAACTTATGTGCAAAAATCTCAACACCCTTGATACTGCAGTCTAAAGGCATACATACATATGCAAACTACAACCAAATCATGTAATACAAAGAACAATCACAATGATATGCAAACTACAACCATCCTACTACAAAATAGAGCATACTTCCACAAAAAAAATTCTACTCATTCTCCCACCTCTGATCTCCTCCACTTCTCCTAGCTCCTCCACATCTCAAATGATATACATTAAAAGAACACATACTATTGCTAAAACTAATAAAGTTGTAACAACAGTAGATGACCACAAACCCAAACTAGATGAATAAGAACATCTAGGAAGAAACATAAGACCATAAAGAGAAATTACAAACCATATCACATCCTTCTACCAACACCACCAAGTGCTTAAGTTGTGTCAAGTAAGAACTCCTTCACAAAACCCCAACAGAAAAGCCTTAACACCCAAGTTTTCAATCTCATCAAATCAAACAAAATATATATACCTCATATAACAAGAAATGGATGTAAGCTTCTCTAACCAAGGAATATCAAACTCAAATCCATTCCATAAATAGAAATTTGACCCAATTACATCTCTAAAAACTCTCATAAATCAAACAATATATCCAAGGAGATAACCATGCTAAATGCTCCTCAAATGAATCCTCTAGAACTAAAAACTATAGCTCAAGATCCATATCCATGAGAAATCAGACCATAAAACAAAATAAATCTGAAACAACATGGGCAATACCTATCAGATCATTTTTCACCAAGTGAACTGAGAATGGGGAATGAGAATGCTTCACTGAGATACACCGAGCTTCATAGACTCTCTCCAAGGTCAGTCTCCTCTCAAAATTAAAACATGAACTCATGCCCATACCAAGATGAAGGCTCCTCGATCCTTCTTTTGAAATTTCATCATTCCAACACATGATGCTCACAATAATAGATCTCTAGCCTCACCTCAAATCTCTCTAGTATCCATGAGCATCCATCAACCAATTCATTCCAGCTTGAAATGCATCCTACAAAATCATGAAGCTTCAAGCAAGTGATTAATACTCAAAACCAAAGAGAACTTCACCAGACCATTGTCAAAGCTCCCACTACACACCTACAAAATCCAGGAACACGCATGACATCATGATCTATCATCTCCTCTTAAGACATCACTACCTACTCCAATGAACATATCTTTCCAAAGGGGCACCATCATGAAGAAACTCCAATCTTAGAAATAAGAGTCCATCATGGCACAATACCAAATAATCACTGAAATAAGATTTATCTATTAAAACCAACAAGTCACAATACCATCTCCAATCACATGAAGATAACCATCCCTTGACAATGGAACTCAAGATGTCAAAATATTTTCACAGCATATAAGAATTATAATCCAAAAGCCTTGCCCTGACACCTACAACCACAGTAGAAGAACATCCATCACCAAGTGATAGATCCACATCACTACCAAAGCTCTCATTGAACTATGATACCAAGCTTATCAAGGCATCATGATAACCATCCTCTAAATGAAGATCATCCATGGCTGTAACACCATCTAATAATTCACCTACAATGCCAGCAGCATAAAAGAATAAATTAGAGCCAAGATCTCCAAAACAAAAAAATAAAATCATCATTGTCAAAAGCTCACACATAAGCATGTATCCAATCTATCAATGACAACGTGATAAACATGCTACAAGTTACAACAATTGACTATCCAGGAACTCTAATCATCCATCCTCTCATCCCAATGCAACATACCAATGCACAAATGACCACAAGCAAAGCCAACTAACAAAGTCTGCATAAACAATGAATCTATCTTATAGATATAGATAGTCCACATCTAAGTTTGTTGGAAAAAAGGAGAGACAACAAGGTAATGTTGTAGCTACGTAGTTTTAAAATGTTTTCAAATTTGAAATTAATAGTATGTGTAAATCTGAAAATTACTTTCAATTTAGATGTTAGAACATTTCTCCAATTTAATCAATGTAGTAGAGAAGAAAATAGCTTGCAAGAAGGAGACAAGTATTTATGTGGAGAAACCCCTAAGGAAAAAAACTCCACAACCAAGGTGTTTATGCTTGTATTAAATCTCATGTGAAAGATTGCATTCAATACTAAAATCTTTTGATTCCTTGATGCACTTCAAGAGTTTCTTCAATCTTCAAACTTGTAAAAACTTCAAAAGATTCTTGCTTTTTTTCTAAGTCTTTTTACACTCAACTCTCTAGAAAAAGTATGGGGCTTTTTAATTAATACAAAAGCTTCTTAATTAAAAAGCTTGAAACTCTAACTACAATCAATGGTAATTGATAACATGAGAACAAATCCTCATTCAAAAACCAAGTGCTCCAAATAGAGAAGATTGAAGTCAAACAAAGTCCAGCCTTCTATTAACTGCTTGTCCTAGATGTGGAGACCCAAGTTTGCTCAAGTAAACTTAGCCAATATCAAATACATTTCAAAATAAAAGGAACAACTAAAAAAGTCCTCAGATTGGGCATCCAATTTTACCCAATCGCTTTCTATTAACTAAAGTGATCAACACACACCAATCTCATGCAAACAACATGCAAGCATATGCAAGTCCATGGAAGCAACATGCAATAACATGCAGGTCCATGCAAGTAACATGCAACAACATGAAAGCACATGCAAGTTCATATAAGAGACATGCAATAACATGCAACTCCATATAAGTAACATACAACAACATGCAAGTCCATGCACCTAACATGCAACAACATGCAAGCACATGCAACAACATGCAAGCACATGCAAATATCATGCATCTCTAACTTCACTGTTAACTGCCACATCATATTCATGCAAAAATCATGCATCTCTAAATCCACTATTAACTACTATATCATGTTCATGCAAATATTATGGATCTCTAACTCCTCTGTTAACTCCAACATTATATCCATGCAAAGTGTATCAATAATATCCATTCATATGTATAAAAAAGAAAACTCCAAGTCTAAATATAAGACACCTCTAAAAGTGGGTGTCCAAGTTAACTCCCACTCACTAGGACTTGTCAAACTCTTGAAATAGACTTCAAGGAGTTGTCAACAAACTTCTTCATAGACCCACACCAAAAGTGTATGCCCAAGCTTGACCCTATCAATTAGGAATTGATTACAATAAGCCAAGTGATATAATTAAATAATAATTAGTCTCTCAAAGTCCTTATGTGTTGGGGAACACATTCAAAGAACTTTGGAGACACATGAATTGGTTAGGATTGCAAGTTAATGGCAACTTATCCCAAGAGAGTCATCCCACTACAATCAATGGACTGTATACACCCACAAACTACATAAATTATAGATCCCAAACAAATACAACATGCAAACTCATCATCATATCAGTAACCTGCGAACTGAGATGTCAAAGAAGATAACATGTAGACCTCAAGACTCAAACACCAGATCAACCTTAGATCTAATTTGTCAAACAAGTCCACAAATGAGTAACCATAGTCAAGAAACTATTCTCAAAAACACTATAGAAATGTTGAGTGACTAATCACATAGCAAAATATCCACACTAAGAAAGCTACAAACCTCCTCACACCATACACAAAGCATACATGGAAACCTACAACTATCTTATATCAAAAAAAAACCCTAGGGAATCATAATCTAAAAATAGTTTATCTGCAAATCTACAAATCACAAGTTTTGACTAATGATATAAAACCTGCAAAACCACCATGTCACTAACACACAGGAAAAACCATATCTAGTTATCATTTGGAAGACCCAAAAGTCTACAAAATTACCATAACAACTATACTAGAACAATGGAATATTATAGATAAGAATAACCATAGATTTTGAATAGAAAATCTACAAAACCCTCAGATCCAACCAACATGAAATTGTGACATTCAAGTACAACCAACCAGAAAGGAATAAGATGTCTAGGAACTCCAAGCCCACCTTTAGGCCAACTCCACAACCACCACCATCTACAAGAATATGAAGGAGCTAAGTTGTTTTAGAAACTTTTAGATCATCCAATGATCGACTCCATAGCCTACATGCATTCGAGGTTAACAAAACAGTGCCTTCCAATACTAGGTGTTGATAACTGAGAGGGGGGGGGTGAATCAGTTATCCTAATTATTTCTTCTTTTGAACTTTCTTATTAATCAATGCAACATTGAATCAAACAAACAAACATTACCATGAAATGAAAAACACATGACACAGTATTTTTGACGTGGAAACCCTGTTAAGGGAGAAAACCACGGGGTGATTAACCCAAAGATTATTCTCTGTTAGAAGAATAAGGAATTACAAAATGGCACTTGCCAATTAGGGCTCACTGCCCGAGCACACTGCTCACAAAGAGGCCCACTGCCTACAAGGAGACACACTGTCTACAAAGTGATAAGAATCACAGTCTTGAACTGATTGGAAGCATCTACATATGCTGGAGTTTAGTTCTGGTTAGGCTCAGTACACTGATCTGCTGCACTTCATCTTTCCTCTGTTCTTTATTCTGCTATCCTTTCACATACCAGATCTTTCTTACTACTTCTGCTCTGTTCTGCACTTATTCGCATACACCATCACAAAAATTACTTTCTTCACAACTAAATCCATCCTCTATATATATCCGCACTAGTGATTTCATTATCTTTCTAGTCGACACCCGGAATAATCTATCTTCTCACAAACTCTGTTCTGTCGGCTGAATCCTTGCATATCAAGTAATGCGGATCAAGCATATACTTGTAGATGTCATTCATCATGTCGGCCAAACATGATTCATGCCTTCACAACCTTTACCATCAACAGTAACACATCCGGAAAATAGTCTGATACTCTGTCAGTCAGTTCTTCCTCTGTTCTCACTGTCTCTTAGGAATCCGGTACTCAACTATTCATATCTTTTTCTTTGTTCATCACCAGAGGCTAAATCCTTGGAATATACTACTCAAGGTAGTCCTCTTGACTTCTCCAAATCTGCACTGCACCAAGACACTTCCTCTGAGAGTTCTGGACCAATCTGTCGGACCTTGCCACATGCTCTGTTCTTGTTCACCAGACCACAACAATCTTCATTCTGACTTCCGGTAGAGACACACCATGACTTGCGGATATGTGGGATGACCTTTGTTGCCATCAATGACAACAACCATGAATCCATATAGTGTCTCTTGCCAACAATCTCCCCCTTTGGCATTGATGGCAACACTTAGTGAAAAATGACTAAGTGTTTACACTATGCTCCCCCTTGGCTGATGCTCTATCTTTATATACAATTTCTGGAACTCCCCCTTAGTTGGATTCTGGAACACCAAAATTTTCAAAAATTTTCTATACATAGCCGCATATTTACATGCTCACATAAACTGAAGAATGTCTGCAAAAGATGTCTTCAGTTGGATCAGTTCTGTAGCCCAACTTTGCTTCATTCTATCCAAAATTGAAATGTGACCACTCAACAAAAATGCAAATGCATCTGCCCTTTTTAGATCTTTCGGATCACTCGTCTGGGCTGTGATTTGAGCTTCTGCTATGGCCTCATGCATGGCCTCTAGCTTAGGGACAATTAAGCCCCTGAGCTCACTCAACCTGCTTATTCTATTTTTCCTTTCCTTCTCTAGTTTCTTGATTTCACTCAAGACTGCAATAGTCTGACATTCTTGATTTGTTATAGAGGAAGAAAGAGGATCAAAACTTTGAGACAAGCTTAGTAGTGTGTCCTCTTGCACTTTTATTTTCTTCTCAATGTCCACTGTTACCTTGGACCAGGAGATACAAAATTTGTATATTTCACCGCCATCCTTAAGAGCATTTTCTAAGCTCTTTATCCCAATGTTCATGTTTCTCCTATCATTAATGATCAAACCCTGAACCTCGGAGAACCTTTTATCCAAAAACTCCTTCCGGACCTTTTCTTCAGCTGATTTTTCTAGAGATTCAAAATGTGTACTAACACTGCTGACTAAGGTTTTGAGATTACCGGAAGAGGAGGCTGTGGGATCCTTCTGAAAAGATGGCATGATCTTTTCCAGCACTCCAGATGCTACCTCCATAAGCTCACAGTCTTCCATGTGAGATTTCAGTAGTTTCTCTTTGACTTTCTCATTTGCAAATGAGGCTATTTTCATTGTTTGTACCGGTGACAAAGAGTCAAAATCTAATGGTCCTTTTAGCAGGTCCGGTTCATCAATTTCTATAGTGGCTTTTGTCAAGAATTCTTGAACAGTTTGTGTAGTGTCTCTTGCCGGAGACAGATGTTTCTTCTCTTCTGCAGTTTTGTCCTTTGGAATCTTTTCTCCTTCCTTACTCTTACCACTTTTAGTTGTGGTTTTCTCTGTTGGGGTCTTCTCTTTCTCTGCATCCTTGGTGCTGTCAACCTCTTTTTCTTTAACTGCTGCTTCTTTCTCCTGTAGTTTCTCTTCTTCTTGGGATCCGGAGACTGTAGGGGAAACCGGAGGAGAGATGTTAGTCTGTTCAAGGCCCACTTCTTCCGGAGCAGATGATTCCAAGTCCACAGCTGTTTCTGCACCTAAGTCCTCTACAACAGGAAGATTAAACCTTTTGAAGGTTTTTCAGAGAATCTCTTCAGTGTCCTTGGCTGCTTTGTCGGTCTCACCAAGCATAAGCTGATTCATCCTTGCTTTGCTCCTGAATTCATCCTTGCAGTCTTTGAATACCATGTTCATTGTTTTGTGATCAATTGAAGGATATAGATGAATAGCTATCTGTTCCCTGATCTCAAGGTCTTTTGCCATGGCATTGTTCCTTCTTATCTCTAATTCCATCTCTAGGCTCTTTGGGATTTCAGAGATAATCTCAATAAAAGCTTTATTGTAGATGTTCAAGTACCTTATTATAGCTTCTTGCAGGATCTTTTGATCTGCCTCATTGTAGTCATCATAGAATTCAGCCACCAGTTGAAGGTTCCCATCCATAGTGACTGATTTGACTACACTGTCTAGAGACAAAGTGGGCTTTTCAGCAAATTCCTCTTCCACTTCTTCCTTGTCTTGGCCTGTGGAGGGTTTCCCAGATCCTTTCTTCTTCTGCTTCTTTATTTCTTTTACTCCCTCATCTGACTCAGTTTCCTCTTCATCCTTTTGGCTTTCATAAGCCCTTGTGGCTTTTGTCTTAGATCTTTTACCGGATGCCTGGACTTCCGGTTTTGAACTTTTGGTTGTGGGAGGTGCAGATCTTTTTGATGATCTGGTCTGGGTGGAAGTTTCAATCGGAACACTTTCTTTACTTTTCTTTTCTTCCTCAGCCTTTCTCCTCTTTTCCCAACTGGCATCAAGTGCCTCTTTTGAGATGCCTAGGCCTTGAGCAATATGCTCTACTTCTTTTCTCACCTTCCTCTTTATCTCAGGTTCCCTGAGTTCTACATGGATCTTTACACTCAGCTCCTCAAAGGTTCCAAACCTTTCTGCCTTTAGATCTTTGGGCTGACTTAGCATGTGTTGAACATGCAGCTCCACTATCTATTCATCCACTTCATACCCCATGGGCATGATCCAGACAGTCCTTGGCTCCACTGCCTCCATGAGGCACTGATCAGTGTCCACCATAAAGCACACTGAGTCTTTGTATTTTTCAACAAGAGACTGGGGAATTCTTTCTCTTGCTTGCATCATGCTTTGGAAGTTTTTGAAGTATCCCCATAGGGCTGTATTTCTTGCTTTGGCATCCCCGAGCCCATGTAGATAGTCTCTTATTTGGACTGCAACAGGTTTGTCATTCTGCCATGCCCATCCACTTGATCCGGGCAGCTCATTCATGAAGTAGAAGAATAGACATAATATAAGAGTACCATACTTAAAGGAATTCTTCTTGTCCTTCGTGATTTTCTATATATTTTCCATTAATTGGCTTAAGAGCTGTTCGTAGAGATCATATTCTGCATTCTTCCTTAGCATTTCATAGGCAGTATACACTGCAGTTCTGGATATAGAATTCTCCCTGCTGGAGTGATATATCTTGTATCCTATTATCATGGACGCATACTTGATATCCGGATCAGAAATATCTTCAATGGTCATTGCCCTCTTATCAAATTTTGATCCGGTGGCCTCAGTTACAATGTTATTTTTGACAGATTTGAGGATAGGTATCCCTCCGGAAGAGTATAGACTAGTTACTGCTCTAATTGCCTCTTTTGTGATCTTACAGGGTCTATCCAGCCATAGGAAGTTGTCATGTATCCTACTCAGTACATACCGGACCCATTGATCAAATTGTTTCTTCTGGATACCCTTATACTCTGGTTTAAGCTCAAAAGCATTGTCTATCAGTTGTTTGTGATAGAGATCTCTCAATTTGAATTCCCCAAATTCCTCAATGCTTGCATGTATGTAAACCCTAATGTCTTCTGTGTGTAAAACTCCGTGAGGAACACTGGAAAATGCTCCTAAGGGATCTACCTCCAATGACTTGTATGGATGTTTCTTAAATTCAGGTCGGGGCCTATCTGAGATTTTTACTATATTTGGAGTAGCCATTTCTTCAAAAGATTTGTAGCAAGCTATCGAAAGTGGAAAATACCTTTTGCATCTTCGGTTGCATGGAGTAGCTGGATTGATTTCTGTATGTAATGACTTCGGCAGGAGATCTTCGGTGAACTTGATGAATTTTGTTTCAGAGCTCCGCTTTTCGCTTCTTCTTGGATGTGGAATGATCAAGTGATTGTTGAGAAATCCCTTATATCATTTCGCAAACCCTAATATCTATTTGCAATAAATGCTTTACCTATATTATTCCGGTTTGCCTTGTCCAGATAGCTTGGAGTATCCCAGATCAGTCCTGATCTATGAACATCATGCAGATCTTTCAATCATGAATAAATCAAGATGACACATTACAAGAACATCCCAAACATTCTGTCCAGTCTGCAGAGTAAAATAATGTACTTCCAGATCTCTCCGGACCCTTTTGTAGTCCTCTGTCATTCCGGAGCATCTTCCCGGAACAGGTCTTTACTTGATCAATCACAACTTCTTTATATCTTCATGCGGACCTCTGAAATCTTGTCTAGATCATCTCAGGACTGGTATCTTCAAACCCTTTACTCCACATCTTGTGTCACATCTAGCACCACTTGATTGGCTGGGGGAACATGATTTTCTTTGAGTCTCCCCCTGAGCCAGAGCTCACTTTTTAATTTCTGGAAGAAATATCAGCACCAGAGTCTGGTGCGGATCCAACCTCTACATTCTCTAAACTTTTCTTCACCCAAATCTTGTTCATCTGATTCCTAACTTCATCCACATTCATCTTTTGTTTACCCTTGTCTTGATTCTGATTGTATACCGAACCTCTTTTGTCCTGATTCTTGCTTCTGCAGACTTTTGCACTATGACCGGACCTATTATAGATTTGGCAAATAACATTTCTTTGCATATTTGACTGATAACCTCTTGATATGCATTGATTAGCCATATGACCTACTCTATTGCATGCAAAGCATCTACCATTGAATGATTTGTTTATTTGCATATTTCTGCATTCATGAGACTTGTGTCCATACCTTTTGTAGTTAAAGCACTGTCCGGAGAAGGATGAATTAGTCTGATTCATTCTCTTCCTGCACTGATTAGCTTTGTGACCAAAGTGATTGCAGCTGTGGCAGTATCCATTGAAGGATGGATATCTTTGAGCATTGGGCTGTCTTACTGGAGGTCTTCTAGGCCTATTCCTTGGATTTTCTGATCCAAAATTCTTTTGACCGAATCTGGAGCTTTCTCCTTTCTCATATCCCAAACCATACTTGTCATCTGTCCTCTTTTGACTTCCAAGAAGTACTTCAAGTTGGGCAGAACTTATCTTGAATTTTTCTTTATATTCATTTGCTGTTTGAAGATCTCTTTTGAGAGAGACAATTTGATCCTCAAGTTTTTCTTCATTATCTTTGGCCTCTTCAAGATCAAATTCAAGATGTCTGATAATTCTGTCCATCTGGTGGCATTCTTCTGATTTCTCTTTAAGAGATTGTCTTAGATTGTCTTCAGCTTTTCTTTTTTCTTCAATCTCTTGAGTAAACTTTATAGTTCCTGATTCCATTTCATGTCTTAACATAATGACTTCTTTTGATAACTTTTCACATAACTTGGTTTTCTAAGTCAATTCTTCATTTGTATTGCTTTCTTCACTTTGTCTTGCCAATTGTTGGAGTAGCTCCTTTCTCTTTTTCATAGAGAGACTTAATTTGTCCTTTAGTTCTCTCATGAATTCATCAGCCTGTTTGAGTCTTTCCTTTAATTCATTGACTTCAGAGTTTGACTGTTCAAGATCCTCAAGGGCAGTCTTGAGTTGCTCCCTTAAACCATATGCATCCATTTGAACTCCCAGATCTTCCTCAAGCTGTTAGGCTCTATTAGGAGGAACTTGGCTTTGATACCAATTGTTGATAACTGAGAGGGGGGGGTGAATCAGTTATCCTAATTATTTCTTCTTTTGAACTTTCTTATTAATCAATGCAGCATTGAATCAAACAAACAAACATTACCATGAAATGAAAAACACATGACACAGTATTTTTGACGTGGAAACCCTATTAAGGGAGAAAACCACGGGGTGATTAACCCAAAGATTATTCTCTGTTAGAAGAATAAGGAATTACAAAATGGCACTTGCCAATTAGGGCTCACTGCCCGAGCACACTGCTCACAAAGAGGCCCACTGCCTACAAGGAGACACACTGTCTACAAAGTGATAAGAATCACAGTCTTGAACTGATTGGAAGCATCTACATATGCTGGAGTTCAGTTCCGGTTAGGCTCAGTACACTGATCTGCTACACTTCATCTTTCCTCTGTTCTTTATTCTGCTATCCTTTCACATACCGGATCTTTCTTACTACTTCTGCTCTGTTCTGCACTTATTCGCATACACCATCACAAAAATTACTTTCTTCACAACTAAATCCATCCTCTATATATATCCGCACTAGTGATTTCATTATCTTTCTAGTCGGCACCCGGAATAATCTATCTTCTCACAAACTCTATTCTGTCGGCTGAATCCTTGCATATCAAGTAATGCGGATCAAGCATATACTTGTAGATGTCATTCATCATGTCGGCCAAACATGATTCATGCCTTCACAACCTTTACCATCAACAGTAACACATCTGGAAAATAGTCTGATACTCTGTAAGTCAGTTCTTCCTCTGTTCTCACTGTCTCTCAGGAATCTGGTACTCAACTATTCATATCTTTTTCTTTGTTCATCACTGGAGGCTAAATCCTTGGAATATACTACTCAAGGTAGTCCTCTTGACTTCCCCAAATCCGCACTGCACCAAGACACTTCTTCTGAGAGATCCAGACCAATCTGTCAGACCTTGCCACATGCTCTGTTCTTGTTCACCGGACCACAACAATCTTCATTCTGACTTTTGGTAGAGACACACCATGACTTGCGGATATGTGGGATGACCTTTGTTGCCATCAATGACAACAACCATGAATCCATATAGTGTCTCTTGCCAACACTAGGGACTAAAACCAAGCACCCAACATAAGCACACCAAATCGTATTCATGGAAACCTATGTCTCTCCATGTGATCAAGGAGCCAAGAACATACACCCAACACAAATACTCTATTGCACACGACCATAAAATGAAAGAACACAACCACCATGCATGAGGGGTTTTACACGCTATCAAATAGGAGCTCCAGATCAATATCATAGTACATGTAACCATATGATCAAATCTAAAATATCCCATCTTATTCATCCTTCAAATACCTGCTATACCCTGAGAAATAAGATAAACTACAAGACCTCCACTCAAATAAGGATTAATAATCAACCAATACCTTCCTATAGATTCCCTCAAGCTTGCCAGGATAAGAAATCACAACAGAAGAAATACCCAGAACCTTTAAACAACATGGAACCAACACATGCAATATGATGCAACCATGGAACCATCCTATCTCTAATACCAATTGAAAGGGTGAAGAGAACCTACCATGTACCTTATAACATCTTATATTTTACTTAAACAAATATTCAATAACTTGATGCAAACACATACTACTATGCCCTTAAAGCGAAAACAAACATAGTTGATTTTGCATCACATTAACCCTTGGAGGAAAGATAATGTAGCTTACAAATCTAAGAACATTTCAATAGCATAACATGTAAATTAACACTTAAGAACATGAAAGAAGAAGAAAATAGACAGAACAGAAGAAACACCAATATACATGGGGAAAACCCTTTTAGGTGAAAAACCCCACACTCCAAAGCATCAACCAATGTATTAATCTGCAGCAACAAACATGTTACAATACACTTGTAGGTTCAAAGCCTTAACATGGAGATTTACATCTTTCTTCTCTAATTAAAACTGACAGCATAACCTTGCATAAATTTCTCATCACAAATAACTCATCAAGAATTCAATTTATAAGAGTTTCAATACAAGAAACCACCAAAATGAAACCCAAAACCATGAGCTAATACCGGCCACAAATGAGGCACCCAAATTGGATAGGAAATATCCAATGCCTAGTCATGGAGAATCAAATCCACTATAAAATAGAAAATTAGCCAAATCATAACTAACTCTCTAAATATGGCACTCCATTTTTTGCTCATAATCATGCTTTCACAATCTCCTAAAATCATGCTTGTCAAGTTTCTAAGGTAACCTCATTTTTACAAGCTCTTTCCATTTTAGTAACTCTTACACACCTTACAAGTAGTCATAGTTGTATTTAGCAACTTCCATGACACTAAGTTGTAAATATAAATTGCCAATATAGAAACTGCAATTTCAGACACACAGTGCCACTCCAAGTGGGATGCCCAAAATATGTGCGTGCATAATAAATACAACTAGTAAAAGCACCAAACGTGCTATCAAATGGCCGATAGGCACAAATATTTATAGGCCTATTGCTAGATAGTTTGTATTTATATTTTTACTATAAAGTCATTACATGTAGTAGTGGGTGGATAAGGCTATAAATACTATAAAAAATAGGTGCATTGAGAAGGATGTCTCTTAGCGTACTTTAGATATATTTTTAAAACATAGGTATGCCAGTAGCATTCGCAATAGCAAGCCTAATTCTAACTATATTATATTATATAATTAAATAATATAATATTATAATATATTATATAATAATTTTAGTTATATGTTATATTATAATAAGAGTTAGATATAGAATTAGGGTTAGATATAGACCTATGATTATAATAACTCTAAATATATCCCTAACCATAACTCTAACTTCATCATTTTAATCCTAACCCTAACCCCAACCTTAATTCTAACTTGATCATTTTGATCATAATTCCAACCCTAATTATTTTCCTAACTATAATACTAACCCTAACCCTAATTCCAACCCTAATCCAAACACTAAATAAAATCATAATTTTATTTGTAACCATAACCCTAACCTTAATTGTAACACTAATGCTATCATAATTCTAATTGTAACCCTAACTGTAGACACTAAAAAATGTCATGTCGTAAATGTGACAGGACAAATTTCTCCTTCCATTTCCGTAATTCATCTAACTCAATTTCATCATTTCTAATCATTTATCCATGTGTCTTCTATAATTAAATAATTAATCCTAATTGATTATTTAATTATTCATAAGGTTCCCTTCACTTGATTTATTCAAACAAATAAATCAAATCCCAAAATCCCCTTTCACATGCATCCCTCTCAACAAATTAAATAAATTGGGCAAATTTATTTAGTTTAAATTCCATTTCCCACCTCACCATTTACCTCAATTAAAAATTCTATTTTGTCCTCTTGTGGTGAGGAAACCCTAATCAACCTCCACCCTTGATTTGGCCTGCAAGTCAACTTTCAATCTTGACCTTCCATTCAAAAATGCCTCTTCTATAAAACCACTTTCTCCAGCTCATTTTGGGGCTTTTGGTTCATTTTTCATCTCTCATAGCTTGTAACTCTCCAATATCTTCATGTCCACACTCATGAGCTTCTCATGATGTTGCATGTATTTGCAAATCTGAGAACGAAAATGCAAGATTGAGGAGGACAATAGAAGTTAGTTAATGTTATCTTAGATTTTAGTTGTTTGTCATGCTTGTTTGATGGATTTCTAGGCTAGATTGCTTTCTATTGTAGTTAGGGTTTGTTGTATTTCATTTCTACATGCCTAAAAATCCAAAACCCTAGCCACAAATCGTGAACCTGATGTGAATGCGTGAAAAATCTTGTCTTTTTGGTTATTTTTGAAAATCAAATTTCGCAGGTGACCTCCGGAGCTCAAACAGACCTCACTGTTGAGTCTCAGAGGCCCTTTCTATGAAAAATAACATAAAATGTACTATACTGTTATGACAGGAAATTTTTTGAAATTTTTTTGTTCTCTGTCCGTACTGTACAGACAGTCTATACTGGTTTTGCGCAGGGATCTGATTAAATCACCTAGTTTTCATTAATTTCAGGTTGTAAGTTAAGTTTTCTTGTATCTGCGGGTTTAATGGTCATCTTACTAGTTCAACAGGTTGACATTATTGATTGCAAGTCTAATATTTTTGACTGCACGTTTGAAACTAATAATTTCTTGCAAGTTTGATATTTATTCATCACAAGTTGAACTTCGTTGCATGCTTAATGGCCTTGGTTTTCGTTCAGCTAAATCCTCAAACCCTAATCCATCATTTTTCAAACCTCCTCCTGATTGCCATTAACAAACCATTATCACGGCCTTTACCACTATCGCCATTGCCCATTAAGTCTACTACTAACTTTAAAATCCTCCTCTCTTGGTCTCAGTTCTTTGTCACTGCTTCGAACAGCGACATCTACTTATAGTGCCTGTCGACCTCCACCTTATAGACCTAGTCACTGCTCCTCACAACACCCGCCACCGCTTGGCCTTGCCCCTTCACCTCCTTTTGTACCTCCCACTAATGCCTAGTTAAAAAACCCTAAGCTGGAAGCCGCCTGCATTTTCTCTACTAAAACCTAACATCTCCCTTAAACTCCAACCCCATCGAAAATCTCCCGCATTTCTTTGTTTTTCCTATCGCCACCCAATATACATATGTTGCCACCATTGTGGCTGTTCCACCACATATCTGCCACTCTCCTGCCACTTCTAGTGGTGACTACATTAATCTGCCACTCACCCTTATGACCATCGCCATCAACTTATGTTCATCAAACCTGGTGGTGCCCACCTAGATTTTGGGTTTCAAGTATTCATTTGTAGGCCTTTTCATAAAAAAAACCCAAAAAATTTCTAAGTCCTTCGGCATGTGTAGTTGTATGCATATATCTTTGTATGTACAAGTGCAAATGTGCATTGGCGGACCTGAAAAAAGAGTTAAATCGGCTTCAGAATGGAGAAAAATGGTTGTATGCATCGTTGTATGCATATTGGGTTTGTATGTGGCATTTAAATGCATTTCTGGAGATAAAAAAAAGTGGTTGTATATCGCAGATTCCTAGAATATTCCGTGCTTGTATGTAAAGCTTTGCATGTATATGTTGTTGTATATTTGATATACAACGGGTAGGATACAAAGGCGATATGCAAAGTCAATGTACAAGGGATCATCAATGAAACAATGTGTATCAGCGATTCATGCAACAGTCTCACCGATACCCTGATGCATATATAAAGGCGGTAACATACAAGGCGAAAGATACAAAGGCCCGATGCATATACAAAGTAACATACAAGGCCGACATACAAGGGGGACATACAAAGGTTTTTCGGCGTGACAGCATCCATCGGAGGCTTAGTTTGAGGTCTCCTCGATGGCCGATGCAGATGCAAAGGTGAATATATATCAAATATACAAAGCACACATACAAGGCAATGTGCAATGAAGAAAAGATACAAAGGAAGTATACAAGCAGGAAGGTGCAAAAGGTGGACGTAGCCAAGGAGTTAGTTGCATTTGTGAAAAAGGTGAGATCCGCGGTTGTATATTGGGGTTCTATGTACCCAATTTACAATCGGACATACAAGCAATAGATACAAAGATACATGCAAGGCAAGAACCAAAGGGTGGGGTCCACCAATTGTATATATATACAATTGTATGTTTGTACATGCAATCAAACATACAAGGGAATATGCAATCCTGAGATGCAAATCCCAGGCCCGAAATGAATTTACATTCTGGTTGATAAAGGCAGAAGTCTGATTGTATGTATGTTTTGCTTGTATATTCGCAGTTGTATATGCAATATACAAGGCAAAGATACAAGGGAGGATATACAAAGCGGACCCGATTGGAAAATGTAAATCGGAAAATTCAAAGGTGGGGTCTGTAGTTTGTATGTTAAGTGCATTGTATATGCGGAAATACAAAGAAGAAGAGATACAAGCTAGACCTGTTGCAAAGTTACAATATGGTTAATAATCATTTTGATGTCTGCGGTTGTATGTATATTGCGTATTGTATATATGCAATGTACAAGGAGACATACAAAGGGAAGATACAAAACCCGGACCCGAATGCGATTTCAAATTGATTCATGGTGATTTGGGGTCTGCCCTTGTATGTGGTGATTCTATGTATATACAATTGCACATATAATTTCAAAAGCAAGAATAGATACATTGGCTCGTCGGCAGGACAATGCCTATCGGCAGACACTTCCAGGGTCTTTTTGACGGTCGATGAAGATACAAATATTCAGTGATGGAGAACCAATCAGGGGGTGACACATGTCCAAGTCAGTTGTATGTATATACGACTGCATATGCAAAGATTTGAAGGCAAAATGTATCTTCACGCTGCGAAAAGTCAAAGAAACAAAATCCGCCTACGTGGTGCGATCTCATTGGCCGATGACTTTTTAGCATAAGTGATTGGGATTCTCAGATCTAGTTAGCATGATTTGAAGCCGCAGATCTCGGCAGGAGGAAATGAATTGACGACCATCATTCAAACTTTCAAGAATAGGAGGGAATTTTTGTGTGTTCACTACATCATTTCAAGCGGGAAGAAACTCTAGAAGCCGTGGGTAGGTTGGCCATTAATGGTGAATTTGTAGAGGTATGGGTCGAGTGGACAGGTCAACTACCATTTTTAAGGCAAAAATCTCCAGGCGGCAGCACATCCCCCAATCTCACCTACTCTTTCCTCTATTTCTTTTGGCTGCATTGAATGTTTTGGGAGCCATTTTGATGATGCAGTGTATTTGGCAGCATTTTGAGTTGACCCTGTACTTGATTGCTGAGTACATGTTCTGGGTATATCAGAACCGTGTTACTCATTTTCTGTGGTTGAAGACTTGGGCATTTTTTGAGGAAATAATGAAAACAGAGCATTTCTTGGTTGTTCTATCTCTTTTGTGAGTTTATGAGTTGCATTTGAATGCATCTTGCACATATTTTCACTTTCATTATTGTTTTATATGAAAAATGCATTGTTGCATGTGTTTAGTTGTTTGTCTCCATTTTGCTGTATGCATCGCTTCTTCTGAATTTGGTTGCTAAGGGTTCCTTAGATTCTAGAATATAGATTTGTTGTATTGCATGCTTGATCTGTGACTTCCATTCAAGGAGTGGATTAAACTATTTTAGGTTAAGTATGAAGAAGAATGTGTGTCAGCTGGGATATTTGTAAGTAGAGGCAGCTAAATACTCAGTCTTGGGTGGTGTTTATAAGGCAAATACTAGTCCTAACCCCTTGAAAGTTGAATGCCAGTGCAAATCATTAACTTGTATATGTCTAGTTGACTCCTTGCCCTGAGATAGGCATCGATCTGCCCTTGTGTAGTAGTTATGATCCAAAACCCCCTGTCTTGCATCCAAACATTAAATACAAATCCTTTCAAAATTCCAACATGTTAGTTGTAGGAGTAGAAATAGGACCCCTGCATACTCTCATTCATAAGCAGTGAGATATGTCCAAGAACATTGCAGCCTAGTGACTTATCATGCAAATCTTGGTCCAAACATGAGAGTATTATGCCTGCTATTGTAAATCTAAATCTTTCTATTGGGTGAGTCAAAGTCAAATCTTTAGCTATAGGGATACCCCCTTGGTGCGGCAGAACCAGAAGTGAAGGGGAGGCAGCTCACACAACCTCCTGTATTTGTTGGCCAAATCTACGTGTGCATTGGAACTGGCAAACCCTCTGCCGATTCAGAGAGAAAGACCCAACAAAACCCAGTGTCAAAATCTCAGCTGCTGCTCGCCATAGCCATTGTAGACCATACACTTCATTGCCTCCCACATCCCTTTGGCTCTGTTATGATTGTTACCTGCTCCTTGCTTTGAAACAAATGATTTGGATTTGCAAATGAGGAAATAAGTTAGTGGGTGTGAAAATGGCAGACTTACCACCAGCAATGTCATTGTGATAGATAACACTGCACATTTTCCACGCTACAATTATAATCATAAAATGCCATTGCCATCCACTTCTCATCTCAATCTCAGAGCATTACATAGAGAGGGGAAGTTGAAAGGAGGTGTTGCACATTCTACTTCCTACACACAATCTCCCTGGAGATTCCTCTGCATATTTTTGATTGTTGTAAACCTGCATTCTCAAGAATGCACTGTCACAAAGGAAAGAAGTCCACTCTTTCATTGCTCAGAGGCGATTTGTATCTGCTATGCCTACACCTTTTCATAATAACCTTATCAACATGTATGTCAAGTGCGGAAGTTTGATTGATGTACGCCATAGGCCATACACAGTCGTCGGCCCCCACCTAACGTCAAGACTCCCAAATTGCTACAGCAAAACCCAAGCTAAAATTTTGTCGAAAAGGGTGATCTGTGTGTGGAAACTGGTGGCCAAAGGCGCGGCTCCACAACCAAGCTCTCCCTCTAAACTCTCTCCCACCACTGGCATCTCAGTCTACACCATAAACCTAACCCTAAACTATAACCTAAACCACTGCCTAACACTAACCACTGCCTAACCCCTAACCGGCAACCGTGACTTATCATTGACACAACCTATAAAATTAAGACATAAGTTAGATTTAAGTTCTTTTCATGGTGTAATTTCTTCAAACGGTTGGTTGTTTGTAGAGGGTAGTCACATTGGTGACCAGCCGTGGCGGGGAAAGGGACTGAGGTAAAACCCCTACTTCCACATATGATATGCTTCAACGCTGCTCCACATAGGCATCTCTTTTGGCTTATGGTTCCTTTGGTAATCAGACGGCCGTCATCTTCCTATTATTTTGCCAACTTTCGGCTCCCAGTCACATTGGTGACCCGAGGCTCCCTCCAAAACAATAACCATTGATTCAAACTAACTGCCACTAGTATTAACCACAGCATGTGACTGCAAAGAGAAGACTACTAATGGTCAACTTTAAATTGCCAAGACCCCCCCTCTTGTGCTCTCTACATGCCGAAGGAGGCTATTTTTTTCAAATTTTCAAAAAAATTGCAAAATAGGTCAGATTTTCACAAAATTGGTGGCGTCGGAAAGCTAACTTCAAGAACTTCATAACGGTACAGGTTTGATCAGGTAAAAATGTTGTTTTATTTGTCAAATTTTCAGTCACAATCAACATTGTTTCAAAACTTCAAACACTCATAACTTTGACATAATTTATCAGATTTCAGTGAATTTTTTTTTCAAATTACTCAGAATTTCTTGAATTTTCTGAATCTGCAATTTATTTTACTGTAACTGATCATTTTTCTAGGATATTTTATAGATTCCCTTTTTGGGCCTTTTGACTTAATGGCTTGCACAGGGGGGTACTTAACTTCAAATTTCATGTTTTTGCATTGTCATGGGGATTATGTGCTACTAACATCTGATTTACAACATGTGGCATTCTTTCATCAAAGACATTCGATTGAAACTACTAACGCATTTGATGCAGGGATTTAATTTCTTTCATATGCATGTGTGTTGGTTATCATAGGCACATTTCAATTTGGGCACTAAAATGAACTTGTTGTTTTCACACATATCATGGGGCTTAAAATGAACTAGTGTTTTCTTTGTTTGGTGATTGTGTTGGTGTTTTGAGATGTGTATGCTCTTCCCTCGCATGTCATGTGATCTTGGGAATCAAAAGCATCTCTCAACACTTTCATTATCACACCACACATCTATTTTCTAAGGTTAATGAGCCCCCATGCGAGTGTGAGCAAGTTCACATGTGTATGCTCTCCCCTTGTGACTTAGTACGAGCCTGGGGATCAAAAACATGTTAACTTGTCTTGCTTTTGTCAGCCTTAGAGTGGGCCTGCTCTTGAGACACATCCACAAGGAGAACTCATTTACAACCCCAAGTGGGACTTTTGTTTAGCCCGCTATATAAATTAAGGATAAGATGAAAGCCAAGTCTAACTGGTATTAGTGCTCACGATACAGTGCTAGCTCAAAAGGAGGCATACCTTTGTGTTTATTAAACTCCTAGTAGGGTTAGTTAGAGCCTTAAGTGGCTTGCTGGATGCTCATGGGGTGCCGGTCACCCAAATATTTTACTAGAACCTTCTTGTTTAGTGGCCAAAAACCTTCTATTTGTTGATGTAGAAGGGTAACCTTTGAACTGGCCCTGATTCATGCAGTTCTTAGCTGAGGTAGCAGGGACAATCCTAAGGTTTAGTGGGGGGACAAGCCTTGGGAAACCTAGATCTTGGTATGCATGAGAAGTCAGTACACTATAAGGGGGAGCTGGTACTACCAAGATCCTGGAGCTACCCGCTTTGAATAAGCGTAGCTAGGGGATTCAACAAATATAGTCCTTGCCTAGCCTAGGATTGTGTATGTCTATAAGTGTTTGCAAAACATCATGAGTCATAAAAAATAGCCAAATTGATTGCCAAGTGTCTTCTTTGATTGATGTGTGTGCTTGCCTAATCATCATCCTCGACATTCTTTCCACACATTCATTCCATGTCATCATCATATCCTATTCATCATGCCAACTCATTATATCCAAATCACATTCCTACTCATATCTTCATCATTCAATCTTCACATCCTAGTCACATCCAAGTCATCATAACCCTATCCTAATCACATTCTTATCATACCCTCACCATTCGACCCCATATCCTAATCATTCTTCCTAACCACATCCTCTTTGCCATCTAATCATCCTTATCATTCACATGATCCACATCATCCTTATTCTATCCTAATTACATCCCAATTACATTACCATCATTCCACATCGTCTTATTCCTAATCTAACCAACATTCCAAATCCAACCAACACCTAACCATCATACCCTAATCACATCAAAATCACCCTCCCTAATCACATCTCATTCATTCTAATCATCCCCTTCCTCATCATTCGACCACATTCCAAATCTCATTGTCCTTACATATCATACCAATCCATTTCATCCTAATCAATCATATCCTAATCACATCATAGCTAATCACCTATCTAATTATCCAATCACTCATTACAAACCATTCCACATTACCATAATCATAGTCATCATGTCCTACTTGTCATGGCCTAATCCATTTCCATCACATTCCTAATCATTCAACTACATCCTAGTCATATCCCATTTATCATATTTTCATCATTGAACCTCATCCCAACCATATCCTATTTATCATTTTTCATCATTCAACCACATCCCTAATCCCATTATCCTTACACATCATCCTCTCACATTACCCTAATCACGATCCTAATAATTCCTAATCACATTCATGTCATATCTTCTGTTGGTGCCTGCATCATTTATCAGGTTCCAGGTTATTAGCTTGTAGGCACCTTCCCATGATTTCATGAAATTTTTAAGTCTTGGATCCTCTCAGTGTTTTCAGCATCATCATGATATTTTGAAGGAGGGGGTCATCGTCATCATCATCGTGTCCGGATATCTTATTGGGGTCATCATGCATTCACTAGCCCAACATCCTGCCTGGAGGTGATATTTTAACATCGGGTGATCTTAGTTCAATATCATTGTGATGTTGGTGTTGAGAATTTGGTAAGTATGACCCGATGTCCCAAGGTCATCATATTTGAACATCGGGTGATCTTCATTAAGATCACCCTGATGTTAGTTTATCGCCATATGTTTTAACTTCCCCAATGTTGCTAACATCATGATCTTGTAGAGGTCATATTTTCTTATCAGCAGCATGATTTTCAATTGTCGGGGTGATATTCTGAATATCGGGTTATGTTATGAATATCACCCTAGTCCTAAATGTGACGATGACGTCATCAGGATTTTCATTGTCGGGGCAATATGTCTTTCAGCTTCATCATTTTCTAAGGACGGGGTGATATTTCCAAATATCAGGTATGTTCTAACATCACCCCGATGTTTCATGGAGCTACAGTGCTACCCGATATTCTTGCGGGGGGTGATATTTCAAACATCCGGTGATCTTACAAATATTACCCTACCCCAATATGATGATGATGTCACCAAGATGTTCATATATCAGGGTGATATATTTTATCTGGGTGACGTCAGCAGGATTTTTGAGCATCTAAAGGGTGCATGCAGTAGAGGATGTCAGCGTGACTTTGGTTATCGGCATGATTAGAGGGTGTTCTTCTAATGTGTTGGGTCTCCCCGACAGAGGTTTCTATAGTGAGGGTGATATTCCTGCATCGACATGATATGTAATGTCGAGGAGACATTTATGAGGCTCACCGATGAGGATGGTATGGCCGATGAAGATTATGATGCAGATGATGCTGACGTCAGGTCATTTTTGGGCATCTGGATATCCTGCTGGAGGATGATGAAGAAGGGTTAAGTTGGTGCCGTCGGGAGCAAAATCACTGACATTATATATGTAACCGGCCTAGCATATAAAGTGTTAAAAAGAGTGCTGCAGGGTGAATGTGGGATAATATATCCCCGTGCAATCTGGTTTGAAGAGTCAGTGGGATGCAGCCGCATGTCATGATATCAATGGTGGCTGACTTTTTAGCGTGATCCACGCTGCAGATCTTGGCAGGAAAGGGAGGAGATCGACAGTTATCATTTAAATATTTAGATGGAGAGTTTTCCATGCTTCCACAGTAGCATCCCAAGGCAGGAGAAGGTTTGCAAAGCATGCAACTACTGTATCCCGAGGCTATGAGTTGGTATGCCATTAATGGCGAAGTTGCACAGAGGTATGGGTCGGAAGGACACACCAGCTGCTCAATTTAGACAGAAAATCATGACAAGGCATTGCAAGTCAAGATCTCACCTGCCCCTTCCCTCCTGTCTGTGCGGCTGCATTAAATGTTTTTGGTGCCCGCTGGCGATGCACTGCACCGAGTGATGTCTTGGGGACTGCCCAGTGATTAATGAGGGAGTACATCTCCTTGCTTTATAAGCAGATGATGCTACTCAATTCAAGGTTGTTGAAAACTGGACATATCCAGCTCTGTAATAAGATACAACTATTTCTGGTTGCTCTGTGCAGGTGATTTTGTGAGTTTATGTATCTCTTGTTGTATGTCTCATGCATGAATCTACTGATTTCATGATTAATTTTATATGAGTAATGCTGTATTTGCATCTGTTTTGTTAATTCTATCTCCAGTATTGCATGTGTCCTTCTTTTGAATCTAGATATCTAAGGGGTGTCTGGTATTCTAGAATATAGAATTCCTATATTGAATGCTTGATCTTTCAACTTCTACTCAAGGGGTAGATTAAAGTGTTTTCAAATTAAGTGTTGGGAAGGATATACTGCAATAGGGATGCCATAAGTAGAGATAACTTAACACTCTGTATTGGGAGGTATCTGTAAGGCAAACACTACAACACCCCCTTGAAATTCAGTTTTATTATGTTCATGCTGATCATTCACAGGTGTATGTCTACTGACTCCAAGCCCTGGATAGGCACCAATCTAGCTCTGCATTGAGATTACATACCAGATCCTAGTTTTGCATCCACTTACAAATCAAATTCAAACTTCCAAAACAACCGTTAGGACCGTAGAAGTAGTTTAGGACCAAGATCCTCTGATTCACAACTGAACATAAGCCCAAAGCTAGCCCCTTTGCACTTATCTCACAGTTTTGGTCTTCATACAGGAGGATTTATCTACTTTCTATCAACATCCCAAGCCAACCCACAAGCATATTCTCATGGGTGTTGAATAGGGAATACCTCCCTAGGTTTTGCAGAGCCTAAAGAAGAAGAGGAGATAAAAATATAGTTTATCTCCTACACTATTGGCCCCTATCCTAGAGATCCTGTTGATCACTGATGGCTAGGTTGTAGGGAAATCTAGGAATGAGCATCCAGTCAGGGAAAAACCCAATAGATTTGGTGACTCTACTGGGGACCATGCAGTAAAGAAATTGTCTTTTCATCCCTGGTAAAATAATTCCTAATTATAGGTGGCGACTCTGAACAATCTTCCAACTGGTAAAGTAACAATTTGTATGCAAGGGAGAAGATCCCTCTGTAATCCTCTATTAGAAGAGTTACCAGTAGAAAGAAGGATGATGTATAGAAGAAAAGGAACCGTCTCAGTTAGTCATGAGGGTTCCCCTAGGAATAATGATGATATTCAGGACAACCCTAGGCCATCAGGACAGTGTGTGCCTTATTTTTCAAATGCAAAAGCTGATATCCAAGGTGCATATGAGAGGCAATAGGGTGGTAGTTTAAGAATGAGGTCAGAGGTGTTTCAAGAATGCCCTTTCCTAGATCCCAGTGAAAGATTTGAAGAGGCTAAATCTCCAAGGGATGATGAAGATGACGATCAAAATGGTATGAGACCATCTACCTCCATGCCCAGGGAAGAACAACTAGCTGATGAAATTAAGAGTTTAAGAGCAGAAATAGAATATCTGTAGGCAATGAAAATCAAAGATGACATGAGACAAAAAGTACAAGCTCTAAGGACTGCTCACCAGGATGCAGTCCCTACCCTTGATAATGTAGATGCCCTGAGGAACCAGCATAGAAATGAGGTACAGTATCAGTAGGATAATACTAGGCATGATACAAATAATGCTAGGATACCATTAAATAATGTAAGACATCAGAATGTAAATAGAAATATTAATGCGAATCAGTTTGATAGACAACCCATGCAGCTAGATAGATTTAGGCAGCTGGTATTTGATGGTATTCCTAGTTATCCTAACCCCATTGACAAGCATGTAAGGCTTCAAGTGCCAAAGTTTCTAGGAAATAATATTGTATCTGGGGAGGATCATTTAAAAGCTTTTCAAAATGTCATGGACAACTTTGAGGTTGAGCATGAGGATGTCTTTATGAAGTCATTCATGCAATCTTTGGTCGATGAGGCTAGAGAATGGTACAAAAATTTGCCTGATCGGAGCATTTCATCATGGGATGATTTCAAAAGGATGTTCAAGGAGCAATATGGTGACAAAACTGACCCTAACTTTTTTGTAAATGAGTTCACTAGTATCACTAAAGGGTCAAATGAGCAGGTTGCAAATTTTAATGCAAGGTTTACTAAAGTGTTGAACAAATTGCCACATCACATGAGGCCAAATGAACCAATGTGCATAATATTATATATTAATGCTTTTGATGCGAAAATAGCATATGGGTTAAGAGATAAAGGTCCTGCTACTCTCAGGGATGCTTTCAAGATAGCAATAAATATTGAGAATAATAGGAAAGCATCAGGCAAGACAAACAGAAGGGATGATGTGAAAATTCTGTAGAATCCAAATAAACCTCAGAATATTCAAGGTAATACATCTGCTCCTGAAGACAAAATTGATAAACTGGCAAATGTTGTTAAGGACCTAAGCTCTAATAGGCAAGTCTACCAAAGGTAGGAAAAAAGGCCATCATTGCATGATATGCCATATAATACCAATTGGCATAATGGTAGGCCTGTATTGCCACATAACAACGCAAATTAGAGAGCTCAATATACCAAGGAAACTCCTTATCCTTTGAAGAAAGCTGTAAATATTGCTGATGATACTCCATGGTGCATAATCTGTCAGATGCCACATTCACAGTCACAATGCATGATTGCTTAATCTTTGTATGACAATGTTGTTTCTTGTGATGAATGCAATGAGCCACATTATGTACAAGATGATGATGTTAATATGCTGTCCATAAGCAGGGAGCATCCTTCTCATGATGCAGAGGAGAGCACAGATGATGAGGATAATGAAGATAGGTATGTATATGCTCAAGGCTCACATAGTTTTTTGGGTAACCTACAAAGACCCTCTGATGAAGAGATTAGGGCTCTCACCGCTGCAGTAGTAGCTCAAGTCAAAAGTAATTATAACCTCAGAGGTAAAGCTCAAGTAAGCAGCCCACATCAGCCAGAAGGTATTTCTGCCAGTCAACTAGTGCATAGTCATAAGGGGATTGAACCATAAAAAAGGCAGTGGGGAAATAACAAGCAAAATTTTAAGCAAAAGATAGGTCATGATTTCCACAGACTAGGGAATGAAGACCAAAGAAAAAGTTCCCAAAACAAGAATGATAGTCAAGCAGCCATAAGGACTAAAGATAAATCATTTCAGGATGAAAGTAAAACCATGGATCAAGCTACAACTGTCATACAAAATTATGCTCCCCTTGATATAGCTCAAGTCCTCTCTCAGGTAAAGGTTTCTGTCCCATTGATGGAACTTATGAAGGTTGAAGAAATCAAGAATAAGACAGTATCCCTAATTTCAGGAGTACCTTGTCAAGCTAAGCAAAATGATGAGATTCAAGGTAAGAAGCATGCTATATGCAATGAAGAAGATGAAGTCCCTGAAGTATATCTGGGGGTGACCATGACTAAATGCCTTTCACAAGTGGAACCATTCTATGTATACCTAGTTATAAATGGGAAAGTAATCAGAAATTGCATGCTTGATTCTGGAGCATCCACAAATATCATGCCTTTAGCCATCATGCAGCAAGCTGGATTGAAAATAGACAAGGCATGTGGAAAATGTTATGCCATGGATACTAGAGAGGTACCAGTCATTGGAATCATAAAGGATGTAGATTTCAGACTGGCAGCATATGCAGAGAGGACCTACAAAATGAACATAACAGTGGTTGACATCAAGCCACAGTATGGTATGCTGTTGTCAAGAAGATGGGCAGCATTGATAGGTGGAAGTATGCAGCTGGACCTATCATATGCTATGATTCCAATGAATGGTAGAGATGTTAAGCTGATCAGAGAGGGAAGGTCATCAGAGACAGTGGAGGACCAAGAAACAGAAGAACACATCTGTTTTGTGAACACCGACTATGACAACTTCAGGGTTGTCTCAGATGATAAAGAGAAAAAAGAGAAAAATGTTTGCATTGAAGAGCTCGACCAGCAGGGTCTATGGACCATGTATTTTGATGGAGCTTGTGCAAAGGAAGCCTCTGGAGTTGGAGTTGTATTCCTGTCTCCATCTGGTAAGCTCCGAAAATTCTCCTTCTTGCTAAGATTTGCTTGTACAAACAACATTGCAGAGTATGAAGCCTTACTCTTAGGCTTAAATCTGGCTCTCAAACATGGAATTAAGATGCTAAGAGTATTTGGGGATTCTGAGTTAATTGTGTTCAAAGTTAGACATAGGAATGCCTCAAAGAACAAAAGATTAAAACAATACAAGCATGCTGTCTGGGATACAATTGAATTATTTGATGCATTTTCAATAGGCTAGGTAGAGAGATCAAAAAATGTCATGGCAGATTTCCTTGCTAGTGTGGCTATAAGGCCAGAGGATATCACTCTATCAGGTGTTACAAATGTTGAAGTTAAAATCAGACCTGCAATACCAGAAAACATATGTAGTTGGCAAGTGTTTGATGATGACAAGGACTTGTTAAGATTTTTGCATTGCATAGATAAATATGAGAACCAAGAAATTGATTTTCAAAACTTTGTAGAAATGGTAGATGGAAAAGAAACTCTTATGGGGAACGAAATAATTCAGCTGAAGACTAACAAAATCCCTAGAGGGTTGATAGCTTTAGAAAGAGCCTTTGACAATAGAGACCAATTGGTCACAAAGACATCTCCAACAAACAAAGATGACTTAGAGGAGATAAATTTGGGGACATCTCAGGCCCCCAAAAGGGTATATATTGGCAAACAGCTCAAACCACACATTAGGAGCATGCTGATAGCATTATTAAAAAATTATAAACATGTTTTTACCTGGTCATATGAGGACCTAAAGGCCTATAGAGAGGACCTATTTCAGCATGAGATCCCTTTGAAGCCTGAAGCTAAGCCATTTAGACAGAAGCAAAGGCCTATTAATCCTACCTTAGCTCCAAAAATGCAAGAAGAACTCAAGAAGCTTAGGGAGGCTGGAATAATTGTGCCAATTAGACATTCAACTTGGGTGTCTAACCTTGTCCCAGTCAGAAAAAAGAATGGTGATATTAGGCTTTGTGTTGATTTCAGAAATTTGAATGTGTCTTCTTTGAAAGACAATTATCCATTGCCAAATATGGAAGCTATGTTACAGAAAGTGACTGGTTGTGAACTCCTATCCATGATGGATGGATTCTCAGGTTACAATCAGGTGAAGGTAAAAGAATCAGAACAATACAAGACTACCTTCACCACTCCATGGGGAACATATGTATATGTTAGAATGCCATTTGGACTAACAAATGCAGGTGCTACATTCCAAAGAGCTATGGATGTTGCTTTTGCAGGATTGATTGATTCAATCCTAGCTATTTATCAAGATGATCTAACTGCTTATTCAAAGAAAGAGGAGCAGCATTGTATGCATCTAGAACATATTTTTATTAGAGCACTAAAGTATGGCATTCCTCTAAATCCAAAGAAATGTGCTTTTGGGGTAGTAGAAGGGAAGCTCCTGGGGCACATTGTTTCCAAAGATGGAGTTAGGATTGATCCTGAAAGAGTAGCTGCAATTGACAGGATCCAGATGCCAAAAACAGTGAAAGGAGTTCAGTCTTTCTTTGGACAGATTAATTTTGTCAGAAGATTTGTTCCTAACTTTGCAGAAACCACTAGGAACATCTCCAAGATGATGAAGAAGGATGCAACTGTCAATTGGGAAAGTGAAGCAACTGAATCATTTCAGAGCATCAAAGAAGCAATAAAGATGGCTCCTGTGCTAAAGTCTCCTGATTTTTCTAAGCCATTTTAGTTGTTTTCATTTGCTTCTTTCCATACTATTGCTGCATGTTTACTGCAAAAAAATGATGATGGTTTTGAGCAGCCCATTGCTTTTTTCAGCATGTCACTGCAAGCTGCTGAATTAAAGTATGACATCATGGAGAAACAAGCATATGCACTAGTCAGAGTAGTCAAGAGTTTCAGGCCATATCTGGTAGGATCCCAGATAATTGCATATGTGCCTCATGCAACAGTCAAGGATATCTTCACTTAGCAGGAGGTAGCAGGAAGAAGGTGCAGATGGATAAATAAACTGCAAGAATTCAACATAGAGATATAAATTACCAAGTTGGTAAGAGGACAAGGATTAGTCAAGATGATGGCACAGTCAAACTTGGAAGCATGCCAAGTCAATGCAGTCCAGAAAGAGAATGTCAATGTATCAAAATCTGAATGGTATAAGGACATCATATATTACTTGCAAAATCTAAATTGTCCTTCCCATTTCAGTGACAGTCAAAAGAGGACCTTAAAACTACATGCAATCAGGTATGTTATTGTTCAAGGTGAGCTGTACTGGAAGAACCTTGATGGTGTGCTGCTAAAATGTGTGGATGAAGGTGAAGCTAACAATGTTTTGAATGACATGCATAAAGGATTGTGTGGTGGACATTATACTGCCCAAACAACAGCTCATAAGATCCTTAGGGCAGGATATTGGTGCCCCACTCTCTTTTCAGATGCACAAAGGCTGGTAAGGAAATGTGACCCTTGCCAAAGGTTCTCAGGAAAGTTAAGATATGAAGGTGCATTGCCCCTTAGAACTGTAACTGTGGATGCTCCATTTCAGCAATGGGGAATTGACTTCATAGGGGAAATTGCAAAAAAGTCAAGTGGGGGACATAGTTGGATTTTGGTGGCTACTGACTACTTCACCAAATGGATTGAGGCTATTCCAACTAAAAGAGCTACAAGTAAGATAGTGATGGATTTTATCCTAGAGAATATCATCATCAGGTTTGGAGTACCATTCAAGATAGTCACAGATAATGCTATGTGCTTCAGATCTGGTGAATTTGTTGATTTTTGCAACAAATATGGGATAAATTTATCATATGCATCACCATACCACCCACAAGGAAATGGTCAGGTAGAGTCAAGTAATAAGAGCCTCATGAAAATCATCAAGAGGATAGTGGATAAGAACAAGAGAGCTTGGGATTCAAAGTTAAAGTTGGCATTATGGGTTGATACGGTGACAGTGAAAAAAGCTATTGGAAGGTCATCTTTTGAACTAGTGTATGGTGCATCAGCCAGGCTGCCTATAAACAATCTCCTGCTAGTTTACAAATTTATCCAAGAGAATGATGAGGAGATTGAAGACTCCATGACAGAGAGAATAAACCAGCTGGTTGCACTGGATGAAAGTAGAAGGGAGGCCCACCAAATCAATCTCAAGAAACAACAAAATGTGAAGTATCTATTTGACAGGAGAGCTACAAAAAGGAAGTTCCAGATAAATGACTGGGTGCTCATCTGGAATGCAAGAAGTTAGGATAAGGGCAAACATGGTAAGTTTGAACCCTTATGGATGGGCCCATATCAGGTTTGGAATACTCATGGGGAGGATTCTTATGTCCTCCACGCCCTAAATGGTGAGATGCTAGTATTGCCTGTGCATGGTCAATTCCTCAAGTTTTATTTTGCATAAGTGATCTGCCTCTGTGCACATTTGTAAAAGAATGTGTATATTGTAAATATCTTGTACAGTAGGTGCTTTTTTGTGTTTGTCTGGTCTACCCGAAGGCCTGGTTCTCACTGCTGCCTTGTGCTTGCACGTCCCCAATCAGAGACACTGTTGGTGCCTACATCATTTATCAAGTTCCAGGTTATTAGCTTGTAGGCACCTTCCTAGGATTTCATGAAATTTCTAAGTCTTGGATCCTCTCAGTGTTTTTAGCATCATCATGATATTTTGAAGGAGGGGCTCATCGTCATCATCATCATGTCCGGATATCCTGTGGGGGTCATCATGCATTCACCAGCCTGACATCCTGCCTGGAGGTGATATTTTAACATCAGGTGATCTTAGTTCAACATCTTCCTGATGTTGGTGTTGAGAATTTGCTAAGTATGACCCGATGTCCCAAGGTCATCATATTTGAACATCAGGTGATCTTCGTGAAGATCACCCCGATGTTAGTTTATCACCATATATTTTAACTTCCCCGATGTTGCTGATGTCATGATCTTGTAGAGGTGATATTTTCTTATCAGCAGCATGATTTTCAATTATCGGGGTGATATTCTGAATATCGGGTTATGTTATGAATATCACCCTAGTCCTAAATGTGACGATGACGTCATCAGGATTTTCATTGTCAGGGCGATATGTCTTTTAGCTTCATCATTTTCTAAGGACGGGGTGATATTTCCAAATATCAGGTATGTTCTAACATCACCCCGATGTTTCATGGAGCTACAGTGCTACCTGATATTCTTGCGGGGGGTGATATTTCAAACATCCGGTGATCTTCCAAATATCACCCTGCCCCAATATGATGATGATGTCACCAGGACATTCATATATTAGGGTGATATCTTTTATCTGGGTGACGTCAGCAGGATTTTTGAGCATCTGAAAGGTGCATGCAGTAGAGGACGTCGGCGTGACTTTCGTTATCGGCATGATCAAAGGGTGTTCTTCCGATGTGTTGGGTCTCCCTGACAGAGGTTTCTATGGTGAGGGTGATATTCCTACATCAGCATGATATGTAATGTCGAGGAGACATTTATGAGGCTCACCGATGAGGATGGTATGGCCAATGGAGGTTATGATGCAAATGATGCTGATGTCAGGGTCATTTTTGGGCATCTGGATATCCTGCTAGAGGATGATGAAGAATGGTTAAGTTGGTGCCGTTGGGAGCAAAATTGCTGACATTATATATGTAACTGGCCTAGCATATAAAGTGTTAAAAAGAGTGTTGCAGGGTGAATGTGGGATAATATATCCCCGTGCAGTCTAGTTTGAAGAGTCAATGGGATGCAGCCGCGTGTCATGATATCAATGGTGGCTGACTTTTCAGCATGATCCGTGCCGTAGATCTTGGCAGGAAAGGGAGGAGATCGATGATTATCATTTAAATATTCAGGTGGAGAGTTTTCCATGCTTCCACAGTAGCATCCCAAGGTGGGAGAAGGTTTGCAATGCACACAACTACTGTATCCTGAGGCTGTGAGTTGGTATGCCATTAATGGCGAAGTTGCATAGAGGTATGGGTTAGAAGGACATGCCAGCTACTTGATTTAGATAGAAAATCATGACAAGGTGTTACAAGTCAAGATCTCACCTGCCTCTTCCCTCCTATCTGTGCAGCTGCATTAAATGTTTTCAGTGCCCCCTAGCGATGCACTGCACCGAGTGATGTCTTGGGGACTACCCTGTGATTAATGAGGGAGTACATCTCCTTGCTTTATAAGTAGATGATGCTACTCAATTCAAGGTTGTTGAAAACTGGACATATCTGGCTCTGTATTAAGATACAATTGTTTCTGGTTGCTCTGTGCAGGTGATTTTGTGAGTTTATGTATCTCTTGTTGTATGTCTCATGCATGAATCTACTAATTTCATGATTGATTTTATATGAGTAATGTTGTATTTGCATGTGTTTTGTTAATTCTATCTCCAGTATTGCATGTGTCCTTCTTCTGAATCTAGATATCTAAGGGGTGTCTGGTATTCTAGAATATAGAATTCCTGTATTGAATGCTTGATCTTTCAACTTCTGCTCAAGGGGTAGATTAAAGTGTTTTCAGATTAAGTGTTGGGAAGGATATACTGCAATAGGGATGCCATAAGTAGAGATAACTTAACACTCTGTATTGGGAGGTATCTGTAAGGCAGATACTACAACACCCCCTTGAAATCCAGTTTTATTGTGTTCATGCTGATCATTCAGAGGTGTATGTCTACTGACTCCAAGCCCTAGATAGGCACCAATCTAGCTCTGCATTGAGATTACATACTAGATCCTAGTTTTGCATCCACTTACAAGTCAAATTCAAACTTCCAAAACAACTGTTAGGACCGCAGAAGTAGTTTAGGACCAAGATCCTCTGATTCATAACTGAAGATAAGCCCAAAGCTAGCCCCTTTGCACTTATCTCACAGTTTTGGTCTTCATACAGGAGGATTTATCTGCTTGTATCAACAGCCCAAGCCAACCCACAAGCATATTCTCATGGGTGTTGAATAGGTAATACCCCCCTAGGTTTTACAAAGCCTGAAGAAGAAGAGGAGATAAAAATAGAGTCTATCTCCTACACTGTTGACCCCTAGCCCAGAGATCCTGTTGATCACTGATGGCTACCTTGTAGGGAAATCTAGGAATGAGCATCCAGTCAAGGAAAAAACTAACATCTTCTTCATGCCACCTCATCATAATTATACCCTCATCATTCCTAATCCTTTCACATATCCAAGTCATCATCATCATTCTCCTAATCATTTCCAAGTCATCCCAATCTAATCCAATTGACCTCATCCTATCCAATCCTATCACAACACACCATAACCCTAGGGGAAACTTTGAGTATCTACTCTCCCTATCAAGTCAATTGAAACCGTGTCAACACCTTATCGACCTACACATTCAATTTCATTCCACTACATATTTGATCACATTTCATGGAAACATTTCATTACCATTCAACCCTCGACATCTATAGAGTACCCTAAACATTAGTCTTCCTAAGGTCAAAACATAGGGAGAAACTGTCGAAGCTTGACTGTATCACACGTACAAATTCAGACCAAGAGACCTTGACATCATTTTTTACATCAATCACAACTTAGGCTTATTACAAAATGGCTAGTTTAAGTCCATCCTTCCAAGTGAATTCTAAAACCCATGGGTTCACTTTAATCAAATATTCCTTACACACCTCAAGGTCTCAACAAATCCAATTTGTGCTTAGAAAGGTCATTAGTAGACCAGAGTAGCCTCTTGGAGCTAGACTTTTCAAAGACTAATATCATTAGCCTCTATCATAGACTGGGCCTCATCACATTCCATTGTCATCCCCATAACATCCCACAATCCACAAATCCCATTAAGTAAAGACATGGTTGCAAAAAGAAGAGAAAGGGAGTTGATCGTCTTAGTTATCCCTAATCATCCTTGTCATTGCCAATCATCCTTGTCATTTGTCATGCCAACATTTCCCATGTAGCCATGACACTCAACACACGTGTCATGTCCACATTTGACATGTGGTCATGACACGAAATACGAAAAACTTTTCTACATGTCCATAGGAACCCCCTCGCACACATCTGCATGCTCGGTGGCAATACGCATGAAGCGTAAACATGTCAAACATATTTTGGGGAAGTGCGTCATGCTATGCCATCCCCTGTGTGATGAAAGTCATCTAGGGGGTATGTGACACGAAGCGTGCCGCTTCTAGGGTTAGAATGGTTTTAATCCGAACCCTAAGTTTCCTAGGTGAGAAGGTGATTTCGTCAGATTTGAAACCAAACCCTATCTCAAATACAAAAATGAAATTGAATAAATAAAATATGAAAATCAATGGCATGATGGATGCATGATAAGATGGAGTGATAAAATGATAGTCATCGAAAGGTCATAAAAATAAAACTCTAAAATCTAGGAAAAATTCAACAGCATAACACGTTTTCAATAATTGAAATAAAAGTTTTAAAAGAAAGGTTCTAAGAAGAAGTTAATGCAAAATTAAAATAAATAATCGTAAGTAACAATAAATAAATTTTCAAGGAAAAAATAAAATTTGCCACTCAACAAATATAAAACTCGAAATTAAATAAATGACCAAATTAAAGAAAAATCAAAGGTCAAGTCCATTAATAAATATAACTTTAACAATCATATTTATTAATTGACTTGCATTAAATAATTAAAAAAGGAAATAATTAAATTATCCCCTCAGGAATGAAATACATAAAATTAACATTTAAAATTAAATTCAATAATGAAAATTTCCCAACACATTAAATTTAAACGAATGATTAATTAAAGTGAATACCAAAATAAATAAGAACAAAGGGATAAAGTATCCCACAAAAAATAAAACAATCCCATCCCACCAATTTAATTCCAAAAGGGATTAAACTAATTCAACTCCCAAAGAATTATAAATCAATTAAAATAAACACAAAGAGTCAACAAACCAAAAATGACTCCAAGGCAAAAGAGAGGGAATTATAAATTCTCGTGCCCATGAGAGAACAAAAAAAATAGAAAACTTAAAAAGAAACCTCTAATTTCCCTCTCTCCTAACAAAGCCCTAATTCATTATTCTATTATTTCCTTTTGGGAAACCCTATCTGAATCTTATGTTTTCCTCTCTTATTGTTTTTCCCTCCTCCTTCCTTTGTTTTCCCATTTTGTTTTCTTCTCTTTCTTTAGTTTTTTCTCATTTGGTTTTGCAAGTAGGGTTTGAACATGGAAATGGCCACCAAGATATTACAGAGGTATAAATTATTATAAATACAGTAGGTTCTTTTATATATATATATATAGATATATATACACATGTAGGTGAATATATATATATACAACACATATATCATGTTATAAAAACACTGGAGGTATACATATATTTTTGTTTGATAAACAGAGAGTGATATATATATATATATGTGTGTATATATGTATATATATAAATGTGTATATATGTATATATATACATGTGTATATATATACATGTGTATATATATATATATGTATATATGCAGTACACAACATACACTCAATAGAATTGTGCCATTAAACATATGAGAGCCAAAGATTTGGAAGCTGGAACATAAAAAAACTTCTATTCATCAACTCTGCTACTACAATGAGAGAAAACTCTCTTATATCCAAGAAAAAAAACAAAAACAAAAAATTACCTTTTTTGGCAGATTTTGACAATTGTCAGATTTTGCCATTTTAGGTAATTTTACAATCAAATCTTGACAATCCAATTTTTTTCCAAAAGCTTCCTAAAACTAAGGTAGGACGAAAGGCCAACTAATATTCTAAATTTGAAACATAAGTTTCGAGTTATTACAAAAGCAACTTTTTAAAAATCTAGAAAAAAACACTAAATTGCCATTTTGAGGGCCAAGATGAAAGTTTTAAGCCCTGAAAAAGTGCCAAGATAGGTTCCAACCCGCTAAGGTGGGTTGGGAAACCACTGGCCACCTCATAACGCATCCACCTGTAAAATTTTGTAGAAAACCCACATGCGAGTCAAAAGTTATGACCTTCGGAAGTCCCTGCAACATTCTCCTCTAGTTGAAAAGAACACAGCTCCTGCAAGTGAGTGTCTTCGAACTACTGCCACTTGACTGGATCCAACTGCTACACTTCCCACTCTGTAATCCACATGCTATCTATTGGTGGCAATCCTTCCCACTGTACTAAATACTTGTTGTACTGCCCTTGCCAAGTGTAGATAGTTTTCTTATCAAGAACTTGTGCAATCTTTTCCATCTTCTTATGGGGAATGTGGTGGTGCCATGCCACTTCTAGTTGACTATCTTCAGCATCATCCTCACCATGGGATGCATATAAATTCAAAATATTAAACACAGGAGAAATATTGAGATCATCTGGTAAACTGACCTCATATGCATTATCATTGATCTTCTTTGTAATTTTGCAAGGACCAATTTTCCTGTACTTCAAATTATGGTATGTTCCAGTAGGAAACTGCTCTTTTCTCAAATATATCATCACTAAGTAACCTTCATTGAATGTTTGATGTTGCCTACTAGAATCCACTATATTCTTGTACTTCTCATTACTGTCCTACAACTTATGTCTCACATCTTTCTACAACTATTGAAGGTGTTCTGCAAATGCTTCCCCATCATCACTGAGCCTATCTTTCATTAGTAGTTGTAGCAAATCTAGAACACCCTTAGGATTCCTTCTATACACAATCTGGAAAGGGGACTTTCCTATTGATCTGTTAATAGAACTATTATAGGCAAATTCGGCCTGGGGTAATGCCATGTCCCATTATTTTGGTTTTTCTCCAACAATACACCTCAACAAATTTCCTAGACTCCAATTGACTACCTCTGTTTGCCCATCCGATTGAGGATGATAGGCACTACTAAACTGTAACTTGGTCCCCATATTCTTCCATAAAGTCCTCTTGAAATGACTGAGGAATTTGGTATCCCTATCAGATGTAATAGTCTTCAGAACACCATGTAGTCAAACAAATTCTGAAAAAAAATCTGCTACCGTCGTCGCATCATTAGTTTTCTTACAGGCAATAGAATGAACCATCCTAGAGAACCTATCAACAACTATAAAAATGGAGTCACTACCTCGTTGAGTATGTGAAGTCCCAACACAAAGTCCATGCTCAAATCTGTCCATGGTGTGCTTGGTACTGGTAATGGCATATTTAACCATGTATTTTGTGAATGTCCCTTAGATACTTGGTAGATCCTACACCTTGATACATACCTAGTTATAACCCTTTTCATCTTTGGCCAGTAATATTTATCTTCTATCAAGGCTATTGTCTTGTCCTTACCAAAATGTCCAGCCAACCCACTACTATGAAATTCTCTGATAATGTTTTCCCTCATAGAGCCAGCTGGCATGCATAGTTGTTTTCCTTTAAATAGATACCCATCTTGCATAAAATATTCACCCCTAAAGTATCCAAGTTACCAAATACTGGTGCCTTCAATTGTTCCACAATCTCCCAAAAATCATCATCAGACTCATACAAATTTTTGATGGTATGAAAACCTATCACCTCAGTTTCCATTGTGGTCAAAAGTGCAACACGCCTACTTAATGCATCTGCAACCTAATTTTGTTTTCCAGACTTATGCTTCAACACAAAATTGTAACCCTGCAAGAAAGAGACCCACTTGGCATACCTACTATTCAACTTTTTCTGTGTGTTCAAGTATGTCAATGCAATATGATCTGTAAACAATACAAATTCCTATGGAACTAGATAATGTCTTCAATGCCTCAATGCTTGAACAATTGCATAAAATTCCAAATCATAAGTAGAATAATTCTTTCTCACTTCATTCAACTTTTCACTAAAGAAAGATATAGGTTTTCTAGCTTGGCTAAACACAACACCTATTTCCACATGGGAGGCATCACATTCTACTTCAAATACCTTATCAAAATTTAGCAATGCAAGTATAGGTGCTTCTGTTACCTTTTGCTTCAAGTACTTAAAGCTCTCCTCAGCATCCTTGGTCCATACAAACTCCCTTCCTTTGGTGCAATTTGTTATAGGAGATACAATACTACTAAAATTTTGAATGAACTTTCGATAGAAAGTGGCCAAGCCATGAAAACTTTTTACCTCTATGATGCTGCTTGGACTAAGCCATTCTAGAATTGCCCTGACCTTTTCTGGATCCATTCTGACACCATCTTTAGAAATGACAAAGCCTAAAAAAACCAAATTGTCCTGCATGAACCTACACTTCTTCAAATTGGCATAGAGCTTCTCAAGTGTTGTAGGTGCTCTTCTTTGCTATTACTAAATACCAAAATATCATCAAAATAAACTACCACAAACTTACCAATGTAAGGTCGTAGTATAGTGTTCATCAATCTCATAAATGTGCTAGGTGCATTTGATAACCCGAATGGCATAACCATCCACTCATATAATCCATCTCTAGTCTTAAAGGTTGTCTTCCACTCATCCCCTTCTTGGACCAAGATTTGGTGGTAGCCACTTCGTAGGTCAATCTTGCTGAAATATTTGGCCCCTACAAGGATATCCATCATGTCCTCCATACGAGGTATAGGAAACTGATACTTGATGGTAATCTTATTAATTGCTTTGCTATCAGTGTGCATCCTCCATGTTCCATCTTTTTTTGGGGTTAACAATGCAGGTACAACACATGGGCTCATGCTCTCACTCACCACACCTTTACTTCTGAGTTATGTTACTTGCTTATTCAACTCTGCATGTTGTATTGGATTCATCCTATCATCTGCTTGGTTGGGTAGAGTTTCTCCTAGAATCAAATCAATATGATGTTGAATATCTCTCTTTGGCGGTAGACCATCAGGTAATTCATCAGGCACAACATCAACAAATTCTTTCAATAGCTCTGCTACTTCTGGGGGAACTGAAATATCTTTCTCTTCACCTTTTTTCACTAGTAATGCATTACAACACCCTGTCACCTTCATTTATTTAACAAGATCTCTTTTAGACAACATGGTCTCACCTTTTCCTTCATCCTTGAGAGGCAACAAAATCACCTTAGAGCCATCTTTCCAAAAGGTGTATGTGTTTTTCTCTCCATCATGCATAACTTTTCTATCATACTGCCATGGCCTTCCCAATAACACATGACAAGCATCCATTGGGACAACATCACACCATATCTCATCCTGATAGATCTTCCCTATGCTAAACTTAGTCTTTTTTTTATCAACAGTGTCTTCATTTCCCTTTTTAAACCATGCAATGCTACGGATGAGGATGTTTTTCATAGTGTAAATTAAATTTTTCTACAATTTCTTTAGAAACCATATTTTCACAACTACCTCCGTCAACAATAACTTGACATACCTTGCCCCCCGAAGTGCATCTGGTTCTAAATATATTGGTTCGAAGCCATGAACCATCAAAGCTTTTGGCTTGTGTTTTCTCCTTCTTTGGAATCACCATTGCTCTTCTCATCATGAGACTTTCTCCCACATCTGGTGGAACCTTTAGTTTCCTCCCTTCCACTTCATGTTGTGTTTGAATCAGGTTCACCCTAGTTTGTCCTCCTTGATTTCTTTCTTGCATGTTATAATTTGAGCATTCAAATGCCCTATGACCTTCTTCTCCACATCTGAAACAAGTGAAAGGCCTTCTCTAGTTTTCCCATCCTCTATCACTACCATAACCTCTACCTCTTTGAAATCTCCTTCCTCGTTCTTGATTCAGAGGATCTTGGCGAGTGTCTACTTATTTTTCCAATCCATGGGATGACTCTCTCCTGCCATAATTCAAACCTCCTCGAAATGGGGTTGATGTACCCCTTCTCCTCCTCTATTCCTCTAATGGTATTAGTTGTTTTGTTTTACTTCAGCCTTTAGATCCAATTGGTAAGCCTCTTCCATACTATTGAGTTGATGCATGCTCAATTCATCTTGAATAGAGAATTTCAGGCCATTCACATATCTAGCAGCCATATGTTCATTAGTTTCTTGATGCTATATATGTATAGGCAACATAGAAAACTCATTTGTATAATCTTGTACAGAAGAGATGTTCTGCTTTAAATTTTGAAACCTACGAAAAAGGGTTTGCGCATAATCTATGGGAAAAAATTATTCTCTCAACTTCTTCTCCATTTTATTCCATGTCCTGATCTTATCCATGCATTTGCTTGTTCATTCCTTTTGAAGATGATCCCACCAAATCATTGCATGACCCTTTAATTTGGTGCATGCGAATTTCACCTTCTTTTCCTCTGTCATGGATTTCCATTCAAAATATTTTCTCATGTCATTCAACAGGTCTATCAACTCCTCTGGTTTAAGACTACCTGCATAATCTGAAACATCTACCTTGACCCTTTCATTTTTCCCTTCTAAGGCCCTAAGCATCCTCTCCTCAAAACTCATGCCTTCTAGTTCTTCTTCTTCATGTTCTGTATCTTGATCTGCACCTCCTTGACCTATCTCTTCATTAGATTTGTCTCCTCCTGTACCCAGTCTTTGGTTTTCCATCCGTGTTGTAAGTTCTACTACTTGCCTTTGTAGATTTTACATTTCTCTATGCATCTGGGCAAGATTGCCTCTTCCACTTCCTCTCCCAGCCATCTTCCTGCTCTGATACCAGATGATGAAGCCAACAACATACACTCAATAGAATTGTGCCATTAATCCCCCTAAACCCTATCATTCATTCAATCATCTAAATTTTATACGTAACATGCTCCCCCAGCTGCTTCCCCCCCGTATCAATAGATGAGTAGTTCAACCATTATTCGAGATCAATCTTTCAATATGGGTGGGTGGGCCCAGCAAGGTGGTTGATTTAGCTTTGGGATGATCTCGGACCCTCCCATCCTGAATTATTGTTACGTATATCAGATGGCCGGTCTAGAAAGATAGTTGACTGGTACGCCATAGTCTATACGTCACACTAGAATTCCCCCCCACCCCCGTCCTATTCTAAGGTTAGGTTACGGTAGATGCCTAAGTTGTGGGTGGCGGAACTAGAACTCCCACCCAGCCCCCCCTTACGGTTATAATTGTTGAAGGTTCCTAGGAATTATAGCATCTATATCTCCCTCCCACCCACTACTAGAGTTTCCTGGGAGATATAAGGAGGTTATAATGTTGGTGGGAGAAGATAAGTCAGAGAAGATTAGACAACTTATTTATTTTAGGGCCCCGGTTGGATCTAGCCATCGAGAAGTGAGTGCACAAGTAAATAGAATCCATCTTGGAGATAGAATCTCGGAATCCATAGCATTTTGACACAACTATAGAAAGCTATAGTAGGGAGTGGGGGCCCAACCACAGCGATAATTCTCTCCCGGGTGGGGGGAAATTATAGGCGCATCCCACCCAACCCGGGGGGCTATAGTAGGGGTGGAAAACAAAATAAACTTCTATTCACCAACTCTACTACTACAATGAGAGAAAACTCTCCTATATCAAAGAAAACAAAAAAAATTAAAAAATTACCATTTTTGGTAGATTTCGACAATTGCCAGATTTTGCCATTTTAGGTAATTTTACATGCGTATCTTGAGAATCCAGTTTTTTCCCCAAAAACTTCCTAAAACTAAGGTAGGATGAAATGCCAACTAACATCCTAAATTCGAAACATGAGTTTCGAGTTATTAACAAAACCAACTTTTAAAAAACTAGGAAAAAAACACTAAATTGCCATTTTGAGGGCCAAGATGAAAGTTTCAAGCCCCAAAAAAGTGCCAAAACGGGGTCCAATCAACTAGGATAGGTTGGGAATCCACATGCCACCTCATAACGCATCCACTTGTAAAATTTTAGCCCAAACCCACATCTGAGTCAAAAGTTATGACCTCCGGAACTCTCTCTCTCTCTCTGTGTATTCATCTATCTCCCACTCTATCACCTTCTCTATTCCTCTACCTGCCTTTCTCTCTTCCTCTACCTATCTTTCTCTTTTCCTCTCTCTTTCATTATCTCTATCTCTCTCCATTTCTCTATTCATCTCTCTATGTATCCCTTTATCTATTTGTTTCTCCACTTCTCTCTTCCTTTACCTCTCTTTCATTCTCCTTGTCTCTCTTTCTATATCTCTTTTTCTCTTTCCACCTCTATCTTTATCTCACTTCTTCTCTCCCTCCCTCTATCTATATCTCTCTTTCTCTAGCCTCCTCTATGTCTCTCTATCTCACTTTTACATAATTTACATTATATAAAATATGCAATATAATAACAAATATAACTATATTAGATATTATATATTGTATACAAAATATATATGATTAAATTATAAATAAATATTTAATATAAACAAATGATTTTTTAATATAATAGCATTTTTAAAATATATTAAATCATTTATATTATATAAAATATACTATACAATAATAAATACAATTACATTAGATACTATATAATTATATATAAAATACATATATATAAGTTATAAATATTAAATCTCTCTCTCTCTCTCTCTCTCTCTCTCTCTCTCTACAATATGTCTCTGTATTTGTCTATCTCTTTGTCTCTCCACTTCTCTCTTCCTCCATGTCTTTTTTGTCTTCCTCTCTTTTTCATTCTCTCTATACCTCTCCACTTCTCTTTTCCTTTGTCTTTGTTTATCCCTTTATCTCTCCATCTCTCCCCTTCTCTACCTCTCTTTCTCTCTTCCTCTCTCTATCTCCCTCTCTTTGTCTATCCTCTTCTATGTCTCTCTATCTCATTTCCAAATAATTAACATTATATTAAATATGCTAAATAATAACAAATATAACTATATTAAATATTATATATTATATACAAAATAAATATGATTAAATTATAAATAAATACTTAATATAAATAAATAATTTTATAATATAATATTATTTTTCCAATAAATTAAATATACTAAACACAGATTAATACAATTATATTAGAGACTATATATTATATATTATATATAAAATAAAAATAATAAAATATTAAATATTAAATATGTTTAGTCTAAATATACCATTATATATTATACTATATTTATAAATATGTGAATATAATATATTTTATATGTTATAACTTTGTGCATACAGTCTCTGTACCCCTCTCTAACTGAATAGAAGCCCGATTTTGATCCCATCCAGGCCACTTCATCATCCACATTAGAAACAATTACCAATTTCTTCCTTAGTATTTGACTTAGCAACACTTTCTATTCCCTTGGAAAGTTACAATCCCGAGTTCTCTTCCAAGCTACTGAGGCTGAAGTCCCAACCCTTGTCACATGCTAGTAATCTTTAAGATTGGAGCCCCAGCTCGATTGAAGGAAGATTCTAGCTTCTGTGAGATCCCTCCTAGAAGCAAGTGCTAGCTCACCACCCCAAGAATCAATCTAGAAATCTGCCTTTTCTCCATTATGGATTATCCAGGTTAGTTTGGGCTCAAGTATATCTCTACTTCTGATGAGGAAATTCCAAATTGTTGAGCCTTTGGAAGAATTTTTAACTGTGAAAATTCTTTCATTATTAAAAGTGTCCAGATATTTTGCCTTCATAAGTCTTACCCATATTGAGTTAGGTTTTGTGTACATGTTGCATGCCAATTTGGCCCCCAAGGCTTAATTTTGTATGTCAATATTGAGAATTCCAACCCCTCCTTCATCTTTAGGCTTGCACACCTTGTCCCATGCCAACAAATGGATTTTCTTCTCTTGAAGTGAACCTTGCCACAAAAACTTCCTGCACACCCCATCTATTTTGGAAATGATACCTTTTGGAATGTAAAAAACCAACATCATGTAAACTGGAACCACAATTAGGACTACTTTTATCGTCACAATTCTACCTGCTAGTGACAAACTACGCCCTTTCCAGCTAGATAATTTGTATTCAGGTTTCTTAGTACTTTATTCCATAAATCATTTCTGTATCTGCCATTGAAGAGAGGAAGACCTAGATACCTTCCTGGTAATTCCTATATGTCTAGATTAAGGATGCCTTGAATCTCATCCTGAAGCTAGAGGGGAACATTTTGAAAAAAAACCATAGACTTGTTAAAATTAACCAATTGTCCTAAGACTCGGCAATACAACGTAACTATGTTCATCATGGTTCTGGCTTCTTGTATCGAGGCATGACCAAATAGTAATGTGTCATCTGCAAAAAGTGCATGAGTAAAGGATTCTTGGATCCCTTTAAGCTTAATGCCTTTCCATTCTAACCTTCTCTTAGCTTCCTTTATTGCCCATGTGAGTGCCTCTGTCATGAGAATGAAGAGGTAAGGGGATAAAGGATCACCTTGCCTTAGCCCTCGCGAAGGTTCAAAAGTTTCTGACTCCTTACCATTAATAAGAACTAAAACCTGAAACCCTGAGACACATGATGAAATCCATTTTACCACTTCTTTAGAGAACCCTAGTTGCAGTAGAATAGCCAAAAGGAAACTCCATTCCACTCTATCATAAGCCTTGGACATATCTAGTTTTACAACCATGGCTGCCTCTTTATCTTTATCAAGAGAATGTAGTATTTCATGCATTAAAATAGCACCCTTCAGTGTCTCTTTACCTCGGACAAAGCCCCCCTGCTCATCTAAAATCAATTCAGGCATGAAACTAGATAACTGTTGCACCAGAGCCTTGGAGATTATTTTATAAATGAAATTACATAGAGAGATTGGCCTGAAGTCTTCAAATGTTTGGGGAGAATTGGATTTTGGGATGAGCATTAAACATGTAGACTTAAATTCCCTAAGCACATTCCTATGTTTCCTTGATTTGTCAACTGCCAAAAAGACGTCTGTGCTGACCATGTCCCAACATTTCTAAAAAAAATACTTGTCCACCCATCCGGCCCCTAGGCTTTTTCACTCACTAGAGAGAAGACAACTGCCTTAACTTCCTCTATGGAGAATTCTTTCAATAAATCCAGTTTGTGATTCTCCTTTACCAGTTTAGGACTAAAATTGTAGATATTATGATCCCTTGGCACTTCAGGAATGGATCTGGAGAGAAGATTTCTGGAAAAAACTTTTACAATAGAGAGAATTTCTTTGGGGTCTGTGCATACATGACCATTTTCCAACTGGTTTGATTTAATAGAATTTGCACAATCACAGACCTTAGCTGAGAGGTGAAAAAAAGAAGTATTTTTGTCTCCTTCTTTTAGCCATAATTCCTTCAATCTTTGCCTCCAGAAGATTTCTTCTCTTTTTAAGGTCTCTTCCAGCTCAGCTTTGAGTTGCTTCTCCTGCTGATAGGATGAGGCATCCATACCATTTTTAATTATAAGGTTTGCTAGAGCTCTCATCTCTTTCTGTAACCTAGATTTTTTTGCAAAAACATTATGGAACTGAGACTTGTTCCAATCCATCACCTTATGTTTTAGGAATTTTAATTTACTTACTAACTAAAACATACGAGAACCTTTCACAAACGGGACTTGCGTCCACCAATTTTTTACTTTTTTGATAAAGGAGACATCTCTGAACCACATTGTTTGAAATATGAACTTCTTCTTTCTAGGTATGGAATCAACTCCTATTCTTAATTTGACAGGAAAATGATCCAATCCCACCAGGAGCCGAACCTCCGCCTCAAATTTAACTGGGAGATTAAAACAATTTGGAGATAACAAGAATCTATCCAATCTTTGTGCTATTTTTAAAAAATCTTCCCTTCTGTTCGTCTAGGTAAATTTTCCATTTTTGGGAATACAATCTAGAAGAAGATTTTGATTAACAAAATCTTTGAAATCCCGCTGAGATCTAGCCAGATGAGAAATGCCCCTATTTTTCTCAAAGTCATCAAGAATGGAATTGAAGTCATCCCCCAATAAAAATATATTTCTTTTCAAGAGCCCTAGCCACACAGACAGACTTTCCCATACTTGTCTTTTCTGAGATAAATAAATAGGAGCGTACACATTAACTATCCAAAGGTCTGCACCAAAAAACAAAGAAGGGAACTTACCTATTAAAAGTTATCATTCTTTTCCATCACCTCTAGGGGTTGAATATGCTTTCTCCATCCTATAGCAAGCCCTCTAGAGGCACCTTGAGAAACCACCACCTCAAAAGCCTAGCCTCTCCAGTTTTTGAAAACTTAAACATTCAAATTAGTAGACAGTTTTGTTTCTTGTAACATTATGATATCAGATTTTTCCTCATCAATCTGGGAGTTCATGAGTTTTCTTTTGTTAGGGGCATTGAGACCCCTAACATTCCACATAAGTATCCTCATGTCTTCCGAGGAGAGCCATGCACTCTCCTCTTGCTTGGACTGTGTTTAGCCTGATGTTTCTAACCACTTGCTTGGTCTTTATACTTTCTCATCTATTTCTACCTAGAACTTTTCCTAATAGAAGGAGTACCCTTAGCAAGAGGACTTTTCATATTCGTCTGATTGAGGCATACGGGCGTATTTTCAACCTTGTCTGAATCTTCTTGGAGAACTTCATCAGCTATCTCCTTAATCACATTATTTGCTACCTTCATCACTACCTGATCAAGAAGGTCTCTTAAAGTTTCATTATCCTGTAACAAATCCTTTGAAAAGTCTTTGAGCACTAGATCATTCCCCACATTCTCCTCCTAGTCATTTTTAGAGGTTTGAGTCATTTCTCGTAGTGGGATATCCTCTTCCCAGTTAAGCCAATCCTCCTCCTCCCTTGAAGGCAAGTGACTATGTAAGACATGTCCTCCAGCCTCTTTGACACAAGAATTTATTAACTTTTCCTCCTAGATAAACATCTCTTCATGCTCAGATTCCTCAAAACTCAAGTGCTGATCCTTTTCGCTATTGCAGTCGAAGACCTCCTCAGTTAAAACTAGACTTGCAGTATTTGAACCTACTATTACAACCTGAATCTCCCCTAGACTAAAGATAGCTAGTTCAGGTTCCATAGCTTTATCTCTTTGTTCACCAGGGCCTTCAGATTCCCCAAAGATTTGGACAAACTCCACGTTATTATCTTCTGCAATTGGGACTAGACTTGTCATATCCCTCTGGGAGCCTGTCATTTCTTTCTTATCCATTGTGTCTTCAAAGAGTAAAGATGCCTTCAGCCTTTCAAAATCATCTATATCTATCCCATCTTGTAAAATAATGTCTTGAAACCAGAACCCATGAATGGATTTCATTTTGAGTCTTTTGGGTAGCAACTCTTTAGCATCTATAAGGATTCGCATTCTGACTATTGATGAGGAAAGATTCTCCACTGGAATATCCACTTCTTTACACACCCCAATGGAGTTGCCTAAGCACTTCAAGACTTCAACATCCCTATATTCTAGTGGGAGATACGGAAGTTGAATCCAGAAGGGAATCAGGGGGATTTGTTCTTTCCCAACATGAAAGTTAGGTCTCCATTCTTGGCAGCAAATCACTGTTTGATTGAACTTCCATATTTTCTTTGAGAGGATTCTATTCCTTTCTTCCTTGTCTAAGAATACAAAACAGAAGAATCCATTTGCCAACTCACAAAAATCCTCTACCTTTTCCCATGATTCTTGATACCATTTTTTAAGGTCTTCTACTGAGATGTGAGGAGACAAAACTTTACCTATTAAGGCAATTTCAGATAATAAGAGTGTTTTATCTCTTAATTTTTGGTCCAATTGATCTAAAGAGACCTCCCCAAACTCATTGCGTCTAGAAACTCTCTTAATTTTGGGGATCTAGACCTTTTTTTGTTTTGGTTCATGTCCTTCCTCTAGTTGTCGCTCAGAATATTTGTGAAAGTCAGGCCTTCTTCCCTTTACATAATCTCTTTGATGAAAGCCTCTTGAAAAAGCACTTGAAATTCCTAGATCCCTCCTGTCTTTCAATAAGAGGCATCTTCTTTCTTTGCTTGGAACTCACTAAAAACTTCTTGCTGGGATTTCAAGGGTTTTCTGTAAGCTATATTATCCTCCTTAGATGGGAATTTCCATCTGGCCCCATAGTTTTGATACCCATCTTGAAACCAAACTTTCTTCCTCAGTGGAAGTTGTTTATGATCACCCAGTCCTGGCTTCCTCAAGATGGATCGAATCTCTCTCCCTTGACCTTGAAAACCAGCTGTTCTACTTGTAAACGATCCAGGACGTTCAGGTGCATAACAGCCATTCTTTATGCCATTTTTACGATCTTAGAGTGAGAGGAATATGTTGTAATTTTCCCTTGATTACTCTTGTTCATATCTTCCTTCTTTTTGAAGCTTTGATTCTCAAAATGACCAAGATGATTGTACTAAGACAAACATTTCTTTTTTTCTGCTCAAGAAGTCTGATGAGAAAATGATTTTCATTTATCAATGCCATTCTCCAAAGTTGTCAGCACCACTTAACTTTATAGAGATAGAACTCAATATTTTATTTACCATTTGCAATGATCTTCCTGAATCAAAAAACACTTTTGCAATGATCTTTACAATAAATGCTACAACTTTTTATATTTAGCAATGATCTCTGCCATCAATGCAACAACTGTGCTCTATTGAATTAGCCCCAAATAGATTTTATGACTGACATACTCTTTTACTAGAAATATTGCTGCATTTTCTCCACATGTATATCTGCTTTGTGCTGCAATCTTGCATTTCTTTTAGATCTTTTCTGGGTTTGTCTGTCTTGTAAAGCTCATTTTAAAAGCTCTTGAAGAAACATATTGAAAGTTGGTTTCGAAGGAATTTCTCCTTTGTCTTGTGACAGCATTGGATGAAACTTATTGTTGAAAAAGCCAAGCCTGGAAAGAGAGCACATAATTTCACTGAAGCCTTCATAACGAAGTGTTGCTCTGAAGACTGTAAAAGCTTTATCAGTGATACCATACAAGTCACCATACACCAAAGAATGACGATTGGGAAGCCTCTCTAAAGCAAAAGTTGGCAGATGAGGAATGTTTAGGCTTGTTTCTGAATCTAAAGGCTGTCACCATTTAACACTTATGATTTGTCCTTTGTCACTGTAAATAGCCAGATTCTGACCTGCCTTTAAAGCTCCCGCAGGACTCCAACTGAACTTATAACCTGACGGATTGTTTGCTGCAGCCAGTGATGTCCAAGGCCTCCACAATATGAGACAAATGATAGAATTTTTCCTTCTCTTAGATGTGCATGATTGATCATCTTCATTGCCATCATATGATCTATTCCGGGGTCCAATCCCATTTCACACAGAATTAATACTCCAAAACTTTTAGCTCTTTCATTTACATCAGACATGTTCTTATCAACATAACTTGCAGTAAAAAGATGTTTTCTTAGCTCAATACATGCATTTGCAACTGTTGTGTGAAAATTTGCAGGTAACAAGCTTATTACAACTTCAACCTTAGATATATATTCTAGCAGACGATCGTAATTGTGTATATCAAGCTCAACTGTTGTTGTATTGGGTATTCCTTCAATTACCTTTTGTGCATCCTGTAGATATTATGATGCCACAATTACTTGAACACCCTTAACTGCTTCGGTGCCAGTTTTTGAACTATTTCTTGTTGGAGAATCAAGCAGATTGCATCCATTCAAGGCTAAGAACTCAACTGCAAGTTCACATACACGCCCAACACCAATGATAAGAACTGATGTCCTATCATCAAAATTTTCTTCCATTTGCAGTTTTTCTCTCAATTCTCTAATTCTTGAAGAAGACCGCTTTAATTCCTTTTCAATTAATTTTTTCGATGCTTATCATCTGGGTTAGCTATAGCAATTAACGTATCCACAATATAAGCCAAGACATCCTTGTCATTGGCACTGACTTCAATTTCTGCATAGTACATGGCATCAGCTGACTGGCCCACCTGACATCTAGCAGGGTGAAATGAGCCATCAAGAGTCTCAATGATATCCAATGCCTCATTAATGCGAGATTGATCAAACAAATGTCGAGTAAGAGAGACCAATGTTTTATATGCCTCTTCCCTCACTCATGTGATATAATCATATAACGAAGTAAGTTCTCCTTTGTGAGATATACAAGCCCTACTTATTGGAGGCAACAAATCTTTAGGCCTTCTAGAAGAAGCCATATCCCCAAGAAATTGGCAAAGAACATCACCAAAATGCTTGGTTGCCTCTTTTGCAAGCTCTGTAGGAAGGACGTCAACTGCCAAAAATATAACTCACTCCCCATTCATCTCTTCTTCATAATAAGAACCGTTAAATGGATTGTATCTAAAGAAAGGTCACTCTATTTTTGTTGTTCTATCCAAACATTCAATTGAACCTCTAATATCACAAGTTATGTCAGCAGCTCCCATAAGGCAATTTGAAGCGAATTTCAAATCTTGCAATTGCTTGTTACTCAACAATTAGTGAAACATTTTTCCCAATACATGCGGTTGACTATTAGAGAGGCATAAGGAACTGTTTTTTCATGAAACACAGTAACAATGTTCTAGATGTGCATAGTAATCATCTTTATCAAAATTCTTCAAGGAATCTTTAGGTGCAACCATATCCTTGGATGTTACCACACAGCCATATACTTGGAAATTCTGTCTTGAAATTTTTTATCCCTTTGAGGATTTTTTACCATATTTTGTTGATATTATGAGTTCATAAAACTTAGATGGATCCACAAAAGTATGAGGGAGGAGTCGTAAAATCTCCTGTGCATCTTATGACATTTCCCGAACCTATGAAGATAAAAACCAAGGGGGAGACTGCAGATGGAAGGCCTGAAGCAGCTATATCTTCGCCCACAATAATAACAGCACCCTTAGTAGTACTGAGAGAGAAATACATATAAGAAAAACCTAGAAGGATAAATACAGTTGAATATCCAAGGTTTAAGGATCTTTCGCCTAAGCCATGTAAGAAGTCTATCATTCCTACTCTCTCGGCATATTTTTCGAAGGCCAACAACCTTTTGCCATTGTTACCAACAATAAGTTCATAATCTTATAGAGATACCCGCTCGGTGAGAACCTTATCAAGCAGTGCCATGTTTTCTAGTAGGGACACCTAATCGTGAGGACTATCTCAAATCAACATATTTGCAACCATTTTGAAAGGGAAAAGAGAACCCAACATGCACCTTACAGTATCCTATATTTTACTTAAACAGATAATCAATAGCTTGATGCAAGCATATACTACTATGTTCTTAAAGTGGAAATAGACATAGTTGATTTCCCATCACATAAACCATTAGACGAAAGATTATGTAGCTTACAGATCTAAAAAAATTTCAACAGCATAATGGCATACAAATTAACACTTTAAGAATATAAAAGAGGAAGAAAATAGACAAAAGATAAGAAACACAAATATACCTTGGGAAAACTTTTTCAGATAAAAAACCCACACTCCAAAGCATACAACAAATGTATTAATCTATAACAATAAACATGTTACAATATACTTGTTGGCTCAATGTCTTAACATGGAGATTTACATCTTGCTTCTCTTAAGAAAACCGATAACATAACCTTGCATAAAAATCTCTTCACAAATGACTCCTCAAGCATTCAATTTATAGGAGTTTCAATATAAGAAACCACCAAAATGAAACCGAAAACCATGAGGTAATACCACCCACAAATGTGGCACCCAAATTGGGCAAGAAATATCTAATGCCTAGTCATGGAGAATCAAATATACTGTAAAATAGAAAGTTACTCAAATCATTATTGAATCTCCAAATATGGCACTCCATTTTTGGCTTCTAATCATGCTTGTCAAGTTTCCACGGTAACTTTCTTTTTACAAGCTCTTTCCATTTTAGCAACTCTTACACACCTTACAAGTTGTCATAGTTGCATTTAGCAACTTGGATGACACTAAGTGATAAATAGAAGTTGCTAAAATAGAAACTGCAAGTGACACATAGTGCCACTCCAAGTGGGATGCCTAGAATATGTGTGTGCATAATAAATACAATTAAATAAATATTTCAAATATTTGGACTTACAATATGTATGACACACCTAATCCCAACATTCTCCCACTTGTCTTATACCTTAGAAGAGCCAAAAGGAAACACAACCAATCTATAAAACAACAAGGTTACCATACTATTTCAACTGAACTCCATTGTGCTCACGGGCTTTACATAATCACGTGCGGCATCTTTCAAGTGATCACCAACATGACAAAAGATTAGAATTCCAAAAATATGATGAAACACTAAATGTCACATAGACATGCCAATGTATCCAACTTCAAACCCGTTACTAGAACACAGTTGAAAAGTCCAAACTTCTTCCAAAACAAGATTGAACATGAATGCTCTATAATAGTTAGAGCAACAACCATAGCTATTTGTTTACATCCAACTAAAAAATCCATTATTGATAGACATTCTAACATGACATATCTAGCCCATACTGCAGCTCTCATCCCTATATAATCCATTGTCTTGCTCAAAGTTACCATTTCCCATGATAACAAACACACCAAATCCACTTATGTGAAAAAAATCTCAAGACCCTTGATACTGTAGTCTAAAGACATGCATACATCCTAGGACTCATACTACATGAGTAATGTCAACCTTACATAAAAGGTGTGGCTAATAATCACATCATGTAATACAAAGAACAATCACAATGATCTACAAAGTACAACTAACTTGTTGCAAAATAGAGCATACTTCCACAAACTTGCTGCAAAACAGAGCATACTTCCACAAACAATTTTCTACTCATTCTCTCACCTCTGATCTCCTCCACTTCTCCTATGTCCTCCACATCTCAAATGATATACATTAAAAGAACACATACTATTACTAAAAACAATAAAGTTCAACAACAATAGATGACAACAAATCCAAACTAGATGAATAAGAACCTCTAGGAAGAAACATAAGATGATAAAGAGAAATTACAAACGATATCACATCCTTCTACCAACACCAAGTGCTTAAGTTGTGCTAAGTAAGACCTCCTTCACAAAACCCCAACTTAAAAGCCTTAACACCAAACTTTTCAATCTCATCATATAAAACAAAACATATATATTTCATATAACAATAAATGGATGTAAGCTTCTCTAACCAAGGAATATCAAAGTCAAATCCATTCCATAAATAGAAATTTGACCCAATAACATCTCCAAAAATTCTCATAAATCAAACCATATATCCATGGAGATAACTATGCTAAATGCTCCTCAACTGAATCCTCCAAAACTAAAAACTATAGCTCAAGATCTATATCCATGAGAAAAGCAAAGCATAAAACAAAATGAATCTAAAACAACATGGCCAATACCTATTAGATCATTTTTTGCCAAGTGAACTAAGAGTAGGGAATGAGAATGCTCCATTGAGATACACCAAGCCTCATAGACTCTCTCCAAGGGCATTCTCCTCTCAAGCTAAAAACATGAACTCATGTCCATACCAAGGTGAAGGCTCCTTGGTCTTTCTATTGAAATTTCATCATTTCAACACATGATGCTCACAACAATAAATCTCTAGCCTCACCTCAAATCTCCCTAGTATCCATGAGAATCCATCAATCAATTCATGCCAACTTTAAATGCATCCTACAAAATCATGAAGCTTCAAGAAAGTGATTAATACTCAAAACCAAAGAGAACTTCACCAAATCATTGTTAAAGGTCCCACTACACATCTACAAAATCCAAGAACACACATGACATCATGATCTAACATCTCCTCCTAGGAGATCACTACCTGCTCCAATGAACATATCTTGCCAAAGGGGTGCCATCATGCCAAAACTCTAATCTTAGAAATAAGAGTCCATCATGGAACAATACCAAATAATCACTAAAATAAGATTTATCTATTAAAACCATAAAGTCACAATACCATATCTCTGATCACATGAAAATAACCATCCCCAAACAATGGAACTCAAGATGTCAAAATATTTTCTCATCATACAAGAATCATAATCCAAAAGCCTTGCCCTAACACCTACAACCACTGTAGAAGAATATCCATCACCAAGTGATAGATCCACATCACTGCCAAAGCTCCCATTGAACTGTGATACCAATATTATCAAGGCATCTGAAAGGAAGCTAGGTGTGCGTAAATTGCTTTCTACACTAATCTATTGAGGAGAGGGCTATGCAAATTCAAATTTATCCTAACTATTACAACAATGTTAAACCATTAACATGAGATATTCTAGAAAAACACAAGAACCAGATAGAAGATAGAAGAAGAGAGACAAAGATTTGCGGTGGGGAAAACCCTTATCGGGTGAAAAACCCCACTTAGAAACCTGCACAATGTATTAACAAATCTGAAAGAATGTTTACAATACACTTGCAATGAAAGCTTCAATGGTCTTTGACACTCATGTCTGGAGTCAATCAGGCAGCATAACAGTACCTGTGAACCTGTGATACAAACTCCATCTCCAAGCACCTGTATAAATAGGAAATACAAGGCAATATTGGACCTATCTTGGAATGGGCATCCAACATGGCTTCTTGGACCAAAACCCATGCTTAAGGACACTTGGTCAACATTGTAGAATGTGCCTGACACTTGTCCATAGCTCCCATTCCAAAGAGGTCACCTATTTCAAAAATGGGCTATGACAGATGCTCTTACGACACTTACAACCATCATAGAATCTGTCATAGTGGTTACAACTTATAGCTGTAAGGGAATCTGTCATACACATTCTATAAATAGCATATTCTCTTACAACATGTCATATTCCACCTTGGGGCACCCAAATATGCCTTATTCAAAGATGCTTCATGACACATGTCATCTCCTATCTTACAACCTTCTATTTTAGACTCTTACATCATAGATTCGTCATAGGAATCTGTCATAACCGTTTTGGTCAAACATTCCTTACACAGCATAGAAGATGCCGACACATGGAAGAATATTCCTACCACTAAGTGGGATGCCTATCTCCTCATGTGAGGACAAAAATACAAGTTGTCATAATCCATGTAGGATTGACACATCACCGTGCCACATCCCACAATATGACAATATGGAATTTCCAAATATTTACAACGTAGGCTATTAAATAATAAATACAAACATTACAAATGTAAGGAATTACCAAGGTTGAGACACCTTAATTCCCAACATTCTCCCACTTGTCGAACACCTTGTAAGAGCCAATAGAAAAACAAGATTTAACTGCTATAGGCCGAGAGGCCGATAGACTCTGAACACCATCTAAACTTCTCTGTGCTCACTGGTTTTGTCAATGCATCTGCAACATTCTTCAAAGTATCTACCTTCTCCAAATTTACTTTTCCATCCTCAACCATGTCTCTCACAAAGTGAAACTAAACATCAATGTGTTTGGTTCTAGCATGGAAAGTTAGATTCTTTGCAAGGCAAATTGCACTCTGACTATCACAACTGATAGTGATCTGACCTGCATCAACACCTATATCTGAACATAATCTCTTAAGACAAATGGCTTCCTTACAAGCATGAGTTGCTGCCATGTATTCAGCTTCTGTTCTGGACAAAGAAACAACAGGTTGTCGCTTACTCATCCAATTGATAGCACCACCAAATAGTGTAAACACATAAGCACTGGTGGATCTCCTACTGTCAATGTCACCTGCCCAATCTGAATCCACAAATCCATGAATGTCAACAGAATGCGGAGGTCCTGAAACATTACCATGATAGCAAATGGAATACTCGAACGTACCCCTCAAATATCTAAACACTCACTTAACTGCATCCCAATGAACCCATCCAGGATTAGCCATAAATCAACTAAGGACTCCCACTGCTTGGGCAATGTCTGGTCTTGTGCATACCATAGCATATATCAAACTGCCAACAACACTAGCATAAGGTACTCTGCTCATGTCCTTCACCTCACTAGGATATTTTGGACAATCCTCAACAGATAACTTTGTCCCCAAAGAAATAGGAACACACAATGGTCTACAATCTGCCATGCTGAATCTGTCCAACATGGTCTTCACATACTTACTCTGGCTTAACCAAAGTTTTTTGTTGCTTCTGTCTCTTTTGATTTCCATTCCTAGAATGTACCTGGTTGCCCCTAACTCTTTCATTTCAAACTATGCTGACAACTGAGATTTAAAATCAGAAATCATATTCTTACCCTTCCCAATGAGCAACATATCATCAACATACAGTGCAACAATGAGAATATGATCACCATCAAATTTATAATACACACAGTGATCCGATTTTGATCTCACAAATCCAATTAACAACACAAAGGCATCAAATTTCAAGTACCATCTCCTACGAGATTGCTTCAAACCATACAAAGACTTCTTAAGTTTGCAAACTAGATTTTCTTTACCTTTCACCATGTAATGCTCTAGCTGTGACATGTAGATTTCTTCCTCCAAGTCACCATGAAGGAAAGTTGTCTTCACATCCATCTTTTCTACCTCCAAGTCATAATCTGCTGCGAGAGACAACAGGAATCGAATGGATGTCAGCTTTGCAATGGGAGAGAAGATCTCACCATAATCTATACCCTTCACTTGTGAATACCCCTTCGCAGCCAATATGGCCTTATACTTCTCAACATTGCCATCTGCACCAATTTTCTTCTTGAACACCCATTTGCATCCAATGGGTTTCCGTCCAGGAGGCAAAGGTACCAAGTCCCAAGTTTGATTCTTTTCCAAAGAAGCCATTTCTTCCTCCATGGCCTCCTTCCAGGAACTTGCATCCTTCATATCCAAAGCCTCTGACATAGTTCTAGGTTCATCACTATTAGTGATTAAAGCATAAGCACAACTAGAATCAAGCAATGTAAAACCAAACCTTTCAGGTTTCTTTCTTATCCGTATAGACCTCTTCAAGAGCTGAGGTTGAGGTTCAGCTTCTTTATCTGAGCTTTTAGAGTTGCTAAAGCTCTCCTCATTATTAGGTCCAACATTGTCTTTCTGTTCAGTCTTCTCAGGGGTGAGAGAAAATTGAACAACATCCTCTTTCTTTTCTCTTTCTTCTAGCTGTAAAATAGTAGAAGAAGGTGTAAGATCTTTGAAGATGACACTTCTGCTATACAATACTTTTTTAACCATGGTGTCCCAAAGCTTGTATCCTTTCACACCAACACCATAGCCAATGAAGATACACTTAACAGGTTTGTTCTCCAACTTTGACCACGTCTCTCTAGGCACATGTGCATATGCCTCACAACCAAAAATATGAAGATGCCTTATTGAAGGCTTTCTACCAGACCACACCTCCATGGGTGTCTTTCCAACAAGAGCTGATGTAGTAGATCTGTTCACCAAATAGCAAGCAGTGGCAACAGCTTCAGCCCAAAACTTTTGTTCTAGGCCAGCTCCACTAAGCATACTCCTAGCCTTCTCCATCAGTGTCATGTTCATCCTCTCTGCAACTCTATTTTGCTGTGGGGTATATGGAGTTGTCTTAAGCCTTTCAATCCCAAGTTCCTTGCAATACTTATCAAATTCTGTAGAACGGAACTCACCACCATTGTCAGTTCTCAAACATTTAATCTTTTTACCAGTCTGATTTTCAGCAAAAGCTTTAAACTCCTTAAACTTGCTATAGACTTCAGATTTGCTTCTGAGAAATTAAATCCATGTCCTTCCACTGTAATCATCTATAAAAGATACAAAGTATACAGATTTTGATAATGAAGGAACATTAACAAGACCAAACACATCAAAATGAATAAGGTCCAACACACCAGAAGACTTATGAGAATTTGAGTAAAACTGAACACGGTTTTGTTTTCCATAAATGCAATGTTCGCAAAGGTTAAACTCAAGATTACCATCATCTAACCCCTCAATGAGGTTCTTATTTTTTAGGGTACGCAGACCCTTCTCACCAATGTGGCCAAATCTCTTATGCCATAACATTGTCTTTTCTGCATGAAGTTTAACTTCCGGTGCATGATTACAACCATCAAGACTAGAAACAATAGATTTCTTCACTGCTCATTCAGATGGTGGGGATGAAGTGACTGCTGCCCTTTTCCTTGAGTTAGAAGAACTATTCCATCGTGAAATACATGCCTCCAGCTGAAACAAAGTACCTCTCCTAGTACCCTTAGCAAGCACCATAGATCCTCTAGTCATCTTGCATTCTTCTTTTGAAAAGACAACCTGCACACCTACATCATTCAAACTACTTACAGAAAGAAGGTTTCGTGCTAAGCCTGGGATGTACATAACCCCAGAGATCCCCTTCACTCGACCATCAGTGAATCAGATAGAGACTTTTCCATGACCAACAATCTTCAGATGAGAGTCGTCACCCAGATACACCTTTCCACCATCAAACTCCTCATACTTAGTGAACCAGTTTTGATGAGAGGTCATGTGGAATGATGCACCAGAGTTGATTAGCCACACATCATCAGATGCATGGGTTGCTAGGGCTGTAATGAAAGCATCACCGTCGTCTTGTGACTTGTCAGAATTTGAATTAGGAGCTTTCTTCTTTTTCTTCTTCTCCTCTTTGCATTCCTTTCAGAAATGCTCAGTTTTTCCATAGTTCCAACAAAGAGCCTTGGACTTTCTAGGAGATTTGGATCTCCCACATGATTTAGATCTATCCTTCTCAACTTTCTTGTCCTTCTTCTTCCCTTTCTCCTTGGGTCTTCCATGAACTGCAAGGGCCTCTTTGGCTGCCTCAGAAGACTTTCTCCGCATCTCTTCAGACAACAATGAAGAAACCACTTCTTCCATTTTGAATGTGGATGTGGTGCTTCCGATTGCCATGACAAGATGATCCCATGAGTTCGATAGAGAACAAAGCAGGGTCATACACTGATCCTCCTCCTCTATCTTTACACCAATAGATGTCAATTGTGCAACTAGCATGTTGAAATCATTCATATGTGTTGCAAGTATGGGCCTAACTAGTGTTGTCATTGATGTCAACATACTCAGGTTGCATTAATGAGAAGGATTGGATGAGCTGTGTGCTGAGGATATTGAGAAAATTAGTCTTAATCAGGAATACTGAAGAATAGTGATGATAACAAGGTAAAAGTCCAAGAAAGGTTGAGGATCAGAGGATGCGGTTTAAAGGGTTTGTAGATATAAGTCTTGAGATGCTCTAGTCAAGTTTTCAGGGATCCGCATGAAGATATGAAGAAGTTATGGTCGCTCAAGTAGAACTGGTTCCGACAGGTGCTCAGTGGTGACAAAGTGAGACAGATAGATCCGGTAAGGTCCGGTAATACATTATCCCACTCTGTAGATTTGAGGAAGTGTTGAGGACGTCCTTGTGAAGTGTCAAGTAGATCAGTTTGTGGTTTGAAGGTCCGAAAGAACCTATTCCTTTGTGATAGTGATGATAGACTATGTTCTTGAGGTTCCGGATGAAGGAGAGATGGATTTTAGTAAGTAGAGGAAGTGCGGATGTTCCTGGTGATTCAGGAAAGCTTGTGAAGGTCCTTGGATTATGTTCAGTTCGTGTTGATGGTCCGCATTAGATTTGGAGCCTAGAATTGAAGAAATACTTCCAGATGAAGGTGTTCTTTCTGTGACTGGCTGACCGGATGAATTATACACCTTGCGAATGTTCTTGTGGTTGTTTGCCGACTTAGATGTTTGTTCCTAAGTTGATGTCATGTATAAATAAAGGTTTACGAAGTCATTTCAAGATTGTATTCGTGGAGATGAGTGTGTGGTAGCGAAGAGAAGAGTGAAAGGTAGAGTAGAAGGGTTGAGCTTAAATGGAACTGACTCAAGCATAGTGAAGATGCTATTTACCAGTTCAAGTATGTGATACTTATTCCTTTGTAGATAGTGTGTCTCCTGTAGGCAGTGAGCCTCTTGTGAGCAGTGTGCTCAGGCAATGAGCCCTAATTAGCATGTGCCATTTGTTCTTTCTATTCTTCTAACAGAGAATATCATCTTGGGTTAATCACCTCGTGGTTTTTCCCTTAACCAGGTTTTCCATGTGAAAATCTTGGTGTTTCATGTGTTGATGTGTTTCTACTATTTATTTGTTACATTGTGCTTTCATGATTGATCTTCTATTATGTTGCTAATTAACAATGTGGAGTTAAGTACATAAAAGGGAGAAATTTTTATACAACTGATTCACCCCCCCCCCCTCTCAGTTGTGTGCCCTAAATCCAACAATTGGTATCAGAGCTAAGTTCCTCTAAAAGGAGCTTAACCGCTTGAGGAGATCCAGGATGTCATCATACAAGAAGGATAGTCTAAAGTTTGATGGAACCAACTTTAGTCTTTGGAAAGGTCACATGAAATGTCACTTACAGTGTATGGGTTTTGCATACTGGTCCATGGTTACAAAAACTTATATACCTCCACAGGGTGGTTCGACAACCCTAAATGAAATCACAGATGCTGAAAACAATCTACAGACCAAAGAGGCTCTTCTAAGTGCATTATCTGACTCAGAGCTCTCAAATGTTATTGATCTACCAACTGCCTTTGAGATTTGGGGGAAACTTGAACTTTTGCATGAAGGAGATTAGTTTGTTAAATGTGCAAAGTTACAAAGTCTAAAAGGAAAATTTGAAAAACTAAAAATGAGAGATGATGAAAATAATACCTCTTTTATGCCAAGAGTGAAAGAGCTAGTTTGTGGAATTAGAAATGTAAGTGGAATCCTAAGTGAAGAAGAGATTGTTGGCAAAGTTCTCAGATCCCTTCCTGCTTCTTATAAAATCAAGGCTTTTGCAATCAAAGAATTCAGAGCTCACACAACAGTCACAAGAGATCAATTGGTTGGTAAGTTGGCTGCTTTTGAAATGGCCGAGTTTGGAGATGATCTCCCCAAGACTAAATCTGCATTCAAAACCAGTGCCTCTATGAAAGGTAAACAAAGATTTGATCCGGGAGATAACTCATCAAGGAAACTGTCATGGTATGATCAAGCAAGAAAAGACATGGAAGAAGAAGAAGCAGAAACAGCTCAACTTGAAGCCCTCATTGCAAAGAGACTGCCAAGAGGATCTGGTAAGTATGAAGGAAAATTACCCTTTAAGTGTTTTAACTGCAATAAGATTGGTCTCTTTGCCTTAAAATATCTAGAAAGATTTTAAAGGTCAAATTCTAACAGACAAAGGTTCCAAAAGAATTGTTATTATGTTCATAAAGAAGATGATAATGAAGGAGTAACAGATGATGAATCAGAGATAGGAAACAAATCCGGAAATGAATGGGTGTTTATTGCCATGAAGGAAGAAGATCCAATGCCCTCTGAATCTATCAATCATAAGGTTGTAGAAAGAGCTCTAGCTGCCCAAGTTGAAGAAAAGGATGATTGGGTCATTGACAGTGGATGCTCTCATCATATAACAGGTGACAAGAACAAGTTCTTAAATTTGGAAAGGTATGAAGGAGGAATGGTAAAGTTTGGTGATAATTCTGCTAGTAGAATCAGAGGTAGGGGAACTATTTTATTTGATGGAAAGAACAAAACTGGTAATGTACTGTATGTTGAAGGATTGAAGGACAATCTTCTTAGTGTTGGACAGTTGGTGGGCAAAGGTTATGATCTCTGGTTCAAGAGTGGAAAATGCAGGATCTTTGAAAGCTCTGGAACTGAGATTGCATCCGGTACTCAAACAAAAGGTAATATCTTTCATCTGGTTGGTACTAATAAAAGTTGTCTGTTTGTTCAAATTGATCAGAGTTGGTTATGGCATAGAAGGATGTGTCATGTAAATTTTGATAACATCATCAAGATAAGCAATACTTAGGCTATAAGAGATCTTCCAAAATTGGTAAAACCTATAAATAGTTTGTGCAAAGAATGTCAGCTAGGTAAATAGAGCAGAGTCTCATTCAAAAGCAAGAATCAGTCCTCTACCAGATTATTGGAACTAGTTCATACTGATCTATATGGTCCGACAAGAATCAAGAATATGCAAGGTGATAGATATTTCATGTTACTGATTGATGACCATTCCTGGATGATGTGGGTTACATTTCTGAAAGAAAAATCAGAAGCTTTTGAGAAGTTCAAAATCTTCAAGGCTATGGTTGAGAATCAAACCGGATTAAAAATGAAATGTCTGAGGTCTGATAGAGGTGGTGAATTCACATCCAGTGAGTTCATAGATTATTGTGAGAAGCATGGTATAAAGAGATAGTTGTCTGCTCCTAGGACTCCATAGCAGAATGGAGTAGTAGAGAGAAAGAACTGGACCATCCAGGAAGCATCTAGGATAATGATGATGGAAACAAATGTTCCTCAGATGTTTTGGAGAGAAGCTGTCAGCAGTGCAGTCTATACTCTCAATCGAGTTCAAATCAGAAGCAATATCGGAAGACTCCTTATGAACTTTGGTTTGGCATCACTCCTACTATGAGGTATTTTAGAGTATTTGGTAGAAAATGTTACATTAAAAGAGATGAAGATCTAGGCAAGTTTGATGCTAGAAGTAATGAAGGAACATTCTTAGGTTACTCCACTCAAAGCAAAGCTTACCGGTGTTACAATAAGAGACTCAGAAAGATGATAGAAAGTACAAATGTAAAGGTTGATGAAGGAATTGAGAGACCTTCAAGGTTTTATGAATATGATGAAGATGATCAGAATGATGTTCTAATTCAAGGAGTCCAAACTCCTTCTGGTACTCAGAATCAAACAGGTCTGGTAACTCAAGGAGAAGAGCTGAGTCACAATGAACCTGATGAAGAATTAGAAGTGCAAGAAACTCCCAAAGTTCCCAGGTATGTAAGACTAAACCACTCTAAAGATCAGATCATAGGTGATAAAAGCCAAGGTGTGCAAACAAGAAGAAGAATTGCTCAAGACTCAGATGAGTATTGTCTGATTTCAAGGATAGAACCTAAGACTATAAATGAAGTTTGCAATGATGAAAACTAGACTAAAGCTATGGAAGAAGAGCTTATGCAAATTGAGAAAAATCACACTTGGGATCTTGTTCCCAGACCTAGAGACAAGAATGTGATTGGAACCAAGTGGGTCTTCCAAAACAAACTGAATGAAGTTGGTGATGTAATTAGAAATAAAGCCAGATTAGTCTGCAAGGGCTACTCTCAAATAGGAGTTGATTTTGAAGAAACCTTTACTCCAGTGGCAAGAATTGAAGCAGTTAGATTATTTCTTGCCTATGCTACCTTCAAGGATTTCAAAGTATATCAGATGGATGTCAAGTCTGCCTTCCTAAATGGTGATTTGGAAGAAGTATACATTGAGCAACCAGATGGATTTCAATTGTTTGATCAAGATGATATGGTCTGCAAGTTGAAGAAAGCACTGTATGGATTGAAGCAACCCCAAGAGCTTGGTATGAAAGATTGGATAAGATCTTTTGAAGATTGGTTTCAACAAAGGTACTGCTGACAGTAACTTATATTTCAAAATTGATCATGAGAACATCTTGATTGCTGAAGTATTTGTTGATGATATCATCTTTGGAGGAAAAGATAGTATGTGTGAAACTTTTTCAAATCAAATGAAAAGTGAGTTTGAGATGTCTATGCTTGGTGAAATGAATTTCTTTTTGGGTCAGCAAATTACTCAAACAAAGAAAGGAATCTTCATTTCTCAGACTAGATATGTGAAAGAATTGTTGAGGAAATTTGGGATGGAAGATTCAAAGCCAATGAATACTCCCATGGCAACCAGATGCAAGTTGAGCAAAGATGATGACTCTCCTAAGGTCGACCAGACAAAGTACAGATCAATGATTGGAGGATTGTTGTATCTCACTCAAACTAGACCAGATATAATGCAGGCTGTTGGTCTTATTGCTAGATTCCAGGCTGACCCCAGAGAATCTCATGTCATGGAAATCAAGAGAATTTTTAGATATCTAAAAGGGACAGTTGAGTATGGTTTGTGGTATCCTAGAGATCATGATTTCTCTCTTCATGCATATATAGATGCAGATTGGGCAGGAGATGTGGATGACCGGAAGAGTACCAGTGGTGGAGCATTCTTTTTGGGAAAGAGATTGGTTTCTTAGCTAAGCAAGAAATAAGAGGCAATATCTCTATCTACAACTGAAGCAGAATACATTGCAGCAGCAGGTAGTTGCACTCAAGTTTTGTGGATGAAGCAGATGCTAAGAGATATAAAAATAGAATATGAGGAGCCTATCACAATTTTCTATGATAATTCAAGTGCAATAAATATTTATAAGAACATGGTGTTGCACTCTAAGACTAAGCATATATCTATCAAATTTCACTTTCTGAGAGAACAAGTGAACAAGGATGAGGTCAGATTGAAGTTTGTACCCTCAAAGGATCAGATTGCAGCTATCTTTACTAAACCTCTTCCCAAGGAATCTTTTGAGTACCTCAGCGAGAAGTTAGGGGTTATCACCCCTCCAATGATAAACTAGGATGCACTGGTGTGCATCAGTCTAGTGGATATCACAGTCATATCTTGTGATCCAGATTGGTGATGGGAAGCTACTACTCAGGGGGAGCAGCTGGTATGATTCTATTGAGTTAGAATTGCAAGTATGAGCCCTTTGCCATTGATGTCAAAGGGGGAGAGAAGACATATGAAAAACAAGTAGTTGATGATCAAAGGGGGAGCAGTAAAGGAAGAGAAGACATGTGAAGGGTTGTTGCTGTTAGGGGGAGCTGTGACAGAAAGGAGAAGTTCTTGTCTTGATGGTTTTTCACATCATATGTTGCCATCAATGACAAAGGGGGAGATTGTTGCAAGTATGGGCCTAACCAGTGTTGTCATTGATGTCAACATACTCAGGTTGCATTAATGAGAAGGATTGGATGAGCTGTGTACTGAGGATATTGAGAAAATCAGTCTCAATCAGGAATAGTGAAGAACAGTGATGATAACAAGTTAAAAGTCCAACATAGGTTGAGGATCAGAGGATGCGGTTTAAAGGGTTTGTAGATATAAGTCTTGAGATGCTCCAGTCAAGTTTTCAGGGATCTGCATGAAGATCTGAAGAAGTTATGGTCACTCAAGTAGAACCGGTTCTGACAGGTGCTCAGTGGTGACAAAGTGAGACAGATAGGTTCGGTAAGGTCCAGTAATGCATTATCCCACTCTGCGGATTTGAGGAAGTGTTGAGGATGTCCTTGTGAAGTGTCAAATAGATTGGTTTGTTGTTTGAAGGTCCGAAAGAACCTATTCCTTTGTGACAGTGATGACAGACTATGTTCTTGAGGTTCTGGATGAAGGAGAGAAGGATTTCAGTAAGTAGAGGAAGTATGGATGTTCCTGGTGATTCAGGAAAGCTTGTGAAGGTCATTGGATTATTTTTAGTTTGTGTTGATGATCCGCATTAGAGTTGGAGCCTAGAATTAAAGAAATACTTTTGGATGAAGGTGTTCTTTCTGTGACTGGCCGACCAGATGAATTATACACCTTGCAAATGTTCTTGTGGTTGTTTGCCGACTTAGATGTTTGTTCCTAAGTTGATGTCGTGTATAAATAAAGGTTTGCAAAGTCATTTCAAGATTGTATTCGTGGAGCTGAGCATGTGGTAGCGAAGAGAAGAGCGAAAGGTAAAGCAGAAGGTTTGAGCTTAAATGGAACTGACTCAAGCATAGTGAAGATGCTATTTACCAGTTCAAGTATGTGATACTTATTCCTTTGTAGACAGTGTGTCTCCTGTAAGCAGTGAGCCTCTTGTGAGTAGTGTGCTTAGGTAGTGAGCCCTAATTGGCATGTGCCATTTGTTCTTTCTATTCTTCTAACAGAGAATATCATCTTGGGTTAATCACCCCGTGGTTTTTCCATTAACTGGGTTTTCCACGTCAAAATCTTGGTGTTTCATGTGTTGATGTGTTCCTACTATTTATTTTTTACATTGTGCTTTCATGATTGATCTTCTATTATGTTGCTAATTAACAATGTGGAGTTAAGTACATAAAAGGGAGAAAGTTTTATACAACTGATTCACCCCCCCTCTCAGTTGTGTGCCCTAAATCCAACAATATGTTCAGCAATGGATCCTCCATCCTCCATTTGAAAAGAATACAACTTCTTTCTCAGAAAATGTTTATTAACTAGGGATTTGGCTTGATACACATCCCCCAACTTCTTCCAAAGTAGTTTTACGATAGTCTCCTCATGGACATTTAACAACACAGAATCAACAAGACTAAGTCTTAAGAGACCCTTAGCCTTTTAATCCTTGAGATCCTAGTCAGCTTGTGACATTGCAGCTAGTTTAGTTCCATTCACACTATTCGAAAGGTCTCGGTCAACAAGCATGTCTTCCATCTTGAACTTCCACATCTCAAAATTACTGCCATTGAACTTCTCTATTTCAAAACTTTCAGATGTGCCTACCATCTCCTTTCTACAATAAGATATATAATGCTCTGCACAGACTCCCACTCAACCTAATATTAGCTCAAAAAAATCCTACCCAACAACTAGGACCAAAGGTGATCAAGCTCTGATACGAACTAAAAGGAAGCTAGGTGTGCGGAAATCGCTTCCTACACTAATCTATTAAGGAGAGGGCTATGCAAATTCAAATTTATCCTAACTATTACAGCAATGTTAAACCATTAACATGAGATATTGCAGAAAAACACAAGAACCAGATAGAAGACAGAAGAAGAGAGACAAAGATTTACGGTGGGGAAAACCCTTATCAGGTGAAAAACCCCACTCAAAAACCTGCACAATGTATTAACAAATCTGAAAGAATGTTTACAATACACTTGCAATGCAAGCTTCAATGGTCTTCGACACGCATGTCTGGAGTCAATCCGGCAGCATAACAATACCTATGAACTTGTGATACAAACTCTATCTCCAAGCACCTATATAAATAGGAAATACAAGGCAATATTGGACCTATCTTGGAATGGGCATCAAACATGGCTTCTTGGACCAAAACCCACACCTAAGGACTTGGTCAACATTGTAGAATGTGCCTAACACTTGTCCACAACTCCCATTCCAAAGAGGTTGTGTATTTCCAAAATGGGCTATGACAAATGCTCTTACGACACTGACAACTGTCATAGAATCTGTCATAGCGGTTACAACTTACAGCTGTAAGGGAATCTATCATACACATGCTATAAATAACATATTCTCTTACAACATGTCATATTCCAGCTTGGGGCACCCAAATATGTCTTATTATAAGATGCTTCATGACACATGTCATCTCCTATCTTACAACCTTCTATTTCTGACTCTTACATGTAATAGATTCATCATAGGAATCTGTCATAACCGTTTCGGTCAAACATTCCTTACACAACATGGAAGATACCGACACATGGTAGAATATTCCTACCACTAAGTGGGATGCCTATCTCCTCATGTGAGGACAAAAATACAAGTTGTCATAATCCATGTAGGATTGACACATCACCATGCCATGTCCCACAATATGACAATATGGAATTTCCAAATATTTAAAACATAGGCTATTAAATAATAAATACAAACATTACAAATGTAAGGAATTACCAAGGTTGAGACACCTTAATTCCCAACATCATCGTGATAACCATCCTCTGAATGAAGATCATCCATGGCTGTAACACCATCTAATAATTGACATGCAATATCAGCAACATAAAAGAATAAATTAGAACCAAGATCTAAAAAACAAGAAAATGAAACCATCATTTTCAAAATCTCACGCATAATTGTGTATCCAATCTATCCATGACAACATGATAAACATGCTACAAGTCACAACAATTGACTATCCAAGCACTCTAATCATCCATCCTCTCATCCCAATGCAACATACCAATGAAAAAATGACCACACGCAAAGCCAAATAACAAGGTCTGCATAAACAATGAATCCATCACGTGGATATAGATAGTCCACATCTGAGTCTATTGGAAAAAGGGAGAGAGAATGTTTTAAAATGTTTTCAAATCTGAAATTAATAGCATGTAAATCTAAAAATTACTTTCAATTTAGATGTTAAAGTATTTCTCTGATTTAATCAATGTAGTAGAGAAGAAAATATTTTGGAAGAAGACAAATATTTATGTGGAGAAACCCCTAAGGAGAAAAACTCCACACCAAAGGTGTTTATGCTTTATATTAAATCTTTTTTGAAATATTACATTCAATACTGAAATCATTTAATTCCTTGATGCACTTCAAAAGCTTCTTCAATCTTTAAACTATAAAAACTTCAAAAAGCTTCTTTTTTTTTTTCTAAGTCTTTCTACAATCAACTCTTTGGAAAATGTGCATGGCTTTTTAATTACTACAAAATCTTCTTAATTCAAAAGCTTCTTAATTGGAAAGCTTGAAACTCAAATTACAATCAATTGTAATATATAACATGAAAACAAATCCTCATGCAAAAACTAAGCGCTCCAAATAGAGCATATTGAAGTCAAACAAAGTCAAGCCTTCTATTAACTGCATGTCCTAGATGTGGGCACCCAAGTTTTCTCAAGTAAACTTAACCAACATCAAATACATTTCCAAATAAAAGAAAAACTAAAAGTCCTTAGATTGGGCATCCATGTTTGCCCAATATCTTTCTATTAACTAAAGTGATCAACACACACCAATCTCATGCAAACATGTAAGATTGATGTCCCCATAGTTATTCTAAATTACCTTGTTCTGTACATGCAAGTGATATGAAAACACCTGATTCAACATGCAACTGATACCCATTACCTGAAACACTAAGATGTGCCATCCTGTAAGTTTCTAGAGTCGGAGTGTTTTGCAAGCAACCTCTTAAAACTAACATGCAACAACATGCAAGCACATGCGAGTCCAGAGGAGTATCACGTCTCATTTTTATGGACTATATAATTATTCTAGATTAGTGAGCATTTACTATGCTTGTTTTACTTTGAGTAAATTACAAGTGTGTGAAGGTAATTATCATGAAATTATAATTGTGTAAATTGGAAAGCTGATTTAAATATTAAATATTATCAATGTAATTATGATATTTTGCTTCGGCTATGTTTTTGAGGCACTAACCTATTGACATCGAGTTTAGTGAAAATGAATATAGGTTCTCATTGAAGATGAGAACATGGTTGAGGTAGAGATGTTCTAGCCACTTGGCAAGAACTGTTGGGATGGTTAACCCTGATGCAATCACACACTCACATAGTCTCATGTTGCATTTTGAATGGATTATTTTTATGCATCATTGTGTGGATAATAAATGTGAAGGATGGTTAGATACTTAGAAAATATTGTGTTTTAATTGTGACAGTAAGTTCCTTTTTGAATGCTTGATTTAATAATGAATATTAATGTCTTTACAAATTATATTTTAATGGAGTATTTATTTTAAATGGTATATATATGGATGTATTTTATGTTATTTGATAAATAAACGTTTCCTAATTGTATAAATATAGATGTTTGGAAGGCAATATCTAAAATAGACTTATTCAATTAGATTTATATAAATTATTATTATTTTATTAATATAAAATCTTCTTGTTTCGATATTAAAGTGACTGTGTAAATTAAAAATAAATAAATTATATTAATGATGCTTATTATATTTAGAATTCTAATAAAAAAATTAAAAGAATAATAATCAGTCATGCAAGACAAAGGAATAAATAAATTTGTTTTATTTTAATTTTAGAGAGCTTTTCTAATTGCAAACTCATGCAAACTAAAATAACATCTTCAGTGTATAAAAAGCAAAAGGAAACTTAAATATCCAATGCCAATATTAGCAAAGATTTTTAATAAAAATAGTAGGTAACTGAAGGAATTTTCTTCATTCCTTTTTGGAGTGACAAAAGGAGAAAACAAAGTAGTGGAGACCAGCGACAGAAAGAAAGAGGTGATCAGCGGTAGGAGTAGAATTTGAACCTTAGCATCAGAATAATCAAGTACTTTACTGTTATTTAGCAATTGATTAATGGTGAAATAATACCAAATGTTGTGGTATGAGAATAGTCCTTTCTTCTATCTATGTTTGCTGGTTCAAACTACTCTTGCTTTCTATTATTTCGCCAACCCATTTCTCCCTCTGCTCTCAATTTGGAAAGTGGCATCCTGTGTTATATTCCTATGTTTTATCTTGTAATGGCCTGCCTTTTCTTTCTCTGACCTTCACCTATGGATTGACCCTTCCTATCAACATTTCTTCCTCTTAAACCGGGTGTGATCTACCTTCTTCTAATCCCTAACGACTACACCTACGATTGGATTTTTGAAGTCAACCCTGTTGTTGATGTAGGCCAAACTTTGGCAATTTCCTTGCCTGTTAATGACCTATTTCTAAACAGCCTAGCTGTGAATAACGGCCCACATTTGAGTGGCCTAATGTAAGAATGGTTTTGGTGGTCTTTAAATATCTTCCTAGTCCCTACTAAGAAACCGTCCATACCTGTGTGGAATTTACTAGTCTCCCAGTCATTGTTTAATTTAAACCTATGGTAGTTTTTATGCTTTTGTAGCGGCTTGTTATTTAACATGTCACAGTCTATTTTCTTGCTAAATAAGACCTTTTCTCATCCTGTGGCTGAATAATAATAATTTCGATAACTTCTTTAATCACTATCACAGTCTTTTTAACATGTAGCTGCTATCTTACTTCTATCATTGCTACTCTAAATTTTATTCGACCCTTGCCGTAGATTTCTATTATTTTTTTTGTCATCTTGACTGAGAGAATGGATCATAGTTCTTGTGGCTACCTATTATCAATTTATTTGTTGTTTTGATCTATTTAGTGCTAGACACAATCTTTAAATTTTTTGTATTGAACTTGTGTGAGTCCATGTAGCTTCTTTTTATCACTGTTGCCATGTTCTGGTCCTTGTAGCAGACTTATGCATTGTTATCTATAACTAATGTAAGCTCTTGTAGCCAATTAAATTACTTCTATAGCTTACTTGAAAACTCTATAAAATAGTTATGTAATTATAGAGCACAGAGAGTTAATTACTAAATATTATTTATGCTAAAACATGTCTTAATCTCTTATTACGATAAAACCCTATGAATTCTTAAAATCGTGAAATGGTATTGGATGGAGAAAGTTTAACATTCTATATTCTTGAAAACCTTTTACATAACGAATTATTGTTAAATATAACTAGTTTATAGACATTATATTTATGTGTGTACAAATGAATGAATGAGTTATGGTCATCTTGTCATTTATTAAAAGTGTGTATTCATGAATGATGTATTGGGAAAGGAAATGAGATTATGGATTGTTTGATTCTATTTTATTTATTTTACTTGTTTCTTGGGGAAATAAAAGTAGATTTTTTATCTACAAATGTTATTGGGTTGCATCGGGTGTCCCTCCTGCCAGTTTTTTCCAGGTAGCTAGACATTTATTGTAGGGTTGGGTTTCCTTCTTGTCATGAAGGGATCGAAGGAAGTGTAATTGCTTCATAGTTTGGTGGAAAAGTCCCTAGGCCATGTTTCCATCTCTCGGCTAGTAGGAAAACCATTTGGTTCATGGCGACTAGAGAGTGTATTGATTGATTTATACTTGTACATGATTGTAACTTGTAATTTGATGTATTATGGCATGTTTGCCAATGGACTTTGTATATTATTTTATAGTGCTTTTACCTGGATTGAGCATGCAATTTTGTAAGATTTATTGACATTTATTGATTCATATTTATGAGATTTATCATTTTCTTGCGAAGTTGTAATTAAGGGGATTAATTACATCATTTTACTCTTGATATTGTGATTGGGTAATTTAAATGGATTATTTACTTTATTTACTTTTGTGATGGTTTGAGATACTTTACATTTGGTATCAAAGCTCTATGTTGAACACTAGGGCCTCTTTTTGGGACTATTATGTTGAGTTGTGAACTTGGTTTAGATTATTCATCATGAATACTAGAAACACTGATCATAGTGTATTAGAAAGTGGTCAAAATAGAAGAAACCATGGAGGTGCAAATATGAAGATAGAAGATTGGATCATATTCTTTCTCTCTTGACCCAACAGATACTAGAATGACTACTATTGAGCAGAACATCAGAGGGAATCATGGAGAGTGGAATGCTAATGGAAACACATGAGGTGCTAATGCTAATGAAAACCCAAGGGCTGAGGTACAAAATGAGAATCTGAGGATAGAAGTCAAAGTCCCTAAGGTTGGAGTTAATGTTAAAAATCATGTAAGGATTGCAGGGGAATTGGGAAAAGACCTCACAAAGGTCTCACCACCTAAATTTGATGGGAAGGCAATTAAAGATGGAGCTGAAGCATGGATCGTAGAAATGGAGAAATACTTTAGGTTCTGAAACCTTTCAAATCACACGAAGGCAATGTGGGAATCAAATTAGTTGACTGGTGAAGCAACAACATGGTGGAAAATTGAGAAGGCAAATAAAAAGATGTTATATGGTGAAATAACTTGGGAGATTTCTTGCAACTTTTTTAGGAAAAGATGGTTACCATAGCTCTTCTTTGATAAGAAGATGATGGAGTTTAAGAATTTGGTTCAAGGAAGAATTTCTGTAACTAGTTATTGGGAGAGGTTCTCACATCTACTTAAGTATGTTCTATAGTACCAGAGGGATGAGAGATTCCTGATCAGGAAGTTTATATTAGGCTTAAGTTATCAGATTGGAGTAGAGGCAGACATTCATAATCCACTCACTATGGATGCAATTATTGAGAAAGAAATTAAACAAGAGAAAAATTTGCAACAAGTAACAAGTTACCATAAACAGAGAGATGCGAAGTTTGCCAATAAGAGACCTCATAATAATCAGTAGAACTACCAACATAATTATAATCAAAATAACAATCAAGGAAATAATAATCAACAGATTAGGAATTTGAAGAGAGGAATAATAAATTCTCAGGATGGAAATGGTGGAAACCAACATGGAGGAAACAAAAGAGGTGGATATAACAATTGAAACAACAACCAGAGGGAAAGAACTGAAGGACCAACATTAAAATTTTATTCTTATTTATGAAAAGTTTTAGCCATCACATTTTGATATTTTACATATCTTGTGACCATGATGATCATGTTGGATTTACTGTTGAAATTCTGCACATTTTATGCCTTATTTTTGGAATTGAAGATTTATTTTCTTCAGAATTTATTTGTTTATTTATTAGTGGTGGCTATGCTTGAGTATTTTAAATTGTTAGTCATATATCCTGATTATGTTTTCTATCATGGGCCTTTGAAGGGATTGTACAAGGGAGTAGGATGCAGAGAATATATCATTTCGTAGCATGTGTGTTACTAAGAGCTTTGGTAGATTGAATTATTTGATTGTTGTTCGATCCAATGAACATTGTTCAAAGTGTTTGGGATGTTCTAAAAAGGATTTTGGTGTCACTTTGGAGTACTTGAAGTATGTTGAAATTTTTTTTGATGTTAAAGGTTTATGGGGGGAAAGGAATTTTTGAAAGAAGAATTGGAAAATGATAATAAAGAATTGTTGAAAGATTAATATAGAGTATATGGAAAGAATAAAGGAGTTAGGAAATGAAGAATATGAAATTTATATGATTGATGATCTTATGGAAAAGTTGAAGAACCTAGAAGGAGAAAATTCAAAATTGAAAGATCAAAATGATGAGTTAAAACAATTGTTTGTAGCATGCTAAAAAGAAAATGAATGTTGAAATCAAGATGTTAGTTTGTGAAGTCTCACGTGACATAGATGATTTGTTTTCTTTGATCAATCACTTAGTAGTTTTCTGAAGTTACTTTTGTTGAAGAATGTAAGGATGAAAATGATGATGAATCTTCTAAGTTAGTTAGTTGGTTGGATGATCATGTTGGTTGAAAATCTTGAAGAAAATTGGTTATATAGGTGAAGGTTTGGGTAAGCATGGGCAAGGAATCAAAGAGCCCATTGAGTCCATTGTGAGGACTAAGTATGAAGGTCTCGGGTACCGAAGTATAGGAAAAGAAAGAACACAAAATTTTTCAAGTACTAAGAAGTCATTTCAAGAAAATGTGATTTTACATTATTCCCATTGTGAGAGAGAAGGACAGAGAAAAAATAATTGTTGGAATTTACATCCTTGCAAAATTTGTGGTTTCAAAAATCATACTGAAAAGACTTGTTGGAATAGAGAGTTAAAAAATGAATCTATGACAATTTGTTTGGAAATGAATTGTGGTTGGGTGAATGTATTTTATTGACAAAAGATCATAGGTATGTTTAGAATGTTTTATAGACATAAGTCCTTTCATGTTGAGAAAAAGGAAAAAGAATTGTAACAAAACAACCAAATATAGTGAACAACCAAGTGTAAAGAATAGTAAGCAAATTGAAGAAATTGAATTATTTTTAGCATTATACAGAAGCACGAGGAATACAAAGAAGAGTTTTTCCAAAAAAATTGAATTGTAGATCAGGTTGAAGATAAAGTATTGTTGCAAGTAATGAAAGAGGAAATGGATTCAATTGATAGGAATGATATGACTGGTATAGTTTCAGAGGAGTTGTTTACACAATCGTTGGATATGGCCTATTTGGCATACCTTTGGAGTTTTGTCTTGTTGTTGGAGATCTCAACCTATGTTTGTTTGGAGGACTAATCTTTTGATATTATATTGTGTTATCATGTGATTGCATGTGAATTTTTATGATTGATTCATGTCTATGATGAATTGATTTATGCCTTCTTGGTGTGCATTAAAGATGTGATTGTTACTCTTATGCTAGAATAAATGTTATTAAGTGGTAGTTGTACAATGTGTTGAATTATATACATCGAATTGGCAGTTGTGCCATGTGAATTGATTGATTGATTGATTATATGGACGCAATGATAAATGCTAATTTGAGAATTTATTTTTTATAAGGTTGAGTAGGACCAATACTTTTGTGGATGGTGCCACATGGGAGGATGCGGATGAGATTGATAGATCTTTTCCTAATTTGAGGATATAACATAGATTTCTATTCATGCATGGATTATGATACTTTGAGTTGTGATTGTTTTGTGACACTTGAGTTGTTATGATACTTTGATACTTTGTTGGTGGTGGATTGATTCATTATTATTTTGTTGTGTAATAAGACATTGGGATGATGTCTCTTCCATGTAGGGAAGGATGTCACGTCTTATTTTTATGGACTATATAACTATTCTAGATTAGTAAACATTTACTACGCTTTTTTTACTTTGAGTAAATTACAAGTGTGTGAAGGTAATTATAATGAAATTATAATTGTGTAAATTGGAAAGTTGATTTAATTATTAAATATTATCAATGTGATTATGATGTTTTCCTTTGGCTATGTTTTTGAAGCACTAACCTATTGATGTCGAGTTGAGTGTGAATGGATGCAAGTACTCGTCGAAGATGAGAACATGGTTGAGGTAGAGATGTTCTAGCCACTTGGAAAAAACTGTTGGGATGGTTAACCCTGATGCAGTCACACACTCATGTAGTCTCATGTTGCATTTTGAATGGCTTATTTTTATGCATCATTGTGTGGATAATAAATGTGATGGGTGGTTAGATACTTCAAATATTGTGTTTTAATTATGACAGTAAGTTCCTTTTTGAATGCTTGATTTATTTACGAATATTAATGTCTTTACGAATTATATTTTAATGGAGTATTTACTTTGAATGGTGTATACATATATGGATGTATTTTATGTTATTTGATAAATAAATGTTTCCTAATTATATAAATATAGATGTTTGGAATACAATATCTAAAATAGACTTATTCAATTGGATTTAATTACAATAGATTTATATATATTATTATTTTATTAATAATATAAAATCTTCTTGTTTTGATATTAAAGTGATTGTGTAAATTAAAAATAAATAAATTTTATTAATGATGATTATTATATTTAGAATTCTAATAAAAGAATTAAAAGAATAATAATCATTCATGCAAGCCAAAGGAATAAATAAATTTGTTTTATTTTAATTTTAGAGAGCTTTTCTAATTACAAACTCATGAAAACTAAAATAATATCTTCAGTTAATAAAAATAAATGAAACCCAAATATCTAATGCCAATATTAGCAAAGATTTTTAATAAAAACAACAGGCAGCTGAAGGAGTTTTATTCATTTTTTTTTGGAGTGACAAAAGGAGAAAACAAAGTAGTACAGACCAGTGACAGAAAGAAAGAGGTAATCAATGCCATGAGCAGAATTTGAACCTTAGCATCAGAATAATCAAGAATTTTACTGTTATTTAGCTATAGATTAATGCTGAACAAATATTGAATGTTTTGGTCTGAGAATAGTCCTTTCTTATATCTATGTTTGTTGGTTCAATCTCCTCTTGCTTTCTATTCTATTGCCCATTTCTCCCTCTGCTCTCAATTTGGAAAATGGCAGCCTGCGTTATATTCCTATGTTTTATCTTGTAATGGCCTGATTTTCCTTTCTCTAACCTTCACCTATCGATCTACCCTTCCTATCAATGTTTCTTCCACTTAAACATGGTGCAACCTACCTTCTTCTAATCCCTAATGCCAGTACCTGCAATCATATTTTTGGAGTCAACCCTGTTGTTGATGTAGGCCAAACTTTAGCCTATTCTTTGTCTTGTAACGACCTATTTCTAAACAACTTGGCTGTGAGTAATGGCTCGCGTTTGAGCAGCCTACTATAAGAATGGTTTTGGTGGCCTTTAATTATCTTCCTAGTCGCTGCTAAGAAATCATCCATACCTACGTGGAATTTACCAATCTCCCAGTTGCTGTTTAATTTAAACCTATGGCAGTTTTCATTCTTCTATAGCAGTTTGTTATTTAACTTGCAGCAGTTTTCATTCTTCTGTAGCAGCTTGTTATTTAACCTATCACAGTCTATTTTTCTTACTAAATAAGACCTTTTCTCATCCTATGGATAAATAATAATAATTCCTGTAACTTTTTTTATCACTGTCACAGTCTTTTTAACCTGTAGTTGTTGTCTTACCTCTGATCATTGCTACTCTAAATTTTATTTGACCCTTGCTGTAGATTTCTCTTTTTTTTTTTGTCATCTTGACTAAGAGAATGGATCATAGTTCCTATAGCTGCCTATTATCAATTTATTTGTTGTTCCGATCTATTTAGTGCCAAACACAGTCTTCAATTTTTTTGTATTGAACTTGTGTGAGTCTCTGTAGCTTCTTTTTATCACTGTCACCATGTTTTGGTACTTATAGCAAACTTATGCATTGTTATCTATAGCTAATATAAGCTCATGTAGCCCAATTGAATTGCTTCAATAGCTTACTTGAAAACTCTAAAAAAAATTATATTATTATAGAGCAGAGACAATTAATTACTGAGTATTATTTATGCTGAAACCTGTCTTAATCTTTCATTACAATAGAACCCTATGAATTGTTAAAATCATGAAACAATATAGGATGGAAAAAGTTTAACATTGTAAATTCTTGAAAACCTTTCAGACAACAAATTACTGTTAAATATTATAACCAGTTTATAGACATTATATTTATGTGTGTACAAATGAATGAATTAGTGATGTTCATCTTGCCATTTATTGAAAGTGTGTATTCATGAATGATGTATTGGGAAAGGGAATGAGATTATGGATTGTTTGATTCTATTTTTTTAATTATTTATTTCACTTATTTCCTAGAAAAATAAAAGTAGATTTTTTTATCAAGGAATGTTATTAGGTTGCATTGAGTGTCCCTCGTACTAGTTGTTTCCATGTAGCTAGACATTTCATGTAGGGCTGGGTTTCCTTCTTGTCATGAAGGGATCTAGAGAAGTGTAATTGCTTTATGGTTGGCTGGAAAAGTGCCTAGGACATGTTCCCATCTCTCAGCTCATAGGAGAACCATTTGGTTCGTGGTGACTGGAGAGTGTATTGATTGATTTATACTTGTACATGATGTATTATGGCATGATTGTTGATGGACTTTGTATATTATTTTATAGTGCTTTTACCTTGATTAAGCACGTGATTTTGTAAGATTTATTGACATTTATTGATTCATATTTATGAGATTTATCATTTTCTTGTGAATTTGTAATTACGCAGATTAATTACATCATTTTACTCCTTATATTGTAATTGGGTGTATTATGGCATGATTGCTGATCGACTTTGTATATTATTTTATAGTGCTTTTACCTAGATTGAGCATGTGATTTTGTAAGATCTATTGATAGTTATTAATTCATATTTATGAGATTTATCACTTTCTTGTGAATTTGTAATTACACAAATTAATTACATCATTTTACTCTTGATATTGTGATTTGGTAATTTAAATTGATTATTTACTTTATTTACTTTTGTGATGGTTTGAGAAGCTTTACATTTGGTATTAGAGCTCTAGGTTGAATAATAAGGCCCCTTTTTGGGTATATTATGTTGAGTTACAAACTTGGTTCAGATTATTCATCATGAATACTAGAAACATTGATCTTAGTGGAGGATCAAAAAGTGGTCAAAATAGAAGAAACTGTGGAGGTGCAAATATTTGACAAAATGCAAGAAATCATGGAGATGCTAATAATTATCAAGATGGAAGATTGGATCACATTCTGGCTCTCTTGACCCAATAGGATACTAGAATGACTACTCTTGAGTAGAAGATCAAAGGGAATCATGGAGAACGGAATGCTAATGGAACATAGGAGGTGCTAATGCTAATGAAAACCCAAGCGCTGAGGTACAGAATGAGAATTTGAGGATAGAAGTACATGTCCTTGAGGTTGGAGTTAATGTTAACAATCAAGTATGGAAGACAATCAAGTAAGGGAATTGGGAAAAGACCTCAAGAAGGTCTCACCACATAAATTTGATGGGAAGACAATTGGAGATGGAGCTGAAGCATGAATCATAGAAATGGAGAAATACTTTGGGCTTCAAAACCTTTCAAATTACATGAACGAAATGTGGGAATCATATCAATTGCCTGGTGAAGTACCAACATGGTGGGACAATGAGAAGGCAAATAAGAAGTTGTTACCTGGTGAAATAACTTGGGATATTTCTTGCAACTTTTTAGGAAAAGATGGTTACCATAGCTCTTCTTTGACAAGAAGATGATAGAGTTTCAAAATTTGGTTCAAGGAAGAATGTCTGTAACCAGTTATTGGGAGAGGTTCTCGCATCTACTTAAGTATGTTCCACAGTACCAAATGGACAAGAGATTCTGGATCAGAAAGTTTATATTAGGCTTAAGGCCCCAAGTTGGAGCAGAGCTAGACATTCATAATCCACTCACTATGGATGCAATTATTGAGAAAGCAATTAAACAAGAGCAAAAATTGCAACAATTATCCAGTTACCATAAACAGAGAGATGCGAAGTTTACAAATGAGAGATCTCAGAATTATCAATAGAACTACCAACATAATTATAATGAGAATAACAATCAAAGAAATAATAATCGACATATTAGGAATTTGAAGAGAGGTATAATAATTCTCAGGATGGAAATGGTGGAAACCAAGATGGTGGAAACAAAAATGTTGGATATAACAACCGAAACATGTTCAACTAGAGGGAAAGAACTGAAGGACCAACATTGAAATTTTATTCTTATTTATGAAAATTTTTAGCCATCAAAAATTGATATTTTACTTATCTTGTGACCATGATGGTCATGTTGGATTTACTGTTGAAATTGTACACATTTTATGCCTTATTGTTGGAAATGAAATTTTCTTTTCTTAGGATTTTTTTTATTTTTTTATTTATTAGTGGTGGCTATGCTTGAGTATTTTAAATTGTCAGTCATGTATCCTAATTATGTCTTCTATCATGGGCCTCTGATAGGATTGTATAAGGGAGTAGGATGTAGAGAATATACCGTTTTGTAGCATGTGTGTTGCTAAGAGATTTGGTAGATTGAATTCTTTGAATTTTCTTAGATACAATAAATGTTGTTCGAAGTGTTTGGGAAGTTCTAGAAAGGATTTTGGGGTCACTTTGGATCACTTGAAGTAAGTTGAAATTTTGTTTGAAGTTAAAGGTTTATGGGGGGAAAGCAATTTTCGAAAGAAGAATTGGAAAAAGATAATAAAGAATTGTTTCAAAAGATTAACATAGAATATATGGAAAGAATAAAGGAGTTAGGAAAGGAAAAGTATGAAATTTATATGATTGATGATCTTTTAGAAAATGAATTGGTGAAAATTCAAGAGAAAAATGAAGATTTACAAGAAAATTTGAAGACCCTAGAAGGAGAGAATTTAAAATTGAAAGATCAAAATGATGACTGAAAATAATTGTTTGCAACATGCCAAAAAGAAAATGAATTGTTGAAATCAAGCCATCATTTTGTGAAGTCTCATGTGACATAGGTGATTTGTTTTCTTTGATCAATCACTTAGTAGTTTGGTGAAGTTTCTTTTGCTGAAGAATGTAAGGATGAAAATGATGATGAATCTTCTAACATAGCTAGTTGGTTGGATGATAATGTTGGTTGAAAATACTGAAGAAAATTGGTTATATAGGCAAAGGTTTGGGTAAGCATGGGCAAGGAATCAAAGAGCCCATTTAGTCCATTGTGAGGACTAAGTATGAAGGTCTTGGGTACCAAAGTAGAGAAAAATAGAGAGTTGAAAATGAATCTATGACAAGTTGTTTGGAAATGAATTGTGGTTGCATGAATGTATTTGATTGACAAAAGATCATAGGTATGTTTAGAATGTTTTATAGACATAAGTCCTCTCATGTTGAGAAAAAGGAAAAAGAATTGAAACAAAACAACCAAATATAGTGAACAACCAAGTGTAGAGAATAGTAAGGAAATTGAAGAAATTGAATTGTTTTTAGCATTGTGCAGAAGCACAAGGAATATAAAGAATAGTTTTTCCAAAAAATTTAATTGTAGATCAGGTTGAAGATAAAGTTTGGTTGCGAGTAATGAAAGAGAAAATGGATTCTATTAATAAGAATGATATGAGTGGTATAGTTTCAGAGGAGTTGTTTACACAATCATTGGATATGACCTAGTTGGTGTACCTTTGGAGTTTTGTCTTCTTGTTGGAGATCTTGATCTATGTTTGTTTTGAGGACTGATCTTTTGATATTATATTGTGTTATCATGCAATTGCATGTACATTTTTATGATTGATTCATGTCTATGATGAATTGATTTATGCCTTCTTGGTGTGCATTAAAGATGTGATTGTTACTCTTATGCTAGAATAAATGTAATTAAGTGGTAGTTGTAACCTGTATTAAATTATATACATCGAACTGGTAGTTGTGCCATGTGAATTGATTGATTGATTGATTATATGGATGCAATGATAAATGCAAATTTGAGAAATGGTTTTGTATAAGGTTGAGTAGGACCAATACTTTTGTGGATGATGCCACATGGGAGGATGCAGATGAGATTGATAGATCTTTTCCTCATTTGAGGATATAGAATAGATTTCGTATTCATGCATGAATTATGATATTTTTAGTTGTTGTTATTGTTTTGTGACACCTGAGTTGTTATGATACTTTGATACTTTATTGGTGGTGGATTGATTGATTATTATTTTGTTGTGTAATAAGACATCAGGACAATATCTCTTCCAAGTGGGGAAGGATGTCACATCTCATTTTTATGGACTATATAATTATTCTAGATTAGTGAACATTTACTATGGTTGTTTTACTTTGAGTAAATTACAAGTGTGTGAAGTTAATTATCATGAAATTATAATTGTGTAAATTGGAAATATGATTTAAATATTAAATATTATCAATGTGATTATGATGTTCTGCTTTGTCTATGTTTTTGAGGCACTAACCTATTGATGTCAAGTTGAGTGCAAATGAATGCAGGTACTCGTCGAACATGAGAACATGGTTGAGGTAGAGATGTTCTAGCCACTTGGTAAGAATTGTTGGGATGGATAACCCTGATGCAATCACAAACTCACGTAGTCTCATGTTGCATTTTGAATGACTTATTTTTATGCATCATTGTGTGGATAATAAATGTGATGGATGGTTAGATACTTAGAAAATATTATGTTTTAATTGCGACAGTAAGTTCCTTTTTGAACACTTGATTTAACCAAGAGTATTAATGTCTTTACGAATTATATTTTAATGGAGTATTTATTTTAAGTGATATATATATATGGATGTATTTTATGCTATTTGATAAATAAATGTATATAAATATGGATGTTTGGAAGACAATATCTAAGATAGACTTATTCAATTGGATTTAATTACAATAGATTTATATATATTATTATTTTATTATTAATATAAAATATTCTTGTTTTGATATTAAAGTGATTGTGTAAATTAAAAATAAATAAATTATATTAATGACGCTTATTATATTTAGAATTCTAATAAAAAAATTAAAAGAATAATAATCAGTCATGCAAGCCAAAGGAATACATAAATCTGTTTTATTTTTATTTTAGAGAGCTTTTCTAATTGAAAACTCATGCAAACTAAAATAATATCTTCAGTTAATAAAAAGCAAAAAGAAACTTAAATAGATCGAACACCAATATTAGCAAAGATTTCTAATAAAAATAGTAGGCAACTGAAGGAGTTTTATTCATTCTTTTTCAGACAAAAGGAGAAAGCAAAGCAGTGGAGACCAGCGATAGAAAGAAAGAGGTGATCAATGGTAGGAAAAGAATTCAAACCTTAGCATTAGAATAATTAGGTATTTTAATGTTATTTAGCAATAGATTAATGGTGAAATATTATTGAATGTTGTGGTCTGAGAATAGTCCTTTCTTCTATCAACATTTGCTAGTTCAAACTCCACTTGCTTTCTATTCTATAGCTGACCCATTTCTCCCTCTGCTCTCAATTTGAAAAATGGCAGTTTGCATTATATTCCTCTATTTTATCTTGTAATGACCTTCTTTTTCTTTCTCTGACCTTAACCTATGGATCAGCCCTTCTTATCAACGTTTCTTCCTCTTAAATCAGCTGCAACCTACCTTCTTCTAATCCCTAACACCAACACCTATGATCAAATTTTTGGAGTTGACCCTATTGACTATGTAAGCCAAACTTTGGCTTGTTCCTTGTCTTGTAACGACCTATTTCTAAATGGCATAGCTATGAGTAACGACCCTCATTTGAGTGTCCTGATGTAAGAATGGTTTTTGTGGTATTTAAATAACTTCCTAGTCACTGTTAAGAAAACACCCATGCCTGTGTGGAATTTACCAATCTCCAAGTCGTTGTTTAATTTAAACCTACTATAGTTTTCATGCTTCTGTAGTAGCTTGTTATTTAACCTATCACAGTCTATTTTTTCTTGCTGACTAAGACCTTTTCTCATCCTAGGGCTGACTAATGATAATTCTTGTAACTTCTTTTATCACTGTCACAATCTTTTTAACCTGTAGCTGCTATCTTACCTCTGATCATTGCTACTCTAAATTTTATTCAACCCTTGTTGTAGATTTCTTTTATTTTTTTATCATCTTGACTGAGAGAATGGATCATAGTTCTTGTGGCTATATATTATCAATTTATTTGTTGTTCTGATCTATTTAGTGTCAGACACAGTCTTTAATTTTTTTGTATTGAACTTGTGTGAGTCCCTGTAGCTTCTTTTTATCATTGTCACCATATTTTGGTTCCTGTAGCAGACTTATGCATAGTTATCTATAGCTGATATAAGCTCCTATAGCCCAATTAAATTGCTTCTATATCTTACTTGAAAACTCTATAAAATAGTTATGTTATTACAAAGCAGAGACAATTCATTACTAAATATTATTTATGCTGAAACCTATCTTAATCTCTTATTACGATAAAACCCTATGATTTGTTAAAATCATGAAATGGTATTGGATGGAAAAAGGTTAACATTGTATATTCTTGAAAACTTTTTATACAATGAATTAGTTTTAAATATTATAACCAGTTTATAGACATTATATTTATGTGTGTACAAATAAATTAATGAGTGATGTTCATCTTGTCGTTTATTGAAAGTGCGTATTCAAGAATGGTGTATTGGGAAAGGGAATGAGAGTATGGATTGCTTGATCCTATTTTATTTTTATTATCTATTTTACTTGTTTCTTGGGGAAATAAAAGTAGATTTTTATCTAGGAATGTTATTGGGTTGCATTGGGTGTCCCTCCTGCTAGTTGTTTCCAGGTAGCTAGACATTTCGTGTAGGGCTGGGTTTCCTTCTTGTCATGAAGGGATCCGAGGAAGTGTAATTGCTTCATGGTTTGTGGAAAAGTGCTTGGGCCATGTTCATGTCTCTCTGCTCATAGGAGAACCATTTGGTTCGTGGCAATTAGAGAGTGTATTGATTGATTTATACTTGTTGTACATGATTGTAACTTGTAATTGGATGTATTATGGCATGATTGCCAATGGGCTTTGTATATTATTTTATAGTGCTTTTACCTAGATTGAGCATGTGATTTTGTAAGATTTATTGACATTTATGTATTCATATTTATGAGATTTATCATTTCCTTGTGAAGATGTAATTAAGCAAATTAATTACAACATTTTACTCTTGATATTGTGATTTGGTATTTAAATCGATTATTTACTTTATTTACTTTTGTGATGGTTTGAGAGGCTTTACATTTGGTATCAAAGCTCTAGGTTAAACACTAGGGCCTCTTTTTGGGACTATTATGCTGACTTGTCAACTTGGTTTAGATTATTCATCATCAATACTAGAAACATTGATCGTAGTTGAGGATTAGAAAGTGGTCAAAATAGAACAAACTGTGGAGGTGCAAATAGTGGACAAAATGCAAGGAATCATGGAGATGCTAATAGTGATCAAGATGGAAGATTGGATCATATTATTTCTCTCTTGACCCAACAAGATACTAGAATGACTTCGATTGAGTAGAAGATTAGAGGGAATCATGGAGAGTGGAATGTTAATGGAAACACAAGAGGTGCTAATGCTAATGGAAACCCAAGGGCTGAGGTACAGAATGAGAATTTGAGGATAGAAGTCCAAGTCCCCGAGGTTGGAGTTAATGTTAGGGTAAGTACAAGAAGATGGGGGCTACTTTTTTTTATGAAATCAGGAAATACTGGCCTTGGATGAGAAATTGAGCATAGTTACACTCAAATTTTGGAGATGCAACCAAAACAATGTTCATAGTGCTCCAAGTCTACTTTCTAAACTACTATTTTTTTTTTAAAATGGCATAGATTAAGGGGTTCAAAAGAGGGAGCCACATAAATTGGTGTTGTTTCTGTCAAAAAAACATAACATAGCATGTTTTGTGGCTCCCTCAAAAGGTCAACATTTTTTTGGTATTTTTAAAATCACTTCAGTGAGAAATTATCTAATAGCATGTAGTTTATCCCTGATTTTTCTGATAATTTTTTGATGAATATTTGATTTTTTACTAATTTTCAAAGTGGACACATCCTAAAAAATATAATTTTGGCCGTGCTACCCCTATAAGTTTTGAAAACTAATTGAAAATCATTTTTTTCTTTTTTTAATATTTGTAGAATGGAGTCTAGTTTCTAAATATGTATTTTTTTTTAAATTTCAATGAATTGTTAATTTACAATGAAAAAAAGACCAAACAGTGGTTTTTGCCCAAAAACGGACACACAAACAAAAGAAATTAATGATGAAAGGCTTAACATTGTTAAAATGTGAAAAAAATCACATCGTCAAATAGCTAAGAGAAAGCCTAACATTACCTAGGTGTTTGATTTGTTTGACCTTGAAACACATGCAAATCTGAGGGTTAGCATGAACGAAATTATGTGAAATCTTGAAGAATATGGAAAACACGTCTGTGACTGTTCAAAAGGCACTCCAAGCCTTTGGGGTTGAAAATCCAAAGCAAATCCCAAGCCCAAGGCTTGGGATTCCCAAAGAAAGACAATGTGCTCACGTTATGTTCCCCTTTAATTTTTTCACATTTAAGGCTATTAATCATGTATGTATGTATGTATGCCTATATGTATGTATGTATCTATGTATGCCTATATGTATGTATGTATGTATGTATCTATGTATGCCTATATGTATGTATGTATGTATGTATCTATGTATGCCTATATGTATGTATGTATAGTGTCGAGGGCAAAGGAGGGTAGAGATGGGAGTGAGCCAGATAGGGGAGGAGAGGGGTGGATAAGGATTGAGTGATTAAGGTTGAGGGTTGAGCATTTAGGGATAAGATTTAGAGTTTAGGGATAAGGGATTAGAGTTTAGGACCTTGAGGGATTAGGTTTTAGGGTTGAGGATTTAGGGATAGTGTTTAGGGTTAAGGGTCGAGGGATTAGGTTTAAGGTAGAGTGTTGAGGGTAGAGGGATTAGAGATAGGGTTTAGGGTTGAAAGTTTAGAGTTGAGGGATTAGGGTTTAAGGTATAGTTTAGTAGTTCTTGTGGATAGAGCCAGTAAACAATGGGAGATTATTTGCCTGTTTTGTAACAATATACCTTCCCTAAGTGTGGGGTCGACAGCAAGAAACATAGATGTACCCCAATGCAAATCTTTTCTCATAATGATCATCCTTCTAATTTCAACTATTAATTACTCACTGTGGATGTACCATACACAAAGCTTATCTCATAGGGTTTAAGGTATAGTGTCGAGGGTTGAGAGTTTATTGATAGTGTTTAGGGTTGAGGGTTGAGGGATTAGGTTTTAGGGTTGACGGATTAGGGTTTAAGGTATAGTGTTGAGGATTGAGGGTTTAGGGATAGGGTTTAGGGTTGACAGATTAGGGTTTAGGGTTGATGGATTAGCATTCAATGTCGATGTTAGGGTTAGAGCGTCGAGGGTAGAGCGATTAGGGATAGGGTTTAGGGTTGAAGGTTTAAGGATTGAGGGTTGAGGCTTTAGGGATGAGGGTTTAAGGCTTAAGATATAGTGTCAAGTGTTGAGGGTGTAGGGATAGGGTTTAAGTTTTAAGGGTTAAGGGTTGAGGGATAGGGATTAGGGTTTAAGGTATAGTGTTGAGGGTTGATGGTTTAGGTTTGAGGGATTAGGGTTTAGGGTTGATGAATTAGGGTTTAATGTTGAGAGTTGAGGGTTGAGGGTTGAGGGTTGAGGTTGAGGGATAGGGTTAATGGTCAAGGGATTAGGGTTAAATAAGAGTGTTGAGGGTAGAGGGATTAGGGATAGGGTTTAGGGTTGAAGGTTTAATGATTTAGGGTTGAGGCTTTAGGGATGAGGGTTAAGGCATTAGGGTTTAAGATATAGTGTTGAGTGTCGAGCGTGTAGGGATAGGTTTTAGGGTTCAAGTTTTAAGGGTTAAGGGTCGAGGGATCAGAGTTAAGGGTTAAGGGATTTGGGTTTGACGTTGAGGGTTGAGTACATTGAGGTTCGAGGGTTAAGGGTTTCGGGATAGGGTTGAGGGTTGAGGGATTAGGGTTAAGGGATAGGGTTGGAGGGTTTACGGATAAGGGATTAGGGTTTAAGGTATAGTATCGAGCCCGTTGAGGGTCTAGGAATAGGGATAGCATTTAGGGTTTAGGGATGAGGGATTAGAGTTGAGGGATGACGGATGATGGATTAGGGTTGAGGGATTAGGGTTTAGGGATAAGGTTTAGGGTAAGGGTTGAGGGATTAGGGTTTAAGGTATAGTGTTGAGGGTTTAGGGTTGAGGGATTAGAGTGAAGGGTTGAGGGATTAGGATTTGATGTTTAAGGTTTAGGGTTTAGGGTTTAGGGCTTAGGGATAGGGTTGAGGGTCGAGGGATCAGAGTTAAGGGTTGAGGGATTAGGGTTTGACGTTGAGGGTTGAGGGTTGAGGTTTGAGGGTCAAGGATTTAGGGATAGGGGTGAGGGTCAAGGGATTAGGGTTAAAGTAGAGTGTGGAGGGTGTAAGGATTAGGGATAGGGTTGGAGAGTTTAGGGATAAGGGATTAGGGTTTAAGGTATAGTATCGAGTCTATTGAGGGTTTAGGAATAGGGATAGCATTTAAGGTTTAGGGATGAGGGATTAGAGTTGAGGGATGATGGATTAGGGTTAAGGGATTAGGGTTTAGGGATAAGGTTTAGGGTTGAGGGTTGAGGGATTAGGGTTTAAGGTATAGTGTTGAGGGTTGAGGGTTTAGGGATAGGGTTTAGGGTTGACGGATTAGGGTTTAGGGTTAACGGATTAGCATTTAATGTTGAGGTTAGCATTAGAGTGGCGAGGGTAGAGGGATTAGGGATAGGGTTTAGGGTTGAAGGTTTAAGGATTGAGGGTTGAGGCTTTAGGGATGAGGGTTTAAGGCTTAAGATATAGTCTCAAGTGTTGAGGGTGTAGGGATAGGGTTTATGTTTTAAGGGTTAAGGGTTGAGGGATAGGGATTAGGGTTTAAGGTATAGTGTTGAGGGTTGATGGTTTAGGGATAGGGTTTAGGTTTGATGGATAAGGGTTTAGGGTTGATGAATTAGGGTTTAATGTTGAGAGTTGAGGGTTAAAGGTTGAGGGTTGAGGTTGAGGGAAAGGGTTAATGGTCAAGGGATTAGGGTTAAATAAGAGTGTCCAGGGTAGAGGGATTAAGGATAGGGTTTAGGATTGAAGGTTTAATGATTTAGGGTTGAGGCTTTAGGGATTAGGGTTTAAGATATAGTGTCGAGTGTCAAGCGTGTAGGGATAGGTTTTAGGGTTCAATTTTTAAGGGTTAAGGGTAGAGGGATCAGAGTTAAGAGTTGAGGGATTATGGTTTGAAGTTGAGGGTTGAGTACATTGAGGTTCGAGGGATTAGGGTTAAGGGATAAGGTTGCAGGGTTTAGGGATAAGGGATTAGGGTTTAAGGTATAGTATCGAGCCCGTTGAGGGTCTATGAATAGGGATAGCATTTAGGGTTTACAGATGAGGGATTAGAGTTGAGGGATGACCAATAACAGATTAGGGTTGAGGGATTAGGGTTTAGGGATAAGGTTTAGGGTTAAGGTTAAGGGATTAGGGTTTAAGGTATAATGTTGAGGGTTTAGGGTTGAGGGATTAGAGTGAAGGGTTGAGGGATTAGGATTTGATGTTGAGGGTTGAGGGTTTAGGGTTTAGGGTTTAGGGATAGGGTTGAGGGTCGAGGGATCAGAGTTAAGGGTTGAGGGATTAGGGTTTGACATTGAGGGTTGAGGGTTGAGGTTCGAGGGTCAAGGATTTAGGGATAGGGTTGAGGGTCGAGGGATTAGGGTTAAAGTAGAGTGTGGAGGGTGTAAGGATTAGGGATAGGGTTGGGGGGTTTAGGGATAAGGGATTAGGGTTTAAGGTATAGTATCGAGTCTATTGAGAGTTTAGGAATAGGGATAGCATTTAGGGTTTAGGGATGAGGGATTAGAGTTGAGGGATGATGGACTAGGGTTGAGGGTTGAGGGATTACGGTTTATAGATAAGGTTTAAGGTTGAGGATTAAGGGATTAGAGTTTAGGGTTGACAGATTAGGGTTTAGGGTTGATAGATTAGTATTTAATGTCGAGGTTAGGGTTAGAGTGTCGAGGGTAGAGGGAATAGGGATAGGGTTTAGGGTTGAAGGTTTAAGGATTGAGGGTTGAGGCTTTAGGGGTGAGGGTTTAAGGCTTAAGATATAGTGTCAAGTGTTGAGGGTGTAGGGATAGGGTTTAAGTTTTAAGGGTTAAGGGTTGAGGGATAGGGATTAGGGTTTAAGGTATAGTGTTAAGGGTTGATGGTTTAGGGATAGGGTTTAGGTTTGAGGGATTAGGATTTAGGGTTGATGAATTAGGGTTTAATGTTGAGAGTTGAGGATTGAGGGTTGACGTTGAGGGATAGGGTTAATGATCAAGGGATTAGGGTTAAATAAGAGTGTCGAGGGTAGAGGGATTAGGGTTTAAGGTATAGTATCAAGCCCATTGAGTGTCTAGGAATACAGATAGCATTTAGGGTTTAGGGATGAGGGATTAGAGTTGAGGGATGACAGATGACGGATTAGGGTTGAGGGTTGAGGGTTGAGGGATTAGGGTTTAGGGGTAAGGTTTAGGGTTAGGGTTGAGGGATTAGGGTTTAAGGTATAGTGTTGAGGGTTTAGGGATAGGTTTTAGGGTTAAGGGATTAGGATTTGATGTTGAGGGTTGAGGGTTGAGGGTTTAGGGTTTAGGGATAGGGTTGAGGGTCGAGGGATCAGAGTTAAGGGTTGAGGGATTAGGGTTTGACTTTGAGGGTTGAGGGTTGAGGTTCGAGGGTCAAGGGTTTAAGGATAGGGTTGAGGGTCGAGGGATCAGAGTTAAGGGTTGAGGGATTAGGGTTTGATGTTGAGGGTTGAGGTTCGAGGGTCAAGGGTTTAGGGGTAGGGTTGAGGGTTGAGGGATTAGGGTTAAAGTAGAGTGTGGAGGGTGTAAGAATTAGGGATAGGGTTGGAGGGTTTAGGGATAAGGGATTAAGGTTTAAGGTATAGTATCGAGTCTATTGAGGGTTTAGGAATAGGGATAGCATTTAGGGTTTATGGATGAGGGATTAGATTTGAGGGATGACAGATTAGGGTTGACGGTTGAGGGATTTGGGTTTAAGGTATAGTGTTGAGGGTTTTTGTCGTCAAATGTAGATTTATGGGTTTGATTATATTGATTGCCTCTCCAATTTTGGGGTGTGGATGTTTTGGAATCAATCAGGAATTCTTCAAGAGTCTTTGTGGAAGTGGATTGGAAATTGCTTGATAGAACCCCTGCTATTTATGCTTGGAGAAGGATTTGTCACAAACTAGAACTTTTGCTTCCAAAGAAGATCTGTCTTTCTTCCTCGATGGGAATTTTCTATCAAGAACTTGATTATGAGGGCTTGCCCCTTCATTGTTATACCTATCATATGGTGGAGCATCTGGCAAGCTCTTGCAGGAAACAAGAAAAGTTCTCCCTTAAAAACCTTGTGGTCATTCAAGTCTGAAGAGGAAGGTTTGGAAAGAGATGTGATCAATGCAAACGATGTGATCAATCTATATCATGACAAAACGTGAGTGCGTTATAACGCGCTCACATTTTCTATTGCTATAGGAATGGTAAAAAAGTGTTGACCCCCGTGATCCAGGCCCACATGTTCTATTTTCATACTGATTCTGTGCGTGCTCAGACAAAAAATAAGTGCTTTCATGCTATTGGGAAGTTCACATGCACATTTGACACATTGTACCACCTTTGCATGATCTTTCCACCACCTTTTCTGCTTTGCCAACTTGAGAAGGAGGAAATAACATAGTTTTCACACCAAGTTTGATATATATCTATTCAAGTTTCAATTTTTGTAGTGTTGCAATGTTAATTGTGATTCAATTTTAGGAATTTAACATCATAGATTGGTTAATAGTATTGTTGTTAGTAATTATATTTGAGTGTTATTCAATTCAACATTGAAAAAGAAGCAAGTGGTGAAAAACTCAAATTGTTGAGGAGTTTGATGCAAGAAGAAAAAAACACTACATAATTGGGTACTCTCTCCATTCGAATCTTCATTTTTTAGGTATGTCGAGTCTTTACATGCATGTTCTTTACAATTTCCTTATTTCGGATTGAATTACTTTATCATGCTTTATCATACATGTTTAAAATAGACACATTCCCAATCAAGAAGCAGCCTACAATCTCACATGATGCTATGTATATTGTGTACACTTGGGCTCTTTAATAATTATGTGTAATAAACAGACCTTAACATACTATGATGTCAAACTATACAAGAATAAATCCTTACAACATAATAAAAATACAATCCCACTATTATCTTGTATTCATTTCTTAGGAACTAATATTGGTCTCTTTATCATGCTACAGACAAATTCTCCATCATGCCGAGGAAATGATTAAGAATTAAACCAACACAGGAAGAGATAGAAGCTAAGAATGCAAAGAAAGCAGTGGCTATGAGGGAACTTCGTGAGAAGAGGAAATTGGACACGATAAATGAAGAGGAACCACAACCATCACAAAGAGATATGGTATTGGTGGCACAAAGAGAACGAATGAAAAAACTTCGTGGTATGAGAGATTTGAATACTATAGTTGGAGACACGTCCTCTACCGCAAGTCAACATATAGGGACACCATCTACCACATCTCAAGTTGAGAGTACATCATCACTCACATGTGATGAAGGAGGTACGCCATCATTCCCAGCTCAACCTCAAGGTATGTCATCTATTCCATCTTTGATCGAAGGTATGCCATCTAACCCATCTCATTTAAATATTGATGAAATTCCTAATGTTGAGATGAATTTACCTAACTTAACACCACCTAGAATTTTGCATAGAAAGCCAAAGTATTTGATTGATATTGATGAGAATATTTTGCAGCCAATGGAAGGTAAGATTCTAAAATGCACTTGTAGAAGATATGCTAATAAGATTTGGAGATTGTTCTTCGAAAAGTTAAATGAGACTGCAAGATGTCAACTATTCGTTGAAATGATGCAAAGTATAAAGTATAGGTCTATCATGAAGATACTTGGGTTGAGAACATCAGAGGCTTCAAGTGAAAAATCTATTGTCAAGAATCTAATGGGTGCGTATGAGAGTGTGGGTAACACCTCATGCACAAAAGATAGTAATGCAACACGAAATGTGATTACATCGACTATAGTAAGTAGTCAAACGAGGAAAGCTCGTCTCATTAGAAAGACGAGTCAACAATTGAGAATTACTAGGAAAACTTTATCAAGAGCCGTTGGAAGACACCAAAGAATTGAGGACACTAATGCCAATGAATTATGGGCATTCTCAGGGAGACTACCACAAAAAGATAAACCAATTGTTGAAGCATTGAGATCACTAATTGAAGACTTTTGGAAGAATTACACAAGGGTATCTCCGAATCAAAGGGATGTGGTAAGAAGGAGAATCAGTAGTCAGAACCGCAAGCCACATCCAAAGCATTTTTTGGATGAGACTCAAACACAGTTTTATGGTAAATTTCTAGATAAGTATCCTCAAATTGAAATTTGTCAAAGATATTTTGAAATGCTAAAACCTTTCTATATTAAGATAAATCACACACGCACTACTTGTTGTTGTAGATTACATATTAAATTTTCTAACCATTTTGATGCTTATAGGTCTATATGTTTAGATATGCATACTAACAATGATTCGCAGGGTTATGCCATATGTGCCCCACTAACATCTTCAAGAGACTTCATATCAAGAATTTTATGTGAAAGAGAGGAAGGTCAAATATTCTACAAGAAATTATGCTTGGATGGCACATGCCATCGTTGCGGTGGCTTGCAACATTTTCTAATATGTGAACATATGGAAAGAACACATGCGGTTGGAAATGAACTAGTAGAGTTTGGCAAGTATAAAACAGTGGCATACAATACAAAAGATGGTAAAGAAGCAAAGAGGTGTGAATTGGTTATTGAACAGATTCCAATGTATCAGTTTATGCCTATATCTCGTGACAACATAGTGTATGAGTATGCAAGACATGCCCATAGAGCTCGATGGTTGGACTTGCAATTCAAGTTATGCAAGGACACATTTCTGGTTGGTAGCATTGTTTCATTCGTTGACTTTGCAGAGAACTATAGTCTACAGCCACAGCGTGAGGTGCAATCACAATATTACAACTCCACACAGGTTTCTATATTTGTGCACATCGCATTCATTCATGCGAATGATAGTACAGAGGATGACAAAAAGATCATAAGGGAGTATAATTTCTATATTAGTGATGATCATACGCATTCTACGGAGTTCTTGCAAGGTTGCTTTCAAGTGTTCTACAATGATTTTGCTAGAAGGAGCATATCGTTCAGTCAGCATATCATATGGTCAGATAACTGTGCGTCACAATTCAAGAACTCATGGAATTTCTATTGGCTGAGTAGGAGGCATAATTTTACAGGTATTCAGCATATGTGGAACTTTTGTGAGGCCGAGCATGGAAAGGGGGAGCATGATGGTGCAGAAGCATGTATCAAAAGAGCCATAGCACGAGAAGAGTTAAAGTATAAAGACAATACAAAGTTGACAGATGCAAAATTGATTATCGAGTGGTGTAATGCTTCCATGGGTCCAGGTAATGAAGGTAAGTCTTTAGTTCGTAGATTTTTTTGGTTGATAGATGATACTAACATTGCACCATATGAGGACTATTGTACACTGATAGGATCAAATGAGATGCACTCTTTCAGAAGCTCAATTGCAGGTTCATGGAGTATCCATACATGAAAGATGTCATGCTTTTGTTCTTCCTGTACAATTCAAGTCTGGGATGAGTGTGAGTTAAAGGAGTGGGTTGACAAATGGTAGTTAAGTTATCTTAGGCCACTTGACACGTATCAACCCCCGACGGCACTAGAACTAACACAAATAGAATCATCAGTTGACTTTGACCACATATCAGATTTAGTTCAACCAGGTAATATAGGGCACGTATATGCATCTAATTTCATCTAGTTCAACCAGGTAATGTCATCTTACTTTGTAGTGTTTTTGTAATGTTGACTAATTTTATCTAATTTGCTACACATATCAATGTAGGGCACGTATATGGAGTTATTACAGATGAAGATAATGAAGAGGGAATAGATTATTACTTATGTCATTGTGTTGAGGCCAAAAAGAAATTGGAAGCCCTTGTTACAGATGGAGAAAACATCGAATACCTTACAGGCTCAGTGGTTATTACTGGAACATGGCTTAGAAGGTACCCACATAAGAGTGTTAATATTTGGCTATTTCAGGACTTTGACACCCATCAGAAGATTCTTCATTACTCAAACCTTGTCGTGGCATCTAATGTTCATTTGATAAAGTATCGGGGTAGACCTTTGAACAAAATCTTGTGGAAGGTGCGTGAGACTGACCATGAAGCAATACTTGACACAATAAAGAGTAGAGCAGACCTGGATGGTTCATTGGATTAATTTGTAAGTATTCACATTGATTTTGTAAAGTCATGTTACATTGAGTTGTAAGTATGCACATTAATTTGTAAGGTTTGTCTTTTTTTTTATTTCCTCCTACTTTTTTACACATATACACATTTTTACATCATCATGTTATGCATTTTTGGTGTCCTGCTCCTGATGCGACCAAACTCATAACTCACCCTACTTCCTCTAGACACCATTTGATGATCTCGCCAACACTCTAGATCCAGGGCGCCCAATCATGATGATGACCTATATACCATTCTCCCAAGGCGGTCATGATGAATGAAAACAAGACCAAGGGTGCCCAAGCTTAATAGACTTATTTCTTTCAATTTTGATGATCCAAACTCTTGTAAAATGACATCCACTTTCATGGATTTAGATCTTCCTTCACATACAGGGCACCAAAATGGATGAAAGGAGACATGAAATGTGCCTTAGGAATCCATTCTAAGGTTTGAGCCATTAAAGTCTCTTGATATTAGGCGCTCATGATGATGAAACTTAGAGTTTTTTCCTTTCCTAGGCGCTCATCTAAGATGTTTGAATGATAAGGAGTGCCTAGACCTCTATAATGTACATTGGGCACCAAAATCAAGGTGATTTTAAGTCACTTTGAATCATTTGGGGTTAGTTTGAGTCTTTGAGTCATGTTGCAAAAAAGTGTCAATGTTGTCAAGTTGCACAAAGCAACTTTTGTATTTTTGGTGTCCTGCTCCTGATGCGACCAAACTGACTATTCCAACATGTCTGGATGGGTACATTTACGCTAGGCATGGTCCTATTTTTCACCCAGACATGTCGAAACAGTTTGAGCTACATTGTACCAATGATATCCCTGAAGAGTCTAAAGTGCAAAAAGGTAGCAATCTTTCACAAGATGTTACTCAAAAACCATCTCACTTAGAAACATTTTGTCTAAGGCAACGTGATCACGTAGAGCACCTCTACAATAACCTCTCTCAGTTTTTTATATCTCTGAGACATTTGCCCATGGTGAAAGGCTTTCTACTGCCCTAAAAATTGTTAGAAGGAGGCAATGTAAAGTTGCAAAGTGGTGTAACTTTCATCCTACTCCTGATGCGACCAAAATGACTATTCCAATGTATCCAGATGGGTACATTTACGCTAGGTATGGTCCTTTTTTTCACCCAAACATGTCGAAACAGTCCGAGCTACATTGTACCGATGATATCCCTGAAGAGTCCAAAGTGCAAAAAGGCAGCAATCTTTGACGATATGTTACTCAAAAACTGTGTCACTTAGAAACATTCCATCTAAGGCAATGCGATCACGTAGAGTGTCTCTACAATATCCTCTCTCAATTTTTTATATCTCTGAGACATTTGCCCGTGGTGAAAGGTTTGCTGCTGCCCCAAAAATCGTCAGAGGGAGGCAGTGTAAAATTGTAAAGGGGTGTAACTTTCGTCCTACTCCTGATGCGACCAAACTGACTATTCTAACGTATCTAGATGGGTACATTTACACTAGGCATGGTCCTTTTTTTCACCCAAACATGTCGAAACAATCCAATCTACATTGTACCGATAATATCCCTGAAGAGTCCAAAGTGCAAAAAGGTAGCAATCTTTGACGAGATGTTACTCAAAAACCATGTCACTTAGAAACATTCCATTTGAGGTAACATGATCAGGTAGAGCGCCTCTACAATAACCTCTCTCATTTTTTTATATCTCTGAGGCATTTGCCGGTGGTGAAAGGTTTTCTGCTGCCCCAAAAATCATCAGAGGAGGGAGTGTAAAGTTGCAAAGGGGTGTAACTTTCGTCCTACACCTGATGTGACCAAACTGACTATTCCAATGCATCCGGATGGGTACATTTATGCTAGGCATGGTCCTATTTTTCACCCAAACATGTCGAAACAGTCCGAGCTACATTGTATCGACAATATCCCTGAAGAGTCCAAAGTGTAAAAAGGTAGAAATCTTTGATGAGATGTTATTCGATAACCATGTCACTTAGAAACATTCCATTTAAGGCACCGCAATCATGTAGAGTGCTTCTACAATAACCTCTCTCAGTTTTTTATATATCTGAGGCATTTGTCCATGGTGAAAGGTTTTCTGCTACCCCAAAAATCGTCAGAAGGAGGTAGTGTAAAGTTGCAAAGGGGTGTAACTTTCATTCTGCTTCTGATGTGACCAAACCGACTCTTCCAACACGTCTGGATGGGTACATTTATGCTATGCATGGTCTTTTTTTCACCCAAACATGTCAAAATAGTCTGAGCTACATTGTACCGACGATATCCCTGAAGAGTCCAAAGTGCAAAAAGGAAGCAATCTTTGATGAGATGTTACTCAAAAACTATCTCACTTAGAAACATTTCGTCTAAGGAAAAATGATCATGTAGAGTGCCTCTACAATAACCTCTCTCAATTTTTTATATCTCTGAGACATTTGCCCATGGTGAAAGGTTTTCTGCTACCCCAAAAATCGTCAGAAAGAGGCAATGTATTAAGTCAGGATGAAATCCTATTCACTCTAGGCGCCAATCTCAAGTTGCACAATCATAAATGGGCGCCTAGAGCAATAAGGCGCTACATCATGGTTCGAGGACCTTGAAATGGCACCCAAGCATGTAGGAGGAATTTTCAAGGAGACAGAATATTTTTGAAACTCTAAGGAACTAGTCCAAAGACTGTATGGCGCCATCTTGATACCATTGAGTCAACTTTGGAACTCAAACATATTGAAACAAGGTCTAGGAAGCTAGGAGCCATCTCTTGCTAGTTCAACCTCTCAGATGCGCCAACATTGGAAAGACTCTTAATGAGCACCTAAGTTTGAATTGATCTTGTGATTGAAAGTTTGGTGATGTATTGGTACAAGATGATCTTTAGTTGAAGCAATCTAAGTTCTAGGAAGGGTTTAGAAGTTATCAACCTCTTCATTAAGTTAAGCGCACTTTACAAGCTTTCTTACCCAAGATTTGCACCTCATTAAGACAAGGCGCATCTTAACCTCTGGGACTTTTCCAAAGAAATGCTTCAATTTATTAGCACCTTTGGACCTTGTTTTGCATTTTGAAAGAGAAGGCGCACTTTGGAGGCATTTCTAACCTAGATTGACACCTAGGTGTAGTCATCTCTCTGGAGCATTACAATGTGTTTTAAAATGAAGGAGGACATTTCATAAGTTGGGGAATTGATCACTGAAGACCTTGGAGTGTTTGAATTACTCTAAGCAAGAAGGTGCATTTCCATGGATTAGCATACTCTAGATAGTGCCTAATGCCATCAAGGCACAATTCCACCCTCACTTTGGTGCCTATCATCAAGAAGGGGCATTGGGCATTCCTTGAATAGTTCTGAGCGTTTGAAGTTCATGAAATCACCAAGGAATGTTGGGCACCATGTGTATCCTCAACAAGCTTGAGTTTGTGCCTAGACAAGTTGGCACTTATTCATGTTTTAACTTCCCTCTTGAAGCGCCTAACCTAGGAAAAAGTTATCTTGTTGTTAGTCAAGTGTTTGATGTGTTTTGGAGACTCCGAAAGACTTCCTCTTGCTAGGCATTCTTCTTGGCAACTACAACCTTCAACTGGCACCTAGATCTTGAAGAAAAACACTTGCAAGTGTGGGCACACTTTCCTTGTGATGGAGCATCAAACTGGTGCCTAGAAATCATAATGCATGAAGTGAGTACCTAGGATCCTATTGGTCCAATAGATGGTTTTGGGATCCGTGTCAAGTCATTGGATTAGGTTGCCAACTCAGAATGATTTTCATGCACTTAGACTTTAATGTGCCAAAACTAGTAGGAAAATATTTGGGGGGAAACCATGCTGATAAAAGTTGGGTAAATTTAACCTCCGAGTCTGATTAGGCTCCATATAACAACAATATTTATATCATGTCCCTTTGCTTTATGAAACAAGCAGTATGTGCTATGTCATAGGCATAACACTAGGGTCCTTAGAAATTTCTCTGACTTTTGATAAGATTATCTAGTATTATGTGGATGCTTGATAGTATTATCCTAATCCATTGGACTAGTGTGGCTATGAGGTTGGAAAGTGTTGCAACCTCCATCCTTTAAACTTCTCCACCTTGTTATGGGTTGTTTTGAGTATTTTCACTTGCTTTCTCTTCGAGAATATTTTCTAATGATACATGATGTGTCATAGATCATTCAACTTGATAAACACCATGGAGGGATTCTCATGCCTCCTATACTTCTTGCAAGTTTCTTTATAGATAGCTCACATCATTGTCCATCTAGTTGGTCATTTCCCTAAATATTATGATAAGATAATCCTGTTAATGAACTTTGGATTGAATGAGAATCAACATGCTTTGTCTTGACTAGAATAGTTGGGATGGACAAAAATCTATTAATTCTAGGCTGGGTTGTTAAAGGTCAAGAAGTTTTGGTGTCTAATGCCCTCTAAATCTAAATATTCAAAATCATAGTGGTTCAATAAGTTACAACAAACAGTCAGGTAGACAATAGACTATAAGGAACAAGGACTACACATGAATCCAAAACAACACTAGTCAATAAGGACATCACAAGTAACTCAACATTACTTCCAGAGGCATTCACAAAAACAAAGGGGAGAACACAACTAGAGAATGCTAGACTGTAGTAGGGATGAGTGTCTGATGCAGAGCACACAGTGGAAGCATAGAATTATCAACTTTTGAACCTTCGAACTCACTATTGGCGAGACAACATACCATCGGCGAGCTTAAAATTTCATCGGCCGATAGGGAGATGCCATCATGACTCTGTTTGATTTCACTTCTGACAATCATCCCATCATTGACTCTTATCAGTTGGACAAACCGCTATCAATGACTTTATATCCTTTCACACCGATGTCTTTGTCACTTCGATACAAGACTCTAAGTCCCTCGCCTATTGGTAGGACTTAATACCATCGACACACTCAAAAACTCTTCTGCCGACACACCGATCTCACCAATGACAACCTTCAGACTACACCCGTCGGTGAGACTCCAAACATCGATGAACTCTAATCTCGTTGGACTGATACACTGATGGATTTTGACTGTTGGTGTGACCCCCTTCATCAATGAAGCTCTCAACTGCTCTTCTGATGTGCCGATGGGATTATCTTCCGATACACTAATGTCTTCAACTTCGAACCACACTCATCGGTAAGACAGACCACTATCGGCGAAGCCTAACCAAGGTCTGATGATACACCGATACAACCAACTCTTGACGTCGATACAAGGTTCTTTTGAAGGCAAAGGGATTCTAGGCTTATGGGGCTCAATTTGATGTATTTATTGAAAGCTCAAGGTGAATTGGTGCTTATTGAAAATGCCACTTAGTCCTTCATTTGCATTATAGGCGCCATTTCCTATTGACTTATATACTCCTCCTCATGCTAGGGCACCATAACGAAGTGGTTTAGACAACAGGTGCGCTTCACTTACTAGAGGCTTGTTCTCCTTCCACCTTAGGCACACTTTTATGGTGGAACAGGTGTCAATGGGTGCCTTGTCTTAAATGAATGCTCTCTCCAAGTTGGGCACCCTTTTGAGGCTTTATGAGTTGCAAATTGCACCTTAACCCTTCATGCTTCTTGCTCAATGTTTGAATGTTTAAGAAAGTATCCTTTAGGCACTCATCTTAATGACTTTTTCTCAAGGCACAATCATCCTAATGACTTGGATATTCATCCTAGTGTTTCAGGCTATCATGCTACTAGACTTAGTCATTTTCAGGATCTCAAACATAAAGAATAACATGATGATTCATTTTTTTTGTATTGCATATAGTTGACATTATATGCTACTCATAAAGAATATTAATATTTTCTGTTCAACATGATGATTCATTTTTTTTTAAATACAACTTTTATCTTTTAGTTCCAAAATGAGGTTTAGGTGATACTTTAATAAAAATAGTTAGCTTATTGGATCAACAAACATCCTATGTAATACAATTGGACTTTAAATATTTGAAGTAGCCATCTACAAATATCCATTCAAACGTGGATTTATAATGCAAGTATGGACGCCATCAATTAAAAAGATTTGTATTAACCAAATATCCATATAGGCATACATCAATATCTGTCGATATAAGTATAACATATATACAAAATAGCCATATAGGCTTACAAGAATGCCATATAGGCATACAATGTCAACTATATACAATACAAAATATATGTCCACAAATGCCATATAGGCATACAACAAAGGAACACAATAAAAAGGCATTGCCCTCTGGCTGGTGAAGAGAATAGATCATGGGTAGCCTTTGATCTTCTAGGGGATGGAGACGTGCATGTGGGTCATCTACTATGAACCCAAGGGTTGCTCCTCCTATTTAGTTCTTCCTGCATCTTTACCTATTACAATAAAAAGTATAGACATTAATATATAGAAATTACATGTTATAAAAAATAAAATATTTAACAAAATAATCACTTACCGCTACCATATAATCTGTCTCCTCACTTGCCTTAGTAGCAGGAATAGGCCGTGGTGTTGCCATGTCATATAGAAACCATCCAGATAGAAATTAAACTTCAAATCAATAATCTTTTGATTTTTCAAAAATAGACAACTATAACAATGAATGCAAATTGAAATTTACTAATCTACCTCATACCCCTGTCAATGCCATGGAGCTATGAATCGCAGAGGCCACACTATGCTCCATTGCCCTATGAACATCGGGAGGTGTCTCCGCAGCCTGCATCATCTGGAAATAAAACAACATTATTCAATTACAAAAACTTTAATAGTGATGCAAATCATGGCTCCTAGCATACACAGACATTCATCTAAACATGGAAGTACACACAATAAAGCACACAAGTCACATAAAAAAATCTAGTAAGTACAATTCATTCATTAAACTATTTATTTTATTACCTTCATAAAACTTTGAAGTCCACCACCACTGGCAGGTGTTGCAATGAAATCTTCAATATTAACCTATTCAACATCCAAAATCAGATATTAGAATACCATTCATATAATGATGCTATTCACATGTAATATTTATAATTGTTTACTAGTTACATACCCTGACAATAGATGATCTAGTGTAAAATGCAGGTGGAGAACCACTGAAAACTGCATCGATGCTATGACCCTAAAATTTCATTAAAATCATCAAACTAAATTAGTTAATCTTGCATTTCAAAAATGAAATTTAATAAATTAAATTTAATAAACTTGCTAATATTTACCTGAGTATCAAGGCCGAAAGTCTGACTCAGGAGGGTATCTGTCATCACCATCTACTCAGCTATAGATGTAGCCTATACACCTGCGTCCTGACTATCCATGGGGTCATAACCACAGGCTGAGCCACAAGCCTAACAAGCATGGGGTGGGACCCTACTCCTCGCACTATCTCCCAACCCACTCTATGCTGTATGACCGACATGCTCTGGGTCAAGGCACTAATGGATTGTAGTGTATCGACCTCAACACTCTCCTTCACAATGGAAGGGATAGAAACATGCTCATGGGCTGGTCTACTGATTACTCGTCTCACTACCCACTGTGGGTTAAGACGTGCCCCTGGTCTATCTTGTGCTAACCCCCCACCTCTACCCTAGAAGTCCTGCATATCAAAATAGTTTGGCACTTTATTGAGGACAAACTCGCAATAGAGTTTCCTCAAAAAGTATTGCGGGACCTCATTATTATTGCATGGAGGATGGTCAAAAACCATCCACCACCTCTGCCCAAAATTGTCTCTTATCACTTGGTTGTTGCACCAATGGATAGGGAACCTCTTGCATGTAATGGGTGGAGGTTGATTTGTTTGTGGGTTTGTGAAAATCAAACACAAGTCTAATTTTGTAATTTGTAATTTTTTCACATCTTGGTATGACAACTTGTCTGCATAGTAATCTCTAAACTCTCTCCTCTTATCCATCCAACTAGTTATTTTCTTGCTAATTGAATCTACATTTGATAACATAGATTGAAGAGATTCAGCAAGTGTGGACCTATGCAAGGTTGAAGTGGAAGGATCTTTCAACCTTGTAATTATATCTTCAATTTCCTTTTTGTTGTTTTCAATTTGCCCCATTATATTTTCTTGTGTTCTAGGGGCATGTTGAGGAATGGATGGAGGAGGTTGTTGTTCCGTAGGTATTTTCTCCTCAAGATTTTGTGGATTTTGAGGAGGAGGAGGAGGAGGTGCATTAACATTTCCTGACAATTAACGAAATATACATCAAAAATCAACTCAAACCTACCTATTTAAAAACAAATTCAAACAAAAAAAATATATAACTCACTCCTTTTGCATACTCGACGTCGTGGCGGCATTTTGGTGATGAATTGATAAGAGCTTTGTGTTGAATTGAGTTTTGCAAAACGCGAGCGCGCTTTCTAGGGTTTGCAGGCTACGGGCATAGAGGAGAAGAAAGAAATGAAATGAAACCTTTTTTTTTATTTATAGCAAGTCAAAACGTGTTATGGCTTGGTTTTGACGAGCCTTAGGCTCGTCATTACCAAGCCATAACGTGAGCGCGTTATAACGTGCTCGCGTTTTGTATTTTTTTTTAAAAATAATTTGGCCACTTTTTGGCCCCCCATCTTTTTGCACTTACCCATTAACAATCAAGTAAGGATTGCAGGGAAATTGGGAAAAGACCTCAAGAAGGTCTCACCACCTAAATTTGATGGGAAGACAATTGGAGATGGAACTAAAGTGTGGATCATAGAAATGGAGAAATACTTTGGGCTCTGAAACCTTTTTGATCACATGAAGGCAATGTGGGAATCATATCAGCTGAGTAGTGAAGCAACAACATGGTGGGGCAATGAGAAGGTAGACAAGAAGATGTTACCTAGTGAAATAACTATGCAGATTTCCTATAACTTTTTATGAAAAGATGGTTACCACAACTCTTCTTTGACAAGAAGATGATGGAGTTTTAGAATTTGGTTCAAGGAAGAATGTATGTAACCATTTATTGGGAGAGGTTCTTACATCGACTTAAGTATGTTCCACAGTACCAGATGGACGAAAGATTATGGATCTGGAAGTTTATATTAGGCTTAAGGCCCCAGATTGGAGTAGAGGTAGACATTCATAATCCACTCACTATGGATGCAGTTATTGAGAAAGTAATTAAACAAGAGCAGAAGTTACAACAAGTAGCCAATTATCATAAATAGAGAGATGCGAAGTTTGCCAATAAGAGACCTCAGAATAATCAGTAGAACTACCAACATAATTATTATTAGAATAACAATCAAGGCAATAATAATTGGCAAATCAGGAATTGGAAGAGAGGAATAATAATTCTTAGGATGGAAATGGTGGAAACCAACATGGACGAAACAAAAGAGGTGGATATAACAACTGAAACAACAACTAGAGGGAAAAAACTGAAGGACCAACATTAAAATTTTATTCTTATTTATGAAAAATTTTAGCCATCAAAATTTGATATTTTACTTATCTTGTGACCATGATGGTCATGTTCGATTTACTACTGAAAGTGTGCACATTTTATGCCTTATTGTTGGAATTGAAAAAAAAAATTCTTCAGAATTTATTTATTAGTGGTGGCTATGCTTGAGTATTTTAAACTGTCAGTCATGTATCATGACTATGTTTTCTATCATGGGCCTCTAATAGGATTGAAAGTAACATGCAAGCACATGCAATTTCATATAAGTGACATGCAACAACATGCAAATCCATATAAGAAACATGCAAGTCCATGCAAATAACATGCAACAACATGCAAGCACATGCAAGTTCATATAAGTGACATGCAACAACATGCAAGTCCATATAAGCAACATGCAAGGCCATGCAAGTAACATGCAACAACATGCAAGCACATGTAAAATATCATGCATATCTAACTTTACTATTAATTGCCACATCATATTCATGCAAAAAACACGCATCTTCGAATTCACTGTTAACTACTATATCATGTTCATGCAAATATCATGCATCTCTAACTCGTCTGTTAACCCTGACATTATATCCATGCAAAGTGTATAAACAGTATCCACTCATATGCATAGAAAGGCAAAATTCAAGTTTAAATATAAGAAACCTCTAATAGTAGTCACCCAAGTTAACTCCCACTCACTAGGAGTTGTCAAACTCTCAAAATAGAGTTCAAAGAGTTGTCAACAAGTCTTCATGGACCCCACTCCAAAACTGTATGCCAAAGTTGGACCATATCAATTAGGAGTTGATTACAATAATCCAAGTGATAAAATTAAATAATGATTAATCTCTCAAAGTCCTTATGTGTTGGAGAACACATTCCAAGAACTTTGGAGACACATGAATTGGTTAGAATTGCAAGTTAATGAAAACTTATCCCAACATTCTCCCACTTAACATTATACATTACAATTACTCTAAATGATATAATCAAACTTTAAATCATGAGGAAAAACATCCCTAGCCATCAATGTACCATTGATTCTTCAACATACCTTTGTGCTCCAACAAGGTACCTACAAAAGCAACCATGATAACCATCATCTCAAACAAGAACTCCTCACATCATGTTACCCATGATAAACAAGAAATAAGCCAAGGTGAGACATATCAACTATCACTGAAACTTGCACCAATCTCAACACAAACACAAGCATCAAATCATATGATAACATAAGACTCTGATTGTCTACCACACTCATAGCAAATAGAGAAGCAACCAGAACAAGTTGCTAGCTCATGCAAAATATCATACCTCAAAACCAGGGTAAATAAATCATCATAGGTAGAACTCAATGCCATCAACATACCAACCCAAAATTGCAATCAAGTGCTTGTAAAACAAACCTACTAATCATACATCCTCCCATATCAAAGAAACATACCAATGTACAAGTGACCAAAGACAAGGCCAACAAAAAAAATCTGCAATAACACTGAATGGATCTATGGATATTGACACTCCACATCCAAGTCTTCAATGCAACCAATGGGTAAAAACAACCCACTTAACCTGCACAACTCATAGTTCCAAATAGTGAAAAATACAAATTCATCTTCACATAAATAACCTTCAAACTAAGACAACTAAGAAGATATCGTGATAATGAAGAGAATACATATCCAAGAACTCCCACTACATGGGTAATTTCAAATCTGAAAAAAAGATCAAGGCATTAACAAATCTTCCTATAGCACTTCTCTTAGAGGACGTACATAACTCCTTTACCATATAGTATCAAAACATATAATGATATGCATAAAACATCTCTCATTACCAATATTTGAATAACTCTCCCATGTCCTCTTAACTAATGAATACAGAGATCAAGGAGTTACCAAATTATTGTCAACAACAATAACACTTGACTCCAATGCAAACTTCAACTCCATAAACATGAGAACCTTTAAGAAGAAGACAATATATCAGGAAAGAGAGAAACTACAAAATCATTCCATGTCTTTATACTACACTAACCTCTGCCAAACTGTGTAAAGTAAGATCTCTTTCAACACTCCCAAACTGAAAGGGTATCAACATCTAACATCCAAATTATGATGAAAACATGGCAGCAATAGATGTTAACCTCTCATTGAAAGTAGATCAAACTAACCAAACATTCCCACAATAGAGGGAATGAGCATAAAAACTCAAACCATTTTTGTACCTCTCCAAAAAAAATCCTCAGAACTAGTTCCATAGCTCAAGATCAAATAATAGTGAGAGCAACATAAATCTATAAACCCATGCATCTACTTCTCAACAATCCTTTTCAAGACTAGTGTAAAAGAGAAGAGAAGGTACATATAAAGAATGCATCTAATAATTAGGTGGGTAACACCTATTAGATCATTTACCTGTCGAGTAGACCAAGAGTGGGATACTAGATTGTCCTTGCCTATAACACCAAGAAATAAAAGATTATAATAAAGACAACCTTCTCGTAAGGTCTATAATGGAATTACATCCATTTCCAAGTGTAGGCTTCTCAATCCTTTTGTTGACATCTCATAATGAGAAATCTTTCCAACACATATCTCTAAGTTCAAGAGATATCAAGCCCCACCCTTCTCTCTAGTATCCATGAGTTTTTAGAAATCAATCCATGCCAACTTCAAATGTAATCTGCACAATCATGAACCTCCAAGCAAATGATTAATACTTCAAAAACAAACAGAACTAACCAAACCATTGCCAAAATTACAACTCTAGAATCATGAATATATCATGACATCATGATCTAACTATTATCACCTAGTTTTGCACCCTTGCATACAGCCATGAAGCCTCTGCAAACTAGAGTAACATGGGACTGATCTCTAAGTGTGGGACTTTGCTAAGTGAGATCAGACCTCCGGAGAAGGCCGGCTTCCTTGTCTAGTTATCACCTAAAACTACTAAATTTTGAGGGGAAAAGGGAGAGAGAAAGCTTGTAATGGAAATGAAATAAAAGCTTGAAAACAAGGGTGATGCCCCAGATAGATTTAAAGAAATTTCCACAACACTGAGAAGATGCACAATGTAATCAAATACAGCAAGTAGGTATACACAGATTAGATGACTCTAGCAGAGGTGAGAAGCAATATGATTGAGAGGAATGAAACATTCATAGACAGCCATACACAGATTCACACAGAACTAGAAAAATTAGTAAAGAGGTAAAATTAACTTGCATATATTCAATGGAAAGGCACAGTTACAGCATATGAAAACCCTATTTGGAAACAGAAAAGCCTTAATGTCAAAAAATTTCCAACCATATTTACAACATTTGAATGCATACTTATAGGATTCCAAAATTCCCAAGTTGGTTACAAAATTTTCCCTAAGAGCTGTCACAGAAAATATCTACATTAATTACAGCCCAGCTGCATCAGTTATGGCGTCAAAATCTAGAACTGGGCGGATGGGGAGATATTTAGAGTCTTTATTGCAGCTGCTTACTCATCGTCAATCTGTAGATGAAGAGGTGGAAAGATATTCTTTGTCGTTAATGCGAGCTGCTTGTTCTATCTGCTACAATGAATGCCCAAAAAAAATCTCCATCTGCTAAAAGTCGTCTATGAAATGTTCATCGCTCACAAATATGCATTTCCAGATCTAAAATTTGAAAAGTGACAAAGCTCCTGAAAAACCTTGCCAAATGAAAGAGGGGACCAAAATATGCAACTTTGCCTCTTGGAGCATGCCAAAATTCACCAAAATGGAGGAGACACAGGCGGTCAAACTTTCGGTCAACTACCTGTATATATTGCTTTTGCATTTCTGTGTATATCGCTGCATCTTGGCACCTAAATCGGCATTCAAAAACTCATCCTACAACTCCTTCAGCGCATAGATGGCACTTTGCATATCGGCCCCTGTACATCCCTTTGTATTTCAAAAATTGCATATACATACAATTTCCCCTTGTATATGCGGGCCCTACCACTTATATGTTAGCTTGTATTTTGACCTTGTATATCAAAATATACAAGCAAACATACAAGCAAAAAATATGCACAAGTGCTTGTACCTTGGTGGACCCCACCATTTGTATATCTGCTTCTGCATACACAATCATACTAGCTACTGACTCTAAATGACCTTTAGCTGCTTCTTTATGTTCTGCCAGATCCAGCTTGTATATTTTGGTCTTGTACATTTCCTTGTATATGCAAGATATACAAACACTTATTTATACAAGGCAGACACTAAATTCTTATGTGCCGAAACTGATCCTTGATTCAAATCCGCCTTGTATATGCAATGCATCATTGACTTGTATATATCGCTATATACAAGCGCCATATACATACAAGTCAGACCCCAAATGACCTTTAAGTATATTGGATTACCTGTCAGGTCTAGCTTGCATCTCCTACTCTTGTATTTTTTCTTGCAAATGGCCTCATACATAAAAAACGGACCCGGAGCCTGAATGAGGCAGAAATGATATCCATTTGAAATCCGGCTTGCATATTTCATTTCTATCTTTGACTTGTATATCGCAATATACAAGTGCCATATACATACAAGTCGAACCCCAAATGACCTTTAAGTATATTGGATTACCCTGTCGGGTCTAGCTTGTATCACTTCCTTTTGTATATCTCTTTGTATATGCGCGATATACAAGCCACTATTCACGAGATGCTTTGTATGTCGAAACATACAATCCTCCTTGTATATGCACGGGCCCCACCTTTTGCATGTCCTACCGACACTGTAGCAAATGTACATTTGCACCCTTGTATATGCAAATATACAAACTTAAATATACAAACTCCCTTACATACAAATAGGGAATCTTTATGGAATATGCCCGTAATGTATCTTTTAGTTTGTATGTATCCTTGCATGTGTGAAATATACAAACACCTATATATACAAGGCAGACCTGAAAGCTTTATAGAACCAATTGAAACCTATATTCAGGTCTGGATTGTATATCTGCTTTGTATATTGGTTTGTATGTACGAACATACAAGCTGATATACAAAGCACTATTCATGTGATCCTTTGTATCTCCACTCTTGTACTGTATCAAATGTATATTTTGGCCTTGTACATTTCGGCGAATGTACATTCACTGTAGCATATGTATGTCCGTCGGCCTTGTATATTGCATTGCACATTTCTTTGTATCTCCATTTGTATATCTGAATATACAAGCCCCTATATACATGCAGACCCGATATACATTTAGCTAATATTCTGAGAATCTGCGGAAGATTCCCTAAATGTATATGCATTTCCTTGACCCGATATACATTCAGAAAATGTATATAACTCAATTTTAAAATAAAAAAAAAATTCTAAAGCCGATATAGATTTGCAAGCCCACCAAATGTATATTTGAACTGTATGTTGACCAAAACTTTGACCATCAATAACTTCTTTATTTGGCTGAATTTCAGGGTGATGTAAAAAGCAAGCCTGCCTATCTTTTCAAGCTCTTTCTAATGGTAAGGTTTTTTAGGCAATTTGACACTTTTCATTTTTAGGCAACATTTTCCAAAGGCTTTTCAAGGAAAATACTAGGTTGACTATTTGGCTCTGGTCAGAGGAAAAAATGGGTCAACAATTTGGCGACCTCTATGAGATGTTTGCCTGCTAAACAGTTAGATCAGTGGCCTATACATCTATTGGGCATAGAGTCACACAGAGACTAAAATATAGATATTTCTAACCTTAGAAAAACAAGATAGAAGCAATGAAGAACACTTGGAAGGCCAAACCAAGACAAAATGTTGAAAGAAAACTCTTTCAACTATGCTAGACAGCATTTAGGGAAAGCAAAAGCAGATCTAAACTAATGTGCAGTAGCACTTATTGAAAGCATAGATACCTAATTTACTGATTTACAAGGCACTCATACCTCAAAACACCTCTTTAGGTGTATCCCATTGACTGGGATAGGCAGATTTTGTCCATCCATATTTGATAACTAAAATGCATTGTGCTCCTTGCATTCAGTAATGAGAAATGGACCACTCCACATGTTGTCAAACTTGGAATGCTTCCCTGGTCTGCTTTTTAATTCATCCCATTTAAGCACCATGTCACCCATTCTAAAGCTTCTGGGGGTGGCCTTCTGATGAAAATTTCTTTTTGTTTGAAGCTGATGATATTCCATAGTCTTCATAGCCTTGTCTCTAATTTCTTCAAGCTCCATAAGCTAAGCATATTTGACAGCCATGGGATTCTCTTCTTCAAACATCTCCAGCTGGTTCATGATGTCCAGCGCTGGCAGTTCCACAGAGATAGGCAATCTTGCTTCCTTCCCATATACTAACATATATGGAGAATTTCCAATGGACCTCTTAGGAGTTATTCTATCTTCCCATAAGGCATACTTCAAATTAGTATGCCAAGTCCTCTAGTTGTCCTCCATTGATCTTTTAATAATCCTTATGAGATTTTTGTTGGTAGACTCAGCCAAACCATTACCCTGTGGGTAATAATTAGAAGTATTCAAATAAATCCCATTTTTGACAACCCAATCAATTATCTTTAGGCCAACAAAGGCTAAAGCATTGTCAGAAATTATTGACTCAGGCACTCCAAATCTGGAAATCAAGTCATGATAAAAATTTAAAACAACATTTTCATTTAATTTCTTTAGAGCTACTACTTCAATCCATCTTGTGAAAAAATCTGTAGCTGTAAGAATCCACTTGTGGCCTGCACTTGATGGTGGAATAATAGGACCTATGAAGTCCATACCCCATCTCATGAAGGGTTGCTCTATTTGAATTAGCCGTAAAGGTAAGGTTGGCAGCCTTTCTTTCCCTGCAAAAATGGCACATTTTATACACTTCCTAGCCCATGCATGGGCGTCCTTAAATAAGCTGGGCCAGTAATAGCTAGCTCTCATTACTTTCCAAGCGGTAGTCTTCAGGGCAAAATGACCCCCCACTGCTTCATCATGAAATTCATGTAGTACCTTATCAGTGTGATCTTTATCAATGCACCTTAACAATACACCATTAAAGTCCTTTCTGAAAAGGATGCCATTTATTAAAACATATGGAACCGATTGCAGTCTATAATATCTTCTTTTATTTCTATCTAGACCTACTGGACATTTGACAGTTTGCAAAAATTTAGTCATATCAGTAACCCAAGCTGTGTTCGCTACTGCTGCATTATCTTAAGGTGCATCCTCAATGGTCAAAAGTGTCTCATCCTCCTTGTTAGAACTGGTAGCAAGTTGCTCACTGAGTCCTCTGCCTCTGAGAAGCTTGGTTACTTGGATATCCACGTCATATTCCATGACCTTGGTGATCTAACCCGCTCTCTTCTCATTAACATCTTTACTCAATAGGAACTGTTTCACGCTGGGATGAGCCACCATTAAATGTATCTTGTTATTGGAAACAAGATGCCAAAATTTCTTGAGGCTCCTTATCACTGCAAGGACGTGCTTCTCAACAAAGCTATACTTCTGTTCATATTCTTCCAACCCCTAACTGAAAAAAGCAATTGGCTGCTCAAAGCCGGTACTCTGCTTCTGCACTAAAATTGCAGAGATTGTATCTAGGCCGCCATGAGCATATAGAATAAATCATTTGGAAAAGTCAGGATGTACCAAAGTTGGCACAATTGACAATGCTTCTTTTATAGACTCAAAACTGAGTCTGGCCTCTCTTGTCCAATTAAAGACTATATTCTTTTTCAACATGGATGTCAAAGGTTTCAAAAGGTTTGCAATATCAGGGATGAAACTTCACAGAAAATTAATTCTGCCAATAAAACTTTGTAATCCCTTCTTATGACTTGGTAAAGGTAGCTCGAAAATGACCCTTACTCTTTCAGCATCAATAGTAATGCCCTCTTTTGAGACAACATGCCCTAACAGCTTGCCTTCATGGACAGCAAAAATGCATTTGTTTAGATTAAGGGATATCCCAGACTCTCGGTATCTCTCAAAAACTTGCCTTAAGTGGGATAAATGCTCAGATGCATCCTTGGAAAAAATTGTTATATCATCTAAGTACACTAGCACTAGTTTGTATAGCAAACCGTTGAACACCATATCCATGGCTCTTTGAAAGGTCAAGCCCGTGTTAGAGAGACCAAAAGGCATGCTCCTGTAGGCCATGGTGCCCCACTTGGTAGTGAAAGCAGTTTTGAACTGATCCTCCTCCTTGACTAACACCTAATTGTAACCAGAAAATTTGTCAAGCAAAGAAAATCTCTCCGAGACAGCCACTACTTGTAAAATATGCTCCATTGATGGAAGTGGGTAGTGGTATTTTAGGGAGGCTCTGTTTAGGTCCCTGAAATCAATGCACAGCTTGATTTCTCCATTCTTCTTCCTCACAGGGACAAGGTTTGAGACCCAAGAAGTATGCTTGATGGGAAAAATGATCTTTCCCTTAATTAGCTTAGTCAATTCTTTAATCATCAGGGGCTCTAGCTTTGGATTTAGGGGCCTCTACCTCTGCCTTACAGGCTTTGCACTTGGTTCCAATTCTATGTTGTGTTGGGCAATATGAGGATCAAATCCCTTTAGGTATAAATAATCCCAAGCAAATACCTCCTTAAATTCCTGACAAAGAGCAATAAAAGCTCTCCTATCCTTAGCTGAACAGATTTTACCTATTTTGAGGAGTTTTCCCTTAAAAATTTCTAACTCCTCATAATGTTCCTCTTTTATTTGCATACCGGTCTTAGTCTTCTTCATCTGATCATCGGTGCCAAAAATAGACTCTAAAGTCACCAATCCCTTGGACAGCTTGTTTGTCTTCAGCTGAATAATCTGATCATTGCCATACTGTTGTTTGAGTTTATCCTGATTCGTCATAGAAAACTCATCTTCCTCTAACAGGAATCTTAGAATCTGTTCATCACTTTCAAAGACCTGCCAATGAACATTATTGTCGGGGATAGACGGTCTGTCAACTATTTTTACATGAGGCTGCATTTTCTCCTTTTGAATATCACTAGGGATGTCAAACTGTGCCCCAATTGTAGCCAATCTATCAGCATGGGAGTTTTGATTTCTTGGAATGGAAATCAGACTAAAAGCATCAAACTCCTCAATCATGTTCCATACCCTATGCTTATAGTACTTCAAGGTATAATTTTTGGTAAGATGCAGTCCTCTTACCTAATTTACAATTAGTTCACTGTCCCCAAATACTTGCAAACAGCCAATTTTCTTCCTTCTTGCCAGTTGCAATCCCTGGATTAGCCCCTCATATTCAACAGTGTTATTGGTGCATGAGAAGGCAAAATGGAAAGCAGCATAATATTTTTCACCCTGTGGTGACACCAGCATTGCACCACCACTAAATCCATTTCTGCTCCTTGAGCCATCAAAGTACATTTTCCATACTTCTCCTTGCTACTCTATCTATTGTTCTGCATCCTTCACCATACTTGGAATTACTGCCTTAGGCTCATGAAGTATATAGACCCCCATACCATTTTCTTGAATATGTGCTTCAGGATCATCTACAACATCTTCTGAGGACCATTCCCTTAATAACATTTCTGGTAGACTCTCAGCTTGTAACTCTTGAGCTGCCACAAGTTCAGGATCATCAGAAATAATGTGATTTGCATTAACCACACTTGGTGTATAGGGCTCTATGTGATGGTTTGAAAGCAATTCAGATCTTAGGGTCACCTTAGTGCCATATCTGGTCCTAAAAAACATATGGGACCAATCAGAGGATAAATATCCTCCAATCTTGGCTGTGAACTCTCTTGATAAGCACATGGCAAAATAAGGAGGAAAATCAATGATGAAGATCTCCTGGGAAATGGAAACATTGGGACATGTATGTAGAGTAAGACCTAGGTGTTTTATTACACCCACAGTACTAATAGCTATGCCATCTAATTGGAGTACACCCTTCTCAAGAGGCTGGTACTTGAGCCCTAATTGGTCTGTGATTTGTCTAGGCATCACAGAACTGCTTGCTCCACTATCCACCATGCAATTATGCACTAATTTGTCTCCAATTATTAATGATACATAGAACGGGAGTGGTTTGGCATTTTGGTTAGGCTGTTTGTTGTTATCCTCAGAGGAATTAGTAAGGGCAGCCCTATTTGGGTCAACAGTTGTATCTTTGGACACCTTCAAATCAGACAAGGCAGATTGCAATATGTCTTTTTGGCCCGGGATGGCTAAAGAATCCCACATAGACATTGTCACATTCATCTTTTTCATATTTTCAATAATATTGAAAGGTGGAATGGCACTCACCTTCTGATTTGATTTTGTAGCAGCGACGTCTGGTTGCAAATAAGGCATCTCCCTTGCTTTTACTGGGTCATTTCTTTGTCGAATATGGAGAATTTAGGGTGCAGGAACATCAGCAGATGCTTTTCCTTTATTTGCTGCTTGTTCTACCTCATAACCCCTTTTCTTTGCTCCTGTATTTGCTGCAACTGAGGTGTTATCGCTGTTTATGCCACAAAAATCACTTTCCTGCCAGTTCATGAAAGTAGAATCACTCTGAGGTTGTTCCTGTTGTTGCACAGCCCCATCATTTGGTGTACTTGGCTATGAGGCTGACACGTTTTGCACCATTAAAGCCTGATTTATGACTCCATTTGAGCAGGCTGCTTGACTGTGTGGCTGATTGCATGGGTAGCACCACTCATATTCAACAGCTAGGTTGTTCTAAGCAGGGACAAGGTCCCTTATGGTGTTAATAGGTGCTGGATGATAAGGCAGAAAAGGCCTTTGATTTACATTCTGTCTGGCACCTTGATAGTTGCTTTGATAAGGCAGCCTATTAGCTTGATATGACTAATTTTGGCCTTGAAATGGTTGATTCTGCCCCTGGCTAGATTGTTGATAAGGCTGAAGGGGCCTCTAGGACTGTTGCTTCTTTATGTTTACCAGTTCATTTCCAAAAGTTTGAAGGATACCCTCAATCTTTTGTTGACTATTTTTAATCTCTTTCAACTCTTGAGGTGAACTAGAGGCAGCAAGTTCAGAATTAGCAATATTTGGTAATGCTACGATAGTAGGCACAAGGGGAAAACATGGAATTGGCAAAGGCATAGAAGCCTGAGTCTCAGGAAAGATGGGTACTGGTGGTCTGGGTGCTATTTTTCCAGCCTGAATGAGATTATTCTCTGCCCTAATTGCTAATTCATACTCATATGGTAAACTATTACCTCCTAGTGATTGAATCATTACTGAAATATCACTATTTAGGGCTTTCAAAAAATATAGAAATTCATATTCAGCTGGAGGTCTTACCATGGCAGGGATTCTGTCCCATGTCTTCTGAAATCTAAAGTTAAAATCCATCATTTGCTCCTGCAGAGCTCTCTTTATGGTGGTCATCTGTTCGACCAATGATAGATTATCTGATTTTTCTTGAAATTACTTGTTTAGTTTCTCTCCTAGCTCATCCCAGGTTCCTATAGTTTGCACTGGTAGACTCTTGAACCACTGCAATGCCTTCCCCTTGAAAGAGGTAGCCAGCAATCTGATGGCTACATTCTCCTGAGTGACATGATGAACCCTACATAGAGACACTATCTCTAATGTGCTCGATCAGAGTAGTCGGGTTTTCCTTGTGAAATAGGGTAGATTCTTCAAAGCTACCATTGCTATCACATCATGCACCGTTAGATTCAAAGGACTCCCCCCATCAAAAGTCACGAATGGCTGATTTCTTGCCATCTGAAGAGCTGTAGGTAGATTCTCTTGAGTTACTGCGGGAACTAGAGAAGCAACTGGTCTGAAACCTGGTGGAGTTGACTGTACTCTTTTGGAAACTGGAGTCCTTGTTGCAGTTCTACTCTGTCTTTTGGGTGGAGAGAGCTGCAAATATTCAAATGGACTTGAACTTGAACTCCTAGTTTGTGCCTTTCTCATAAAACATGTAACGACAGAACTGATCCTCTTGTCCTTCCTCAGCCCGAGTCACCAGATATGCAAACTTTAACCTCCAAAGGTCTGTAATCACTAGCTGCACATCAAAACTAGTAATAAGGGTTGTGTTAAATTGATTATTTTCCTCTAACTTCTTGAGTCTCACTGGGCATGCCAAAGTTGTTATCACCCAGTTTTGCACCCTTGCATACAGTCGTGAAGCCTCTACAAACTGGAGTAACATGGGACTGATCTCTAAGTGTGGGACTTTGCTAAGTGAGATCAGACCTCCGGAGAAGGTCGGCTTCCTTGTCTAGTTATCACCTAAAACTACTAAATTTTGAGGGGAAAAGGGAGAGAGAAAGCTTGTAATGGAAATGAAATAAAAGCTTGAAAACAAGGGTGATGCACCAGACAGATTTAAAGAAATTTCCACAACACTGAGAAGATGCACAATGTAATCAAATACAGCAAGTAGGTATACATAGATTAGATGACTCTAGCAGAGGTGAGAAGCAATATGATTGAAAGGAATGAAACATTCACAGACAGCCGTACACAGATTCACACAGAACTAGAAAAATCAGTACAGAGGTAAAATTAACCTGCATATATTCAATGGAAAGGCACGGTTACAGCATATGAAAACCCTGTTTGGAAACAGAAAAGCCTTAATGTCAAAAAATTTTCAACCATATTTACAACATTTGAATGCATACTTATAGCATTCCAAAATTCCCAAGTCAGTTACAAAATTTGCCCTAAGAGTTGTCACAGAAAATATCTACATTAATTACAGCCCAACTGCATCAATTATGGTGTCAAATTTTGGAACTGGGCAGATGGGGAGATATTTAGAGTCTTTATTGCAGCTGCTTACTCATCATCAATCTGGAGATGAAGAGGTGGAAAGATATTCTTTGTCGTTAATGCAAGCTGCTTGTTCTGTCTATTGCAATGAATGCCCAAAAAAAATCTCCATCTGCTAAAAGTCATCTCTGAAATGTTCATCACTCAAAAATATGCATTTCCAGATCTAAAATTTGAAAAGTGACAAAGCTCCTGAAAAACCCTGCCAAATGAAAGAGGGGACCAAAATATGCAACTTTGCCTCTTGGAGCATGCCGAAATTTGCCAAAATGGAGGAGATACAAGTAGTCAAACTTTCGGTCAACTACCTGTATATATCGCTTTTGCATTTCTGTGTATATCGCTACATCTTGGCGCCTGAATCGGCATTCAAAAACTCATCCTGCAACTCCTTCTGCACATACATGGCACTTTGCATATCGGCCCCTGTACATCCCTTTGTATTTCAAAAATTGCATATACATACAATTTCCCCTTGTATATGCCGGCCCTACCACTTGTATGTTAGCTTGTATCTTGACCTTGTATATCACAATATACAAGCAAACATATAAGCAAAAAATATGCACAAGTGCTTGTACCTTGGTGGACCCCACCATTTGTATATCTGCTTCTGCATACGCAATCATACTAGCTACGGACCCCAAATGACCTTTAGCTGCTTCTTTATGTTCTGCCAGATCCAGCTTGTATATTTTGGTCTTGTACATTTCCATGTATATGCAAGATATACAAACACCTATTTATACAAGCCGGACTCCAAACTCTTATGTGTCGAAACTGATCCTTGATTCAAATCCGCCTTGTATATGCAATGCATCATTGACTTGTATATATCGCTATATACAAGCGCCATATACATACAAGTCAGACCGCAAATGACCTTTAAGTATATTGGATTACTTGTCGAGTCTGGCTTGCATCTCCTACTCTTGTATTTTTCTTGCAAATGGCCTCATACATACAAAATAGACTCGGAGCCTGAATGAGGCAGAAATGATATCCATTTGAAATCTGGCTTGCATATTTCATTTGTATCTTTGACTTGTATATCGCAATATACAAGCGCCATATACATACAAGTCAGACCCCAAATGACCTTTAAGTATATTGGATTACCTTGTCGAGTCTGGCTTGTATCACTCCCTTTTGTATATCTCTTTGTATATGCGCGATATACAAGCCACTGTTCACGAGATCCTTTGTATGTCGAAACATACAATCCTCCTTGTATATGCGCAGGCCCCACCTTTTGCATATCCTGCCGGCACTGTAGTAAATGTACATTTGCACCCTTATATATGCAAATATACAAAGTCCCTTACATACAAATAGGGAATCTTTATGGAATATGCCCGCAATGTATCTTTCAGTTTGTATGTATCCTTGCATGTGTGAAATATACAAACACCTATATATACAAGGTGGACCTGAAAGCTTTATAGAACCAATTGAAACCAATATTCAGGTCTGGATTGTATATCTACTTTGTATATTGGTTTGTACGTGCTAACATACAAGCCGATATACAAAGCACTATTCATATGATCCTTTGTATCTCCACTCTTGTATTGTATCAAATGTATATTTTGGCCTTGTACATTTCGGCGAATGTACATTCACTGTAGCATATGTATGTCCATTGGCCTTGTATATTGCATTGCACATTTCTTTGTATCTCCATTTGTATATCTGAATATACAAGCCCCTATATACATGCAAACCCGATATACATTTAGCGAATATTCTGAGAATCTGCAGAAGATTCCCTAAATGTATATGCATTTCCTTGACCCGATATACATTCAGAAAATGTATATAACTCAATTTTTTTTTTGTTTTATATTTTCTAAGGCTGATATAGATTTGCAAGCCTGCCAAATGTATATTTGAACTGTATGTTGACCAAAACTTTGACCATCAATAACTTCTTTTTTTGGCCGAATTTCAGGGTGATGTAAAAAGCAAGCCTGCCTATCTTTTCAAGCTCTTTCCAATGGTAAGGTTTTTTAGGCAATTTGGCACTTTTCATTTTTAGGCAACATTTTCCAAAGGCTTTTCAAGGAAAATACCAGGTTGACTATTTGGCTCTGGTCAGAGGAAAAAATGGGTCAACACTAACATCTTCCCAAAAGAAGGTCGTATGCTCCAATGAACATATTCTATTGAGCCCAAGAGCACCTGTATAATGCTAAAAACTCTTACTCATGATCAACAGTGCATCATGACATAATACTATACATCACCTAAATGAAGGATCATATATCAAAAACTAATAAGTTATAAAATCAACACCTCACAGAAAACTCCAAGAGTCCTCCATGGAAAACCAAGATGTCAACACCTCTTCAAAAATATGAAGATCTAACATCCTCTATCAATAGAACCAAAAATGTGAGTGAACCCTTAAAGCAAACTAAAGGCATAATCCTAGAGATTCTTATGACACCAACAACCATTGCAAAATATCATCCATTTTCTAAAAAGATTATGCATGGCTCACAACACTGCAACAATAACAATTTAGAACCAATATCTTGAAACAAAGAAGATAGGATACATTATGAAACTGCAAAAAACTCGCACTAAAAGTGATACCAATTTATGCATGGTATCATGATCAAAATCATTACGAAACTCTACTGAAAGTGAAAAATGTTTCTCATGCAACATAACTTTACTACTATAAATTCCAATGAATAACTAAATTAGGTACTCCAAACTACCCTTTTGTCTCAATACAAAAAAAGCCAATGTAATTAAGGTGACCAAGAAGAGGCCTACCAAATAGAACCCACATCAGCTTATTCACAAAATCTACATACATGCAACATCTCATAGCAGAAAAAAATGATCAGTACTTAAACATCTAATAAATGGAAAAATAGATTCAACCGCGCATTAGTAACATGTAGAACAAATGTAACTAGGTATAACATGTAGATTTATAATGCTCAAACACTAGAATCAACTCTAGATCTAATTTTCCAAACAAATCCACATAGGAGAAACCATAGATCATAGGAACCCAACAAGAAGCCTTGTAAATCTAAAATTGTTTCCATCCAGAAAGTGTCTGAACACAATTTTCCACAGATCTACAAACCACAGATTTTGGTTAACATGTAAAACCTAAAAAACCATATCTCTGTAAATCTTGAAACCACTTAAAAATCCAAACATTCACACTAATGAACACCATCAAATATGCCATCTAAAAACAATAGAATACTGTAGACCTACAAACCCACAATCTTTTGAAATAGGAAAACTGTGAAAAACCTACATATTCAAAATAGCATGAATATGAGAAAGGAGTAACAAAGTTGTTAAGGAGTGTCCATATCATAGAAATACCAACTCCACAACCTACATACAACCAGTGATAAATCATCCAATGCTTTCATGTAACCATGGACTGAAACCATGAACCCAACATGAGCACTCCAAATTATAGTCCAAAGAGTGGGTGTTATTCCATGTGATCAAGGTAGCACAAGAAACCATCCAACATAAACACCCTTTCACTATATATAACCACAAGGTAAAGGAATACAACCACCAAACAAGAGAATACACATATTGTCAAAATGGAGCTCCAAATCACTATCACAGGATCAACTCCATAAAGATCCATAACCTTGAGCCTCAGGTGCCCAACAAAGATTCTTTTGACATTATCCATCTAAGAGTTAAATACCATGCCTTCCAAACTCACAGATCTGCAAAATAATGTTAACACATAGAATTTCCCTTGCAACCAAAATTCCTTCAATACTTTAGAAAAAGTATCCCTCTCTCACTACAACCAATGGCTTTGATACCACATGTTGGAAGAAGGGAGAGAGAACAAGGTATTTAGTTACAGCTATGTAGTTTTAAAATGTTTTTAAATCTAAAACAAAGGTATTTATGTTGGTATTAAATCTCTTGTAAAAGATTACATTCAATACTGAAATCCTTTGATTCCTTGATGCACTTCAAAAGCTTCTTTAATCTTCAAGCATGTAAAAACTTCAAAAAGCTTCTTGCTTTTTTTTCCAAGTCTTTTTACAATCAACTCTTTGGAAAATGTATGAGGCTTTTTAATTAATACAAAAGCTTCTTAAATCAAAATCTTCTTAATTAGAAAGCTTGAAACAAAAATTACAATCAATTGTAATTGATAACATGAGAACAAATACTCATGAAAAAACCAAGCGCTCCAAATTAAGAAGACTGAAGTTAAACAAAGTCAAGTCTTCTGTTAATTGCTTGTCCTAGATGTGGGCACCCAAGTTTGCTGAAGTAAACTTAGCCAACATCAAATGCATTTCCAAATAAAAGCAACAACTAAAAGTCCTTAGATTGGTCATCCAATTTTTCCTAATCTCTTTCTGTTAACTGAAGTGATCAACACACACCAATCTCATGCAAACAAAATGCAAAATTGATGTCCCCAAATTTATTCTAAATTACCTTGTTATGTACATGCAAGTGACATGAAAACACTTGATCCAACATGCAACTAATACCCATTATCTGAAATACTAAGATGTACCATCTTGCAAGTTTATGGAGTTGGAGTGTTCTATAAGCAACCTCTCAAAACTAACATGCAACAAAATGCAAGATCATATAACTGACTTGCAACAACATGCAAGCACATGCAAGTCCATAGGAGCAACATGCAACAACATGCAAGCACATGCAAGTGACATGCAACAACATGAAAGCACATGCAAGTCCATAGAAGCAACCAGTGCCAACATGCACCAACATGCAAGTCCATGCAAGCAACAAGCAACAACATGCAAGAACATACAAGTTTATATAAGCGACATGTAACAACATGCAAGTCCATATAAGCAATATGCAACAACATGCAAGTCCATGCAAGTAACATGCAACATGGGAGCACATGCAAGTTCATATAAGTGACATACAACAACATGTAAGTCCATAAACGCAACATGTAACAACATGCAAGTCCATGCAAGTAACATGCAACAACATCCAAGAACATGCAAATATCATGCATCTCTAACTTCAATGTTAATTGCCACATCATATTCATGCAAAAAATATCCACCTCTGAATCCACTGTTAACGGCTATATCATGTCCATGCAAATATCATGCATCTCTAACTCTTTTGTTAACTCCAACATTATATCCATGCAAAGTGTGTCAACAAGTCTTCATGGACCCCACTCCAAAAGTGTATGCCCAAGTTTGAACCTATCAATTAGGAGTTGATTACAATAAGCCAAGTGATATAATTAATTAATAATTAATCTCTCAAAATCCTTATGTGTTGGGGAACACATTCCAAGAACTTTAGATATACATGAATTGGTTAGGATTGCAAGTTAATGACAACTTATCCCAATAGAGTCATCCCAGTGTAATCAATAGGCTATGCACACCCACAAACTACATAACTCATAGATCCCAAACAAATGCAACATGCAAACTCATCATCACATAAGTAACCCACAAACTAATATATCAAAGAAGATAACATGTAGACCTCAAGACTCAAACACCAGATCAACCTCAGATCTTATTTGCCAAACAAGTCCACAAATGAGTAACCATAGTCAAGAAACTATTCAAGAAAACACTATAGAAATTTTAAGTGACTAATCACATACCAAAATCTCTACACTCAGAAAGCTACAAATCTCCTCACACCATGGACAAAGCATACATGCAAACCTGCAACTATCTTACATCAAAAAACACCCCTAGGGAATCATAATATGAAAAATAGTTTATCTGCAGATCTACAAATCACAAGTTTTGATTAACCTTGTAAAACTTGCAAAACCACTATGTCACTGACACACATGAAAATCCATATCCGGTTATCATCTGGAAGACCCATAAGTCTACAAAATTACCATAACAACTATACCAAAACAATGGAATAACATAGATAAGAATAACCATAGATTTTGAATAGAAAATCTACAAAACCCTCAGATCGAACCAACATGAAATTGAGACCTGCAAGTACAACCAACCAAAAAGGAATAAGAGGTCTAGGAACTCTAGGCCAACTTTTAGGCTAACTCCATAACCACCACCATGTACAAGAACACAGAGGAGCTAGGTTGTTCCAAAAACTTTTAGATCATCCAATGACCAACTACATAGCCTACATGCATTCAAGGTTAACAAAGTAGTGCCTTCCAATGCCAGGGAATAAAACCAAGCACCCAACATAAGCACACCTAACCATATTTATGGAAACCTAAGTTTCTCCATGTGATCAGGGAGCCAAGAACAAACTGTTAGACTTAGAGCAGACAACTGAGAGGGGGGGTGAATCAATTGTACAAAACTTTCTTCCAATTAAAGACTTAACTCCACTTTGCAATTCAGTAGTATAATAATAAATCAATCATGGAAACATAATGCAATGAATCAAGAGCATAAACACATCAACACATGAGACACCAAGATTTTGACGTGGAAAACCCGGTTAAGGGAAAAACCACAGGGTGATTAACCCAAGATTGTATTCTCTATTAGAAGAATAGAAAGAACAAATGACACATGCCAATTAGGGCTCATTACCCAAGCACACTACTCACAAGAGGCCCACTACCTACAGGAGACACAATGTCTACAAGGAAATAAGTATCACCTACTTGAACTAGAAAATAGCATCTTCACCATGCTTGAATCAGTTCCATTGAAGCCCAATACTTCTGCTCTACCTTTCGCTCTCCTCCTCACTACCACACACTCATCTCTACAAGGACACCTTTGAAATGACTTTGCAATCCCTTATTTATACAAGACATCAACTTAGGAATAATCATCTAAGTCGGCAAACATCTACAAGAACATCTGCAAGATGTAAAACTCATTCGGTCGGCCAATCTCAAGAAGAACACCATCATTCGGAAGTTATTCCTCAATTGCGAGCTCCAACTTCAATGCAGACCACCAACATGAACTAGACATGATACAAAGACTTCCACAAGCTTGCATGAACCACCAAGAACATCCACACTTCATCTACTTACTAAAATCCTTCTCTCCTTCATCTGGAACCTCAAGAACATAGTTTGTCATCACTGTCACAAAGGAATAGATGCTTACAGACCTTCAAAGCATGAACCAATCGAGTGGACACTTCACAAAGACTTCCTTAACACTCCCTCAAATCCATAGAATAGGATAATGCATTTCCAGATCTCACCGGACCTGTCTGCATCACTCTATCACCACTGAGCACCTACCAGAACCAGTTTTACTTGAACAGTAACAACTTCTTCATATCTTCATGCGGACCTCTGAAATCTTTGTTGGATCACCGTAAGACACATATCTACAAACCTTTTAATCCGCATTCTCTGATCCTCATCCTATCTTGAACATTTACCTTATTGTGATCACTGTTCTTCATTGTTCCTAATTGAGACTAATTTTCTCAATATCCTCAGTACACAGCTCATCCAATCCTTATCATTAATGCAACATGAGTATGTTGACATCAATGACAACACCAGTTAGACCCATACTTGCAACAATCTCCCCCTTTGTCATTGATGGCAACATATGATGTGAAAAACTATTTTGATCATCAAGATAAGAACTTCTCCTTACTGTTACAACTCCCCCTATCAGTAACAACCATTTACATGTCTTCTCTCCCTTTACTGCTCCCCCTTTGATCAGCAACTACTTGTTTTTCACATGTCTTCTCTCCCCCTTTGACATCAATGGCAAAGGGCACATACTTGCAATTTCACCACTTTAGAATCATACCTGCTACTCCCCCTAAGTAGTAGCTCCCTATCATCAATCCGAACCACAAGATATGACTGTGATATCCACCGGACTGATGCACATTGGTGCACCTTAGTTCATCACTGGAGGGGTAATAACCCCTAACTTCTCCCTAAGATACTCAAAAGAGTCCTTAGGTAGAGGTTTAGTAAAGATATCTACATTCTGATCCTTGGAAGGCACAAACTCCAATGTGACTTCATTCTTGTTCACTTGCTCTCTCAAAAAATGAAACTTGATGGATATGTGTTTTATCTTTGAATGCAACACCGGATTCTTAGATATATTTATTGCACTTGAATTGTCACAGAAAAATGTGATAGGCTCCTCATATTCCACCCTTATGTCTCTTAGCATTTGCTTCATCCACAAAACTTGAGTGCAACTACCTGCTGCTACAATGTATTCTACTTCTGTAGTGGACAGAGATATTGCCTCTTATTTCTTGCTCAGCTAAGAAACCAATCTCTTCCCCAAAAAGAATGCTCCACCACTGCTACTCTTCTGGTCATCCACATCTCCTGCCCAATCCGCATCCGTATATGCATGAAGAGAGAAATCATGATCTCTAGGATACCACAGACCATACTCAACTATCCCTTTTAGATATCTAAAAATCCTCTTGATTGCCATGACATGAGATTCTCTAGGATCATCTTGGAATCTAGCAACAAGACCAACAACCTGCATAATGTCTGGTCTAGTTTGAGTAAGATACAACAGTCCTCCAATCATTGACCTATTTTTTTTAATCAGCCTTAGGAGAGTCATCATCTTTGCTCAATTTACATCTGGTTGCTATGGGAGTGTTCATTGATTTTGAATCTTCCATCCCAAATTTCTTCAACAGTTCTTTCACATATTTGGTCTGAGAGATGAAATTCCTTTCTTTGTTTGAGTGATTTGTAGACCTAAGAAGAAATTTATTTCCCCAAGCATGGACATCTCAAATTCACTTTTCATTTGATTTGCAAAGGTTTTACACATACTATCTCTTCCTCCAAAGATGATATCATCAACAAACACTTCAACAATCAAAATGTTCTCATGATCAATTTTGAAATACAAATTATTGTCAGCAGTACCTTTGTTGAAACCAATCTTTAAAAGATGCTTATCCAATCTTTCATACCAGGCTCTTGGGGCTTGCTTCAGTCCATACAATGCCTTCTTCAACTTGCAGACCATATCACCATGATCAGACAATTGAAATCCATCTGATTGCTCAATGTACACTTCTTCTTCCAAATCACCATTCAGGAAGGCAGACTTGACATCCATCTGATACACTTTGAAATCCTTGAAGGCAGCAAAAGAAGAAATAATTTGACTGCTTCAATTCTTGCCACCGGAGCAAAAGTTTCTTCAAAATCAACTCCTTCTATTTGAGAGTAACCCTTACAGACCAATCTGGCTTTATTTCTGATTACTTCACCAACTTCATTTAGTTTGTTCCGGAAGACCCATTTGGTTCCAATCACATTTTTGTTTCTAGGTCTAGGAACAAGATCCCAAGTGTGATTTTTCTCAATTTGCATCAACTCTTCCTCCATTGCTTTAGTCCAGTTTTCATCATTGCAAGCTTTATTCACTATCTTAGGTTTAATCTTTGAAATCAGACAATACTCATCTGAATTTTGAGCAATTCTCCTTCTTGTTTGTACACCTTTTCTTTTATCACCTATGATCTGATCTTCAGAGTGATTTAGTCTTACATACTTAGGTACTTTGGGATTTTCTTGCATTTCTGCTTCTTGATCAGGCTCATTCAAACTTCTCTCTTTTTCTTGATTTACTGGATCAATCTGGATCTAAATCTCAGAAGAGGCTTGGGCTCCTTGAGTCAGAACACCATTCTGATCATCTTCATCATATTCATAAAATCTTGAGGGTTTTTTAATTCCTTCATCAACATTCACATTTGTACTTTCTATCATCTTTTGCAGTCTCTTGTTATAACATCGGTATGCTTTGCTTTGAGTAGAGTAACCCAAGAATATTCCTTCATTAGTTCTAGCATCAAACTTTCCTAGATCTTCACCTCTTTTGATGTAACATTTGCTACCAAAGACTCTAAAATACCTCACAGTAGGAGTGATGCCAAACCAAAGTTTAGAAGGAGTCTTACTGGTATTGCTTCTGATTTGAACTTGATTAAGAGTATAGACTGCAGTGCTGACAGCTTCTCTCCAATAGATCTGAGGAACATTTGCTTCCATCATCATTATCCTAGATGCTTCCTGGATGGTCCGGTTCTTTCTCTCAACTACTCCATTCTGCTATGGGGTCCTAGGAGCAGACAACTGTCTCTTCATTCCATGTTTCTCACAGAAATCTATGAACTCACCGGATGTGAATTCTCCACCTCTATCAGACCTCAGACATTTCAATTTTAATCTAGTTTCATTCTCTACCATAGCCTTGAATATTTTGAGTTTCTCAAGAGCTTCTGATTTCTCTTTCAAAAAGGTTACCCACATCATCTGGGAATAGTCATCAATTAGTAAAATGAAGTATCTATCACCTTGCACACTCTTGATTCTTGCCAGACCACAAAGATCAGTATGAACTAAGTCCAATAATCTAGTAGAAGATTGCTCCTCACTTTTAAAAGAGACTCTACTTTGTTTTCCCAACTAACGTTCTTTGCACAAACTATTTGTAGGTTTCACTAGTTTTGGAAGATCTCTTACAGCTTGAGTATTGCTTATCTTGATGATATTATCAAAATTCACATGACACATTCTCCTATGCCATAACCAGCTCTGATCAACTTGAACAAATAAAAAACTTTTACCAGTACCAACCAAGTGGAAGATATTATCTTTAGTTTGTGTACCGGATGCAATCTCTATTCTGGAACTTTCAAAGATCTTGCATTTTCCATTCTTGAATTAGAGATCATAGCCTTTATCCACCAACTGACCAACACTGAGAAGATTGTGCTTCAGTTCTTCAACATAAAGTACATTACCAGTTTTGTCCCTTCCATCAAAAGAAATAGTTCCTCTTCCTCTGATTCTACCAGCAGAATTATCACCAAATTTTACCACTCCTCCTTCATACCTTTCCAAATCTATGAAATTATTTTTGTCACCTGTCATATGGTGAGAGCATCCACTTTCAATGACCCAATCATCCTTTTCTTCAACTCGGGCAGCCAGAGCTCTTTCTACAACTTTATGATTAATAGATTCAGAGGACAATGGTTCTTCTTCCTTAATGGCAATAAACACCCAATCACTTCCGGATTTGTTTCCTGTCTCTGATTCATCATCTGTTACCCCTTCATTATCATCTTCCTCATGAACATAGTAACAATTCTTTTGAAACCTTGATCTGTTAGGATTTGGCCTTGAAAGTCTTTTTGGACACTTTGAAGCAAAATGACCAATCTTATTGCAGTTAAAACACTTAAAAGGTAATTTTCCTTCATACTTACCAGATCCTCTTGGCAGTCTTTTTGCAATAAGAGCTTCAAGTTGAGCAGTTTCAGCTTCTTCTTCTTCCAGGTCATTTCATGCTTTTGCATACCATGATAGTTTCCTTGAAGAGTTCTCTCTGGGATCAAACCTTTGTTTACCTTTCACAGAGGCACTCGCTTTGAATGCAGATTCAGTCTTAGGAGGGGCATCTCCAAACTCGGTCATTTCAAATGCAACCAATTTACCAGCCAATTGATCTCTTGTGACAGTTGTATGGCCTCTAAATTCTTCAATGGCAGCAGCCTTGATTTTGTAAGAAGTAGGGAGGGATCTGAGAATTTTGCCAACAATCTCATCTTCATCCAAGACTCCACCAGCATTTCTAATTCCACAAACAATATCATTTACTCTTGGCATAAAAGTAGTAATATTTTCATCATCTCTCATCTTTAGGTTTTTAAATTTCCCTTTCAGACTTTGTAGCCTTGCACATTTAACATACTTGTCTCCTTCATGCAGAAGTTCCAATTTTTCCCAAATCTCAAAAGCAGTTGGTAGGTCAATAACATTTGAGAGATCTGAATCAGATAATGCACTTAGAAGAGCTTCTATAGTATGTAGATTATTTTTCACATCTATGATTTCATTTGGGGCTTTCGGACCACCCTGTGGAGGTGCATACCTTGTTGTAACCATGGTCCAGTACACCATTCCCATACATTACAAGTGATATTTCATGCGACCTTTCCAAAGATTAAAATTGGTTCCATCAAACTTCAGACTATCCTTCTTGTAAGACGTCATTCTGGATCACCTCAAGTGGTTAAGCTTCTTTTAGAGGAACTTGGCTCTAATACCAATTGTTAAACTTAGAGCAGACAACTGAGAGGGGGGGTGAATCAGTTGTACAAAACTTTCTTCCAATTAACAACTTAACTCCACTTTGCAATTCAACAGTATAATAATCAATCAATCATGGAAACATAATGCAATGAATCAAGAGCATAAACACATCAACACATGAGACACCAAGATTTTGATGTGGAAAACTCGGTTAAGAGAAAAACCACGAGGTGATTAACCCAAGATTATGTTCTTTGTTAGAAGAATAGAAAGAACAAATGGCACATGCCAATTAGGGCTCACTGCCCAAGCACACTACTCACAAGAGGCCCACTACCTACAGGAGACACATTGTCTACAAGGAAATAAGTATCACCTACTTGAACTAGAAAATAGCATCTTCACCATGCTTGAATCAGTTCCATTGAAGCCCAATACTTCTGCTCTGCCTTTCGCTCTCCTCCTCGCTAGCACACACTCATCTCTATAAGGACACCTTTGAAATGACTTCGCACTCCCTTATTTATACAAGACATCAACTTAGGAATAATCATCTAAGTCGACAAACATCTACAAAAACATCTACAAGATGTAAAACTCATCCGGTCGGCCAGTCTCAAGAAGAACACCATCATCCAGAAGTTATTCCTCAATTGCGAGCTTGAACTTTGATGCGGACCACCAACACGAACTAGACACAATACAAAGACTTCCACAAGCTTGCCTGAATCACCAAGAACATCCACACTTCATCTACTTACTAAAATCCTTCTCTCCTTCATCTGGAACCTCAAGAACACAATTTGTCATCACTGTCACAAAGGAATAGATGCTTGTGGACCTTCAAAGCATGAACCAATCAAGTTGACACTTCACAAAAACTTCCTTAACACTCCCTCAAATTTGTAGAATAGGATAATGCATTTCCAGATCTCACCGGACCTGTTTGTATCACTCTGTCACCACTGAGCACCTACCAGAACCATTTTTACTTGTACGGCAACAACTTCTTCATATCTTCATTTGAACCTCTAAAATCTCTACTGGATCACCTTAAGACACATATCTACAAACCCTTTAATCGACATTCTCTGATCCCCATCCTATCTTGAACATTTACCTTATTGTCATCACTGTTCTTCACTATTCCTGATTGAGACTAATTTTCTCAATATCCTCAGTACACAGCTCATCTAATCCTTATCATTAATGCAATAGAAGTATGTTGACATCAATGACAACACCAGTTAGACCCATACTTGCAACACAAACACCCAACACAAATACTCTATTGCACTTGACCATAAAATGAAAGAACACAACCACCATGCATGAGGGTTTTTACACACTATCAAGCATGAGCTCTTGATCAATATCATAATACATGCAACCATATTATCAACTCCAAAATACTCCATCTCCTCCATCCTTCAAATACCTGCTATACCCTAAGAAATGAGATAAACTACAAGACTTCCACTCAAACAAGGATTAATGATCATCCAATTCCTTCCTATAGATTCCCTCAAGCTTGCCACGATAAGAAATCACAATAGAAGAAATACCAAGAATCTTCAAAACAAAATGGAACCAACACATGTAATATCATGCAACCATGGAACCATTATAGCTCTGATACCAATTGAAAGGGAAAAGGTAACCCATCATGCACTTTACAACATCCTATATTTTACTTAAACAAATATTCAATAAATTGATGCAAGCACATACTACTATGCCCTTAAAGTAGAGACAAACATAGTTGATTTCACCTTACATTAACCCTTAGAGGAAAGATAATGCAACTTACAGATCTAAGAAAATTTCAACAGCATAACAACATGTAAATTAACATTTAAGAACATGAAAGAAGAAGAAAATAGATAGAAGAGAAGAAACACCAATATACATGGGGAAAACCCTTTTAGGTAAAAAACCCCACACTCCAAAGCATCAAACCAATATATTAATCTGCAACAACAAACATGTTACAATACACTTGCAAGATCAAAGCCTGAACATGGATATTTACATATTTCTTCTCTAATGAAAACTGATAGCATAACCTTGCATAAATCTCTTCTCACAAATAACTCCTCAAGCATTCAATTTATATGAGTTTCAATACAAGAAACCACCAAAATGAAACCCAAAACCATGAGCTAATACCACCCACAAATGTGGCACCCAAATTGGGTAGGAAATATCCAATGCCTAGTCATGGAGAATCAAATCTATTATAAATAAAAAGTTAGTCAAATCATATCTGACTCTCCAAATATGGCACTCAATTTTTGGCTCATAATCATGCCTTCACAATCTCCTAAATCATGCTTGCCATGTTTCCAAGGTAACTTCCTTTTTACAAGATCTTTTGATTTTAGCAACTCTTACACACCTTACAAGTTGAAATAGTTACATTTACTAACTTGCATGACACTAAGTGATAAATAGAAATTGCCAAAATAAAAACTACAAGAGACACATAGTGCCACTACAAGTGGGATGCCCAAAATATGTTAGTGCATAATAAATACAATTAAATAAATATTTCAAATATTAGGACTTGCAAGGTGTATGACACACCAAATTGTTAGACACACAAGAATACTGAGAGAGAGAGGGGGTGAATCAGTATTTAGACAATTTTCAATTTCAAGAATTTCAACTTATCCAGAGCAGATTAAACCTTAAGCATCACAATATCAACATGAAAGAATAACATAATGTACATCAACACATAACACTAGATATACATGGAAAACCTTAGAAGGGAAAAACCATGGTGAGGATAAACTCACAATATATGAAGATCAAATAACTTTGTTTTAGGGGCTATAACCCAAGGAAGCTTCTACTCCCTAAGTAAATTGGATTTAGGGTCACTCCCAAGGAAGCTTCTACTCCCTGTAGACTTTGTTTTAGGGTCACTCCCAAGGAAGATTCTACTCCCTATTGACTTTGTTTTAGGGTCACTCCCAAGGAAGCTACTACTCCATGAAATGAGAATACACTTACAAAAGATTCTAGTATGATAGTCACTCTATTGTCTGAAAACTAACATTGAAACTCACACTTTTGATGATTGCACTTCTGCCTCTTCACACTTTCTTTTGAAGATCTGATCAATTAGGAACACTCTATACTTGATCACTGTCACAAATATGTCTTCGAGATGAATCTAGACAACATCAACAACTTTTGTTCTTTATCCTTTAGTCACACATCAATAATGCATTTATTCTGCCTTTTATCTTCTTGTGAACCTCTTTCAATCAACTTGCAATAACACTCTCCTCACTCAATTTAATTCACTACTTATACATGATATTACATTGATTACATAGCTTGTCGGCTAGATACAACATGAAAAATACATTTACAAGTCAGTTAGACAACGCACAATATGAAACGTGTAGAAGATAAGTCCTAAGTGAAGCCACAAATTACACAAGAAGAAGATCCAAGTTTGCGGACCCCAACACTTGCTTAACTAGGTCCAAAACATCCTTTAGAAATATAGTATAGGTTTTGGAATAATTAGAATTTAGGGCTTCAAAACACAATGACAAATCCTAATTTTCTTGATCAATGTCCTGCATCCATAGATCATCATTATGCCTCAGATATAACTAGTAAGAAGATATCTCAAGGAGTTCACAACACCTTTTGTTCTTGATAATCACAAATAGATGGAGACTTGGATATTACTAAACCAACTGAAATTATCCTTTCATCTCACAAGTATGATGATACAATCTGTCATGTTTCTTCATCACTTGAGATAGTACTATCAACAATATGAAATCTAGCATCTTGTTCAACCTTCCAAAAACATAAAGTATGATGTTATTATAAAGCATGAATGATCTATGTTACCAAGAGGATCATGCAAAATACATCCTTCATAATACTTCTTCAACCTTTGACAAAAAAATAGTTCTTCATACCTCAACTCTAACTTCTGCCATGAAAGATACCTAACTCAATTGCAATCTTGATAAAGCATGATTCACTTTGGACAGATGTCAAAACAAGATCATCATCAACCATATTGAACATGAAGACCTGAAATACAACACTTTTGTCATCTGCAACTCCTGATGATCATTATGTGAAGAAATGATCAAAAAGACAAGAAGCTGATACATTCTGATGATGAGAGCATTCTTTCAACCCTTGAAGACACCACAACACATGACATGCATTTTTCTGCATACAATATCCTAGTCCATGAAGTGGATAAATTGCATCATGACTTGAAAGAAGATCCTGATTCTTCTTCATCATCTCTTGAGGAACCAATGTTGCATCAAAACACCTTATACAACACCTTGATAATGAACAACAACATGTAGAGAATGAATCCATGAAAGATACCTCTGCAAATCTTTTATGTCTCTACACACCTGCACTCAATATGATAACTTTTACATGTATACCAAACCAAACTCAACATGCATCAAAACTTGAGACGATCATATTGATGTCTTCAACATCAAGAGGCATGGCAATCATCAAATATAGATTGACAATATCAAAACATCAAATGATCAACATCAACACATCATGGCATAAGCTCTTGACAAAGTAAGATCCTAAAATCCTAAATACTAACTTGTCACCTTTTTGACATCAATAATAATTAATCTCCATCATGACACACTCATTTTTAAATTCTAAACATAATATGTGTTTAAAGAAGAAAATCTAAGCATTAATGTTTTTGATTTTACATATCAACGCCAATCCTAAGATCTTCTTAAGCCACTTAGATCAAACCTCAGTGGCTAAAGTTAATCCTTAATGCTCTGCTATATAGCATCTAATGTACAAAATCTATTTTAATCAAAATTTTGTAATCTGATTGAGTAGATTTTGGAGGCTTTCAAGTTTTAAATCTCTCCTTTGTGTTGATAGCTGAGAGGGGGGGTGAGTCAGTTATCTTAATTATTTGATTTTCTTTTCTTCTTTGATAATTAGTGCAGTATCAAAACATATAAGTGTACATGAACATGAGAGTAGAAAAGAAATCAACACAAATAACACAAGGATTTTTAGGTGGAAAACCCTATTAAGGGAAAAACCATGGGGTGACTAACCCAAGATTGTATTCTCTGTTAAAAGAATAGAAGTACAAAATGGCACTTGCCAATTAAGGCTCACTGCCCGAGCACACTGCTCACAAGAGGCTCACTACCTACAAGAGACTCACTATCTACAAGGTATATAGAAAGTAACCAGGTATTTGAACTGATCAGGGGCATCCACACATGCTAAGGTTCAGTTTTGGTTAGGCTCAATATACTGATCTGCTACACTTCATTCTTCCTCTACTTAGTACTATTGTTCTGTCACATACTGGATTTGTATAGCTACTTCCACACTGCTCTCTACTTTTCTTCACACACTTTATCACACCACACACACCTTCACATTGAAATCCATCTGGTATATATATCCGTACCAAGGATTTCAACATCTTTCTAGTTGGCATCCAGAATACTCAAGATTTTCCCAAACTCTGGTCTGCCAGCTAAATCCTTGCTTACTAAGTGATGTGTATCTAAGAGATAGTTATAGAAGTCATAAATCATGTCGGCCAACCATGAATGATCCCTCAAGAAGCTTGATCACCATCAATTCCTCATCCGGATTAAGGTCTGATGCTCTGCCGGTTAGTTCTTGCTCAATTTGCTCTACCTGTCAAGAACCCATCACTTAGGTGCTCATAACTTTTCACTCTTTCATCACTGGAGGCTCAATCTCTAGAATGTGCTATTCATGGTACTCCTCTTGACTTCCCCAAGTCTACACTTTGCTGAGATACTTACTCTGAGAGATCCAGACCTGATTGTCAGACCTTGCTGCATGCTATGTTCTTGCTTACCAGACCAAGACACTCTTCAATCTGACTTCCGGTAAAGATCTATTATGTGCTATGGATGTGTGGGATAAACTTTGTTGCCATCAATGACAACAATAATGAAGCCACACAGTGTCTCTTGCCAACAATCTCCCCCTTTGGCATTGATGGCAACACTTAGTGAAAAATGACTATGTGTTATAATAAACTCCCCCTTGGCTAATGCTCTATCTTATGTACACTTTTACCAGAGCTCCCCCTTAGTTGGATTCCACATTTTTCACTGCTCCTCACTCCCCCTTTGACATCAATGGTAAAGGGTGAAATCCGCACACCAAAATTTGCAAAAAGTAACCTATACATAGCCGCATATATACAAGTTATACTTACATAAACTTAAGTATGTCCGCAAAAGTATTCTTCAACTGTACAACTTATGTTGCCCAACTCTGCTTCATCCTGTCCAAAATTGATATGTGGCCACTTTAAAAAAAAAGCAAAAATTTCTGCACTTTTTAAGTCTAACGGATCACTGGTCTGGGCTGTGGTCTGAGCATCAGTTAGGGCCTCATGCATTGCCTCTAACTTAGGGATAATTATCCCTCTTAGTTCACCTAGCCTGCTTACTCTATTCTTTTTCTCCTTTTCAAGCCTCTTTATTTCATTAATAGTGGCAATAGTTTGACACTCTTGATTTATTATGGAGGAGATGAGAGGATCAAAATTTTGAAATAAACTTGACAGTTTACTCTCTTGTTCTTCCACCTTCTTGGCAATGTCTGCTATCACTGTGGACCAAGATAGACAAAATTTGTATAAATCTCTGCCATCTTTAAGAGCATTTTCTAGGCTCTTTATCCCAATAGCTAGATTTCTCCTATCATTTGCTATAAGTCCCTGTACTTCAGAGAATCTCTTTCCCAAAAATTCTTTTCAGACTTTCTCTTCTGCTGACTTCTCCAAAAAATCAAAATGTGTGCTAATAGAATTAACAAGAGATTTCAAGTTACCGGATGAAGAGACCAAAAGATCCTTCTGGAAGGATGGCATGATCTTCTCCAACACATTGGATGCAATTTCTATCAGCTCATAGTCTTCCATGTGAGACTTTAGAAGCTTTTCTTTTGCTTTGGCTTGAGCAAAAGATGCTACCTTTAGTGTCTGGACTGGAGAGAGAGAGTCAAAATTGAGTGGTCCTCGAAATAGTTCTAGTTCATCTATCTCCATTAATTCCTTGGTCAAGAAATTCTTCATTGCTTCTGCAGTGTCTCTTGCCAGAGACTTCTTTCCTTTTGCAACCTCTGAGTTGTCATCAGAGATCTTCTCTATTTGTTCTTCTTCTCTTCCCTTTTTCTCCTCTTCTTAACTTGCTTTCTCCTCTTTTCTTGCTTCTCCTTCAGTCCCGGAGTCTGCTAGGGGATCCAGAAGAGAGATGTTTACTTCTTCATGGACTTCCTCTTCCAGAATAGAGGAATCCAAGTCCGTAGTCTTCTCCTCACCTATCTCCTTTGACTCTTCTACAATTTTCTCAGTAGAATCTTCCTTTGATGCACTTAATCCTTGACATCCATGGAAGAAGGTTCATCACTTATGTCCTCGATAATGGGAAGATTGAATCTTTTATATGCATTCCAGAGGATGTCTTCAGTCTCTTTTGCCACCTAATCAGTCTCTCCGAGCATAAGCTTGTTCATTCTGGCTTTGCTCCAGAACTCATCCTTGCAATCCTTGAAGATCATGTTCATTTGTTTTGGAGTGATAGAAGGTTAGAGTTGAATGGCTATCTATTCCCTAATTTCTGGATCCTTTGCCTTATCATTGTTCTTTCTCATTTCAAGTTCCTTCTCTAGGCTTTTAGGAATTAGAGATATGATTTCAATGAATGCTTTGTTATAGATGTTTAGATATTTGACTGTAGCATCTTGTAAGATCTTATAGTCAGCTTCACTACATTCATCATAAAATTTAGTCATTGGTTTTAGGTTCCCATCCATAGTGACTGATTTGATGACATCATCAATGTAGAGAGTAGGCCTTTCAACAAATTCTTCTACTTCTTTTTCTTTATTTTTACCGGAAGATGATTCCATAGAAGTTTTCTTTTTTTCTTCATTATCTTAACCTCCTCATCTGTCTCTGTCTCTTCATCATCCTTGTGGCTTGTGTATGACCTTGTGGCCTTTGTCTTTGCTTCTGGTTTTGAGGCTTTTGAGCTCTTAGAGGTGGTAGGTGCAGAGCTCTTTGAGGATCTAGTCTAGGAGGGGGCTTGCACCGGAACACTTTCTTTTTCTACTTTTTGTCTCTCTTTTTCTGCTCTTTCTACCTTCTCTCTATTGGCATCAACTACCTCCTTTGATATCCCATATCTCTTGGTAACTTCTTCTACTTCCCTTCTCACTTTTCTCTTGATCTCAAGCTATCTTAGTTCAACATGAATTTTTACACTTAACTCTTGGAAGGTTCCAAACCTTTCTGCCTCAGGGTCCTTTGGTTGACTTAGCAAGTGTTGAACATGTAGCTCTAGAATTTTCTCATCTACTTCATAGCCCATTGGCATAAATCAGACTGTTTTGGGTTCCACTGCCTCTATTAGGCATTGATCAGTGTCTACCATGAAGCACACTATATCCTTGTATTTTTCAACTAGAGATTGGGGGATTCTCTCTCTAGCTTGCATCATACCTTGGAAGTTTTTGAAGTAACCCCAGAGTGTTGTACTTTGTGCCTTGGCATCACCAAGCCCATACATATAATATCTGATTTGTATGGCAACCGGTCTATCATTCTGTCATACCCAACCACTTGATCTAGGTAGCTCATTCATAAAGTAAAAGAATAAACACAGTATCAAGCCACCATACTTAAAAGAATTCTTCTTATCCTTCTTTATTTTCTTTAAATTCTCTAACAGTTGGTTTAGGAGAAGCTCACAAAGATCATAGTCAGCATTTTTCATTAGCATTTCATATGCAGTATATATAGTAGTTCCCAATACTGAATTCTCCCTGCTGGAGTGATAGATTTTGTAACCAATTATCATAGAGGAAAATTTGATATTTGGATCTATGATGTCTTCTATTGTCATTGCCCTCTTGTCAAATTTTGATCCAGTAGCCTCACTTACAGTTTGGTTTTTAACTAATTTGAGAGCAGGCAACCACCCGAATGAGTGCAATCCGGTTACTACCCTAATGGCATCTTTTGTGATCTTAAATGGCCTCATCAACCACATGAAGTTGTCATGCATTCTACTCAAAACATACTAGACCCATTCATCTTCTGCAAAACAGGGGAAATGGATGTAATGTCTAAAATGATTATCTCGGATGGCCTTGTATTGGAGTTTAATTTCAAATGTTTCATCTATTAATTCCTTGTGATAAATATCCATTAGCTTGGATTCCCCAAATTCCTCAATGTTGGCGTGAATGTATACCTTAACATCTTCTACATGCAGAACCCCATGCGGAATGCTAGAGAATGCGCCTAGGGGATCAACTTCTAGCAATTTGTAAGGATGTTTCTTGAACTTAGGGCACAACCTATCAGTGATCTTAACAACATTTGGAGTATCCATCTTTCAAAAGATTCAGAGAGAGATATTCAAGAGCGAAAATACTTTTTACGCTTCTAGGGTTCACGATAAGAGCTAAAAAGATCACTGGTTGAATCAAATTCTGCGGTTAATCCTTGAGAGGGTTGAAGCAATCTTGTTGTAGAGCTCTTTCTTTCTTCTTCTCAAATGCAAATGTGAAAATGATGAACAAAAGAACCCTTTTATTTTTGTGCAAACCCTAATTCCATATTACAATAAATACACAACTTAAGTCATTTTGGTTGCCTTGTTCTCCTTGTTTTGAGAGAGGTCCTTGCGGATTACTGAGATACACTTAGAATGATAACTTACAATGTATCTCCCTTCCTTGAATCATCCTATTTATCCATAGATCAAGGTATTTCAATTTTGAATCATACTGGATCTAACTATGAAAATCCTTCTTTTACCGAATGACTATCAAACCGGATCAATTTTGGATGATTAGCCTCTTCAACCTTCTTGTGGATCTTTCATATTTTTACCAAGGGTTATTTGGATGTTTCTCTGAGAACCCTTTAATCCACAACTTTCATGTGCCAATTTCAGGCACCGATTGACTGGCTGGGGGAATTTATTTTCCTTTATGACTCCCCCTGATCCAAAGCTCATCTAATTTAGTTTTTAGAAGGAATATCAGCACCAGATTCTAGTGCGGATCCATCCCCAACATATTTTGTATTTCTCTTCACCCAAATCTTGTTCATTTCCCTTTTAACTTCATCCACATTCACTTTTATTTTTCCTTTGTCTTGATTTTGATTTTGATGCACCAGACCCCTTTTATCCTAAATCTTACTTCTGCAGAATCTGGCAATATGACCAGATCTATTGCAATTGTAGCAAACAACATTTCTTTGCAAATTTGACTGATATCCTCTTGATTTGCATTGATTAGCCATATGTCCCATTCTATTGCATAAAAAGCATCTACCATTGAATGAATTGTTTGTTTGCATATTTCTACATTCATGAGATTTGTGACCATGCCTTTTGTAGTTAAAACACTGTCTGGACAAGGATGAATTAGTCTGATTCATTCTTCTTCTGCACTGATTTGCTTTATGACCGAAGTTATTGCAATTGTAGCAGCATCCATTGAAGGATGGATATCTTTGAGCATTTGGTTGCCTTACTGGAGGTCTTCTAGGCCTGTTCCTTGGATTTCCTAATCCAGAGTTCTTCTGACCAGATCCAGAGCTTTCACCTTTCTCATATCCCAAGCCTTGCTTGTCATCTACCCTCTTTTGGCTTTTAAGAAGAACTTCAAGTTGAGCAGAGCTTATCTTGAATTTCTCTTTGTATTCATTTGTTGTTTGAAGATCCCTTTTAAGAGTGTCTATCTAATTCTCAAGTTGTTCTTCATTATCTCTAGCTTCTTCAAGATCAGATTCCAAATGCTTGATTATTCTATCCAATTTGTGACAGTCTTTTGACTTCTCCTTGAGAGATTATTTTAGATTATCTTCAATTTTTCTCTTCTCTTCAATTTCTTGGGTGAACTTCATAACCCATGATTCCATTTCATGTCTTACCATATTGACCTCTTTTGATAGCTTCTCACATAACTTGTTCTTCTCATTTAGATCTTTATTAGTATCATTGGCTTCATTTTGACTTGCTAATTATTGAAATAGTTCCTTTCTCTTTTTCACAGAGATACTCAATTTCTCTTTTAGTTCATTTATGAAATCATCAGCTTGTTTGAGTCTTTCCCTCAATTTATTGACTTTAGAGTGAGATTGCTCAAGATCATCTAGGGCAGACTGAAGTTGTTCCCTCATACCATACATATCCATTAAGATTCCTAGATCTTCCTCAATCTGTTAGGCTCTATTAGGAGAAACTTGGCTCTGATACCAATTGTTGATAACTGAGAGGGGGGGTGAATCAATTATCTTAATTATTTGACTTTCTTTTCTTCTTTGATAATTAGTGTAGTATCAAAACATATAAGCATACATGAACATGAGAGCAGAAAAGAAATCAACACACATAACACAAGGATTTTTACGTGGAAAACCCTGTTAAGGAAAAAACCACGGGGTGACTAACCCAAGATTGTATTCTCTATTAAAAGAATAGAAGTACAAAAATAGCACTTGCCAATTAGGGCTCACTGCCCAAGCACACTGCTCACAAGAGGCTCACTGCCTACAAGAGACTCACTGTCTACAAGGTATATAGAAAGTAACCAGGTATTTGAACTGATCAAGGGCATCCACACATGCTAAGGTTTGGTTCTAGTTAGGCTCAATATACTGATCTACTACACCTCATTCTTCCTCTACTTAGTGTTGTTGTTCTGTCACATACCAGATTTATATAGCTGCTTCCACACTGCTCTCTACTTTTCTTTGCACACTTTATCACATCACACACACCTTCACATTGAAATCCATCTAGTATATATATCTGCACCAAGGATTTCAACATCTTTCTAGTCAGCATCTGGAACACTCAAAATTTTCCCAAACTCTGGTCTGTCAGCTAAATCCTTGCTTACTCAGTGATGCGTATCAAAGAGATAGTTATAGAAGTCATCAATCATGTCAGCCAACCATGAATGATCCCTCAAGAAGCTTGATCACCATCAATTCCTCATCTAGATTAAGGTCTGATGCTCTACTGGTTAGTTCTTGCTCAGACTGCTCTGCCTGTCAGGAACCCATCACTTAGGTGCTCATAACTTTTCACTCTTTCATCACCAGAGGCTCAATCTCTAGAATGTGGCAGTCATGGTACTCCTCTTGACTTCCCTAAGTCTGCACTTTGATGAGATACTTACTCTGAGAGATCCGGACCTGATTGTCAGACCTTGCTGCTTGCTCTGTTCTTGCTTATCAGACCAAGACACTCTTTAATCTGACTTCTGGTAAAGATCTATTATGTGCTGCGGATGTGTGGGATAAACTTTGTTGCCATCAATGACAACAATAATAAAGCCACACAGTATCTCTTTCCAACACTTTGTGCTTTCTTGGAACCCAAATGAATCTCAATATTTTTTAATGCTTTTCCCACCCATTTGTTCTTATCTCATTGAATTTGTTTTGTCATCAATTTTGGAGTTCCTCAATTTTCTTAACATGTGTTCTTCCCTAGAGTCCCTAAGATGAAAGCCATTTTCTTTAGCTTAACTTTCTCAGTGATGTACAATTTTGAACTGACATGTGTTCTTGTTGTTAACCTGTGTCATCCCAATTGGTCATTATTAGCAAGTTCGATGTATCATTTGTAATTCTAACATATCTAGCCTTTTCGCATTTATTTCTTAATTCAAAAGTTATTTTCAATAATGAAAAATATTTAAATTAATATTTAAAAAATTTAAAATATTTAAACATCATGGAATTGTCAAACTCATTATATAAGTCACATTTTAGACCCTAATGAGGCTGTTATAAAGGGATCTATATTGGATTGAAGAATCACACAATTGAAATGAGGAAATAAATAAATTAAAAAATAGTCATATCACGTTATAATGCTGATTTGATGTTTGACATGTGGGCCCCTCAACGACCCTTATCTCTTACCAAGCACATGAACTTTGTTTTCTATACTTATCTTATTTCAATATCTTTGTTTAAAAGTTATATATAAATATATCATAAAATTTATATATTAATAAAAATTTAATCCTTATGATTTTATTTATTTTTTGATTGGTAAAAGGCTGAGGCCATTTAATATATAAAGTTAGTAATAAAATATAATAAAATAAAGCTCTGTTCAGTGTGGGCACTGGTAGGAAAGAACAGAGCAAAGAAAACCTCTGGTCTAGCCCGGGACTTTTGTAGTCCAGTACATATTGTTTATTTAAAGATCTTATATGAGGTCAAGCCCATCAAAGACTCCTCCTTTCTTATATAATTTCTGGCCTACAAGTACAAACATTGCCCTATACCAGTGCCTTTCTTCTGATATTCTCTTACTATATGGCTAATTGGTTCTCCGGCTCCTGGGATGTCCTTGATGACATATAGTATTGGATCAGCTGTCTATTATCAAGTGAGGGGTTTCTTCTTTCTAGCTCCTGCCAGATTACCTGTCTTGAAACCACAGGGAAAACTTCCAACTCTTTTCACATGTTAGATAAACAAAACAAGGATAAACATAAACTTCTCTTCCTACAAACACCTGTTAGTTCTCTGAATCCTTTGCTTGAGAGGAAAAATTAAAATACTTGCTCTTGCCAATCTTAGAAAAAATATTCAAACACACTTGCTTTGAAGTTAACTTAAATTCCATACTAGTTGATTGATCCCTTATAAATGCCAACATCTAAATGTATATACTTGTAAAAATGCAAATATATATACCTAAGTGTGGGCATAAGTGATCGATCTAGTCCCAGATAAGGTTGGTGAACCATCTAAACTTTAACCCATCAAAGAAAACATTATTACCTATCAAATCTATAATATCTCTCAAATGAGCTGGAATGGTAGCCAAGCTCGACATGAAACCTCATTATCGCTAGTCTAATTTCTTGCCAAAGCTCGACTCGAAACATGCCAGTAGTGATTCAAGTTTCAATCAAAGTGTTGGGATAGGAAAATTTAAAATTTTCTTGTATTCTTTCTCATCCATACCTGACCAAGACAAAAATATTTCACCCAGAATCAAAATAAAACAACTGATATAACCCATAAAATCCTATGACTTTTATCATGAATAATGTAAAGGGCCTCAATTTCTTACATCAGCAAGACCTCATGTTAGTTATACCGATCCATGGGAAACTTGTTAAAAAGGCTATCAGCATGAGAAAAAGGGTCAGGGAGAAGATTTCAAAAGTCACTGATGGAGAAAATGAGACCGATGACCTTTCGTTGGAGAGAAAGTTACCAGTCATGCCGATTAGTATCACTAAAGACTATCGGTGAATACTCAACAAGACCTCCCGACGATGTAGATAATACCGATAAGAAATTTTGGTAAGACTCTCATCAATCATCCAATAGAACGGAGGAGACTAGCAGTCATCAGCAGAAGACAAGCATCAGAAAGAAAGATTAAAGACTCTCTGATACTCTAATGTCTCACCGATTGAAGAAAAGTGCTTCAGTGTAACTTACACCGATAAGTGTGAAGAATAAGAACCATCGGCGAGAACAAGGCTTACAAGTCTACCCGACAAAGATATCAGTGACATGTTATGAAAGTCTTTCCGATCCAGGATATAAAAGGCTATCGGGGAGACGGCTACGATCGGGTAACCCTAAATATGTTATCCTAATGACATAGATTACCCCGATGACAATGATAGTCACATTCATCGATGAGACTCTTGTCGATAGCCATATCGGTGACATTTGAGAGATCGGGGAATAATATTAATCACACAGCGACGAAGAAAGACATGCCAAAGGTGAAGTCAGTAGAACTCTCACCGAGCATCTAGTGGAACCGAAAAGATTATAAAATGAGGTTTTATTATTGTATGTTTCGGGCATTGTATGTATGTTTTATACATTTCAATATACATACAATGCGGAACTCAAGAAAGGTTGAAATTTGGTTAAAATGATGCATCATGACTTAAAGTATTTCGGAAGATGCATTGCACTTTTTATACATCGTGGATATACCAAGATGCTATGTATATTGAAATGTATAACATAACAATGTATATTGAAATGTATAACATAATAATGTACATTTTTGATATACAAGCCGATATACAAGATGCTTTGTATATTGAAATGTATAACATGACAATGTACATCTTCAATATACTAGCCAATATACATGAAGCTTGTATAAAAACAATGTATACCTTCAATATACAAGCTGATATACATATAACATATGTATAAATAACAATGTATATCTTCGATATACAAGCCGATATACAAGATGTTTTGTATATTTCAATATATAAGCCAAAATACATGTATAAAGAGAGGGTTTGTATAAGATGCTTTGTATGTATTTTGAGTTTGTATGTTTGGCCAAGGGAGACATACAAGACGATCTACAAGCCTATATGCATGTCGTGGAACTGAAAAGATTATGAAAAGGGGTTTTATTATTGTATGTTTTGTGCATTGTATGTATGTATCAGGCTATACATACAATGCATATCGGGCTTGTGTAAATAACACTGTATATCTTCGATATACAGGAAGCTTTGTATATTGAAATGTATAACATAACAATGTACATCTTCGATATACATGTAGATATACAAGAAGCTTGTATAAATAACAATGTATATCTTTGATATACAAGCCGATATATCGGGCTTGTATAAATAACAATGTATATCTTCGATATACAAGCCGGTATACAAGATGCTTTGTATATTGAAATGTATAACATAACAATGTATCTTTGATATACATATTGATATATAAGATGCTTGTATAAATAACAATGTATATCTTCGATATACAAGCTGATATAACATAAGATGCTTGTTAAAATAATCAATGTATACCTTCGGTATACAAGCCAAAATAACATAAGATGCTTGTATAAATAACAATGTATATCTTCGATATACAAGCCGATAGACAAGATACTTTGTATATTTCAATATACAAGCCGATATACTAGATGCTTTGTATATTTCAATATATAAGTTGTTGAACATGTATAACGAGAGGGTTTGTATAAGATGCTTTGTGTGTATTTTGAGTTTGTATGTTTGGCAAAGGGAACCATACAAGATGGTATACAAAGTTATATGCATGTCGTGGAACCGAAAAGATTATGAAATGAGGTTTTATTGTTGTATGCTTCATGCATTGCATGTATATTTTAGGTACATACAATGCGAAACTCAAGAAAGGCTGAAATTTGGTTAAAATGATGCATCATGACTTTTGATTATAATTTTTAGTTAATTTTGTATTAAGGACTACAAATCATTACCAAACTTCAAATCTTTAATATGAAGTGATCTACACCTGATAAATAAGAATCTGATATCATCTCAGTTGTTCTTACCTCCTCTAATACTTGTCCTAAAACTAGGACTTTATGGAGACTTAGTATTAGTTTGAATATGTGATTGAACTAGTGGAGATCTTATTGGCTACATAAAGGTAGATGCAACTTATGAGACTGTACGCAGTTCTAAATAGAAAAGTGAGCATCCCTCCTTCAGATTTTTAGAAAGAGTTTAAAATTCCTTCTTTAGGGTTGACCTTTAGTAGAAAGGCATATGCCATCAGCTCCTTTATTAGCCAAGGAGTCAGCTTTACTATTACCTTCTCTGTAGATATGGTTAAATGTGCACCTTCTCAAAGAAGCAGTGAAGTCTAGGGCAATAGTCAGAAGGGAGTTTAGTCTCCAATTAGGCATACTCCCTTTACGTAAGGCATTAATGATGATTGCAGAGTCTCCTTCGACCTCAACTTTTTTAATTTTCAAGTCTTTGCAGATTTTAGACCTTCAATTAGAGCAGTCAGTTCTACTATATTGTTTGTTGATTCTCCTAGTGGTTTTGCTAAGGTTGAGATTACTCTCTCTTCAGAATCATGAATTATATAGCCTATACCTGCTATTCCCAGGTTGCCCCTAGCCGCCCCGTCGAAATTAAGCTTGAACCAACCTTCTTTAGGAGGTTGCCACTTATATTCCTATCTCTTATTGGTGGTGTTATGGCTGCCTGGTCCCACAAAGGAGAGAAATTTTAATCCTACCCATTTCCCGCACATCTTATCATCCCAATGAGACATTGAGGTATCTTTTTTAGGGTTACTAAGTACCCTGCTATTGACAATTTCTATGATAATGGCTTCAATCTTATTGATTAGCTGTTCAAAAGTCAATTTTTTGTCTTTAAATATTCTTCTATTCCTTTCTTTCCAAATTTCCCATATCATAATCGAAGGGGTAATTGTCCATAACATATGGTAAATGCTTTGTTTGTGCGTATCAGGCCAACACTGGAATAGGTTTAGTATGTTATTAGGAAGGGCTGTAATCCATCCCATCTTATTGCTTAGCCAGTTCCAACATTTATTAGAAAATTGACAATCGAGAAGAATATGATCTGATGTTTCTTGCTCATTTTCACATAGGGGGCATCTGCTAGGCCCTTCATAACCCATCTTCATGAACCTATCCGCTGTTAATATTTTCTTCTGTAGGGCTAACCATGCAAACATCCTAGCTTTTGGAAGACAGTTCTTATCCCAACAGAGTCTCAGTAGGATCTCTAATTTTGGTCTGAGTTATTGTTTGATTAAAATTTTATAACCATCCTTAGTTTTATAGTTTCCTGATTTGGCCCTATCCCAAACTAATCTATCTGAGCCTCCTTTGATGGATACCTTCCTATTATTAAGGATGTCAATCAATTTCTTTTTTTCATTATTCGGGAGGTTCATATTTTTCAGGGATTTCCAATTCCAACCCTGACTCTCCCCATTATTAGGGAAATCTATGTAATCTTTTACTTGCTTTCCCCATCAGGATTCTAGGATTCTTTTGGCATTTTCTAAGTTACCCAAGCTACTTAACATCTCGAACCCCCCCCAAGAGTCATCCCAAAAAAGTGCTTGATTTCCATCACCAAGACTCCAAGTCAATTTGTCCATAATGAGCTTTTTGCAATCCATCATGAAATTCCAAAGGCGAGAGCCTTTAGGGGGATTGGCCATTCTGAATAGGAAGGCCAGTTCCTCACCTCTAAGATATTTGTATCTAAGGATTTAACCCACTTTAAATTAGGTTGCTGATACATTTTCCATACGAGTTTAGCACCTAATGCCTTACTCTGCTCCTTGAATTTTTTCAAACCCAAGCCACCTTCCTCTTTTGGTCTACATATTTTATCCCAGGCAACAATTACCATTTTCATTTTATCCTTCGAGCCCTACCATAGGAAAGTTATTAGAGTTTTGTTGATTCTTTCACGTTTTTCTGCTAGCAAATGCATACAGGATAATTGGTATACTGGGATAGCTGAGAGAACTGAATTTAGCATTGTAACTTTGCCTGCTGATGATAGCCACTTGCCTTTCCATGATTTTGCTTTTTTCCTAATCTTAGAGGTGATATGGTCCCAGAGAGCATTAGTCTTGTTGCTTTTACCCAAAGGTATACCTAAATATTTACAAGGCATCTCTCCTCTTTTAAAGGATAAAATTCTGTAGATTTCCCTTTCAGTTTCTGGCTCTGTATTGAAAAAATAAATTACTAATTTATCAGCACTAACCTCTTGTCCAGAGGCTCTATAGTATGAGTCCAAGATTTCTTTGAACACCTTAGCTTCTTCGATGCATCCCATACCAAAGAGCATAGTAGCATCAACAAACTGTTGATGAGTTGTAGGATCTACACCTGAAGTGATTTTGATTCCTTGAACCTTTCCTTCTACCCTTGCCTTGGTGATCATTCTCCCTAGAACTTCTACCATTATAATAAAGAGAAAAGGGGAGATAGGGTCCCCTTGTCTCAATCCTCTTGATATACTAAAAAAACCTTCAGGGTTCCCATTGACTAAAACTAAAAACTTGGGGTTAGAAATGCATACATAAATGAGGTTTATCCATTGTTTAAAAAATCCAAAGGCTTCTAAAGTTTTGCAAAGGAAACGCTAGTCAACCTTGTCGTAGGCTTTACTAATATCTAATTTAATTAACATACTAGGCTTTTTATTTTGCTGTATGGAGTGAATGGCTTCTTGGGCTATAATAATTCCATCAAATATGGATCTTCCTGGGATAAACCCTATTTGCTCATCACTTATGATGTCTGGTAGAACCATCTGAATTCTGTTCGCTAAGGTTTTAGTGAGGATCTTATATATAGTATTACAAAGAGAAATAGGCCACAGATCCCCTAGATTTTTTGGCTTCTCTTTTCTTGGTATGAGAGAGAGAAAAGTATTATTTACTTCTTTTAGAAGGCTGCCTGAATTTCTTACCCCTTCTAAAGCATCGACTATTTCATCTCCTATGAAGTGCCAGCATTTCTGAAAGAAAAATGCTGGGAAGCCATTTGGTCCTGGAGCTTTGTCCAGCTGCATTAGAGAGATCGCCAGTTCAACCTCAGTTTTGGTAAATTTACCATTGAGGTCTTTGTTTTGATCCTCTGAGATAATCCTTGGAATATCTTTCAGTATGGCTTGTTGGTGCAACCAATTAGATCCTTCCTAATTGTTAAGAATATCCTCAAAGTACCTAACTATTTCATATGCAATTTGTTGAGGATCTTCTATCCAGACATTATTCGCATCTTTAATTTTAAAGATCCTATTTACATTTCTACGTGCTCTCATGTTGTTGTGGAAGACCTTAGTATTCTTATCACCCACTTCCAGCCATGTCTCTCTGGACTTTTGTCACCAAAAGATTTCCTCTTTGGCTAGGATATCTTCATATTATGTTTTTAGCTATTTTTCTTTTGCATATGATTCTGCGTCCATGCCTTTAGTTATCACACTTCTATTGAGGTTTTCAAGTTCCTCTTCTAACTTAGTTTTGATTTCAAAGATATTACCAAAGTTAGTCTTATTCCAACTAAGAAGCTTACATTTGATAGTTTTAAATTTGGATACTAAACAAAAAAGCTTAGATCCAGAAACTCTAGTTTCTTTCCACCATTGCTCAATTAAGATTAAAAGGTTATTATCTTTGACCCACATTTGTTCAAATTTGAAGGGGCACCGTTTGGGTTGGCAGTCTTCTAATAAACTTAGCTAGACTAGGTAATGATTGGAGCCTGAGTATGGTAGGATCTCAGCCTTCAGAATAGAAGAGAGTTGTGTCCAGTTGCCCCTGACCAGAAATCTATCCAATTTTTCTGCAATATTGCTAAAGCCCTTCCTTCTATTGTTCCATGTAAAACCTTCTTGTGTAGTTTTGATTTCCATTAAATTGTTCTTATGAACCCAGTCCTTAAAGTCAATTGCTGCTATGGATAACCTCATAGATCCTCCCAGCAAGATCGCATTGAAATCTTCACCCAGAATACAAACCTGATCTTGTAAGGTTCCCAAGAATTGTTCTATTTCTGTCCAAACTAATCTCTTGTCCTGTTTCTGGGAAGGACCATAGATGTTAATAAGAAGGAAGTGTAGATTGCTTCTGATGCTTCTGACATTCCCTACCATCTAGTTCTTTTTATAATTGTTACTAAAAATGAAACCATTCTAGGATCCCAGATTACCCCAAGGCCCCCCGAGGCACCCTCTGCTAGGACTCCTACTAGTTCCCATATTCCTATCTTCTTATTTAGAGTGTCTATCTCATCTTTATTTAGTTTGGTTTCTTGGAGCATTAGTATGTCTAGTTTTGTGTTGGTTATACAATGTTTTATGATTCGCTGTTTGTTAGGGGCGTTGAGACCCCTAACATTCCAGTTGTGTACTCTCATGGCATTGTGGGAAGGTCCTTCCCCTTCCCTGCATTAAACAGTGTGGTAATCTTAGTCTGATCTATTGCCTCACCCGCTTTCTCTCTTAGTACCAGTAATGATTTCCTGCCCCTTTTTTTATTACTTTTGGCACAGTCTGGGGTTACTTTACTAAAATTGGTTATGGTGATTCCCAACTTTGGGTCTGCTTCCTTCAGTTCTCTATCTACCTACTCTTTTAGGTCCTCTTTACCATTCTCCTGCCTTTTCTCCAGTTCTTCCAGTTCCAAGATCTTGGTGATAAGTTTTTCCTTCTCTTTGTTTGCTTCTTCGATTACTACTTCCTCTATTGCCTTGTCAAGGATCTCATTACAGATCTCCTCTAAGTCCTTATGGTTGACCTTATCTGTGGGTTTCTTATGATTCCCATTCTCCTTATGTTTTTCCTCTATTTCATAAGTGTTTGGGACCCATTCTGGTGTTTCTGAAACCTCTGGATCTGAGATTCCTCCCCTTACTTGCGGGTTAATATTACCATTTTCTTCTAAATAAACTTCCCCCTCCTCAACCTCCATCCTAACCTTGCCTATCTAAAGTTCATAACTCTTCTTTGTAGTCTCAACCGCTTCCAGTGTTCCTTTATCTGATATTTCCTATGTGGGGTTCATATTCTGTATAGTAAGTTCATGACTCTACCTCTGTGTATTCCTTTTGGAATTCTAAGAGGGTTTAGGGCATTTTTTGGGCTGAGTTGTTTCCATACTTGGGTTCTAATCTTGTCCAGTTAACTCTCTTCTACCACAATGGTGCTATTTAAGGGAAGGAAGGCTAGTCCTTTGGTAATCCACTATAAATCTGCCTTTGTTATCATTGAATCTAATGTTTACCTCCTCTGACTGGGGTTTGGGATTCTTATTAGTATGTGTTTTTGGTGTTCTATTGATAAAATTACTGTGGGGAGGGCCCTTTTGAAATACTGGCTTAATACAGTAATTGGCCTAGTTAGTTTTAATTTCAAGAGGTTTGAGGGTTACCATACTTATATCCAATTTTACTAACAAGAGAACATCAGGTTTGGATAAGAAATCCTTTTCTATTCCTATGAATTCTCCCAGATGATTACCTATCTCCCTTAAGATTTCTCTATGGATGAGCTCAACTGGGAGGTTTGGCAATTTAACCCATCTGGCTGATTTGAGTTTTATTTTACTGGGGTCGAAATTCAGTTGCCAGTCTATATATTCAAAATTATGCCCTTTGTAGACTAGACTTCTACTATTTAAAATTTCTTTTTTGAGATCTGAACTTTTGCAATCAACACATATGAAATCTTTAGAGGTGATAGTGATACTTACCTAATTTTTGAGAACTTGAACCCAATCCGCGATTACCTTCGCAGGTTGCCCTATCCCACACCATCAGATAAAAAAACTGTGCATTCTACAATGATTCCCCATACCACCTGAGTAAATGTTGCTAAAGTTTATTAATGCTTTCTTGCCCATGGCCTCTATTTTTTATAATGTCTTGATCTCTCTTGTTGGTTTGACCATGGGGGTCTGGGGTTTGCCTGTCCTTGAATTACTACCTAATTGTTACCCCTCCCATGTGTGTTAGACATTGTGCATCCAAATTTAGGGTTTTGAGAGACTGGCTGATGATGGGGTGCTCTGGGATTTACCATATTGCTTATCAAGGGGTTTTCCTGCGAATGAATGATCCTAGGGGCCAGTTTTGAAAAACCTTCCACAACTCTTTGCCTAGGAAGGGAAGGGCGGGAGACCGTAGGGGGTAGTTGAACAATGTGGCTTCTTTCCCTATCCAGCGAAGTGTTGTTAGCTCTAATTGTGAATGCTGGGGTTGCTGAGGTAATTGGGATAGCCTAGATTTTGGAAGCCCTGGCTTGGGTATATTCTCCACCAGCATTTGCCCTAACTCCCCTCTGCGATTTCCCACTCCTAACAATCTGCCAGCCCTGTTCCTCATATTGTTGCAGAGGGGAAGCCCAGCCCCCCTAAGAAGCCTTCTCTTTCCAGTGCGATTTGCATCGAGGGTATTCTGCCCTAGTTTCATTTCGGGTAGAATTGTTAATGCAGGTTTGTTGTTGGCACTCTACCTTTTTTCGCATTTTTTCTTTTAGGAGCAAAATCTCACACATATAAGCCTATTGGTTAAATATTATCTTAAAATTTTAAAAAAAAACTAAAATGAAAAATTGTATGAATATGCAAAATTCACAATTACACTTATAGCTTTATATTATAAATTTTTAATGGAAAAACATGGCATCCTAGATTAAATTTATTTATTTCTCCTGTTTCTAAGGAGTTTATTATATTTGTGATTATTAATTGTTGAGAGAGTTACTTTTAATTTTAATGATGATTATTAAAACATGATCTTTTTAATTCCTTGCTCATGGAGTATAATCAAAATTTCAAGAAGACTATATCTATTTAAAGTGATTTGATTGTAACGTGCAATGATAGGTGAATCTGTGCATTTTGCCCTCAAGGCAATATTCCATCCATTTATGCATGGTGGCGTGATAGTTTGAGATCATATGCCCAGGCTTAATCTGTGCATCATTTGCCCTCAAGGCAATAAACCATCCGTTTATGCAAGGTGGCTTCAGGATCATATGCCCAGTGCATTGAGTTCCTCATCTCCTTCAATCTCATGTTGGTTGTCAGAACCATCCGTTAAACCCTTTTATATATCTAATTCTTATTATTTCCCTAACATCCTACAATTGCAATAATTTTTTTTCTCTTTTTTTAAGTTTGTAATTAATAACATGTAAAAATACTACTACTTTTGTTTTTTCTGTTTCCATCAATTTCAAGTTGGAAGTTCCATTACTTTTTAAAGAGAGGCACCGTCCCCGTTTATTAATTGGTATAAAATAAAAATATAAATGGATGACCAGAATTCCAAAACTACAAAGAAAGTTCATATAAGAATGGCTTATTGGTCAAATAATTAGCATAATTTTTTTAGAAAAAAATAAACAAACAAAATTTAAGCTATGGAAGATCATATAAGAATGGTCAATTGACTAAATAATTAGTAAAATATAAAAAATAAAACAACCAAAATATTAAAAATCACCAAAAAAAATTATATAAAAATATCTATCAACCAAATAATTAATATAAAAATAAAAATTTAAATAACCCCAAGGATTTTTTCAATGCCTAAATCTCGCTTCTCCTCTGCTTCGAAGGGCGGTTTGGGTGTCTGCGCGCACAATGGATCGGAGAATTTGGGCAACGGATTTGCTGGGAGTTGCACCACAGATACTTCTCATGGTGGATCTGTTGCTGCACGGTGCTGCGCCGATAAGGAATTACCCGAGGGCTTGGGCTCTGAGGGTTTTTTTTCATCCTCACCTTCTATTCCTGCGAAGGAGATTACCTCCCCACGGAGGAAGATTGATATCCCTATGGACTTCAAAGCAGCTCTGAACCAGGATGTAGGGCGTAAGCCTCCACCCCACCCCCATCAGTGCGCCTCTCCTTCCCGCCCCTCTTCTCCACGCTTTATTGGTAATCTGAATCCTCCTTTCTCTGTTCTTCCTTCATCTTCAATTCCGGAGATTAATGTGGGCAGCTTCGTTAGTGATAGAGAGGACTTCCTACAGAGCAATGCCCTTATTTGTAGATTTATGAGAACTTGGCCAAATCTGCGAGATCTGCATGCATGGATAAGAGAGAATTGGAGAGAACATTTAGCAGAAGAAATCAGCATTTACCCCTGCGCCAGGGGTTTTTTCATCTTGGAATTTGAGTCTGAAGAAGACAAGGATTTGGTACTTAATACTGGACCTTGGTTTTTTCGTGGGGATTTTTTATGCATGAAGCCATGGTTTCCTTCCTTTGACCCTCGAATAGAAACATTTTCCTCTGCATTTATGTGGGTGCGTCTTCCTTATCTCCCCTTACAATACTGGGAAATTGAGTGCCTCAAAGCCATTGGCAATAGTCTGGGTAAATTTCAAGGCATTTCAAAAGAAACTATCAGTTATGAATCCTCCACCTGTGCAAGACTTTGTGTCGAAATGGATCTGTCAAAAGGGCTTCCAGCAGAGATTTCTTTGAGGGCTGGTAAAAGATGCTGGAGACAACCGGTCGATTATGAAAAGATTGCTTTTAGATGCAGGATATGTTTTTCAACAGAACACTTTACTCCCCAGTGCAATAAGAAGCATGCCCATGAGCGGGCAAAGCCTACTTGGTGGCAGGGGGTTGAATCCCACCACTTTGTTGTTCCTCCCATTAAGAAATCAGTTTCAAATGTCCCAAATGACCTTCATGTCGACACTCGTGGGCCATGTTCCCCCTCGCTTCTTGACCATCATGCTCCTATGCCTGAGCCAGTGAAAGAAGCTAATTCTGATGAAGGCTGCAAAAAGGTCTCTACTACTTTAGGGGATATTTTAGACACACACTCAGGCATTATGGGCCCCTCTCCAGTTTCAGCTGGGACACTTACAGATGCCGGCCATGGAGATTCTTTGACGAAGGAAGAAAGCTCTGTAACAGAGACCCCATCTAGGAATGAACAGGAATGGACAGAAGTCAAGAGGAGGAAATCCCCTCCTTCAAAAGCAAATCACCATATGTCTTTAAGATCATCAAAGAAAAGAGAAATTTGATGAATTTGTAGTTCTGATGCACACCCATTTGGGTCATGCCAGTCCTTATTTATTTCCTTTTTAATGGGAGTGGACCCCTTGTCCACAACTTACCAAACCAAAAAAAATTAAAAAAATAAAAATTTAAACAATAAAAAAAATTAAATTCCAAAAGAAATTATATGAAAATAACCCACCAACCAAATTACATTTATATTTTATTTTGATTTAATACAATTAGCATGCACTACAAAGTAGGAATAAAACAATTAGATCTAATGTTTAAAGTATGGTTTAAGCCTAAGCAACCGCTCCATAAATAAACAACTTAACAGACTGATATTATAAATCCACAAGGAAAGTTGTAAAGCAATGAACGATAACTTTTATATATTCAATATAATAAATATTTAAAGAGGATATAAGTAGGGCCGACATAAATTTAAAATGGTAAACAGGCTCATAAATGCTTATTAAATGGTTAAAGCGTAATTATTAACCCGCATTGAGGTTGATGCATATTCAGCGGTTCCTCCGCAGCCAGAATGCGAGCGTGGGAGTGGATGCGGCAAACCAGAAAAGAGTCTTTTCGGTAGGCATTTTCATATTACATCTCCTAACCCTAGCCATTCACATAGGATAAGTTCTATAAGCTTCTATCTCTGCCCTAATTCTTTTCATTTAATCCTATCCATGCATTCATCTTTAATCTCAACCGTTTATATAAGAATATACCCTAAAAGCCTTCATTTTTGCCCTGAAGTTGTCTCAAATAAAGAGTCTCCCTTTTTAGTAAGAGCATAATTTTGCTTTGATCAGACAATTAGAATGGAGGAAAACAATGTTCAATCGACCATGAGTCTGAAGTTGCTAATGAATAAGAACACTGGAGAAATAATATGTGGAGAAGCGGGGAAGGATTTTGTTGATCTTATTTTCAGTTTTATGCTTTTGCCCATTGGTTCTGTCATGAAACTGTTTTCTGAAGTGCAAAGATCTAAAGCAGCTGGATCGGCCTTAAATCTGTACAAGAGTATAGATAAACTGCCCAATGTTCTGATGAATGGAGATAAATCTGTGTTGGTTAACCCGCAAGTTTTATCAAGCTTTAGTTCTACCACCCTAAGAATTGATGAAGGCGAGAGTATTGAACATGGTCATATTTGCTACATTTGCACAAATAATCACAACAGCCTCTCTTTTTATGGTAAAAACATTAAAGTACACAACATCAGCAAGCAAAGCGGAGAGAAATGCGCCTGTGGATACAGTATGAGTCGTACAGTGCAATTCCGTCAGAACAACCAAGCTGAAACAGTTGGAAGCAGTGGGGGTGGTTATGTGAAGGAAACTGTGACCTTCATAATAACGGATGACTTGAAGGTCACACCCACCTCCACCATTGAAAGCATAATGTTACTCAATCGTCTCAATATCAATGATTTATCTCAGCTTGGGGAGCGTACTGTACGCGTTGGTCGCAATGAGGTCAGTTCTTAGTAGGCTATATATTTTGTTTTGATTTGTCATCTCTTTTAAGTTTTCATTTGTTGGCATGATGAGATTATGATAAATAACAAATAAAACAAAGCAGGCGGTGGAGCTGTTGTTTGCTTCTTTGATTTCAACTACGGCGTTAAACGACGTTTTTGGTGTTAAGGTGTCTTCCTCTGTCCAGATAAAGAGAAACTAGGTTCGATGTTACCACTGTTTCTAAAGTGCATACGGTATGTAGCTCAATTTGGCAATGAGAGTAGGATTATGATCTATGTGATGCAGGTCTACTTGCATCCGGAGGCCTGTTTTTTTTCTTTTGCTGTAGTTGAACTTGACATAGAAAAATGTTAATCTCAGATGTCTTATGCTTAGAAATATTGTATCTCTCGCGGGAATTATTGTGGTTATGGTATTGAACTCTACAACAGTTTAAGATACTTTTATTATTAACCAGCACTTAATCCTTTTGTCTTCTATTTAAAACTAACGATGGTATAGAGTGCTCTAAGTCTTAACTCAGTTTGCTGTAATTCTTTTAAGATAACATGATTGCTAAGATATTTTGTTTATAAGTACCAAAAAAATAAAAATAAATAAATCAATTTATGCAAAAGGGATAGGGGATTTAAGGGGATTTTTTATGTGTTTGTTGGGGAATTTAATGTTGAATACTATGTCAGTTTTGAAGGAAGATCTAAATATAGGTTTTTGCATGTAAAGGTATTGTAACAGCTCTGCAGGTGTAAATACATTCCATATTTTATATGCACACTCTATTTAGAAGATTCTATGTAACTGAAATACCTCTATATATTGAGGCACCATGTAACAGTTGCTGTAGCATTCCAGATTTGGGCAAATTCTATGTTTGTATATCATGTGTTGTATTTTTTGTTTCTGAATAATTTTGTGTTTGTGCATTTCATTCTCTGCTTTCATTTAATTTTTTCTTGATTACCCTTGAATACCACATACTAATTTTCCCTTGATTACCCTTGTTCATATCTTCCTTCTTTTTGAAGTTTTGACTCTCAAAATCACCAAGATGATTGTAATAATGCAAAGATTTATTTTTTTCTGCTCAAGAAGTCTAACAAGAAAATGATTTTCATTTATTGATGCCATTCTCCAAAGTTGTCAGCACCACTTAACTTTATAGAGATAGAACTCAATATTTTATTTACCATTTGCAATGATCTTCATGAATCAAAAAATACTTTTGTAATGATCTTTAGAATAAATGCTACAACTTTTTATATTTAACAATGATCTCTGCCATCAATGCAACAACTCTGCTCTATTGAATTAGCCCCAAACAGATTTTATGACTGACATACTCTTTTACTAGAAATATTGCTGCATTTTCTCCACGTGTATATCTGCTTTGTGCTGCAATCTTGAATTTATTATAGATCTTTTCTGGGTTTGTCTGTTTTGTAAAGCTCATTTTAAAAGCTCTTGAAGAAACATATTGAAAGTTGGTTTCGAAGGAATTTCTCCTTTGTCTTGTGACAGCATTGGATGAAACTTATTGTTGAAAAAGCCAAGCCTGGAAAGAGAGCACATAATTTCACTGAAGCCTTCATAACGAAGTGTTGTTCTGAAGACTGTAAAAGCCTTATCAGTGATACCATACAAGTCACCATACACCAAAGAATGACGATTGGGAAGCCTCTCTAAAGCAAAAGTTGGTAGATGAGGAAGGTTTAGGCTTGTTTCTGAATCTAAAGGCTGTCACCATTTAACACTTATGATTTGTCCTTTGTCATTGTAAATAGCCAGATTCTGACCTGCCTTTAAAGCTCCCGCAGGACTCCAACTGAACTTATAACCTGACGGATTGTTTGCTGCAGCCGGTGATGTCCAAGGCCTCCACAATATGGAACAAACGATAGAATTTTTCCTTCTCTTAGATGTGCATGATTGATCATCTTCATTGCCATCATATGATCTATTCCGGGGTCCAATCCCATTTCACACAGAATTAATACTCCAAAAATTTTAGCTCTTTCATTTACATCAGACATGTTCTTATCAACATAACTTGCAGTAACAAGATGTTTTCTTAGCTCAATACATGCATTTGCAACTGTTGTGTGAAAATTTGCAGGTAACAAGCTTATTACAACTTCAATCTTACATATATATTCTAGCAGACGATCGTAATTGCTTATATCAAGCTCAACTGTTGTTGTATTGGGTATCCCTTCAATTACCTTTTGTGCATCCTGTAGATATAATGATGCCACAATTACTTGAACACCCTTAACTGCTTCGGTGCTAGTTTTTGAACTATTTCTTGTTGGAGAATCAAGCACATTGCATCCATTCAAGGCTAAGAACTCAACTGCAAGTTCACATACACGCCCAACACTAATGATAAGAACTGATGCCCTATCATCAAAATTTTCTTCCATTTGCAGTTTTTCTCTCAATTCTCTAATTCTTGAAGAAGACCGCTTTAATTCCTTTTCAATTAATTTTTTCGATGCTTATCATCTGGGTTAGCTATAGCAGTTAACGTATCCACAATATAAGCCAAGACATCCTTGTCATTGGCACTGACTTCAATTTCTGCATAGTACATGGCATCAGTTGACTGGCCCACCTGACATCTAGCAAGGTGAAATAAGCCACACCCAGTCTCAATGATATCCAATGCCTCATTAATGAGAAATTGATCAAACAAATGTCGATTAAGAGAGACCAATGTTTTATATGCCTCTTCCCTCATTCATGTGATATGATCATATAACGGAGTAAGTTCTCATTTGCGAGTTATACAAGCCCTACTTATTGGAGGCAACAAATCTTTAGGGCTTTTAGAAGAAGCCATATCCCCAAGAAATTGGCAAAGAACATCCCCAGAATGCTTGGTTGCCTCTTTTGCAACCATGCTCTGTAGGAAGGATGTCAACTGCCAAAAATATAACTCACTCCCCATTCATGTCTTCATAGTAAGAACCGTTTAATGGATTGTATCTGAAGAAAGGTCACTCTATTTTTGTTGTTCTATCCAAACATTCAATTGAACCTCCAATATCACAAGTTATGTCAGTGACTCCCATAAGACAATTTGAAGCGAATTTCAAATCTTGCAATTGCTTGTTACTCAACAATCGGTGAAAACATTTTTCCCAATACATGCGATTGACTATTACAGAGGCATAAGGAGCTGTTTTTTCATGGAACACAGTAACAATGTTCTGGATGTGCATAGTAATCATGCTTATCAAAATTCTTCGAGGAATCTTTAGGTGCAACATATCCTTGGATGTTACCACACAGCCATATACTTGGAAATTTTTTATCCCTTTGAAGATTTTTTACCAGATTTTGTTGATATTATGAGTTCATAAAGCTTAGATGGATCCACAAAACTATGAGGGAGGAGTCATAAAATCTTCGATGCATCTGTGACATTTTCTAAACCTGTGAAGATAAAAACCAATGGGGAGACTGCAGATGGAAGGCCTGAAGCAGCTATGTCTTCGCCCACAGCAATAACAACACCCATAGTACTACTGAGAGAGGAATACATATAAGAAGAACCTAGAGAGATAAATAGAGTTGAATATCCATGGTTTAAGAATCTTTTCCCTAAGCCATGTAAGAAGTCTATCATTCCTACTCTCCCAGCATATTTTCTGAAGGCCAACAACCTTTTTCCATTGTCACCAACAATAAGTTTATAATCTTTAAAAGATACCCATTCAATGAGAACCTTATCAAGCAGTGCCATGTTTTCTAGTAGGGATCGTAAGCACAAAAAATCATGCACTGCCTCCACAAGGACCCCTATGATGAGTCAGATCCTTGTCATGTACATGTAAGCGTGAAAATAAATCCTTTGGGCAGCAGGCCTCTTGACGATGTGTCATCTCTTCTTGTTTTGTGTCGTTTCTGCTTTGTCAATTCTCCTTCTTCTCCTTCCCCGTTTTCAACTCTTGTTGCGACACTTGTCGACTTGCATTTTCTAGCTTTTGACCTTAATCCTAGGCCTTGTGAGTGTCTTGTAGGTGAGTTTTCACCTCTCCTCTTTGTATTTCGCCTAGTGCACCTTATAGAAGCCTTCTAGAGGTCCCCCGATCCCTCTCCCACTTTTTGTTTTCAGTTTCAACATTCCTATCGAAATCTCCCCCTATTATTCCCAGATCTCCCTAGGAGATCCTGCAGACACAAGTGGAGATTTGGATTCTTCCTCATGATTGACATGTTTCTTGATGCAAAAATCATCTTTTCCTCCCTTTTTCCTTTTGCCACCCTGATTTCTACATTCTACCCTGTTTCACCCCGGATCTCCCTGGGTGACCCATGATCTCCCTGGGTGGCCCTGTCTGAAGAAAGTGGTGACCCTATTGTCTTTTCTCCTGCGGAAAAAATTGAAGTTTCTCTTGCATTTTTGCTCTATTTTTTCCCATTTTTCTTTCTGTTTGCATGATTTTTGATCCTTGATATAGAGTTAACTATTTCATGCACCCACACATGCATAATTAGCTCTATTTGCTCTCAAATTAACTCTCTAATCAATCTCATGCATTCCCTCACCTCCATTTCTTCTTCAGTGATAAGCTATCATTGCTTCATCACTCCCTAATCAGCTGAGTTCACTAGGTAATCAACCTTGTTAACTCCCTAATCTATTCGTGTTAACTCATCAATCAAATGAGTTAACTTTTCAATCAATTCGACCTCTCATCCCCTCTTCTAACCTATAAATACCCTTCATCTCTTCATTATTTTCTAAGTTGAGCAAGTTGGAGAATACTCTTCTCATCTTCACAAGCTTTTTCAAGTTTCTTCACAGGCCCTTGAGCCTCTTTCTTTATTTCTTCAAAGCTTCAAAGCTTTCATTGTTCAATAGCTTCAAAGCTCTTCCAGGGAGGCAAATTCATTGTGCACCAGCTCTTGCCAAGTTTGCTCTCCAACCTAGCATCCATATGCTCAATACAGGATGTAAGTGCCTTTTATTTTCTTCATTTCAATCAAGCAACACCACGCTGCTCAATTTTCAGCCATTGTGCTCAATTCAAAGATCACATCGAGCTCACACAAACTTAACAAAAGCTTCTTTTTGCTTCTTTAGGTCATTTGGTCATCGAGAGGAACAACTACTGTCACAAAAGGATTCGAGGTTGCCTACACAAGGATCACTGAGGGATAGTGGAGTCTTCAAATCTTCATCTATTCAGGTTCTTTTATTGCTTTCATAGTAATTAGACAATCATCTTGCTCTTGGGAATAGTAACATACTTGCTTTTTTCTTGATAGATTAGATGTTGCATGCTAGATTAGTCATTTTTGCATTCTTAGATCTACTTTGTTAGAAAAAGCATCTTTCCTTTTTATTAGATTAAATTGCATTTGAAAAGGCATATAGATTACACATTGCATTTGAAAAGACATATAGGATTGTATACATATTTCTTGCATAGATTAGAAGCATTTTCCTTCCCAAAAAATACTCTAAAAAATACCAAAAAGACGCATTGCATGTCATTCAGTTTGCATTCATATAAAGTAGATGTAATGTCAGAAAATGTCCCTTGGGGGCTTTTCCCTCATAAGGTTTAGCTCCCGGGTCTTTAGTATGCATTTAGGGCATTTTAGTTCATATTTTGACATCCCGATGGAATGAGACCTAGGTTCCATGGCAAATTGGGCCTAGGTGGACCCCTTGAGCTGTACCCTACCCAAAATAGGGGGAGGACATGGGCACCCGTGCCCTAGTCCTACCCTATTTTGGGGCAGCCCTAATTTTTGGGTGTCAGTTTGTGACTATTATTAGGTCCCTTTGCCGACACGGTAAGTTTGAATTTACAAAATCTTAGCAGGAGTGTTTGTAGTTGCATATATAAGCATGCTTAGGCATTCATTTGTAAACTAGAGATTTCAATTAGAAGATTACAAGCAAGCTATTATTTTCTCAAGGTGATTCAAGGCTTCTATTGTGTTGCAAGAGCAAACTTGTATGTTTTGTGTGTTGATATTTGCATATTTGAGTATCAATTTCTTCATGGCATGAAGATCCTCTTCCTCCATGAGAGATTCACTACAAGGTGACATAATATTGTGTTTTCATCATTTATTCCTTTGGTTTTTGCCTCTACCTCACAAGGGCACGTACTCTTTGTCTGACAACTGTGCTCGAAAACTTAAGTGTCCTCTGGGGCTTGACTGAGGCAAGCCTCTAAACACAACAACCCCAAACCAAGTCTTGTGATTGCAGGTTACATGTGTCACATTTGAGAAAAGTGGAGTTGTAGGCATCAAGGATAAAAAGATCTGAAGAAAAGTAGGACACAGGAGCAATTCCAGGACTTGGGCGCTCACTCTAGTGTCCTCCGCATCCAAGTTTCAGGAAATAGAAGTTACAAGGATGATCAGTGTCAGAAGGAGGTCTGGATCCTGTGAAGAAACTGATACCTTGGACTTGGGTGCCCGCTCTAGTGTCCCTGACTATTCCACTTCGGAACATCGAAAATAGGTATTCTCTAATTTCATATTTTACTCCTGTTTGCAAGAGCTTTTTCTGTCATTCATCAATTTATTATCGTATTTGCATAATTAGTGTTTTAATGGTTAATTGGGCATAAGAGAAGGAAAATTAATAATTAAAAATCCAAGTTTCCTTACATTTGTAAATGGCATAGGGTATGATAGTGCTCGTCACTCAACCCTAGATCCTTGAAGGTATAGTGGAAAGTCAGATTTAAATGTTTAAAAACTAAAATATTAACAAATCCAATTTTTCCCTAAATAGTAGACAACATCGAAAACCCTCGATTCCATCACGAGGTAAACACGGTTCAAGAGACCTTAAACAAACCCTTGATTTCATCACAAGGTACAAACAAAGTCAAACCCTAGGTCAACAAACCCTAGGTCAAAACCCTAGATCTGGTTGGAGTTAGCAATCACATGACTTCCTCTATCCTGATTCACGCATGTGTTTAGGAGTGAGGGGAGAGTGGGTGAGAGCTATCCAAGACGAGATCGAGGAGATCCATCTACGACCACAACAACAAACACACATTCCACCACAAGAGGACCCATTTGTTCTCTTGTTGATTGAGGAAACTAGGCAATTACAATTACACAGAGCATTTCTCAGAGACATAGAAACAAGAGAAACCATCAACGAGAACAACCATTTGCCCATAAAAAGGTGGAATTCAAGGAATCCAAATAGAAGAAGAGAGACTAGTGACCCTTTGGGTCATAGGGTTATCTCAAACACCACAACAATTAAACCAAACATACAACAAAACACACAACAACAAAGGCCACAGAACTTGCCGACCCCCTTTCACGAAGTCCATCTCTCCAATGAGCCAAACCCCCATCGTGTCTCGCCTCCTCTCGATTGGCTAATTCCATGTGAGTGAGAGTGACATGGTAGATCACCCTGTGGCAAGGAGGGAAAGGGTCAGTGTGCGTGCCAAGATCCGACCCGATAACCTCCAGGCAACTGAGTCACGATTTCAAGCATACATATTTTGGTCAACCTGACATGAAGAACAAAAACTTTTGAAGGGATCTTTTGCATTACCATGTGCTTCTTTCATTACACACTCATCTTTCATGTCCATCTTCATTTTAATCATTTTGTGGTGTTTCCTACACCCCAAAACTAGGACAAAATCACACAAAGATCAAGGGAATTTCCCCTCCAATGAAATTAGCACATGTTTAGATCCAATAGCTTCAATCTCAAATCAATCAAACTCAAAAGACTCAAAGGAGATCCAACAAGATCCCCACAACATTGACCAAATCAAAACATGCCAAGTGAGTGTTCAGTCTAAGATCCATCAACAAGATCAACCCATAACAAGTGATATGAAAATGGCCACCCAAATGGACAATGAGGTGAGCTATCAAAAGAAAAGCTTACAAGAAGCTTGGGGGGCACAGAAACCCCTCCATGCGGCACATCATGATAAAAGACTCATAACATGTCAAATATCATCAAAAGGAACAAGTGGGGCTAATCAAACCCCAATGCAAAGCAATCCATCTCAAGGTTGTAAAACTTAAAGAAAGGAGGAAGCCTCACTCACAGACCTTATAGAAAGTTTGGTCCAACGAATCGAGACCCTCGATGCTAGGAGGGTTGAACAAAATTGCCAAAACAAAATTGAGGAAAAACCTATGGCATAGGAAAATCCTTTCATTCATAAGATGGAATGAAACCAAGGGGGAACAAAACTTCCCCCTCATCTAAACTTCCATGAAACATTCAGGCATCCCTTTCCCTCACAATCCAAAACAACAAGTCTCTATCAAATAGGTGGGATTCCTATGACACAAGATCAACCACAAATAATCCCACCCAATCTTCAAAACTTAAACATGACACGATCTAGTCATCCAAAATTTTTAGGATATCAACAATCTAGCATACCCTTTCAACAAACACAACAAGCTCAACTTGAAGGGACAATGTTTGGAGAAATAAAATCCTCTACACGTAACTCCCTCCTTGGAACATACCTCAAGTATTTAAAGGAGCCTCTTGACTACAACATTCCTCAGCCAATATTACCACAGCCTCTCCCTGAGCTTCCAAAATTTAAGGGAGAGGGTGATCCCAACTCTCATATAAAGGCTTACATCATGGTAGTGCGAGAACTCCTTCCTTGGGATGGGGTGGTAGCAAAGATTTTCCCAAAAACTTTAGAGGGTATCACTCTAGATTGGTACTATCGACTTCTAGAAGCATCAATCCACTCTTTTAGGCAACTCATTGATCAATTTGTGGCTGCCTTTGACATAAAAAAATTGGTCAAGACAGGAATACAAGAATTTTTAACAATCAAACAAGAAGCCAATGAGTCAGTTGCACATTTTGTCACACGATGGACACAAGTTCTCTATCCTTCAAATAGCGCACTAAACATGGATTATAGAGAACTTTGTGATCTCTTCTTACATGCTCTCAACAATGACATGCGAGAACAAGTCCAAAAATTCCCTTACAAATCATACAAAGAAGCACTTGAAAGTGCCCTTAGAATTGACCAAGCCTCTATTGATAGTGAAAGAAGGGAGTATGATTCTAATGGAAGGTTGATAAACCATGATACAAATAACAAATCTTGGACAAATGATCAAGACATAGATGGGTCAACAAACACTTCACCATTAGGGAACCACAATTATGACTACAATAGTCATACAAATTTGGGGAATGAAAATGCCAACAACTATCCGTTGAGAATCAACAAGAAGTCATACAACAATCATCGTAAACCTCGAGATCACAATCATGATAAATATTGCTCATTTCATAAAAGAAGGGGGCATGAGATCAAGTCATGTCGGGGGTATCATTGCTTCATATCAAACCTCCCAAGACGTCAACAAAAGTCATTCATGGACACATTCTCACAAGATGAAGAGCTTAGTCCCAATAGCTTTGATCAAAACACCTTAGGCCTTGCGGAACTAGATAAATATAAAAAAAGTTGTGTAATACAAGGACCAGAACAACTAGATGACACCAACAATTCAAATTTTTCTCACATGCTAGAGCTTATCAAGAGTTCTCCTACACACAAGAATGCTCTCCTCAAAGCCTTAGATCTAGGCCATCAAGTTCAAAACACTCCAAGTGAAAAGTGTTCTTCTTCAACATTTGATTTTGAAAAGTTACCCTCAGACAATGACATAGCCAAACAAGGTGACATCCCCCTCCATCTAATAGTCCAAATCCAAGATTGTTCCATTAAATTTGTAATGATCAATGATGGGTCTGCAATCAACATAGTCTCCTTTTTTCTTCTTCAAAGAATGGGTTACGATGAGACACAAATCACAAAACAAATTTCCATCCTTAGAATTCATGATAACCCAAACATTCAAACCATGGGCAAGGTCAATCTTCAAATCACATTGGGTCCCAAAACCCTTCCAATTGAATTTTATGTCATTAATGAAGAAACCACTTACAACATGATCCTAGGAAGACCTTGGATCCATAGGATGACAGCCATTCCCTCCACATTATTTCAAGAAATTAATTTCTTGCATATGGGACAAACCCACATCATCAAAGGAGATCTTGATCCTTTTAGCCATTATAGAGTTCAACAAGTCAAAAATAAGGGAAAGACCATGGAAACCACTAGTGACCCAAAAATCAACACTTTTGAAAAAAGATAGACATCAAAACAAATTGAAAACATAGACAAGACCTTAAAATGTATAGGAAAGGGGGCAACGAGAGAATTCCTCTTTGATCCAAACTCAACAAAGTCTTATGCTCCATTCCACTTAGTGGCCATTCTTATTTAACTTGACATAAACATCCCTATGGTTGAAACCATTACTGAAGAAGAAGAACTAGAATCCACACAGAAACTAGGAGAGTCAACACCAACATCATTTGCCCTTCAAACTCTCAAAACAAACATGGGAACTCAACAAGAACAAAAGACGATAAAGCTAGGGGGCAAATCATCAAACAATGAAACATGTGAGTACACAAAAGTCCTCACTGAATACAAAGACATTTTTGCACCAAGTCTTCGAGTTTCCTTGCAAAGAGTTTTAAGTGAAGTTTAGACCAAATTGGATAAGTCCACACATAGCTAAGGAAGATGTAAAAAAAATACTACCTTTTGTGCATTATGGAAGGAGGTTTTAGCATCTCAAAACATCATAATACATAAAAATACAAAAAAATTGTAAAACTCAAAAGTGTCAAAAATAATTTGTTTCTTGCATTTGGGTTTCATTTTGTTTATCCTACATTACAATTCATGACTTGTTCTTATACTATTTTCCCTTTAGTAAGGAGTCTAATGTTGCCTAGATATACGTCATCCGTTCAGGACCTAGAGATTCCTCATTTTTCACAATTTCCATCATCCCCCTTCATTCCCAGTAATTCTAATCAAAGCTTAGCTCTTAGCTTTACACTGATCCAAGTCTTAATGAGTCGACATGTTAGGTCTAAACAAAGTCAGTATTCAAACCCATAGTGTTCAAAGGAAGCTTGCAAGTAGACCTTCCCAATTCTTCCCTAGTAGTAGAGAAGTCCAACCAGATTACAAAAACTTTAGGTGGTGCTCAGGTCCTTATCTTGTTGGCAAGAGACACTACTTTACTTGATAAGTGTTGTCATTGATGGAAACTAACATCATCCCAAATATCCACATAACACAAGTTGTTCATACCGAAAGTCAGAATCAGAATTTGTCTAAGTCCGGGCAGTAAAGAACAGAGCAGTAATAGAGTCTGGTATCTTCATCCAGATCTCTCCAGTGGAAAGGCATGGTTTGCTACGGATCTAAGGTAGTTGATAGAATTGTAAAGACACTCTAAATCTAGAGTTTTGTCCTCCGGTGATGATGGATTCAAAATATATTAGCATCTGAGTACCAGGTTGCAATATGATAGAGCAGACAAAAGAAGAACAGGTAGACCCTGCAGAAGACCTTGGCTCTGGATGTAAAAAAGTTTCTTGTTGGACAAGTTGTGATGATTAGTGATAGTGGACAACATGAGTAATGATTTCCAAGGGCATGTTTTGGTCTGCACCTTAAGTTTTCCATAGATCTAGCCGATAGAGCAGAGCTTCATAAAAGTTCTAAGTGTTAATGAAGCTAACTGATAGAATGATTGGAAATCATGTTGTGGATATATATAGCTGATGTAAGTGGATGATTTAGTGTGTGTGAATGTGTGAACAAGACGTATGTGAGAAGAGAAGAAATCTAAAGTGTGAATGAAGGCAAAATAGTAAGAAGAGCAGAGCAAAGATGAAATGTGTAAGATCAGTTTTTGTACTTAACCAGAACTGAACTTCTTGCATAAGTAGATGCTTTTAATCAGTTTAGATCTCTATTATTCTATTGTAATATTTCTCTAGGTACTTAGCTTCCTTTTTAAGCAGTGAGCTCTGGGCAGTGAGCCCGAATGCATGTGCATTCTCATTTGTAAAATACTTTTAATAGGGTATTGATATTTGTGGGTTAACCCCACCGTGGTTTTTCCCTTAACCAAGTTTCCACGTCAAAAATCTTGGTGTCAAGTGTACTATTTTCATTTCTGCTCATGTGAAATTGATTAATGCTGAAATATTTTGATTATAAGTTATAAAAGATGATTAAGAGAAAGAAATTGTGTGACAACTGATTCACCCCCCCCCCCCCCTCCTTTGAGTTGTTTGGACCTAATTCAATAATTAGTATCAGAGCAAGGTTCCTTTAAAGGAGCTTAACAGCTTGAGGAAAGATCTTGGAAGAAATTTTTCAATGGGTTCACTTAAGGAACAACTTCAGTTGGCTCTAAAAGATCTTGATCAGTCCAAAGCAGAAATATATAATTTGAAAGATGAAATCAAGGATGTTGATGATACCATTGAGATATTAAAATATAAATTGAAGAAATCCTTGGGAAGGAATAAGGAGCTGATTCTGCAATTATCCAATTTATCTGAAGAAAATAGCATGAATGAAGCCTTGGAAGAAAAAAAAAAGGAGTGTGATAAGCTATCAAAAGAAGTTGATGTTCTAAGAGTTGAGATGGAATCTGGAGTAATAAGGTTTACCAAAGAAATTGAGCAAAGGAAGAAGACTGAAGAAGATTTAAATCAAACTCTAAGAGAGAGAACTGATGAATGCTATAGATTGGATAGTATTGCTGGACATCTGAAATCTGATTTATAGGAAAGCAAAGACAATGAAATAGATCTTGAAAGGCAAATTGTCATCCTCAGACATGATCTAGAAGTTGCAAATGAATACAAGGAAAAGTTCAAGATAAGCTGCTAAACTTGAAGCAATACTTGAGGGTCAAATAGGGGTTGAAGACAAGCATGGTCTTGGATATGAAAAAGGTGAAAGCTCTGGATTTGGTCAAAGAAACTTTCAACCAAGGAATGAGAGAAACAGACCTAGAAGACCTTCGATAAGACAACCTAATGCTCAAAGGTATCCATCTTTCAATGGAAATTGTTTCAAGTGAAATAAATTTGGTCATAAAGCCACTCAATGTAGAAGTAGGGTAAATTAAAATAATCCATCCTTCTCCAGATAATGCTTCAATTGTGAGAGGTATAGTCATAAATACAATGAATGTAGAAGTATGATAATGAATGACTCTTCAAATAGAGGAAATAGGAAATCTTTCAGTGGAAAATGTTTTGCATGCAATAGATTTGGACATATGGCAAATCAAAGCAGATCAAAAGGAAATCAATCAAATGGGAAAAGGAATGTTGTATGCTTCCATTGTAACCAATCCGGTCATTTTGCAAGATTCTGCAGAAGTAGGATCAATGAAGGAAGTGGTTCGATAAACAAAAAACTAGATGAGCAGAGACAAGACAAAGGCAAAAGAAAAATTGAAGAGAATGAGATCCAGAATAAAACAAGTGAGACATGGGTGAAGAAAGCAACTGTGAACCATAATGATGGGTCCACACCGGAATCCAATGCAAATAATTCCTCAGGGAATTAAATTAGGAGCTTTGGCTTAGGGGGAGCAGCTTTGTAAATCGAATTCCCCTAGCCAGTAGTTAAGTGCCTAATTATGGAACAATGAGAAAAGGTATTTTGAATTGTTTCAGATCATTTGGAAGGATTTCCAGAAGAAAAAGGTAGATATGACAAATTGTGGAGTAATTTATATGAAACTATTCAACAGATAAAGAAACTAAATGTATTAGGGTAGAGCATTTATTACAAAGACAAATTAGGTGTCGCGGAACATAAAAGATCATTCATTCCTCACTTAGATCACTTTGCATTAGAAGAAAGCAAGAAGAGGAGAAGTGAACAAGTTCAGAGATGAGAATTCCCAAAAATTGAAGCATGAAGAGGATTTCAAAGAAAAACCCTAATCTGTGGAACAAGGTATTTATATATTCTGTGAAACTTCTTGAGTTCTTAATCTCTGTAAATGGCTACACCTTTACTTGTTGATGTCACTGAGAGGCCCTGTCCTAAATTCAAGAAGCATCCCTATAAATCTATTAAAGTCGAGCCGCTTGGTGCCTTCTCGAGTCTTCCGTATGGGGTTTTGCATGTTGAAGACATTAGGGCATACATTCATTGCAGTATAGAAGAATTTGGAAATCAGAAACTGACAGAGTTGTTTAATAACCATCTGAAAGATGACAATTATCAACTAAGACCTGAATTTGAAGCCCTTGAAAGAAAGCATTTTCTGCAAATGATTGAAATTCCATCTTTTGATGAAAATGGATGGGTTTGATACATCCTAAGCCGAATACATGATGAGTTCATGTGGCTAATGAAACCATTTAAGATTACAAAAGATGTTACCAAAATAGTAACTAGGTTAAACTCTTTCGGTGGATTACCCATGTTGAAAGCCATGGAAAATTAGATAGTAACTGATGCCACCAGTGCCAAGTTTGACAAAAGGGCAATGACCATCAATGATATCATAGAACCGGATGTTAATTTTGCCTCTATGGTGATCAGGTACAAGATTTATCACTCTAGCAGGGAAAACTCAGTTTCTGAAACTGCAATATATGTAGCTTACAAAATGTTAAAGGATAATGTAGACTATGATCTGTGTGAACTATTAAAGAATCAGCTGATAGAGAATCTAAACAAAATCAAAAGAGATAAGAAAAACTCTTTTAAATATGGTTCCTTGATCGTATGCCTATTTTTCTATTTCATGAATGAAGTGCCTAGAGTGCAAGGTGTGCATTGGGCAAATGGCAGGCCAGTGGCAATCTAGATAAGAGACCACTTATATAGTCTTGGAGATTTAGGTGCTCAAAAGATTGCAATCTAAGTTTATTTCAAAAACTTTCATAGTCTATTGCATGCAAGGGAAAGAATCCCTAATTCTGTTGTAGAAAAGTATGAAAATGAAATATGTTTTATGGTCGACATAGATCAATGTTTGATGGAAGCTGTAGAACCAAGAATTGTATGGATAACGTCAATGGGTTATGAGGTGGATGAGGAAATTCTGGACATGTATGCTCTGCATCTTCTGAGCAAACCTAAAGACACCTCTGTTGAAAGATTTGGAACCTACAAGGAACTAATATTAAAATTGCATGTGGAACTAAGGTAGCCGGAAACAAAAACAAAAGTGCACAAGCAAGTGGAGATGTATATAGAAAGCATTGGGATTACAAAAGAAGTAGTGAGAGAGAACAAAGAAAGGATTAAAAAATTGAAGAAGAGCACCAAGCAGACTTCAGAAGAAAAAGTAGAAAGTAAGCCAGCAGTCACTCTGGAAGTCCCTCCAAGCTCCTCAAAGAAAGTTCTGCAAATCTCACTAAGCAACCTAAGTCCTCTTCCACCAAGAAACCGGAATCAACTCCATCCAGTGAAAGAGGGAAAAGAAAGAAAACCAAGGCAACAAGAACCCATAAGAGCACACAAGATGATGATGAAATAAGATCTAAGAAGGTCAAAACTTCAAAGTCCTCTGAAGAGCAGCCTTTCGGAAGTAGTAAGGCCAATAAAAAGCTAATTGGTAAAGTCACCATGACTATTGATGAAATTGTAAAAATAATCACTCTTCATGGAAATTTGAAACCTATCAAAGTCTACTATGATAACCTTGATCAAGCAAACAAGAAAATTCTAGAAGATGTCATTATCATATATTTGAATAAATTTAATAGAGCCCTATTGGAAATCTTGCAAGAACTTCCTAAGAGTTTGAGGAATGTAATGGAAATGAGGAAAGAAACAGCCAAGGGTAAATACATAGAACTCAGAGAGTATATTCTCTCCTCTTTGTGCCCTGTAATGACCAGGAAAGAAGCAGATAAAATCCTCAAAGAAATTAAAGATAAATTCAGAAGCAAGGTTTAGATGAACAAGCTAATGCTTGGTGAGACTGAGGAAATTGCAAAGGAAATAGAGGAAATTCTAAGAAAGGCTTTGGACAAAAATAAATACTATATTGTTTCAGAAGAACAAGTGGAAGAAGACAATCCTCCTGCTCCAGAACAAGAAGTTTCAGAAGAAGAAGCTAACAAGAGAATTGATGACCAAAGCACTACTCTAGCTCCTCTAGAACTAATCCATGAAAAGACTAATGATGGACTTGATTCATCAAATCCAAATATTGAAGAAGCTCAGGAAGAGCAACAAGTCAATTAGGAGGGCATATATATGGTAGACAGAATAATTGATGCAGGGGTTACTTCACCACCTGACCACTTTGAAAAAGAAGAGGATATTGCCACCACACAGAGCCCTCTGGATCAGGTAGCAAGAGATGAAAAAATAGGAAAGAGTCCCTCTGGTGAGAACACAGAGAAGAGTTAAACAAAGAAAGACGAAGAAAAAGGAAAGGATGATAAGGTAGAAGAAGATGGTACAAATGTTAAAACACCTAAAGCAGATGTTAAAAAATTAGATCTGAACAAAAGATTGGTTCTGAAATGGCTGTAAGAGACACTGCAGATGTAGTAAAAGGTCTTCTTGAAAAGGAAATGATTGAACTTGATGACCCTAAGCTGCTCCAAAAGTCTAGCAAATATAGATGCTCTCTCTAATTCAACTAATGAAAATAGCATCATTCACCCAAGTAAATGCTAGAGAAAAGATGTTTAAATCCCACATGGAGGACAATGAGCTACTTGGGCTCGCAACTAGAATTCTGGAGAAATTAATGCCAACTCTTCAGAAGAATCAAAATGATTCCCCCTCCGGCCATCTAAAAAATCTTGTAAGTTTAGTAAACTCACATTTTGAGTCTTTTGAAAAGTCTGCGGAGACAAAAGTTTAGAAATAATTTTTGAATAAGAAACTTAGTCAAGTTAAGAATCTGATAAGGAGTGATAGGCTGATACTAGGCATTAGCATAGAGAGCATTCAAAATGCTCTAAGTAATGGAGCAGATATATATAAGTTTTTCCTATCATGGACTAAAATTAATGATGATGTTGAGAAGAAGATAAAGGAAAAAGAACATAAAATATCAGTTCTATCTCAAAATTTTGATCCTCTACCTGCCTCTCCAATAACCTAGGAATGTTAGGTCATTAGCTTGACAGATGAAATAAAGGGACTTGAAAAAGAGAAAATCAATACTATGAAGATGATGTTTGAACTCCGAGGATTGATTGCCCCCAAGTCGGAAGCCATGCATAATGCCTTATCTGAAGCCCAGAATGCACTTCAGACAAGTGATCCTCCAGATCTGGCAAAGGCAGAAGCATATGCATTTTTGCTGAGTGGGCACATCTCACTTTTGGATGGAATGAAGAATACTTGGGCCTCTAAACTTGTGCAATTAAAAACCAGTTTTGCAGACATCCTCAAGTTCATGTAAATAGGATTTGATGATTTGTTGTATGTGGCAGTATAAACACAATCTTTTTTGGAGAATTTTGGCTTGCGGATCCCACCCTCTGTCATTGATGTCAAAGGGGGAGTAAAGGTAGTGAAAAATGAGGAATTCAGCTAAGGGGGAGAACCAGAATAAGTGAAGGGCACGAGTGAACAGACATAGGGGGAGTTGCACTATGACACTTAGTCATTTTTCACTAAGTGTTGCCATCAATGCCGAAGGGGGAGATTGTTGGGAAGAGACACTGCTTTACTTGATAAGTGTTGTCATTGATGGAAATTAAGATCATCCCAAACATCCGCATAACACAAGTTGTTCATACCGGAAGTCAGAATCATAATTTGTCTATGTCCAAGCAATAAAGAACAGAGTAGTAACAGAGTCCGGTATCTTGATCCGGACCTCTCCAGTGGAAAGTCATGGTTTGCTGCAGATCTAAGGTTGTTGAAAGAATTGCAAAGATACTCTAAATCTAGATTTTTGTCCTCTGGTGACAAAGGATTCAAAAGATATTAGCATCTGAGTACCAGGTTCTAGTATGATAGAGCAGACAGAAGAAGAACAGGCAGACCCTACAAAAGACCTTGATTCTAGATGTATAAAAGTTTCTTGTTGGACAAATTGTGATGATTAGTGATAGTGGCTGACATGAGTAATGATTTCCAAGGGCAAGTTTTGGTCCACACCTTAAGTTTTGCATAGATCTAGCCGATAGAGCAGAGCTTCATAAAAGTTCTAAGTGTTGATGAAATCGATTGATAGAATGATTGGAGATCATGTTGTGGATATATATAGCCAATGAAAGTAGATGATTTAGTGTGCGTGAATGTGCGAACAAGGTGTATGTGAGAAGAGCAGAAATCTAAAGTGTGAATGAAGGCAGAACAGTAAGAAGAGTAGAATAAAGATGAAATGTGTAAGATCAATTTTTGCACTTAACCAGAACTAAACTTCTTGCATAAGTAGATGCTTTTAATTAGTTCAGATCTTTGTTATTCTATTGTAATATTCTCTAGGTAGTGAGCCTCCTTTTTGAACAGTGAGCTCTGGGTAGTAAGCCCGAATGCATGTGCATTCTCATTTGTAAAATACTTTTAAATAGGTATTAATATTTGTGGGTTAACCCCCACCATGGTTTTTCCCTTAACCGGGATTCCATGTCAAAAATCTTGGTGTTAATTGTACTATTTTCATTTCTACTCATGTGAAATTGATTAATGCTGAAATGTTTTGATTAGAAGTTATAAAAGAAGATTAAGAGAAAGAAATTGTGTGACAACTGATTCACCCCCCCCCCTCTCAGTTGTTCAAACCTAATTCAACAATTGGTATTAGAGCAAGGTTCCTTAAAAGAAGCTTAACAGCTTGAGGAAAGATCTTGGAAGAAATTTTTCAATTGGTTCACTTAAGGAACAACTTCAGTTGGTTCTAAAAGATCTTGATTAGTCCAAAGTAGAAATATATAATTTGAAAGATGAAATCAAGGATGCTGATGATACCATTGAGATATTAAAAGATAAATTGAAGAAATCCTTGGGAAGGAATAAGGAGCTGCTTCTGCAATTATCCAATTTATCTAAAGAAAATAGTATGAATGAAGCCTTGGAAGAAAAAACAAAGGAGTGTGATAAGCTGTCAAAAGAAGTTGTTGTTCTAAGAGTTGAGATGCAATCTAGGGTAATAAGGTTTACCAAAGAAATTGAGCAAAGGAAGAAGACTGAGGAAGATTTAAATCAAACTCTAAGAGAGAGAAATAATGAATGCTATAGATTGGCTAGTATTGCTAGTCATCTAAAATTTGATTTATAGGAAAGCAAAGATAATGAAAGAGATCATGAAAGGCATATTGTCATCCTCAGACATGATCTAGAAGTTGCAAATCGATACAAGGAAAAGTTCAAGATAAGCTCAGCTAAACTTGAAGCAATACTTGAGGGTCAAAAAGGGGTTGAAGATAAGCACGGTCTTGGATATGAAAAAGTTGAAAGCTTCAGATCTAGTCAAAAAAACTGTCAACCAAGGAATAAGAGAAACAGACCTAGAAGACCTTCGATAAGACAACCTAATGCTCAAAGGTATCCATCTTTCAATAGAAGTTGTTTCAAGTGTAATAAATTTAGTCATAAAGCCACTCAATGCAGAAGTAGAGTAAATCAAAACAATCCATCCTTCTCCAGATAATGCTTCAATTGCAAGAGGTATGGTCATAAATCCAATGAATGTAGAAGTATGATAATGAATGACTCTTCAAATAGAGGAAATAGGAAATTTTTCAATGGCAAATGTTTTGCATGTAATAGATTTAGACATATGGCAAATTAGTGTAGATCAAGAGGAAATCAATCAAATGGGCAAAAAAATGTTGTATGCTTCCATTGTTACCGATCTAGTCATTTTGCAAGATTCTACAGAAGTAGGATCAATGAAGGAAGAGGTCCAGTAAATAGAAAACTAGAAGAGTAGAGACAAGACAAAGGCAAAAGAAAAATTGAAGAGAATGAGATCCAGAATAAAACAAGTGAGACATGGGTGAAGAAAGAAACTATGAACCATAATGATGGGTCTGCACTGGAATCCAGTGCAGATAATTCCTCAGGGAATTAAATTAGGAGCTTTGGCTCAGGAGGAGCAGCTTTGTAAATCAAATTCCCCTAGCCAGTAGTTAAGTGCCTGATTCTGGTACAATGAAAAAAGGTATTTTGAATTGTTTCAGATCATTTGGAAGGATTTCTGGAAGAAAAAGGTGGATAAGAAAAAGGTATTTATATGAAACTATTCAACAAACAAAGCAACCAGATGTATTAAGGTAGAGCATTTATTGTAAAGACAAATTAGGTGTCGCAGAACATAAAAGATCATTCATTCCTCACTTAGATCACTCTGCATGAGAAGAAAACAAGAAGAGGAGAAGTGAATGAGTTCAGAGTTGAGAATTCCCAAAAATTGAAGCACAAAGAGGATTTCCAAGAAAAATCCTAATCTTCTCTTCCACAGAGGCAAATTCACTGTGCACCAGCTCTTTCCAAGTTTGCTCTCCAACCTAGCATCCATATGCTCAATATTGGATGTTAGTGCCTTTTATTTTCTTTATTTCAATCAAGTAACACCACGCGTCTCAATTTCTAGCCATTGTGCTCAATTCAAAGCTCACAACGCGCTCACACAAGCTTCACAAAAGCTTCTCTTTACTTCTTCAGGTCATTTTGTCTTCGAGAGGAACAACTACTATCACAAAAGGATTCGAGGTTGCCTACAGAAGGATCACTGAGGGATAATGGAGTCTTCAAATCTTGATCTATTCAGGTTCTTTTATTGCTTTCATAGAAATTAGACATTCATCTTGCTCTTGGGAATAGTAACATACTTTCTTTTTCCTTGATAGATTAGATCTTGCATGCTAGATTAGTCATTTTTGCATTCTTGGATCTACTTTGTTAGAAAAAGCTTCTTTCCTTTTTATTAGATTAAATTGCATCGAAAACACCAAAAACCCACAAAAACATAGATTACACATTGCATTTGAAAAGACATATAGGATTACATACATATTTCTTTCATAGATTAGAAGCATTTTCCTTTCCAAAAATACTCTAAAAAATACCAAAAAGACGCATTGTATGTCATTTAGTTTGCTTTCATATAAAGTAGACAACATCGAAAACCCTTGATTCCATCACGTGGTAAACATGGTTCAAGAGACCTTAAATAAACCCTTGATTTCATCGCAAGGTATTAAAAAAGTCAAACCCTAGGTCGACAAACCGTAGGTCAAAACCCTAGATCTAGTTGGAGTTAACAATCACATGACTTCCTCTATCCTGATTCACGCATGTGTTTAGGAGTGAGGGGAAAGTGGGTGAGAGCTCTCTGAGATGAGATCGAGGAGATCCATCTGTAACCATAGCAACAGACACACATTCCACCACAAGAGGACCCATTTGTTCTTTTTTTATTGAGGAAATTAGGTAATTACAATTACACAAAGCATTTCTCAGAGACATAGAAACAAGAACAATCGTTTGCCCACACAAAGGTGGAATTCAAGGAATCCAAATAGAAGAAGAGAGACTAGTGACCCTTCGGGTCATAGGGTTATCTCAAACACCATAACAATTGAATGAAACATACAACAAAACACACAACAACAAAGGCCACAGAACTGGCCAACCCCCCTTCGCGAAGTCCAGCTCTGCAACGAACCAGACCCCCGCCGTGTCTTGCCTCCTCTTGACTGGCTAATTCCATTGGAACAAGAGTGACATGGCAGATCACCCCATGGCAAGGAGGGAAAGCGTCCGTGTGCGTGCCGAGATTTGAACCGATAGCCTCCAGGTAATCAGAGTCACAATTTCGAGCATACAGGGACACCTAATCCTGAGCAATGTCTCAAATTAGCATATTTGCAACCTTTTTGAAATGGAAAAGAGAACCCAGCATGCACCTTTTTTTGAAGGTGGGGAGATGTAGAAAAATATAGAAAACAAATTTTTATTGCCTTACTAAATCAATTACAAGTGCTTCTATTTATAGAGGTTGAGATAATTCTAGACCCAGGACATGGACTGAAATTTATTCAAAGCACGTTCTTGAAAAATCAACGCACATGGTTCTATAGGTCGGTGGAGGATGGTGGATGAAGGTTCTAATTTAAATGCTCTTTGAGTGAGGTGTATGAAAGAAGCTTCTATTTTTCATGCAGACGGTGGAGTACTTTGACTATCGACATTTCTAGATGGGTGGTGGTGAAGTGGAGAATTAAATGCGAATAGTTGGTAGAAATTACTAGATATTTCTAACACTCCCCCCTAATTTCTACTATCAACAACTAATTACATCAATATTTACAATGCCCAAAATTTCTCTCAAATACTCAAATTGATCTTGTGCTAATGCCTTTGTGAATATGTCTACAAGTTTCTCCTTTGATCTGTAGTGCTGTAGGATGAGTTCTCCATTGTTGACCAATTCTCAAATGAAGTGATATCTAGTGTCAATGTGCTTTGTCCTCTGGTTAAAAACATGATTTTTTCATAGAGCAATGGTGGACTTGTCACAATAGATTCTAGTAGGTTCCTCTTGGTCATGCATTAGATCCTTCAAGATTCTTCGCATCCAAACTGCTTGACATGCTACTAATGTACCTGCTACATACTCTGCTTCTACTGATGAGATTGTCACTATTGGTTGTTTCTTTTATGCCCATGCTACAATACCTGTTCCAAGATGAAATGCATATGTAGATGTGCTCTTTCTATCATCTATGCTTCCTGCAAAGTCACTATCTATATATCCAACCAACTAAAAATTATCTGAAGTAGAATACATTATGCCATAATTCATAGTTCCTGTAATATACCTCAATAACCTTTTGCCTACTTGCCAATGTGAAATCTTTGGTGAATCCATGAATCTAGAAATCAAACTAACTCCATACATTATATCTGGCCTAGTTGTTGTGAGATACATCAAACTACCAACCAATTTTCTGAATATAGTTGAATCAAAATCCATCTCATTATCTTCTCTATTTAGTTTTGTGCCTATTGCCACAAGTGTACAAACTGGGCTACAATTTATCATTCTAAACCTTCTTCAAACATCTTTTGCATATTTACTTTAACAAATGAAAATGTCCTTATCATTTGTGTGACTTCAATACCAAGAAAATATTTCATTAAACCCAAATCTGTCATCTCAAATTCCTTCTTCATTGCTGATTTAAACATGTCAATAGAAAGATTACCTGTAAAGATCAAATCATCAACATATAAGAAAACAATCAAAATATGAGCTTGTTCACTGACCTTGGTGTATAGTGTAGGTTCACTAGTGCTTCTACTAAATCCATTCTTTATCATGTATGAATCAATCCTAATGTACCAAGCTCTTGGTGCTTGCTTCAATCCATAGAGTGCCTTCTTCAACCTATAAACTTTGTCTTCATAACCTTTTATTTCATATCCTTGTGGTTGTTACACATAAACCTCTTCTTCTAAATATCCATTCAAGAAAGTTGATTTGACATCCATTTGATAAACCTTCCAATTGTTTTGACCTGCAATATCTAGTACCATCCTAATTGAGTCAAGTCTTGCTACAAGTGAAAATGTTTCATTGTAATCAACTCCATTCTTGTACAAATCCCTTAGCTATTAATCTTGCCTTATATTTGTCAACTTCTCCATTTGTCTTATATTTATTTTTATAAACCCATTTCACACCTATGCATTCTTTATCCTTAGGTAAATCAACTAGATCCCATGTATCATTTTTCTCAATACATTCCATTTAATCATTCATTGCATTAATCCAATCTTCTTCCTTAATTGCATCTACAAAATAGATAGGATCTTGAGCAAATAAAGCAAAATTAGATTGCAAATATATCTTATCTCCTGTATCATATATTTCTTGCAAGCTTCTAGTCTTTCTACCTCTTAGTCTTGGTCTCAATTATGTAAGTGTAGGATTTGAGTCATTACTTACTTGTGGACTTGATGATTCTCCTTGTTCAACTTGCTTTTGTAAGTTTTTTCCTTGTGGACTTCTTGATGGTGTTCCTCCTTACTCATTTGATTGTTCTCCTTGTTCTCTTTGATCTTTTTCTTCTTGTTCTTCATATGGTATTGCTGTTGTACATGTAATTGTCTTGTCTATTTTGCCATCTGAAGATTCTTCCTCTTTGAATACAACATCTCTACTTACAATGAATTTCTTGGTTATATGATTAAACAACTTGTATGCCTTAGATTGTTCATCATAACCAATAAAAATGCATTTTTCACTTTTATCATCCAATTTACTCCTTGTTTCTTTAGGCACATGTGCATATGCAATACAACCAAATACTCTAAAATGAGAAACACTATGATGCTTACCACTCCATACTTGTTGTGGAATCATGAACCTCACAATCTTTGTTGGACTCCGATTTAATATATAAACTACACAAGCAACTACTTCAGCCCAATACTAATTAGGTAGATTCTTACCTTTCAACATGCTCCTTGCCATCTCTATTATTGTTCAATTCTTCCTTTCTGCAACACCATTCTGCTAAGGTGTGTAACTTGTAGTGAACTGCTTCTTTATTCCATGATACCTATAATAATCCAAAAACTCAATTGACTTGTATTCTCCTCCTCTATCTGATCTCAATACCTTGATGGATAGACCACTCTGTTTCTCAACCAATGCCTTGAATTCCTTGAACTTGCCAAATGTTTCAAATTTATATTTGAGAAAATAAACCCATCTTTTCCTACTATAATCATCAATGAATGTTAGAAAATAAATGCTCCCCCCTAATGATGGTGCTTCCATTGGACTACATATATCTATATGCACAATTTCTAAAGGTGCCCAAGCTCTATATGACATTTCCTTTGGAAAACTCTCTCTATGTTGCTTAGCCAAAATACAACTTTCACATGAACTCAATGTGCTTCAATGCGAAGTGGGAACATTTTGTTATTTGTCATTTCAAATTTTGCAATCACCATGTTACTTGGAGAAATATCAAATATAGTGCAAACATTATCCTCAAAAGTAACTCTATAACCCTTTTGAATAAGTTGTCCCACACTTATGAGATTATGCTTTAAAGTAGGTACAAAATAAACTTCAGAATAGTCTTCTTACCAAGTTTTGCTATCACATTAATTGACCTTTTTACCATGGTGTCAACTATGTTATCATTACCCAATTTGATTTCTGATTTAACTGAAGTATCCAAATTCTCAAACAACTCTTTGTTTCTAGTCATGTGATTACTACAACCACTATCTAGAAACCAAATGTTACTAGAACTTTCCTGAGCTACATGACATGTAATAAATAAAGACCCTGAATTACTTTCAGAAAAGTTCACATTTTGCTTGCTCATCTCATCTTGTTTCTTTCAACATTCATTAGCAAAGTGACCATACTTCTTGCAGAAAAAACATTGCACTTTTGATTTGTCATACCTTTGTGATGCCTAATTGTTATTGCATCCCCTTGAGCTAAAATTTTGATTTCTCCTTCCTCCTGGATCTAGACTCTTTCTTTCTTCTCTTTGAAAATTGTTTCTTCTTCTTCCTCGTTCTCTAAATCCTAGATTTCCTCTTCCTCTGCCTCTGCCAAATCTCATTTGTGTTTTGAATGCATGCTCCAATGAGGTATTGTCATTCTTGTTTATCTTGTCTTCATAATTCTTCAAAGAACAAACCAACTCATCTATAGAATATTGAGTCAAATCCTTGGATTCCTCAATTACCACAAGAATTGCATCAAATTTTTTAGGCAAACATCTTAAAATCTTTTCTACAACCTTTTCATCTATTAGTTCATTACCAGTCTCCCTTATTTGATTAACCAAATCCATAACACGATATGTGAATTGATCTATCGATTTAGAATCTTTCATTTACAATTTTTCAAATTCTTTTCTAAGTGCTTGTAATCTAGCAATTTTTACCTTACTAGTACCTTGATATGTCATCTCTAGGATGACCCATGCTTGCTTGGTTGTAGTAGTTGGCTTAATCCTTCCAACAACTGACTCATCCAATCCTTGTGCAATGATCTGCAAAGCCCTCTTATTCTTTTGCCTATTTTCTTTAAGAATGTTCTTATCATCTAGACTCAAGGTAGACTCATCTGGTGGCTCAGTATAACCATTTATAACTATGTCTGATAACTCATATGAGTCAAATGTTAACTTCATTCTAAAAGCCCAATTATCATAATTCTTGCCAAAAAATATAGGAATCATAAGTTGATTCATGCTTGATGCCATACTTTTAAAAAAATAACCTTTTTTTTCAAAATAAAACCTTACTTTTAAGGGCAATCTCTAGATTGGTAGCCTTAACACTCTTTGGCTTCAAACACAACAATTTCTCCTTCAGCAGAGACTTTATCTGTACCAATTCCTCCTTTGGATGGTGAATTGTCCTTGGGTGATTCAAACTCCCTTTTTTTAAACTACGACTCTATTCCATCAAATATTGGCATCTTTGTCTTTAGCGGCCAATCTTCTCCTTGCAAACTTGGACAACTATTATCTTTGGCACCTTCTTTTCCTACAAGCAAAAATAGTGAATTGGTCTTTGTCTCAACGGCTTGGTATTCTTTTAGCTGTTCAACACTTAAGCTTCAAACTTTTATGACTTTCTGGTGCAGGGCACCTAGGAGCACCTTGGTTCCTAAAGTCACATTGTTTGCATTTTTTTGAAAGGTTGTGATTTTTGTTTAATGTGCTCTATAATAAGGCTTTAGCCATGTTTGTATGGTCCTATTTGTGTGGTCAAGATGATTGAGGTGACCATATAAACCTCAATCATGCTTAGTCCACTTGGATCCTTGTTATGCCACTTAGGCCTAGAAGGTCTAAGGATTGGTTTTTGAGTTTTTTTGATTGTTTATGTGTTTTAGCATGTTTTGGGAGTATGGAGGATGTTTTGATTCCATTGGACAAGAAAAACAAATCGCCATCCTTTGGAAAATGAAAAAAATCCATAGTGTCAAGTGTTGTCAATGGTGTCAATGACACATTGACCGGTTGCAACTTCATTTTGGTTATTAAAACTATTTGGAGAAGTTGTAAACCAACTTAGATAGGTTGATATGGAGGACATCTTGCTCCAGTACGGAGAAGAAAGTTTTTGTACGGAATTTGGGCACAAAAATCAAGAAAACTGACTATTTTTTGCTATTTTTCTTGCTGTGTACGGCCTGTACGGATTTTCCAGGGGTGTAAATGTACTTTTTATGAAATTTATTGGAGTTTGGGTTCCAATGCAATTAGTTTGAGGTCCTAAAGTGGTCGGGATCAAAAGTTATAGATTTTTCTTTCAAAACAGGTCTAGAAACCCTGTTTTCTAGGGCAGCCATAGAAATCCGGCCCTAGAATGCATTCCCACCATTGAAAATTCACAAAAACTGGTGAAATGCAGGCTAGGGGTATGTACTATAAGATTCCAAAATATTTTTGTTTGAAAATGCAGTCTTCTATTTTTAATTTGATGCCCTAGGTCAAGTATTCCTATGTATTTGGCCAGAATTGTGCAATTTATTGATGTAGATGACAAAATATGATAGGTGGGCAAATGAAAGTTGGTTTGTGAGTTGTTTGTAGGTCATAGAAGAGATCCAAGTTCCTGCCCCAGGTTTATGACCCCAATTTTGAGCACTTGCTTTGTAACCTAGCCTAAATTGATCAATTAGGCCTAGAAGACCAAATGAATGTTCTGGATTGCTGGAGTAGAGTTGGAACAGGAGACTTGGGAGTTTGATAGGGTTCCATAGAGGTTATCTAAAACCATCATTTGTTTGCCTAGTCATTTGGGATTTTGTCAAGTTTTGTTGAGAAAACCTAGTTTGAAGGGCTAGTAGCCTTACTAGTCAAGGTATAGGTTGGAGAGTTTTGGGAAGTTGGTGATCAAACCAAGTGTTGGTAAGGTGTTTTCAGACCTGCATGAAGGTGTAGACATAGCCTTGAGAGTTGGACAAGAGCCTAGGTAACAAATCCTTCATATACCCTGGAATGTGCCTTTGATTGTGTTGGATTGAAGAAGTGAAGTGGGTGAGTGGGCAAAGAAGAAAGTAAACCTTTTTTTACTTCCTTTGTGCCACTCTGCATCACTTTCATATTGGGCCCAATCAACATCTCTTTTGTTTTATGTAAACCCTTGCATTTTCTTCGGTAATCTTTAATCTGGACATTGGCTTTCCTTGCTGGTAGTGATCTTTGTGTCTTCTTTTCTTTTTTTATAGGAACTCTTCCTTCAAAAGCAGCTGGCTCTCTTCTCACACAGTGCTGGCTCTAATACCACTTGAAAGGTGGGTAGAGGCAGAAAAATATAGAAAACAAATTTTTATTGCCTTACTAAATCAATTACAAGTGCCTCTATTTATAGAGGTTGAGATCATTCTAGACTCTACAGGTTGATGGAGGATGGTGGATGAAGGTTCTAATTTAAATGCTCTTTGACTGAGGTGTATCAAAGAAGCTTATGTTTTTAATGCAGAAGGTGGAGTACTTTGAATATCGACATTTCTAGATGGGGTGTGGTGAAGTGGAGAATTAAATGTGAATAGTTGGTAGAAATTACTAGATATTTCAGACATTTTTGAAAGGTAAAAGAGAACCCAACATACACCTTACAACATCCTATATTTTACTTAAACAAATAATCAACAACTTGATGCAAGCATATACTACAATGTCCTTAAAGAGGAAATAGACACAGTTGATTTCTCATCACATTTAGCCTTAGAGGAAAGATAATGTAGCTTACACTTTAAGAATATAAAATAAGAAAATAGAAAGAAGAGAAGAAACACAAATATACCTGTGGAAAACCTCTTTTAGATTAAAAAACACACACTCCAAAGCATCGAACGAATATATTAATCTATAACAATAAATTTGTTATAATGCACTTGCAGGCTCAAAGTCTTAACATGGAGATTTACATCTTGCTTCTCTTAATAAAATCGATACCATAACCATGCATAAAACTCTCCTCACAAATGACTCCTCAAGCATCCAATTTACAGGAGTTTCAATAAAAGAAACCACCAAAATGAAACCCAAAACCATGAGCTAATACCACCCGCAAATGTGGCACCCAAATTGGGTAGGAAATATCAAACACCTAGTTATGGAGAATCAAATGTACTATAAAATAGAAAGTTACTCAAATCATAACTGACTCTCCAAATATGACACTCCATTTTTGTCTCCTAATCATGCTTTCACAATCTCCTAAAATCATGCATGTCAAGTTTGCACGGTAACTTCCTTTTTACAAGCTCTTCCCATTTTAGCAACTCTTACACACCTTACAAGTTGTTATAGTTGCATTTAGCAACTGGGATGACACTAAGTGATAAATAGAAGTTACCAAAATAGAAACTACAAGTGACACATAGTGCCACTCCAAGTGGGATTCCCAAAATATGTGTGTGCATTATAAATCCAATTAAATAAATATTTCAAATATTTGGACTTGCAAAGTGTATGACACACCTAATCCCAACATTCTCCCACTTATTGTATACCTTGCAAGAGCCAAAAGGAAACACAAACAATCTATGAGAAAGCAAGGTTACCATACTATCTCAACTGAACTCCATTGTGCTCACGAGCTTTACATAATCACCTGTAACATCTTCCAAGTGATCACCAACATGACAAAAGATTAGAATTCCAAAAACATGATGAAACATTAAATGTCACATATGTTGGAATATATGCTCCAACACATATAGAATGTAACAGTGAGATGTGGACAACTTGCCTATATGTGTTGTTAATAATTTGTTAGTTGTTAGTATGTTGTCAGTTAGTTGAGTTAGGTATCAAGTGTAGATCCACTTTTGTAGGACTTTGTTGTGAGTTTGTAATCTCTAGAAATTGTAATCTTTATTTGTTGAATCAATGAGGAATGTAGCTGTTCTATTTTCTATTTCAATATCAGATCTAGACTAGGCATGACTCCCTCATAGGAGTGCCCAGGTAAATGAGACGGTTGTGAGTGGTGTGTGGATGCCTAGATTTTTAAATATTTTTTGCAGGGAAGGATGCAGTAGAGGATAGATAGATGTTCAAAAGTCTAAGATGCTTGTGGATTGGATAAACTATAGCTCATTGGAGTTATGAGACATGCATGTGAGGATCGATGTCCAATAGTTAAGGGGAGATCCAAAATCTGAGCATCATACCTTTACGAGGGTAATGAGACACTTCATGTGCAAATGGTATCCAATGATGTTGGGAACTTGGATTGTAGTTGGGAGACTATACCTAGAATAGGAGCAACTTGAGGAAGTCTTATTGGTCCAAGAATTGTCTTCAAAGAGCAGTGTCAAAAAAATGTATTTCCTTGTTTTAATGTTGTTAGTTTACTGTTGTAGCATTAAGAGGAGGTATTGGAATATATGCTCCAACACATATAGAATGTAACAGTGAGATGTGGACACCTTTCCTATTTGTGTTGTTAATAATTTGTTAGTTGTTAGTGTGTTGTCAATTAGTTGAGTTAGGTGTCAAGTGTAGATCCACTTTGGTAGGACTTTGTTATGAGTTTGTAATCTTTATAAATTGTAATCTTTAATTGTTGAATCAATGAGGAATGCAGTTGTTCTATTTTCAATTTGACACATCAATGTATCTAACTTTAAACCCGTTACTAGAACACAACTCATAAGTCCAAACTTCTTCCAAAACAAGATTGAGTATGAATGCTTTAGAACAATTAGAGCAACAACCATAGCTAGTTGTTTACATCCAACAAAAAAATACACTATTGATAGACCTTCTTACATGACATATCTAGCCCATACTGCATCTCTCATCCCTATATAATCCACTATCTTGTTCAAAGTTACCATCTCCCATGATAACAAACACACCAAATAAACTTATGTGCAAAAAACTCAACACCCTTGATACTGCAGTCTAAAGGCATACATACATCCTAGGATTCATACTACATGAGCAATGTCAACTAAAGAAAATCAAACTCTACCAATCAACACTTACATAAAAGCTATGGCTAATAATCAAATCATGTAATACAAAGAACAATCACAATGATATGCAAACTACAACCATCCTGCTGCAAAATAGAGCATACTTCCTCAAAAAAATTTCTACTCATTCTCCCACCTCTAATCCTAGCTCCTGCACATCTCAAATGATATACATTAAAAGAACACATACTATTGCTAAAACTAATAAAGTTGTAACAATAGTAGATGACCACAAACCCAAACTAGATGAATAAGAACATCTAGGAAGAAATTTAAGACCATAAAGAGAAATTACAAACCATATCACATCCTTCTACCAACACCACCAAGTGCTTAAGATGTGCCAAGTAAGAACTCCTTTACAAAACCCCAACAAAAAATCCTTAACACCCAACTTTTCAATCTCATCAAATCAAACAAAATATATATACCTCATATAACAAGAAATGGATGTAAGCTTCTCTAACCAAGGAATATCAAACTCAAATCCATTCCATAAATAGGAATTTGGCCCAATAACATCTCTAAAAACTCTCATAAATCAAACCATATATCCAAGGAGATAACCATGGTAAATGCTCCTCAAATGAATCCTCTAGAACTAAAAACTATAGGTCAAGATCCATATCCATGAGAAATCAAAGCATAAAACAAAATGAATCTAAAACAACATGGGCAATACCTATCAGATCATTTTTCACCAAGTGAACTGAGAGTGGGGAATGAGAATGCTTCACTGAGATACACCAAGCCTCATAGACTCTCTCCAAGGTCAGTCTCCTCTCAAGATTAAATCATGAACTCATGTCCATACCAAGATGAAGGCTCCTCAATCCTTCTTCTGAAATTTCATCATTCCAACACATGATCCTCACAACAATAGATCTCTAGCCTAATCACAAATCTCTCTAGTATCCATGAGCATCCATCAACCAATTCATGCTAGCTTGAAATGCATCCTACAAAATCATGAAGCTTCAAGCAAGTGATTAATACTCAAAACCAAAGAGAACTTCAGCATACCATTGTCAAAGCTCTCACTACACACCTACAAAATCTAAGAACACACATGACATCATGATCTAACATCTCCTCTTAGGAGATCACTACGTACTCCAATGAACATATCTTGCAAAAGGGGCACCATAATGAAAAAACTCCAATCTTAGAAATAAGAGTCCATCATGGCACAATACCAAATAATCACTGAAATATGATTTAAATCTATTAAAATCAACAAGTCACAATACCATCTCCAATCACATGAAGATAACCATCCCTTGACAATGGAACTCAAGATGTCAAAATATTTTCACAGCATACAAGAATTATAATCTAAAAGCCTTGTCTTGACACCTACAACCACAGTAGAAGAACATCCATCACCAAGTGATAGATCCACATCACTACCAAATCTCTCATTGAACTATGGTACCAAGCTTATGAAGACATCGTGATAACCATCTTCTAAATGAAGATCATCCATGGTTGTAACACCATCTAATAATTCACCTACAATACCATCAACATAAAAGAATAAATTAGAGCCAAGATCTCCAAAACAAATAAATAAAATCATCATTGTCAAAATCTCACACATAAGCGTGTATCCAATCTATCAATGACAATGTGATAAACATGATACAAGTTACAACAATTGATTATCCAAGCACTCTAATCATCCATCCTCTCATCCCAATGCAACATACCAATGCACAAATGACCACAAGCAAAGCCAACTAACAAAGTCTGCATAAACAATGAATCTATCTTATAGATATATATAGTCCACATCTGACTTTGTTGGAAAAAGGCAGAGACAACAAGGTAATGTTGCAGCTACGTAGTTTTAAAATGTTTTCAAATTTGAAATTAATAGTATGTGTAAATCTGAAAATTACTTTCAATTTAGATGTTCGAATATTTCTCCAATTTAATCAATGTAGTAGAGAAGAAAATAGCTTGCAAAAAGGAGACAAGTATTTATGTGGAGAAACCCCTAAGGAAAAAAACTCCACACCAAAGGTGTTTATGCTTGTATTAAATCTCTTGTGAAAGATTGCATTCAATACTAAAATCTTTTAATTCCTTGATGCACTTCAAAAGTTTCTTCAATCTTCAAACCTGTAAAAACTTCAAAAAGCTTCTTGCTTTTTTTCTAAGTCTTTTTACACTCAACTCTCTAGAAAAAGTATGGGGCTTTTTAATTAATACAAAACCTTCTTAATTAAAAGCTTAAAACTCTAACTACAATCAATTGCAATTGATAACATGAGAACAAATCCTCATGCAAAAACCAAGTGCTCCAAATAGAGAAGATTGAAGTCAAACAAAGTCAAGCCTTTTGTTAACTACCTGTCCTTGATGTGGACACCCAAGTTTGCTCAAGTAAACTTAGCCAATATCAAATACATTTCCAAATAAAAGAAACAACTAAAAAAGTCCTCAGATTGGGCATCCAAGTTTACCCAATTGCTTTCTATTAATTGAAGTGATCAACACACAACAATCTCATGCAAACAACATGCAAGATTGATATTCCCAAAGTTATTCTAAATTACATTGTTCTATACATAAAAGTGACATGCAAACACCTGATTCAACATGTAACTGATACCCATTATCTGAAACACTAAGATGTACCATACTACAAGTTTTTAGAGTTGGAGTGTTCTACAAGCAACCTCTCAAAACTGACATGCAACAACATACAAGATCATATAACTGACATGTAACAACATATAAGTACATGCAAGTGACATGCAACAACATGTAGACACAGGCAAGCACATGCAAGTGACATGCAACAACATGTAAGCATATGCAAGTCCATGGAAGCAACATGCAATAACATGCAAGTCCATGCAAGTAACATGCAACAACATGAAAGCACATGCAAGTTCATATAAGAGACATGCAATAACATGCAAGTCCATATAAGCAACATGCAAGTCCATGCACGTAACATGAAACAACATGCAAGCACATGCAAGTTCATATATGTGACATGCAACAACATGCAAGTCCATATAAGAAACATGCAACAACATGCAAGTCCATGCAAGTAACATGCAACAACATGCAAGCACATGCAAATATCATGCATCTCTAACTTCATTGTTAACTACCACATCATATTCATGCAAAAATTATGCATCTCCAAATCTACTATTAACTACTATATCATGTTCATGCAAATATTATGGATCTCTAACTCCTCTGTTAACTCCAACATTAAATCCATGCAAAGTGTATCAATAATATCCACTCATATGTATAAAAAAGTAAACTCCAAGTCTAACTATAAGACACCTCTAAAAGTGGGCACCCAAGTTAACTCCCACTCACTAGGAGTTGTCAAACTCTTGAAATAGACTTCAAAGAGTTGTCAACAAACTTCTTCATAGACCCCACACCAAAAGTGTATGCCCAAGTTTGACCCTATCAATTAGGAATTGATTACAATAAGCTAAGTGATATAATTAAATAATAATTAGTCTCTCAAAGTCCTTATGTGTTGGGGAACACATTCCAAGAACTTTGGAGACACATGAATTGGTTAGGATTGCAAGTTAATGGCAACTTATCCCAAGAGAGTCATCCCGCTACAATTAGTGGACTGTATACACCCACAAACTACATAAATCATAGATCCCAAACAAATGCAACATGCAAACTCATCATCATATCAGTAACCCACAAACTGAGATGTCAAAGAAGATAACATGTAGACCTCAACACTCAAACACCAGATAAACCTTAGATTTGATTTTTCAAACAAGTCCACAAATGAGTAACCATAGTTAAGAAACTATTCTTGAAAACACTATAGAAATGTTGAGTGACTAATCACATAGCAAAATATCCACACTAAGAAAGCTACAAACCTCCTCACACCATGCACAAAGCATACATGCAAACCTACAACTATCTTATATCAAAAAACATCCCTAGGGAATCATAATCTGAAAATAGTTTATCCGTAGATCTACAAATCACAAGTTTAGATTAACGATATAAAACTTGCAAAACCACCATGTCACTGACACACAAGAAAAACCATATCTAGTTATCATCTGGAAGACCCACAAGTCTACAAAATTACCATAACAACTATACTAGAACAATCGAATATCATAGATAAGAATAACCATAGATTTTGAAGAGAAAATCTACAAAACCCTCAGATCCAACCAACATGAAATTGAGACATGCAAGCACAACCAACCAAAAAGGAATAAGAGGTCTAGGAACTCCAAGCCCACTTTTAGGCCAACTCCACAACCACCACCATCTACAAGCATACGTAGGAGCTAAGTTGTTTTAGAACCTTTTAGATCATCCAATGACTGACTCCATAGCCTACATGAATCCGAGGTTAAAAAAATAGTGCCTTCCAATGCCAGGGACTAAAACCAAGAACCCAACATAAGCACACCAAACCATATTCATGGAAACCTATGTCTCTCCATGTGATCAAGGAGCCAAGAACAGACACCCAACACAAATACTCTATTGCACACGACCATAAAATGAAAGAACACAACCACCATGCATGAGGGGTTTTACATGCTATCAAATAGGAGCTCCAGATCAATATCATAGTACATGTAACCATATGATCAAATCTAAAATACCCCATCTTATTCATCCTTCAAATACTTGCTATACCCTGAGAAATAAGATAAACTACAAGACCTCCACTCAAATAAGGATTAATAATCAACCAATACCTTCGTATAGATTCCCTCAAGCTTGCCAGGATAAGAAATCACAACAGAAGAAATACCCAGAACAACATGGAACCATCCTAGCTCTTATACCAATTGAAAGGGAAAAGAGAACCTAGCATGTACCTTATAACATCTTAGATTTTACTTAAATGTAAATATTCAATAACTTGATGCAAGCACATACTACTATGCCCTTAAAGCAGAAACATAGTTGATTTTGCATCACATTAACCCTTGGAGGAAAGATAATGTAGCTTACAAATCTAAGAAAATTTCAACAGCATAACATGTAAATTAACACTTAAGAACATAAAAGAAGAAGAAAATAGATAGAAGAGAAGAAACACCAATATACATGGGGAAAACCCTTTTAGGTGAAAACCCCACACTTCAAAGCATCAACCAATGTATTAATCTGCAACATCAAACATGTTACAATACACTTGCAGGCTCAAAGCCTTAACATGGAGATTTACATCTTTCTTCTCTGATGAAAACTAACAGCATAACCTTGCATAAATCTCTCATCACAAATAACTCCTCAAGCATTCAATTTATAAGAGTTTCAATACAAGAAACCACCAAAATGAAACCCAAAACCATGAGCTAATACTAGCCACAAATGTGGCACCCAAATTGGGTAGGAAATATCCAATGCATAGTCATGAAGAATCAAATGCACTATAAAATAGAAAGTTAGTTAAATCATAACTGACTCTCTAAATATGACACTCCATTTTTGGCTTATAATCATGCTTTCTCAATCTCCTAAAATCATGCTTGTCAAGTTTCCAAGGTAACCTCATTTTTACAAGCTCTTTCCATTTTAGCAATTCTTACACACCTTACAAGTTGTCATAGTTACATTTAACAACTTCCATGACACTAAGTGATAAATATAAATTGCCAATATAGAAACTACAATTTCAGACACACAGTGCCACTCCAAGTGGGATGCCCAAAATATGTGCGTGCATAATAAATACAACTAGTAAAAGCACCAAACGTGCTATCAAATGGCTGATAGGCACAAATATTTATAGGCCTATTGCTAGATAGTTTGTATGTATATTTTTACCGTAAAGTCATTACATGTAGTAGTGGGTGGATAAGGCTATAAATACTATAAAAAAATAGGTGCCTCGAGAAGGATGTCTCTCAGCATAGTTTAGATATATTTTTTAAATATAGGTATGCCAATAGCATTCGCAGCAATAAGCCTAATTCTAACTATATTATATTAAATAATATTATAATATAAATTAGATATAATATTATAATATATTATATAATAATTTTAGTTATATGTTATATTATAAAAAGAGTTAGATATAGAATTAGGGTTAGATATAGACCTATGATTATAATAACTCTAAATATATCCCTAACCATAACCCTAACTTCATTTTAACCCTAACCCTAACCCCAACCTTAATTCTAACTTGATCATTTTGATCATAATTCCAACCCTAATTATTTTCCTAAGTGTAATACTAACCCTAACCCTAATTTTTAACCCTAATCCAAACACTAAATAAAATCATAATTTTATTTGTAACCATAACCCTAACCTTAATCATAACACTAATGCTATAATAATTCTAATTGTAACCCTAACTATAGAGACTAAAAAATGTCATGTCGTAAATGTGACAGGACAATTTCTCCTTCCATTTCTGTAATTCATCTAACTCAATTTCATCATTTCTATTCATTTATCCATGTGTCTTCTATAATTAAATAATTAATCCTAATTGATTATTTAATTATTCATAAGGTTCCCTTCACTTGATTTATTCAAACAAATAAATCAAATCCAAAAATCCCCTTTCACATGCATCCCTCTCAACAAATTAAATAAATTGGGCAAATTTATTTAATTTAAATTCTATTTCCCACCTCACCATTTACCTCAATTTAAAATTCTATTTTGTCCTCTTGTGGTGAGGAAACCCTAATCAACCTCCACCCTTGATTTGGCCTCCAAGTCAACTTTCAATCTTGACCGTCCATTCAAAAATGCCTCTTCTATAAAACCACTTTCTCCATCTCATTTTGGGGCTTTTGGTTCATTTTTCATCTCTCATAGCTTATAACTCTCCAATATCTTGCTGTCCACACTCATGAGCTTCTCATGATGTTGCATGTATTTGCAAATCTAAGAACAAAAATGCAAGATTGAGGAAGACAATAGAAGTTAGTCAATGCTAGCTTAGATTTTAGTCATTTTGCATGCTTGTTTATTGCTTTCTATTGTAGTTAGGGTTTGTTGTATTTCATTTCTATATTCCTAAAAAATCCAAAACCCTAGTCACAAATGGTGAACCTGATGTGAATGCGTGAAAAATCTTGTCTTTCTAGTGATTTTTGAAAATCAAATTTTCTAGGTGACCTCTGCAGCTCAAACAGACCTCGCTGTTGAGTCCTGGAGGCCCTTTCCACAAAAAATAACATAAAATTTGCTATACTTTAACAATAGGAAATTTTTGAAATTTTTTTTGTTCTCTGTCTGTATTGTATGGATAGTCTGTACTGGTTTTGCGCAGGGATCTGATCAAATCACCTAGTTTTCATTAATTTCATATTGGAAGTTAAGTTTTCTTGTCTCTGCGGGTTTAACAGTCATCTTTCTAGTTCAACAGGTTGACGTTATTGATTGCAAGTTTAATATTTTTGACAGCAGGTTTAAAACTAATAATTTCTTGCAGGTTTGATATTTATTCATCGCAGGTTGAACTTCGTTGTAGGCTAAATCCTCAAACCCTAATCCATCATTTTTCAAACCTCCTCCCGATTTCCATTAACAAACTGTTATCACAGCCTTTACCACTGTCGCCACTGCCCATTAAGTCTACTACTGACTTTAAAATCCTCCTCCATTGGTCTCAGTTCTTTGTCACCACTTCAAATGGCAACATCTGCTCACAGTGCCCATCAGCCTCCACCTTATAGACCTAGCCACTGCTCCTCACAACACCCTCCTCCACTTAGCCTTGCCCCTCCACCTCCTTCCGTACCTCCCACTAATGCCTATTTTAAAAACCCTAAGCTGGAAGCCGCCTACATTTTCTCTGCTAAAACCTAACATCTCCCTTAAACTTTGACCCGTCAAAAATCTCCCGCCTTTCTTTGTTTTTCCTATCACCACCCAATATACATCTATTGCCACCATTGTGGCTGTTCCACCGCATATCTGCCACTCTCCTGCCACTTCCAGTGGTGACTACATTAATCTACCGCTCACCGTTATGCCCATCGCCGTTGGCTTCTGGTCATCAAACCTGGTGTCAAAACCTCGACTGCTGCCTGCCATAGCCATTGTAGACCATACACTTTGTTGCCTCCCACAGCCCTTCGGCTCTGCTATTGTCACTACCCGCTCCTTGCTTTGAAAGAAATGATTTCGATTTGCAAATGAGGAAATAAGTTAGTGGATGTGAAAATGGCAAACTTACCACTGGCAATGTCATTGTGATAGATAACACTGCACATTTTCCACACTACAATTACAATCATAAAATACCATTGCCTTCCACTTCTCCTCTCAATCTCAGAGCATTAAGTAGAGAGGGGAAGTTAAAAGGAGGCGCTGCACATTCTACTTCCTACACACAATCCCCCTGGAGATTCCTCTACATATTTTTTATTATTGTAAACCTGCATTCTCAAGAACGCGCTGTCACAAAGGAAAGAAGTCCACTCTTTCATTGCTCAGAGGTGATTTGCATCTGCTACGCATACACCTTTTCATAATAACCTTATCAACATGTATGTCAAGTGCAGAAGTTTGATTGATGTACACCATAGGCCATACACAGTCATTGGCCCCCACCTAACGTCAAGACTCCCAAATCACTACAGTGAAACCCGAGCAAAACTTTGGTCGAAAAGGGTGATCTGTGTGTGGAAACCAGTGGCCAAAGGCGCAGCTCCGCAACTAGGCTCTCCCTCTAAACTCTCTTCCACCGCTGGCATCTCAGTCTACATCAAAACCCTAACCCTAAACCGTAACCTAAACCTACACCTAACACTAACCACTACCCAACCCCTAACCAGCAACTATGACTTATCATTGACACAACCAATAAAATCAAGACATAAGTTAGATTTAAGTTCTTTTCATGGTGTAATTGCTTCAAACGGTTGGTGGTCTATAGAGGACAGTCACATTGGTGACCATCCATGGCAGGGAAAGGGACTAAGGTAAAACCCTCACTTCCACATATGATATGCTTGAGCACTGCTCCACATAGGTGTCTCTTTTTGCCTGTGGTTCCTTTGGTAATTGGACGGCCGTCATCTTCTTATTATTTTGTCAACTTTCAGCTCTCGGTCACATTGGTGACCCGAGGCGCCCTCCAAAACAATAACCACTTATTCAAACTAACTGCCAGTAGTCTTAACCATAGCATGTGACCGTGAAGAGAAGACTGCTAAGACCCCCCCTCTTGTGCTCTCTACATGCTAAAGGAGGCTATTTTTTTCAAATTTCCACAACTTTTGCAAAAAAGGTCAAATTTTCACAAAATTGGTCGCATCAAAAAGATAACTCCAAGAACTTTGCAATGGTATAGATTTGATTAGGTAAAAATGTTGTTTTATTAGTCAATTTTTTAGTCAAATTCAACATTGTTTCAAAACTTCAAACGCTCATAACTTTGGCAGAATTTATTGGATTGCAGTGAATTTTTTTTTCAAATTGCTCAGAACTTCTTAAATTTTTTAAATCTGCAATTTATTTTACTATAACTAATCATTTTTCTGAGATATTTTTCAGATTCCCTTTCTGGGCCTTTTGACTTAATGGCTTGTACAGGGGATACTTAACTTCAAATTTCATGTTTTTTCTGCATTGTCATGGGGATTATGTGCTACTAACATCTAATTTTTCAGTGTGTGGCATTTGCTGGTCAAAGACATTCGATTGAAACTACTAATGTATTTGATGCAGGGTTTTAATTTCTTTCATATGCATGTGTGTTGGTTATCATAGGCACATTTCAATTTGGGCACTAAAATGAACTTAATCTTGCTATTTTCACACATATCTTGGGGCTTAAAATGAACCAGTGTTTGCTTTGTTTGGTGATTGTGTTAGTGTTTTGAGATGTGTATGCTCCTCCCTCACACGTCATGTGATCTTGGGAATCAAAAGCATCTCTCAACACTTTCATTATCACACCACCCATCTATTTTCTAAGGTTAATGAACCCCCATGCGAGTGCGAGAAAGTTCACATGTGTATGCTCTCCCCTTGCGACTTAGTGCGAGCCTGGAGATCAAAAACATGTTAACTTGTCTTTCTTTTGTCAGCCTTAGAGTGGGCCTGCTCTTGAGACACATCCACAAGGAGAACTCATTTGCGACCCCAACCGGGACTTTCGTCTGGCCCATTATATAAATTGAGGATAAGGCCAAAGCCAAGTCTAACTGGTATTCTAAGCACTCACCATACAGTGCTAGCTCGAAATGAGGCATACCTTTGTGTATATTAAACTCCTAGTAGGGTTAGTTAGAGCCTTAAGTGGCTTGTTGGATGCTCGTGGGGTGCCGGTCCCCTGGATATTTTACTAGAACCTTCTTGTTTAGTGGCCAAAAACCTTCTATTTGTTAATGCAAAAGGGTAACCTTTGAAGTGGCCTCGATTCATGTGGTTCTTAGCCGAGGTAGCAGGGATAATCCTAAGGTTTGGTGGTTGGTGGGGGAGCGAGCCTTGGGAAACCTGGATCTTGGTATGCATGAGAAGTGAGTGCACTTTATGGGGGAGTCATTGCTACCAAGATCCTGGATCTACCTGCTTTGAATAAGTGTAGCTGGGGGATTCAACAAATATAGTCCTTGCCTAGCCTAGGATTGTGTATGTCTACAAGTGTTTGCAAAACATCATGAGTCATCAAAAGCAACCAAATTGATTGCCAAGTGTCTTCTTTGATTGATGTGTGTGCTTCCTAATCATCATCCTCAACATTATTTCCACACATTCATTCCATGTCATCATCATATCCTATTCATCATGCCAACTCATTATATCCAAATCACATTCCTACTCATCTTCATCATTCAACCTTCACATCCTAGTCACATCCAAGTCATCATAACCCTATCCTAATCACATTCTTATCGTACCCTCACCATTCGACCCCATATCCTAATCATTCTTCCTAACCACATCTTCTTTTCCATCTAATCAGCCTTATCGTTCACATGATCCACATCATCCTTGTTCTATCCTAATCACATCCCAATTACATTACCATCATTCCACATCATCTTATTCCTAATCTAACCAACATTCCAAATCCAACCAACACCTAACCATCATACCCTAATCACATCCTAATCACCCTCCCTAATCACATCTCATTCATCCTAATCATCCCCGTCCTCATCATTCGACCACATTCCTATGTTGATTTTTTGTAGCTTGGAAGGTGGGCCCATGTGGAGGGTGGAAGTTGCTTAAGGGCAACTCGAGTTGGATATTTAGCAACAACATGATTTCTTTTTTATTAATAGAATGTTTCTTGAGTTGTGAGGTGGAGATAACACCAAGAGTGATTTTATGTGTAAGGAAAGCCAAGTTATGTAAGGAAAGTTTCTTTTCTTTTGCATCAACAAGGCTATATATGTAAGATTGCTGTAGCAACATTTGATTGTATTATGTGTGGAAAGATTGCTGTTGAGGCTGGATAGAAGATCCAACTTTTGTAGGTTTTTCCCCATATTGGGGTTTCCTGGTTATATCTGTGTTATTGTCTCTTTGTGTATGGCTTGTTATTTTTTTGCTTCCACTATTATTATCTTTTAATTAACCCAGAGTATTGATTGTTATAAATCAGATAGAGTTTCTATTCTGTGAATTTATTGTGCAATTAATCTGTAACTGGGTTATAAGAAATTAACATGGTATCAAAGCTCTAAACTCTAAATACGAAGCCAAGATTTGTGATGCAGATTTCAAGAAAAAAAATCAGATTTTCGTCTCTAGTTTCTTCTGTGGCTATGGCAACTAGTGTTTGACATGAGGACAGGCTTGAGGGTGCATCCAACTTCTTATAGTGGAAGGTTTGGATTACATCTGTTCTCAAGGAGAACAGGTTGTGGATCTATGCTAGTACAAAGGTGACACCACCAATAAATGATCCTGTTGCCCTAGATTCGCATGAAGTCAAGGAGGCCAAGGCTCAGAGGATTATCTTGGACAGGGTAAGAGATCATCTAATTCCTCATCTATCGGGGAAAGACACCGCCAAGGAGACATGGGATTCGCTCACAAAACTTTATCAAAGTGACTATCAAAGTCGTAAGATGATGCTGAAAGACAAATTACATAACACCAAGATGTCTAAAGGCAAGAGCATGACCTCTTACTTGTCCAAGCTGACACAAGTCAGGGATGAGCTAGCTATTGTTGGAGAGATGATTACTGAAGATGAGTTGGTGCGTATAGCCTTGAACGGTTTTTTGAAGCACTGGCAAGTGTTTGTCAAGTGTGTTGTTGGCAGAGATCAACTACCTAATTGGGTGAGGCTTTGGGATGATTTCATTCAGGAAGAGATCCGTGAAGGTGCTCATCAAGGAGATCAGACAAAGAAGGTTCAGGATGAAGAAAATCTTGCTCTTGCAAGCAAGGGCAAGCAAAAGTCCAATAAAGGGCAAACGAAAGGTTCTTCCAAGAATGGGAAGAAGAAAGATCTGAGCAAGATAAAATATTTTTGCTGCCATCAAATGGGTCACTATGCCAGTCAATGTCTGAATAAGAAACATAAAGACAAGCAGAAGAAGCAAGTTGTTGCCACAGTAGAGGTGGACGAGTTTGCATCACGATTTGAGAATGAGTTTTCACTCATTGCCTGTCTCTCAAGTTCAATTGCCAACAGGGTGTGGTATATTGATAGTGGGGCTTCTTGTCACATGACAGGAGTCAGAGAATGCTTCACCAAGTTGGAGGAGAAGAAGTTGGATTTCTATATTGAGCTTGGAGACAATGCCAAGTACCATGCAACTGGTATTGGCACTGTCAAGTTTCAGAGGGAGTTTGGCAAACCCTTGTTGGTGGAGGATGTGTTGTATGTCCCTGGCATGACAAAGAATTTAATCTTGATTTCTACCTTGGAGGACAAGGGTTACATCATAACCTTTGAAAGGGGCAAAGTCTATATTTGTCCCAAGGATTCCAAGGTTGCAAAAGTGATTGGAGTTAGGCATGGAATCTTGTTTTGGTTATAGTTTGAGCCAGCACATGCATTGGTAAGCAATTGTAGAGGGCTAGGAGAATTGTGGCACAGGAGGATGGCTCATCTTCACCATGGAGCACTTAATCTGCTCAAGGAAATAGTGACGGGGCTGCCTGAGATGAAGACAGAAAACCATGAAGTGTGCAAGGGTTGTGCTCTTGGGAAATATGCCAAGACTAGTTTTCCAAGCAGTGACACTATATCCAAAGGGATTTTGGATCTTGTACACTTAGATATGTGTGGGCCCATGTCAACAGTATCCTTGAATGGGTATGAGTATTATGTTACTTTCATTGATGACTTCTCTAGGAAGACGTGGATATATTTTTTGAAGAACAAAGATGAGGTCTTCAGTAGGGTCAAAGAGTTTAAGGCTCTTGTGGAGAACCAAACAGGGAGGAAGATCAAGATACTGAGGTCTGATAATGGAGGTGAGTATACCTCGAATGCCTTCAAAGATTTCTGTACTCAGGAAGGTATCAAGAAAGAGTTGACGGTTCCATACAACCCTCAGCACAATGGGGTTGCTGAATGCAAAAATAGGGCTATAGTTGGAGCAGCCAAGGCCATGCTTCATGATCAAGATCTACCTTGGTTCTTATGGGCAGAAGCTTGCAATACAATTGTGTATTTGCAGAATAGGAGCCCTCACGAAGTGTTGGTCAAATTGACTCCAGAAGAGGCGTTCACCGGTAAGAAACTAGATTTGGGGCACATTTGCATCTTTGGATGCCTTGTGTATTGTCACAATCCTATGGAGAAGAGAACCAAATTGGAACCAACTGCAGAGGAGGGTATCCTTGTTGGGTACAGTGAAACTTCTAAGGCCTATCGAGTTTACATTCTTGCTCTCAAGAAAATAGTAGTTCACAGAGATGTGAAGTTTGAGGAAGAGAGTGCTCTTCAAAAGTCTAGCAGTTTGATGAATGAGAAGCAATCACCTATGGTTGAGACAGAACAAATCCCTCAAACATCAGTCCCACAAGCTAGAGAGCAGAGCCAGCAGGCCAAGCAAGTTGATCAGAAAGAGGAACAAATAATTCCTCAGCCTCATATCCCTATTACTGAGAAGAAGAGAAAAAGAGCAGCTGAGCAGACACTGAGAGAGGCCCAGGAGTATGTTGGCGACCCACAGAATTTAGTCAGATAGAGAAAAGTTCCCAAACAGTATTTTGATTATGTGGCACTTATGAGTGAATTAATTGAAGAGGAGCCATCCATCTTTCAGGAGGAGTCCAAGCACCAAGTATGGAGGGATGCCATGGTGGAAGAGTATTCTTCCATCATGAAGAATAGCATGTGGGAGGTAGTACCTCAGCCAGAAGGTAAGTCTGTGGTGGGCTTGAGATAGATGTATAAGATTAAGCATACTGCAGATGGTAGTGTGGAAAAATTCAAAGCCCAGTTTGTGGCTAAAGGGTTTTCTCAGAAGGAAGGAGTCGACTACGATGAGACTTTTGCTCCAGTAGCCAGGTACTCCTCAATAAGAGCTATCATTTCTATAGCAGCACAAATGGTTGGAGGATTCACCAGGCAGATGTAAAGACGACCTTCCTCAACGGAGAGATTAAGGAAGAGATTTACATAGAACAGCCAGAAGGATTTGAAGCACATGGGAGGGATTCTCATGTATGCAGGTTGAGAAGAGCACTGTATGGGCTCAAGCAGGCTCCCAGGGCATGGTATTCATGCATTGATAATGACTTGTAGAGTGTGGGCTTCATCAAGAGTGAGGCAGATCTGAACTTGTACTATGTTCAGGTGAAGGATGAACTTCTCATATTGGTGTTGTATGTTGATGACCTATTTCTCACAGGGTCAGAGGAGCTCATAGCCTACTGCAAGAGCGATCTTGCAGGAGAGTTTGAGATGAAGGACTTGGGGTTGATGCACTACTTTCTGGGATTGGGGTTGTGGCAGAAAGAGGGAGAGATCTTCCTTGGACAAGGGAAGTACATAATTGATATCCTGAAGTGATTCAGGATGGAGGACTGTAAGCCCATGTCCACGCCACTTGTGACCAACTGGAAGAAGATTGATACTTCCAGATCAGAGGTAGTAGACCTAACTTTATACAGACAGTTGATAGGCTCTCTTTTGTGTCTGGTCAACACCAGGCCAGACATTTGTTTTGCAGTGAACTCACTTAGTCAATTTATGGTGGAACTTAAACGTGTGCACTGGATAGCTGCAAAACATGTTTTGAGGTATCTCCAAGGCATAATTAATTATGGGCTGAAGTATGTTCAACAGGATGGAGTGAAGCTTGAGGGGTTCACCGATGCAGATTGGGCAGGCTGTACAGCTGATCAGAAGAGCACTTCACAGTGCAGTTTCAGTTTGGGATCAAGAGCAGTCTCTTGGTACAGCAGGAAACAAAAGTCATTTGCACTGAGTTCTACGGAGGCCGAGTATATGGCAGCCATAATTGCTACATGTGAGGCTATCTGGCTTCGAAAACTTCTAGTTGGGCTCTTTGATCAGGAGCTAGATCCTACAGTCATTTACTGTGATAATCAGAGTTGTATCAAACTCTCTGAGAATCCAGTGTTTCATGACAAGTGAAAGCACATTGAGATCAAGTACCACTTCATTAGAGATTATGTGGAGAAGGGGACAATGAAGCAACAGTACATTCCTACTGACAAACAGATAGTAGATATCCTGACCAAGCCCTTGATGAAGAGTAAGTTTGTATTCTTCAGGGATAAGCTAGGTGTTGTACAGAACACCTTCCTCGCTAAGAGGGAGTGTTAATTTTTTGTAGCTTGGAAGGTGGGCCCGTGTGGAGGGTGGAAGTTGCTTAAGGGCAACTTGAGTTAGATATTTAGCAACAGCATGATTTCTTTTTTATTAATAGAATGTTTCTTGAGTTGTGAGGTGGAGATAACACCAAGAGTGATTTTATGGGTAAGGAAAGCCAAGTTATGTAAGGAAATTTTCTTTTCTCTTGCAAGGAAAGTTTCTTTTCTCTTGCATCAGTAGGGCTATATATGTAAGATTGTTGTAGCAACATTTGATTGTATTATGTGTGGAAAGATTATTGTTGAGGCTGAATAGAAGATACAACTTTTGCAAGTTTTTCCCCATATTGGGGTTTCCTGGTTATATCTGTGTTATTGTCTCTTTGTGTATGGCTTGTTATTTTTTTGCTTTCGCTATTATTAGCTGTTAATTAACCCAGAGTATTGATTGTTATAAATAAGATAGAGGTTCTATTCTATGAATTTATTGTGCAATTAATCTGTAACTGGGTTATAAGAAATTAACATCCTAATCTCATTGTCCTTACATATCATACCAATCCATTACATCCTAATCAATCATATCCTAATCACATCATACCTAATCACCTATCTAATCATCCAATCACTCATTACAAACCATTCCACATTACCATAATCATAGTCATCATATCCTACTTGTCATTGCCTAATCCATTTCCATCACATTCCTAATCATCCAGCTACGTCCTAGTCATATCCCATTCATCATATTTTCATCATTGAACATCATCCCAACCATATCCTATTTATCATTTTTCATCATTCAACCACATCCCTAATCCCATTATCCTTACACGTCATCCTCTCACATTACCCTAATCACGATCCTAATCATTCCTAATCACATTCATGTCATATCTTCTTCATGCCACCTCATCATAATTATACCCTCATCATTCCTAATCCTTTCACATAACCCTAATCCATTCTATTCATCATTCCTAATCCTTTCACATATCCAAGTCGTCATCATCATTCTCCTAATCATGTCCAAGTCATCCCAATACAGTCCAATCAACCTCATCCTATCTAATCCTATCACAACACACCATAACCCTTGGGGAAACTTTGAGTATCTACTCTCCCTATCAAGTCGATTGCAACTGTGTCAACACCTTATCAACCTGCACATTTAATTTCATTCCACTACATATTCAATCACATTTCATTACCATTCAGCTCTCGACATCTATAGAGGACCCTAAACATTAATCTTCCTAAGGTCGAAACATAGGGAGAAACTATCAAAGCTTGACTGTATCACAAGTACAAATTCAGACCAAGAGACCTGGACATCTTTTTTTACATCAATCACAACTTGGGATTAATACTCCATGGCTAGTTTAAGTCCATCCTTCCAGGTGAATTCTGAAACCCATGGGTTAACTTTAATCAATCATTCCTTACACACCTCAAGGTCTCGATAAATCCAATTTGTGCTTTGAAAGGTCATTAGTAGATGAGAGTAGCCTCTTAGAGCTAGACTTTTTGAAGACTAATATCATTGGCCTCTATCATGGCCTGGGCCTCATCACATTCCATTGTCATCCCCATAACATCCCAATCCATAAATCCCATTCGGTAAAGACACGGTTGCAAAAAGAAGAGAAAGGGAGTCGATCCTCCTAGTTATCCCTGTTCATCCTCATCATTCCACATCATCCTTGTCATTCCAATCAACATCATGTACTCATATCTTCTTCATTCAACCTTCACATCCTAACCACCCTTTCTAACCACATCATTCAATCAAATTCATCCTAATCACATCACCACTAATCTAATCATATCCTAATCACTTCCAAGTCATTGCAACCCTAACCATACCCTAATCATCCCTAATCTCCCATTTAATCATCTAATCAATCCCACACTCTATCACATCTCATTCATCCCAATGACTCCACATCAGCACTCATCCTAGTCAAGTACAACATGGTCCTAATCCCACAAGAAGACATAAAATGATATGAAGACATGCATCATCCCATGACAATCCTAGAGAACAAGGTTCTAGCACCCCAAGCCTATTCGCAACATTATCCAAGTCCACCTTGGCAGCGAGACAAAGTGCCTTTAAATTCCAATGCCACCTTTGACAAGGGGAACATAAGTCTACCTCATCCATCATGAGTACATTCTATCACCACTCCACCTAATGCTAATCACAAGTCCACATCATCTACCCTTATTTTCCATGCACTATATTGTCCTTCCACACATGCCCTTGCAAAGGATGTGATCCAATGGCTACTAGCTAGGGATAAACCCTCCCCATGTCTAACACCCATTCATGAACCTACCAAAGAGTCCTCAAACACCATGCATAGTCCTTCAAGTCCATAATGCACTTCACAAAGCATCAAACGTATCAAAGAGTCATTCACTTCCATTCCAAGTCAAAAGCTATGTCAACAGCATAATCCAAAGCACATTGAAAACATTACCCCCTAGTCCAAATCGAGATCAAAGCCCTTCCATACCACCCAGCCACAACACACTTAATCCTATTCATGATCAAGCTCCCATTTATGATCACAATCACCTCTATGATTAAGAAGACCATGATGACCCTCTTAGCTTACTTTATGCATTCCATGGCCAAGATCTTATCACTCCATCCATCAATCCTCCACCTAGCCTTCGTCATCCAACCACTGCCACTTGTCATGATGAGACATGTGCCTCCCAAGTATACATAAAAGATCAAACCAATAACTTGGATCTACATGAACATAATAAAGATCATCATGATCCTCCCACATCCACCATCGATCCCATGTCAAGTCCACTATCATATCTACTTAGCCTATCCACCTTCATCCATGAATGTTCCTCCTTGGGACAACAACAACCTTTGTCTGCCACATCACCTTCTTCATCAAATGAAGAACTTGTGTCTAGTGTCCAAACTACATATAGCCCTATTGTCTGTTGCATGCTCCAAAACATGAACTACCAAGGTAAAGGCTTAGGCCTTCATGAACAAGGTATTTTGGAGCCCATCCATGTCAAAGTCCCTCCACACTCATATGGCCTTGAATACACACCTCAAGGTCAACAATATAACGATGTTGGTACTTCCTCCATTCCTCCTAAGCCCACCACTTTCCATCACACATCCCATCATATACCCAAAACATATGTCGCTATTCCACCTCCTTCATCCTACAAATGTCAAAAACATGTGACCATACACCTTCCACCATCAACTTTGCCTCCACTTCTTCCAACTCCTGATTTCCATCCATACACTTTGCCACTGCTTCTTCCAACACCTAATATCCCAAACAGTCACAAAACCCCTTACATTCCTAATCATGACCAACAAATGCGCACATCTTGTAAACATAAAGCATCCACTCATTCCACCCACCACATGGGATTCAAAAACAAACATTTGGATGCCTCCTCACCTAAAGCCAAAAATCCTAGGGATCCTAATACCTTAGGACATCAATGCAAAAAATCAAAGTCAAATACATCTAAAAAATCCCATAGCTCCAAAAGCAAAGTCAAAAATTAAAATGATATGGGTACCTAAAGAAAAAAACAAGCAAGTCAAATGAGGCATCCACTTCTAAAAAAATCCCAACCATCCTCTTCCATCCATTCCATTCAAAAATATCAAATTCCTCCACCCCACATGAAAATCAAAAACCATACACATACTAAGTAAATGTGGGTACCCAAATGCTTAAATCATCCATCTGCTAAGAAAGCATCACCATTGCTTCCTAGACTTCCATCCAATCAAAAGCTTCCATGTTTATCATGGTGTGTGTAGCCATTGGTGATGATTCCTCTTCACACCTCCATCACCCCATTATTCAACTATTTCCCTACATATCTACCTTATCACCTCCCTATGGTCCATGCTTTGGCATAAACATTTCATCCATCTTTCTTGTATAAGCCCTACATAATCTACATCATAATCCACTTTCGTCTCCCACATAATCCACATCATAATCCAATATCTACCTTATCCATCTCACTTTCATGCAATCCCTTACCAACATCAATGTGCATAACGGCTTGACATGGTCCATGCGACATTCCTCTCCAATGAGACTATCACCTTTAATGGCACTAGCCACCTGAGTCCCTCTCGTCCATATCCACCAATCCATTCAAAAAGTTAAAAAAATCACAAAAAAAAAAGAAAAAAACAAACAAACAAACAAAAAAGTAAAGATAAATCCCTTCGTCCAATGGTGAAAACCTAGTAAATAGGGGCCTTGGATAAGTACCATGATGAAAACCTGGCAAACAGGCATCATGTGTAGCTCGATCTCCTATGCCACCTACACTTGGGGGCACATTGTCTCATCTTCCTATCATTTTCCACCTTACCATCCTTATTCATACACCCACATGCCTATCATATCAAATCCATTCATCCTCCCTTCCTCTTTTGATCTTGATAAAGATTGGGGGCACAATGTTGACAAATGTTTTGTGTTGCCTCTTGACATACCTCATCCTATTTGAACATTCCGTCTTATCATCTTATCTCCATAAGCTTTGCCATTGTCAACTCCTAAAGCATACCACCAATAATGGGGCATGTTATCCTATGCGACATAGTCCTTGGAGATCACATCCTTACTCTCTTACGCATACGTTCCTTCCATCCACTATCGCACCCCCTCTTATCCATTCATCCAATCCCATTCATTCATCCTTGCACCTAGAGTTGGTTTCCCCTTTTCATTAGTATCTAGCATAAAGGCTACAAAAATTGCAATCCAATGCCATTCTCCAAAACAGTCCAAAAATACAAAAAAATCAAAACGTTGTCAAAATCCCAAAAAATCAAAATATCCTCAAAAAACCAAAAAAATGAAATAATTCAAAAACACAAAAAAAAATCAAATATTTTTCAAAATCCAAAAAAATCAAAATATTTCCCAAAATCCAAAAAAATCAAAACATTGTCAAAATCCCAAAATATCAAATATCCTAAAAACTCCAAATAAATCAAATATTCTCAAAAATCCCCAAAAAATAGAAATATTCTAAAAACACAAAAAAATCCCAAAAGATCTTCAAAATTAAAAAAAAAATCAAATATCCCCTCAAAAATCCAAGCAATAAAATCAACTCATCATATCAACCAATTCAATTCATCACATAACTCCAACCAAATCAATTCTTCTAATCATTCAATTCCTCAACTAAGTCACTCAATCAAATTTCTCAATCAATCCATTCAAACATCCTAATCAATCGTATCATCATATCATTCAAATCATTTCTTCACATCATCCCTGATCCACATGGTTGAACTACGTCACCTCTGAGCTTTCACATAGGAAAGGCCATCTTCAATGTGCCCCCGAGGCATTAGGTCAGTCCCTTAGGGTTTGTCCTGTCAACCATCATAATAAGTCATCCTTTCATGAAATGGACACTTTGATGAGACAATCAATCTTTCATAGCAACACGCACTTCAAATCAATCCTAAACATCAACAAGACAAGCTATTCAAATCAGCCAAATCAATCAATTGCCATCAAATTATCCTTATCAACCATCACATATTTTACACAGAATGGGGCATTGTCAAAACCAAGATTCTGTTCCTTATACGACATGTGTCATTATCAAACATCATCAATCAAACCCTGGTGTTGCTCGTATGACCAACAACACTAGTGTCAATCAATCAATCACTTGCCTTATATAGGATGTTGCATTGTCAAAACCAGACCAGGCATCTTATACGACATGTTTCTTTCCTGAAACCAGGCTCCTTCTACATCCAATCATCACAATCAATCAAACACATATCACTTGGCAAAAGTTCCAAATGGTTGTTGTTCTAGTTTGTCTTATCTTTTACTGGATTGTTTTGCAGTCTTGTTCTTATGCTTCTCAAGGGAGTCCCTAAGTGATGAAGAGAAGCGAGGATAGGGCGAGACCTTTTTCTTTGATTGTTGTTTGCAGTTTGTCTTGGCAAAATGATTGGGGCAACTTTGTGCCTTGTGTCTGATCGAGATTCCATTGGGCGTGAATCAAAGACATCCTATGCATTGGAAAAACTAAATGCTTCCTTGCATTAGGACTTGCACACCTCACAGTTAGCTCATTGCATGTTCCAACAAAGTATCATAGTTACTAGTCTAAGTCAGGGCATTCCTTGTCTATCATGTGCTTGTTTCACAAGGGATTACACTTTCCACTTTGGCCTTTGACATGCCATGGTGATTGTCATCCTTTGACATAATAAGTTCTATGATGATAAGCAGAATAAAATTGCAAGTGAGAAGCTCAAAATCTATCAAAGCAAGATATTATTCCCATTCTTCCACCATCTCTCTCTCATATCTTCATTCCTTGAACTTCATTGCAACCTACCATACCCTTCACTTCCCTATCTTTCTTCCTTCACCAATCCCTTTCATTTCGAGAGCCTACCCATGTTTGTCCAACCCGCCTATCCTCTCGAGGGGGCATCATCATCCTATCTTTCCATCATCATCCTTTTCCTCTATCCATTTTAGTGGCTTCTTTGAAATGATATTACTTGGTCGGAACATCATCTCAAAGAGGGGCAAAATGTAGACACTAAAAAATATCCTCATGTCGCAAATGTGACAAGACAATTTGTCCTTCCATTTCTGTAATTCATCTAACTCAATTTCATCATTTCTAATCATTTATCCATGTGTCTTCTATAATTAAATAATTAATCCTAATTGATTATTTAATTATTCATAAGGTTCCCTTCACTTGATTTATTCAAAAAAAAAATCAAATTCCAAAATCCCCTTTCACATGCATCCCTCTCAACAAATTAAATAAATTGGGCAAATTTATTTAATTTAAATTCTATTTTGTCCTCTTGTGGTGAGGAAACCCTGATCAACCTCCACCCTTTATTTGGCCTCCAAGTCAACTTTCAATATTGACCGTCCATTAAAAAATGCCTCTTCTATAAAACCACTTTCTCCATCTCATTTTGGGTTTTTTGGTTCATTTTTCATCTCTCATAGCTTGTAACTATCCAATATCTTGCTGTCCACACTCATGAGCTTCTCATGATGTTGTATGTATTTGCAAATCTGAGAACAAAAATGGAAGATTGAGGAGGACAATAGAAGTTAGTCAATGTTAGCTTAGATTTTAGTTGTTTTACATGCTTGTTTGATGGATTTCTAGGCTAGATTGCTTTCTATTGTAGTTAGGGTTTGTTGTATTTCATTTCTACATGCCTAAAAATCCAAAATCTTGGCCACACTAATGATAACCTAGTTCTATCCTAAATTTGAATTGTAACTCTAACCCTAATTCTATCATAAATTTGCCCTATAATCCTAACCCTAATGTACCACTAACCTTAATTCTATACTTAACCCTAACCCTAATTTAATTCTAACCCTAGTTTATAATTCTAGTATTTTTTATTATATATTTGCCCTAATTATAACCAAACCCTTAACCCTAATTCTATGGCATATATAACCTTATTATAAACCCAACCCTTTAATTATATATATGCCCTGATTGTAACCCTAATTTGAATTGTAACCGTAAACCTCATTCTATCGAGAACCTTAAATTTATCCTTAACCGTAACCCTAACCCTAATTTAACTATAACCTTAATTATATTCATAACCCTAATAATGAACTTGGTAATTATTCTATCCTTAACGCTAGCCCTATTTCTAACTCTAACCATAACCCTAATTCTAACTCCAACCCTATCAATTTGTTTTGTTATAAATATTTTCCCTAGCTGTAAACCTAATTCTAACCATAACCCTAACTGTCATTCTATCCCAAACCCTATTTATTTCGCTATCCCTAACTCTATCCCTAATCCTAACCCAAATTCTAACTATCATTATAACCAAACCCATAATTCTATCCCTAAACCTAATTATCAACCCAACCTTTTGGTTATACATACCATGATTGTAACCCTAATTTGAAGTATAACCCTAAACGTCATTCTAGTGATAACCTTAATTTTATCATTAAACCTAACCCTATTTTTATCCCTAACCCCAATTCTTACCCTAATACTAACCCCAACCCTAATCCTAATTCTAACCCTAACCTTTATTCTAACTCTAACTAAATTTCTAACCACTAGACTAATTATATCCATAACCCTAATTTTGAACATGGTCGTAATTATATCCCTAACCCTAACCCTAATTCTAACTCTAACCCTAAGAATTGCTTTTGTTATAAATATTTTCCCTAGTTGTAAACCTAATTATAAACATAATCCTTAACCCTAACTATAATTCTATCTCAAATCCTATTTGTTTCGCTATCCCTAACTCTATCCCTAACCCTAACCCTAATTCTAACTATAATTATAACCAAACTCATAATAATATCCCTAAACCTAATTGTAAACCCAACCCTTTGGTTATATATACCATGATTGTAACCCTAATTCTATACATAAACCAAACCCTAACCCTATCCCTAATTTTATCCTTAACCCTAATTCAAACCCTAACCCTAATTATAACCCTAATCATAACCCTAACCCTAACCCTAACCATAAGCTTAGTAATAATGTTTACCCTAATTGAACTCTAACCTTAACCCTATCTATAATTCTAATCACAACTGTTGGTGTATAAACACTTATCCTAAGTCGTTTATAATAACTTAATCATAGTTAGGCAAATTCCACACATTCTCTTTGACTATGTCAAAGGGGCTCAGTCGTTTAGGAGATGTGTCAACTCAATGGAAACCTTGCACTATTCTCATGGATAGTTGTCCTATTCTCATGGATGGTTACTCTTTGCCTATCCCTGTATTGTGGAGAATCGAGTATCCAATTTCTCCTATATATACTTCATCTATTTGTGAATACAAAGTGTTGATTCATAGCCAATTCATGTGCTACTTGTTTATTCATTGATCTTGTTTTCTACATGGTATTAGAACATTGTTGAATAGCTCGGGGTTGACATTTTGCTTGTTGTAAAAATCCTCCCAGTCACGCCGAAGCACAATCTGTAAGGCGTTGTTTTGTTTGCTTGGTTTTTTATCTTCTAACTGTGTTCATTGCTGTGTGTTGTGGAGGTGAAAATGTCCACAAAAGTCATCTTTTTGTGACGCCACTGAAAGGCATTCAATGGCTTTGAAAACCCTTTTGAAGGCCTCGATAGAGGCTACATAGGTGGGCTTACAGTGGCCCGATTCGAGGAGGTAAAAGATGCATTTCTGAGGCTTGTTTGTGTGCTACATCCCACCCACAATAGGCCCTATGACACCTCACAAGAGGCTACCCCATAGTGAAGCGGTATCACCATCATTTGATGCTCTCTGCAACATTATCACCTAGTGCCCTCAGCACTCCTAGGTGCCCTTTGATACAAGGTAGACTAAACTTCCATGCAGGTTGATCCTACATCTTGAGCAGGCCCTTGATGGCATCATCCTATGTCCTTGATGCCACACACAGTGCCCTTGACTCCACATACGTGGACTCTCTGTGCCTCCACATCACCACATCAACCTCTCTCTGTGTGCACTTCACTATTGACCTTGAAATTCACCCTAGTTTACTTTGAATTTCAGAGGGAGGATAGGTTTTTTTAAGCCACATTTTGGTAGAGGCAAAATCGTAATGGTTGTGAAATTAAATCCCATGATTAATGTCACTATTCACATGACATAAGAAAACAAGTGGGTGATATCATCAAAGAAGGGGGGGTCAATTTTTATATCATTAGCCCTTGGTCACATGGGATATTAAACTCCTGGTCATACCCAACCAAAGGGGCCTAAAATTTTGCCTCTCTATCAAGATTTTTTTTATATCATATTAGCCCTTGGCCTATAACTTTTACATAACAACTTCAAATCTAGTCATTCCTTTTGAAAAAGTGGTTATTTTTTTGTTGCCATTTTATCTACATTAATATCACACTAAAATTATAAAGTGCCCGATTAGGCTATTTTATGGTGACCTAAAGCACTCCTTCTATACTATGCACAATTTGGGGGGAAAACACAAAATCAAGAGGGGACAGTGTTGTGTCATCATTTTTCACAATGCACTAACTTTATAAAGTGCCACATTAAGGGGGGAATTAAGCGAAATCACGCACTCAACTTATAAAGTGCCACTTCACAAAATTCAATTAGGGATCTAACTAATCTGGGTTGCCTAATAGTGTTGATTTCTATTGTCTAGTCAAACTAACTTGTTCTAATCATGGGATATGAAACTCACTCTTCTGTAATCAATCTAAACAAGGGAAACTATAAGTTTTGGTGTGAAGGCATTCTAAAACATCTCAGGATCCATAATCTCATACACCATCTGTATGGACTTGTCCGTGAACTTGGTAAACAATCTCAGAAGGTTAAGTGGTTTAATCATCATCATCACATTGCTGGATTAATCAGTTTACATAATCCAAATGTCTCTTTATATGCCATCATGGCTATTGAATGTCCACATGCATTATGGATCAAAATTTGGGAGATATATGGAGACTTGAATGTTTCTCCATTCTCACATGATCATGTATTGATCACAACTCACATCGCTAATCATGATAGAGAAACAAAATGTTCTAGTTGGTGGCACCTATCTAGGCCTAGGGTTTCAAGTTAAGTATGCAAGTCCTTATCTTTATTTCCTTAAATCCTCAGGTCTCATAGTCTCCTTTCATTCTACGTTATAATCATTTATTGACTGTCTGCCCAGGTCATTAGTCTCTCAAGTTATAACTTTAAGTCATAAAACTTGTTAAATGATTGGCTCCTTCTTCCTAACACTACCACTCATAGCCCATCAGGTCATAAAAGTCTGTCTTAAGTATTTTTGGGGCCTGTAAGTACAAAAATCACGACTACCTCCACGAGGACCCATATGATTATTCAAATCCTTGTCACGTACATGTAAGCATGAAAGTAAATCCTTTGGGCAGTAGGCCTCTTGATGACGTGTCCTCTTGATGACGTGTCCTCTTTTCTTGTCTTGTGTCCTTTCTTCTTTGTCGATTCCCTTCCTTCCTTGTTTGTGACACTTTTCAGCACTTATTGTGACAATTGTCAACTTGCATTTTCTGGCTTTCAACCTTGATCCTAAGCCTTGTGAGAGTCTTGTAGGTGAAGTTTTCACCTCTCCCCTTCTAGAGGTCCCCTGATCCATCTCCCGCTATTAACTTTCAATTTCGGCCAACCAATCCAAATCTCCCCCTATTATTTCCAGATCCCCACTGGGGATCCTCAAAATGCAAATGGATATTTGGATTCTTCCACATGACTGACATGTTTCTTGATGTAGAAATCATCCTTTTCCTCCCTTATATCGCTTGCCAGCCTAAATTTCTACATTTTGCACTTTTGATCCTGGATCTCCCCAGGTGACCTAGGGTCGCCCCAGTGGTGACCCTATCTGACGAAGGTGGCGATCCTACCATCTTTTGACTTGCAAAAAAACTCAAGTTTCTTTCACATTTTAGCTCCATTTTCGCCTGTTTTTCTTTTTGTTTGCATGATTTTTGATCCTTGATATAGAGTTCACTATTTCATAGACCCACACATGCATAATTAGCTCTTTTTAATCTCAAATTAACTCTCTAATCAATCTCATGTATTCCCTCACCTTCATTTCTTCAGTGATAAGCTATCATTGCTTCATTACTCCCTAATCAACTAAGTTCACTGGGTAATCAACCTTGTTAACTCCCCAATCTATTCTTGTTAACTCATCAATCAAATGAGTTAACTCTTCAATCCATTCCATTCCTCAAACCTATAAATACCCCCTACCCCAAGCACAAAGGGAGGTAAATTCATTGTACACCAGCTCTTGCTAATTTTTCTCTCCAACCTAGCATTCATATGCTCATACAGGATGTAAGTGCCTTTCACTTTCTTTGTTCAATCAAGAAATGCTACGCTGCTTGATTCTTAGCCATTGTGCTCAATTCAAAGATCACATCAAGCTCATACAAGATTCACAAAAGCTTCTCTTTGCTTCTTCGAGTCATTTTGTCAAGAGGATCACCTGCTGCCATAGAAGGATTCAAGGTTGCCTACACAAGGATGCTAAGGGTAGTGGAGTCAACAAATCTTCATCTCTTTTAGGTTCTTTCATTGCTTTCATAGTAATTAGATAATCACATTGCTCTTGGGAATAGTAACATTTTTCTTTTCCTTGATAGGTTAGATCTTGCATGCTAGATTAATCATTTTTACATTCCTAGATCTACTTTGTTAGAAAAAGCATCTTCCATTTCCATTAAATTAGATTGCATTGAAAACACCAAAAACCCACAAAAACATAGATTAAACTTTGCATTGGAAAAGTCATATAGGATTGCATATATATTTCCTTTTCATAGATTAGAAGCATTTTCCTTTCCAAAATACTTTAAAAAATACCAAAAAGACACTTTGCATGTCATTTAGCTTGCATTCATATAGATCTATTAGAATAGACAACATTGCAAACCCTCAATTCCATCACGAGGTAACCACAGTTAAACAAAGTCAAACCCTAGGTCAACAAAACCGTAGGTCAAAACCCTAGATCTGGTAAATGTTAGTAATCACATATCCCCTGTTGCCCTAAATCACAGATGTCTTTAGAGGTGAAAAGAGAGTGGGTGAGAGCTATCCATAGTGAGATCAAAGAGTTGCATCTGCAACCACCGTAATAGACATTTATTCTTCCACAAGGAAACCCATTTGATCTCCTGTTATTAGAAGAAACTAGGCAATTACAACTACACAGAGCATTTCTCAGAGACATAGAAAGAGCATAAGCCATCAACAAAAAAAATTGTTTGCCCACATAAAGGTGGAATTTATGGAATCCAAACAAAAGAAGAGAAATCAGTGACCCTTTGGGTCGTAGGGTTATCTCAACTACAACAACCACTGAGCAAAACATTCAACAAAATGCACAACAACAAAGGCCATAGAACTTGCCAACACCCCTTCACCAAGTCCAGCTCTCCAACGAGCCAGACCCTCACCGTGTCTCACCTCCTCTTGACTAGATACTTCCACATGAGCGAGAGTGATGTGGAGGATCACCCTGTGGCAAGGAGGGAAAGGGTCCATGTGCATGCCGAAATCTAAACCGATAGCCCCAGGCAACTAGAGTCACGATTCTAAATGTACAAGGCCAGAAGTGCCACATGACAATAAATCACGTGCCTACAAACCATTTAGGATGATGTCACATGTGCACCACATGGCCATGAAATCGTGACACCTGTCGAAGACATTAGGCTTACAACCATATAATTGAGGACCCCGAATCAATGGGTAAGGCACTGCCAGGTGTCAATGGATTGAGTGAAGTGGTGGGGCCACAGGTATAAAAGGATCCCATGGTAGCACGCCCTCACAGAAGAATCTTGGCGGAGGTAGAGATTCCTTGTGTTGGCACGTGATTGCGCCACATAGACTATTCCCAAAATAAATAAGAGGGCTTGTAGATGGTGGCCACATGGAGGTTCTTTGTGTGATTCCATGAATCCAAAAGGAAAATAGCCCACTAGTTATCGCTCAGCCATGGAATGATGACACATGTCCATGGATTTAAGGAATTTTAAATTGCAACAGTTGGTGGTGGATCAATTGGCAACTGTCGATCTAACCTTGAGGTAGTTTTCATCTACAACAGAGGTTTAAACTAAATTCAGTTGTATGTCAGTGCCATTCCCATGAACCTCTACTCTGTAGTTAATGGAACTTTGGTGCAACCAAGGATATGATATTAGGTCTGCTCATTTAATTAAGGTCCAGGTTGTTCTGTCGGCTAGCCTCCACCAAGGATCTGACTAGTTCAACTACTCTCTTAATTGAGGATCTGAGTGTTTCATAAAAAAATATGTAAGGATCCGATTGATTCATAAAGTAGTTTGTCAAAATGTAGGTGGTCGAAAGCTTGTTTCTCCTTTAAAAAAGAATTCAGGGCCATTCTACAAGGGATTTTCTCTAGGCTTTGGATGCAAGATATCGACACTTTGGGGAGTAATTTCTATTGCAGACATGGTTTACATTGTGTGGGTGTAGAGGTATTTTCTATTTTGTAGATGAATTAATTTCTGAATGACAATGTTTTTTCCAGATTGAGTTATATGAAAAACACTGTTTGTGTGTGTTATCTGTGATTGTCTTCTTGGGTATGAGCATTTTTCTTTTGAGTGAGGTTGCTAAGGGTTTCTAAACTCATTCTTATACATTTGTTATGTGATATATCTAATTTGATGCATCTATTGAAGGAATGGATTAAATTGCTTTAAGTTAGCTATAAGGGGAAATGTGTTATATCAAGGGATTATTGAAGCATAGAGTCATATATAATACTTTTTCTTGCACATATTATTGTGAGGCAGTAGTATTTTATTTTGGGTCCTCTGGATATGAAGTTTTTTGTCATGAGGGAACATTTGCAATGTTGGGTCTAACTTTGTTGCCCTGATAAAGCACCGGTCTAGGATTTGCTTGCCCAAAGGGTTTAGGAAATCAAAGAATTTAAAGATAAATCATTTAAAATAAACTATTTCATGTTTTATTTTGTTTTAGGTTAGGGTGCTGCATGTTCTCATATTTAACCAATTTGATAATCTAAGAACATTGCCAATCTAGGGTTAATCATATAAATCTTGGTGCATACATGAGAACATTCTACCTGATATTGAAATAGATTTATTGATTGTGAATGAGGGATACCCCCTAGATGTGGTAGAACCTAAAGTGCAGAGGAGACAGAGAGTCAATCTCCTATTCGTTGGCTACTAACCTGAGCTTCCTGTGGATAGAAATGGTAACTTTTTAGGGGAACTCAGACAATCAACTGGGAACACCAATAGATTGTTGACTTTGTTGGGGATCATTTAGATGCATATCTATTTGGAAAGAGTTAAGTGACTTGAAGACTAGAAAACCCAGTTTTTAGTAAAATTATTGTAGAATATTTGGATATTTTGTGCGAATAATGGTGCTCTGTTGGTGGAATGAAGTCAGAAAAGTATTTGATCTTTGAGGACCTTTCAGTTTGTTGAAGATTTTATCCTCTTTGGAGAGGTGGCAACTTTGCAAATGAACCTGATTAGTTTTTGAAGAATTATTTCTATTTATGCAAGTTGATTGCATGAATATGAAAAGTTTCCAGTCATGAGAAGAAAATCATGAGGTTTGCAATAATCTCTAGGTATTTGGTCTTTAACTCTAGTTTCATCTCTAAAGAATGATAAATCAGATAGGTAGAAGCTATTGGTGACTTATTTCTGTAGAATGTTGTTCTTATGCTTGAATGAAGTTCTATTATCATGAGTTAAGGATTTCATTGGAGATTTAGCATTTGGTCAAGACTTAGAACTGGGGTATAGTTGTTGCGAAGGAAATTGGTTGTTGGTGAAGGCATAGTTGAATGTGGGTTGTTATTCTTTTTGTCTTTTTGCACATTTGAATCGCAAAATGCACTCTGCATCACAACAACAATCATACCCTCAAAAAGAAGTCTTCTTGGTTGAAAGATATAGAGCTTTGGATTTTGATGGTATCCAAAATTATCTGAATCCTATTCATGATATAGTTAGGAATCATCTACCAAAGTTTAGCGTGGTAAGTCTGAGTTAGCTAATAAGCATATGCAATAATTCAATAATTTAATGGATGACTATAAGGTAGATCATGAGGATGTGATCATGAGGCTATTTGTTCAGTCTCTGAAAGGAGATGCAAGGGACTGGTTCTCTTATTTACCAGTGTGCTCTATTTATTCTTGGAGTGAGTTCATGGTAGCATTCATAGAGCAATTTGGTGAGAGAATTAACCCAAGTTCAATGATATGAAAACTTATGAACATCTAGAAAGAAGAGGAGGAGCTGGTCCCTACATTCAACCTATGATTTTGAAAGGCAATAGAGCATACTCATGAATATATGAGACCAAATGATGCATTATGCTTGTTTGTATACCTGGCTACATTTGATGAGGAAATGAGCTATTCACTAAGGGATAAGGATCCTTCCACACTTCATCAGGCATATCAAATTGCCATGGATATTGAAAATAATCAGAAGTATGGAATGCACAAGGGTTATTTCTCTATAAATGTTTGTAACCCTAAGACCCCCAATGTTGATGAGAGGTGTAGTCCAAGTATTAAAGATGAATGCCAGAGCACTTACACCCCTACTGTCCCAGTTTACAGTTTATACATCAGCCCAATATGATTATACCAGAGATGTGGTATCTCAAAATACAGATAGCAGTTGTCCTATTGAGAAAAATTAGAACATGATGCACATAATTGGAAAGAGTATATCAAAACATCAAGATTCATCTTGTGAAAATGAGGATGGTGAATGTAATTAGCACACAAACAACATATATGTAGATCAATATAATAGTGGTCATGATTTTGAAAATGAAATTTTAAGCATTCTTTCTGAAGATTTTGAGCATAGTTTATGTAGTGATGAATTCTCTTGTGATAAGGATCATGATGGCAGGAAGCTTGATTATTTTTCTATGGATTATGAATGCTTCTATGAGGATGTTGATGTGCATAACACTAGAAAATGTGTTGATCTATATGTGAAGCAACTAGCTCATGAAATTAATGGTGAGATGGAATATGCTTGTTTCTTTGTAGAGGTGGACATGTTTTCATTCAATGAGGGGTGTGTTTAGGGGAAAATTGGATTTGTTAATGTTTTAGTTCTTTGATGTTTAAATCCACCTTTCCACTTAACATTCAAGGATCTAGGGTCAAGTGGCGAGCACTATCATACCCTAGGTCGCTCACAAATGTAGGGAAACTTGGATTATAGAATTTAATTATCAATTTTCCTCCTCTTATGCCCAATTGACCATAAAAACCCTAATTATGCAAATACAACAACAAATTGATGAATAATAGAAAAAGCCCTTGCAGACAGGAGTAAAATACTAAATCACAGAGTACTTATTTTTAGGGTTCTGAAGCAGAATAGTCAGGGACACTGGAGTGGGCACCCTAGTCCAAGGTAACAGTTTCTTCACGGGATCTGAACCTCCTTCCAACACTGATCAGCCTTGTAAATTCTATTTTCATAAATTCATTTACGGAGGACACTAGAGTGAGCGCCCAAGTCCTGGAAATGCTCTGGCGTCCTACAACTCTTCAGATCCTGAATCCTTGATGCTTGCTAGTCCTTCCTGCAACTCCACTTTTCCCAAATGCGACACCTATAACCTGCAATCACAAGACTTGGTTTGGGGGTTGTGGTGTTTAGAGGCTTGCCTCAGTTAAGTCCTAAAGGACATTTAAGTCTCCGAAAACTGTTGTCAGATAAAGAGTGCATGCCCTTGTGAGGCAAAGGCAAAAACTAAAGGAATCAATGATGAAAACACAATATAATGTCACCTTGTAGTGAATCCCTCATGGGAGGAAGATGCTCTTCATTCCATGAGGAATTTGATGCTCAAATCTATAAATACAAACACACAAAACACACAAGTCTACTCTTCCAACACAATGAAAGCCTTGAATCACCTTGAGAGCCCTTCAACATCACAATTTCCATCTAGTTTACAAATGAATGCCTAAGCATGCTTATTTATACAACTACAAGTATGCCCGCCAAGATTTTCAAAATTCAAAATTAACGTGTTGGAAAAGGGACCTAATAACAGTCACAAACTGACACACAGAAATTAGGGCTACCCCAAAATAGGGAAGGACTAGGGCGCGGGCACCCAAGTCCTCCCCCCTATTTTGGGTAGGGTACAACTCAAGGGGTCCTCCTAGGTCCAATTTTCCATGGAACCTAGGTCTCATTCCATCGGGATGCCAAAATATGAACTAAGATGTCCTAAGTGCATACTAAAGACCCAGGAGCTAAACCTTATGAGGGAAAAGCCTCCAAGGGGACATTTTCTGACATTACAGGGTGTAATAGTATTGGTGAACAAGAAACATGCTATGATGAATCCATTGAATATCTAGATTTTAATGATAGAAATGACAACCATGTGGATTTTGATTTGCAATTAAGCAATGTTTCCATCTCTTACGAGGATCAAGAGGAAGAAGCACTAGAAGATGTAAAAGAAGCATACTCACTTAGCAATGATCAAATTTTAGGTTTGTTGGATATGGAATATCAGAGGTATGTACATGAAGATGGTCATAAGCTTCTTCTCCCTATTCACATAATCTTCAACAATGATGATGTCCCTTTGGGTACCAGTGATTGTGAATGCCAGTATAATGCATGACAGTTTGAGCATCAGCCTATGTATGACCAATTTTTTTTTATCACACAAAGTGAGTGCTTGTCTGGCATGGGACAAAAATAAGAGGATGAGTTCAAGGTTTTACATGTGCCTTCCATTCAATCTTACTTTTCAAACTTGGAGTTGCAATTTGGCTTCAATGAAGTGGGGCATATATTTCTTGATGGGACAATTCAACAAATTCTTTATGAAATTTTTATGTTTGATATGCAAACTGAATGTGATTTCAAGATTAATGATTCCAACTTTCAGAGGGATTGAGTTTTTTCAATTTTTAGTTTAGTTGGATGAGCATTTAGTGGAACATGACAATGAGATGGATATGGTAAAAAGTCAAAATGATTGTGGATATCAGTTAGTATGCAATGTTTAGATTGATAGAGTTAATGTTGATAGTGGCAGGCTCAGTGATATGGTTAAGCATGTCAATGTCGGGTTAGTTTTTGGGCATTTTATGGTATTGTATTCAGATTTGACCCGATGCAGTCAGATGAAAATAGGGTATTTGACGGAGGAGGGTTCTAGTTTTTCATTTTTGGGGGCCTGGGGCCACCAAATAAAATTGAAGCTATGATTTCTAATTCAAGATGGAGCATTTACTCAGCTGCCCAATGGATATGGCACATGGTCTGCATCCCGGAGGCTTCAGGGTCCTTGACATGCCTGCAAGAGGCATGTGTCCCTAAACAAGAGCCAATGGTGGCACCTGCCTAAGCCTAGGTTTTTAAGTTAATTATGCAAGTCCTTATCTTTATTTCCTTAAATCCATAGGTCTCACGGTCTCCTTTTATTCTACGTTATAATCCTTTATTGACCATCTACCCAGGCCATCGGTCACTCAAGTTATAACTTTAAGTCATTAAACTCGTTAAATCACCGACCCCTTCTTCCTAACACTACCGCTCATAGCCCGTCAAGTCATAAAAGTCAATATCTTAAGTCTTTGTGGGGCTGGAAGTGCCACATGGTAGCAAGTCACATGCCCATAAACCATTTAGGATGATGTCACATATGCACTACGTGGTCGTGAAATCATGATAGCTATCGAAGACATTGGGCTTATAGCCATATACTCGAGGACCCCAAATCAATGGGTAAGGCACTACTAGGTGTCAATGGATTGAGTGAAGTGGTGGGACCATAGGTATAAAAGGATCCCATGGTAGAGCACCCTCATAGAATAATCTTGATGGAGGCAGAGATTCCTTGCACTGCCACACGATCGCGCCACGTGGACTATTCCCAAAAGAAATGAGATGGCTTGCAGATGGTGGCCACATCAAGGTTCTTTGTGTGGTTTCATGAAGTCAAAAGGAAAATGGGCCATTGACCTCTGCTCATGAATGGAATGATGACACGTGTCCACATAGTTAAGGGATTTTAAATTGCAACGGTTGGTGGTGGATCAATTGTCGACTGTCGATCTAACCTTGAGGTGATTTTCATCTACGACAGAGGTTTAAACTAAAGGAAGTTGTGTGTCAATGTCATTCCCACGCACCTCTACTCTGTAGTTAATGGAACTTCGGCATGACCAAGGACATGATATCAGGTTTGCTCATTTAATCAAGGTCTAGGTTGTTCTATCAGCTGCTCTTCACCAAGGATCTGACTGCTTCAACTACTCTCTTAATTAAGGATCTGAGTGTTTCATAAAAATTTGTAATGATCCAATTGTTTCATAAAGTAGTTTGTCAGAATGTATGTGGTCATAAGCTTGTTGCTCCTTTAAAAATGAATTCAGGGCCATTCTACAGGGGATTTTCTCTAGGCTTTGGATGCAAGGTATCCACACTTTGGGGAGTAATTTATGTTGCAGACTTGGTTCACTTTGTTTGGGTGTAGAGGTATTTTCTATTTTGTAGATGAATTAATTTCTAAATGACAATGTTCTTTCCAAATTGAGTTATATGAAAAACACTATTTGTGTTTGTTATATGTGATTGTCTCCTTGGGTATGAGCATTTTTCTTTTGAGTGAGGTTGCTAAGGGTTTCTGAACTCTTCCATATACATTTTCTATGTGATATATCTAATTTGATGCATCTATTCAAGAAATGGATTAAATTGCTTTAAGTCATCTATAAGGGGAAATGTGTTATATCAAGGGATTATTGAAGCATAGTCACAGATAATACTTTTTCTTGGACATATTATTGTGAGGTAGTAATATTTTATTTTGGGTCCTCTATATATGAAGTTTTGTTGTCATGGGGGAACATTTGCAGTGATGGGTCTAACTCTGTTGCCCTGATAAAGCACCAGTTGAGGATTTGCTTGCCCAAAGAGTTTAGGAAATCAAATAATTTAAATATTAATCATTTGAGATAAAACATTTCATATTTTATTTTGTTTTAGGTTAGGGTGTTGCATGTTCTCAGATTTAGCCAATTTGATAATCCAGGAACATTGCCAATTTGGGGTTAATCATATAAATCTTGGTGCATACATGAGAACATTTTGCCTTATATTGAAAAGATACATTTATTGGTTGTGAACGAGGGATACCCCCTAGGTGCGATAGAACTTGAAGTGAAGAGGAGACAGAGAGTCAGTCTCCTATTCATTGGCCACTGACCTGAGGTCCCTGTGGATAGAAGATGACAACTTTTTAGGGGAACTCAGACAATCAACTAGGAACACCAACACCAGTGACATAGAAGAAGTCATCACTCCTACTATTGCTTCATCAGATTCAAGAGTTGCTTCATCCAAAGCTTTCGGTGCATCTTTGCAACAAGATACCAGTCTTCCTAGCATTGTTGATTGGGATAGATTTCTACCTGACATCACTTGTCTGTTTGTAGAGTCCCGTATTACTGACATGGAAGCACACATTGAGGACATCATTCTTCTCTTCGATGACAGTTTCGATGAAACTACATCTCCATTGTCCTATTCGAATATTCTTGCTCTACATCGTCCTACACATGGTTCTGGATTGTCATCATCCTCATCTATTGGGCATGCACCTGATTTCATTATGGTATCCTTTGGCATCAACATGGGGACATCTGAGCACTCTTCGAAGGCATTGACATGGACACCATCATCCTTCGATCAGCTTCGACATGATTCAAGAACATACATACATCTTCTCGCATGGGAAGATATCCCACATCTTCAGGTGGTTTCTTTGCTTCCTAAGCAAAGGAACATTGTTTGACATTCTTGGATCTACATCTGCATCCTTTGTCAACTATTCAACATCACTGTAGCAGGACATGTATTATGGGTGGTCTCATAGACCTTCTATCATTTTCTCTCCTACGGGGGGAATCTTTCAGGACAGCTTTCTAAGCCTTTCTTTCTTCTCTCTTTTGGGGGGTAGTTTTTTCCCATTGGGTTTTCTATCTTTCTCCCTTTTTTGAGAGAAACATTTCTACATTGGTACCTCATTAGGCTCATAGCTGGGACCCATCTTTCATAAACTCACCTAAGCTATGCTTAAGGGGGGTGTTGGTGTATAAACACTTATCCTAAGTCATTTATACTAACTTATTCATAGTTAGGCAAATTCTGCACATCCTCTTTGACTATGTCAAAGTGGTTAGTCATTTAGGGGATGTGTCAACTCAATGGACACCTCGTGCTATTCTCATGGATAGTTACATGCACTATTCTCATGGATGGTTACTCACCACCTATCCCTATATTGTGGAGAAATGGGTATCCAATTTCTCATATTTATACTTCGTCTATTTGTGAATACAAAGTGTCAAATCATAGAAAATTCATGTGTTCCTTGTTTATTCATTAATCTTGTTTTCTACATGGTATTAGAGCATTGTTGAATAGCTCGGAGTCGTCATTTTTCTCATTGTGCAAATCTTCCTAGTCACACTGGAGCACAATTTGTAAGGTACTGTTTTGTTTGCTTGGTTTTTTATCTTCTAATTGTGTTCATTGTTGTGTGTTGTGGAGGTGAAAACATACACAAAGGCATCATTTTGTGACACCATAGAAAGGCATTCAACAGCTTTGAAACACCTTTTTGAAGGGCCATGTAGAGGCTACATAGGTGGATTTACAGTGGCCCAAGTCGAGGAGGTAAAAGATGCCTCTTAGAGGATTATTTTGTGTGCTCCATCCCACCCACAACAGGGTCTGCAATGCCGCACAAGAGGCCACCCCATAGTGAAGCGACAACACCATCATCCAACGCTCTCTGCAACATTATCACCTAGCACCGTCGGCACTCCTAGGTTCCCTCTCACACAGGGCAAACTGACCCTCCACGCAGGCTGAGCCTACATCTCAGGCAGGTCATCAACGACCTCATCCTACATCCTTGACGCCATACACAGTTCCCTCGACTCCACATGCGTGGACTCTCTGTGCCTCCACATCACCATAGTGACTTGTATTTGCATGCATGTTGCTCTTGACCTTGAAATCTGTCCCATTTTACTTCAAATTTCAGAGGGAGGATAGGCTTTCTAAGCCACGTTTTGGAAGAGGCAAAATGGCGACAGTTGTGAAATTAAATCCCTTGATTAATTTCACTATTCACATGACATAAGAAAATAGGGTGGTGATGTCATCATAAAAGGGGGGCCCAATTTTTATATCATTAGCCCTTGGTGACATGGCATATTAAGCTCCTAGTCATGCCCAACCAAAGGGGGCTAAAGTTTTGTCTCTCAATCAAGTTTTTTTTTTCAATATCAAATTGTATGCAAATTTTTTCTAGCACATTGGAAATTTTTTTTCTAGAAGGTGATTTTTTTGTGAATGTGAAAAATTTCAAAGGCCTATAACATTTACATAACAACTTGAAATCAATTCATTCCTTTTGCAAAAGTGGTTATTTTTTCGTCATCATTCTATCTAGCCTAATATGGCACTAAAATTATAAAGTGTCTAATTAGGCTATTTTAGGGTGACCTAAAGCACTCCTTCTATATAGTGCAAAATTTGGGAGGAAAATGCAAAATCAAGAGGGGATAGTGTTGTGTCATCATTTTTCATGATGCACTAACTTTATAAATTGCCACATTAAGGGGAGAAGTAAGCAAAATCACACAGTCAACTTATAAAGTGCCACTTTACAAAGTTCAATTAGGGATCTAACTAATATGGGTTGCCTAATAGTGTTGATTTCTATTTTCTAGTCAAACTAACTTGTTCTAATCATGGGATATGAAACTCACTCTTCTATAATCAACCTAAATAAGGGAAACTATAAGTCTTGGTGTGAAGGCATCCCAAAATATCTTCAGATCCATAATCTCATACCCCATCTGTATGGAGTTGTCCCTGAACCTGGTAAACAATATCATAAGGCTAAGTGGTTAAATCATCGTGATCACATTGTTGGATTAATCAGTTTACATATTCCATATGTCAGTTTATATGCCATCATGGATATTGACTATCCACATGCATTATGGATCAAAATTTGGGAAATATATTGAGACTCATATGTTTCTCCATTCCCAAATGATCCTGCTTTGATCACAACTCACATCCCTAATCATGATTCAGAAATAGAATGTTCCAGTGACATAGAAGAAGTCGTCACTCCTAATGTTGCTTCATCAAATTCTAGAGTTGCTTCATCGAAAGCTTCCAGTGTTTCTTTACAACAAGATACTAGTCTTCCTAGCATTGCTAATTGGGGCAGATTTCTACCTAACATCAGTTGTCTGTTTGTAGAGTCCCGCATTACTGACATGGAATCACACATTGAGGACATCAGTCTTCTCTTTGATAACAGTTTTGATGAAACTTCATCTCCATTATCCTCTTCAGATATTCATGCTCTACATTGTCCTACACTAGGTTTTGAATCATCATCATCCTCATCTATTGGGCATGCCCCTGATTTGATTATGGAATCCTTCATCATCGACATGGGGACATCTGACCACTCTTCGAAGGCATCAACATGGGCACCATCATCCTTGGATCAGCTTCAGCATGGTTCAAGATCATACATACATCTTCTCGCATGGGAATATATCCTGCATCTTCAGGTGGTTTCTTTTCTCATTGACCTTCTATCATTTTCTCTCATAGACCTTCTATAATTTTCTCTCCTATGGGGGGAATCTTTTGGGGGGGCTTCCTAAGCCTTTCTTTCTTCTCTCTTTTGGGGGTTAGTTTTTTTCCACTAGGTTTTCTATCTTTCTCCACTTTTTGAGAGATACCTTTGTACATGGGCACCTCATCAAGCTCATAGCTAGGACCCATCTTTTATAAACTCACCTAAGCTATACTTAAGGGGGGTGTTGGTGTATAAACACTTATCTTAGTAATTTATACTAACTTCATCATAGTTAGGCAAATTCCACACATGCTCTTTGACTATGTCAAAGTGGTTAGTCATTTAGGAGATATCTCAACTCAATGGACACCTTGCACTATTCTCATGGATAGTTGTGCTATTCTCATGGATGATTACTCACCACCTATCCCTATATTGTGGAGAATTGGGCATCTAATTTATCCTATTTATACTTCATCTCTTTGTGAATACAAAGCATCGATTCATAGCAAATTCATGTGCTCCTTATTTACTTATTGATCTTATTTTCTACAATAACCCTAATTTTACCCTACCTATAACCCTAATTTTAAATCTAACAATAACCCTAATTCTAACCCTAATTCTATCCTACATTTGGCCTATAATCCTAATCCTAATTGTATCACTAACCTTAATTATATGCTTAACCCTGGCCCTAATTTAATTTTAACCGTAGTTCTAATTCTACTTTTTTTTTCTTATATATTTTCCCTAATTATAACCAAATCCATAACCCTAAAGTGTAAACTAATCGAATTGCATAGTTAAATAAAAATTAAGGATGGCCTCTTTACTTAAAGGTTGTTTTTGTTCACTACCCTTAGTATAGACCTCTGAGTAGCCTCTTTGAAAATAGTATGAAGTATGTAGCTTCAAGCCTTTATGAATCTATGATCATCCTCAAATAATTACTTTATGCACCTTCTTTTCATCTTTAGAATAATATTAGATTTTGAATACATGATACATTTTGAATACCCTAATTCTAACCCTGCTCCTAACGTAAACCCTATTTGTAGACCCTAACCCTAAATGTAACTGTAACCCTAACCCTAATTGTATCCCTAACATTACATTTAATTTGGCTATAAGTTATTTTATCTGAATTATTTATGCCTTAAGTGAGGAAGTTATTTGGTCTCTTTTCAATAGTTGGAAGTAGGTAAAGTATTAGATGCTTAGTTATATTTTCCATTTAAGGTCCACAATATTTCTTTTGGTCTAGATGGTGTCATTTTCTATGTATTTTATAGGCCCTTTTTAGCAATTCCATTGCAATTAAGAGCTTAATTTTTAAGCTATAATGAAACTGCTGCCTCTAGTTTTACCCTTTTCAGGACTTGTTTTGTAATTCTCTACTCATATTTTTATATCTTTGAATTTTTATTAAATCATGATAAGATTAATAACAACTAATATCAAGTAATCTTGTCTCATTAATACCAAGTAATTATCTCTACCTGCCCTTTAAAATAAATATTATTTAACTATAAGATTAGTTTATATTGATGAATTTTTATATGTAGTATGATCTATATTTGCCCTTTAGAGGACTTTCTCATATTAGCTCTTATGAGCATTTATTAAAAAATCTTAATCTAACCCTTTACACAAAATAATATACATTATTATTTAAAAATAAAACAGTCATGTGTTAAGCCTACATATAATTGAATTTAGAAATAGAAATATATAAAATTAGAGTTTTATTTTTAAAAAGTAAGACATAATTTGAAAGATTAATATAAAATTTTAATATCAAGATTCAATAATCTAAAACCAAAAATTCCTACATAAATTATTTATCTAAAGTACACCGAATACAAAAGTTAAGGATAATAACCCTTCACACAAACTAAAACCTAATTCAAAATACAGACAAAAAGATCAAGCCTTTATGAACTGACCAACAATCTTTGAATAGTGAGCAACTGCACACTTTACAAGCTCCTGAGGAAGACAAACCCTCATAGTTGTCTAAATCTCTCATATCTTAGTAGTTTCTACATGTTATCAGAGCCGGTGTGGTCAGCCCCAAGTCGATTTGATCGCTATTCGAATCATTTTCATTGACGACGGGTTTTCATCTCTATGACATTTCATTTGCTTTCAGCTTTTTATTATCATTTAAAATTAATCATGTGTCTTCGTTGTGAGTTTTGAACTACCCAAAGAGGGCATTATTTCAATATCATCAAAAGGCCATCAATTGGCCTATGTTCGTGAACATGGCAGGAAGTCTTAATGCCATCCATCAGTGTGCATTGCATTGTTTGGAAGCCTCATTGGAGGCCATTATTATGCAGGTCAAGGCACATTGTGAGAAGTCTCCATCAACCTAGAAGTCAAAAAAGGCCATGCCTCACACAGAGGCTCTATTGGCCTCTATCTACACGTCGTTTTCCTTTCACAAGCGGTTGAGACGGGCTTGTTTAGCACCTTGGATATAGTCCATGCTAAAGCCAAAGCCTTTGACGACCTCTTTGTGCACCCCTTAGAAGCGTAACAAATTCCACTACGTGGAGTCTCTTTGCCATAGTACCTCGATGTAGGAAAAGTGGCTCAGGAAGCCACATTTTTGACTAAGTCTTTGACTATGATAGGTTACAGGTTTATTGACAAAGAAGGTGGCACTATTCATTCAAATTTGTGGGCCTTTTGCTAATGTAAGAAACTAGTGGGTGAGATCATCAAAGAAATGGGGGGCCCAATTTATTATTTATTAGCCCTTGGTCATATGGGTTAATAAGCCCCTGGTCGTGCTCTACCAATAGGGGCTAAACTTTTCCCTCTCCACAAGTTTTCTTTCCATTAAAAATTGTATGCAAATTTTTTTCCAAGCACATCGAAAAATTTTCCAGAAGGTGCATTTTTTTGTGAATGCAAAATTTTTCAAAGGGCCATAACTTTTGCAAAACAACTCAAAATCGAGTCATTTTTTTTCCTCAAGTGGTTCTTTTTTCATCCCTGATCCAACTAACTTGATATCGCACTGCAATTATAAAGTGCCCGATCAAGCTTTTTTAGGGTGACTCAAAGCACTTTGTGATGCCCCGTTATGCAACCTAGAGTGTTAGACTAACAAGTGCAAAATTTATAGAAATATTTTTGTTTGGAAGAAAGTAAATGCATTAGCATACAATTAACACTATATACAGTAATTAAGCAAGATGAGCAACTAACACCTCTAGGGACCATAACTGCATCAGATAAACATAAATTCACAACAACTCAAGTAATATATATTTTGATACAATAGAATTACATTATTCATTTACAGATATGAACAGTTACAAGATCAAATACATGATTACAAGAATACAAGATTGATGACCAATTACATCTATTTACAATATACAACAAGATTATACAATTCTAAAAATAGAACACAGCTCTGGGGATGCAAGCACAAATATGGAGCTGGAAGCACATTTGCAGTGAACATGAATTGAGACGAGCAAGAATAACCAATGGATTGAGCTCTTCCACCTAACCATGTGGAACCTTGAGGTCCACCCCTCTAAGCTAGGAGATAACAATGAGGTTCCACTAAGTCAAAGGATACAAGCTAGCAGATATAGACTTGACATAGACAACTCAGATCATCAAGATAAGACAAATCATCAAGACAAGTCAAATCATCAAGACAAGACAATTCATCCAAATAAGACAAATCATCAAGATAGGTTAGTACTCATCAAGACAAGACAAATCATTAAGACAAGCCAAATCATCAAGACAAGTCAATTCTCCAGAAGCAACAACCAAAATAAAGAGGAAGTAACTAAGCTGCAATAGGGAGAGTGTCATCGCATGGTCTTAGCATGGGCTATCTAAGCTATCTCTCACTAGAATTTGGTCCCACCTATGGTTATCCTGGCGATCTCTCACTAGGCACCGGCCCCATAGTGTGACACATGCAGAGCTGACACATCCTCTCATGGAGACAAGGAGGTCAACCTTGCCAACCAGCTTCTCATCCCATCCTTATCCTGTGAGAGCACTCAAGGCATGGGTGAGGCATCATACTTATCTTGTTATGTGAATTACTACTCAACCCACCTAGATAAATTATTAAGTTATCACTTGATTACAACTTCCATGGGGTTATCGAGGCAGCCACTTTGGGCACCGACCCCACCATGAAAGCCACTCTCCTACATGCAACTAGCAAGCCCTAACCATCACCCATAAACCAATAACATGCATGGACAAGGGATTATAAGGCATCTAACGTTTCGCAAACCAATACATTACATAGCCCATTTTAAATCCAAACTCTCAACCACGAAACTTTCCCCTGTCCATTTCAAAATCCCAAATCAAATAAAACATTTAATCAACAATTTTCAAATTCAAAACAACAATCTTTCCCAATCTACATCAAGACCTCATACCAAAAGACACATCACCAAAACCTCCTTGCCACAATATCACACTGAATTCAAGGTAACAAGCCTCTTGAGCTAAAAAGATTTTAACACAACTACCAATATACAACTACCTAAAGCATGATACTTAACAAACTTGACCCACCATGAAACTAACATGATCACCATTACATTAAGCTAGAGAAAACATAACAACAAGACTCAAACCAAATTAAATGCAATGACCCAATTGCATCGCTGATACACATCGGTTTAAAATTAACAATAAACAACAAGAATATATATATATATATATATATATATATATATATATATATATATATATATATATATATATATATATATATATATATATATATATATATATATATATATATATATATATATATATATATATATATATATATATATCCAAGACCCGATTACTACAACACTTTTTGAACAATTTAACATGGATTCAATAAAAGACTTGAAATCTCCCTTATTAGTTAAATCATAAACTTGCTTAAGATAACAATATTCTAATCAAATCTCAAGGCCTATAATTCCCTCTATGATTTATTTAATAACTTACTACTACAATTCACATCTATTCACTTTTAAAAAGAATAACTATAATCATCCCAATCTCAACTCAAACTGGAAGTAAATCTATGACCCTAAAAAGATATAAAACAAAAATGATTTTTATAACAATAAAACAATATTAAGACTTGAATCATGACATCAAGTTCCTACCACCTTACTATCAAGAATGTTAGTCAAAGCCATGATGCATTAAAGTCCTATTCCCACTACTAAGAACCCCCAATATATAAGGTTACTAACAACATTAGCTAACTCTATCGCAACCATGCAGAACATAAAGGATCGTAAGGTAGATTTAAAACTAAACATTCATTTAAATCCTTGGAAAGTATACGAGTTAAATACTAAACACTTTATATTATCAATATTCTACAAGCACTATGATCATACATTAGAGTACACAATGCAAGAGAAAGAGTTTACAAGATTATAACTTAAAAGTACATTATATCTAATGTAAGAATTTTCCTTAATATGAATCTCTATCTACCTAATTTAACAAGCTAGCATCCTAATTAGAGACTCTATCGAAATTATTCTTATTCTAATATGATATTGATTCTTTGAACTAGTTTCCATGTTTAACAAAACTACAAGCCTTCATTACTATAAGACAATAATAATTGACAATGGTGTTACAATCATGACCATAAGCCATAACATAGGTCAAGCAATCTAAAAGAGTTTTATTGCTTTATTATTTGCTAACAACAACACTAACTACTATACAAAAGGCTAAATAAGATAACCCTCAAAAAGACAAGTATATACAATCTAAAACAACAATCTTTATTCCCTAACCAAACATCACAAGATTTTATAATAGACCTCAATAAAGTTGAAATGAATTAACTAATATAATAAATTACATTACTTCCTTAAAAAAAGTAATCTTATACAAGCAAGACTTATTAGATTAAAACAAAGCATTGATAGCTAAGTTTAATACCTTGATTTATAAGATAAAATGACCAGATGAAGGTTTAGATTCCTACATAATGAAGTAGTGGCAATCTCTAAAATCTTATACTAATACACAAAAATTATAATTAGCTCAACATAACACCAACTCATTGAAACTCATTCTTCATATTTTGGAAACTATCATTTATCTAACCTAACACCAACATGTACATCTATTTCCATTACTTCCTAAGTCTCTTACAATGCCAGGATAACTGTTGTTTACTCAAATAAACTAGTAAAAACTCTTACTAAAAAAATTATCAGCATTAAGAGTTAATAAATTTCCTAATAATATATATACTAATTAATTCTAGGCTCTTGAATCCATCTAATATTTGCTTAACCGTTACCAATATAATTCAATTCACAGTAAAATCCTAATTAAAATCAATGTATGGCTAAACAATTACTAAATCATATCTACACAAATTTATGAATATAGCTCATCATTATTGATTTGAGTTGAAGATAGTCATACAAATAATTAGTTAGCTAAAGTTTACAACCTCCTAATAAGGATTTGCTACCAACCAATCATGGCGTTTCAAAAGGAAACCTTATAAACAAAAAACCTATTTACTAAACCTTCTATGTAAGTTTCATGACTTTTGCTAAAAGGCATAAATGATAAGGAGACTGGATTTTTAAAAAAAGGTGTGATGTTCAAAGATAGAGCTATGAACAAAATAATAGATTCTCAATGGTCACGACGTATGTTCAGAAAGATTGCAAGGAGCAAAGTGAATGAATTTGCTGAAGATACAAAGCAGAGGAGAGTTAGATCGCAGCTTTCCCTAATATTAGGTAATAAATATAGTATTTACTTTGCAAAAACTAGAGTTTGGGTACCATTGTACGGTCAGTTGTACAGCTGCGAATAGTGGAGGAGGTCCAAGATAAAAGCACAGCTAAGTTAAATATCAGATATACGCCTAAAATTTTTAGATTAAGTGATTTCTTAATAGTCAATAGGATTCAAAGGAAAACAATGAGCATCAGGTACGGCTGTATGGTGGCTTTGGGTAAATAGATTTCAGTCAGAAATAATATAAAATTTGATAGAAACTTTGCCAATCAAACATATTGAATCTGGCAATATAATGAAAACAAAAAGTGAAGAAAAGAAGGCTGTGCGACTGGGTAGAAGGGAATAGAGGATAGCAGTTTAATTTTATGCTGAAATCGACCTAAAAACATTACTATAATCTGGCAAAAATCAGGGGAATGGTTGATGAGAAACTCAAACAAAGGTAAAAGAATTTTGATAAGATTCCAATGAACTTTCATTTCAATGCATGAAAATAGAATAAAGATCTCATTTTCTGGCAGTGGAGTTAGATAAAAGATTAAATTAGAGCAATTTCAATTAATAATTTGTTTGATAAACCTTGTAGATTTCCCATTTGGATTGACGGAGGTTTGAGAGAATCCTAAGTTTCTCAAGGATGGAAAACAAGCTATCAGATACAAAGTCGAATGGTGAAGCAAGAATTTCACTGGGAAAAAGAGATGGGTTAAAATACACACAAGAGATTCCTTAGAATTTAAACTAATTTGCCTGAATTGCTACAAAAAACACAAGTAAACATACCCAAAAATTCGATCCCAGCTTCAAATTCTTAAGGTACCTTCAGTTCTTCCTCAATTTTCCTAGAATGATTTCTTTCCCCAATTTCTATCTAACTTCTTCAGAACAACTCCCCCTCAAAATAATAACCCCCAAAAGAAAAAATAGCCAAGAGTCATAAATGTCCACTATCACCAATCCGTTACAGACAATCCCACTACTTTGAAGAAATTAAATTTTTTACTTTACATAGAGATTCGCCACATTTGGAATCTTATTCGACAACTCTCAAGAATTACATTATTGACTAATATTATTCCACTAAATACCATATACTATTTTAACCATAATAAATACTTATGACTCATATTCTATTAAAAACATAAAAATAATTAATTTAATCCTGATTAAAAATAATATACGACTAAGAAAATACCATTTTATTTAACTTATTAATTACATTATTATTATTATAATAAACTCATTAATGCATTTCCAAGACACACATTGGCTTATGAGAATAATTTGACAATCACTTTACATACCACATGATGACCAAATCTGAGGCAAGAATCCCGTAGTGACAACAAGACCCATGACACAAACTAAAAATAGAAACTGACCTAGGGAAACCCCATGTTATCTCCCATCAATGTTATACATTGGTGTAAGGGCATGCTCAGACCTGCTAAGTCAGGTGGAGTCGATGCCTGGTACCTGCAACTTGCATCAGAACAATAGGTTGTATACAAACACATGCATATATATATCAAACACATAGAGTCAAGGAATTGCAGTGTAGTAGAGTTCTCAAAATGAGTAGTACTACACCGTCCCTACTCTGAAACAAGACAATAACATAAACATTTCTATTTAACAATCAGATATCAACAATTCACATAAAACATGATAGTATCAAATCATTACCGATCATGTCAATCACATCATAAACGAAAATATCAATAATGTCATCATAAAACTCATAACACAAGTCAATAATCACATCAGTCAACCATAGTCCATCATAGGCATAACCATAAGTCTAACAACTCAAATGACTCAAATTGTCAGAGTGCAACTAAAAAACTAATAACTATCACAAGCCAAAAAGAGGGGCATTACACACTTCTTCTATTCATTGCACAATTTGGGGCGGGGGACACATAATCAAGGGGGGATCAAGTGTGTTCATATTTCACACTTCCTAGAGAAGTGCTTTTATGTGGGTTGTGTTACCTTTCACATCTTAACTTGCATTTCTTTAGCTCTTACTTTACAGATTTTTGCAACTACTATCTAGTGACTAAAGCATCATGGAGTCTGTGGTTCCTATACCACCCCTAACGCCTTTCAATTATCATGATTGGAAGATTAAAGTAAGTCTTGTGCTAAAAAAGAAGGGTTTATATAGGATAAATATGGGAATAGAAAAAGAACCTAATGCAACCAAAGAGAAAGAAAAGTTTTTCAACAAGTGTGACCAAGCATTTGGTTTTCTTTGTTTAAATCTATCTCCTGAATTGTTGTTTCATGTTGAGAATTTAACTACACCCAATGAAGTTTGGGATACTTTAGACAAATTATTCAGGAAAATTGATGAACTCAGAAGTCATGAATTGGAAAATCAAATCTTGGGTCTTAGTCCTAGAAGTTTCTCAACTTTAGAAGATTTTTTCACAAAATTTAGATCTTTAAAGTTGCAGTTAAAAGATTGTGGAATTGACAAGAAAGAGGATCAATTAATCCTTTCTGTACTTTCCAAACTAGGTCCTGAAGTTTCTATGTTTGTATCAACATTCTATTCTACTAAGAGTGCTCTTGGAGCATCATGGAAAATGCCCACTCTAGATAACTTTATTTTTTATCTCACAAGGAAACAAGAAAAACTAATTCATATGGGTTCTTTGAAGTGTACAAAGCCTCAAGCTCTAATCACAAGGAATGATAAGCCACAAACTTCAAAAGGGAAGAAAAAGAACACTAAAAAGGACAAGGATTGTAATAAAGCTGATAAAATTGACAACTTCAAAAAGGATAATTCTTCTCAACAAAGTAAGCCAATTACTGAGAAGGTTAGATGTGTCTTCTATAAAAAACCAGGGCATGATGAACATCAATGCATGAAGAAACAAATTGAAAGTCTCTCAAATATTCTTAAAGAATAATATTGGGTTACCTAATTCTTTCAAGGAATCTACATCAACTCAGGATAATACTAATGACAAAGAGAAATTGAAAGGCAAAGATCTAGTTGTTACTACATCTTCATCTCTATCATGGATTATTGATTCTGGTGCTACACATCATATGTGCTTCTTAGGTTGTTTTTTCATCCTTAGAGCCATCCAGAATGTCTTTAGTCAACTTAGGTGATGATACCCTAGCATTGGTAAAAGGGAGAGGGTTTGTTGAAGATGAAGGTGGATTTTTTTAAAAGTTCTAAGTGTACCTTCACTATCAACTAATATCCTTTTAATGTATCAAATAACACACTTAGGGATGGGCATGAGAGTATATTTCTCTCCAAATTGAGTTGAGATAAGAGAATTACAAAGTAACAAATTGGTTGCATAGATAGGGGAGGCCAATCACCAATCTAGATTATATACCTTCTCTAGTTTTGCTATAGATATTTCTTCAAATGCACTACTAACTCATTCAAATGAAGTTAGGAAACTATGGCATGAATGGTTTGGCCACCTTAACTACCGTTATCTTGGACAACTATGTCAACAAAAAATGGTTAATGGATTACCAAAAGTTAATTTTTCTAAAGGACTTTGTGAAGGTTGTGCACTTGGTAAATATCCTGAAGCAAAGTTTGACAAGGAAAAAACATGGAGGGCAAAACAAGTCTTAGAACTTGTTCATAGTGATGTTTTAGGGGATTTCCCCCATCCATATTTTACAAAGGCTAGATATGTTCTCACATTTATTGATGATTTCTCATGTTTTACATAGGTCTACTTCCTTAGGCAAAAATTAGAAGTGTTTGAATCTTTTCAAGATTTCAAAGCTGTAGCTGAGAAACAATTAGGGAAAGTCATCAAGGTTCTTCAAATAGATAATGGTAGAGAGTATGTCAATAAACATTTTGAGTAGTTTTGCATAACAAAAGAGATAGAGTTGCAACGCATAGTTCCATCTACCCCTCAACAAAATGGTGTTGCTGAACATAAAAATAGTTTTTTAAAAGAGATCGCTAATTGTATGATTCATTCTAAAGGCTTAACACCATCTTACTAGGTTGAAGCAATCAACTATGCATGTTACATTCAGAATAGAGTTCCTCACAAAGTCTTGAAAGGAATCACCCCCTTTGAAGCTTGGAAAGGATGGAAACCAACTGTTGATCACTTCAGAGTCTTTGGTTCACCAGCTATGGCCCACATTCCAAAAGAACATCGCAAGGCTATGGATCCACAATCCAAACCTTGCATCTTTGTTTGATATCTAGATGGTGTTAAAGGCTTTCTCCTACTTCACCCAACTACACATGAGTTGTTCATTGAGAGAAGTGCCAAGTTTCAAGAAACACCTCTTAAAATTGTTCTAGACATTCCTCAGTATACTATTGATTCTCCTGATCTTGATAATATTTCTGATGATTCATATCATTCATAGCAGATTCGTAGTGTAGTATGTAATACTTCCTCTTCTTCTAGTTCACAAAATGATGATAGCACTGAGAATTCATATTCATCAAGTTCATGGATTGAATTAGAAGTTGACATTTCTACACCGGACTCACCAACATCTAGAACTCTTCACTCACTTCATAAAGTAGATTCTTGGGTACAAACTGCAACAGATGACAAACAACTTCAGACATACTTTCAGGGGGGATCACATGCCTTCTTTGCCTCAGTGTCTGATCCGTAGACATTTAAAGAAGCATTAGACATACCTTAGTGGGATATTGCTATGAATGAGGAATATGATTCCTTAATTAGAAATTACACTTGGGACTTAACTTCTCTTCCTAAGGGAAGGAAGACAATTCAATGTAGATGGATATATCAGACTAAATATGTAGCAGATGGGTTAGTTGATAAGTACAAAGCATTATTGGTTGCCAAAGGTTTTTTCACAAGTTGCAGGCATTGACTATATAGAAACCTTTGCACCTATTGCAAATATGACTTTGATTCAACTCACACTAGCTATAGTTGTAGCACATTGATGGGCTATACATTAGATGAAAGTGAATATTGCATTTCTTTATGGAGACCATGAGGAGGAGATATACATGGAACTGTTGGCAAGAGACACTATATGGATTCATGGTTATTGTCATTGATGGCAACAAAGGTCATCCCACATATCCGCAAGTCATGGTGTGTCTCTACCGGAAGTCAGAATGAAGATTGTTGTGGTCCGGTGAACAAGAACAGAGCATGTGGCAAGGTCCAATAGATTGGTCCAGATCTCTCAGAGGAAGTATCTTGGTGCAGTGCAGATTTGGGGAAGTCAAGAGGACTACCTTGAGTGGTATATTCCAAGGATTTAGCCTCCGGTGATGGACAAGGAAAAAGTTATGAATAGTTGAGTACCAGATTTCTGAGTGACAATAAGAACAGAGGAAGAACTGACTGACAGAACATCAGACTATTTTTTGGATGTGTTACTGTTGATGGTAAAGGTTGTGAAGGCATGAATCATGTTTGGCCAACATGATTAATGATATCTACAAGTATATGCTTGATCCGCATTACTTGGTATGCAAGGATTCAGCCGACAGAACAAAGTTTGTGAGAAGATAGACTATTTCGGGTGCCGACTAGAAAGATAATGAAATCACTAATGCGGATATATATAGAGGATGGATTTAGTTGTGAGAGTTGTTGTTGTGTTGTGTGGAATGCGAAAAAGTGCAGAGTAGAGTAGAAACAGCCAGAGAGATCCGGTATGTGAAAGGAAAGCAGAATAAAGAGAAGAGGAAAGAGGAAGTGCAGCAGATCAGTGTACTGAGCCTAAACCGGAACTAAACTTCAGCATATGTAGATGCTTCCAATCAGTTCAAGTATTGTATAACATTCTTTTGTAGACAGTGTGTCTCCTTGTAGGCAGTGTGCCTCTTTGTGAGCAGTGTGCTCGGGCAGTGAGCCCTAATTGGCAAGTGCCATTTTGTAATTTCTTATTCTTCTAACAGAGAATAATCTTTGGGTTAATCACCCCGTGGTTTTCTCTCTTAACAAGGTTTCCACGTCAAAAATACTGTGTCATGTGTTTTTCATTTCATGGTAATGTTTGTTTGTTTGATTCAATGTTGCATTGATTAATAAGAAAGTTCAAAAGAAGAAATAATTAGGATAACTGATTCACCCCCCCTCTCAGTTATCAACAACTGGTATCAGAGCTAAGTTTCTCCTAATAGAGCCTAACAACTTGAGGAAGATCTGGGAGTTCAAATGGATGCATATGGTTTAAGGGAGCAACTCAAGACTGCCCTTGAGGATCTTGAATAGTCAAACTCTGAAGTCAATGAATTAAAGGAAAGACTCAAACAGGCTGATGAATTCATGAGAGAACTAAAGGACAAATTAAGTCTCTCTATGAAAAAGAGAAAGGAGCTACTCCAACAATTGGCAAGACAAAGTGAAGAGAGTAATACAAATGAAGAATTGACTAAGAAAACCAAGTTATGTGAAAAGTTATCAAAAGAAGTCATTATGGTAAGACATGAAATGGAATCAGGAGTTATAAAGTTTACTCAAGAGATTGAAGAGAAAAGAAAAGTTGAAGACAATCTAAGACAATCCCTTAAAGAGAAATCAGAAGAATGCCACCAGATGGACAGGATTATCAGACATCTTGAATCTGATCTTGAAGATGCCAAAGATAATGAAGAAAAACTTGAGATCAAATTGTCTTTCTCAAAAGAGACCTTCAAACAGCAAATGAATATAAAGAGAAATTCAAGATAAGTTCTGCTCAACTTGAAGTTCTTCTTGGAAGTCAAAAGAGGACAGATGACAAGTATGGTTTGGGATATGAGAAAGGAGAAAGCTCCAGATCCGGTCAAAAGAATTTTGGATTAGAAAATCCAAGGAATAGGCCTAAAAGATCTTCGGTAAGACAGCCCAATGCTCAAAGATATCCATCCTTCAATGGATACTGCCACAGCTGCAATCACTTTGGTCACAAAGCTAATCAGTGCAGGAAGAGAATGAATCAGACTAATTCATCCTTCTCCGGACAGTGCTTTAACTGCAAAAGGTATGGACACAAGTCTCATGAATGCAGAAATATGCAAATAAACAAATCATTTAATGGTAGATGCTTTGCATGCAATAGAATAGGTCATATGGCTAATCAATGCAGATCAAGAGGTTATCAGTCAAATATGCAAGGAAATGTTATTTGCCAAATCTGTAATAGGTCCGGTCATAATGCAAAAGTCTGCAGAAGTAAGAATCAGGACAAAAGAGGTCCGGTGTATAATCAGATTCAAGACAAGGGTAAACAGAAGATGAATGCGGATGAAGTTAGGAATCAGATGAACAAGATTTGGGTGAAGAAAAGTTCAGAGAATATAGAAGTTGGATCCGCACCAGACTCTAGTGCTGATATTCCTTCCGAAAATTAAAAGGTGAGCTTTGGCTCAGGGGGAGACTCAAAGAAAATCTTGTTCCCCCAGCCAATCAAGTGGTGCCGGATATGGCACAAGATGCGGGGTAAAGGGTTTGAAGATATAAGTCTTGAAATGATCCAGATAAGATTTCAGAGGTCCGCATGAAGATGTTAAGAAGTTGTGATCGATAAAGTAAGACCTGTTCTAGGAGATGCTCCAGAATGACAGAGGATTACAAAAAGGTCCGGAGAGATCCAGAAGTGCATTGTCCTATTCTGCGGATTGGACAGAGTGTTTGGGATATCCCTGTGATGTGTTATCTTGATTTGTTCATGGTTGGAAGTTCCGCACGATGTTCATAGACCAGGACTGATCTGGTTCTTCAAGTTATCTGAATAAGGCAAACCAGAATAATGTAGGTCGAGCATTTATTGCCATCAGATATTAGGGTTTGCGGAGCAATATAAGGGATTTCTCATAAATCATTTGCTCATTCTGCACTCAAGAAGAAGTGAAAAGTGGAGCTCTGCAACAAGATTCATCAAGCACACCAAAGATCTCCTGCCGAAGTCATTGCATAAAGAAATCAATCCATCCACTTCGTGCAACCGAAGGCGCATAAGGTATTTTCCGTTTTCGATATCTTACTACAAATCTGTTGAGAAATGGCTACTCTGAATATAGTAAAGATCTCAGATAGGCCCCGACCTGAATTTAAGAAACACCCATACAAGTCATTGGAGGTAGATCCCTTAGGAGCATTCTCTAGTGTTCCTCATGGCGTTTTACACACAGAAGACATTAGGGTTTACATACATGCAAGCATTGAGGAATTCAGGGAATTCAAATTGAGAGATTTGTATCACAAACAACTGATAAACAATGCTTTTGAGCTTAAACCAGAGTATAAGGGTATCTAGAAGAAACAGTTTGATCAATTCATTCATTTCCCCTGCTTTGAAGAAGATGAATGGGTCCGGTATGTATTGAGTAGGATGCATGACAACTTCTTATGGCTGGATAGACCCTGCAAGATCACAAAAGAGGCAATTAGGGCAGTGACTGGTCTATATTCTTCCAGAGGGATACCTATCCTTAAATCTATCAAAAATAACATTGTAACTGAGGCCACCGGATCAAAATTTGATAAGAGGGCAATGACCATTGAAGATATTTCTGATCTGGATATCAAGTATGCATCCATGATAATAGGATACAAGATCTATCACTCCAGTAGGGAGAATTCTGTATCCAGAACTGCAGTATATACTGCCTATGAAATGCTGAGGAAAAATGCAAACTATGATCTCTGTGAACTTCTCTTAAGCCAATTAATTGAAAATATACAGAAGATCAAAAAGGACAAAAAGAATTCTTTTAAGTATGGTACTCTTATATTATGTCTGTTCTTCTACTTCATGAATGAACTGCCTGGATCAAGTAGATGGGTATGGCAAAATGACAAACCTGTTGCAGTTCAGATCAGAGATTATTTACATGGGCTTGGGGATGCCAAGGCAAGAAACACAGCCCTGTGGGGATACTTCAAAAACTTCCAAAGCACGATGCAAGCAAGAGAAAGAATTCCCCAGTCCATTGTTGAAAAATATAAAGACTCAGTCTGCTTTATGGTGGATACTGATCAATGCCTAATGGAGGCAGTGGAGCCAAGGACAGTCTGGATCATGCCCATGGGGTATGAGGTTGATGAATAGATTGTGGAACTACATGTTCAACACATGCTTAGTCAACCCAAAGATCCAAAAGCAGAAAGGTTTGGAACCTTTGAGGAGCTGAGTGTGAAGATCCATGTGGAGCTCAGAGAACCTGAGACAAAAAGGAAAGTTAGAAAAGAAGTTGAACATATTGCTCAAGGCCTAGGCATCTCAAAAGAGGCACTTGATGCCAACCGGGAAAAGAGGAGAAAGGCTGAAGAAGAAAAGAAAGAGGCAAAAAAGAAAAGCAAGAAAAGTGCTCCGATGGAAACCTCAACCCGGACCAGATCATCAAAAGGATCTACACCTGTCACAACCAAAGGCTCAAAAATGTCAAAACTGGAAGGTCAAACATCCGGTAAAGGAGAGAAAAGATCTAAAATAAATGCCACAAGGGCTTACACAAGTCAGAAAGATGAAGAGGAAACTGAGTCAGATGAGGGAGTAAAGGAAATAAAGAAGCAGAAGAAGAAAGGATCTGGTAAATCCTCCACAAGCCAAGACAAGGAAGAAATGGCAGAGGTATTTGTTGAAAAGCCCACTCTGTCTCTAGAGAGTGTAATCAAGTCAGTCACGGTGGGTGGAAACCTTCAACCAATGACTGAATTTTATGATGACTACAATGAGGCTGACCAAAAGATTCTGTAGGAAGCCACAATCAAGTATCTGAACATATACAATAAGGCTTTCATTGAGATCATATCTCTAATTCCTAAAAGCCTAGAAAAGGAATTAGAAATAAGAAAGAATAATGCTCAGGCAAAAGATCTTGAGATCCGGGAGCAGATAGCTATTCAGCTATATCCTCAAATTGATCCCAAGACAATGAACATGATATTTAAAGACTGCAAAGATGAGTTCAGAAGTAAAGCAAGGATGAATCAACTCATGCTTGGCGAGACTGACAAGGTGGCCAAAGAGACAGAAGAGATCCTCCAGAAGGCCTTCAACAGGTTTAATCTTCTTGTTGTAGAGGACTTAGGTGCAGAAATAGCTGTGGACTTGGAATCATCTGCTCCGGAAGAAGTGGCCCTTGAACAGACTAACATCTCTCCTCCAGTTTCCCCTACAGTCTTTGGATCCAAAGAAGAAGAGAAACTACAGGAGAAGGAAGCAGCGGTGAAAGGAAAAGAGGTTGAAAGTACCAAGGGTGTAGAGAAAGAGAAGACTCCATCAAAGAAAACCACGACTGATAGTGGTAAGAATGTGGAAGGAGAGAAAATCCCAAAGGACAGTTCCAAGACTGCAGAAGAAAAGAAACATCTGTCTCCGGCAAGAGACACTGCACAAACTGTTCAACAATTTTTGAGCAAAGAAACAATAGAGATTGATGAACCAGAGCTACTACAAGGTCCATTCAACTTTGATTCCCTCTCTCTGGTGCAGACAATGAAGATAGCTTCATTTGCAAATGCTAAGGCAAATAAAAAGCTCCTAAAGTCTCATATGGAAGACTGTGAGTTGATAGAGGCTGCTTCCGGAGTGCTTGAGAAGATTATGCCATCAATCCAGAAAGATCCCACAGCCTCCTCTTCCAGTAATCTCAAAACCTTAGTCAGCAGTGTTGATACACATTTTGAATCCCTAGAAAAATCAGCTGAAGAAAAGGTCCGGAAGGAGTTCTTAGATAAGAGATTCTCAGAAGTACTAGGACTAATCTCTAATGATAGGAGAAATATGAGTATTGGAATAAAGAGCTTAGAAAATGCTCTTAAGGATGGCGGTGACATTTACAAATTTTGTACCTCCTGGTCAAAGGCAACAACAGAAATTGATAAGAAAATAAAAGAGGAACAGGACAAACTACAAAGTTTGTCTCAAAATTTTGATCCTCTCTCTTCCTCCATAGTGAATCAAGAATGTCAAACTATTGCAATCACAAATGCAATAAAGAACTTTGAGAAGGAAAGGAAGAATATAACTAACCGGATGGGAGAACTTAGAAGGATTATAATCCCTAAGTTAGAAACTATGCATGAGGCCATCAGTGATGCTCAAACTACCGCCCAAACAAATGATACGACAGATCTCAAGAGGGCAAAAGCTTTTGTATTTTTGTTGAGTGGTCACATTTCAATTTTGGATAGAATGAAGCAAAGTTGGGCTACAGAACTGGTCCAATTACAGACATCCTTTGCAGACATTCTTCAGTTTATGTGAGTATGTAATATGCGGCTAAGTATAGTAAATTTTTGAAAATTTTGGTATGCGGACCCTACCCTTTTCCATTGATGTCAAAGGGGGAGTGAGGAGCAGTGAAAAATGAGGAATCTAACTAAGGGGGAGTCCTGGAAATTGTATATAAAGATAGAACATCAGCCAAGGGGGAGCACAGTGTAAACACTTAGTCATTTTTCACTAAGTGTTGCCATCAATGCCAAAGGGGGAGATTGTTGGCAAGAGACACTATATGGATTCATGGTTGTTGTCATTGATGCCAACAAAGGTCATCCCACATATCCGCAAGTCATGGTGTGTCTCTACCAGAAGTCAGAATGAAGATTGTTGTGGTCCGGTGAACAAGAACAGAGCATGTGGCAAGGTCCGACAGATTGGTCCGGATCTCTCAGAGGAAGTATCTTGGTGCAGTACAGATTTGGGGAAGTCAAGAGGACTACCTTGAGTGGTATATTCCAAGGATTTAGCCTCCGGTGATGGACAAGGAAAAATTTATGAATAGTTGATTACCGGATTTCTGAGTGACAATAAGAACAGAGGAAGAACTGACTGACAGAACATCAGACTATTTTTCGGATGTGTTACTGTTGATGGTAAAGGTTGTGAAGGCATGAATCATGTTTGGCCGACATGATTAATGATATCTACAAGTATATGCTTGATCCGCATTACTTGGTATGCAAGGATTCAGCCGACAGAACAGAGTTTGTGAGAAGATAGACTATTCCAGGTCCCGACTAGAAAGATAATGAAATCACTAATGCGGATATATATAGAGGATGGATTTAGTTGTGAGAGTTGTTGTTGTATTGTGTGGAATGCGAAAAAGTGCAGAGTAGAGCAGAAACAGCCAGAGAGATCCAGTATGTGAAAGGAAAGCAGAATAAAGAGAAGAGGAAAGATGAAGTGCAGCAGATCAGTGTACTGAGCCTAAACCAGAACTAAATTTTAGCATATGTAGATGCTTCCAATTAGTTCAAGTATTGT